>JAESUZ010001791.1:0-1477263 GCA_017311185.1 Proteles cristata cristata | reverse complement strand
AAGTTTTGACAAAGGCATTCTGTCTGCACAGAACAGCGTGTGTTTAGATGTATTTGGAGGTAAATGCATGTTGCCCGGCCTTGGCAGATGACTGAGTCTGGTCATCCATGCAGCCTGATCCATGCCCCGCTTAATTTGTCTTTGGCAAATGGGTCTCTTCTGAGTCAGCAAAAGGCACGATACCCTCCAACAGTACCGTGTGACCTCCCTGCTGCTTTTATGATACCAAAAAACAAAACAAAACACAACACCGATCCCACTTTTTCTCTTTTGTTGCTGGTTCATTTTTATTTCCAGCTCCACGTTTCATAGCTGAAAGGGAAGATGTATGTTTCACAGATAGGATGCATTTTTACTTAATCATGGTGGTTATTTTTATAATTCATATTAGGAGACCTCATTTCTTTGGCCATTATTAACTTAGTATTATTAATTGTCTGAAACATAGCTGAGAAACACACCATTTGTAAAAATGTCTCAGAGAAGCCAAAGTAGAGGCAGAAAAATCATACCCTCACACTTAATGCATTTTCTTCCCAGATAAGCTTCTCCAGACCTCCCTTACCACTTGCTTCCTTTTGTTTTACTTACAATTTAAACCAATCGAGTTATCTGTTTTCCAAGCACGTGGGAGATTAGAAGAAATGATTTAGAAAGTTAATGAGCTGGTAGAGGCAAGGAGATCATAGCAGGAAGTGGGCCCTGACCAAAAGAGATGAGACAAAAAATTACAAAGAGTAGATGCACACTCAAAATATGACTGTATTTGAGGGCACATAGCCCTGTATTTCTTGGGGTGATATTTCTAAATAGCTCCCTGTGGTCATTTTGTAGTATCCCCCAATGCTACAAAAATCAAATCTCGGGGCGCCTGGGTGGCTCAGTCAGTTATGCATCTGACGTCGGCTCAGGTCATGATTTCATGGTTCATGGGGTCGAGCCCTGCATCAGGCTCTGTGCTGACAGCTAGCTTGGAGCCTGGAGCCTTCTTCGGATTCTGTGTCTCCCTCTCTCTCTAACCCTCCCCTGCTCATGCTGTCTCTCTCTCTCTCTCAGAAATAAATAAAACATTAAAAAAACTTTTTAAAAATCAAATGTCATAATTTTTAAGATGGGAGAAGTGTGAAAACGATTTTAAAATCTTTCCACTCAATGCTTTAGTAAAAAATTTGTGGCTTACGTAAGTCAACTCCTCGATTCGTCCGCACAAGTGTCTATGTGGATTAATGCCTGATGAGGAGAGATAAATGAGGCATTTATACAAACACACATGCACATTTTTAGATCTGAAAGATTTTCATGGAATTTTGATATCATTCTGTAAGACTTTCCCATGTAGCAGCACTAAATGAGGCAATGCTCCATGAAATGTTGAACTTCATTGTATGATCTGTCAGATTACTTGCTCCCTTAAAAAATACAGCTGTTAAATTTTCCTCTGATAAAGAGGCTGCTGACTTTTTTTCCCCCTTCTCTTGTCAATACTAAAGCTCTTTGGCTACAGGGCCATTAGTCAAGACAAATACAGCTCAGCAGAGTTATTCTTAAATCAGTAATTCTCCACGTTACTTTAGGATGAAATTACCTATACTTTTCCCCTTTCTTGCTCTCTTACCCAGTCCCCAAATAAACCACCACCCCAACAATGCATAATTCACGTGCGTATATTCATTTGGGGCCCACTAAATTGTGATATCAGTGCTCTAAGTAATTCCCCCTTCGTTCTCATTTTGTCTGGAGACTCTTATAAAAATCAACCACCAACCTCAGGGCTTACAAAATAATCACTAAAATGCCCTATTTGGTTTTGGAGAAAGGATTTCAGCTAAGGTTCGGGACTGAGTTCCCAAGATTTAATGTCTGTCTAGAAAGCCAAAGAATGCTCTAACTGTGACTTCTCCATTCAAACTCTCTGACCCAGAGAGTGCCACCTTTCACCTGAAGGGAGAGAATGGACAGCTTGGATTTCTCCATATGAGCCCTGAGCTTTGGTTAGGCCGAGACCCCTCATTAATATTCAAACTTTGGCAATTTCAAAGAATGCTATCCACACTGACTTCTGTAAGCAGCCCGGCTCCCCTGGTGCCTTCTCATGCTTATCCTTTATAGGAAGGCAGTTGTATCTCCCTTCATGTCCCTTTCAGGAGTAATTCTTCCCTTGTTCAATTTTTCCCTTTCTCTTTATGGCTGTCATAATAGCCCCTGATACAGGCAGGCAGCGATGACCCTGTCCATCACTCACCTGCAAGCTATTCTTGAACTAGCGGATGGTCCCTGAGTGACCAGATTAATTGTGCCGGTGGTGGGTCTTTCCACCCGACCTTTCATCCTGCAGCATAAAAGCCTATTCCAGGCTGTGCACAAGGCTAGCCACCCTGCCATCTCACTGCCCTCCGTGGAGCCACGCAGTGGAAAGGAGACCACCGATGCAAATTAAGTGCAGAGGCAGGGATAGAAAAAGTGTGTAGTTGGGGTTACCAGAAATGACATCTGTCCTCCTTTGAGTGACAATGGAAATGAGTCTGAAGGAGTGAGAGTCCAAAGGAGATTTTCCACAGACGCAGTTTTCGTAAACTGCATTATAACAAAGTGCTATTCAAAAGGCTGTTTGTTTGTCTTGGTCTGTGTTCAACTGGAGCCTTTATCAGGCAAAGGATAAACTCTTAAGTCCTTAAATTTAGGAAGGGGATTCGTGGCCCTTCTTAGGCACCGAGCAAATTTTTATTGTCACATGTGCAAAAAAAGCATCTTTTCCTTTTGTGAAGGCCTTTGAATTTTGCGGCTGTTTAGATGTTAGCTTTCTGACAGTGTCCCTCAAGCTTATATGACAAACTTTATGAGGGAAAGGATGTGCCTTAAGTGGGTGCCTCATCCCCTTGCCAGTGCCCAGCACCAAGCCATACACGTAAGGGACTTGATCTCTGATGTCTGTTAATGGTTGGATTTACAGAGGCTCTACCAAAATCAGAGAGTGAGGGAGAGAATAAAATGACCTTCCCAGCCATTCAGACCAATCATGCTAAAAATAAGACATATCAAAGATCTGAGAAAATGTTCTCTGAGAGACTGTTTGTAAGCAGAGCCAACAGTGACAGCAGTATGTTGTGTGCCTGCCAGAGAGGCTGTGAACTTACCTTCTAATTCACTTGCTGCTCAGATTAAGATATCTGGGTGGTTTTAATGGCAGCTGGGGAGACACGTGGCTGTGTTAAGCTAGTGTGTGTTGGCACATGAAGGCACTGTTACACGTTTACAGTGTGTGTTGAGTCTTCACTCCTCTCAACTACAGGAGAGGGAGCATTTCTCACACTCAATGAAGAGCTAAAGAATCGGTACCTTTTCAGGGTTCCAGAGCATCGAGGTAATTCTTCTACTGTCCAAGGAACCCAATGTTACCTGGTAGCTCACTTAAGTGCAAGGCATCAGGTTCTCAGCACTCTGTTCCCAATACTGTGCCTGTCTTTCCTGGTACGTTTTAATTCTCTCAACAGATCCAGGCATCCAATTTCTACAAATATTTTGTGGTTGTAGTTCCCTTGTCAAAAATCACAATGGAAAGAAGGTACCTCTCGCAGAAAAGTGATTGCATGATTGTATAGGTTTATTGTGCCATATCTGTCTGGCAGTTACCCGATTTCTTGGAAGAATCAAGCACAAAGGGTAGAAATAAATGGTGGGGTGGGGAAGGATGGCTAATTTCCCCCAGGCATTTGGGCTTTTCAGAAGTTGCGAATGTTTTTGGCCTTGCTTTCACTTATAGGCCGGGATCATTGAAACCAGGGTGCAAAAATAGCAAAGAGGATCCGTTAACCTCAATTTCTTAGTAGTTTTTGTAGAGCAATTGAATTCATGGTCACTTTTGCTATTTTAGTGAAGACTTTGGCGAGTTGTCTTTGTTGGAAGGGAATGATTTGATCAGTGCAGGACTTGAGGCTGACTCATGCGTTATAAGTCAGTATGCTATTATACAGGATGCCCCAATCCAGGGGATGATTTTATTCATTCTTAAATTAATCCATTTATCAACTATTTAAAGAGTACCAACGATGTGCCAGATTCCCATTCAGGTACTCCAAATACCTGAAATATGTATGTACTATGTACATAAAACTTCAGACATAGAAGTTGGTTGAACAGTGGAAAAGACAGACTTAACTAATTAGAAGACAACAGGGTGAATTCTGTGGTCAAGTTGTGGCAGTGAAGTGCCACAAACACACAAAGAAAGAGTAACAATCTCTGCTAAACCAGAGAGGAGACTTGGTAAGGATTGGTCGATTATACAGCCCGAGGGCTGTATTACAGCGGAAGTTAAACATTCCTGTTGATTTATAAAATGTAGTGAATTGCATTTCTCCCCCATTCGGAGGAAAACAGAATGGTCAGGAATAAGGAGGCGCACAGTAGGAGTTTCGTCACATTTCCCGCAAGGCCAGTCTGCTTTGTGCTTGGCAGTCTGACAGCTCATTAGATTTTAACAAAAGCAACAGAGCTAAATAAGAATTTCTCTGTCAAGCACCCCGGGTACTATCTCTGAGAGCAAATGTGACATATAGAATCAGAAGTGAATTAAATAGTCAGCTACAGCAAGCCAAACTTAAAAAAAGCCCTGAAATGACCAAAAATGGAAACATATTACAGTTATCTGCATTCACAGTACAGAACAAGTTTGGTCGTATTTAAGATAATTCTCTAGTGCCTGCTATTTTTAGCCCAAGGGTAAGCTCCTCTAAGAGTCTTTCAGCATTGCATCCCTTTAACCTGGCCTAACAAACTAAGCCAATAAGCTGTCTGATTTTCCTCGTCCGTCAGGGAGGAAGAGAGATAGCTAAAACAAACCATTTGCGGGGAAAATGTTCGGCCTATCTTGTATTAAGAGCTTTTTTTCATATAGATTTTTAAAATATCCCAATATTAAGTGTTGCCTGTCAGAGACCAAAATGTCAAGCTTTGCTGTTTTGAAATTGTAGGCTCATGGTTATAAAAAGAGGATTTTATAGGCCTAGTCTAATGGAAATAAACATTACTCCATTACCTTCGGTAAAACCAAATCTTTACAGTTCAAGCTATCATTATTAGTGTCTACGAGAAGAAAGAAACGTTTCCAGGGGGTTTATTTATTTTTTTTTAGGCAAAGAAAGACTGGCGAGCTGTACCATAGCAAATGAAAGTTTTCTTAAAGCTTTCCCCTCAGTGACTTTGCAGTGTGTAATTTAAAAGCAGAAAGCAAAGAAAATGCAGTTTTAAAACACGAGGCTGGCTATTCCTGGCATCTTTCTTTCTTACATATTAACAGCCCTTTGTGAAGCTATCACTCTTGTTAGTTCTCGTTGGTCTGTCTCTGTACAGTATATGCAAACGGCTTTATCAGCTCTTTATTGTTCACACTTTCCCCTGAATGCATGCTTCTGTGTGTGTGTGTGTGTGTGTGTGTGTGTGTGTGTGTGTGTGTGTGGTGACGTAGGTATGAGCTGTCTCCATTTAAATCATATGACCGTATTATGTGGACACCTAAAATTTCTTCTTTTCTAGTTGGTTCACCAGAAACAATGCTGCGAATCATCAAAGTTTAAGACTGTTCCAAGGCTGACCAGTTTCCTGAAATTCAGAAGACTGAATCTGTCAGTTCAGTATGGAGTAGATTTTAGCCAGACACTCCCTGTCAAGAAGTCAATTGCCAGATGTTTATTGAGCTCATATTATATGCAAGGTGTTATGCCAGGTATCAAGGGGAATAGAAAGGAGTTCTATAGAGCAGGACCCCAGTCTTCAAGGATCAACTTTCAGAAATAAGATAGCCATGCCCACAGAGTGACAGTCAGAAAAGTTTGGGACATTTAGAGCTATCTTGCCATGTCCCAGACACATGCCTAGGCTCCTCTCTGACATATGATTCTACCTCCGCTACCAGCCTGTTGGTCAGCATTTCATTGGGACCCTGTTAAGTTCCCCCAATCACTGCCTTTGGTTATACATGGATTCTGTCTTCCCACAGATTAGGAATTTAGGAGTTAGTATTTAACCAGAACTCAGATTTCCTGGTTCCCATCACTTCTCTTACAGGGGGAGTGTCAGGAGGATGGAATTGCTCTTTTCTGTCAGGAAGCCTCAGAAATACTGGCCAGTTGCACAGCCATCTCCCGGAATATATGTGCTTTATCAAAATGCCCTATTGACTGTTAAATGATCAGATGGTGCCAATTTCTGCAGAAAGACTGGTGGGATATGGGCATCAATCGCCCCACAGCGTAGTCTGCTGCCAGTGAGGTGTTTTGTGCTTTGCAAGCTCATTCTTGATCTTTACTCCCCTTTAAGACCGGCTGTTAATCTTTAGCACAGGCTGACTCTGCAACATGGTGCACACCAGGTTGCCTAACTTCTTGTTTGTGTGCTCCCAGGGATCAGAAACCAGTTTGCTGTTTTTCCCCCAGACCACATAGGGTCATTGCCTCTGTCTCTCTGTCCTTTATTGTCCATGTTTGGTCTGTTGCTAAAGACTTCCTCCTTGTTCTTAGGTGAATGTTCACCATCTCCCTCCATCACTTCTTTTTTTCTTTCACTAACTTATACTTAAGTGAGCACAGCCTCCTTTACTGCCTCCCACTTCCCTCGGTCATCCTGAACATATCATATTTCACACATTCCACACTTAATTTATGAAAGCGACCATTAGTTTTCAGTTTCTGCTGTGTGCCTAGGCTTTGCCAAGAACTATGGTACTTATAAAAGGGGCTTAGGGATTATCATGGGGAATGCACGACTTTATGCATTCCCATATAGGAGGAAAAGCCCACCCATGGGACACAGACAGTGAGTGAAAGGCGGATTGTCACCCAACAAATCTCTATTCTAGGCACCATGTGGCACAGAAGAATCAGTGATTTAGCTCCTGCCTTCAGTTTCCATTAAAAAGCAACTGTCCCATAAGGAGATGTGATCATTGGCATTATATTAGCAAGCTACACTAAAAGTTTTAGAGGTGGGAAGAGATCCTTAAGACTAGTGGTGCAAGTGGGAAGTCGGGCTGGTGGAAAAATAGATCTTCAAGATGGAGAGAGATTTCTATCAGCAAAGAGGAAAGGAAAATATAGTTGACCCTGAGAAACATGGGTTTGAACCCCACTTACACATGGATTTTTTCAATAAATATATACATAGTATTGTAAATGTATTTCCTCTTTATGATTTTCTTAATAATGTTTTCTTTAGTTTAACTTATTGTAAGAATACAGTTAATACATATAACATACAAACTATGTACCAATCGAGGTAAGGCTTCTGGTCAGCAGGAAGTAATTAGTAGTTAAATTTGGGGCGGGGCAAAAGTCATACACAGAGTTTTGACGATGAGCGGCATCATTGCCCCTAACCCCACATTACTCAAGGGTCAAAGATCATCTCATTACTTATGAAATAAGTGTTCGGCACCTACTATGGGCCAGGATTTATGTTAGGTGTTGACATACTGGATAGGACAGAGACAATGTTATGAGCAAAGTCAATGGTGAGAAGACCTCCAGGGATGATCGAGGAGATAAGGACCCATCTAACTGGGCAGAAGAGAAAGTGATGCAAGAGAATAGAATCTTAGAATTATACCAAATTAATATAAGATAGATTTAGTCTAGCCATAGGGACACTGGGGCCCAGGCATGTGTTAAGTAGGCTGCATAATGGACCTCAGCCTTACGTCAGGACGAGCAGGGAGAAGACAGATTATAGGGTTTGTTGTTACGGAAAAGGGGTTATCTTGGACAAAGATTGCGGACAGGAGCCCAGCGAGCAGGCTGTTGTGGTTTTTGAGCTTGAAGCAATAGGACTGAATTAGGGGATGATGGCGAGGATGAGCGGAAGGGCTGGATGTGGGCGACTTTGTGAAAAAAGAATCGATACAGATCTTTATCACATAAAGTGATAGGTTCAATGTCGCGGTGAGAGAAAAGGAAGTGAAAATGACTGGTTTCAAGCCTGGGTGATTTGGAGGATTTGGGGTCAGTTAAGGAAAATAAGAGAATCAGGGGAGGATCTGGTTGAGGGAAGGAACTAAGAGGAAAGATCTAAAATGCGTTGTGTGTAGACTGTGTGTAGGGGGGTAGTTACTGTTGGGAGTCTATGGACAAAATACAGTAATTGAGCTGGAGAGCAGTCATGGAAGTCTTTCTGAGGAGAGCTACCTTAAAGGAAATGTTTGCTTGGCAGACACAGTGGAGGGGGGATAGGAGGGTTCCCCTCTGCCTGACGTATTACATATTTTGCACTTTCACTTTGAGGTCGATACTTTGCCAGACTTCTTGTCAATACCAACAATAGTAACTTTGGGTATTTTTATATGCCAGACCCTGGGACTAAACATTTTTAAATAGTGTTTGAATGTGAAAAATCTTAATTTTCTAAAGTTTAACTTCATAAATTAAAAAGAAATGTTCTCATCTAATTTTTTACAATCACCGTGATGGGTTGGAGGTTTTACCTTATTTTACAGTTCAGAAAGTAAGACTCAGATAAGTAACTTGCCTAAGGCCAAGTTACAAAAAGGAACCAGAAGAACTGAGATTGCCTAACTTCAAAACTTAACATTTTAACCACTCCCTTACACTGCCTCTGACTTAATACCTCTATCGCCAGGCACTAAGCTTCTCATCCCCTCCCACTCCCAGCCTTTTTCAAATTTTCCAAATGCCTGGAATTATTTCTGTCCTCTTGTTTTCAATCTTGCTGAATTTTAAAATCACAGGAACCTCTCAGATTCAGGAAGTATTCCCTGATTAATTCCACCTCTACCTAAATAGCTAACAGAGCCCAGACTTGATCTTGTTGGAGAAGATTTCTTGTAATTTAGCCGAGAGATCAGCATGAAGCCAGCCTACCACAGACTGGTCAGCAGATCAGAGTTCAAGCCCTTCTGCCCTTGGATCTATAGATGTTTTCATTTGCAGAGAATTGCAAAGCATATATTTGATTATAAGGCCAGGAACTATTTGTGATATTCTTTGTTCCCAGCGTGCATGTGTTTGATACTTGTTGACTGATTAACCATGATTTTTTTTGGCATTTGGTTGAGAAGGAAGGAAATTCTGAACTATTGCTAATACATCCTAACCTTGGCTTTAAAGTCCTTTATTGAACTCTGGGGCATGTCTTCGTAAAGTAGATTTGGTAGGATATACCTGCAAGATAAGTCTCCCAAAAGACAAGTTTAATGGGGAATATAACTCTTTTAAAATGCGATTGAAGGTAGGCATATTCCCCCAAATAAACCATTTCTTACAAATTACACTTAGCTCTGATCATTCTCCTTCCTTTAGCAGGCACCAAATCATCTTGAAAAAAAACTGTTTTTTTTTTTTTTCCTCTTAACATTTTGGCTTTCTGTTGCTCTTGGCTTAAGGTGTGAAACCGCACCGTATTCATCTTTTTCTTAGATGCAACACCTCGGACATAATAGAAGCCCGGCATATACATGCCATGAGAGTACGTATTATTACTGAGGCACATATTATTACCTTAGTTAATTTATAAGTAGGGTTGATGATTTTTTTATTTCTTTTGGTTCCTATGTCCTTCTAGACATTCTTCGGTACATAGTTCAAATTTCTGGACCCAAAACATACTCAGTACTGAATGAATGAATGAATGAATGAATGAGTGGCATTTAACTTGAGATCTCCTAAATCATCCCGGAAATGTTTTTAGGAGACTGGGAAAATTACCTGGGTAATAAGATCTTTTAAGCAGTTGCCAGGCTGGGTCTGGTGACTGTATCAAAATCTTCGGTTAGGTGAGGCCAACGATTCCATTTCAGCTTGTTCGTCCTTTGTTTTGAATAATACAGGTTTTTGTGCATTGATGTTTAAGATAAAGTGGTGCCCATTTTGCATTTCTGGTTACGTTTACAAAACAGTGTTTTATTGCTGTCTAAACCGGAGAGAGCCCACAACCAGCTCCACCGCAGCACACTGAGAAAGCACTGTTACATGTACTTGCCCTTCATTTGAAATATGTTGTATTTAAAGGTCATAGTGTTCTAGTCTGGTGGCAAATTATTGATTGGGGTATTATGGTAACAGCTATACTGGTGTTAGATGAAGATAAATCTCCAATAGTGCAACTGGTTTTACCAGTTACATTATTGTTTTCCCTGGGAGCCTGGTTATCCCATGGGGGTGAAGAATGGTCAGCAGGTGAGTATTACCAGGCAGAGTATAAGCCAGTGGTACCCAGTGCCCTCCAAGCATCACTATTTGTGTTCTGCTCTTATCTTGTCCTGCATCTGTCTTTCTGGCCCCTTTTTAAGAATTCCTTAGCTTTTTATAATTTTTCTGTTGCTCCTTTTTTTCTTCTTACTTTAAGTCATACTTTCATCTACTTTTTGAAGGATTATGAGAACACAATACCATTCCATCTAATCCCCCCTCCATCTTGAGTTTAATGGCGCTTCCGCTGATACTATCAGAAAATTCTTAATTTTCTAATATAAAAGCCTTTTATCGGGTTCCCATTCTTCTGGGATTTTCTGTGCTATCTGAATATTCCCCATTGACCAAGATGTAGTGAAACTCTTTGCTTCCCTGGGTATTTTATTTTAAATGATTTAAATGTTTTAAATATTTTAAGTGTTTTAGTTCTTATTCCCCTTTGCAGTCTTCTAATGTTCTTAATTTTCTGAACACATCTTTTCTCTTTCCCTTGCTGGAATATCTTAAGAGTGCCATTTCATTACACTTTTGGAATGTCGGCAGACTAGAGCTAACTGGACAATGAAAGATCACATCTGAAATAGCCCACAATCAAATAGCTATGTTGATTGTGTTGGCATCATCTCTGCATTGAGCCTTGTCTTGGTCTGACTTTGGGACTAGCACTTGAAGCAATATCACTCTTCCCTAATTACAAGGCAACCCAAAGGAGAATGGTTTATGGAATGATGCTTGAGCAGTCCCCTAATATAACTTTATTCCCTGGGACGTCTAGGAAATCGAGTAGAGTGGATAATTCATGAATACCTGGAGTGGGCTGGCATTAAGAGTCATTACAGCCATACTTTAATTTATATTTATAACCATGTTTATTTATATCTTATAAGTCTATATGTACATGTTACTTTAATTCATATTTATAATTATCTTATAAAATATAAGTATACATTTATAGTTTTATATAACTTATATTTATATCAATATCTGTTTATATACCTTAACTTATATTTATAATTCATCTCACAAAGTGTGCTATCAGTAATCTCCCTGCCTTTCACAAAGACTACAAGGCAGGCGTTAAGAGGTGTGGAACTCAGTCTCAGGATTAAGAGGCTGGCCAGTCCACAAGCTAGCAATGGCCAAGGTGAGAGTTGACTCTTCTGGCCTCTTTTAGTTTTAACATATTATCACTCTATGGCATTCTTCATATGTACAAAGAGAGTATCACAAAGTTACAAAGCCAAATGAGAGCCATATCTCCACCTCATAGGAAGAGATGAGAAATCAGAGAGTTCAAGCTCCTGGACATCAGCAATCCTCTTTTTTCTCTGTCTTCCAAAAGAACCTAAAGGCACAGAAGGATGTTTAGGGGGTGGAGGGGCCCCTGGGTGGCTTAATCAGTTAAGTGTCCAACTTCAGCTGAGGTCATGGTCTCACAGTTCATGAGCTGGAGCCCCATGTCAGCCTCTGTGCTGACAGCTCAGAGCCTGGAGCCTGCTTCGGATTCTGTGTCTCCCTCTCTCTCTCTGCACCTCCCCCTTCTCTCTCAAAAAATGAATAAACATTTTTAAAAAGTCTTTAAAAAAGGATGCTTAGGAGGTGGAGCCCTGGAGTTAGTCAGGCCTGGGTTTTATACCTTAGCTTCACTACTTACTTGTGGTGGGACCATGGATACGTTTACTCAACTTCTCTGAGTCTTAGTTTCTTTTTTCACATAATAGTGTTTGCCTCATAGGGTTATTCATTCATTTAGCAAAGATTTACTGATCACCTACATGTCAAAACTCTGCTAGACACTCAGGATTCAGTAGTGAATGAGGGGGTAAAAGAAATCTTTCTTTCCTGGAGGTAGTGGGTTGTGGTTAGAATTAAATGAGATAATACATTGAAAGTGACTTGCATTGTGCCTGGAACATAGTGGGTATGCAATAAATGTTTTTTGGCAAAATGAATAAAAAGTCTACAAACAGCCATAGGTGATGATACTTGCCTTTATCCTTAAGTATATCTATAAAGATAGTAAATGTAACATTAAGAAAACCTTCACTTTTCTAAGAATCAGTCTATTCCCATGCGAACTATTCCAAACAATGTATTTAACTCTAGTAGTTGAGATTTATAATTTAAAGTGCTTTGGTTGCAAACCTCAGAATTAAAAACAAACAAACAAAAGAATCAAGTTGATTCGCGTTAAACAGAAGAACAGAAGAATATTAGTGGAGGTCAGGCGAGGTTACTGAATGAGGAGCGAAAGTACGAGAGGGTTCCAATCACAATTCAGATTTCTGTAGGTTTCCCCCCGGGTTCGGTGCTAGCCCCTGGGTAATGAGCACAGAGTGAGGCTTTTGCTTTCTGGCTCCTTGAAGTTTGTTTGTTTGTTTATCTTATCTACTTATGCACTTATTTAGAGGGGGAGGGGCAAAGAAAGAGGGAAAGAGAATCCCAAGCAGGCTCCATGGTGTCCTCCTGGAGAGCCTGACCAGAGGGCTTGACGCCATGAACCGTGAAATCATGGTCAGAGCCAAAACCAAGAGCTGGACACTTAACTGACTGAGCCACCCAGGTGCATCCCTCCTACCCACTTTTTTTTGTTTTGTTTTAAGTTTGCTTTCTGGCTCTTGGCTTGCACCTAAGGGGGAAGGGATAATTTGTAAAGGAAATTTTCTTGTTGTTCAGTCAAGAAACAACACATGAAAGCTATAAGGTCTTCAGAGTAGTTGGAGGATCTTGTCCTCAGCATAACGTGCCTGACATTAAGGAGACAAATGGGGCCCTCTTTCCCAAATAAGCAGGGGGAATTCTACCACCCAGTGGTATCCTCTAGGATTCCAGAAATTGAAAAAAATGCTTATCTTTTCTTATTAGTGCCTTTAAAATTTAAATGTATATAATAACGCACTAAATACATTATATGAAACCTTACCTCTGACATTATTTACCAAAGGTGAGCTCTCCCTCTTGGTCTGTGCACCACATTGACATTTGGAAGTATGCACTCATTGCCTTTTATGCAAGTGATTGAACAATTCTAGAAACAGGTATATGGAGCATAGCTGATCAGCATCTTCTGTGAGTCCAGTGGTGTGCTGGCTCTGGGTATATGGAAAGATGTGTTACATTGCATTTTGTAATTGCATATATTTGCTATCCCTGAGAATTCACTTATGTGTCTCTGCCAATAAACATTAGTCTTTTCATTTACAAAAATTCAAATAATATATGTAGAAATAATGTAAGGGAAGTGCATAGTTCAACCCTTATACATAATTGGTAGTCAATAAACAGCAATTTGTAGGAGCATTCAATACCCCAGACTTCCTGGATAGTTTTGTAAAACCAAAAGTGTCCTTGGGAACAAAGTTGTAAGAGAATTCTAGGCAAGATTCAAATTCCGGAGAGGGAGTGTCCAACATCCTGCCCTGGGCTCTTTGCCAGCCCCTCGGTGATGTAGGCAAGTGGTGCTTCTACACTGGTTTCTTAGTGTGTATCCAACGGGTACCTTTAATTCAATGTAAATGCCATGAGGGAGGGGCCATGTTTCTTCTTATTCAACATAGTACCCTTCACTGAGCACGGTTCCTAGCACATGGTATGGCACGTAAGAAATATTTGTTGAAGAAATGACCAAATTGGGAAGCCCTAGATAGAGGCCAAAGGGAAATGAGTAAGCTCCTTGCTTGAGTGGCTATCATTAGTGCGTAATTTTCAAAAGCAATCCTAGAATGGGCAAGATGTTTAATCTCTGTCATGAAATGTAACCTTTGGATGGAAGACAAGCAACCACAGTGTGACTTCTCAGAGTGCCCTGCAGCTTTGAACACCGCCTGGGCCTCTCTCTCATGTGGCTGATGAGAGCCAACATGCAAAGGCATTTTGTATGTTAAAGTGAACCACATTTAGTCAATGATGTTTGCAATGACTAATGAGTCCTGGCTAAGCAGAAGCCAGGAAGCAGTGGCCTACACTACAAAAAATATCAACACAGAGAATCCTCGCTTGGAATACTGGTTGCAAAAGTTCAGCAACAAACTGCGGTGTGATTTTCCTAACAGTTGTAATGGTGCATTCTAGAAAGATGGTAAGCTTTATGCGTTGTGTGAGCCATTTGGGCGGAGGGATGGTTAGGGGCTAAAAATTTTTGTTGTTGTTTTATATTATAACTATGGCAACAAGTTTGCAAATACTATGCTTTATTTTGGTTCAGGGTGGGAGAACCTGGTGCTAGTTATATACGAGATGATTTCCATAACATAACACTTGGGTAATCCCTGCTCTGACTATTGAATATCTGCTATGGTATGCCAGGTCTGGAGACGCATCAGGTTTTTCTGTGTAAGTTATACTGTTTTGTTTAGATACAGCACATCTCTTTATCTACCTCTTAGCTTGCCTAATCCCATATTATCATCTGAGTATTCCCTTCTCCATCACTTCACTTAGAATCTCTCTCTCTGGTGTCTTAAGGGATCTGGGTGTCTACACTGAGTGCTGTGTAGCAACTATACTTTCCCCACTGGTTTTTCAGTACCTGTTTCTAATCTATTCTGCCTCTCCCTCTGGATGGGAAGCTATTTGAGGGTCTGGGCTATGACTTCCACTAACACAGTCCCATTATTAGTGCAGTGTCTGATATATAGTAAATCCTTAATAAGTATATGTTAAATGAATAAGGAATTAAATAAATCTGAAATTGTTTTTGGAGTACATTATGCCAAGGTATAATGCTAGGTATTTGGAGAACTATCAAGCATAAGTAGCTCCTTACCTGTCCTAAAGGAGCTTCCAGTAAATTCAACCAATCTTATTTATTGAACAAATATTTTTTGAATGCTTCCTATGTTTCAGGCCAGCATGCACATGAAAGTAAAGATGGGTATTTTAAAGGGTAACTAATATCAAGTGTTTTCTGTCTTGAGTGCTGAATGGCAGGTTCAAATAAGACAATGATAAGTGAAGTGAGGCAGATGGAAGGAGATTACTTTTAAAAGCTGATAAATATTTGAGCTTATTTTATTTTGAAATAAGGTTTTTCTTTCTCTTCTTTCTCTGTTTTTCTTCATAGCCATTCATTCATTCATCTGGGACATATTCAGTATATGCTGTGTCAGATCTAAGAATGTAAAAGTAAAGGAAACATCTGTCCCCAGGAAATACACACAGTTAAACATGCTTTGAAGATGAATCCTACCTTTGAACCAAACATTTTAATACAATGCATCTTTTTTAAAACTTTTTTTAAGTTTGTTTATTATTGAGAGACATAGAAAGGTAGAGAACAAGTGGGAGAAGGACAGAGAGAGAGACACACACACAGAGAATCCGAAGCAGGCTCCAGGCTCTGAGCTGTCAGCACAGAGCCAGACGTGGGGTTCAAACTCACACCCTGTGAGATCATGACCTGAGCTGAAGTCGGATGCTTAACCGACTGAGCCACCAAGGTGCCCCAAAGTATCTTATTAGTATTAAGACACATCTTTATTACTGACATTCAGAAAATGAACTAAAAAGTATAGATGATAAAAAAATGTGTATTGTCATTTTTATATTATTGGTAAATGCCAATATGTGAGGCTTTCTATATGGAATTGATAAACTTCTATTATATAGTTAACATCAAAGAAACCATACTTTCCCCCTCCCCCAATGGTGGCCTCCTATTTTAATTTTAGATCATTCCTAAATTGTAAATAAAATAAAACTCCTGCATTTGAATAAAAGATACATAGATTGTTTAAAATAAATAAATAAAAACAAGCTCATCTTTGTGGGACAAGAACATCTTGGTTTGAGTTTGTGTTTCTTCTTTCAAGTTATATTTCCTTGCTAAGCCTGTGGAATTATTTGACTATAAGGCCTCTCTGTCAAGCCATGCAAAATGGGCCAGTAATTGGACGGGTCCATAATCAGTTTTTTGGACGGGTCCATAATCAATTTTTATGTGAAGTCTAGATGTGCCCATGATGTGCCTTCATTGTCCAGGTCAGAGGGAAAACCTGGATGTGTTAATACGCCAGAATGCAAGGAGAGGTCTGTTTTAGAATGGTTGTCGACGGGATTTCCATGACCAAAAATAATGTGTGCTGTGGTAACCTTTGCTAAAAATTCTGTGCCTTGATGAGCAACCCCTTGCCTGGATCCTGGTAACATGAGTTAAAACTGAAAATGAGTCTCCCTTCTCAGAACTAACCCCCCGAGTAGCCGAATGGCTTATCCGACGCTTCTCATACATACAAGTCTTGGGAGTCCGTGCTATTTTTATTGTCCTGTTCCACTTCCTTGACTCGATTATAAACTCATTGAGGATAACAAAAATAACATTTAATAATTAGTATCTATGGAAAGACTCAATGTGCCAGGCAGCATGCTATGTGCTTTACATGTTTTAATCCATTTAATCTTTACAACCACCTTGGGACAGGTGTTTTAGAATTGTCTTCATTACCAACGGGGAACTGAATGCCAGTGTTCAGTAGGTTGGTAGGGGTCCTCAACCCCACTCAGTGGCAGGGCCAGGATCCCTGCCCACGCAGCATGATCCTGCACCCTCAGCCATGCCTCCTGCTTTACTGAATGATGACTCAGATGCGGAAGGGGTTCCAAAAATATGAAATGATCGATTTACCAAATAATTTTCCAAATGTTTTCGTTATTTTATCAAATTTTGATATATCCTTCTGTATAGGAGATGTAAAGTAGTTATCAATACCTTAATATTCTTGGTGAGATGTTAAGGAGCAGAAGTTATTTTGGGTACAACGTAAAAATTTTCTGCAGAAACCCCTCCTCCTCACCACCACCGAAAATTCCTAGTGACTAAGCATTGATCAGGATCAGATATGGAATTGTGGCTGACTCCCGAATTGGAGATTCATCTAGTACAATTTCACCCCTCAAAGTATATTTCATTTTTCCTGAGGTGACATAGTAAAGATAATTTAGGAAATCTTTATTTTCACTTGTTTAGTGAATTTAATAATTCTGTGGCCCATTGTAATAGAGCACATCAAATATCACTACCCTACTGTAAATCTTGCTTTTGTGCAGAATCTTCTCTGCCATCTCTGTTTCTTACATGTCTTCCACTTTGTCCACTCGAAGAGATGTTGCAGAGAGTGCCTTCCACTAAACTTCTGGACTTACCTTTAATCAACCTGTCAAGTTTTCAGTAGTTAGAAGGTTTGATTATGTCTTTCCTTTCTATAGCCAAAAGGTTCTTCTAGTGTAGAAAACCAATACCCTAAGTGTTAAATGCTTAAATGAAAAGTTCTTTTTTTTAAGTTTTTTAAAATGTATTTATTTTGAAAGAGAGAGAGAGAGAGAAAGAGATTGCCTAAGGGGGGTTAGGCAGAGGGAGAGAGGGAGAGAGAGAGAGAGAAAATCCCAAGCAGGCTCCGATGCAGGGCTCGAACTCACAAACAAGGAGATCATCATCTGAGCCGAGGTCGGGTGCTTAACTGATTGAGCCACCCAGGCACCCCTCCCAAAAATATCTTTTCAAATCCCTTGCACAAAAAGGAAAGCCTGTGAAAACAGGTCTATCATAGCTCCATAATACAATCAGAAGTAACTTTTCCTGTAATTACTTCATGGAGATCATCCTGTTAACCTGCAAACACCACAACACACTGTAAATTCTCCGAGGACAGTGACAATCTAGTTGAAAGTTGAAGTAATTGATCTACAAATGGCTCACAGGCATGCATACACACTTGCATGTCTGAGTCACAGATCTTATGCATCTCTACTTCACTAAATCAGATAAAGGCCAATGAAAATGTGCTTATGTAAAGATGAAAACTGGGCTTTATATGATACAGATAAAATATGGTATGATGTTGTAAAACACTCTAAAAGAGTTAATTTAGTGTGCTTACATAATATTTAACCGGACAGGAAAAGTCAAACAGGATCTTAAGTCCTACTTAGGATTTTTTTGAGGAAATGAAATGGGAAAAGCAATATAGATCACAGATAACATAATGAGGAGGTACAAAACAGGAGAAAAAAATTAGAGGAGAGGCGTGACTCCCATGCCCATGGGAGATACTGTATGAATGGCTGTGAAGAGTCAAAGTCAGGGCTGTAAGGAGACGGGGAGCGAGTGGAGAACTGGGGAGCACATCCTTAGAGAAAAGTGATCAGCTTCTCCTCAATCTCCTCATCTTCTGGGTTCTTTTGAAAAGACATAAACTTTACTAAACTCTCCAGTTTAGTAAATACTATTAACTAATATAATAATTTTTAAAATCTTTGAGACAAGTGCCATGCCATTAAAACAAAACATACGTCTGGACTTGTTTTAAGACTAGAATGTAAGTCTTTTTTTTTTTCTAATATTTATTTACTTTTGAGAGAGAGAGAGAGAGAGAGAGAGAGAGAGGATGAGCAGGGGAGGGGCAGAGAGAGAGGGAGACACAGAATCCGAAGTAGACTCTAGGCTCTGAGCTGTCAGCACAGAGTCCAACACGGGGCTCAAACACACGAACCGTGAGATCATGACCTGAGCTGAAGTTAGACGCTTATCTGACTGAGCCACCTAGGTGCCCCTGTAAGTCTTAAAAACGTAATGGCATGCCTTCCCAGTGGAGATTAGTTGTCATTAAATGGATTCCCCCCCAACCCCCCACCCCAGTACATGATGACAGCCGTAAGAAAGAAAATGTGCTGAGTTGAAGAAAACTGGATTCTTGCTACTTGAACTGTGGTCTGTGGATCAGCAGCATGTGCATCACCTGGGAGGTTGTTAGACAATGAGAATCTCAGACTGCTCACCAGACTCTGTGAATCAGACTCTGCATTTTACCAACATGTTCCGGTAATTCATATGCACATTATTGTCTGAGAAGCACCAGATTAGTACTTAGTGTTCTTGTTTTTAAGTAGCTCCTGTAGCACAAGAGTTTGAACAGATACACCAAGAGTTTGAGCAGACAGCCACATTTTCAAGAACCTTTAATGTTACTGGCGGAACATGGAACCAAAAAAGTTCATTCTTACTGAAGCTTGAACTTGGCAGTTAATATGGTAATGCTGATATATTTAGTAATGCTTTCACAGGGTTAAGTTCTTTACAAGAATTTGGTGAGCCAATACAGGGCTTGACACAGGTAATGCATTTATTTGGTAATCAGTAAATTACCTTATATAGTCAGTAAATGTTGAATCCTGGATAGCTGATAATATCGTTTGCTTTCACGTGTTTTTTCAATATTATGCTCAGCTCCAAGTATGAACTGAATAGAGTGACCTTTTGATACTGTATGAAATTGACTGCATTTCCTAAGATTCTGTGGTTTCAATTACCATGAATTTTTTATACTGGGTCCACAGCCTTTGCATGGGCCCCAGCATAACGACATCTTGTCTTTGGTTCTGGTAATGCAATTGGCACCAGTACAGCACGTTACTAGTCTGCGTGTGAGCACGTGTGCGTGTGTGGACCCAATCAGAACTTGCTGTCAAGTACAGGAACTGCATGTGCCTTTCCTACATCAAATCCAATCACAACGGGGATTGCAAAATGTGAATGATTTTTGGTCCGGTGATGGAAATTGTGTTCTAGGGTGCTAGCTGGATCTTGAATTTGTGAGATGGATAAGTCAATTAGTGGTTCCTCAGTTTATTAGCAACTTAATTGTCAGAAGGTAATGAAAACTTCTGAACTGCAACAACTCATTAGAGGCAGTGAAACATGTGACTTTCTTTTTCTAGAAGAATATTCAGTGAAGTGTGTTTTTTCCCCCAAAGAGATCTTGAAAATAAAATTAACAATTAGGTTTAAATGTACACCTGTGAAGATATTAAGAGTTTTGAATTCTGCTACTGGAAAAATGCTCTGGAAAAGTTATGGGTGCTGAAGAGAGGGAAATCTGGCTCCAAATTTCCAGTCTGTTTGATATGGAATGTAGGTGAGTTTCTTTTCTTTCTTTCTTTTTAAAAAAAAGTTTTTTTCTCCAAATTTTTATTTAAATTCTAGTCTTAGGGGAGAGTCTTAACTTCCTTAATCCTCAGTCTCTTTATCTGCAAAATGGTGACAGTGTAGATATTTCAAAGGATTGTTATGCAGATGAAACAAAGTAGCACCTTAAAAACACCCCAAGCCCACAGCAAGAACTCAAAGACAGCTATTCTTTTATTTGTCAACCTAAATATTTTTCTTCACTTGCCCTTTATCCTAAAATAAGTTAGATTTTACAGCAACCTTCTTTTTTCAAGATTAAAGATGTAATCATTAAAAAGTACATCAGAAAGAAAGCTATATCTTGCTGTCGTGCTTATCCTTGAGAGAAATTGACAGTTTCTGCAAAAACAAAACAAAACAAAAAAAAAGAGAGTTTACTTTTTAGTTCCCTGGTAGATTGTGGTTTGATTTTATTTGGGCTTTATGGCAATAATACTCTGATCACTATCACAGAAGCTCAAAGAAAAATCTTGCTTCTCCTCTAATGTTTTATTATAGCTGTAACCCCCAAAGATCTTGGCAGTGTTTAAAAATAAAGAGGAGTTGAAAAGTTGTTGCATGGTGATTAAAACATTAGTTCACATTTCAAAAAGAGCAATTATTTTCTGGAGCCCACACCCCAAATGAGGAATATAATATGAAAAGAGTATTGTATTTGTAACTGAAAGTGATGATACAATTATGGATTGTTCCACTCTTTTCCTAATTCCTTTTCTCTGGTGTTCGTGTTTCTTTTTTCGCTGTGTTTTTATCTTTTCATCTATTTTTCCTTCATTCAACATTGAAGTAATTATGGTGTACTATCTACCAGTGACTGCTGAGCAGCTAGGATGCTGTAAGCATCGCGAGAACACGGACTACATCAATTAGAACAACTGTGTGTTCCTGAAACAGTTGATATCCAAAAAAAAAAAAAAAAAAAAAAAAAAAAAACACACTATTTTCTAAATCTACAAATGCATAAAAGAAGAAAAGAATGAATAAAGCCAAATAAAACATGGCCATGGACTTGAAACAGCTTAAATATGTATTGAGGCCTTCTTTCCTTTTTTTAAAAAAGATATTATAAAGAATTTAAGTAAAATGTCTGCTGCCTTTACTGAGGACTCTATTTTGTCTAATCATATTTTTAAGTAAAATGAATTGTTCTTCTGCCTTACCATCTTCAAACAGATAAACTTTTTTTTTTCACATATATCCCCTGCTGATATTTCCTATGACCCAGTGGCATTTGTTTTTGTTTGTTTGTTTCTTGTTTTGTTTTGCTTTAATAGTAATTTTGTCCTAGATCAACTATTCAGAATTGAAGGCAATACCTGTAGGGTTTTATAAGTTACTAAACCCAATTTGTTACATAAGAAGAAAGGCCATTTAATCAGGAGTAAAGTTGTAAATGGCTTATCTTAGGTAATACATTCTTATTACATAAGGTTTCTTTGGATTTCCTTGTCAATTTTGCTCTTTTTCTTTTCTTTTCTTCTTCTTCTTCTTCTTCTTCTTCTTCTTCTTCTTCTTCTTCTTCTTCTTTTTTTTTTGACAGGATAGCATTTTGAAAATGATTCTTAAAAAGGAACATCAGTGGCGAGCCTAGGTGGCTCGGTCAGTTAAGCACCCGAATCTTGATTTTGGCAGGTTATGATCTCAGTAACCATGAGATCAAGCTCCACGTTGGGCTCTGCACTGAGAGCACAGAGCCTGCTTGGGATTCTCTTTCTCCCTTTGTTTCTACCCCTCCCTGGATCGTGCACATGCTTTTTCTCCCTCTATCTCCCTTTCTCTCTCTGTCTCTCTCAACATAAATAGATTTTTTAAAAAGGAACGTGTTGGAAAAACAGCAGGAAATACATAGTACTTCATGGTGCCCATTACGTCCAGTACATTACTTTGTACCACACTGTGGTAGGATAGCAATCTTTGCTATCGGTTAGTGACACTGGGGACACAAGGCCCAAATGCCTGTCCAAGGTTAGTAAGGAGCAAATTTAGAACGTGAACCCCATTCTTGGAAGACCGAAGCCCACAAAATTTTTACTATTACTTCAGAAACTTTCACAGCGGACATGCTATCAATAGCAACAGCAGCAAAATGAGAGGCCTTGGATTCATGTTTCAGAAATACTGAACTACTGAATGCTCTTTCGGGGCAGACTGAGCAGCGATTGATGCCGTAATGGCACAGAACTATTTCTCTGTCAGTTGTTAAAGCCTGATATTTTCATGTTATGCCTGGAGGTGAAAGGATCTCCTTCAGGGCCACCCTTAGCTGATAGCATCAGATCTTTCACCTCTGAACAGATTGGAGTTGGCAAACTGCATCCCCGACAAACAGATCTTGAAAGTTTGTTTATAACCATTGATGTCACCTGGGGCAAAGAGGACTCCCCAAAGGGAGCATCCCTGTGGCTCCTCCTTCCCTTCCACGGCTTTGCTGTGAGTCTCAGGCAAACTGTCATTGTTCTTGTAGAGATGTTATTGTCTGCTTGATATTGTGGGCTGTTGTGAGAGAGAACTACATCTAAGTGAAGGGTTCAACCATAAAAGGGAAGTACAAATTCAGAAAATATTGTTTGATTGACTTAATCTGAGTTGCATGTATCTTTAGCATAACATTTTTATATAATGCTTCCTCAAACCACATAGGTATTATGTTACGATTACTTCCAGTAAACTTAGGGGATAGATTGTCTTCATAGATTTGACTGCTGCCAATTTACAGATGAGGAAATTAAGGCCTAAGAAAGCCAGATTCTAAGCTCGGGCCCCAAAGTTGAGCAGGCGTGGACTGACCTTGATTAATTACGTAATCATACGTGAGCTTTTTCTCTTGTCCCTTTTATCATACACCATACACGTTTCACAGTTCTACGTTCTTATTTTACAAATACAAAAATGCTCATTCTAAATAGATTAGAAAAAATCCAATTAAAGTTATTTCAAGTCACACTTCCTTATGATACTTTGGAGTTTATTCTTTCAGATGGTTTCCAGTATGCGTGCAAAGGTCATGGGCTAAACAAGTGCTCCTGGCTAACTTTCTTGGTTGTTTGAATACTATTTAATGGGTATGTTTCACTTTAATGACATACATCTATGCCATCATTTTCATGGATATAGAGTGTCATGGTGTGGCTTCTCCTGGATGTCTTCTTACTTTAAGCTCAAGCTTTCATAGCCTGACTATCCTATGGTCATAGCAGGTAGGGTCTTGGTTGGTCGATATCCCTGCCATATGCCAGAGAGATCTATTTGATGGACTTATGAGTACTGAAGGAAGATACTGATAGGTACAAAGAAGGGGTTCAAAGGTCGAAGCTCCCGGCTCCAAGAGGGTAATTGAGGCAAGAACCAGGACCCAGGAAAGAAAGCCTGCACTAGATCATGGCAAATATTTTCACCTTCCCTCAAAAAGTCTCCCATTAACTCTTTGATAGGAGTAATTTTCAGTCCTGGTTCCCATTAGAATCCCACCAGGGGAGCTTCTAAATATACTAACTCCATCCTCCAAAGAGACTGATTTAATTGCTCTGGGCTGGGGGTGAGGGCGGAGGGCAAGCATAAATAATTTTTTGAATGCTCACATGAGTTTAATATGTAGCCAAAACAGAGACTCATGGCTTTTATAGGTGTCTTCTGCTTGGTATCAAAGATGGTCAGCAGGAAACGTTTCTTTGCATCAAGTTTTTGTACTAAGAAACTATATTTTCAATAGTTTATGGATTTAGATGTTTCTAAGTTATTCCACTCCTTTTCTAAGAAAAATGCTTATGCTCTGCTTTCTTAAATAAATCATATTTTTAAAAAATATTTGACTTCTCTTAAATAAAAGTGGACTTCATATTGTTTTACCCATTCATTTCTTCCTCACAGTTGTTTGTTTTGTTTATAGTAATTTATTTTGTCAATCATCTGCCTTTCCTGTTAGAATAATATCTGTGAGGGCAGGGATTTTTAACTCTTTTGTTCATTGCTAGATCCCCACTGTCATGAATGCCTATCACACAGTAGGTACTCAACAAATATTTAATGTTTTTTTTTATGACAGTTTGACATGCAAATCATGATTCCTTTTTTTTTAAGTTTATTTATTTTGAGAGAGAAACAGAGCACACAAGCTAGGAAAGAGCAGAGAGAGAGAGAAATGGGGGGAGGGGAGAGAGAGAGACAGAGAGAGACAGAGAGAGAGAGAGAGAGAATCCCAAGTTGAATTTACAAACTGTGAGATCATGACCTGAGCTGAAGTCAAGAGCCACACGCTTAACTAACTGAGCCACCCAGGTGCCCCTCATGACTCCTGTTTTCAAGAAGGTTATGATCCATTGAGAAGGACAGACATGGAACTTCATTACAGTCCAGGATTTCTAGAGAGGTCTGCACTGGGAACTTCCCATGTGCAATATTCTAAACAGTGTTGAGGCCTAAGGAAGAAAAATGGCAAATGTGATTCTTTGCTAGTATTTTCTTTTATTCTCCTAGGAAGCAACATGGCATAGAAAGGCTAGGGAGCCCATAGGCACCAAACAAATGCAGATTTAGATCAGTTATCAATTGACCTTGAGAAAGTTCGCTTAACACCTTATCTCTGTTCTCATCTCCAAAATCATACAGTTGGATGAGTTGACTTTTTGGCTCTCACTCTTCAGTATTTCAGTTACTACATCCTATCATTATGTAAGCCTATTGTTAAATGAATTTTTTCTCCCTTTATGGTCCTGTAACTCTTGAATTTTTATCTAGTTTGGTTTGTACTTCCTTTGTCATTTTCCATGTTGTTACAGGCACATGTGCTTCCTTAATCCAGTCATCAAGGTCACTTTAAAAAATGTCCCCTTGTGTGTTATTAGCCACTTTGTCTAACTGGGTGTCATATGCTACCTACCCTACTGTGTATGCTCACCACATATGCATATAAATCACTGATAATCATGAGTGATTCTGCATCAAGAACTGGTTCAATATAAAGTATTTAAAGATTCCTCACGAAGGGTATACTCATTCTGGTATTAAGAGAAGCTCAGTTTCTAAATCCTAAGAGATTGCAGCCTTACTCAGATGCTTTGGAAACCTAAACCCAGGTGGAATACTTAGATACAAAGTCATTGAGACTTCTCATATTGTATTCACTTGGCAAGTATTTACTGACAACCCACTACTCTATTCAGAACACTTTAGTGGGAAATGAAAGTTGCTCAAGGAGTCGAAGACCCAATCCCAGGCTCTAAATGGCTTCTACTCTCTTGGTGGAAGGGCCCTGAACAGCACAGAGGATTACCAGGAAGCACACTGATTTCCTTCACCCTAGATGCCCCCACAGAGAGGACAGCCTTGCCTCTGAATAGCTCCTAACCACCTTGAGACAATTTTCTCTCATTTTAATGCTATTGCCAGAATATTGCAGTAATCAGATCATTTGATGTTGCCTGAATCTTGGTGTCCCCAACCTTAATATACCATGGACGTCCAGGTGCCAGGGATCTGCAGCTGCATGGTACACACACATCTTGTGGTGCTAAGTCTTCGTGAACAAATAGCATTGGCCTGTGTAATAATGTCTTCTAAGCACTTCTTTGGGCCAGAAAATATACTATTCTATAGAGAATTTATTGGTTGTAATGGGAAATTCTTACAAAATGTCTTACAGAATCAGTCTAAAAAACATGCTTATGCCCAGGGTTAATATAATCTGCTAATTTGCCACAATAAGATTGTATGTGTCATTTATAGGATAGGCCTTCTTCTGACATCCTGGTGCCGCTGTTCTGATTGATCAGTGCTCATGTGTAATGTTTGTTAAATATTTTCAAGATCACTTCCCTTCCACTTACAGCACTATATAAGCTCTGAAAATGTTAATGTCTTACTCATTGCAAGTTCTCACATCAGGACTTTTACACTTATTCCTTTCTCTGCCTAGAACATTTCTTTCTCAGCTATTATGGCTTGCTACTTCAAATGCTGTCTATCGTCTGTCTGTCTCTCTGTGTATATATCAGTATATATACATAAACATTATTGGATGTATATATTTTACTATCAAGTGAGCATGCACACACATACATTCTATTCTTCCTATGTTATGTTTTATGCATATATACACAAAACATATTATAATGTTATATAATATACTCTATATTATTATGTTATATTATATACTCTATATTATTTACTCTATATTATTTCTCTAAGTATATATATGTATATATATGTATATATAAGTATATATAAGATGGGATATATATCCCATCTATTTATCTATCTTTGGAAAAGGCTCATTTGTTTATTGTCTGCCTTCCTCCCTCTACGAAAGTAAAATGTAAGTTCCTAGAAAACAGATTATGGCATATAGTAGGCAATCAAAAAATAGGTATAAGTAATAAAAATATATGTACATAAATATAGTATAGATCTGCATATGTGTGCATAAAAGGAAGATGCATCAAATGCAGATATCATAGTTCAGCTTGGTATGGACTTCAGGTGATCACTCCATGTAGTAAACATGCAAACAGCCAGTCAGTATGTCAAACTGCATCTGCTAATTCCAACACATCAGCCTCAACAAGTAACTGCTGGACAGTGACTTTTATACCAATTGTAAGGATTTCTGAGAATTCTGAGCATTTTGAGGCCACACTTAAAACCTCTATATTGTGTGGACTTTATTGTGTAGAATAGTCTTCCCTTTCCCTTCATTTGTTTATATCCTATGCCCACCTCAAAGTCTACTTTGAAGGTTCTTTCCATTATGGCATTTCCCCAGAAAATTCATGTTTTTGTGTTATTCACTTATTTTGAACTCAATCTAGTGCATAAGGACTATAATAATGATAGTAATGGTCCTCAATATATTCCAGGCACTGTTCTACATGATTTTCATGGATTTGTTCAAAATAAGCCCTCAACTGAGGTCTTATTATTATAATGCCCTTCTCAGACGTGAAATATGAGACACACAGAGGTTAAGTAACTTACTGAAGGTTACGCACCTTGTAAGTGATGAACTCAGGATCCAAGCTTAAGCAGCCTAACTTCAGAGTCTATATTTTGCCTCACTGGCTCTTTCATAACATAAAACTTGTGTGAGGCTTTTATGCACTTCTTAAACTTTAAAAAATCTTGAGAAGTCTAGAAATGATTTAGAACTCTCTGAAAATATACAGAAGAAAGTCCTCAAGAACCAGTTAGCATGTGGTCTATGTAATCAAATAGACGACAAAACCAAAATGAACTTTATGATAATGATGATGGTGAGAATATGTTGAAAAAAGAGGAGAATGATTGGCAATAAAATAGCGAAATGCCATCGGACTAATCAAAAAGAAATTCAGGGAGTAAATAACCAGTAAGTTATAATCAACAAGGAAGCACATACTATAAAACATCTGGGCACATAATATAAGATATTGGAAATTAGAATTCACATAGAATAAACAAAACTGTGTTATTAATAACTATTAAGAGCTGCTAGAGTTGCCCATGTTGGAAGGGATAAATCTAGTATACCTGGTATCATAAATTCCAATCATAAATTGATCTATACACTACTCAATGGCCACAAAACAGGAAATTCCCCAAACCTTCATGATTCAGAAACTCTTGCAGTGCTTATCAAAACTGCAGAATCCTGCATTGTTCCTCTGGGCTAACCCTTCTCAACAGGGGGCGGTTTTGCCTCCTAGCAAATATTTGGCAATATCTGGAGACATTTTTGATTATTTTGATAATAAGAGAGATGCTACTGGCGTCTAATAGGTAGAGAGACCAGAGCTGCTACGAAATATCCTGAAATGCACAGGACAGCCCCTTAAAAACAAAGAGTCATCTGGCTCATAATGTCAACAGGGTCAAAGTTGAGAAACCCTGATCTAGAGGTTTTGATGCAGTGGTTGCGATGAGATCTAGAAATCTGTATTTCTATCCAGAGATCCAGGTTATTATTATCAAGGCCTTAGGGGCCTGAAGACAGATAGTCTTTGAGGTAGGGATAGGATATGAAGAAATGAAGGAAAATAGGAAGAACATTTTAATAGAAGGATGGGTCCCACCCAGTAGGACCAAAGATGGGCTCTGTGGAACACTGAGCCAGCAATAAATACTGAAAAGCAATCTCAAAGCAATATCCTCTTCCTATATTGAAGGCTAGTTATGCTTCAGGGGATGTAACTGCAGTTCCCCACCTTAGTTCTTATCTGTTGATAATTAACTCATTTTGTATCCTCTAATATGAATGCAGATTAGACTAGCACATGCCCGCTCTCATTTTTGTCCTATCAATTCGGCCATAAAATTCCCACATATAAAGGAAAGGAGTGAGAACAAGGTTTTATCAGATATCCCTGGTTTGATAGCTAACTCTGCCTCTTATAAGCTGCATAAATTTAGGGCCAGTAATAGGGTCAATGGTAGTTTAAATGAAGTAGTATGTATAAGGAAATTAACTCTGCACTGGGCAACTAGGAAGCACTAAGTAAAAGTCAGTTGCTACTTCATACAATTTTTTTAAATCAAAATAAGATGTACCTGTCAAAGTATTTATGAAACTATTTAAATGAACAGAAAAAAATGTGAAGTTGAGGCTTAAGATGATGATCGGTATCTTCTATCAATCTTACAACTGATTATTTTGTATTCTGTTTTGATCTAAGAGGATTGAGAAAATCCTGCTTCACAGAAACTAGTATTTGTAAATGGCTCCAGGTTTTAAGCTGCTCACCCTCACTTCTCAAGATATATATATTTTTTTAAATCCTGAGACCAACATAAAGTGATTCAGCATGGAAGTTAATGCAGTGGTAGTCTCCAGTGTTTATGATAAGAGAAATAACACATTGAAGTGTGCATGCTGCTTTCTAAAAACAAATTAATTATATTGGTATATGAGCTCACTTATATGAATACATAAAATATGTCATATACTACAGGGTTTATCATCAGCGCTTACAGCACTTGCACTAACATCCATAGTTTCATGGAATACAGTTTGAAAAAGCCTCTGGCTAATATATATTCCCAGTTTGTTGATGAGTGTGTTGTGCAGTATGGAATAAAGAAGCTCTCTCTAGTCCAGATAGATTCCATCAATTGTTTTCTTGCATGATGCATGATGCAGAGCCTGATGCTTCTCATGAACAGATAATAAGTTGGTCTGGCATGATTTTCTCTTCACAAACCTTCTTGGCTCTTTAGAAATTTTGCAAATTAATTGTTTGATGATGCATTGCAGGATCCTCCCAAACACCAGAGTTGGAGTGAATTAATCTCTGTATTTACAAGACCCATCCCCACCTCTTTCTTTACAAAAGATGTACGTTATGTTGACTCATACAATTTCCGTACTTTGGGGCCAATTTCAGAATTTGTCCCTCTATAGTTCTGTTCAAATTTCTTTCTCTCCCACTAAGAAAATATTGGCTGTTTGGTCTATCAGCTGATGTATGAGAATAAATGCAAGATAATTTTATATTATAGCCAAAGATGAACACTGTTTAATTGGATGAGGGTGGGAAAAGGTGGGAATTACAAACGACAATGACAAAAACAACAAGATGAAGAGTCACATTATATTTTTAGGATTGGTTCAACATTTTCTTTGTTATGCTTACTCATTTTAAATAAGCATCTACTATATGCCAAGTGCCTTGGTAGTGATCAGACAGGTCTCACAGTGCTTCTATTTTAGGTAGACTAGGAACAAGGTAAGCCAGTAAAATATATATTGAGTTCTAGAAATAAATGTCAAAAGGAAAAATAAAGTAGGGTAATGGATAGAATGTGTTTAGAGTAGTTGGGAAGGTCTCACTGAGAAAGTGACTTTGAGTAAATGAAGGGAAGAAAAGGCAAGCTTGTGGCCACCTGATTGAAGAGCCTTCTAGTAAGGGGAAACAGAAGTGAAGAGAGCTTGGAGCAGGAGAATGCCTGGCCTTTTTGTAGAGTAGTAGTGAAATCAGAATGGTTGGAGAGGATTGAGAGAGATAAATGGGCATCGACAAGATTAGATGATGCAGGTCTAATATAGGACAACCAACCATGCATCTCAGACTGTGATAGTCTGAGTTAACACCCAGGTGATTGAGTATTTACATGCTCAGAAGTGTTCTGGCTTGAATGATCAGTTATGTGGTGATCCTAGGCTAGTAGATCACTCTTAAGAGTTGGAATTGTAGAGACATGAGAAGCCATGGAGGGCTACATCAAAAGGGGAGCAGGCATGACTTAGATTTTATCAGGATCACTTCATCTTCTGGTGTGCTGGGTGGCTCAGTTAAGCAATGACTCTTGATTTTGGCTCAGGTCATGATCTAATGGTTGATGTGATTAAGCATTGTGTCAAGCTCTGCGCTATCAGTGAATTGGGATTCTCGCTCCCTCTCTCTCTGCCCCTCCCCGTCTTGCATATTCACAGACACACATGCTCTCACTTCCTCTCTCTCTCAAAATAAATAAATAAACATTTTTTAGAAAATGGATCACTTTGTCTTCTGTACTGAGAACGGGCTATTGGGATGGGGAGGCAAGTGGCAAGGTGAAACCAGAGGAGGCTGTTAGGAACCTACCAGACTATCATTTAGGTATGTGTACCACAGCCAGAGTTGAGTCATTTCACTTGAGGCTATATGACTTGCTAGTGGTGCAGATGGGACTTGGGTCAATTGTCCTGACTTTCACTCTGATTTCCATTACACAGAGCCCAGTTTCTTCAACTTGAGAACAAATGGAGTGCCGGGCTAGATCTTTATGTGCCCATTAAGCCTTCTATTTGGTGGAACCACCTGGTTGTTTCCTCTTCATGTTGTGAAAAATGAACATGAAACCTTTCCCTTTTCCCCTTCAAAATGATAGCTCATTTTGAAGCATCAACCAAGACTTTCATAAGCCTTTCTCTTGAACATCTATATTTATACTTTGAGCTCATGTACCCTCTTCAGAATAATGAATTCCACATGTTGGGTGCATGCTTATTAACTCATGAATGTGTGATATAAGCTGATAGGTAGAATGAAGCCTAATACAGATGTGAACACATTATTTGACTGCTTAAATAGGATCATAAATATTAACAACAAGGGAATGCACTCCCACAGGTGTAAATATATCTATGGGGGGAAATCAGTTTTGCTTGTATTTATTTTCACTTTATTCTTGTTTTGTTTTTATAGGAACTGTCTTCAGTTTTTGATCATTGTTTTCCTCAGTTATAATGGATTACTGGGAGGAAGAATACACGTGCTGATTACACACATATGTAGTCAACTGCCATGGAATAGATGAGAATACACTTAAGAGACTGAAATGCACATGTACATAAATTTTGTTTTAAATATGTGTACTTGAGTATAGGCACATTTTTATATACATTATATATTTTTAATTATTATTACTTAATGTTTATTTATTTTTGGGAGACATAAAGACAGAGTGCAAACAGGGGAGAGGCAGAGAGAGAGGGAGACACAGAATCTGAAGCAGGTTCCAGACTCGGGGCTGTCAGTACAGAGTCTGACACGGGACTCGAACCCACAAAGCATAGGATCATGACCTGAGCCAAAGTCGGATGCTTAACCGACTGAGCCACCCAGGTGCCCCTACCTACATACATGACATTTTAAGTAGCTTATATGTTCAAAGAGAGTTACCCAAACAGGGAAATTAAAATTTGTGTTCTTTCTATTAGCCATTGTATCAGTACAACTTCAAATTCTGGTAACTGTGGCTTCCTACAGAGCAAATACAGTGTCATGTACACTGTATACAGCACATAATGGGCTTATCTTATTTCTCATGGGAACAAAAAACAGGGGAATAAGCAAATTCTCATGGAATGTGTAAGAAATGAATAGATACAAGAGTATAAAAGAGAAAGAGAGTTGTTTGAGGATGAGTATTCAAAATATTAACCTCTCCAGCAGAGGCTCAGACCCCTCAGAGAGGATGTGTACAAGAAACCATCAGCAAAAAGGGATCTGTCCTGATTAAAGTGCTTTAAAGAAGAAAAAGTCAATAACCTTGAATTCTAATTCTGTAGTTTAAGTCTGAATTGTTATTTTTTATTTCATTTCAAAGAAAGAAATTATTTTTTGAATTTATGTCAGCTTCTTATAACTCTTGAATCAAACTTTATCCATTAAAACCAAAAATTGTATATATAAAAGTTTCTTAGCTTTTTGTGCCTGAAACAGAGGTACAGAACTTTGTGTATAAAGATCCAGGAAAAGGACTCCTATGATCAATTGTATTTCTTATTCGAACCCCTGAATCTATCATAAAAGTCACTTTCTCATTTATTTATTTCAACTCCCAGTTGGGGTCTAGTGGGGCAAATAATCCAAAATAGTGGATAATCCAAAAATGTCATTTATATTTGGCCTCAGAATGCATTACCAGATGTTACTCTAGCAGATTTCCCTTCCTAATTAGGCCTCACTTAAAGTAGGAGTTAATTTTGTCTTCATTAGCTGCTTCCAAATCAGCAGGATGGGGCAAAGAGGAAGCCCAAGGCATGCTGGGTATTTGGGAGGAAGCTGGCCCAGTGCTAAAAGTCGCCCGTAGATCATGCTCAAAGAATGAAATTCAAATATGGGCAACCAAGACTAAGGGCATATACACTGGAAATGTTTGTTGAGCATCTTCTTGAAGAATTCTCGGGCTTTTATCAATTCTTCTTGTCTCCCTATTAACCATAAGTGCAGAAAAAATTCTGTAATAGGAATTAGGCAGATAATGACCTGAAATTTTATATATATATAAAAAAAATAGAGGCTCAGAGAGGTTAAGTGACCTCTCACATAGATTGATCTCTGAGTAAACAGTACCTAAGATGCTGAAACTGATTAATGAATGATAAGAAGACCCCACTGTTTCCTTCTTATTGATGATTTGAATAATGAGGAAGCAAGAATTCTCCCCTGGCCTAATTCGAATTAGGAGAGCTAAGATAATGAAGCTGTGATTAAATGGCTATTAAACTATTTTTATCAAACAGAGATCAAGCGAGTGTGAGAATCTGGGGATGCAGAGTGTAATTGCAATTCTACAAGATGTGGAAAAATTTACTATCATAAGCAGGGCATGGTCCTTCCATAATAGCCTGCATTTAAAAATCTTTGGAATACCACATGCAGCTTTCGCTTTGCACTTCTCCCTTCAGGTGTTGGTTAGCATCTCAGAGGCCCTCATTTCCTCCTTCATTTAGTAGATTTATTCACTCTCTATGCACTTGGGTGAGCTGAATGCACTGTCTGCCCCACCATGTGTAATCAGTTGGAAGATCCTTTTGCCAACTGCCCACAAGGGAAGCAGGCCCAGATATTAGTTACTGGATCCCAAATTTCAATCTCGAGGTGACTCTGAGCACTTGAAGGAGCAGAATCGACCTTCCTTTAACTGTGCCCTTTAAATTAGATCACACTTAGTACAGGTCAAATAGGGACCCAGCAGTCCCAACGACAAATGCTTCCAGTTCAAAGCATTTGGTTTGATGGAGTGTTCTGAACTACCATTTGTTCATGACAAAGGCTTTGTAATTGTACATTTTAATATTGGGTTGTTAGTATACATGTACGTGTATCATCCATCACTGGAAATTCTTTACAACTTGAGTTTTTGCTGATGAGGCATCTTTATTCCTGGAGCTCCCTTAGAGAGTAGGTGTTATAGTCACACAGACCTTTGTTTTGGCGGGAAGAATAGCAGCAGACTTGTGTAAGGAGACCCCAAGGTTGACACCCACCATGGGAAAAGCTTCTTGTGAGTTACAGAGCTCCCCTGTGGAAATGACCGTTGGCCTGTTTCCTACCTCTCTTTACCTCTCTGCTGCCACCTGCAAGACTGAGCTCAGCTGTGTAGCCGTCAATCGCTACCTAATTGGCGACCCACTCTCTGTTTTTCACCTCTCTGCTTTTCTTGTCTTAACTTATATGGGGCTAATAAGTGTATTTTTGTGAAAGTGGTGATTTCAAACTATTAGAAAGCAGTATCAGAGTGGAATCTTTGAAAGGATATCTTACAAAGTCATTTTACCAACCTAATGTGTTTCCATGCCCCGTCACCTGTGAACAGACACGTGTTAGTAGACCAATGTGCTTCATCCGCAGTGACTTTGATTTATTTGCTCTGTAAATTGGGACCGAAGCAATAATGGGTAGTGACATTAATTGTTTACCAGAATCCTTTTTGCCACATCCATTGCCTAATCTGGAGTGTTTGCTTGTTGAAACTCATGATAAACTAATTGAAATTGCCACAATAAGGAGCAATGTCCACTCACTTTTATATACGGGAATATCTGTGGAGCTTCAAAACAAAAAAGTCATCCGTAATTGTTTTAACTTTTCCCCCCACTCTTTTATGATTAGACAAAACATGAAGAATTTGCAACAGTTTCTTCTTCCATAAATCAAGAACAACTTTATTAAACTAAATGGTTTCTGAGCACCTCTCTGAGTCACCCACATTCAGGGATGGTAATAAAGAGATTTAATCATTGTTTCTGATGAACATGAACTAAATGATGATTAAAGTTGTACTGGTCCATACTGGTTGAGTACCAGCCTGTCCTAGCCACATACCTGAACACACACACACACACACACACACACACACACACACATTGCCAGTCTTCCATCCCACAACCCTCTCTCCCATTGTGGTTCCAGTGGAGAGAATTTAAATAGCTGTGGTTTAATCAGATCTTGTAAATTAATTATGACATTATCAGGCTCCAATATTTCTGCTATTGTTTTTGACATACATTCACCCAGGCTTTATTAAAGAAACTGGAGAAAACTAGTTAATTTAAAGTGCTCTTTGTCATTCTGACTTGATTGGAATTATTGTAGTTTGTTTACACGAGGGATAGAACTAAGGCGCTATTGTATTATGTGATTGAAAGCAAATAGAGGCTTGTAGCATTGCTGGAAAGCCAAACACAAAATTTAAATCGGGGTAAACAAAATTACTCATTTATTGGTAAACATTCTTAACTGTTTTTCTGGAGCTATTTTTGAACACCATTGAAATAAATCTTTCTGAAAATTGGGATACCTGGAAAAGTCCAATTCACTGAGTTGTGCTTGAGATATCCTCAAAGATTATTTTTATTAGATAATATACATACACATATATTAATGTAAGTCTCATGATTTTAGATGATTTAAAACAATACATGTTTAATTTAAATATAACTTTCTATTTAGGATAGATTTAAACCAAATTTGGTTTTTTGTATGTGGGGGAATCTAAGTTAAAAGGGAAGAGATTGGAATCTTTGGACACTAGATTATGACCCCGGGCAGAAAATGACAGTCATTTCAGTATCTTTATTATTCAGATTACCTGGACAGATCCAGAAGGATGGAGGTTGGGAGATATGCTCAATAACATTTTGTTATTAAATCAAGCAATTTGTTTTTTAAGAGTTGGTCAATTTATGGAAGAAGTGGTGCCATTTTGGAGTCAATATTTCACCCCTCTGATTAGGATTTACCTCTTACATTGGAGTCTTCAAACTCAGAAACTTGTCATTCTACCCTGTGTGTCCAAAACCACTTGACTCAACAGCATTAAGTCCAGGGGCATTAGAGAGATACATTACGTAAATGTAAGAAACACTAGTGAAATCCACCGTGAGTAAAAATGGCTCTTTTCGGCCCCTTGGATGCAAAAGAGAAATAAGTCTGTAGCTTTACTCCTGGATGGGGGGCTCCTCAGTAATGAAGGAAAACAATTTTTATGTGAAAATAGAATGTATACGTGATAAAGGCCTGCCTAATTTCTCCAGTAATACAATTTGATTTTCTGATTAGCTGTCTTATTCTGTGATTCTTGTAATTTTGTCAGGTCAATTAACTGGAGTTGAGTGCTAGAGAGAAAGGACGTGTGGGCACTGCTGGCTTCATTAGATGTCAGTAGCTTAGGTGCCTTTTGTAATAGAATCTGTGTGGGATAATTTAGCTGATATTGTTAATGTCATAGCATACAGGACTTAAAAAAAAAGATTTATGAAGCAGGTCACATTGGACAAACAATGAAGTGCTAACAGAAGGGAGAAAAAGTGATCTCTACAACCTACATTCTCGGTCCTAAATGCAGATCAACGAATCATTCAGCAAGGAAGCAATGACTATACTGTGTGGTAGCATTGATCTGGCTGCCCATTGATCTGGCTGCTTGGAGTAGAACATATTTCCCTCTAAACAAGGGGTATAAGCTCCAACTTGGGAGATCTTGAAAGTTTTTGTACTGAAATAAATATTATCTTTTATAAAACATTATTTACATGTTCTTCCCTTCCACTGGAAGGTTTTTGAGGGCGAAGGTTTATCTTTCTCTTTTTATCTCTAACATCTAACACCAAGCATGGCCCTGGTATTGTAGGTGTGCAAATGTTTATGGAATGAATACCTGAAGATTAACTCTCCAAGGGAGTGTTGATGGGCATGATTGTGGGAGTTGGGGAAAGGAGTTAGGATATGTTCTCAGGAGCCCCCATTCAAAGTAATGCTGCACTAGACCAGTGCCCCAGCCACAAGAATTGAATGCATTTAAGAGACATTACAAAATGAGACTCTACTTAATGGCTGACCAGATAAAGAAGACTCGAGGTAGTTCTAGAGTTTGTCTGAAGAACTATTACCCAAACTCAGGAAGTCAAGGGAAACAGCAGTTTTGTTGTGAAAGGTCCTAAGTTTGGGTTTTGAAGGATGACGGAGCTATTATCAGGTAGAAATGTCCAGTGGGCAGTTGTAGATTTATGACTAAAGTTGGGAGAGATGTCAGGGAGGGTAATAAATGGCTGTGGAGTGTTCAGTGATGAGATTATAATTGAAACCATGAAAGTGTATAGTTCCTCTTGGTATAGTTTCAGTTTCTGGTGCTGTTCAAACTGAGGGTTATCTAAACATTTTGGCTGTACAGGAGATTGAAACACTGCATCTGCAGATGAAATAGATGATGGCTAAAATTCTCTCAAGCCCTGAGATTCTCTAGACCTTCTCTTTTGGTTAGGGAAAAGACGTAAACATGGGGAAGGTGACCGCGAGAAAGACAGAGTCATACCCAGTTGTAATAAGCACCGATATCATAAATCGTTAAATTGGATAGCTCAACAATCAGAGACGGGTACCAAGAGATATCAGTTAATTGTTGACTTAAGACCAAAAGTGAATTTGGAACTTGGGGAAGACATGATCTTTTGTATTCTGGCATGAATATTCAAAATTTCACAAATAGTTTACCCATTTGGATAAACGTGATCCCTTTATGCTGACTGATAGTGTTCCCTATCCTCCAACATCAGCCCACTCATGACGTCTGTTTTTCTGTTTTTGCAGAAGATAGATGAAGAGAACGAGGCGAACTTGCTAGCAGTCCTCACAGAGACACTGGACAGTCTCCCTGTGGATGAAGACGGATTGCCCTCATTTGATGCGCTGACAGATGGAGATGTGACCACTGAGAATGAGGCTAGTCCTTCCTCCATGCCTGACGGCACCCCTCCGCCTCAGGAGGCAGAAGAGTCGTCTCTAGTAAGAACCCTTCCTAGTGTTTAACAGGAATTGGAGTTGCCTCTGGCTACCCGCTGCATGGGTATGATGTAGTAACAATAAGGTTTGGATTTTTAATTTATACTGATGCCAAAGTAATTCCCGAGCATGCTCGGAGATGCAAATTCTGTGATTCTGTGTTTAAAAATGTTGGTCATGGGGCGCCTGGGTGGCTTAGTCGGTTAAGCATCCGACTTTCGCTTAGGTCATGATCTCGCGGTTCGTGGGTTCGAGCCCCGCATCGGGCTCTGTGCTGACTGCCAGCTCAGAGCCTGGAGCCTGTTTCAGAGTCTGTCACTCCCTCCCTCTCTGACCCTCCCCTGCTCACGCTGTCTCTCTCTCTCTCTCTCTCTCTCTCTCTCTCTCTCTCTCTCTCTCTCTCTCTCCTAGAAATAAATAAAACATAAAAAAAAAGTTTTAAAAATGTTGGTCATAACAGTCTTCATGTGGTCTTACTGCAGTTTGTTTCTAACTGTCTACTGCTCTGTGTGTGTATTTTTATTTCTTAGCATTATTTATGCTCACGGTAGAAACTTAGAGAATGCAGACAACCCAAGATGAATACACTAAAAATTTACCTGTAATCTCACATAATCTCTAGTATAAAAAAGGGTGAAATTTCCTCTTGTTTTAAAATACATCATCATATTTGTGAATTTTAAATGGGCATAATTGTTAATGTCACATATGATTTTATTGTTTGGAGATGCTTTAATTCATTAAGAGATGTCTTATGGTTGAATATTTAGTCTTTTTCCTATTTTTTCACCATCATAAATTATGTAATAATTGGCATATTTGTAGTTTTATTCTTATGCCCATGATTCTAGAAATAAAAAGTGGAAAAAGGAATATGCAATATTTTAAGGTTTCAGATCCATAATTCTTATGAAGATTGAAAAATAATAGCACGTTTTGCAACCTAAGTTCCCTAAATTTATGGTCGGCAATGAAGAGTGAATTTGTTGGCAATGAAGAGTAAATTTTCTTTCTGATACAGTGCTTGACCAGAATTTTATTAGTTCTAAGTTTACCTTCTCATCTATGGTAGCCATTTGTCATTTGCCATAAATCTGACGTAAGACCACACTATGTAAATTATGGAATGCTATTCTCCAAAGTTTAATAATGTTCCTTGGCATGCCATTTAGAGGTTGTTTCTCTCCCATGTCTAAGTTTTTTAAATGTGGACAGCACTCCATGTAAACATATGGAGACTCATATGCCTGTGCGTTTCGAGTTTTCTGGTTTAGAAGAAACTGTCATAAGTAATTGTTACCTGCCCCCCAACACCATTTCTGCATTTCTCTGATTTCTTTACATTGATACCAGAAGATTTTCATCCACATAATTCATTTAGTGGGAGGGGTTGTTGATTCCTATTCATCCTGCCTGTCCAAGGCCGGGGATCCCAGTAGGCCAGCAAGTCAAATGAAGAAACAGAGGTCAAGAAAGAGTAAATGACCAGGTACCTGAGTGGCTCAGTTGGTTAAGCATCTGACTCCATTTCAGCTCAGGTCATGATCTCATGGGTTCATGAGATTGAGCCCCATGTTGGACTCTGCACTGACAATGCAGAGCCTGCTTGAGATTCTCTCTTCCTCTCTCTCTGTCCCTCCCCAGCTTCTGTGCACATGTACATACACAATCTCTCTAAAAATGATTAAATAAACCAAAAAAAAAAAAGAGGGAGTAAATGCTTTGCTTGAACCAGAATCACATCTCCTGACTCTATCTACTTACAAATCTTTTTCAGTGATAGCCACTCTTTCAGTCACAAATATTTGAATCAGTAAAGTTAAAATGGATTGTGAAATATCATTCAAAGCATTACAGAATCTTTTATGTATTTTCACTTGATGAGTTTGGGTTATTATGGGACAATGGACATAGATTCTCTCCCCAGGCCCCAATTCCTCATTTGGCAAGGCAGCGTTTCTCACCTAGTAGGTTATTTAGAATCCTTTTAGAAAGAACCTTTTGCCTTATTTTACCAAAAAAAATAATCAAAGTAGACAATATTAAGTCTCAAATGTAGGGAAAGGAATACTCTCACAGTTGACAGTGTAGTGTCAAATTTTTCTTTTCAAAAATATGTTTCCTTTAGCACTATTGTGCTGAGGTGTGAATATAATTAAAGAGTGATAGAATTAATTTTTATAATTATAATTAATTAAGTTTAAGTTTAAAATTTCCATAGCTTATTCAAATGCTTAAAAGATGTGTAACTCTTCTTGCTTTTCCCCTTGATGTGTTTCTAGCTTAAGAAGCTCTTACTGGCACCAGCCAACACTCAGCTAAGTTATAATGAATGCAGTGGTCTCAGTACCCAGAACCATGCAAACCATAATCACAGGATCAGAACAAACCCTGCAGTTGTTAAGGTATGACGTGAACTTTGTAATATAGGAGGGAAACTAACAAAGGATTTTGCTTGGAGCTGTAAAACAAAGGATAGGTTTATTTCTATGTATTCAGTTGGGATCCTGCAGTCGCTTTATAACTGTGAAACTATATGAAATGCCTTTCCAAAGGCAGTGCTCCAGCTAGTTTAGACTAAAAAGAGTTCATTTATGCTTTGTCTTTGGATGATTGGAATGGAAGTTCCACCGTCTGTTACTCCTTGCCCACTTTATTAATACGTGCAGCAATGTGGGTTACAATAAAATTTGCTGATAGGCTGGTATTATCTATGAGTGACTTTAAGATGCAGGGCCGCCATTCTGCCAGCTGTCTAACCTGAGAAAGATTGCTCTGGAATCACCGCAAAAGATCTATCTCTGCCATTAATTGGAGAGAATGCTGGCAATGACATAATTCGGTTAGCGGGCTGTATTAAACAATGTTTGTCTTGCCATTCACTGTGAGTGAAAACGGAGCGTTAAGGGGTACTTAAGAGAATTGTGAATACGGGGCTCCAGCAATCAGTGGCAAATTAAGGTTTAAACCAGCTTATTTTTTTTTATTCACAGTAAAGGCGCTATAGGGTCTTGTTAGTTACATGTTGCTGAGTAGGAACATTGAAATGTAGGAGAAATGAAATAAAAAGCTGCATAAATGTCATTTAGGAATTTTAAATGTAATTTTCTTTCCTTGTTCTGCAAACAATTATTCACAGCTCATAGATCTAGTACACTTAGACTGAACACTTCATTGAAAATCTCATCTCTTCAGAAAACCTATATCCATTGTGATAAGGTTCAGTTCACTAATTTTAGCTTTCTTTATGCCTTGTTTTTAAGACCGAGAATTCATGGAGCAATAAAGCGAAGAGCATTTGTCAACAGCAAAAGCCACAAAGACGTCCCTGCTCGGAGCTTCTCAAGTATCTGACCACAAATGATGACCCACCTCACACCAAACCCACAGAGAACAGAAACAGCAGCAGAGACAAATGTACCTCCAAAAAGAAGTCCCACACACAATCGCAGTCTCAACATTTACAAGGTAGGCTGGGGACCCAAACACAGGCTGTGGGGAGGGCACTGAAGGCAGAGCCAGCATGCACCAGGCTGGAATGCCCCCACTTCGGGCTTTTGCTCCACTGCTGTCTCTCTGGAAAGAGAATTTAGCACTTTAGTATAGTTTTTTTTTTTTAAATCTTTCCTTGGACACAGCTTGAACATGTCCTCTTCTGCTGATATGCAGCCTCATTCACAATCACCAAAAGGCACCTGAAATTGTGAGCTGGGTGGGGAGGAGGGTCGTGAAAAGGGAATCGTTACCTCGGACAAGGTTTATGTGAAATCTGAATTGCGGAGATAATTGAAATTCTGAGCCAGCTGGGCTAGACAACATTAAAAAGCTTTTATTTCCTCCCCCCCTTCTAATAATGGAAAAAATGAGGCATTGATGATTTGCTGTATACACCTTAAGAAATAGTACATAGTGTTTGTGCAGCCTCTCCCGATTATTAGGTGTATTCTTTTCTTTTTTTAAAGACTACATGTTATACTCATAGATTTTATTTCGTAAATAAGGGTTTGGAAATCCATGGAATTTATTTTTATTTGCTTTCTATGAAAAAATATGGCCTAGAGCAAACTAAGCATCTGGGGTGATTTTTATTATTCCCATACATTGCTGGAAGGCTGATGATTCTGAGGCAGATCAGGGTGATTTGGGGAAAACCTGCCTTGGCCAAGATCGAGATATAATTTTCTTTCTTTTTGGCTCTTCCCTCACAATAGTCCTGAGAGGCCCAAAAGAAGCTTGTTGAAAGTTGCGGTTGCTTTAAAATATTCCAGGTTCCACGTTCACCCTACCTTTAACCTTATAGTGGGAACAGACATATTGTAAAATAGTCATTGCAAACACCCACTTCTTTTTTTCCCTTTTGTTTCCTCAACTTCCCCCTCCAGCTGCAGAGTGGTAGTCCCTGATCCCTGTTTTGAACCATGATTATTTCATTCAGGTATGCCGTTGCTGCTGCTTTTAATAAGTATTTTCTTTCCAGTGTTTCGAATTTCCCTCTCTCATCCCTACATCCCCATAAACCTTCCGGAACCTTCTTTCAGAGTTTTAAATTGGCTCTCATTGAGGTTTTCCCTCGTGGATATCTCAAAATCACTCAGCCATCCTTTTCTGTCAGCTCAGGGAAAGAGATTTCTTGAAATGGGCCAAGTTGTTTTTGTAGCTCGCCTTGCCCTGATTGGCCCCTCACACGTGTGCACCAGAACAGTTTTGCTTAGAGCCAGTGCTGTGGGTCACAGTGGTGTGGAGAGGGCCTCGGAGGCAGGGGGCGCAGCTGGGCTTACTCTAGTGAGCAGCCGAAAAATTCACTGGGCTGCTCTCCACCTTGTCCTAGTCTGTCATAGTCATGCATTCAGTGTTTTTGGAGCTGAATTTTAAGTCCTAAGCCTGCTGAAACCCTGTAGTGCGTGAATCCAGACAAGCAGCACATATTTAAAACATCTTTTTTTATTTAAGTTTATTTATTTATTTTGAGAGAAACAGAGTCAGTACCAGTGGGGAAGGGACAGAGAGAGAGAGAGAGAGAGAATCCCAAACAGGCTCTGCACTGTCAGGACAGAGCCTGATGAGGGGTTCAGACTACAAACCATGAGATTGACCTGAGCTGAAACCAAGAGTCTGATGCTTAATTGATTGAGCCACTCATGTGCCCCTCAACATCTTTTTAATTTTTACATTCTTAAAACTTTATTTGGCCCTTTTGGATTTTGAGGGTTTGGGGGTTTGGGGTTTGTTTGTTTTTTAAATCCACTTACCACTAATATTACTGTAAATTCTTACAAAACCATGGTAGTGAGGCGTTAAGTTGGCCTGGGCAGAATATATGCCTTAGATGAGACTTGTTCTGTATGGGGTTTTTAAAAAGATATTTTGTCTGTGGGAAAGCATAAAAAGTTTATCCCAGAACAAAGCCTGTTGACAAAAACACAAAAAGCAAAACTAAATTAACAAAAAACCTGCAAAATGTCTGAAGTTATTAAAGACCTAAAACAAAATAAACAAAATGGTTGGCTGTGGATAACCAACAGGAAATAAACACTCAGTTTCAGGAATGACTTAAATTATTATTCAAACTGATAAATATATTAACAATTAGAGACAATAACCAAAGATATACCGAGGATTACCTTTCCTGATGTAATGTTTTCTTAGTGAACTACATGTCTGCTGTCTGTGATGTTGTGGGGTCAAGTTCTTTCACTTCCTTAGGATAATGGTCTGATCTCGGCCTCACATTGGTGCCCCATTTATTCATTGTATGCTAATGTATTCGTTAATTCAAAATACTGTAATCTGGATGAAAGAGATGCATCCTTGCCCTCAGGGATCTTAGAGGCCCTGGTCTATCTAGTCATTGGGATAGTGTAGATTAAACTCCTAGTAAACCAAATCAATACTCCTCTAGTGGTAGCTTTTGTGACTGTGGGCATATTCAGGGATCATGGTATCATGATCACCTATACCCAACTATCAGAATGTTAGGGATATTCCTTTGAGCATTTCCAGGCAGCCTACCCTACACCTTGACAACTGGAATTTCAGAGACTGATTTTTCAATGTCTATATATTCTGTGACTTAGCACACAGTTTGTATCTAGTGATATTTCTATGGAACCTATATGGCTGATCCTAATTATTAGTTGAATGCTGAAAAAGTTGGTAAATTTCCTTCATGAGTATGTTCTTTTGGAAAGGCTCATTTTATCAGACATACTAAAACAATTAATGTAAACCAGTTCATTTGTCTGTATATATAAAAGCCAATCAATCAATGTACCTAATTTGTAGAAGACAACATGAACTTCATATTCCTGGATGCACATTGGATAGATGATAAACCATTCGATTGTATAAAAACTAAATCTAAATAGACAAATTAAATATGTAAATACTATTTATCCAAGTAAAGTATGTAATTTCAGCCTAATTTGGACATAAATAATATTTTCACATTTCAAAGGACCTTAATTACTGGGGTTGATTAATTTACTTTAATATCTATTGAATGCAATTCCTTTTGGTAATAAGAAAAAGGAAAGATATTCTGGGCTGACTCTGCCAGGAACTAGTTTTATGGTCCTTCAAAATATCATTTCACATCTTTAGACCTCAGGTTTTTCATCCACAAAGTAAGAGTTTATTCTGGAGACCTTTTTACTTTCAAGTCTAGGATTTTCAGTACCTTTTCAAAGTAGTTAGGACCTTTGGAAAGTAGTTATGTTAATGAGAAAAAAATTGACCTAAACTTACTTACATATAAATATGTCTTTATAGATAAGCACATATACGCATAATGTGCGGATGTATATCCCAAATACATTTCTCATCATGTTTCCCCCTCCTTCTGTTCAAAATACAAGACTGCCAAGGAAAGCAATTGAAATTTTGGAGTGAGAATATTCTTACTCCACCCCTCCTAATTAGGAAATGCCACTTGTAGGAGGTAAGATTTAGGAAGCATAAAAGGAAGCAAACAAGCTCTCTTTGCAAGTCTATTGGTCTCTAAACTGATAAACGCAGTATTTTACTTCAGAAGTCTGTAAGATTTGGGGAGCTAAACTTCTTTTAAGCCACCGGGGTCAATGTCCACAATTTGTCATAATTAAACCATCTGAGTCAATGTCCACAATTTATCATAATCTCTCAATTAATTTTCAGTAAATGGAATGATTATTGCTTGAGCTTTGGCCTCATAGAAAAAAAACCTATTCTCAGGGCTAGATATAAAATTATACATTTTAGGAGAAAAATCAACTGAATATTCATAACGTTCTGTTGTCTGATAGTTATTCTGCTGTTTTCTTGTCTAAACAAACCGTGTACTGTATTCCAAATTAAAATAGAAAACATTATTTCTCTCTGATGGTATGATGCAAATTTTGTATCCTTAACCAAGATGCTACATTTCGGGGAAAATTCTGGTTTCTGTATGTGTTTTTGAATGATATTTTACTGCTGCAAATGTTGTTTGGAATTTGTTTTAGCATAATGGACTGTTGTCTGACTTTGATCCAATATTCAGGGATTTCCTTACGTTAGTTTTCCAGTTTCAGTTTCCAACCTGATTGTAGTAAAAAAAAGAAAAAAAACCTTAAAAAACCCCTCAATATTTCATAATTAGTTTCCTTTTCTTTCCTTTAGCCAAACCAACAACTTTATCTCTTCCTCTGACCCCAGAGTCACCAAAGTAAGTATTAAGAAATGTAACCATTTTCAGAAAGGGAAGGGGGTTCTAATACATTTGGCTACAGCAACTCCATTTCAGTTTGTTTTTATAAATGTGCCATATCTTCCAGTGACCCCAAGGGTTCCCCATTTGAGAACAAGACTATTGAACGAACCTTAAGTGTGGAACTCTCTGGAACTGCAGGTAAGCCTTATATTTCACTTGAAATGGAATGTGTGTATTCGTGTGTGTGTGTGCGCGCATGTGTATGTATCAAATATGTATTAAATAACAGCATGTACTCTCTGTGTGATTAATGAAATTAACGAATAGTGCAAGCAACATTGGATAAGAAGTTGCTTATAAATATTTTCCTTTATTCTTTTTTTTTTTTTTTTTGAAGAAGACATTTATTTTGTGTCAGACCGGGGCCAGGGCCTCTGATGTATATTATTGTTTTGGATCCTAGAATTACCCTATTTCAGACTGAGACCCCAAAACTTGAACAGAAGGAATTATTTAAATTTTTTGAAAGTTTTATTTATTTTCGAGAGAGAGAGAGAGAGAGACAGCACACGAGTGGGGAAGAGGCAGAGAGAGAGGGATACACAGAATCCAAAGAAGGACAGAGGCTCTGTCAGGACAGAGCCCGACACAGGGCTCGAACTTGTGAATCACGAGATCATGGCCTGGGTCAAAGTTGGATGCTTAAACGAATGAGCCACCCAGGTGCCCAAACAGAAGGAATCTTTGACAGGTTTCACAATAACCTCATGAAGATAGTGATAGTTTTCTTATCTTTAAGATGAGAAAATAATGTTGAGATATGTTAAGTAACTTGCCCAAGATCACAGAGCTAGAAAACAGGGAGTAAAGTTCTGAACCCTGGTTTAGCCCTTATATCAATGTTTTAATTGGAATATTTTATCACTCACCATTGTACTTAACAGTATGATGCTCTCCTATATATGTTACCATTTTTATATCATTTCAGCAAAGGAGGAAAATATGCCCATTCACCAAAACAAAATATATTCATATATTTGTAAACAAGAATCATTTTCTTCACCAATTGGACTTCTGAACTCATTTAGTCAATCTTACTTTATATACTGAAGAGAAAGGAGCCTTAAAAACTTGGAGTAACCCCTGAGTAACTTAGTAATCCAAAGACTTCCTAGGAAGACTTCTTTTTTTTTTTTTTTAAATAGTTTATTGTCAGGTTGGTTTCCATATAACACCCAGTGCTCATCCCCACAAGTGCCCTCCTCCATGCCCTTCATCCCCCTTCCCCTCCCCCCCCATCAGTCCTCCGTTTGTTCTCAGAAGACTTCTATTTTGGTTGCAAATGGTGCCTTTGTACTGAGTGCTTTATATGTAGGTACTTGAACTACACTGGAAAGTGAACCTTAGGCTGTCTGAAGTAGAAGTTCCTTGGCTCTGGCCATTGCTGATAAGGGTAAAGGAACAGTAACTTAAACAAGATGCTTTTAACCAAAACTATAGTGTCTACATACACCATGGTCATGATTACTAAGTTTAATTTCACACTTTGAGTTTGCGAAGTTACCTCCTTATGAAAAAGGTCTATTGCATGATAGCATGATTTGGTCAAGTAGTAGCTTAGTTAATTTCATGGTTTTTATATATACATATGCAAATATGAACATATCTTTCATATCTTTATATGCTTTACACATATACTCACTTAAAAGCATATGCATTACATCATTTCTTAAGTAAATTATTATTACTTATATAAGTAACTTTTATGTGTGTATATCATATGCAGAAGAGATCTTCTTATCTGACCAATAGGAATGAGTGTTTGGTGAGTCTATTGAAAAAGTTGATTAAAGTTTACAGCTTTGCCATTTTATTTTTGTTTAAATCATATAAAAAACATTCAAATATCAAATTTTCTGTATAAGAAACAGAGATGTTCGCTTTGAACTTAAATGTTCTAACTGGTAATCCATTCCACTTTCTGGCACCAACTGCACTAATACTGTAATTCATTTCTTGATTATTAAAAAAAATTTTAATGTTTTATTTCTTTTTGAGAGAGAGAGAGAGAGACAGTATGAGCAGGGGCGGGGGGTGGTCAGAGAGAGAAGGAGACACAGAATCCGAAGCAGGCTCCAGGCTCTGATCTAGCTGTCAGCACAGAGCCCGACGCGGGGCTTGAAGCCACGAACTGAGAGATCATGACCTGAGCTGAAGTCGGATGTTTAACCGACTGAGCCACCCAGTTATCCCCATTTCTTGATTTTTAAAGGAAAAGAATTAAAGATATTTGTGTCATAGTCTGAGTGCAAAATCATTCCAGATTTCTATGATTTTCATATAAATAAAAAATAATAATAATTTCCCATGTTTTTCCAGTATTTCCAATACCACCTGTCTACCACTTATTTGACAACTTTGTTTTAGTGACATATCTTTATTGGTTCTTCTTATAGAAATAATTTTTCTTATATTTCACTCAATTTCATAATATTTTATTATCTTACATAATTCCAGTTACCACTATAATAGACATCAACTTGTTTGGGAAATACTACTGTGGATCATGATAACAACTCAGTTGAATCTATTAAATGTGAGTGTTCTGAATGTTATATTAGGCAGTTACGTTGTTTCAAAGAGGAGTGAGAAAGTTTCCACTGTGTATACCCACACCAAGGTTTCTGCTAAAACAATTTTATCATGTATTATTGTATTATGTATTGTATTATGAATAATTTAATCTTACTATAAAAATATCAAAAATATAAACTATTAGAAAACTTATTTATAATTCTAAGATGTACAATTATCTATAGTATTTTTCCCTATGGATAATTTTACACATTATATTTATACTATAGTCATTTTATATATATAATTTTGCATCCTGATTTTTCAGTTAACATTTTAACAGGAAATTTTTGTATCACCACAGACCCTTTACTGTCAGGTTTTTAGTGCATTGTATGACAACACACTAGATCAAAATTTATTTCATCTACAAAATGTAGATAAAAATTTATTTAATCATACTCCTGTTATGAATTTCAATTGTTTTAAAGAGTCACTGTTTTGAAATAGCACTGCATTAGAAATGTTTGCTCATGATTTTTTACTAAAGTATAGTCGACATACAATGTTCTATTAGTTTCAGGTATACAACCTGGTAATTCAACACTTCACTATATTATTCAATGCTCACCATGATAAGTGTAGTTATCATCTGTCACCATGTAAGTGTATTGCAATATTATTGATTAATTCTCTATGCTGTACTTTCCATTCTCATGACATATTTATAACTGGAAATTTGTACCTCTTAATCCCCTTCACCTATTTTGCCCATCTCTCTATCTCCTTCCCCTCTGGCAATCACCAGTTTGTACTCTGTATTTATGAATCTGTTTCTGTTTTTGTTGTTGTTGTTGTTCATTTATTTTGCTTTGTAGATTCCACATAAAAGTGAAATCATATGGGATTTGTCTTTTTCTGGCTTATTTCACTTAGTGCAAGACACTCTAGGTCCATTTATGCTTTTAGAAATGGCAAGATTTTATTCTTTTTTATGTCTGAGTAATATTCCATTATATATGTATATTACATTTCCTTTATTCATATATTGCTCTTACATCTTGGCTATTATAAATAATGCTGTAATAAATGTAGGGATGCATATGTCTTTTCTAATTAGTGTTTTCATTTTGCTGAGCAGATACCCAACAGTGAAACTACTGGATTATATGATATTTCTATTTTTAATTTTTTTAAAATATTTTTTAATTTATTTCTAGGAGAGAGAGAGACAGTGTGAGCAGGGGAGGGTCAGAGAGAGAGGGAGTCACAGACTGAAACAGGCTCCAGGCTCTGAACTGACAGCACAGAGCCCGACGCGGGGCTCGAACCCATGAACCGCGAGATCATGACTCATGCGAAAGTCGGACGCTTAACCGACTAAGCCACCCAGGCGCCCCTCTATTTTTAATTTTTTGAGGAACCTCCATATTATTTCCTATAGTGGCTGCACCAACTTACATTCCCCCGCCCCCCGAAGTTACAAGGGTTCCTTTATTTCAGCACCCTTACCAACTCTTGTATCTCTTGTCTTTAGATACTGGTTGTTCTCACAGGTTTAAGGCGATATCTCACTGTGGTTTTAAAGTTCATTTTCTTGATGATTTAGTGATGTTAAGCATCTTTTCATGTGTCTACTGGCCATCTGTATGTCTTCTTTGGTAAAATGTCTATTAGGGTCCTCTGACCATTTTAATTGGATTATTTGTGGGTGTTGTTAGTTAGGTTCACAAATTTAATCATGTTGTCTCAAAAAAAATTCTTAGTAGTTTTTAATAACAAATATACATATATAATATCTTGGGGTCCTCTGGTATAGACTGTCACATTGCTTTCCAAATGGGTGCTTTCATTTACAGCCCTGTTAGCCCTCCATGGATGTACTTGTTTTATTACATCCTTCCTGGCACTGGGTATCTTTGTTTTTGAATTGTTTTCCTCATTTATATATATGAACATATCATTTTAATTGCATTCCTTCTATTAGTGAGACTGGTCTCACAAAAAAAAAAAAGCACTTCTTTTTCCTTCTAGCAAAAGTTTTAACATTTTTCTTATTGAGAGGAACCTAACTTAAAAAATTTTTATTTAGGGGCACCTGGGTGGCTCAGCTGGTTAAGCATCTGACTTGGGCTCAGGTCATAATCTCACAGTTCGTGGGTTCGAGCCCTGCATCAGGCTCTGTGCTGACAGTTAGCTCAGAGCCTGAAGCTTGTCTTCAGATTCTGTATCTCCCTCTCTCTCTGATCCTCCCCTGCTCACATTGTCTCTATCTCTCTCTCAAAAATAAATAAAACATTAAAAAATTTTTAAAATGTATTTATCATTTTTAAAGTGTAGTAGCTCACGCTATTGAAAGACAAGCAGAGATTTATAGAAGATACTTTTTTTTTTAAACATATTTAGCATCCTTAAAAATAGACACAGTGGATTTATTCCTGTCAGTGGACCAGAATTTGTCTAACCGGTTTAAATCCTTTCTTCTTGCTGCTTTGAAAGATTATTGGGTACAATGAAAATCAGTTTACCAACATTTTTAATACCTGCTCTATACTTGCAATATGATAGGTCTTAGTGGATGCCCAGCAAGTATAAAGCCTAGAGACTGATCCATACAGTTTGACACAGTTTATTGGCCTGCTCAGTATTCTTGTGTTTAAGATATGGGCTTATAGTCTGTTGGGGAAATAACACACATTGTACAAGTAGCATGAAGTTGAAATATTGTCTATCTTGTTTTGCTACCTTCTAAGAAAAGTGGGCCCAGAGGGTGGCTTTTAGTTTATTGAGTGTGGTGGTTTTAGGTGTAAAGATGCAAATTAGAGACAATGAGGTAGGGCCAAATTGCATGACATACTTCAAAGAATTTAGAGTTCTAGGAAAAGGGACTGAGGAAAAACTTGGAGCAGGCAGAGGAGGCTAGGAAGAGAAGTTTGGAACTTGACCGGAGAGGAGAGTGATATAAAGAAGAGTTTGTTGGTGTTGGTGTTGGTGTTGGTGTTGTTGGGGATAGAGATATTGTGGGTTTGAAGTGCTTTAAAGTATGTGATGGTTATGATCTCTATTGCCTCAAACAATCTCTAGTAAAATTTCTTGCATAGTAGTGTTTAGAGGATGTGATATACACTGATTGCATCTCAGGAGAATCACCAAAGGGAGAAAATTTATCAAGGTGACCCCTTGGCACTTTGCTTCAAGTTAAATACAATGACAGCGCAGAAGATTGAAAGGAATTACAAAGACGGTTCAAGGACCAAAGGAAGAATTAAGGTGATACCATTAGCAAAGGTCCCAGGCGATCCATGGAAAGGAGTGTGGAGGGAATCCTGCTTTCTGTAGGTAAAACTGACTGGGGGAGCCTTAGGGAGAGAAATATTTGTATCAGATTTGAACTGTACAAGGGGATAAGGAGAGAAGATATTGATGGAGCAGAAGCATGAAGGCAGGAAATCAAAGAGATGTTTTAGTAACACTGAACTTGACATTAGCAGTGACATCAGTAAGGAACTACAAGACTGAGCATGCACTTTTCCCCCTTTATCTTTTAATTGCTAAAATGCTTTTCTCTCTCCTTAATCTTTCCTGGGTCTTAGTTTCCTTAATGTTAAAGTCATATTTATACCCCCCATCAAATTACTGTCTTACTTAAAGGACTAAAATATAGGTTGGAAAACTAAAATTTCCAGCATGCAACCATTTTTGACACACCCAAATGGCAATTTCGTGTGCATTCAAACAGAATTTTAGAAGTTTATAAGCAGCAAAGCTCCAAATAAAAGTAATCTACTATGATTTTCTGAAAGCAGGCAGCATAGCTTAGTGCAGTTATGCAAAACCTTGGGTCTGACATTGGATAAACCCAAGTTCAAATTCTGGATCTACCATCTAGCAATATGGCCTTTGGTCACTTTAATTAACTTCAGTAAGACTCAGGATCCTAATGTACCAAATGAAGATAATACCAGCACCTGTATCTCATTGAGTCTCTCTGAGGATTGAGATAAAATGTGAAGAAGGCTTACTCCAGTGCCAGCATATATAGGTATTCAATAAATATAAGATATTTACTACTAATTCTGCATTAATTTTATCTGCCAAGGTGTTTGTACCTTGTTGCTCATCTTTTCAACTTTTGATTATCTTTACCTGTTCCCTTTCATTGACCTTAGTGTTGTTTTCTCTTTGGCACACTTATATATGAAGTTATATATTCTCTTTGTGGCAAAATTCCTCTAATTCTCTAATATGAAATTCAACATATACTGGTTTTGGTATGGGTATGGATTTACCAAGTCAAGGTGGAACAATCTCCTCCATGATACTCTCTCAACAGCCACTTCTATTATTCCTACACATTCTGGAGATTAGCCACTCCCTAGTAAGCATGTGATATATGCTTTTTTTTGATTCTCTGGCCATTTCATTGTTGAGGAAAAACTTACATGTTGACACTGGCTCTGTGGTAGACCCTGGGCTCAAAGCATGTCTGTCCGACTAGAGATGATGTCTCTTTCCTGAAGCATGAGTTTTAAAGATAGTAGTCAACATCTGTTATGTGAAATAGGTTTCATTTCACTTGCCAAGTGTCATTGATTGGTATTGGCTGCCAGGAGCACAGTGTTGAGGAGGATTCCAAGGCCAAGTCTATACTCAGTGAAAATGTCATGATCAATTAGTGATGTCTGCCATTGGTGCAGAAAGGGGGTGGATAGGGTGGAAACATTCATGTTGTTGATTTGTTGATCCTTGGTCTAAAGGCTTGATCCATTTTGTCATGGCCAAGGAAATGGATCAAGCTGTTCCCCAGGACTCTCTGGTATCTCCTTTTGCTTTACTCTCACAAAATTTGGGGAAATTTTCCAAACATTTACATACAGATGTAAAGAGTCAACAAAACTCAGACCTCTAGAAAAATCCCTCTGCCCCATCTGCAAAGTCTTTGGGAAACAGGAGGGATGAGACAGGAAGTTTGCTTTATTAGGTATTGCCAGCTGGTCTGACTTAGTGATTGTCCTAAACTAGCTCATTTTGGTTGATAAAAAAAACACTTCTTTTTTACAGGTGTAAAAACTAATTTGATTTCAAAATAGCTGTTAGTAAAACAAGATGAGAGGAGAGAATGATCTTTTGGAAGAAGGCATTTAAATCTATTGCATATGGAGATTTTCAGAGTGCTAGACTTTTGTTGTTTCTGAAATGGTAATGGCAAAGCAATGCCAGCTCAACTGGATGATGGTTTTAGCCATAAAGGAATTGGTTAGGGACCAAAGTGGCCGACCCCAAAATTTCATCTATATGTATGTGTGTATGTATATGTAAATTGTTTTTAAAATTATTTCTGTAGAAGTAATAAAAAGCAACATAGCTATTTTATAACTAATTAGAGGGAAGGAGACGAACAAAATAATCAGCAGTATCATCACCCTAACACACGAGGTCTTAACAATATTTTCCTCCATCAGTGTTGCATTTTCCTCATGATTTTGATGATAGGGGACAAGTGATTTGGTGTCATTTGTTTTTCACTATATGTTTTTCTTTTTTCTTTTTTTTTTTAATATTTTATTTATTTCTAGGAGAGAGAGAGAGAGAGAGACAGCGTGAGCAGGGGAGGGTCAGAGAGAGAGGGAGTCACAGACTGAAACAGGCTCCTGTCTCTGAGCCGGCAGTCAGCACAGAGCTCGACGCGGGGCTCGAACCCACGAACCGCGAGATCATGACCTAAGTGAAAGTCAGACACTTAACCGACTAAGCCACCCAGGCACCCCTCACTACATGTTTTTCAATGGTTTAAATTGGCAGTCATTCAAACTGCACTTTGGTGGTCTTGTTCTTAAAAGAACCCATTCATTAACCAATCAGTTTGTCATTTCTTCTTTTAGGTAGAGTTTTATGTTGTCATTTTTGGACTTCCCATTTAGAAATTCATTTTGACGGACAGAATATTGACAGAGAGCATAAATTTGCTGTACCCTTTTGGTATATACTTCTTTTGTATGTGACTTATCTTTGGGGAAATAAACCAAAGCCAAATATGAGCAGTAGTTGGTAGTTTTCAAAGGAAAACGATAGCATGAGAGAAGTGGAAAGTGATTTTGACAGATCATATAATCCTTTACTGAGCCTGAAGACTCCAAGAAAGAGAGACCCCACAAATTCTCTTTACAGCCCATTCCAGTGTTTGGCAACTCTTACTGTCAGAGGTTTCCTCCATATTTCAACTCCATCCTTCATTTTCTTTTTTTGATCTCATCCTTCTTGATGCAGCATCTGGAGTGATCATTCCTTTGTTATCTTTTTGGGAGATAATACTATCCAAATTTCTTTTAAGCCAAGAATGACAAAGTGATTTCCTCTCCCACATAAGCTAGTGGGGGGAGTTGGTGATAGATGCTCACAGAAGGACAGGTTTCCCCTCACCCCCACCTTTCCCCACTTCTGCCCCAGCTCTATGGGAAAGTGCATGGAGAACCAATTAGTATCTTTATCTTCCATGACCAAGAGTTGGAGAATTAGGCACATGTCTTAGGAATGTTCTGAAGGCTTTCTGTGAGTCCAGTTTGTTCTCTGGTAATCAGGGGTGATATAGGAAATATTGGAAAAAACAAAAACAAAAACAAAAAAACAGTAACAGCAGGGGCACTGGCATTCAGAGCATCAGAGATGATGGCAGCTGAGTACTGGGCAAGGTGTGGGATGTTCCTTGATGAAAGCATTAGCACTTCTGTGCCTGGCTCCTCTGGGACTCCAGTGAGTTCTGGGAAAGTTGGAGGTGGGGGACAGCATGAGAGGAGCTCCTTTAACAAAATATTCTCACTGACAGAGCAATAACAGTTCATACTGAGTGTCAGCCTTTCCTATGATCTCTTGATACCCACTCCAAATTCTTAAAGGCATAAATTGTATGGGTAAGGCGAGCCATACACCTCTCTGCCCTGTCCTTTTTTTTTTTTTTTTTTTTTGATAAGTCTTTAAGCAAATGAGAAACTCACTTTTCCATTGTTTTTTCTTAAAAAAAAAATATTTGAATTGACATGTGACATAAGAAAATTCCCACTGCCAAAAAAACTTCAAAACAAGTCACAGATACAGCATGAGGTTCTGCAAAATACTGTGCACTATTAAAAAAAAAAACTCTGCTGAAGTCATTGGGTGGATAGTGGAACACACACAAAAAAACAGAGGAGTCACCATTTATCAGAGTCATTCAATTAAACAAACACACCCAAAAGAGAACTCCTCAAAGAAAATCATTTTATAGCACATAATGAAAAACAAAACAAAACTTGTATCTGACTTTCTTTTTAATAAAAGGGCTGTTTAAAAAGATGACTGTGGAGTGTGCACCACTTCTCCCAGATTTGCTGTGCAGAAGTGCCTAAGTGTGAGTGATGTAGAGGTACTTGTTTATTATAGAACACATTTCAATGCAGTAATCATAAATATTGCTAAGGTTGTGCTCTGTTGAAATATGACCTACATACTCTTGATTGTTTGTGTTACGTGATTTGTCTGACACCCATTACATTCTGGGTAATAGCAGCCATTTGTTGCTCTGCACAGCAGGCTCTTTTGACAAAAGAAAATAGGCAGTAATAAAAAAGCTATAGTCTGAATTACATTCTGCACAGTGCTGCACTGCTGAGAGTTTGTGCAAGTGTGTTAACAATGCTCTGAACTGCCTCTTGTCAGCCTTCAGCCTGTAATGGCCATCTGTCCTCACATAAATCTGTCAAAACCTGCTAAGTTCAAGAGAGAGCATGGAATATACCTTGTACTGTCAACACCAAAATGTACACATTCCCCAGAAAATCAACACACAGGAAATAATCCGGAGGTTATGGGAGGCATTAGCCCTGTTGATTTAAGCTTGTGGGGTGAAATTGAGAGTCTGGCCATTAGAGGGAAGATGAGCAAAGGTAGTGGCATTAAGGAATCGAGTATTGACTGCCCTCCTACCACAGGGGACAGAGTTCTGGGTGGGGAAATGGGAGAAATCCAATTAGTTCAGATGCAGCAACGGGTCTCTGTCCTATCAGCAGCTTTTAAAAGTTTGACACTATTATATATATAATATATATTAATATATATTATTATATTATATTATATTATTATATTATATTAATATATATTATATTATTATATTATATTATATTATATTATATTATATTATATTATATTATATTATATTATATTATTATATATAAAATACTTCCCACACTTTTGTTTTGCTTTGTTTTGCTTTAGGTCTCAACTATATCTGGAAATAGATTTTCAATTAGACACTGGTGGTTCCATCCTTGAGATTTCTCAATCTTGCTTGGATTCTCTGAATAAAGATATTTCCGTAAACAGTAAAAAGTTTAGGGAATTATCTGAATTGTTTTCCCTTACCCACCTACTCACTAATCCTAAAATAACCTCCACCCATGAATCAGGTATTACTGCTTTTAACAAGCAGTACCAACAGAAATGGCCACCCCTGGTATTTTCACTCATGGGGTATATTTCATTATCTCTGAGTGTTGCTGTATATCTTAGGCACATATGCAAGAACATACACTTACTTCAAGTTGTAGGGAATTAGCCATTTATTAAAAGGAACCATGAAGTCCCTAAAATACCAGCATGCTGATGTATTATCCAGCACAAAGGAGAAGCCTAGTGAATGTCTGCTCTATCCCCATAGGTTCCCTAATATGTGAAGAAGGTAAAAGGCTTTGTTTTTAACTCAGAAAACAACAGCAGCAAAAACAAACAAACAAACAAACAATGAAGAAACTATGATCAGGTGATCGCCACACCCAAGAGCAACCTGAGAATCAGTTATTTCAGCAATAATGAGCTTAGGTACTGGGACAAGGGTTTCAAACGTTCAAGACTAAAAAGAATTTCTATATTTAAAATCCCTAGATAGCTGAGCTATTTTTAGAACTAGTCTCTCTTTAATAGTGGCCTAATTTGGTGTTTCTGAAGTTTAGGGTTTCTTTTTATAAGTCTAGAATGTCAGTCAAAATACATATATCTGAGATCAAGGCATTGTGCTACTTAGACATGACGGGACAGAGATTCTCCATATGTGGTCCATGAACCACCTCATTAAAAACGTTTGACCAGCTTCCCAAGTTATTCTTGGGCCACTGAAATACAAGGCCCACCACTAAAGGAGAATCTAGAAAAATTAAACAACAACAACAACAACAGAAAGAACAAGAATTTTTGCAAAAATAAGCCCAAGCAACATTCCACTGAGAGCATATAATCTATTTGGAGAGACAAGATAAACTATACATTCAAAAAGAGATGAGCAAGAATATAGAGCATTATCTGATAAGTATCAAACGAGTGATCCCGGCAATAAATTATTAGGAACGTAACAACTCTGTAATTTGGGAACCATGAGAAGATGTATGGAATTGGATTTTAGGATGTCGAATGTCATTTCCACCATTCAAAGGCTATGTCATTTGGAATATTTGATTTTTATTTGCTGAGCAAAGAGAGATTATTCATCATTATTTCTTTGGGCATCTTAGCCTCCTGTGAGAAATATCTGAGAATTTGTCATTTATTTGGAGGAACATTAGGATCTTAAAATTTATTGTAGTGGTAGCTGAAGGTAGCATGTGGTAGAAATGAGTGTTAGGAACGGGGCAATGCAAAAGATAAAGGAAACAAGGGGAAAAAGAAAGAGAAAGAGAGAAATATTGATTACATAAGAATCTCTTAGAGTAGTAAAGGGCATTCCTGTCCATGAAAGAGGGGACAAAATGGAATGTGCCTCAGTGACACAGAGGTTTCATTCAATAATATGTCACCTCCTTATTATCTTTAAATGAAGAGTGTGGAAGGTGTATGGGGGTGCCTGCTAATCAAGGGAGCTTTTCTGGGACTCCAATGGGTCCCTTCTCTTTGTATTTGTATTTCCCTGTCTTTCTGAATTTTCCTGGGTTGGATTTCCAAAGTCAAATTGCTTTTTATTTTTGTAGCTTTCTCCCTCATTTAGGGAGTGTTAGCCATGCAAAATAAAATTGCCAAATGTTAGTGTAAAGTATTTTATTATAGAGGAAATATTAATATTAATTTCCTCCATCTTTTTATTACAAAGTAGGAAAAAGAGGCAGTATCTTCCTGTTTATACCAAAATCGCATGTAGCTTTCTGTGACCTACTTGGTCGTGTGTGTGTGTGTGTGTGTGTGTGTGTGTGTGTGTGTGTGTGTATTTTTCCATTTCTCCAGAAAGGTAAGATTTTTGTGCCATCTCCTTGAAATGTGCAGTTGCCTTAAGTCTAACCCCAGGCTTGTTAGCAGATTTGAAGTTCTTTTCTGCTGAACAGCGTTCACTCATCCTCCTAAATAGAAAATGTATTGTAAACTTCAATGTTTCCTTGTAAGCATAAAGTCATTTGAACCCTAGTCTGCCCTTCTTCAAAGTTCCATGGACTCTGGAGCCATTTCCCCATTATCCTTCCTCGGTGTGAAGGGATGAGTAGAACTTTCTCAGGGGTGAAACATAGTAGAGGCAACTACAGTTCACAGGCTCCCCCACCATGGCGTCTGATGGAATTTTCTGCACTTCTGTAGGAAAGGACGAAAGGCACCAACCGATGGGGTGTCTCTCATCACCCTCTATTTACTTTTTTATTTTATTAAATTAGTTGGTTGCCGGAGTTTGGATCCGTTTCAAAGCTTCAGCCTCCTAACCCACCCCGATGTGCTCTAAATAAAATGGTCCGCTGGCACTGCAGGATTTAGGGTTCCTGTTCATTTAGGTTTCTGTTGCAGAACCATATTTTAGACAGAATGTATTAGTTATGCTTACAAGAAAGTATTACACCTACATTAGCCATGGTTTACTAAGTTAATGAACTGTGGAGACAAAGAATCATTGCCATCAAGTTGCACAGTTGTCTGGTTCCCTGCTTTCATCTGTCGTGTTTTACAGCACTTCCTTTGAGGTTGTCTGTTTCCTTCCCACCCTGCCCCACATTTGCTGTCATCCCATCTTTTTGTTTTTGTTTTGTTTTTAAGTTGCCTGGTTTTGGGGCTCCTTGGGTAGTTATCCTTGATTGGGGAAAATTTTCTGAGCCACTTGTATGCTGCGCAGCGTTCCTTGTAGACAAATGCTACCAAAGCTATTCTGTGATTCCCCTGGGCTGTGCTGTGTTAATTTTCTATAAGGCAGACACACAATGCCCTTGGAAATGTGAGCTTTGGTAATGCCTGGTGCCCCGTGGAGGCCGGTAGTGAGGCATTCGTGTTTCCTGGGCAGCCAGGTCTGTTAGCATTGGCGTTTAAAATACAAAATCTCATGGATTTCACTGCCTCCTGACAGTAGTGAGATCCATCTTTTCTGGGTGACAGAGGCTTAGAGGGAGAGAGGCACTTTTTCAGGTCTCGTCATGAATTTCCTTTACCTTCTTTCTCGCCATTGTCTGAGGTCCTGGAGAAGTTAGGAAAACCTGTCCTGGCATTTAACAACATTATCTCCATCTCTTGTCTCTCTCCCCACCCACCTCCTTCTTTTCCCCTTTCTTCCCTTAGGCCTAACTCCGCCCACTACACCTCCTCACAAAGCCAACCAAGATAACCCTTTCAGGACTTCTCCGAAGCTGAAGTCCTCTTGCAAGACTGTGGGACCTCCTCCATCAAAGAAGCCCAGGTACAGTGAGCCTCCTGGTGCCCAAGGCAATAACTCCACCAAGAAGGGGCCCGAGCAATCTGAGTTGTACGCACAGCTCAGCAAGACCTCTGTGCTCACCAGTGGACACGAGGAAAGGAAGGCCAAGCGGCCCAGTCTACGGCTGTTTGGTGATCATGACTATTGTCAGTCAATTAGTTCCAAAACGGAAATACTCATTAATATATCACAGGAGCTCCAAGACTCTAGACAACTAGAATATAAAGATGCCCCCTCCAATTGGCAGGGGCAGATTTGTTCTTCCACAGATTCAGACCAGTGCTACCTGAGAGAGACTCCGGAGGTGGGCAAGCAGGTCTCTCCTGGCAGCACCAGAAAACAGCTCCAAGACCAGGAAATTCGAGCCGAGCTGAACAAGCACTTCGGTCATCCCAGTCAAGCTGTTTTTGACGACGAAGCAGACAAGACCAGTGAACTGAGGGACAGTGATTTCAGTAATGAACAATTCTCCAAACTACCTATGTTTATAAATTCAGGACTAGCCATGGATGGCCTGTTTGATGACAGCGAAGATGAAAGTGATAAACTGAACTACCCTTGGGATGGCACGCAATCCTATTCATTGTTCGATGTGTCGCCTTCTTGCTCTTCTTTTAACTCTCCAAGTAGAGATTCCGTGTCACCACCCAAATCCTTATTTTCTCAAAGACCCCAAAGGATGCACTCTCGTTCAAGGTCCTTTTCTCGACACAGGTCGTGTTCTCGATCACCATATTCCAGGTCAAGATCAAGGTCCCCAGGCAGTAGATCCTCTTCAAGGTAAACTTTGTCATCACCTACCCCAGACCATAAGGTCAAAAAAAAAAAAAAGCACTCAAAACCCACAGGCAGCCCAGCCCCTCACCACAGCATTCTCAGGGCTTCTGGAACTAACAAGGATGTCATTACACAGACATTCCTCCTCGTCTTCTCTTAAATCTGTCAGCCTTGAGCACTGTGCCTTGAGCCAGTCAGATCACAGAGAGCAATTTGTAAGAAACTTGCTCATTTAATTTTTCCATTTCCTGAAGAGCTGCCCTGTGCCGGGATAGTTGAGATCCATGCGAGATAAAGCTGACATTGTACCAGACTGGCACTCTGCGTTAGCATCAGGAAGAGAGGCTGGGAGAGAACACATCACTCCCCAGAGTGACGATACCATCAAACCATCACCAGGAAATCTCACAGTAGCTAGGAAGAAGCCACTTTCTGTCATATGGTGATCCAGGGATACTCAGTCGTGCCAATAAACCAGGGTTAAATGGCAGTTGCAAATACCCTTTCTGTTTTTCCTCTCGCTCCCAGATCTTGCTACTACTATGAGTCAAGTCACTGCAGACACCGTGCGCACCGAAATTCTCCTCTGTGCACAAGATCGCGTTCCAGGTCGCCCTACAGCCGTAGGCCCAGGTAAGGGCACCTGTGTTATTTTCCTTCTGCTCCTCTCACCACCTCCTCTAGATGACATGATGGTATAGTTCAAACCCTGCCCTCACCCCCTCATGATTTGTTTTGCTTGTGTAAACGGAGGCGGTTGACTTAATGATGAAGTTATGTTTCTCAGGTATGACAGCTACGAGGAATATCAGCACGAAAGGCTGAAGAGGGAAGAATACCGCAAAGAGTATGAGAAGCGGGAGTCTGAAAGGGCCAAACAAAGGGAGAGGCAGAGGCAGAAGGCAATTGTAAGCAGCTGGGAGCTCACTTTCATTTTAAAGGAGGGTTTTTTCCCCTCCCCTTCTCTTCCCTTCTCTTCCCTTCCTTTCCCTTCTCTTCCTTTCCCATCCCTCCCATCCCTTCCCTTTCCTTTCTTTTCACCTTTTTTCTGTAGATTAGAAAATAAACTAAAGCTGAGGCTTTGCTAGAATATGCAATATTCAGCCTGTTGACTTTGAAACAGTGGTGGGTCCCCAATCCATCTTGACGTGAATTATTGGGAAACAAAATGGCAAATGAGTGTATGTTCTTATTCAGACTTCACATTCCTCATTCATCTTGAAGCTCAGTACTGTTTTCTACTTTGGTTTTCCAAAATGGAGGAAGCAAGGATTTATTCAGTCAAATATTGTTTCCATAGGGTTAGACGATGAGTTTTTCTTACTGTTCTCTGCTGCTTTTTTGTCTGAGTGGAAGATGAGGTGGTGCCCGTGTTTGGTTTTAGTTTTTGACTTCTTGGCAGGTGTTAGAATTGGATTGTGCAGGAAGGGACAGGGTTCAAGTTAGATTTAAAGAAGACAGTAGGGGCGCCTGGGTGGCTTAGACGGTTGAGCGTCCGACTTTCGCTTAGGTCATGATCTGGCGGTTCGTGGGTTCGAGCCCCGCGTCGGGCTCTGTGCTGACTGCCAGCTCAGAGCCTGGAGCCTGTTTCAGTCTGTGACTCCATCTCTCTCTGACCCTCCCCTGCTCGCACTGTCTCTCTCTCTCTCCTAGAAATAAATAAAACACTAAAAAAAAAAAAAAAACTTTAAAAGTAGATAGTAGATGAAGATTTGCTAAAAAGTCATCATTTCTTACTTGTGCTGGGTCAACATCTAACTGGGTAGTTGACACATTTACATTTCTTATGAACTACTTTGCAGTAACCCATTATGCATGTCATCACCACTTACTGCAGGGTATTGCATTTCCTTGACATACAGACATTACTCACACTTTGATATAAAAATCCAGGCTACGTTGAACTTGTTTGTTCTCTGCAGGTCACTACTTCTCAGCACCTACTCACAAATAGGTGGATTTTACCCCAACTCCCTCCCATTGCTTATCAACCTAGAACTTGGAAGGCAAAAGCCAGTCTCTCCAGTTGTCAGTCTCACCCATGGCAGACATTCCTAATCGATTACGGAACTCTTCCCACTGAGTCTGCAGGGAAACTTTGGGTCTCTCCCAACTCAGTGCTTCAGGGAGCCTTGAGTAATCAATCAGAAGGCCACTGTGACTGCCTATCTGTGCTATTAGCTCCTAAAAGTCATTCAGTTAGACCAGCTTTTCACAGATCTTGCAAATAAGGTAACCAGGGTTTAAGGAAATGACTTTCAACTGTAAAGGTGAGATTTATATTGTACCTCTAAGAAAATCTACAACCATCAACAAAATCTTGAAAAACCTACATAAAAGATCAGACTAATGGAGTCAAAATCAAGCACTGGCCAACAGTTATCAACCAGAGGGAAAAGGTTAACTGAGAGGCTTGTTAATAGCAGGCACTTGAGGAAAAAGAAGGGAGAAGTAATTGAATACTTAGGCTAAAGGTCTAGAGTGTTTGCTGTCATTTAACTTTGAATCTACCTAAGACTGAATCAAAAGTCTTGTGCAAATTACAACACTTTTCCTCATTTTTCTCAACTTTCAAATGAGCTGTGATATTAAGAGCTGCCAGAGTGCCATTAGTTAACACTTAAAGAAGACTAATGACAATTAAAAATTCAATTTTTCTAATTTTGCTGTATTTAATTAATAGCCTGTTCAATAATTATAATAACTCACATTTATATAATGCCATATAGTTTACAAAGCCTTTTAATATGGCACATTACAGTTAATCTTTACAAAAGAATATCATGTTGAGCAAGTGTGTAGGAAAATAGTTATTTCAGTGTTTGCAAATTCATATTTTATAAAATCCTTCATGTTTCTTCCCCAAAGTATCACATTGAAGAGAGAGATTAATAATCTCATCATATATTTGCTCATTTGGGCAAAATGCACCACTATAAACAAAGCTGTGTAGATAAATGTAGCTAAATGGCATATGTTTCTTTTATTCCTTCCAAAGATAATTTAGTGCCACATACTTAACGAGAGAGCATAAAGGAGAGACAGATCCTTTCACTAGCTTGGCTCTTTCCAAAATGTCAAATAGTGTGTGGTTGGTCCACATTCCAGTTATGCCTGTGCCAAAAGCAACCTTGAGGTCACTAGCCCCAGATTCAAAGCAGATACCCCCTGCCTTCACTTTGTGTCACAAATGTTGACCAGTTCTTTAGTTAATTCTTTGAGTAAGACATTCTTTATCAGTTATCTCTGAAAGATGACTTATATAGTAAAAATATCAAGTTGGCTTACGTTGAGTCATTATAAATTAACTAAACATGTGCGAGAATTTTGGCCTTGAGATTTTTGTGTTTTTGTTTTGGAAAAGGAGATTTAAAAAAAAAAAAGCCTAGGACATAGAGATAATTTACTTTGCCAACACAGTGAACTATAAATAATAAGAGCTTAATATGAAGATTTAGGACTAACTCATAAATTCATCCCCTCTTGAACAGTGATATGCTATTTCTGCTTAACATAACTGGAAACTTGTGATCCTTTATGTGACAAATATTTGCTAGGTGCCTAGGATATAAAATTAGGTAAGACTTTGGAGCACCTGGGTGGCTCCATCAGTTAAGCATCTGACTTCAGCTCAGGTCATGATCTCACGGTTCATGAGTTTGAGCCCCATATTGGGCTCTGTGTTGACAGCTCAGAGACTGGAGCCTGATTCCAAATCTGTGACTCTCTCTCTATCTCCCTCCTTCCCTCTCTCTTTCTCTCTCTCCATCCCTCCCCCCGCCACCCTGTCACTCAAAAAATAAATAAATGTCAAAAAAGAAAATTTAAAACATTAGGTAAGACTGATCCAAACATCCAGAGAACTTCGTCTTCTGGCAGATAAAGATATGCAAACAAGCAATAGGGTATGTGAAGTGCTATTTCAGGAGGTAACCTAAGATACTCTGGTGGTAAACGGGTGGACACCTATACCTGAGAATGAGGGCATTCCTGGCAAGGGTGAGATTGATCTGAAATTGAAAGATAAGGAAGGCAAAGGTTTTCTACACCAGTGCTTTCAGACTTGGTAGCCACTAGACACACAGAAAATGTAGCTAGCTAGGTCTGAATTAAGATGCACTATAAATGGGATTGGACTTTGAAAACTTGGTTCCAAAGAAGAGTGTAAAATGCCTCATTAATACTTTTTATATCAATGACAAGTTGAAATGATAATATTTTGGACATATTGAGCTAAACAAAATACATTATTAAAATTAGATTTTCTGTTTCTTTTTACTTTTTAAAATGTGCCTCCTTGAAAATTTAAACTTGCATAGGCTGCATTATATTTTTAGTGGGCATTGCTATTCTAGGCAGAAGCTATAGCTCACACTAAGTCCCCAGACAAGAGCAAGGTATGTTGGGAAACTGCTAGTCATTTAACCAGAACACTGGGGCACAGAATGAGTACTGGAGGGCTCGATGGAAGTGAAATCCTTAAAGTGTACTGTAAGTCATGACAAAGATCATGAAGGCTATCTTAAAGACAAAGCAGAATTACTTAATGAGTTTACCATGGAAAGATTTTCTGATTACTTTCCTTCCTCAAGATGATCTACTTTCTTGTGCCACAGTGCATTTGCAAAATGTATTTTAATGGACTTGGGCACGTTTAATGGACTTGGGCACCACTCATTTGACCGGATTAGCTTGAGAGGTCATTCATGAAACAGCTAAAGGCACTAGGACAGTCTGCTTAGATTGGTTGGGTAGGTGATTTACTTTCATATTTTTGAGACACCCTTAAAATGATGAATGAAGTAGTAAATTCTGTTCAGAATATCTAGGGCATAATGCTGGGTTATCTATTAATCAGATCAATCATATATAATTAGAGGACTTGCAAAGCAGAGGCTCAAAAAGGAAATGAAAAATATTAAATCATCGAATAACCCATATTTTACAAAATTAAAGCAGTCTTTACTGCCTTTGTCTTGTAGTCTATATTGCTTTTATTTTGAGGTCCATAAGGAGATGGTTTAGGAGGTCTATATAAACTTGTCATTGCTTATGCATCTAAAAGTCTTTATCTAGACCAACCTGCGTGCAGCAAATCACTGAGTTAAGAAAGGGCTAATAATCAGTAGTTACTAACACAGAATCTTATACCGGGGTTGCCTATTGCCACCGTTTTGATTGTTCCCTTCCTCCATTTTCCACCTAAACTCTTTTTCAAGAACCACTCCACTCTCTGTCTTTCTCAGCCTTGCAGTAATTTAGTTAATCAGAACTTTGCAAGCCAGAGTTTGGCACTTAATGTCTAAACTGTCACTGCCCTAAATTCTCATGGAGTTCCAAGTCCAGCTCATTTTCTGCCAGAAAGCATGATAATGGGATGTTCATTTAAAGGGTAAATCTACACATTATGATATGGCTCAGTGCTTGAAACCCAAACCAGATGTGCCTGGGCAATGACTGTGCTGTTTCATTTCTCTCTTCCATTCGTCACTATGCAGGAGCCAGGAACAGTGCTTCATCACAGATAATTATCAGCTTCTTCCAAATGAAAAAAAAAAAAAAACAATTTGCGTGTAATTTCTCATGGTTATAATTTTGGGGGAAAACAGTTTTCTATCCAAGCCTTTTTCAAGAGATATGTCATGTAGGTTAGAATATGTGTTCTATTATGAGTTGAACCTCACTATTTAGAAATTATCAGTTTTATTGAAAGCTGTCCTACATCTTCTCAGTTTCCATGTTGTCTGCCGTATCAGTGTGTTTACTTGCATACTGGCTCTTAAGTAGACTACCCTGGATTTATTCACACTGATCCAGCTTTAGACATAGGAGAATATTCCTGGGTAGTGCTAGATGCAAGTAATTTTGGAAAACTGAATACTGTAGTTTTGTTTCTCCCCTAAGAGTATTAGATAGTATAATCAATATTAAGGGAGAGAGTGGGGAAAAAAACAATTTGACATTTTGTTAAGGTTTTGGCATTTCTTCCTGTCCATATGTGCCTTTTTACAGTCATCCACCCTCTTACTTTATCTTTCAGATGGGGGTCCTCACTATACCATTCAACCTAAAATGGCATAGATTTTATCCACACACCTCACATATATATTTGTAATATCTTTGGAATTTCTAAGGAAGTCAGGTTGGTAGCTAATCTGGAAATGAACATGAATCTTTCGTGGCTAAAGTTGACATGCAGCTTCCTTAACACGTGAGAAAGACTTTTTATATTATCCTCACTTGGAAATGTAGACTAAGAGTTCTGAGAATAAAATCTAAATTATATCAAGCTGTTCATTGTTGCTGCCTGGCGTTGCAGAGCATTTTAGTGAGATAACCCATAAAGAAGCCACAAGCACAGCACTTGGCCTATGTTAGAATTCAATAAATGTTAACCTCCCCACTAAATTCCCTTTCTCTTAGTCAAACCCCTTTTTACCACAACTAGCTTATTATTTGACTAAACCATTGTATGTTTCCCCAGCTACCTGGAGGCTCTATTCTTTTTTTTCTTTTTGATACAGATTTTGATCATGCAAAGTCAGTTAATTTCAGTCTGTTTTTTCTTTATTTATCCCCCTGTATTTTGATATAATGATGATTTACTATACCTGTTAATGCAATATAAATCTTCAATTTTGTTATCCATCCCATCAGCAAACTAGCTTTTGTGAAAATTGAAGCTAAAAGATATTTGACAAATGTTCCATCCTCCTCAATAGTGAAAACCAGTCTGGAAATCATTTTTCAAGGAGCTTTTTCCAAAGGTTTAGAGTTCCTCCAAGCCTTTGAGAAGTTGAAAATGTTATTAAGCATTTTGATTTCTTTTCCTTTCATCTCCTGTTTAGAAATTAATGTCTTGAAAAATTGGCTTCAAATGTTAAGGTTTTTTTTTTTTTTTAAAGATATGGAATCTATTCATCTGTCTAATAAAACTGCAACATGTTAAAAATAATCGGTTCTTTGCTAGACATTTTGGCCAATCTTGGAAAGATTTTTGTCTTTGCTTTTAGACCTTCAGATGCCTTTTAGTTTCATTTTTAGCACTAGGAAAACCAAGCACTCTAATCATTTTCTAAAATGAGAATTTCAGCATGTATTCAATCTCTGATCTTTGTAAGGAAGCAAGATGAGGTTCCATTCCTGTGTTTCATAAAGGGAGATGATAGACAAATAGGTAATTTAAGTGATTGTGCACCAGCCCTTTGGGTTTCTGTTTTTTCCCATCTAGATTGTGTCTTCTTTTTACTGCAGAATGTATCAGTATCTGAAAAGGTCCTCTGGTTTATCTTCTTTGTGGGATCGTTGTTGCATACAGTTTTGTATAAAGAGGCAATTCAGAGACTGTCCCAATATGTTTGCATATGGACGTGCATATGGTCGATTTTAGCTTTAACTTCAAATTTCCTTGAATACGTAGGCTGTGTGTATTCCCATAATGGTAGTTGAGCAATTTCTTTGTGATGGTTCAATTTCTTTCTCTCTCTTCTGCATTTCCCCCTCCTTTTTCTTTATACAGTAGTAACCTTCCTAAAAAGGCCTATTAAAAAAGGAAAAAGCCCATAACACCCATGCAAGCAGGCGCCAGAAAGTTTAGATAACAGTCCCATCACATTTGGCTGTTTGGCTAGAGCTGGTTGTAAATAGAATGGAATGTAGTGTTGTGAGTCCCTTACTCCAGTGCACAGCACTGCCCCAGGATGAGCCTCACCATCCATTTATATTTATTGATTTCCAGGATGTGCTGGCTGCTCTGGAACAACACAATTACAGCCTTCAATTGAGACATACAATCTACATGGAAGTGAATCAGGCAGTCTATTCTGTTTGCTGTAGTTTACCTGGTCAATTATTTAGACCTGATAGCTGTTGTCAAAGGAGTTGTGTTTTACTGAGTGTTTCAGTGGAGGCCCACCTCTGATTTTCAGAAGTGATTTTTAGAAGTGAGAGTTCTGCAAACATGTGGTTCCTCCACACTTCCTCCACTTAAACCTGTAAAAACAAATCATGGAAACCTTTGTCAATTCACTCAGCTGAACTACCTTGGCAAGGTCTTTCCCATGACTAAGCACCAAACCTGGCTTTCATTCTCCATTTTCTTAAAGAGCATCAGAGAGTAAGGATTACCCTTTGGCATCTTTGATGCAATGAAGGGTATAGGGTAAGGGTTAAAATTGATTAATTGATTGGTGATTGATTTTCCAACAAATATTCATTGAGACTGTTATGTTTCAAGTACCCTTAAAATACAGTAGTCAATAGGACAGATATGGATCCTGCTTTCATGAAACTTTCATTGTAGGGGGAGACAGACATGAAACAATGAATTAACTATTAATTATTTAATTACAATTGGGCATCAAACTCTAAGGAGGAATAGTGTACTATAAGAACAACTAAGGGCACCTGGGTGGCTTAGTCGGTTAAGCATCTGACTTTTGCTTGGGGCATGATCTCGCGGTTCGTGGGTTCAAGCCCGCATCGGGCTCTGTGCTGACTGCCAGCTCAGAGTCTGGAGCCTGTTTCAGTCTGTGACTCCCTCTCTCTCTGACCCTCCCCTGCTCATGCTGTCTCTCTCTCTCCTAGAAATTAAAAAAAAAAAAAAGAACAACTAATAAGAAGCGTGACCTCATTGCAAGTCTCAGAATGGAAATGATTGTTAAGTGTAATTTTAATTTTTTTAATGTTTAGTTATTTTTTAGAGACAGAGAGAGACAGAGTGTGAGCAAGAGTGGGGCAGAAAGAGAGAGAGGGAGACACAGAATCCAAAGCAGGCTCCAGGCTCTGAGTTGTCAGCACAGAGTCTGATGCAGAGCTTGAACTCATGAACTGTGAGATCGTGACCTGACCTGAAGTCAGACACTTCACTGACTGAGCCACCCAGGTGCCCTGAGTTCAGTGTGATTTTTAGACAGTCTGTGTATGTCAGAGAAGAGGAGAGAGAGACAGTGTGGGGAGGCTATTACAAATAGCAAGGGAACAGCTTGTGTGAAGGCCTTGGGGAAGGAAAGGAGCACAGTATATACTAGGGACTGAGCAGTGTGGCTGGAAAATAAAGGATGAGTGGAAAGTAGGAGGTAAAACCCATGAGGAAGACAAGTCTAGACCATGCAGGGCCTCATGGGTCCTATTAATGATTTAGGTCTTTCCTTAAAAGTTATATGAGGCCATTGAACTGTTTTTGACAGTAACTGACATGATCAGATTCCTGTTCCCTTAGCAAAGATTATTTTGATTGAAGTGAAGGAATAGATTGGAGGAGAATAAATATAGACACAGGATCTGGGCTAAGAGACTGTTATGCTAGTCCAGAAAGAGATGCTGGCAGCTTGGTTTAGAAGAGATAGAATAAGAGAGAGAGAGAGACAGGTATTTGGGAGGTAAAAATCAACAGGGCTTAATGAATGATTGGATACACAGAGGAGACTAAAAGGAAAGAATGGAGGAAAACACTCAGGTTTTTATCCTGAATCCTGGCTAGATGGCATTGGTTGGAACTGGAGAGATGGGTTTGGGTAATGTTGGTCTAATTTGAAGTGCTCAGGGGACATCCAGCCTGAGATGTCAAATAGACAGTTGGCTATTTGAATCTGAAGCTCCGAGGAACTTCTCTGATGAAAACAGAAATATGAGCGTTGCATATGGTAAAAGAAGATGAGGAACGGATGATCAGAACACCTAGGAGACTATAGTCTGTAAATTACTGTTATATTTCACAAGCGCTTACCGAGTTTTCACTCTTTGCCAGGCCCTCTGCTAAATACGGGGCATGGGAAAAGGAAAGACCTTCAGGGAATAACATAGAGTATCTCTTTGCCGTAGGCCCAGATTACTTTTTACATCATCCAAGACAGGATACTCCCAGTACTTCTGGAGATAGCTCTTAGGCAAGCTGAAATCTATGCCTTAGTCCTGTGTATTTCCTAATCTTTGCTCCCATATAACTTAAGCCTTGCATCCTATAAATTCACTTCATTCCTGTTTGTTCTTAGTAGGCATATAGACAAGTTGGTAAGCACATTCTTTACATTAACTCCTTATGTTCTTGAAAAACCTTCCTTTGGTTTTGAGAGACATCATCACCTTTGGCCTTGACTTCTTGAAACAAGAGATAGAGGATTGGTTCTTACACGAAGAAGTATTTTTTACTGTTTCATAAAAAAGGAGTCTATCCCTGGGCTGTAAGATGTTATTCCCATATTTTGTAGGTTATAAATTGCTGATGACTTTGAGATTATGATGATATTGACTCCACTTGTGAAAATTAGGCCACACCCTTCTAGTCTGTTCCTAAAATAAGATTCATTGCTAAAGTGAAATTTATACCTTCTTTTATAGCTCTTATTTTTCAGAGACCCATGGCTTAAAATAACCTACATTTTAAGACTGTGCTTTTCATATTATTGTCTTTGGACCACCTGCATCAGAATCACTGGGGTGTGCTTATTAAAAATGGAGGTTGTTGAATCATATTTTCTAATTTTTTTAATATAGCCAAGATAAACCCCAATAATTTGCATTTTTAATAAGCACCCCAGGTAATTTTTATTTATACTAGAATTTAAGAATCGTTGTTTTAGGGATGTCTAAATTTGTACATCTCGTTATTAGAATCCTGAGTTAAATCAGAAATTAAACAGTGTTGCAAGCCAGGTCAGTTTCTTAACCAATTTTGAAGATTAATAATCAAGTCATAGGTGTTAAAATACTTAATAGGTATCTTTCAGCTGTCCAGGGATAAAAAGATGGCATTGCCCATATTTCTTTTGTGATACTTAGAAGCTCACTTGAGAGAAGAACAGAGCTGGAGAGCAAACGCAGAGGAGAGTGAGAGTAGGCGGCGTGGCAGAACGAGAAGTGCTGGAGAAATGGGCACTAAACCTTGGGTCACGTGTAGCCTCTCACTCAGTTTTAGTGTAGGTTTTGCTTTAACTGGCGTGTTCTGTGGGTTCTTGATACACACGATCATACATGTATGAATGTTTCTAGAGGTGCAACTCCCTTCCTATCTCCAGAACTGGCAAGTGTCTCCTTACTTCCCCCTCCTTCCCCAGGAAGAACGCCGCGTGATTTACGTTGGTAAAATCAGACCCGACACAACACGGATGGAACTGAGGGACCGTTTTGAAGTTTTTGGTGAAATTGAGGAGTGCACAGTAAATCTGCGGGATGATGGGTAAGAATCTTCAAGATTATTTCTTGTTTAGAAGCTGACATATGTAAAAAATTATGACCGTAAGATTACTAGGATGGGAATGCTTTGACAGATGACATGTTGAGTTCAGAACCTTATTTATTTTCTTTTATCCCTATTTATTAATCTTTCTAGTTGAGATTTCCTGTCCCAGAAATAAGTATTTAGCTGCTTGACAGGACAATCACACTGATAAATGGATGCAGCGGTTCAGACACTGGCACCAGCGAAGTCTCCCAAAGTAAGGAAGGGTTACAGGCATATATGTTAATGCTTCCTCACCAGCTTTGATCCTCTCTTCTCTGTCTATTGCAGAGACAGCTATGGTTTCATTACCTACCGTTATACCTGTGATGCTTTTGCTGCTCTTGAAAATGGATACACTTTGCGCAGGTCGAATGAAACTGACTTCGAGCTGTACTTTTGTGGACGCAAGCAATTTTTCAAGTCTAACTATGCAGACCTAGGTATGGATTTTATTGTACGCAGAACGAGGAATCCATAATATAAGGCTCAAAATGGAAGCAGATGTAAACCATAGGCATATTGGGTTGGACCATCGTTTTATTTTGCTAGGAGGAATATTTGAATACAGATTTTATCTTATTTTTAATTTTTAACATATGGGACATTCGCAGAAACAAGGGGCGTAGGTTTTGGCAACAAAGGACAGACGTGAATTCTTTGTATTGTCTTCCCAAATGCTGAAAGTCTGCACTATTTGCCTATGTGTATGTTTGCAAGTGTTTATGTTGTGTGTGTGTGTGTGTGTGTGTGTGTATGTCTTTGTTGTGTAGGTTTGCAATGCGCTATTGCTTTCTGTGCCTGCCCTGACTCCTTTTGTATAAACCTTAGTGGTATCATCATTGTCTCATGGAACAGAATATGCAAAAGTTCAGTTCTTTTTTCCTTATTGTCCTACAAACTCTTAAAAATGTTAAGACATATTCTACAAATTACCCCTTGAGCAGAGCAGAGAAAATATGCTAAATCACATTATACTTTCTTTAAAACAAAAGAAGAAAAAAAACTTGCTCTGTTTTTAGTGTTTCCAGATGCCAGGCACTGTGCTCCAGGCTCTGCAAACATTTTCCTATTTAATTACCAGAACAATCTAAGGAGGTGGCTATTGTTACTCTCATCTCCCTTTTACAGATAAGGAAACTGAAGCATTTCTAAATATTCATTTTTCCTGTTATAAAAGTTATACAGACTCAAGGGGTAAAATTTGGGAAACAAAAAAGTCTTAAGAACAATAGTCCTATCACCTATCAGCATATCACCTAAAGGTCTGCTGTGGGCTTTGCAGTTCAGTGTTTTGTCTCAAAAAGTCTAGTATCTGGGGCACCTGGGTGACTCAGTTGGTTAAGTGTCCGACTTCAGCTCAGGTCATGACCTCGCGGTTCGTGAGTTGGAGCCTCACATCGGGCTCTGTGCTAACAGCCTGCTCAAAGCCTGGAGTCTGTTTCAGATTCTGTGTCTCCCTCTTTCTCTCTCTGACCTTCCCCTGTTCATACTCTCTCTCTCTCTCTCTCTCTCTCTCAGAAATAAATAAAAACATTTAAAAAAATTTTTTAAAGAAAGTCTAGTTTCTTATAGTTGAGGTCGCATCCTATAAATCTATAAAGTTTTAAATTCTACTTTTCTCAGCTAATATTATAGAAGTTCATTTTCCACTGTGATTCATGGGATTAAAAATAATTTATCAACTTATTTTAATGGTTGCATGGTATTGTGTTAGGTGAATACCATTATATTTAATCATTCCATTATAACTAAACATTTATTTAATTTTCAATGTTTTTGGCATTATTAATAATGCCAAAATGGACATCTTAATTTTCTTCCCAAGCTTAATTTGGTAACTTTGCATGTCATTCCCTATTTAATGTGTGTATTGTAAGCCTTTAAATTCTTAGATGAAGGAATGAAGGAAAGAAAATGGCAAATGTCTTGTGCATATGATATAATTATTTAAATCAATTTGTAATAATAATCATAAAATTAACATATAAATCTATTCCGAAGCATTACTCTATATCTGTCTGCACTTGCTTTGGCTTGGTATAAAGAAAGAAATGAATACCAAATACAGGGATTTTTTTTCCTCCCTTCCACCAAAGTGATGTCTTCCTAAAGTAATGGATATAGGTGGTGTGCCTTGTTCAGGGGGAATATGCTATAATTCACTTCACAAGCTAAATAGATAGTATGGAGCAGGGGAGAGGCAGCTGACTGTCAGAGAGATAGAGGCCTGGGGATGAAAATATAAAAGGTGGCAAGTCATTTGTTCAAATGTTGGCTGATAAAAACAGTCAAGAAGGATTGAAGTCTTAAGTTGATTTGACTTATTTTCTTCAGTGATGAAGGCCAGGGTGTTTCCAGTCTTTCAAAACATCTAGAGTTTAAAATAAGCTACCTAGAGGGGCCTTTAAATCACGATTCATCACTGGAGAGGGAGGATTGGATGGTATTTCCAAATTGAACCGGAGCCTCCCTGAAATATTTCTAAGAAGGATGTTTCCCCTCTTGTTATCTCTCTGCCTAGCCAGCAGCAATAGAAACTTTGCCATCACTAAGCTGGCTCTGTACTCTCTGAAAAGTAGGTTTGATGTGTATTGTAGTAGCCTGGCTTTTTCCAATTCCCTCAAGCCCCCCGATTTCATGAAGGGCAGTCGATCGGAGCGTAGTCACAGTATAGCTGAAAGACCCCTGGCTTTGGAATCTTAGGGTTTTGAAACCTGACTTAAATTCTGACCTTGAACAAACAATTACACTCCCTCTGCCTCCAGTTTCTCATTTATAACCCACCCCATAATGCTGCTGCAAAGATTAATAAATCAATGTTTGTGAAGCTGTTAGCACAGTGTCTGGCATAAAGTAGGTGCTCAATAAATAGAAACTATGATTATGATTATAAATGATGGTAATGAGAAGTTAGAAATTTCAAGTTATTTTATTTTTTTAATGTTTATTTTTAAAGGGGGGAGAGGGCAGAGAGGGAGAGAGGGAGACACAGAATCCGAACCAGGCCCCAGGCTGCAAACTGTCATCACAGAGCCTGAGGCAGGGCTCAAGCCCACGGACCATGAGATCATGACCTGAGGTGAAGTCAGACACTTAACCTACTGGGCCACCCAGGTGCCCCTGAAATTTCAAGTTATTTTAAAATGAAGGCATTAACATCAGGGGCCAGCTGCAGAACTGAACAATATTCACATGTGTCTTGTTTTTCTCCTCTGAAGATGTTCAGCGAAATGCTTCAGGGCATGACAAGTGAATTTGGTGAACATGAGATCATACTGGACACTTGGAGGGATCAAAGCTCATATGCGTGTCAAGAGTTAGTGAAAATGATGTGATATAGATTAATTTTACCAAGAGTAAAGTGACTTCTCATTTTAGATATATTTAATCAATTTTTTTTGTTTTTATTTGACCCCCCCAAGTCAAGTTAGCTTACACATCTTATTCCTCTACTATTGAGGCCACCTAGTGATAACTACAATACTATTAGTGCAAAATGTAATGATTCCACATTAATATCATAAGCCAGTTTTATAAGTGAGACTCAGAGTTTAAATGAACAATCAATATTACTGAGGGAGAGCCAGGATGTAAGCCTGGTTTCCATGAATCTGTAACCTCTGAGTCTGTCTGTTTACTATCTGATAAACAGTTGAATCTTTCTGAAAGACCTCAAAGAAAAATCTTGAAAAGATAGAAATTAAATTAGGACTAAAGGAACAGAAGAGAAGGATGGGCCAGTATTAAGAATATAATAATTTGGGGCACCTGAGTGGCTCAGTTTAGTGAGGATCTGACTATAGCTCAAGTCCCAAACTCCCCGTTTGTGAGTTCAAGCCCTTACTAGGTTCTGTGCTGACAGCTCAGAACCTGGAGGCTGTTTTAGATTCTGTCACCCTCTCTTTCTGCTCCTCCCCTGTCCACATTTGTCTATCTCTCTCTCAAAAATAAATAAACATTAAAGAAAAGTTTAAAAAATATAATAATTTGTTTATCAGGAATTAGTTATAGCATAAAGCTCACAGTTGAAACACATAAGAAAAATAAAGTAAATAATATATCCATCACAAATTCTTTATTAACTCAAAAAATGTATTACATTATCAGCAACTTGAATGTATGCATAACTATATATATATATATATATATATATATACACACTCTTGGAATTAATTGGTAAATCTTCCCAATACCCAACACAACTATTTTCAACTACATTTTTGTTTATTTTTAGTATACTGGCATTCAAGATTAATGCATTTATTCAAAAAATATTAATTTTAGTACCTACTTTGTGTCAACAGTTTTCTAGGTGGTGGGAATATAGTTGCCATGTGATATGTTTCTATTTATATGGTATCATTATTTAGAACAATTTTTTTTATTTTTTTTATGTTTTATTTATTTATTTCTGAGAGAGAGAGAGAGAGAGAGAGGAGAGACAGTGTGAGCAGGGGAAGGTCAGAGAGAGCAGGAGACACAGAATCTGAAACAGGCTCCAGGCTCTGAGCTGGCTGTCAGCACAGAGCCTGACGCAGGGCTCGAACCCATGAACCATGAGATCATGACCTGAGCAGAAGTCAGACGCTTAACCGACTAAGCCACCCAAGCACCCCATTGAACAATATATTTTTTAAAGTAGAGTGGCTTTTGGGTTATTCCTGTACAACTTTCTTACGTCTTACTTGTGTTGCAATATCCTTATTTAGTGGCAAGAAAGTGGTGGCATCGATGTTGTTGTCTCAGGAATTGTACATAACCACATTCTGTATTCATGCAACGACAAAGATTTTGTGGATGTCCCTGGAGTGACATAGTATGTCCATATAAGGGATTACAAATATGTGAATGCCAGCCGTCACATTTCATAGTGAAGAAACTCTTGAGAACCACTGTTTTTGAAATATTTTTTTTGCTAATGAAAATGTGGAAGCACTGAAATTCTGGGTTTGATGTAGAGAAACCCAAAGTGAAGATATTTTAAGTCTTCTCAAAATTTCCTTCAGGGAAGATATGTATGTGTGCTCTTGATGTTTCAGTGATGACCTTAATGCCCACAAATTCCAGCCATCAGGGAGCTCTTCTAACTTGATTCGTAATGCAAGTGGAATTCTGATTTCACGTTAATCTCAAGCAATGAGCAGGACTTTTGTGTGTGTTTCTACAAGAAAGATTTTAATTGGAACAACAGCTGGTCCTGAGGCTTTAGTGATACAAGCCAACTGCTCATTAGGCTCTGAAGAGAAGGGTGGGAGCCAGTGTGATTTAAGAATTGACTCCTGGAGGGGCATCTGGGTGGCTCAGTTGGTTAAGCATCCGACTTCAGCTCAGGTCATGATCTCCCAGTTCGTGGGTTCAAGCCCCGCATTGGGCTCTGTGTTGACCACTAGCTCAGAGTCTGGAGCCTGTTTCAGATTCTGTGTCTCCCTCTCTCTCTCTGACCCTCCCCTGCTCATGCTGTCTCTCTCTCTCAGAAATAAATAAAACTTAAAAACAAAAAAAGAAAGAATTGACTCCTGGAGATTTTAGTGAAGAGAGGCCATTTTTTGTCCTTTTTTTTATGTCTGAGGCCGATCGCAATTGCCGTTCTTACCTGGAAAAGCTTGATTGGCAACAAGTCAGTAAATACAAGGGATGGTAAGAAGGAACGGAAGAACAAAGTGAAGGAATTTCCTTGCCAGTAAACCTGAGATGGTTAAAGTAGCTTGAAGCGAGGAGGGAAAATCAGCCCGGTACTGGAGAGCTTGAGGGATTGCAACCTTTTTGACAGAACAGCTTCTGAGGTCAATGAGTATGCCTCCACATCATCTACTCTTATACTCTCTGCCACTTTGGACGTTTCTGTTTTGTAACTTATTCTGGATAAAACATACAATGTTCATATTTTTGTAGGATTGTTAATGTTTCCCAGAGAGGTCTTGTTTTCCCTTCAAATAAGTGCTTTCAAAACAATGAATTAATTTGCAGGAGTCTTCCTCTTATATTTCCAAGATATCTTTTCCTCATTTGCAAGACCAGCAAGAAATATCTGAATTTTTTTTTATAAATGTCAGTGAAGGAAAATCAGAAATATTTAGAATCAGAATTTCATTTCACATCTGTTATTGCTGGAACATGACAGTTTTGTTAAGGGCTATGCGAAGTATGTGGACCTTTTCACAAAAGCTGCCTTGGACTAGTTTAGGAATTCAAAGAAGACCATGGTTTTATTTATATCTGTATATTTTTCCTCTCATATTTGTGGGTAAAGAGGTTGACTTTGCCTTCTCTGGACATGAAGTGTTTGCCTAAACCTTCTCATTTGGGTATAATTCATGCCACTATTGCTGGGGTCCCCTAGTCCTAGAATAGATAAATGGATCATATGTCCCTCCCACCTGAAAGGGAAGGAGCCAGGAAGCAAACGGGTGAAATTCTGGTAATTCTCCCTCCCGCCCACTCACCTGGCTATTATGCTCCATGAAATCCGTCCCATTGAAATAGGAAAATTAATTCCAGCTTCTACTCTTACCTGTCCACTTATGTTGTTGAGGAACCTTGGGTAAGTCCTTTAACATGCCAGGTGGCGCCTGGGTGGCTTAGTCGGTTGAGCGTCCGACTTTCGCTTAGGTCATGATCTTGCGGTTCGTGGGTTCGGGCCCCACATCGGGCTTTGTGCTGACTGCCAGCTCAGAGCCTGGAGCCTGTTTCAGTCTGTGACCCCTCTCTCTCTGACCCTCCCCTGCTCACGCTGTCTCTCTCTCTCTCCTAAAAAAAAAAAACATTTAAAGTGTATTGATTGAATATGTTTCTATTGAATAGAAATATTAAAGTTTCTTCTGATTACCTCCTAGGATTGTTTAAGACTAAAATGAGTCAATAAATGGATGTTTTAAATGCTTACCACTCTTTACTCTCTGCAAATTGGTGTATTTTAAATTCCTATTTTTATGTATTATATATAATTATATATACATTTGTAAATATATTGGTATGTTATTCATAAATTATTATATTTAAATGTGTGTGTGTGTGTATATATATATATATATATATACACCAAAAGTATGCCAGTAAAATACTGGGGCTATATAGCCTCCGCAAATATATATTTATATAAATTTATATCACTATTGATATCAGTATTGATATTAATATCAATATATATGTATATCAATTATATTCATATCAGTTAATATCAATATTGATATTTATATCAATATATATACCGATAAAAATTGGGTACTCTTTTAAAAGTATATTAATCGGACAAGTTGTTATTGAATCAAGTAATCTTGAATTGGATGATTGACTTAATGACAGTCGGCAAAGAGTGTGTCTAACCTAGCCTGGGTTTCTTGCAGATTCAAACTCAGATGACTTTGACCCTGCTTCCACTAAGAGCAAGTATGACTCTCTGGATTTCGATAGTTTACTGAAAGAAGCTCAGAGAAGCTTGCGCAGGTAACATGTTCCCTGGCTGAAGATGACAGAGGGACGGTGAATACCTCACGGGACAGCGCGTCCTTCCCTAACTGACTATTGCAAGTCATACTTAGGAATTTCTCCTACTTTACACTCTGTATAAAAACAAAACAAAACAACAACAATACAAGAACAACAATGGTTTACATGAACACAGCTGCTGAAGAGGCAAGAGACAGAATGGATATCCAGTAAGCACGTTTATTCATGGGTGTCAGCTTTGCTTTCCCTGGAGTCTCTTGGTGATGGAGTGTGTGTGTGTGCGCTCGCGTGTGTGTACGTGTGCGAGTGTGCCGGTGCGGGTGCGGGTGTGCGCGCATGCGCGCACCCGGTTTGGGGGAAGTGTGCACGTACAGGCAGGGACTGGGGGCACCTGACCAGAGTGCGCCTGGGCAAATCGCTTCAAATGGCAGCAGTTCCATGAAGACGCACTTAAAACCTAGAACTTCAAAATGTTCATATTCTAGTCAAAAAGAAAAAAAAAATGCACAAATTCAAAAGGAAAGAAAACTAACCAACCAACCACAAACCACCCTAAAATGACAGCCACTGATGTCTGGGCATCAACCTCCGTACTCTGTTTTTTAAGAAAGTGCAAAATCAACTTGAAGCAAGCTTTCTCTCATAACGTAACGGTTATATGACAATCCCGGAGAAACCACAGTTTCTGTAAAACTAATATCCTTTCTCTCTCTCTCTTTCTCTCTCTCCCTCCCTCCCTCCATCTCTTTCTTCCTCCCTCTCTCTCTGCGCCCCCCTCCCCCCGCACCTTCTCTCCTCTCTCCCTCTTCCATTCTCCCTCTCTTTCTTTCTGTTTCTTCTTTTTTTCCCTTCGGCCATGGAGTCTGGGTGGGAGAGGATACTGCAGACGCCGGAATGCTAAACTTTCCTAACATTTTGAAGTTTCTGTAGTTCATCCTCTGTCCTGACACCCATGTAAATGTCCCCAATGTTGATCTTCCACTGCAAATTTCAAAAGCCTTGTAAATGGTCAAGCGTGCAGCTTGTTCAGTGGTTCTTTCTGAGGAGTGGGCACGGTGTTACATTACTAATGAGAGTTGGGTAGAACTCTCTGGTATGTGTTCAGATAGTGTAATTGCTACATTCTCTGATGTAGTGAAGTATTTACAGATGTTAAATGGAGTATTTTTATTTTGTGTACATACTATACAACGATGTTCTTTTTTGTTACAGCTATGCACTGTAAATGCAGCCTTCTTTTCAAAACTGCTAAATTTTTCTTAATCAAGAATATTCAAATGTAATTATGAGGTGATACAATTATTGTACACTAACATATTTAGAAGCTGAACTTACTGCTTATATATATTTGATTGTAAAAACAAAAAAGACAGTGTGTGTGTCCGTCAAGTGCAACAACAAAATGATGCTTTACGCACATCCATCCCTTCTTACGTGAGCTTCAATCTGAGCATCTTGTCAAGAAATATCCTAGTCCCCCTAAAGGTATTAACCACTTATGCGATATTTTTCCACATTTTCTTGTTGCTTGTTTTTCTTTGAAGTTTTATACACTGGATTTGTTAGGGGAATGAAATTTTCTCATCTAAAATTTTTCTAGGAGATATCATGATTTTATGTAAAGTCTCTCAATGGGTAACCATTAAGAAATGTTTTTATTTTCTCTATCAACAGTAGTTTTGAAACTAGAGGTCAGAAATCTTTTTAAAATGCTGTTTCGTTTTAATTTTTGTGATTTTAATTTGATACAAAATGCTGAGGTAATAATTACAGTATGATTTTTACAACAATTAATGTGTGTCTGAAGACTATTCTTGAAGCCAGTATCTCTTTCCCTTGGCAGAGTATGATGATGGTATTTATCTGTATTTTTTACAGTTATGCATCCTGTATAAATACTGATATTTCATTCCTTTGTTTACTAAAGAGACGTATTTATCAGTTGCAGATAGCCTATTTATTATAAATTATGAGGGGATGAAAATAATAAAGCCAGTGGAAATTTTCTACCTAGGATGCATGGCAACTGTCAGGTTGCAGTTGAAATGTTTCATTTGGAAAATTCAGCTTTTGCAGAAGCGGTTTCTACTTGCACTAGCTTGGCCTCTGACGTGACCATGATGTTGTTCTTGATGACATTGCTTCTGCTAAATTCAATAAAAACTTCAGAAAAACCTCCATTTTGAGCATCAGGATTTCATCTGAGTGCGGAGCCCCTGGAAAGGAAGTCAGGAAAGTTTGGAGTGTGTATTCAAGTTTCTAAATTGAGATTCGATTACATTTTGGCCGACATGACTTTTCTGGAAGATGTGATACACCTACTACTTAATCGCTCTTTTTCTTTCTCTCGCCCAACACAATCTTATAAAACGGATTTCACCCCCAGGCCAATGCAGCTAATTTTGATAGCTGTATTCATTTATCACCAGCATATTGTGTTCTGAGTGAATCCACTGTCTGTCCTGTCTGATGCTTGCTTGATTTTTTGGCTTCTTATTTCTAAGTAGATAGAAAGCAATAAAAAAAAAATGAAATAAAAGAACTTGTTCACAGGTTCTGCGTTACGGCAGTAACACATCTTTAATCCGCCTAATTCTTGTTGTTCTGTAGGTTAAATGCAGATATTTTAACTCTGTGTGAACGCCAAACTAAAGTTTACAGTCTTTCTTTTGGAATTTTGAGTATCTTCTGTTGTAGAATAATAATAATAAAAAAGACTATTAAGAGCAATAAATTATTTTTAAGAAATCAATATTTAGTAAATCATATTATGTGTTCAAGGACCAGATGCGTTCTCTATTTTGCCTTTAAATTTTTGTGATCCAATTTTAAATACATTCTCCTTTTTGCCCTGGATTGTTGACATGAGTAAAATACTTGGTTTCTTTTCTTACTTTTCAAAAAGACAACACTACAGATTTCATGTTGAGGATTAATTTATCCCCACTCTGGCCTGACAAATATTGTTAACATGAAGATAGTTTTCCTCCATGGACTTCAAATTGCATCTAAAATTAGTGCAAAGAGAGAATCACTCAACCATCTGAGTAGAGCTTTTTGTATCTTATGCAGACCCTGTGGGTAGCCCATCAAAACATCAACTGTGTTCCTTTATTTTTATTTGTAATTTTTTTGGAGAGAATCTTTCCAATGAACACATGCACACCATCATCACTGGAGGCAAATTTCAGCATAGATCTGTAGGATTTTTAGATGACTGCGGGCCATTGCCTTCTTGCTGTGGTAAGTACCACATCTACAATTTTGGGAACCGAACCAGTGCTTTAGAAATGTGGGAGTTTTTTTTTTTCCTTTTTTAAAGAGATGTAGCAGAATAATTCTTCCAGTGCAACAAAATCAATTTTTGCTAAATGACTCCGAGAACAACGCTATTGGGCTGTCAACATTCAAAGCAGCAGAGAGGGAACTTTGCACTATTGGGGTATGATGGTTGGATCAGTTGAAAAAAGGAAACCTTTTCATGCCTTTAGATGTGAGCTTACAGTAGGTAATGATTATGTGTCCTTTTTCGATGGCTGTAACGAGAACTTCAATCACTGTAGTCTAAGACCTGATCTATAGATGACCTAGAATAGCCATGTAATATAATGTGATGATTCTAAATTTGTACCTATGTGACAGACATTTTCAATAATGTGAACTGCTGATTTGATGGAGCTACTTTAAGATTTGTAGGTGAAAGTGTTAACACTGTTGGTTGAACTATGCTGAAGAGGGTAAGTGAGCGATTAGTTCAGCCCTTACCGGGCTTTTTTTTTTTTTTTTCTTTTTCCTCCACCTGCCAATTCTACATGTATTGTTGTGGTTTTATTCATTGTATGAAAATTCCTGTGATTTTTTTTAAATGTGCAGTACACATCAGCCTCACTGAGCTAATAAAGGGAAACGAATGTTTCAAATCTACTTTTGCTTTTCTTATTTATTGTAACCAAACCCCTGGCATGTTTCTCAGATCAGTACACATTACTTGCTTACTATTATTCTATTTTGTCTCTGGATCGCCCTCCCTTTCTCCCCGCTTTTCCATGTTCATGGATGGATTTCAGCGGTAAGGTAACGTAGACCTTCTGTATTTTACCTTCTCTTTTTTTAAATGGCAAAGGCAGAAGTGCTTTCTATAATGAGAAGTGACGTGAGACTTTATGAAATGGATTAACTCTGTTTTTGTACAGAAAGTGTGTATTCATGAGTACAAGCCATTGCCCCTAGTGAGAAACCTGTTGACTATTCAGCTTAGGAAGCAATTCCGTGGATGGGCTGAACACGTTTCGAAGACTTGTAACAGGATGCAGCCCCCATCACATGTAAGTCATCAGATTAAATATGGGATGAGCTGATAGCCGCTGACACAGCTTGCCATCCGGCTCTCTGTCCACTGTGCCTTGCAGGTGACTGGTGGTCCTGATGACAGAGATGACAGAGGGTGCACCTTATTAGAGCTCTGCCCTCTCCTGATTTCAGATGGTCATCCCCGGTCCCAGCCACCTGCATTGCAAGATCCACCATACACATGGCATTGGGGAAAGATGGCGAAATACATCCCAGCCCTCACACCCTATCCCCTAGAGCAAAAAAGTGTTAATAATTACTGGAAATCTGATGGAACGAGCAGTAAGTAGTACACTGAAATGTGCTGGATAACAGAAGAGGCACTGCCCACTGTTCTATTTCTATTTTATACTACTCTAAGATTGGCCAGTTATTTTAGCAAAATAGAAAATAAAAATTGCCATTATCTTACGCAAATATCACCCTCAGTGACGATTGTGGGTATGAAGCACTTCCTGGAGATTTGCTGGACAACCCTCAGATTCTGACCTGTCTCCATTGATGATTAAATTGTATATGACATTTTCAATCTTCTGATTGGACCCAGCAAGGACATTAGAATAATGCAAGCATTTCTCTCAAAGGGTTTAAGGGTTAACTTTTTACCCTTCCAAACCTTTGGAGAGTAAAGAGGAGATTTGAAGCAGCAGCAGCAGTTGCCGCGAGTCTGATATGAGGATATTCTGATTAAAAATAAAGATTTATTTTTCATGTTGTCCTCAAAACATTAAACCACTCCCATCCTTGATGATACTAATGACAAAACAATTATTGAAACCAAAATTAGGCCGATAAAAAGAAATGAACATTGAATATGAATAGTTTACTTAAAAGGAGCTTGCCTCAATGCGAAAGTCCTCTAAACTAAATCTGCCTAAACTGTACAATGTGATATTCCAAATTCTTTTTCAGCACTGCCGGTTTTCTCTCCATTGCAGGATTATTTAGCTAATCATTGGATGTAATTTACAACCCTAACAACATTATTATACTCATTTGACACTACTGTTATGAGCTACACAGTTGTAACTCAGCATTAATTATAGAATATTTTAACTAAAGCATACTTTTTGCAATATTTACTTTGTATTAATCTTATATTTTGCAATTCTTGTTGCCATTCCTTGTTTTCAAACACATTATGCACCATTATAAATCAATCTTCGTACTTTATCAAACAGCAGAGAGTAATAAAGAAGGTCACAACTCGTAGAGGAGTTCCTTGGAGGTTTGTAACATCATGATTTAAATCTCAGAAAGATTTAATCAAAAGCTGAATTAATCCCTGGGGGAAAAGATGCTATATAGATTCTATTGATGGGCACAAAGCAGCCTATTTCTTTTCATTGGTCTCTGTTAACACATTGGGGAAAAGACACATAGTTTTTCTGCGAGAAAGGAAACAAGATTTCTTGATGGGGAAAGGATAATATGAAATGGCCTTTATGCCACGTTTCTTACCTTTCAGAATGGTCTGTTTCATTTTACTTACAGAGGCATTATCTGTTCTTCTTAAGTTAAATGTCCTACACCCCTTCATCCCCCCTCAATATATCCCACATGATTCGAGTAATTCTGCAAAGTCCCCAAAGCTCCGCTCCAGTCAAGCATCTGGAATGTCAGGGTCACATGAGCCGAGTCTTCTGTTGTAATCAGTTGACTGCCCCTGGGCAAATTCTCAGCATTTTGGGGACACTGGAAACTTGCAGGAAGAAATGACCATAAAATGCGAGTATTTCTAGGACGAGGTTCTGTTGAAAAGCCCATCATCATTCCATGACTAGGATGTATGCTACAGAGGCCATCAGCTTCCCATATGCCTCTTTTCTGCCCATAATTCCCTGGGAATGTGACCATATTCCTGTTAGCTCAAAAACCATTACTTACAATCAGCTGACTTACAGAAAAGGCAAAGTGGAATTAATTAATTGAAAAAAGTGAGAGAACTTTTAGAGGAGAAAACCAAATGATCCTATAATATTTTCATGATTAAATTAAATGAGCATAATTATACATGCACATATGCACACCAAGGCATTATTATAATCAAGGAACCTTAAAATATTATATTGTTCCAAATTTATGCATATAGCACTTACTGAAGACAAGTAGCTGGTGTGATATTTGAATTTGCATATTGACCATTTTCATATATTTTCATATATTAATTTCTAGTTGGGAGATGCTGAATTATTAGGAAAAATCCTGGGGTGATTTAGAAAAAATATTGTGCTTCCACTCGTTTTTGAACATCAGGGGCACTTAGCAACATTATCTTTTCTCCCCACATAGTTTTCTGTGATGGATTTTCAACAAGATGATATCCAAGTGAAAGCTGAAATTAAATGGGAAGGAAAGAATGTTAAGTGGTAAAATCCTAAATAGCTTATTAGACTACTTAATTGGAGGGAATTTATTTTTGCTGCTGTTAGGAACTCCATAGTCAAGCTTCTCTTTAACAATACTAATTGATGGGGGGAAAAGAGTAGCTATAGTAATATAGTTACCGCACAATACCCTCCAGCAGGTCATTTAAGGGAATTCACCGGTACTTTTCTTTGATTGACTTCGGTGTTGTTGAAAATCACGTTCTGTCTTCATTCATACCACTGCTTTCTCACTTCACTTCCAACTAGGCCTCTTGCCTATTCCTACTGAGATTCTCAGTGCACTTAAAAGACTTGAAAGAACTTGAGATTATGCTTGTTCCTGGTTTAACCATTTAGGCCATTTTCAGCTTGATTGTTATATCCTTTAATAAAGTGATTAATGTTTTATAGTGCATAGAGGTGAGCACTTTACTATTTATTGGCAGGAATATGTGTACACTATCACAGAATAATGACTAATTACTTCCTAGAGAGGTTTAAGTTGGCAAACTGGTCACATACATGTGATGTCGCCATGTTACTTTCATGTCAGGTAACTTAATGATCAGTTCAAAGCACGGCCTAAATTTCTGCCAATTAACTGGCCACTTGGGAAGAACATCCTGGTCTCCATTCAAAAAGCTACCTTTCCCAGGGTCAGCAATCTGAATTGTAGTTCAGACCGTTCAACAAGAAAATAATTGGAGGAAAAGCAAAAACTGGAGTTCACTGCCCAATGTTTGCCTCAGTGTCTAAAGATTAGATGTACCTGTGTGTTGAAAAATGACATTTTCCAATTTTTAATGGCAGGTTTGGTTGTATACAAAGGAGTGCCAGTGAACGCACCTGATGAATGAAACAATTCATAGAGAGCTCATAAGAGTTTCTTTGTCACATGGTACCAGAGTCTCATTGAGCCACCTTCTGCCATGGCACACCATGGCAGAGACTAAGACTAGAAAGGTCAGCTGGTGAAAAGACAAGAAATAAATAGAAGGTTAACAAAACACATTTGAACTTTGGGTGCAAAACAAGGTTTGGGAAAAGATTCCTCATGGTTTCTTACCTACCTTTCATGCCGACTCATTCCATGGGATTCTATAAACAAAGAGGCAATTGTACAGCTGAGGCAGTAGAGCTATGAAGAAGATAATGGACTTGGTAATAATGCTGATTCCATGTGTGTGCACGGCTATGTGTCAACTGCACAGCATTTGGTCTTCACCGACCTGATGTTGCTCTGAGGAGTTGATTGAAATCCTGTTTGTTGTCTCAGCTACTCATTTGGTGGAAGGCTCTTAGGGATTTCCATAGCCAGGTTTTGGAATGGAAATTTTCACTTTTAGTTTTGTGGAATGACAAAAAGATGCCCCTATGTGCATACAGTAAACAATGCTTTCACATTCCAAAAATTCATTGAGGAAGACCCCCTTTTTTCTTCATATTTATTCAATTCTACCATCCCAAAGTAGCCATCTGAAACAAGGAAACTTCTCAGACTTTCAGCATGTTGAAATGAAATTTGAACCCCCTCAAGTGTCTTATCTGTTAAACACTGTGGAAACATTTAAACCCTGTCATTGGGGTGATTTACAAATATTAAAATTTTTCACACTCTTAAAAATTTAGACTCATCAACTCCATTTGGAAACTGGATCAACCTGGAGACTTCTTTTCCTAGAATTGGCTATCAGTGACACACCTGGTTACCTTATTTTGTAGTAATTCCACCTCAGGTGTGATGGTGGTACTTAATCTAGCCACTTTCCCCTAACATCTTCATTTTAAATTAGACAAATCTTCCTGTTGCAATAAGACTAATATGAAAGGGCATCCTCCATTTGAAAGTCCAGTAGATTCAGGAGTGATTAAAGCATGAAGATGATGATAACCATAATAGAATCAGCTAACATTTATTGTAGGATTATTATCTCGTCACTTTGCTCTGCTCTTTACGTGCATTCTCTTAATTAGACTTCCAAACTGATGGATGAAGTAAATATACAACTGTTCCCATTTCATACACAAGGAAAGGGAGGCAAAAGAAGTTAAGGAACTGCCAAGATCTGAGCAAAGTCCAGTTCACCTCAAAACTTACTTTATTGACTATCTTGCTACATACAAAGCTTCAGCAAATAAAATCTAAATGCTCAGAAGAAAATATTTTGCATTGGAGGTCATTGAAAGGTTGGGGTAGGGTTGTTTTACCATCTGGTTGAAACCAAACTTAGCACATATTGCATCCATTCATCAAATACTTTAAATTGGCCAGAAATGATATTAGGTTCTGGGAGCAAAAGGAGAATTAGATAGGGACCCTATCCTACATTGTAGCTGGAAATAGAGTAATAGAATAATAAAACGTGTATTTGCTAATAGCAACAGTAGGACCCTCTTGCCAGGACCCTTAGTGTGTGTGTGTGTGTGTGTGTGTGTGTGTGTGTGTTCTAGAATATCTATTACCATATAACAAATGTCTGTGAAGATTAAGGTCAGATATCCTCATACTTAATGTACAAAACTGACAAAGGGCTGTGACACCAGAGTATACAACCTGATTTAAAAGGACTGGTAGTCAACTTAAAAAGAAAAAGTAGATTTCCTCCCTTCATTAATATGGATTTGGAGGTTTAAGTTGGTACACTGTTACCACTTAGGCATTCAATATCAAAACTAATATTTTAGAGTTCTTTATGATTTTACAAACACTGTTTTAAAGTGTCTAGTTTAGGCTGGGATATATAACAAACAATAGGCATATTGACAAGTCACCCTTTAACTGGATGCTTCCTCATTCCTGTGGTTATAGTCATCCTAACTATCAGCTGTTCATGACAGAGAACCTCCTTAAAATTTCTCAGATATATTCATCTGGATTTCGCTCTACAGAGCTAATATTTCTACAGTGGGATCTTAGGATTACCATGGAAATCAATCACTGGACACTCAGTCCCAGTTTATAAATGGTCTTTTTGGGGTAGTGTTCTTGGTGTGTCTAGCACCAATAATAGAGAAGAGGGCTTGGTTTCCAATACAGCAATATCTGGGCTCCATCTTCAATTCAGCTGTCAAGCTCAATGAAGTCAGTTAAGATCACATAATGGGAAAGAGAGTGGTTGATCAGTCTTTGGAATTCTATGAACTTTGATTAGTCCAGGGTTTGTGGTCTCCATGGTGAGAGAAAAATGTTCTTGAAATGACTAACAATGATTACGAAACAGGTGTTGTCATGAACTCTTTAAAAAATGTTAAGTTGAATTATAAAATATTTCAAACAAGCAGAAGTTCATAGAATAATAAAATAGAGCCCTTGTGTACCCACTTCCTTGATTTATAAGATCTTAACATTTTCCCTTGTGTGCTTAAAATCTCTCTTCAAACAAATCACATACCCATCTCCTTCCCTTCTCAGTAGTGACCCATCTCTTGTGGTTGGTGTGTGTCATTCCCCATCCATTTCTTTCTCTTTTAACTGCATTTCCATATATCCAAAATTAAGATGCAGTATTATTGTGTGTCTTTGGAAAATTTACATAGTGTTTTTCTACTGTACTGTACGTATCCTTTTTGAAATTTGCCAGTGGTGCCTTTTAATGCAAATGCAATTAGAACAATTCAGCCCTAGTGTAAGCCAGAAGGAAATCCTTCTTTCCAGGTGTTTGGAGTTGTCTTAGCAGCTGCTGCAACTGTCCCAGCTAATCATTCTTCAGTGTTCCTGACATTCATCTTGGTCTCCTATTTATCACTTTGGCTCATGGTTAAGTGCGTTTATGCAATATCTTTAAAAATCTTCGACCCTTGATCCATATCCTCATCTTGCTTATTGAGTGGTTATAAACTTATTCCAGAGAAACAGGAGGTCATAAAATCACAGCAGAGGATTAAAACCCATACCTAGGTTTTTGTTCTGTTTTGTTTTTTATAGGAGAAAGGATTCTTTGATTTTTTTTTTTTTCGTCTCTGCTAAGTCAGAGATTTTTGCCAGACTCCTAACCTCCCCATTCCCACATGCCTGTGAATGGCCGTGCCCTCTCCAGAGAGGAACCCCAACACTGAAAAAATTATTTCTTGTAATAGTAACCGATTAAACTAGTTACCAGCTGGAGAGCATGTTTTAGCACTTAAGTTAATTGAACTGTTGCAAACTAAATATGATTCTAAATTGTTTCAGTATTCCAAAGTATTTCATGCATGCAGATAAAAATGAAGAAAAAAAAAACCCAAATCGGTTTGAAATGTGCAAATCAGGCATACAGTACTGACATTTAGATCTATGACCTGATAACTCTGCAGTAGGTACCTTGAAAAATTTTGTGGGCTTTTTTTTTCTTCTTTTGCTGAGCTCTCCTTTGAAACCCCTGAACCACCACTTATATGATATTCAATAAGTGGAAATCAGACTGCAATCAGAAGGGGAACTATCTGCATCAGGGTTTTCCTACCATTTTGCCCAGAAAATAATCTCTTCGTGATTCATTTAATGATCCAAGTAAGAAAGGAATTGTTGAAAAGAGGTTGAGCTTAATAGAAGAAATGCAGAATTTTATTCTGGAAGAATCTGTCTAGAACCTGGTTCTAGAATATGTTTGGAGGACATGTTTCTCCTGGAGGTAGTGGTCTTTCTGTATATAGGACCACTATCACAACCAATGAATGTTTTAGTTCAAAAAGGAGGTAGTTCTGAAGTAAATCTGGATGGCGGAAGATACTACTCCCCCATCTGATATGTCCCTGCTCCTTCATGTCTCCCCTGTCACCCAACAAATACATAGATGACACCCTAATTCCAGAATTTTCTGTTGCTTTGCATTTCTCAACTGTCTGCATAGATCAAGCCAATGGTTGGGATTGAATGGATTGTTTGAGAGGCATAGATGGGCTGTGAACCTCTTGGCAGCTTAATGAATTGTTGTTAACAAGTTACACAAGATCCGTGGCAATTTTTACATCCCTCCAAGGTCATCCCGTCCCCTCCCAAAGGAAACCGACTCGTTAGACAGAGTGAAATTTGGTAACTGTTGTCTTCATGTATTCTAGTGAGAAGATAAATAAAACTCAAAGGATTATAGAGCTAACGTCATGATGAGCGTCTTCACGGACACATATGGAATGCTCAAGGCCACAGAAGCTAAGTTGCTGGCTTCAGGTGGTGCAATGGTAGAACCTAGGATAGAATATGCTGCTGTTATATCATTTACACTGCAGGCTGCTGAGCGTCATACAATATCAGAACACGAACCAGCAATACAGTGACAATAACAAACTCTTACAGAAGAAACTGAGTCCATTAGGACAACACAGATATTGACTGACCAATCAGGTGTGGCCAGAACAGGAGGAAGAATCAATCTTATTAAAGATCAGGCAGCTGCACCCATAGTTGTGAGGTTCATGTACAGGTTTCCTTCCCACAAAATATCTCTTCCATGGCTGGCTTAAAAAAATTCTTACAAACAATCAATATTTGGTGATTCCATATTTTAAAAATTTAAAATAAAACTGAAAAAATAAAATGATAATAAATAATGAAAAGAATGTAAGCCATTGAACTAGTTACCAGTTCTAGCCCACCATTGCTCAGATAATTTCAAGTTGTGTTAGGGCAAAAGGGAAAGAAATCTGGATACCGAAGCCCTCACTGCCTGGAGAAAGGCAGGAAAGACAATGACAGAGGGTAATCAGAAAAAGGACATATGGGAGGACTCGGTGGTTCAGTTGGTTTGAGTGTCCAACTTCAGCTCAGGTCATGATCTCGCTGTTTATGAATTCGAGCCTTACATCAGGGTCTGTGCTGACAGCTCAGAGCCTGGAGCCTTGCTTCAGATTCTGTTTCACCTTCTCTCTCTGCTCCTCCCCTGGCCATCCTCTGTTTCTCTCTCTCAAAAATAAATAACATTAAGCATTTTTTTTTTAAAAAGAGAAAGGACATATAGCGGATGTGTCATTGACCTCATTACCACACTGAAGTTTGAGTGAGTTCCCAGAAGATGTAACATTCCTATTCTCAATACTTAAGACCTCCCTTTTTCATTTATTTATTCATTCATTAAACAGTTATTGAACATCTACTTTGAGTATTATGCTAGACCTAGAAGGGATGAATCATATAGTTCCTATCTTTCAGAAATTCTTTATCAAGTGTGGACGCATATACTGTATTGACAAACGTCAGAAAAATACCTGCTCTGTCCTAGACACTGTTTCAGCCAACAAAGTGGCAAAAATGAGTCAATGAGAGAGCCTGTCTTCAAGCAATTTGTAATCCAGTGGATGCATACAATGTCATAGGAATATAACTAGGAAATGTCCCAAGATCTATGGAAACGAATCCACTACTCAGCAAAGGGGGATAGTGAAGACTCTATGGGGTCTTTACTGCTTGACCTGACCTGGATATGTAGAACTGAGCAGTGGCAGAAGTAGAAATAGTACAACAATCTTCCTCCCAGATCTCTCCTAGAATTGAAAGCATTTCAGATTTCCCTACTCTGTCTGCCTATGAATTCTTGCCATATTTCCTTGACTCAGTTCAAGTGTTGCCATATCTACAAAAACTTTCCTGACCTATCTCCTCTTTCTGCCCCAGATTTGTAGAACTGACTCCTTCATTTTTGTGTCTTCCATATCTACATCTATCAAAGAAATGACAATATCATATTTTAATTTATTAATTTACCTTTGTTTTGCCCCTTGAGTGTGTGAGGATATTGACTGACTGGATGGATAGATGGATGTGAATTTTCAAGTTTAGCTAAACCAATCCCCAAATGCTGTGGCTATGAATCATTTCTGGAATAACATTCTTATGAAGCTCCTATAAAAGTGGCAATTTATGATTCTTGAGATGAGAAAATGATCCCTCCAGCCTTCTCTGACAAATTGGGTGTAAGGAATACTCATGTGGTGGTATTTTCCCTTTCATGGCTCATTCAGAGAACCACCCCCTGACACAGCAGCTTCGTTATGAAAGAGACGTGGTTTCTTCATTTGAGGGTAGTTGGGATGAGCTTTCTCCACCTGGTCCATGCACAATGATGTTTTTTTCTCAGCCCTTTATGATATTTTCCCCCAACAGGATATCTCTGGGGAAGCTGTCTGCTTCTTCTTGATTCTAAACCTCTTTTGTTCTTCTTTCCTAGCTGGTTGGTTCTGATACTGGATTCCTTGGATTACATATCATGAAGGCCAGCCTCTTTGGTTCCTTACCCAAGGGGCCACTTGGGTCGGGCAAGAGGGCTGCTGCTGATGGGGGTACAGAGCCAGCTTGCTGAGGAGTTAGCCATTATTTTAACAATCTGGTTACAGTTTTAGGGCAACCTCTCTGGGGGCTTATAAATTTCTGCTGAATAGAAGGACTTAGGGGAACTTGAAACTTAGTGCAAAAGCCTCACCTGAGCTCAAGGCTGATAAAGTTGAAAGAGATTTCCTCATGCCTTCCAAGTATCTGTCCCAAAAGTCTCATTTCTGCTATTTCTATGACCAAACGAATTGTCACATTCACGTGCATCCCTTACCCCGCAATCTGTTTATCAAGAAAGAGAAGCCCGTTGTCTCCCAATTTCTGCTTTCCAGGTGACTGATATTAATTAGCTTGCAGCAGGCACAATTTATCTCTAGTTGAAACCAAAGAAGATGAAAATGCTGCCATGCAGTAAGATTTCTTTTTCTTGAAACGATGAATGGGATGAAGATACTTATCTGCGTGAACAGGTTTCAGGTGGAGCTTCCATCAGCAATACTTTGAAATTCATTGTTAGAGTATGGCTGATCTGGGTAAGGAATAAAAATAGCATGTCATATTTTGACTACATTAACTCAATTCCAACAGAAGAGGCTGAAGCCTCTGCACATTGATAGAGTTGCTCTGAAGGAACAAAGCACCAACTAATAACTCTGAGGTTAGTTCTCAGTTATTGGCATTTCTTGAAAGATATTGCTAATTTCCCCAAAGCTATGGCTCCACTGTAGAATTCATCTCAGTCCCCCAGTATAGGGAACAATAGTTTTAAATCAACCTAAACTTCCCCTTTAATTGTTATTGCTTACCCCCCTAAAATTGTCCCTTCTATCTAGTTTGAATATGGAGTCAGCTCTGATCAAGAAGTTGGCAAGTCAATGGGACAATGAAATTACTGTCTTCTTTACCCATGTGATCCCAGGAAATTTATTTCTCTACATCTCTTAGCTTCAGTTTCCTCAATAAAAAGTGAGAAAATTAAGCCCATTTTGGGGAGTTGATATGATATGTCCTGACCTAATCTATGTCAAAAAACCTAGCAAACAATGAGCACAGTCACATCTGTTCTCAGTGACGACTGAGATGCCTTTCTAAACAAGGACATTTGTAATGAATTCTGAGGTACAAAGGACACTTTTTTAAATGAGCATTTCTTAGTTCTCCTACACAATTCTAGGAGAATTGTTCCCTTAGATAGACTAAGGGAAACAACAACAAGGAAACTAAAACCCTGGCATCAGTTGGACTAGAATCTCTGGATTTTAGTTCTGGCTTTAGTATTGATCTGAGTACGCACTTTGCCGATACCCTTTATCTCTCCCAGCCCCACTGACCGCATCTCAAAGCAAAGAGAGTAGATAGCCTCCAATTCTAAAATGGTATGGAGATAGAAAAATACGTTCTCATCCTTCTCTTCTGGCGATTCCATCATATTCTTTCATTAGTTTATTTTCCTTGACTTATCTCTTTCATGTTGATATTCCCTTTTGTTTTCTTGAATCATCTTTCTGTTCTTGATGTGTGTCACTGTATCCTTGAGATGTATCACTCACTCCAATAACACTGACTTCCCAAAGTCATGAGAGGTGACTTCTACATCAATTCCACCAACCCAACCACTGCTCAGACTCATAGACCTACTGGACATGTCCTTTTAAGTCTTCCCTAAAAGTAAGATGATACATTCCTGAACTGAACAGATCATCCGACTCCCTAAAAATCTATTTATATTCTTCTTTTCAGAGATTGTCATCAACTCAAACTTCCTCATCCAAAAACCTAGGAGTCCCCATAAATTCTTCCTCCCTTTCCTCACCATGTCTAATTTCCCCGAATCAAAGATCATCAAATTATCTTTATTCTACTTCTTTCAAAGCTCTCAAATTGATCATTTATTTGTCTTCTTCATTATTTCGGTTATAACCAGTTCCACAATTTCTTTCCTTTAGCTCAAAATATTGTTTCTGGAACTCTGATTTTATCCTATCCTGCCCTTATTTAGAGCCCATTGATGCGGTCTTTAAAAAAGCCTCCCTGGAACCAAATCCCAAGTCCTTGGCATTGAGTGTGAGCTCATCTATGAATGGTCTCTCCCCTCACACAAACACTGTTTTCCATCATGCTCTCAGCCCTATTGCCCACTTCACTACAGCTCCACTCTTACTCTATCCTTTGCAGCTTCCAGAATACAGTATGCTCTATTCTATCATGTTTCTGAGGCTTTGCAAAATCTATCCCCTCTACTTGGAATGCCTTCCTTCACCTGCTCTATAAGAGAGGCCATCAGTCTTTCCCCATGGTGATTAAGAGCCAATGCTTTGGGATAAGACATATTTGATATCAAATCTCAGATTAATACTTGTAAACCTTGTAAGCAGTTATTTCTACTCTCTAAATTCCAGTTATTTCACCTTTAAAATGGAAATAACAATATCTGCTATATAATGTCATCCTAAAGATTAAATATGATGTATTTAGTATGGCATATGGTACATAGGAACATTCTATAATTGTTAACTTATATGTGTCCTTTACAACTAGAAACTAAGCTCCTCCTGTCCCCAACTCCACCTTTCTGTGTCTTGATCTGGAATTTGAGTTCCATGATGTCAGGACAGGGTCTATTTTGTTGACATATATCTAGCACTCATCACTCTATCAGAGCCACACCATAAAATGTTTTTTATTTCCATTAAGATTAAACTCAAACACTGTTCCTTCTAGACAGCTCTTATTAAACTCCTAATCTTCACTCAGCATTGGTTAAATACTTCTCTTAAGTAATAGGTTCCACTTATATGCTATTGAAATGGTTTCACTTTCTTTTCTAGACTCTTGAGGTTCTGGAGGACAAAGGACTAAGTCATGTGTATTCTTGACTCCTCATCACCTTTCTCAGATCCATATAGTAGCACTCAGGAAAAGCTTTTTGAATTAATGAATAGGTGAATGAATGGATTCTTTTACTTGTGTCGCTTTCTCTCTTTGATTTCCTCTTGGCATGCTCCATTTACATTCTGCTTGTAAGAATCAGACAGAGAATGTGGAAGCCAATGGATATCAGGCAGGTGAGACCACTCCTTCACCTTAGAGCAGACGTCATAGATAGCCATGTGGCATTCTGCTAAAATAATCATATTGACAGTGACACCTGGGTGAGGAAGTTTCTTCCATCTTAGGAGCTATAGAGAAGCTTTCCTCTGAACAAGGGCATGGGAACAGAACAGACAAGCTGCTGGAGACTGTGCTGACTTCCCTGAAGGAAGTCTGATAAGCTGGAGTGTGGGTAAGAGTCCACTGTATGACTCTAGGTTTAAATAAGAACCTGGGAAGACTGTGCATTTCTAAACGGTTGGGTAAGAATGGCTGAGAGATGGTCTGAAAAGGAAGAGGAACACTTCTCTAGCTGTTCTCTGGGCCACGGCCTCCAAACCACCTTGCACGTAAGGCAGAAAGCCGGGCTGACCCTGATATGCATCGAAATGAAAGGGTTTGTGTGCAAATGAGGGAAGAATTCTTTCAGCACCTACAGGACTGGTGCCAGGGAGTTAACATTTGGAAACCTCAGCTCAGTGCCAGGCCGTTGTTTGAAAAGCAGCAGATCTTGGAGCAAATGCCAGTGAGGTACAGAAGGAAAGGAGTGAGGACAAGGACTCCAGGAATTAGCTATTCAAGAATGTTCAAGAAACCTGATAGCTCTTTTCCTTGTCAAAAGAAAAAAAGAGAGAGAAAGAAAGAGAAAAGGACATTCAAAGGAGCATTCATCGAAGCAGGCTGCTCAGGGTTTTCAGGGAATTGGGAGGGCAGATGCTACAAGGTTATTGGAGTCAGTGTCAAATGCGAGAACAAAGTGGCAGTGACATGAGCTAAGAAATGACTAAGCACTCACGGCCCAGAGTGGCTAATAAGATGGATCCAAATGCCAAGTGAAGCAGTTGTCTCAACTTATTTGAATACTTCTGAAGAGGTGATGAACAGATAGCAGGAGGGATGCCACTCTTTTCTTCCAGAATTTCCCAAGATTATAAGCTCATATTGCTTGACTCAGTAAGTCTGTTTTTCTGATCGCTTAGCCATCCTTCTTAGTGCCTTCCTCTGGAATGTTTGAGTCAGTGTACACCAGGTTTACATTTGCTGTGGGGCTTGTGTTCTTAAGGGATAGCTTCCTTTTTTTCTTTAATGTTTATTTATTTTGAGAGAGACAGTGTGAACAGGGGAGGAGCAGCAATAGAGAAGAGGAGAGAGACTCCCAAGCAGGCTATATGCTGGCAGCACAGAGCCCAACACAGGGAGGGCTCCATCTCATGAACCGGGAGATCATGACTTGAGCCAAAATCAAGAGTTGGATGCTTAACCAGCTGAACCACCGAGGCACCCCTAAGGGGTCACTTCTTATTGACAGTGTGGGACTCTCTCTCTTCCCCATGAGGCTACTCAGAGTTTTGAGATAACTCAGAAAGTGTCCTGGTTTGACACTCAAGCAATTAAGCTTTCAGTTTATACAGAATTTTCTTCTTCTTCCTCCCACTTATGTTTCTCCTTTTCCAACAGTGTTTCTATATTTTTGGGAACCTGAAGAGTTTGGGTCTATGGAATATAGTGACGTGAGAGGGGAGAGAGAGAAAGCTAAATTCATATTACATGCTTTGTTCTTTCTCAGAGTGTGTTCTTATGTGAAGGCCCATGGTAGATGTTTCATAAATATTCCTGTCCCTGCTCTTCCTTTTCTCTGGTTAGTTACCTCTCTCCCTTGCCCCTCTTCACTTTCGCTTTAGTAATAAGGATAAAGATTGCTTTGAAAAGAATTATGGATAATTACTGAGGGTGATAAAACTACCATTTAGTGCATGCCTCTTCTTCACTGGACTCAATATTAAGCATATTCATTATCTCAATTATGCCTTATTGCACCACTAAATAGGAAAGGCACCTATACCCATTTTACAGATGAGAAAACTGAGTAGAAACTGAGAAAACACAAAGTAGGTCACAGGTCTAATAGCTAAAAATGGATGAAGCTGAACTCCAGTTGAGATACTTTAGCCCCCAAACCCATGACTTTTTTTTTTTTTATGCTGCATTTCTCTCATGAACAATGCAAACATGACTTTCTTGCAGCAAACCCATGTCATTTATTTGGCAGCAGGGCCAAGCTAGTTATGTTGGTGAATTGGGTTTAGGTGGCCCTCCACTTTGCATGCTCTTTTCAACTTTCTCTGCTCAAACAGCAACCAATCATGTCACCCTTTTGGTTGAGCACTTTTGATTACCTCCTGTAACTGGGACTCACTCACCCCATATCCTTGTCCTTCAAGGGCCCAAGGTCTTTATTAGCTAGTTAAATAAACTTATCTGGGCTAATAGCTCTAAATTCCAGTCAGTGCCCTTCCTCAGGGAAAAGACGGGAATTTCAGTCAGTAAAATGTTGCTGAGAGGGAGAGAGAGAGGGAGAGAGAGAGAGAGAGAGAGACAGAGATTTTTGAAGTAGACAAAAGTCCATTGCCTTCAAGATCTCACTTGAAGTGGATGAGTAGTAATCATCCACTCTACCTGCATTTTGGTAGTTTCTTTCTCACAAAAGCTCCACTGAAAAACTACTGAGTGTTGAGATTCTAGCCTCTAATTTTATGAATAATAAACTCCAGTTAGGAATGACTTCTCCTGATTTGTTACATATTTCTTGAGCACCTACAATGTGCCAAACTCTTTTGTAGGTGGGGGATTTGGTGGGAGAATAAGTGATGTCTCTGGAGAGGTCTTATGTTACCAGACATTTTCTCACCATCTTTGTCTGTCAGGGACATCTTTATGGCCTGTTGAACACTTAGGAAGACACCCGTGAAAAGATCAAGTAACAAATAGGGAGGAAAAAAGGGAAAAAAAAAAGAGGAATATTAGTTTTAAACTCCTCATTTAGAATTACTAGTTTCAATCAATGACAATTTTAGGATATTAAACCCATTCTGGAGTAACTTGTCAGAAAAAAAAAGAAAGAAAGAAAAGGTGCCATTACTGATATTCTCCAAGGTTTCTCTAATAACATCGGGGTCAGTGATGGGAAATAGTCTGGAAGATGAATAAGATGTCAGAATGCAATTGAGTTCCAAGGACTTAACGGCACTTCCCAGTAAATGCAGCTGGAGCAACTTTGTTCTGACACAAAGGGAGGTTTTGGGTGAAACCGTCCCAGGGAATAGCTGCTAATTTCTTATCACATAAACAGGGTTGGACCTTCCTTGTCCTTAACCCATTAGGAAGCATTTTTTGGCCTTCTATGAGACAAGGGAGAGAAAGTGGCAGCCGTGTGAACCTCTCTGCTCCTCTGATTCTGCACCCATTTCTATTTTTTCAAGAAGCCTTGATGGATTCTTCACATAGACCCAGTGGAACCAAATCCTGGCTCCATCAATTACTAGGTGTGTACTTTGGGCAAGCATGGAAGTTTTGTAAGCCTCAGCTTCTTTGTCTATAAAATGGGACTAATATTAATAGTGGCTAATAATAACAGCAAATATTGATTATTTCGCTCTTCAAACATGGCGGGAGATTGATCCCCTCCTTGGATGCTCACAGTCCCCATGAGTTAAGTGCGATTACACCAATCAATAGCTATTATGATCAAGAAGTTTGGTCAGTTCAGGAATCCCTAGAGGTGACATATAAAAATATTCATGGTTACCTTTTTTAAAATTGCAAATGAATGCAATGTCTGTGATAACCATGTCTGCCAGGGAAGTTTCTGTTACTTAATAAATGGCATACTTTGGAAGTACTTCTGCAACTCAAGTACTGGGTGCTCCCTGCTATGCTTCATCACCTCAGTTCAGTAGGATAGTAAGACATCTGAGAGACTGAAAATATATACTAGATAGTAAACAAGCATGGTCAGGGCTTATGTGCAATAGGGATTCCTCGTCAAATGTTGAGAGAGATTGAGAGTGAAGGAGAGTGTATGTGTGTGTGTATGTATGTGTGTGTCTGTGTCTGTCAGTGTGTTTACATATTCATGAATCAGTGCTCTTGAAAGTGAAGCAGGAAGTCAGTATTCTCTCCTGTGACCCTCTTTCTGCAACCTGCTCCATGATTTGGTCTGGAAATTCCCAACCTTGAAGAACCCAGGAGATGCATGGATCTCATTTTCAGCAGGACCCCACCCAGGCTCAAGCCTGGCAGAGAACATATTCTCCTCCTTAAAGAAGGAAGGGAAGAATCCCTTCAGCTTTGGCATCTCTTCTCTTTATCCCTGCTGGCTTTTCGTCTTTTCTCTGTTCTACTCTTGTTATGGGATCTGTGAGAAAAGAAAAATCAATTCTCTAGTTAAGGTCAGCCAGTAAAATTTGCTCATAGGTCCCCTAACCACAGCCTGATGAATCCAGCCACATTTCTCCTGAGTTACAATTCAATAAAGCCTCCTAACAGCCTTTATCATGACTTTGTCATGACTTTCCTTCACACAGGTCCCTCAGCACCTACCTTGCATGATCACTCTTAAACCTCCTTGTAGGGAGATGATTTTGTCTTTTAGTTTTTCTGGATCATTTGGGGAGGTGAATTGGTCTGAGGGGTTTCAGCGAGGGTGAAGATGAGGGCTCATAAAACCAAGGCCTGGGTTTTTAGCTACATCTAGTTATTCCACTTAGTGTTCACAGCTAACTATTAGAGTAAGAAAGGGTAGCCTCAGAAAGTGCTCCCTGGTAAAGGCTTAAGGTAGCTGCTTCCTGGCTTCACATGGTTCCTGAATCATCATGTGACACCTCTTCAATCATTCAGTCATTTATGGTTGGCCATGGGTGAGAAGCATCTTATGAGCCCCTCCCATATGGAAGGTAAAGATGCTATTGAGAAGAAAGGGTACTGGTTGTTGCTCATATTCTAAAAGAGGTAGACAGAGAAGCAAACCAGTAAGTCATAGAGTTTTAATTGCTTTCAAATAGCAAAAGAAGCACCTGTTTTCCTCATAGGAGCAGAGGGCATCAGAGAAAACTTTTCTGAACATGGCTGCAATGCACTGAGTCTTGAGAGTCAAAGATGAGTTAATTAGGAGAAAAAGCACAGAAAGATAGTGTGCTTGGACACCTATACTAAAATTGCATGTCCACCATACATTATCAGTGCTATCGTAAAAAAATTATCTATCCTCTCAAAATTCAGCTTCCTTAACTCCAAAAAGATACAGAGCCTGCCTTGCAGGGTTGGGGGTGAAAATCAGTAAAATATAAGCATAAGACTTATTTCTGGCACTGAGTAGATATTCAATACATGGAGACTCTATTTTTGTTATTATTATATGTATTAATTATTTGCTTTATGTTATGAATCCACCAAGGATCAACTCAATAATAATTAGAATAGAAGATGATTTATTGAGAAAATGAGAAAATGTCAGTTTGGCAATAGGTATGGAAGAGAGGAGCAGAAAGACTGAGCAGGTGACATGTGTGGCTAGTCAGGCAGGAGCCAATTAATTAAGGGCCTATAGCCTGTATTAAGGACTGGAGATTGTTTTCTTGAAGGGGATGGGAGCCATTTAAGGTTAACTACTTTTTAAGAAATGTTGTGTGGAAGCAACTTGGCATCCCACTGATGTGGCCCTTCTTTTTGTGATCCCAACTCACAAAGCCTTGGTTCAGTTACCACCTAGCCATGGAAAATAAAAACTCAGGCACCACTTTGCCTCTGAAGAATTCTCAGTAATTTTTCAGAGTAAAACATTCCCTGTGAAATTCTTGAAGATTTCTCCCCCTCACTCTGAAATGCCCTGAATTTCAAGCAGCTATAATGTTGCTGACTCACTTCTAGTTTCATAAGGATCTGGGTTCAGTTGTCATATGTTATAAATCTCTAGTTTATGGAATCTCTCCTATTGCTCTTGGGTAGACCTGGAAGTGTGTCAACGGAACTCAAGGTGGGCTAAACAGAAGTCAAGCTTAAAAAGCGCCCTGTAGTTTTGTTCTTCTTTTCTCTAGTAAAAGGAGACCTTTAATGTTTTTACAGAGAGTCATTATTTAATTTTTGTCTTAAGGAGGAAATGTCAAGGAGTGGACTTCCAAGATATATGTCTATATAAGACTGATTGTATTCAACATAAATCTCTCAGGGATTGCTTTAATGCTTTATAGAATCTCTCTACATCATTCATATAAAAGTATGTCAGATCTCTGACAGCAGGCAAATTTCTCTTTGTAGGATTTTGGCTTGACTTTGTCTATCACGAACAGGGATATCCAACAACTTTGGGAAACTGGTTACCAAAGCCCATGTGTTAAAGAGGAATTTAAAAATATAACAATGCACAGGATGAGAAGAAGAGACTAGGCTAAAGACAAATATGGCTGGTGTCACAAGTGGCCCCCCTCCCATGAATCAACTCTATTAACACAGCCTATAACATAAACTCTAAGGATTTGAATACGATATTGCAAGCCAACTTATATCAGGGAACCTCTTTCCTAGTGAGGATAAAGTTGCCTGTGCCTCTGCTTGGCTCCTCGCTCCTCCTAGAATTCATGGATGGATGGATGGATGGATGGATGGATGGATGGATGGACAGACTGATGACCTAGAACAGCAGCTCCTGCCTGAAAACATACTTCTTAACCCATCATTATACTAATTTTTTCACCTTTAAAGATGATGTTATCTCTGAATGCTTTTGGCCTTGAATACTTTTTATAATTTCTTTGAGATTTTTCTAGTGCTACACCTTGCTTTATTGCTCCCTTCTTTTGAAGGTTTAATACTCCTTAACCTAAAGAGCAAGGTCAGGGGGAAGAGCTTGTAAGACCAATTTACATCTCCTGACTAAGAAATTGAGCTTCTACCAAGCCATGGTTTCTTATAGGAAAGGATGCTGACTCATAAAATAGGCAAGGCAATATATATATATATATATATATGCAAATATATAATTTCTCTTACAGTGATTTCGTTAGACCATAGGTGGGTGGAATCTGAAAAATTGTCCATACTTAGGCTTAATTTTACATGATTATACAATACAGAATAAATATGAACTCTACAATTACTTACTGTGTATCACGTCTTTCCCTCACTGGAAATGAGGACAGGTATTTTGAGGCTTTTGCTAACTGATGTATACTCATCACCCAGCCCAGTGCCTAGCCTTAGTAGAGACTCACTAAATATTTGAATAATTGAGTGACTGAATACAAAGTCAAAATGCCCTGCTTTATTTGTTTGTTGTCTATGCTTCATATGATTTTTGTTCTCTCCCTTGAGGGAGGGCTCACCGCATCACCTACAATGAGAGAATTTACAGATATTTTTCAAGATCATACCATTTTGTCATGGGGAGCTGGAATTCCGATGCCCATTCCTTCTCACTGACACCAGCTGATTTTATGTCACCCTTTCTCTATTTTTCACATTTCTTATACTTCTAGAGTTGCTTTTAGCAGAAGCCCAATTTTCTTAGATTATTTTTACATATATATAATATAAATATTTCATTAAAATATATGTTTCACGTACATACTTATACACTATGTATATATGTAATAGTATATAAGTATATACAAGTATATAAGATACTTGTATCTAAAATGTTACTCAACTTAATTTTATGCTTTATTTTGTTCCCCATGACCTATATTTTCTTTTCTTTGTACTTTCTCCTTTGCTCTTTTTTTTTTTTTTTAATATTTTTTATTTATTTCTAGGAGAGAGAGAGAGACAGCATGAGCAGGGGAGGGTCAGAGAGAGTGGGAGTCACAGACTGAAATAGGCTCCAGGCTCTGAGCCGACAGTCAGCACAGAGCCCGACGCGGGGCTCGAACCCACGAACCGTGAGATCATGACCTAAGCGAAAGTCGGATGCTTAACCGACTAAGCCACCCAGGCGCCCCTCCTTTGCTCTTCTCATATGTAATTCTTTCCTTTCAGGTCACCAAACAGCAATTGCCTGAGTTTCCCGATAGCATCTCTGTCTATTTTGGTATCTTCTGCAGTATCTTTTAGCACTCTTTCAATACAGCCCAGATCAAAGAAGGACATTCCATGTATCTGGCAGGAAGGTGTTAACCATTAACTCCTAATAGTCCTACTCCTTTGTATCTATCCATTAAGTTGCCAGATAGATTTGAAGTGGAAAATGGAAAGTCACTCAAGCCAGGATCTCTTTTCCCGTATAGAGGAGAGGGTGTCTTCCAAAATGTCATATATGGAAACAAATGTGTGTGCCCATTTGTCCAAAAGGGCAGATACACAATCTTTTGTAAAGAGGTAATAGAAAATTCTTTTTATATGTAACAGTAAGACTAATTTTGACCAAGTTTCAAATATTCAGATGCAATGATCAAGGGGAACAGAGATAAAATCAATCAATGATTAATACAAAGGGTATAGATTGTTTTCTAGCTATATTGATGGCCACAAGGTCAAAATAATGGGGCTTTTCATAACTCAATGTGATTCTATGTGTCTTCTTGACTAGGTAGTCATGAAGATGACAAGGTCAGTTGGGACTTAAGGGAAATAATAAGGGGTACAAAATGAAATGGAAACACTTAGTTGGTACCTTCCAAACTCCCACTTCCAAAGCTATTATCCATTTCTGGTGAGCATAGATTTATGTTTGGCGTGTGACTATATATACAATATGACTATGCAGTTGTTAGGAGATACAGTTAGGTTTCACATTATCTGCCAGCTCTAATTACTTGATAGTGGTTGCTTAGAATGTTCCATTATGAAGTATTCTCAGGTATTAATTGGTATCTCTGAGAAAATATACTGTAATCATCAGCAAAATCTATCATGGGCATTGTGATTGGAAGTGCTAGCTTGAGTTCTATGATTTTTTTTATTGTTGATTCATGTCTAATTAGTACCTCAATTATGTTTAGTTTTCTTCTGATAATTTGGGGAGGGCCTAAGTTCGTTATTATAAAATTTGCTTCTGGAAAGATTGATATATCATAATAGCCATCTGGCCCTTGTATTGTTTGTCCAGTTGGGGTTGCTACAAAATTGTACACTGACAGATTTCATAGCAGAGAACAGACATCCCACATGGACTTTGAGGAAACAGAGATGTTGGCCTAAAAAATATAAAAACGTGCAGTGCAAAATTCACCATTGTTTTTTCACTTAGGTAATGATGTTAGAGACTTTAATTGCATTACAAAGGACTCTGTTAGTAAGGATGTTTTCTTCAGAAAACACCAGCAAACTCAATCAACAGTGGTGTAAACTAAAATGAGCAAGTTTTTCACTTAAGAATCAGGAAGTTGATTATTGCTGACATGTGTTCAATAGAATAGTAGTGTCAAGGCTTGCACCTCTTTAAATCTCTTGGTTTGTTTGTTTGTTTGTTCTTCATGGTTATCAGTTGGATACCACATTACCAAATCTCGCATCTACTTAAAGTTAGGAAAAATGGGGTAAGGTAAATTATCAGTGATGTCTGTTCATCAGTAAAGTAAAAGCTTCCACACATTACTTCTGACCTTCACATCTTTTGTTTAGAAGTATGTCATATGGCTCACCCTGGTTGTAAGGGAAGCTGGGAATACATATATGTAGCTTCTCTGGCCTCTGCAGTGGATGGGACACAGGAGAAGGAGGTTAGAGCTAGGTATTGAATTCAACAGTGAACAGTCTCTGACATTCCTTAGACAAGTGGGCATTCATGCATACCATTCTTCATATATTGATTTTAATAGTCTATTTATCTCTTTTCCATAGGAAGAAACCCCAAAGTTCATTTATTTTAGAATCTAGCTTAGAGTATACCATCTCTGAGTGTGTCCACACCTCATTATCCAATCCAGATGTGAATTTTCTAGTCTAGTGATTATTAAGAAAGATAAGTTATCTATTCCCTTCATCCAGTATAAACCAGGAATAAGATAACCACAATAAAATCTTTATCTTAAAAAAAAAAAGTAAGAATGGAAATTACATACAAATTATTGGTCTTTAACATATGTCAAATAGCAAGGACTTTGTCTTGGCACTGGAGTCCTTTTTTTTATTAGACAATTTACCTATCCTTTCCTATGAGGATCCCTAGTATTCATCATGACTGTATTTGAAGTTGGCTTTGGAGAAGATACTTTTCCTGAGGAATTTACAATCTTCCTAGCTTCTTTCTTATTCATGAAGTTTCAAGGGCTTATATGGTTAAAAAACAATAAATTTGAGGTTTCTTGGACAATGTCATCCCTGCAAAGCCATAATAATTTGGCAGATGATTTTGTTTCTAGAAGTTTTCATATGGGACAACTAAAACCAGTGTATGTGTATATCATCTTCGGGAGTATATTTGAGAGTGTACACATCATCTTTGGGAGAAATTCTGTCACGTAGGGCCTAAGTTTAGGGATTAGTCAAATGGGCAATGTATTATGGAGCATGAAAAAAAATGGGCTTGTATTAGAAAACACCAACCTAGATAAAATCTTGAGGTACTCTAGTGGTTGCTAAAAACTTGACTGCTTGGTAAGTCACTGCTTCCCCAACATCCCTAGTCTGTAACCTTTGATACAGCTACTAAAGCATCAGTGCTGGACACAGTAAGGATACCTTCCAGGGTCCTCTTCCAGTACTCTTGCCAACATCCATTTTGATTCCTCTTTGCCTCTGTTTTACCAGATACTAAATATTTTGTATATCACCTCTGGCTTATACCCAGGCAGTACAGAAGTATGCTCATTGGTAAGGGGGATTCTGGGACCAAGCCAAACATTTTCCAAGGAAATGTTATATCAGAAGAATGCTAATCAAAGCCTTAAAAAAGGGACAGCATCAGGTTGAAAGGACAACTTTTAAGGGAGTAATAAAAATAAAGAGAATGTCAAAGCTAGGTTGGTTTGAGACAAAATATGAATTGGTGAAAGGTAGATTCAGGAGATAATTATGCTAATGCAGACCAACCACTGTGGCATTCCTCTCCTGTGTGTCTTGGCCCAGTGCACTGCTCAGGGTCATGTCCTTAAAGCCATTGACCCACCCTGGATACAAGCCAAACAAGAAAGGGTCAGGAGCAGGGCTCAATTAATCAGGTGCCACCAGTATAGACAGGCAAGGGATCAAAGACCAGAAGGTCAGGTAAGAGAGCAGGGAGCTAGAAGATGTCATAGATCTCAGGACACAGGTAGATTCCAGAGTGTAAGAAGTGGGAATTTGACAAAAACAATTCTAGTAATAAGGGTTGAACTTGGATCTCAGGGCATAAAATGTTTCATTGTACTCTATTACTTCACTGCTTGCTAAACATGGGTGAGCTGGGAGCACAGATGTTGGGCATTATCAGGAAGTCTCAAATGCTTTTTGTAATTAAGGGCTAGACAGAGATGCCAGAGAGAACTTATCTAGATTTTACTACTGAAAAATCTTCTTAAATCCATTCATTAATTTGTCATATTTCTTGAGAACATACCATATTAATATTAATAATAGCTGACTTTTTTTGAGGAGTGCTTATAATATGGCAGGAACAGTTCTAAATGCTTTCCATATAATAAATACCTCATTTAATCTTTACAGCCATAATGTGAGGTTAGTATTTTTATTATTTCCTTTTTATAGAGGAGATACAAGCCTCCATCCACTTTCTTTATCAAGCTGCTCAACAAGCTCATTCTCATCCATCTATCCATCCATCCATCCAACAAATTGATATGTAAACTGTACTGGGTACTAGGAATACAATGGTGAAGAAGATAAAAAAAAGTCACTTCTTTGAAAGTTGATGGTATGGCAGAATAGGCAGTTAAATAATTACTTGTGATAAAATGTGATAGGTACAACAAAAAGATGTAAGATTTAAATGTGAACTCATATTAAGAGCATTTGATATTGTTTATCAAATGCTAGGAAAGCTTTGATGATGATATCTAAAATGAAAAAAATGGCCATGAATAGTTCAGTAAGTAGGAGCACAATTATGCTCAACAACTGGAAAAGTATGCATTTCTTGATTTGAACCTAAAGTGGAAAGGACAAGAGGGTAGGAGATTAGGCAAGAAATAAAGGCAGGATGCCAGGCCACAAAGGGAATTCTAAAGGGCTTGGACCTTATTGTAATGGCACTGGGAAATATTTGATGAGTGTTAAGCAGGGGAGTGACATGATTCATTTATTTTGCATTCTAGAAGTATCACTTCAACTGAGTGTGGAGGACAGACTGGATGGGGCAAGATTGTAGATAGTCATTTGGGATGTATTCAATTATAGCCTCTGAGTGAGAGATAGTAATAGCTTAAACTGTGGCAGTGGCCATTGGGATAGAGGAGAGTGAATGGATGAAGAGATATCTAAAAAGGTGAGCTAGGCAGAACTTGCCATAGTCCTTCCACATGGAATATGATATGTATTTTGGTATTCACCTGGAGTAAATATGACTTAAGATTTCATGCCATATTTTTAACATCTGATTGAGTGACAGGGAGCTTATGAGAGACCTATGCCCGCAAAATGTGCATTTTTATAGTTGGGAATACAGGAGTAAAGAACCTCTCATTTTAATGAAATAGGCCCCATATTTATGGGAAAGGATGGGTTGTATTAGAGCATTAAGGTGCTTAGTGTACAATTGAATTCTTTCCTGCAATCATGAAGCCAAATGGAAGATCCACTGTGAGGTATTAAAATACCAGGCTCACTGGGGAAATCTGGGGGAGTTCCCAACAGTAGATGTTTATTTTGAGAGACGAGTATTGTAGGAAACGTTCAGCCTCTCAGGCTAAGATTCTACTCTCCCTTTTCAGATGCCTTTTCCTTAAATGAAGAAGGCCTTGAAGGCAGATCCTAAGAAAATAAAATGATCACAGCAATTTGGAAGAATCTGAACCTTACCTGGATGCTCATTCTAGGCTGTGATATAAAACAGAGTAGCCTCATTTTTCATCCATTTCAGAACCAAGAAGTACATGAACAGAAGCCCCTTTCTGATTTTGTATTGCCTCCTTATTGAATTTCACTTTTGTCCAATTGAAAAGACTCATATTTTATGGCCAACCATCTCAGTGGTCATTCAGCAGTTCAGTGGAACATATTTTCACTGTTGTTGTTTAATGCAATATTCTGTGACCGCCTCTTATTATTTCTGTGGTGTGGCTGGACAGGGCCTACTCATCAGTCTGTCACCATTTCTAAATTTCAGCCCCTCACACCATGTGTTGTTCAGGTTTGTGTCATACATTTAAATTGGCAGCATTATCAACAGTAGCCAAACTACGGAAGTAGCCCAAGTGTCCTTCATTGAGCAATGAATGAAGAAGAAAGAGGTGGTGTATATTGAATATACATATTCAATATATATATATATATTCAAGAAATATTAGTGATATATATATATATACATACATACATAGAAGACATTCCAAGTTTGATTGGGGAAATAGACAAGTAAACAGGTATAATATAATGTTACATATGCTGTAATGAATATATGCATATGTTACTGTGGACCATAGAGAAAGTAGTGCTTTATCTACCTGAGCATCTAGATATGCCACTTAAATGAGTCTTGATGAAGCACACTCACTTGTAAGTGAGTATCTGTCACACAAGAAGAAAGAAGAAAACCTTTGGAGAAATCAACATATACGTATGCAAAGGATCAAAAGTTACAGAATACACTGGAAGTCAGTAAACTGGCTGGTTAGTAGAGTGTCCAATGATAGTAACTCATTAAGCCTGCAGGGTAGTGAAAAGCTAAATCATATGTCTTTGGATGCAATTTGAAAATTGGTTATTGATTGATTTTAAGTACAAGAGAGACATGCTCAGAGAATCCCTTTAGAAAGATCCCTCCAGTAGCCACGTGGAAGATGAATTGGATGAAGGTAATACTAGAGGCCAATGAGAGCTATTGAGAAGACTTTTTTAATTTTATTGGTGAAAAATATGGTGGCTGTCTATAAATAAGTTTCTAGCCAGCCGTGTATCTGGAGAGAAATTGCAAAGGTTATGAATTACTTAGGAAGCAGAACTACATTGTCAAGGCTTGCAATAGGCTGCTCCTTCTTGGATTATTGCTCTTTCTTTAGCTAATTACCGTTGATCCTTTATCAGTCAATGCAAGGGTTGCCTTTGGCAAATCCTCTCTGACACCTCCACCTCAGTTTAATTCAGAGAGCCTTTCCTTTAAACTCTCATTGAGTAAAGCCTATAGCCTCTGCAATATTAGAATGTGAGCAGTTTGAGAGCAGAGATAAGGTCCAATTTAACGTGGCAAAGGATTAGCAGAAAGGGTTAGTGGAGTATCTGGTACATGGTATACACTTCATAATTATTTATTGTATAGATAAATGTATGATTGACTAGTCACTATTCAGAAATAAAAAGAGTAACTTAGTGTGACTCTCAGGTTTCTGCTTGGGCAACAGGGAAATGGTGGAGATAATCACTGAGATAGAAATAAGAGAAGGGAATAAATCTGGAGAATAGTTTGGGGAGGGTAACTATAATGACATTTACTTGGACTGGTTGTGTTCAAACAACTTATGAAAAAACTGCCTTACTTTTTTTCTTTTAGGAGAATTCCTCAAAGTGATCAAGAATTGTGGTTCATTGATTTATAAGTAGGTAGGCAATAGTCGAAAATATCATGTAGTTTGCTCATTCAGGAATAGAATGAGAGTAAAAAAAAAAAAAAAACTTAACAGAGACCTGATGATCACTATCACAGTGGTACATGTTAGAACAAGAGGTCAGAGACCCACAACAAATAGACATAACAGGAATTTGCAGACAATATTGCTATAGAAGAAAAGAGAGAAATGAGTTTCAGGAAATAGTCAACAACAGCAAATATTTTCCACAGGACAGGTATAATAATTGAAAATAACCAATTCATTTTTTTTTTGTAATTAGACCATTTGTAAAATTATTTATTGCTTGTGAAAAGCAATTTTAATCGAGTGTTGGGGATGCTATAGAGTTTGTAGGGATGTGAGAAATGGAACCATTGTAGACAGCACGGGAAACATATTTTTCTCCACCTGGCTGTAAAACAAAGGAAATGCAGGGGGTAGACTATGGGGAGGGGTGAGAAGTGAGATCCACAGTTGAGGGAGCTTTTTTCTCTTTTCAAATGGAAAAAACCAATGAAGGAATATTGAGAATGAATAGCAATTTAAGAGGGAGACATGAATAATATAAGTGGAGGAGCTATTTGCAAAAATGGGGTCTAGGTTAAAGCCAGCCGGATCAAGAGCCCAAAAGGAAGGAATAACACTGGCTGAAGAAAGTCACATCTCTTTCTGAGATTCAGAGGAAGAAAGGATGTACACATGTGTAAGTTTAAATTAAGTGGGAAAACTTATTTATACCTGATTCTTCTATTTTTCAGGGGAGTAGGTAGCAGGATGAGAGAGTGAAGGGGATATAGGTGATAAAGAACATTTGTCAACTGACTTCTGTGGGAGTTAAAAATAGAACTGAAGAGACTAATAAAAAAATATCGTGTAGTTGTGCAGACCCTGTAAAAAGGGATGAAAGTATATCTTCAGTGCATTAATTTGCACAGTTGCATGACTTTTCCTTCATCATTCAATAGCTTAAGTTAATCTAAGATAAAGAAGGAAGATAATTATAGTGATCCAAGTGGACATTAACAGAATGCACACATAAGCTTCTAGCCTGGGGTCCTGATTTATCACCTATGTGCAACTTCAGGAGTAGGTACCTTTTAGATTCCAAAAAGGATATGCAAAAATTTGTATATATACAGATTTTTTTGGGGGGGAGGGAGGGAGAGAGTGAGTAGTTAGTTTTCATACAACCTTTCATGCAAGCAACTGATGATCAAAATTTTAAGATTAAAAGACTGAGAAATAATTATTTTAAATGAATGATCTTCAGTAGACAATAAAAGAATTAGGAGGTGATTCTTTCCTTGGGGTTGCAATGACATGTAAAGGAATTGTGTGTGTGTGTGTGTGTGTGTGTGTGTGTGTGTGTGTGTGCGTGTATGTCTATCTGTATAGACACACACATATATTTAATATATATTTTTTTAATCAGAACATATAAAGAACTCTCAAAACTCAATAATAAGGAAAGAAACAACCCAATAAAAATAAGCAAAATAGTTGAACCTACAGTGCATTTGAGAAGATATACAGATGACAAATACCTGAATAAACATTTAACAGCATTAACTATTAGAGAAATGTAAACTGGAACTTCCATACAATTACTGGTGCACCTGGGTGGCTCAGTTAGTTCAGCATCTGAATTTGATTCAAGTCGTGATCTTACAGTTTGTGGGTTTGAGTCCCACATTGTGCTTTATACTGATGGCACCAAGTCTGTTTTGGATTCTCTGTCTCCCTCTGTCTCTGCCCCTACCCACTCAGGTTCTCTCTCAAAAATCAATAAAAACATTAAAAAAAAACCAACAACTACACAATTATTAAAATAAAAATGGCAATAGCAAATATCAGTAGTGATGTGGAGAAACTAGAAGTCTAATATAATGTAACTTCCAAATGGTATAGCCTTTAATAAAACAGTCTGGAAGTTTCTTATGAAGTTAAACATATACTTACCATACAATCTATTAATACATTCTCTGATATTCACCAAAGAGAAATGAAGATACATATCTATATAAAACCTATATGTGAATAAAGCAGACATTGGCTTTATTCATAATTGTCAACAACTTGAAACAACTCAAATATCCACCAAATTCTGGGTGTAATTCAGATACATATTATAGTGTATGATACAATAAAATACTATAGTAAGTATTTTATTCAGCAATAAAAAGAATGAAGCACTAAAACCTGAAATAGAATGGATAATTCTCAAAAAGCATTATGCTAAATGAAAAAAGCTGGACCCAAAAGACCACAATACTGTATGATCCCCCCTCACATAACATTATAAAGGCAAAGGTAGAAGGACATACATTAGATCATAAGCTTTCAGGGACTAAAAGTGAGGGAAAGGGATTTTCTACAAAGAGACACAAAGGAATGTTTGGGGTTGATGGAAATAATCTACAATCTATGGTTTTTGTGTAGTAACATGACTGTGTAAGTTTGTCAGAATGTGTACAGCTGTGCACCTAAAGTTATATGTAAATTATACCTCAATACATGTAGGAAAAAATAGACCACAATGTTCTACAAAACGAACAAAAAAAAAGTGTTTTTCAGAAGCATAATTTCACAGTTGTGTAAATGGGTTTGGACTATTTTCTCCTCAACAGCACCTTTCACAAAATGTTTATTGTCTGTCCATCTACTTCCTCGGTTACAGATGTAAAGCGCAGAATCCTCAAACATTTTTATGAGGAAGAGCTCTGGAAGGGAAATCCCCATGTGGTAACAGTGGGAGAAAGGATCCTACTGGAAAAATGAAAATCAGTGGAAAACATCTGGATTACTTCCTACCCAGTCTTTTTACCAACTTCTATTCTATTAAACCTTTGAATTGAATTGATAATAGACCCTATTGTCTTCTACCATTACCATTATACTCAAAGACAAAGCTTTGTCCCAAGTAATCACATTAGTTCTTACTATTTCTGTTTCATCTGAGAGAACCGTAGTGAAGAAGATGCCAACAGGAACCCAGAGAGATAATTTATTTATGCAACATTTATAAGTCATCCTCCTGAGGCAAAGAGCAGGGTGAGGAAGAGTAGTGAGCAGCTCTAAAGACACAAGGGAATTATGATTAGCACAGTCAATCCCTTTGGTATCTTGACAGCTAGTCTTGTCCTTTATCCCTTACAAAACTTATGTCCCAAATACAGGAGAAAACGTCACTACTGTATTATGGTGGGGAGTAATGTGGATTCCCTTCAGCCTTCTACCTGAAACTTAAAATATTTTTGCTCCTGGTTATCATATAAAATATGTAGCAGAAAAAGAAAAATGTAACAAAATCATAATATTTAATCATGCTTTAGCAGCTGGTTTTGCTGCGATCACTATCATCATCATCACTACCACCTCCTACCATACATTTCCAGTTCCTCCTATCTTGTGGCAGCGCCTTAGCTGGATAAGTGGTGATCTGAGCCCTCATTCCCATAATTTTGCTTCCCTAGAGGCCTTTTAGGAAGAATGTGTAGGGATGTGTGTGTTTGGGGAGGGGGTTGATCCAGTTTTCCATTCATTAGTATGTTGGGGTTAGGGAGAATTTAGAGGTGTCCAGGAGACAGCCTATGTTCCATATATGGTCCACCTTGTACTCTTTGATAGCAATAATCTGATGACCCAGGATCAATGATGCCTGTAGGTACAGTGACCTGCTCTGTGTATTGGTACAGCTGCATAAAGAACCTGAAATGGCAGAGGGGAGGAATCAGCTTCTATTTAAAGAGAATCCAGGTTATCACTTTGTTTCAGGTGTTCCTCCTTTGGCATGAGGATCTCTAAATCTGTTAAGCTTTTGTATGGCCAAACTAGTGAATATTATAAGGATAAGCCTATTGTTGAATTGCTCTTGCCTTAAAAATTGTCATCTGGTGGAGGCTGTGTTCTGAAGGGTACTATACTAGTTTCTTGGAGCTGTTGTAACAAAGCACCACAAACAGAGTGGTTGAAACAATAGAAATTAATTTCTGGAGGCCAGCAGTTCAAGGGGAAGGTGTCAGCAAGGCCATACCCCTTGTGAAGGCTCTAGGGTAGAATCTGTTTGAAGCCTCTTCTAGCTTCTGATAGTGACAGTATAGCTTGTGACAGTATAGCTCTAGTCTTCACATGATATTCTTGCTGTGTGTGTATATCTATCTCTGTGTCTACATTTCCCTTCTTTCAGAAAGACACCAGTCATACTGCCTTTAAAGACCCACCCTACTTCCCTGTGACCTCATTTAACTTAACTAATAAGATATGCAATGACCCTATTTCCAGATCAGGTCATGTTTGAGGTAGCATGAGGGTTCAGACTTCAATATATGAATTTTGAGGGGACACAATGCAACCAATTACAGGAGCCATGCAAAGCGATATGGCTACTTCCCCTTCACACAGTGCAGACAGCAGAGTGTGCCATCTGAAGTTGTGCCCACTGGAAGAATTACTGTCTTCCAGGACAAGGGAAAGTATTGATCACAGTTCCTACTCCATGAGGTTAGGATGATTTAAATCATTACCTTTATGATTAAGACCCTGGATTAAAGAATTCTGTCAGCTATCCATTACCCATGAGTACCATGACTGAGCCGGCCACAAGGGCGGGTAAATAGCTTCCTATTAAACATTGCCTTGAGAAGTCTTCTTTCTGTCTCTGTGTGTTCTGTATGACACGTTTCCAGTGCAAGTTGAAAATCTTGCTGAAACTGATCTACATGGATGAAGATAGACTCAAAAAGAAATTTTTGCTTTTGATTAGATCCAGTCTTTCTACATTAGCACTGCCATTTTTTCCCCCTACTGGGGATAACTGCTGGATATATCCGTCTTTATAGCCTTTATTCTTATACTATGGGTTCTATAATCATGTCTGACTTCCAATATTTTTCTTAAGACCAACATAAGCCATATGTACACATACACACACACACACACACACACACACACACACACACACACACAGTCATTTGAATGATACAGGCGTGAGTGGCAATAAAAGACCCTTTCTTTGACTCAAAGTCAACCTCCCTTTAGCCCACTTTGAGTTCCAGAATTGTCACAGTGTAACAGGCACACATCCTTCCCATTATAGTATTATATTTAGAAGTCCTTTGTTCTAATAAAATTTTTCTTTGGAATAAGGTGGTCTTGTGCAGCAAAAAGATGACAGGCTCAGGGAGTGGGAAAAATAGACAATACCTCTAGTCCTACTCCTCATTGTCCATGTAGATGTGGCAAAAGGCATATTTAGTCCTCTATGACCTCACGTGAGTGATAACGATGTTGAATGAAGCTTCTAAAACTTGACTGATCAAATAATCCCATGAAGAGCTTGCTGAATGACAGTCTTCTAGACCCCTTCCAGATGAATCCTGTTGAACTCTCTGGAGGAGGGACCAGTGAATTTTTTATACCTATATCACTCCTACACTCCACTGACAAGTTGGGAAAATGCCAGATCAGGTTATTTCTAAAGGCCATTCCTGTTCCAATTATTTGTTGACACCAAATAATAGCCACTGCACCAATTAACCCATTATCTCACTTCATCTCACATTTTTCTACCTATCATCAAGTAATATAGGGTCTTGAAGAATAAGGCCTGGGATGGGTAACTTCTGATGAGCAGACGGTTTGGGGCAGCAGGAGGCCCAGATGTCAGGTGTGACTGAGCTTGAGGGTAGAAGGAGGGCCTTATGGATAAATTTGGGAATAAGAAAAAAAACTGTGAATGTGTATATTATCTATGAATATATATATATATATATATATATATATATTCATAGATATGAATCAAGAAGAAACAGACTAAGTGTGCAAATTATGGATACATTTATAGAGACTGCTAAAAATGGTAGTGTAGATCTATATTTATTGAAATGAAAAATGCACAAGATGGATTTCTAAGTGAAAAATAGATATGTCTCATAGGCTTCATTTAAAACACATTCCCTTCGAATTTGAAGACCATACACTTGAAGTATGGGTGAATTTCTCTGAGCAGTGAAAGTGGTAGCTAATTTTTATGCTTTCTTACTTCCCTTTTTATATAAACTGATTTTTTACAATGAGAATTCAGCATTTTACATCATAAACAGCAATAAAGCGATTTCCATTCAGACAATAAAAGAGAATACAGGTTGAATAAGGGAGGTGTGGATGGTATTTGTTGCTGAACACATGTGAGGAGTGCACAGGGCAAGCGAGGGGAGGAATGGAATAGAAAGCAAGGAACCAGCCCAGGGCTGTAGAGGGGAAGGGAAACCAGAAAGGCCAGAATGGCTGAGCCAGGTGAAGTCTGCACCCTCCTAGGTTCTTATCACTCCTCTTGGCTCCTTGGCTAGGGTTGCAGAGCTGCACTTCCTAGGGCTAGTGAGGAGCCCATGAGTAAGTGCAGGGATAATTGCTATGCTGGATTGTTTAAGAATTAACTCCTCTGCTGCCAGTTGCCAGTCTGCAAGCTTGCCTGGGGCCTCTTGTTCCACAGACCAATGTATTTATTTCTCATGTGCAACCCAGGATTGCAGGGTTGACTAACAGCATGGAGGGAAGAAAGCAAGGGAATGGAGGCTATTTATAGCAGAAGGCAACAAAGGTTTCCTTTCTTTCTTTTAACACGAGTTGTATTTCTCTGAAACTCTGCCCATGTTGTGTAGAAATCAAAAGGGCAAGAGAACAAGTTCTTCGGAGCTGGTTGGAAAGTTCCAGGGTTCTCTTTTTAGAGCAAATCTGCCAGCTTCGGAGGAGGTTGCAACCACCCTCGGATTCTAAATCAGCTTGATGGCAGTGCAAATGGATGCAAATGAGGGTCAAATCAATTTCCATAATGAATAGCACAAGCAGAGCGGACTCCTCTCCACCTGACTCAAAATTACTAGGAAATCCAATGAGGGGGTGAAAAGAAACAAAGAGAGAAAGGGAACGCCAACGTCTTAGTAAGTTGAAGACTGTCGCCCTGTGAATCCTGGGAATGAAAACTATGAAGTCGGAGAATGATTCTGGACATTATTGTGGAAGCCTGTCTAGGAGTGGAGGGGCCCAGTATAAAATTTTGGTCATGATCAGGCCTTTTGGACTTTTTTGGTCATGGCTCATCCTTCCCTGTTCCTAGACTTCACTTAATACTGCACCCTGGTTGGCCTTTTTTTCTTCCCCTTTTATAATAGCTTCATTGAAATATAATTCGCCTACCATAAATTTCAACCTTTAAAGCTTACAATTCAGTGGTTTTTAGTGTATTCATGGATTTTTTAAATAATCACCATAACCTAAATTTGGAACACTTTCATTACTCTTGCTCATCAACAGTTACTTCTCAAGCCCCTGGCACGCATCCTTTTTTTTTTTTTTTTTTTGTCTCTATGGATTTGCCTATGTTAGAGCTTTCATACCAATGGGATCATAAGATGTGTAGCCTTTTGTGACCGGCTTCTTTCATGTGACATATTTCAAGGTTCATCCATGTTATAGCGTATATCTGTGCTTCATTGCTTTTTGTGGTAGGTTGGCCTTTTTAAGCCCAACCGACATGAGGGCTATAAACTCTGTGTCTCAGAAGACTGTAGTGAGCTCCACTTACTTCATGGAAAACCACAGGAATTTGCAGATAATAGTAACATGACCTAACCTTATTGCTTTTCTGTTAAGTCTTTACCCACTGTGTTTAGTTCTCGAGCTCACTGCATTTCAGAAATTAGCTTCATGTCATTCAGCTAATACTGGGCTGAGTTGACTTCCATTTATAATTAACAGGTATTTTTATGAGCCACAACGCAGAGGCATTTATTTCTAAAGACTATTTTGGTACTTCTGGCACAGCCTATGTCACTGCATATGGTTGAGAGTTGCTAGAACTATAATACATATGGGCCATTGACTGAACCATCTGAGGATTTTTTAATTGGTATGAATATAGAATGCAATAATTTATATGGATCCATTACTTTTATATGCTTAAGTACATGGAGGGAACTCATCAGAGGGGTTTTATTTTCTGGAAGGACCTGAATGTCTTTGGATAACCTGAAGTTTCTTTGTATAAAGCTATACTGCAGTGCAAGTCATTGCCTTAAAGACACATTTGTCAAATATTTCCCTGAGCATGCCCATGCTTTGAAGAAATGTGGTTTCCTTCAGTAATCATGCACAGCAAATCTTCTGCTTTTGACTACTCATCCAATAGAACCTCACATTTCACCAGCAAATGCACAGGCAGATGATAGGATAAAAACTAAGGTTCTTGATGATGTCTCTGAGGCATGGTTTGAATCTGTTGGGGGATAGGAGAGTCAAGTTTAATAGTAAGTTGTGTTTATGGCTGGGATTCAGCCATGTCAGGGCATGTTTGACAAATGAGTGGGAAGAATATGCCAAAAATCTATTTCTACCAAGTTCTAACAAAGAAGGAATCTCCTGAGAGAGAGCTCATTTATTCCAAGGCTGATCTGGGATCATGACATGAGACATAAGTCTTGTTGAGTTTGGTGAGGTATTCCAGAGGGTACCCAAAAGTCATGAAATGGACTCAAAAATCGAGAGGAAGAATGCCATTATTTTATGTTAACATAATACTATGGAGAGTAATACTATAATACTATGGAGAGGATGCCAAATTCGTATGTTTTTTTTCCCCTAAGATAAAAGATGAAACATCAAAGAGATTTAGCTTTCATGTCAGGCCATTTTTGGCCCCCTTCCCAGACACATAGAGTTTGGGTTCACTATGCATAGAACTTGGGTGGGAAAGTTTGAGGATGCCAACTAGAGTGACTTTCTCTCTAAGGGAAGAGCAAAGCAAACAAATTGACTGTGTCTAGTGATCTGACTCTGTTATTGGAAAAAGGAAAAGAGTGGTTCTTAAAAAAAAAAAAAAAAAAAAAGAGTGGTTCTAATAGAAGAATGCATCCACTCATTCAGACATTTCCCCAACCTACAACTTTGACCTCTACTTCCCAGACAGTAAAATCCCCATAAAATGTTGGGCCATAAGACAAAACCATTTTTGTGTCTTTGTCACAAATGTAATATAACAGATGGTGGCAAAACATTCTCTTCATTTTGGCACAGAATTCAGTGTTCCTTTGGCACGTCAAGAACAATTGTACATTGGAAATACCCAGGACTCAAGTGGCAGGAAGATATGGGGTGGCAGTGCCTAGGGGTGGCTGTGTACATTGTGGCTATGCTCAGAGGATAGAAGGGCGATAGAGTGTTGGAAGATGGGATTATTGCATTTCTGGCATTGGCAGGATTAATAAAGAGGAGTCATACAGCTTCCTGCATAGATCTACTGTGGTCACATCTTTTCTTCACCAAGAAAGCTTATTTTTGCTTCCTATGCTCTCTGGTGAAGACCCAGATGCTATGTTCCCAGGCACATTGAGGATGCCCTGTGGGGGTGCTCAGAATAGGTGGGTGAGATTATGAGGGGCCTGGAAGTCTGCAATAACAAGTTTGGGTGAGAGCCAGAGAAATAATAATAATGATTGGAGCCATAAAAAGAATAGCTATTGAGTGTCTTATGTGTGAGGCTCTGTGCCAAGTGCTTTCCATTCAGTATCTCTCTCAATCCTTACAACTCTTCAAGTTAAATGTTTATTATGTCCATGATACAGTTGAGGAAACTGAAGCCTCATTAAGTTAGATTTTCTTGTAAGATATATTGTCAGAATTCGAATCCAAGTTAATTTCTTATTCCCTAGCCCAAGCTCTTAACCAAGCTCATTACCTCTCGGATTATTACTGTAAGATCTTATTTTTAGCCATTCATATAGTATGCCAATAAGAGTATTTAGCAAAACAATGTATTTCTTGGGTATTTCCTTTTAAAAAATATGGCTTATATACATAAAGACACAACTAAACATATATACTTTAAAAGGGTATGTTCACATAGATAAATAAGTCCAAAACTATTTGCATGAGCTTTGTAAAAAGAGTAGGTTAAGATGTGAATAAAGACTAAGGGCGTCCTGGTGGCTTAGTTGGTTAAGCGTCCGACTTTCGCTCGGGTCATGATCTCGCGGTTCGTGGGTTCGAGCCCCGCGTCGGGCTCTGTGCTGACTGCCAGCTCAGAGCCTGGAGCCTGTTTCAGTCTGTGACTCCCTCTCTCTCTGACCCTCCCCTGCTCACGCTGTCTCTCTCTCTCTCTCCTAGAAATAAATAAAACATTAAAAAAAAAGTGAATAAAGATTAGTGTTGTAAAAGGAGCACTTTTATTAGTATTCAAAGTGGCTCCAGTGAAGAAAATCAGGGGCGCCTGAGTGGCTCATTCAGTTAAGTGGCCGACTTTGGCTCAGGTCATGATCTCACGGTTCATAGGTTCAAGTCCCGCGTCCGACTCTGTGCTGACAACTCAGAACCTGGAGCCTGCTTCAGATTCTGTGTCTCCCTCTCTCTTTGCCCTTTCCCCACTCATGCTCTGTTTCTCTCTGTCTCAATAATAAATAATCATAAAAAATTAAAAAAAAAAAAAAAGAAAATCAGGAAGGAAGAAATGTTTACTGAGCATTCTGGAATGTTGCAAGTGTTAGGGTAACACTGGAGTATCACATCAACCTTATAAGGTTGGTATTGCTGTGTTTGTTCTATAAGAGACAAAAAAAAAGGGCTCTAAGATCTGAAATAACTCAAAATCATGTTAAAAATGAGATTCAAGGGGCGCCTGGGTGGCTTAGTCGGTTAAGTGTCCGACTTTCGCTTAGGTCATGATCTCGCGGTTCGTGGGTTCGAGCCCCGCGTCGGGCTCTGTGCTGACTGCCAGCTCAGAGCCTGGAGCCTGTTTCAGTCTGTGACTCCCTCTCTCTCTGACCCTCCCCTGCTCACGCTGTCTCTCTCTCTGTCTCCTAAAAATAAATAAAACATTTAAAAAAAAAATGAGATTCAAAAACATGTATGACTTAAGCCTATCCTCTGGACCACTGAGGGCAACTTCTAGCAAGATGTTAGAGAATAGAAGGAATCATCATTTCCTTGGTTCTCAAACCTTGGTAAACATGAAAGATCTATTTATTTAATTCTTTCAACAAACACCTATCATGTTCCAAACATTATGCTAAATGCAGGGTGTAGTTAAATCTTAGCATTGATGTTAGGGGGAAATTTCATTGCTCAAAGGAAGAGATGAAATTTAGGCAGATCGTTAGTTAATATGCAAGAATTATAAGGTTCTGAGGGAGAAAAAGGGAGGAAGAAGGTGCATATACTTGGTAGACTGGGAAACACTTTATGGCAGAGGTAAAATTGAGGAAGGATATGGAATAGGAGTATGTCAGGCTAAGAACAAGATGAAGGAAAGAGCAAAGAGCATCTTCAAAGCATAGAAAAGCTCAATCTGGTAAGGAGAAGATCATTCTTTTCTGTGCATGGAGGTTTGGTTTTGAGATAGGTGGTAGAGAAAGAGAAACCTGGTGCCTTATTTTTAAGGCCTGATCTTGGAGGATGTTTTTACACTGAGGTAATGAGTCTGGACCATTTCCTATGGCAGATAAGGAACCATTAAAGCTTGCCCAGAAAGTGTGACCAAATTTTTATGTTAGAGAGATAACGATATAAGATTTGAGATGATGTGTTCAGGTATAGAGAAAGGAGCATTAGTGAGAACTTTAAAATGCTAATCATGCTGAGGACATCCTTGGCTTCTCCTGTAACATTCCATATGACTAATCACCAGTTCCTACAAATTTCTTTTAAATCTGATGCCTGTTCTCTGTCACTGCCATTTTCATGCCCCCGCAGCTCCTTCTCTCTTACCTGAGAAGTTGCCCTAGTCCATAGTTCTCTCTTTCAATCTCCTGGTCTCCTGCAGCTATGAATTCCAAGCCTAGAGGATCCTCGTGCATTTATGAAATCACATGCCTTCAGGTTCTGCCACACTTTCATATCTTTTTCCCAACAGAGAGAGGTTGATCTTTGCAAAAAGTTAAGCTTTGTAGAAATGCTGGATACTTCCTCATTGGTTTGATCCCAGTAGATCACAGTGGGCAGAGATTCCAGTGCCTCCATTCTTCAAAATAATTGTGCAGGGCTTGGGATGGCTAGGGCTTGAAGCTGGTCACCTGGGCCATAGACATCACCATCCATTTATACTCATCATTCATATAATTAATACCACTTTCTGTGTACACCATGATGTGAACATGTAATTAAAAATAATTCAGAGGGCAAAATTGCTCCCGGGGGATGAGATTGTAGAAAAGAACAGTGCAGAATTAGAGAAACATAGTTCATTTAACATTTCCCACACTAGGCTAGAAACATTTCCAGAGATCTGAATTCTGTTCTTGGCTCTCTTTATGGCTTGTTTTATGACCTTGACCATTTCAATTAACCTTTCCATTCCACAGGTTGACCTAAGTAAACTTAGAATAACATATCCCTGCCTCCCTGGCTCCCAGGTATGTGAGGTTGAAAGGGTTAATGGTAGAAAGTTTAAAAAGCATCCAGAGCATTGTTTATCAGAAAGTCTACAGTCTGTTCTGATAGGCAATCTACAAGTGAGTGTGCTAGATAGTGGAGGGTTATGAAACCTTGGTATGAAAGATTATTGAGCACAGTTATCTCTTTTCCTTGAAAACCCTCAACTTACAGGTCAATGAGCACCTATGTACAGGGTGATATTCAAGGTTAGAGGAAACACATGCCTTACTACTGTATTGTAGCAAATCAGTTAATTACAGGGCAACCTGTTCTTAACAGTCCCTGAAGGCACTGCCTGACCTTGTACCAGGGCTGTGAAAAGACACCTTCCTGACACAGAAATAATCAGACTTTCAAGGGGGTGGGGCTTTCTGTGTATTCAGGTATTTACAAGCATAGCCAAATGTCAGAGTTGCCATTTCCTTTCAAAGTCACCACACCTCCTCTCTCTCTGTGATTTCTCAACTTTGCCCTAAAGGGCAGTAGCTAATAGCAAGTGAAAATCATCTTGGGCGTTGCAAAGACTAGACAGGAGGAGGCCAGTGATGCAATAAGTACCATCTCATCACTGTTGTATAGGTGAGGTTGAGTACCAGCTTAGCTTGTGGATAGACTGGGACAACAGAGAAAGGACTTGTTGTCAATGTCACATTGAAATCACATTGGCATCGCGTTTTAAACAGTGGAGTAAAGAAATATCAATTGGCAGGGGTTGATCAGTACATATGGTGTAGAGACTTATTTGTCAATATCTGTGAAGATTAAATTTTCATGTACTCTATGGCCCAGCAATTTCACCTCATAGCTTTATATAAACAATCACATGTGTATAAGAGCCATGAATATGAACAAACATTCTAGCACACTTTGGAATTTAAAAAACAGAGAGAGGGATGCCTTGGATATAAGGAATGGCTAAATAAGCAATGGAGTATTCATATTGTGGAATATAATGGGACAATTTTTTAAAACGTGGGAAGCATATGTCCAATATACCAGCAAATCCCATTAGTTCTTCCCCTAAAATGTACCCTGAATCTTGACCATTTCTCACCAATCCCACCATAGGCCTCATCTAAGGCACCATCCATCATGGTTCTTTCTTAATGAACTCCAGCAACAGCCTCCTTAATCACCCCCAGATTCCTCTACTGCCTCCTACAGTCTATTTTCCATTTTGCAACCAGAGTGCTCCATTCAAAATGCAAATGTGACCTTTGCTTTCCAAGGGCTTCTCATCACACTTAGAAAAACACCCAAGTTTCTCTTAGAACTGCCTACAAAGCCATATGGGATCTGAGCCCTGACTACCTCTCCAAATTATTTTTTTTACCAGTATTTGTTCCCATGCCCACACCATGCCACATAGTGAGTGCTCAAGGAAATACTGCTAAATCAGTGAAAGATGGGCTCTAGTGCACTAGAATGAAAGTAACAGCAAAGCACACAGGCTGCAGTATAGATAAACAGATAGGCTATCAATTTAAATGCCTGTGCTCAAATCTCAGCTTCATAGCAGTTTTTAGCTGTGTGGCCTGTGCAGGTTAGTAAATTTGATACATCTCAAATTTCTTTGAAAAACGGGATTAATGATATTCTCTATCTCATAGAATTATTGCAGGGACTTAATGATCAATTCATGCAAAGCTCTTAGAACCATGTCTTATTCACAGTAAGTCTCAACATTATTTTACAACTATTTGGAGGATCTATGGCTCTTTGTTTTGCCTATTAATATTTTCAGCACATCAGGTGTCATGGGTGCTATGTAATTAGTGTGGTCAGCAGAGGCTATGGTAAGATAATTTTAGGAGAGATCTGAAGGCAGTGAGACTGAAGACCACGTGGTTTTTTAGAGTTAAAGAATATTTCAGTAGAAGGAGTAGTTGAAGGAAACGCCCTCAGGTGGACCCATCCTTGACAGAACCCATGATAAACTATATGGTAAAAATATAAAGAGAAAGCAAAAGAAAGATATAGGAGCTCCATAGAATAGTGATGCAATATTAATTAAGACTTACTCTGAGTAAGATGCAGCTCAAAGTGCTGTAGACGTGTTAACCATTTAATCTTGTTTTAAGTTTATTTATTTTGAGAAAGAGAGAGAAAATGAGCAAGTGAGGGGAAGGAGAGAGAGAGAGAGAGAGAGAATCCTTAACAGGGTCCACACCATCTGCATGGAGCCCAATGTGGGGCTGAGACTTACAAATTGTGAGATCACGACCTGAGCTGAAACCAATTAAGCCACCAAGGTGCTCCAACCATTTAACCTTTATGACAGGTCTACAAAGTAGGAGCATTCTTGAATGTTCCAGGTAGAGCAGAAGGGCCAGAGGCGAGTGAATGGAAAGGAGAGGGGATAGGAAGAGAATGTGGCAAAGTGGGGCAGGAGGTAGCAGAGTGTAGACCTTTGGGAGCCATGGTAAGGACTTTGGGTGATACTGTGAGTCAGCTAGGAAGCTGTTGGAGGGCTTACACTAGAAGACTAACATGCTAAAAGGAGCACCAGGTGGAAGCAAGGATATATCTGCTAAGATTCTATAGTAATCTGAATAAGAGACAATGATGGTTTCCACACAAGTAGAGTGCATATATTGTGCTGGACTTTGCTGAAGAATTGGAAGTGGAATGTGAGAGAAAGACAGAAGTCAAAGATGGCGTTGAAACTTCTGGTTGAGGAATGACAGATTGGGTTGCTGTGTACTGTATTTACTGAATGATTGTGGGGGAAACAGTTTGGTAATCTGGTGGCAGCAAATTCAATAAAAATTTTGGTTTTGATATCCAATTGGAGAAGTGAAATAGGCAGACAGATATGAGTCAAGTTTTGAGAGAAGGTTAGGTCTACTGTAAACTCAATATTTGAATCTTGATAACTCAGCCTTGTGCAAGATCTATATGTTTTTGTTGTCACTGGGCTGCATATGTTGAAGTGTGTGAATGTGTATGGGGGGTGTTCTTGGTTTTTATTCTTCTCTAAGATTTTTCAGTTCCAAGATTTTTCTGTTTGATCTGATTCTTCTCATCCATTGAAGATCTGAAGGAAAGAAAAGGCATAAACAAAATTTGTTGTTGTTGTTGTTGCTTTTCAGTTTCTATTTAAAATGGAGCCAAGTGGCTCAGAGAGGCTCAGTTTGTTAGGCATCTGGCTTCGGCTCAGGTCATGACCTCGTGGTTTGTGGGTTCAAGCCTCACATCAGTCTCTGCTGACAGCTCAGAGCCTGGAGCCTGCTTTACATTCTGTGTCTCCCTCTCTCTCTGGCCATCCCTTGCTCATGCTCTGTTTCTCTCTCTCTAAAAAATAAGTAAACATTAAAAAAATTTTTTAAATGGTGCTGCTTTGGGAAGGTAACAGGATGGGAACTGGGGGATCACAGAGAGGGAGATTTTCTAAAGTGAAATGACATGTGATCAGAAATATTTGATCTGAGAAGGGAACAAGGTTAATACTGTGTTATAATGTGATCCCCGAGTAAGATGTGCTTCAGACATTCTTGAATAATGGATACAGATGCAAAAATATATTAGCTAAAATAATACAAAGTGTACTAGTTCTAATATTTCAAAGACACATTAGCGATAATAGTAATATTCTTAGTCATTGTTCTCAAGAATTCATCTTGTTAATCTCCATTGTTTCTGATTACAATATAGCATGTCAGGTGTTTTTCTTGGCTCTTAACATTCATTACTTTATTTGATCCTTACACTTTGCTTTAATATTATTGATATCTTTGTTATTCAAATGAAGAAATCAACAACAGGTAGTTGCTTTAATATGGAGAGTCCTGGGCTGCAATTTCCCAGTTATTTCACAGATTATTAAGTACTATGAAAAGAATAGCAGCCCTAGAAGAGTGGGGAGTGTTGGATTAAACAAATATAAACATGCTTTTAAACAGGTCTTTTTATGTTATTAATGTGCTCTTATGATATTATAACTCTCCAAAAGGGGCTCTAGCATGATGTAGCATTTCTCAGTTACTTGATCACAGAACTGATATTTTTCTTGGAGCTTCTCACAGTTTAATACTAAAAAGAACATATTTTGGTACATGTCTCTTTAGGTCAACTCAACCCTAAGGAATGATGTATGTCCATAACTCCATTTTCCTATGGTATTTTTTTCCAAATTGTCTTTCTTGGACCTTCTATGTCATATTGCTACAGGCATTTGATGCTATCTTGTACTTCTGATTTCTCACTACTTTCTGGACACTCAGATGTACATTTTGATTGATGCACTGTCATTGGCCATGCAAACATGATTTTACTTTGAACTTGATTTCACTTTGATGGACACCCAGTGTGTTTGTCTTATGAACAGGGTCTGGCCACACAGGACTTTCCTTTGTATAGCTTCAGCTACAAACTACCAGCCCAATGCCATGGCTATTCTTCAGACACTGAATGGTTTGTGCTTATCTTGGTCTCTGTAAACCTGCCTCTGCTCACCTCAGCTCCTCCTAATTTGGTTCATAGCTGTCCCTTTTGTAGATTTAGCCACAACCCAGTTGACTGTGCACCAACTCAGAGAGAGTTCTTAGTATTCTGAAAACCTCTTTGTCTGCTAGGGCTTCGTATGAATCTGTTGCCCTGGACATGAAACCCTGTACTCCTTGCTAAAAGTGAGGCCTCCCTCCCTGACCAGGGAGTCACAGGCCTTTGTTTCTACTGGGCCGAATCTTTATGTGGTGAGATAATACTTCTGCTCTGGTCCTATGATTAAGTTCTCACATCACTATCTAGTCAAAAACCTCAGTTCTGCATAAGGGGCCCCATTTGGCTCTTGTCAAATGTCTATAGCAATTAAATGTTTAACTGTTATCCTTAGTCCATGGTCTGGACATCAGCTGTCCATAGACAGATGCCTCAGATAATGATTCACTTAGACTTCTAGGCATCTCTTAACCAAAACACTCTTTCGTTGTGCTTTGTCTCCTGTTGATGCACTGACACACTGATGACAACACTACAAGCTCCCATTTTATGAGTGCTGACTGTATATCAGGCTCATGTTAAGGTCTTTATAAACATTCTTTTATATAAAAGTCTAACGAGATGAGTGTAATTATCCCCATTTTTCAGACAAGGAAATCAACTCACCAAAAGTGATATATCATCCGTTAGGTAAGGATAAGATGCAAATCCAGGTTTTCATCCTTGACCTGTGCTCCCAAAACACTACCATCCCATATACATTTAAGACATCTAATTGCTATGCTTTACCTGAATTTGTCTATGTTTTCCTTAACATAAATTTAAGTAGTACTTACTACAGAAAGCAAAGTTATTTTGCATCAGACTTAATTAATTCATTCACACATTTACTAATTAATCAAACATCTACCTAGGGCTAACAGTGTTAGACCCTGTGCTGGGTGAAGACAATAAAAAAATGTTTTAAAAGCCATAATCTCTGATTTCTAGGGGCTACTCGTTTTAAGGAGACAAATATAAACAAATATAATAATGGATATTATTATAAGCAGTTATATGTTTACCACGTATACTCTTTTAACTCATTGTAGTAAAAAAAATAGGACATTGCAAGCACCGTTTCCTTGTCTCTAAATGCAATGTAACTAAAAAAGTAATGCACATGCTTACTGAAAGTATGTTTTTGTAACTGTACAGCTAGGTGGTTGAGTGAAATGTTACTCCTCTAGCTATATAGGTGATGGTGCTGCCTTTAGTGAGTCATCTGGAATTCTCTAGATGTGTGAAAAACTGGATAATTCAGAAGTGAAAGAATCAGGTTGCTCAAGGGGATCACAGGTAGAATACCTCCTTGCAAATTATCTATGAACCAGGCTAGACCCTTCACCAGGAAGCAGGAGCTGAGTAGGAAGGCCCTAGGTGTCTGCGAGATTTGAAATAGGAAATGTCATTTAATGCACTGATATTCATCCTTTGAAGGATATAATAAATAAGTAGTTCTATATATGGGTGCTAGAGAGGCAAGATGGTGTCCTCAGGCAACATGGCTGATAGCCAGGCTAAGAAGGAAGAACCATAGTGATAGCTGTGCCAAACACTTCCGAGAATGTCATTATGTTAGGAACAGGGAATTTGGGGTGTGAATGCTCTTCATTGAATTTTCTAGGGATGTATAGAATAAAAAAAATGCACTTGTTAAGATGAACTATATAATGAACTCTATAATCTGCATTGGATCTGATTATTTTTCCATGAAGTTTCTGGTCAAAATGTCAGCATGTTTCAGTTCTTCTAAGGAGGAATAAAGACAGAAATTTCTATCCAGGTTTGGACCAGGGAGAAAAAGAAGAGCTTCCCTGCTGAGATAGAAATGGGTAAAAGAGAGGAAACATTCAATGGGAGAAATACAAATTCATCATGTCAGAGGGAAATAGGAGAACAGGGAATACTGTCAGTGATACCAGAACATTCATCTACTCAAAAATCAAGGGTTTCAGTAAGAGATATTAGGTCCCTGCAACCCTCTTGTAGACAAAAAGCAGGAAAACCATACCTGTTTTGCTTGTATTACATCAATCAATCTTATCACTGAGTCTAGGATCCAAAGGTCCTTGGAAGAAGAGACATCATTAGCACAGACAACAGTTAAGGGTGATAATTTGTTTGCTATCTGCCTCATCAAGCAACATTGCACTGGCCTTTCAGAAATCTTAGGATTCTCTTCAATTCACCCTGTCCTTCTTTCCCCCCCATTCTGACAGGTCATCACTGACATCCTAGAAGAATCTGTTTAACTTTCTAAATCCTGACATGATAGGACTGCTCGAATTTGGTAGGGGAATAATACTAAGTTTTAGCCAGAAGATAAATTGGTCTGTTTGTAAAAAGATCCTTGTATCATTCTTGTTATTTGCTAAAAGAGAAAGGTAAATGTGTTTGATCATTCCTTCATTCAAAACTCCTTACTGAGAACAAACTGTAGACAAGCAAGATAAGCAAGAAAATAATTTTAATACAGAAGTTCCTATAGTTTGATAAATTTAAGTCCAGGAAGCTTTAGAAACAGAATAGTGACAACTTACCCAATACTGGTGGCCAAGGGTAGCTTCCTAGAAAAGATAGCATTGACGTGGAAGCCTACAGATATGATTTGATCCATGTATCAAGCATAGACCAGGAGCTAGCACTGAATTAGTAAGATCTGGAGGAAACAGAGATGGGTCTTCACTCTAAAGTGTTTTCTCTCTCTTTAAAGATACAAGAAACTCTAGAAATTAGCATAACTATGAGACAGAAATTGATAATTATCTCTGATGTGTGATAGGGATAAGCATATATGTGGTCAGAGGAAGGAAAAGATCTCCATGGTTATCAGTGCAGCCAATTTATAAATTACTTAATTTGTACACCCACTCTGATACTTTGCCATGGGCTTAGAGAATTTCCTTCCATTATGTAAAACACCTGATCATGGGGTGGTGTCTGAACAAATGGATGCTTTTTCTTTCAGGGAAGCCTCGTGTTCCCATCTCAAATTGAGCTCCAAAGTCAGATTACATTAGTCGTTTATGCTGTTTGCCACTTGGCAATTCTAATCTATCAACAGCTGTCTGGGTAGAGCACTTTTGTGCATAGGGCCTTTGGAAGAAGTTGGAGCTAAGGAAACTCACCAGCTCCATTAGAGACAAAAACTCACAAGGCACACACCTAACAGTCCAATCTTTATGGCTGAGCAGTAGACCCATAGTATAATTTTAGACTTTTTCTTGGCATGTGAAATCTGTTACTCCTGAAATTTCAAAATGTACATATTTTCCCCAAATGAGATATAAGTCTGTTGAGTTAATTATCATACAATTATAGCAATGGAAAAGAAAACCCTAATCAAACCTGAACAGCTTGTCTAACTATTAACCAGGCCATGGTGAACCATTACTTAGCTCTGACTTGCATGATCCATCACAGACTTTCAGCCCTCTGTGCACAAATGCTTAAATGAGTCCACAGTCATTTAAAACTGAGAGGCCTGGCCGCCTGGGATCCTGTGATTGTCTTTAAATTGTTTAGTCATTATATTTTACTGGCATGAAGTTATGGCAACCTTCCTCCTTTCCATCTTCTCTGTGTGATGGGAGTGAGAAGGATATGACATGAGAGGAACAGCTTCCCAAGACTCTGACCTACAAGCATAGTGACTTGTTTTAAAACATTTCTACTTATAGTCTCTTAAACTACTAAAAAATATTAAAAGCAATAGCACTGCTAGGAATTTACCCAAGGGATAGAGGAGTGCTGATGCATAGGGGCACATGTACCCCAATGTTCATAGCAGCACTCTCAACAATAGCCCAAACATGGAGAGAGCCTAAGTGTCCATCAACAGATGAATGGATCAAGAAGATGTGGTTTATCTATACAATGGAATACTACATGGCAATGAGAATGAATGAAATCTGGCCATGTGTAGCAACATGGATGGACCTTGAGGATGTTATGCTGAGCGAAATAAGTCAGGCAGAGAAGGACAGATACCATATGTTGGCACGTATAGGAGAATTAGGAGGAACTTAACAGAGGACCATGGGGGAGAAGAAGGGGGGAAAATAGTGGGGGAGAAGGAGGGAGGCAAACCATGAGAGACTCTTGAATGCTGGAAACAAACTGAGGACTGATGGGGTTGGGGGGGAGGGGAAGGAGGGTGATGGCCATGGAGGAGGGCACTTGTGCGGATGAGCACTGAGTATTATATGGAAATCAACTTGACAATAAACTATTTAAAAAATAAATAAAACTTAAAAAATATTAAAAGTCACATGCTAAGGGATAACTTCCCTTTCTAGAAAGATCCAGATTTAAAAGCAGCAAATTCAGAGTATCTTTTATTATTAATCCAGCTGATCTACCTTCAGGCCAACTCTACTATTGCCGATATTGCTGCAGTCAAATACAGAAGGACTCAGACATGAAACTCTGGTTTCACACTCTTAAATACAAGAGGTCAATTGATATTGATACAGGAGTATGGAAGTAGAGTTTGCTCTGGTTGAAAAGGGCTACTTTGTTAGAACAGGAAAGGAAAAAACAGGGAAGATAAAACCAATTAGATGGTCTGATACCACCTTCAGGATTAGGTAATGAGACTGTGGGTTCAGGGGTTCAGTTTCTCCCCAGGCACACTAGAAACTATGCATGGTACCTAGTGACAGCCAACTGTTTATTCATTCTGACCTCTATCACGCTGGACTTGCCCTGGTATCAGCTACAGGAACCTCCAAGCTATCAGCTGTTCCAGAAAGGCAGGAACCAGCATTTCCTTTGGGACTATATGGTGTCAGGTACACAGTCAACATAAAGGCTGATTGAATGTGGAACAAATTCATTTGTCTTGGGCTTTGACAGAGTGGGGCATTTAGAAATGGAGGCAAGTAGGTGACTTTAATTCTGCAAACACAGACTTAACTATAGCAAGTGAGCTCTTCTATTGACAAAGAGGTCTACATAGCATTTTAGTTTTCTATTGTTTCCTGGTAACTAGGGACTGAGGAAAGGTGGGAGGAAGGAGGGGTGGGGAAAAGACAAGGTGGCTGTGAATCTCTGCTGACGGTGTTGTTGAAGCTGCCACGGCAACCAGCAATGGAAGCCACCCCCAGGGCCCTAACTGTAAACAAACAGTCTGTTCCCATGAAAATATCAGTCTCATAAGACCAAGATCAGCAATCATACTGTGTCTTCCTTTTCTCCACTCCAGCATTCTGCTAACAAGAAGAGGAAGGCAAACATCTTGGGGATAAGACCCAGTTGGGGTGAATATTCCAGGATGCTTTGAATGTCAAGGCTTGCCCTCCAAGCTTACCTTACTTCTTGTAAGAGTTTTGAAAAATTGAAAATTAGCTTTGGACGAGATACCAAGTAGAAGTTCGCATGGGAAGAAAGCACCAGTGAGAAGGAAGCATATGAAAAGGTCCCAGGCCAATGCTAGAAAGTCAAACTAATAAGGTACAGAAAAGGAAATGTATTAACAATCTGTGTGTGTTAGGCATATGGCACCTACAGCATAGGGAAGGGAGAGGGAGAAGAAAGAAGGGGAAGAAAAGCAAAGGACCCCAGAAGAGGGTAAGAAAGTAGTGGCCAAAGGGAACAGTCTCAGCCTACGTTGGAATAAGAATGCTCAAGGATTCCAGTGTTGTATGTCAAAAACATTGTATAGAACTCTTTGGCACAAACTCAGGGTGTTCTTTCTCATGTATATATTAGATGAAATCTACTGAAGGTGATGGATCCATTTCCTGCATGTACCTCATGAGAGCATTTCCCCTTGGAAGATGGGGGATAAAGATGTTTTCAAAGAAAAAATAGGTTGGCTTGGTAGTAGTCCACATAGCTATCTTCTGCTTAGGAAATTAAATGACAAGAATGTATGAGGGGGTAATAGAACAGTCAAGGGGACATGTGATAGTTTCATCTTTAACATGAAATAGGGCTGGAATAGATGCAGGCCTGGCAGGGCCACTTCTCAGAGTTCTGGAGCTTCATCACTACCTTGTTTCTACCACTGTGACCCAGAGGTTTCTTGCCTCTGGTAAAGAAAAAAAGGGGGGGAAGGGGCAAATTCAGTTTATTCAGATTATGCACCCTAAAGATTTTGCAATAGCATGGATTATAGGAGTATTAGCAATGTTGTGGCCATTAATGACAATTTTTCCGTTGGCAAAATCATTGATTAGAATTAAGGAAAATATCCTGGATGAACTGATTCTTTAAAAAGCATGTGATGCCCCTACGATAGCAGCTAGACAAGAATTTTAAAGAAGAGGAGATTTAAAGAAGGAGACATTCTCTTCTCTCTGGAAGAGAATAGTAAAATTCTTAGGAGAATCCACACCTTCAAAGTAGTTTTGGATATCTGTTGCTCATTAGATTTCCCCACTCAATGTTAATTGTCACATGCATTAGTAAAGTTTTGCCCTCTGATATTAAAACAAACAAAGAAAACAAAAAGCAAACAAAGAAGATTGTGTTAACACAAGCAGGTAAAAATCTTTCCCCTTGCCATCAGTTGGCTGTATGGCTCTCAGAATTACCATAGGAGAGTACATGTAATATTCTTGTTTTACAGAATGTCCCCAGGACTGTGTAGAAGGTATGATGCAGATTGGGCAGAATCTTTCATTTGTCCTGAATAGGCAGTGTTTGTCCACCCTTAGTCTCTTCTCCTTTAACAACAAATGATTTTGTCACCTATTTGCTCAACTGCTTCATTTAGATTATGTTAATTTGTGAGATAGTTTTGTATTAAAAGAGTGTTAAAAAAGACAAAAAAGGCCCAAATTGGAGTCATTTTCCCCCACATCCCCCACAGGCAGAGTAAACCAAAATTTAATTACAGTTTCAACCTATCCCAGGAATGTGACCTTTTAAAAGTCAATCTGAAATTTCCTTTTTGTGTGTGTGTGTGTGTGTGTGTGTGTGTGTGTGTGTTCTTGAATTTTAGTTCTTAGACTTTATTATTATTATTTTTTTACAAACAGTTTATTGTCAAATTAGTTTCCACATAACACCCAGTGCTCATCTCCACAAGTGTCCTCCTCTATGCCCCTCCCTCCCTCCCCCCCACATCCACCAGTCCTCAGTTTTTGTCAGCATTCAAGTCTCTCATGGTTTGCCTCTCTCCCTTTCCCCGACCATTTTCCCCCTTCTTTTCCCCCTTGTTCCTCCATCAAGTTCCTCCTAATCCTCCTATACATGCAAACATGTGATATTTGTCCTTCTCTGCCTGACTTATTTCGCTCAGCATAACACCCTAAAGTTCCATCCATGTTGCTACACATGGCCAGATTTCATTGTTTCTCATTGCCATGTAGTATTCCATGGTATAGATAAACCACATCTTCTTGATCCATTTGTCCGTTAATGGACACTTAGGGTCTTTCCATGTTTTGGCTATTGTTGAGAGTGCTGCTATGAACATTGGGGTACATGTGCTCCTATGTATCACCATTTCGGTATCCCTTGGGTAAATTCCTAGCAGTGCTATTGCTGGGTTATAGAGGAGTTCTATTGTTAGTTTCCTTTGGAACCTCCACACTGTTTTCCAGAGGGGCTGTACCATTTTACATTCCCACCAACAGTGTAGGAGGGTGTCCGTTTCTCCACATCCTCGCCAGCATCTAGAGTTCTCTGATTTGCTCATTTTAGCCACTCTGACTGGCGTGAGGTGGTATCTCAGTGTGGTTTTGATTTGTATTTCCCTGATGAGGAGAGATGCTGAGCATCGTTTCATATGTCTGTTGGCCAATCTGAAATTTCCTAATCAGTGCCAAGGAGGTCATCTGAATGATAAAAAACCATGCTGGTTCCTTTCCTACCCAAAAGAAGAGGTCATGGTCTGAAACAATCCTTTCGTGTCTTTAGGAATAACTTCCATGCCACACCCTCTTTCCTATAAAAGCCTTCATTTTGTAAAACTCCTCAGAACATCTTTCTACTTGCTAGACGGGATGCTGCCTGGTTCACGAGTCATTTAATAAAACCAAAGAGATTTTCAAATGCACTCTGTTGAATTTTGTTTTTTAACAAGAGTAATAACAACAGCTACCATGTATTGAGTACACATTATGTCAGGCAATGGACTTTGCTTTTATATGTCATCTTGTTTAATCTTCATGGAAACTGCAATGTAGTTATTTTTATATTCATTTTACAGATGAGGAAACCTGGGAATTAAGCACATTTCTTTAAATTGACACAGCTAGTAAGTAGCAAGCCAGAAATCCATCTACAAAGAGAATCTGACTCTAAAACCCACAGGCATAACTATTAAGGTATATAGCTTCCCTAGGGCAGTTGATAAAAGTCTGTAATGGTAGTTACTAAATAAATGTTTAAAGAATTGCATTCAATTCAAAACTGAATAGAAAGCCATTCCTCTCCAGCATTTGTCCTCAATGTAATATACTTCTGACACTCGATGTTATCTGTCGTTTTAGTCTTATAGCCAACCTGAGATGTGGATTCTAAAACTGGACAGAGCTATGTGTGTACCCCAATATCTCCATGTCTAGCTGTGTGCCCTTAGATTAGAGCTTTCTGAATCTCAATTCACTCATTAAAACAGATTTTTAACATTTATTTATTTTTCACAGACAGAGAGAGAGCATAAGTGGGGAGGAATAGAGAGAGAGGGGGAGACACAGTCTGAAGCAGGCTCCAGGCTCTGAGCTGTCAGTACAAAGCCTGATGTGGGTCTTGAACCCAATAACCATGAGATCATGACCTGAACTGAAGTCGGATGCTTAACTGACTGAGCCACCCAGGTGCCCCTCAGTTCACTAATTTTAAAAATTGAGATAGTATTTTCTTTATAGAGTTATAAAAGGGTTTTGTGACATGAACAATCTAAATTGGCATAGATTAAATGTCTGAAATACCTTCCCTCTATAACGCTCATGTGCACTATTCATTTCTTTAAGCAGTCTGAAAATTTCCATTACTGGAGAATAATATTAAGGATGTCACTTTTTTGTCCTTAAATTAGTTTTTTTTCCTTTTAATAACACAGAACCATATTATACTTATGTAATAGTTCTACCTTGTCACGTGACAAATCATCAATGTTGCCGGAATCATCTACTTTTCTCTTTATTATTTCTTGATTCATTACTAGGAACTATCAGCATCTCAGTAAGCAACCACAATCTTCTTCAAATGACAGAAGTTTTTTGGAAGTTAACACTTTCTAATGATTGCTGATGCCCCCTTTCTGTCAATATACTTGTGGTACTGATCAAGAGCAGTAGTGCTAATTGTGGGGCCATTATACATGAGTTTGGATTTCTTCAAAATCTGTAGAACAGGGCTAATGGGATATGTTGTCATCCCATAGACAGCACAAGATCTGCTGTGCTTTGCTTAATTTGAAGGGACATTTCATAATTCTGGTTAAAGTGGAATCACAAGTCAGATGAAATTTAGAAGCAAATTACAGTGATCTTTCTTTCTGAGTTTAGAAAGAGTAAGTCCTTACTACTGTGATAATGGCTGTCGATGAAGTTCCTTTAGCTCAAGAAGAAAAACTACTATTTCAGGAGTTGAGGGTTTTCGGAGCCTAATGACATAAATGATCAATTCTACACAAACTAAAAAGTCTTATGATTTAAAAGGATAAGAAATATTAGTGTCCAATAAAACAGTGCGAAGTTGAAGTGTTTTAGAAATATTTTACGAAAGCATAACAAGAATATGGAAAAATGGCTGCATCCAATGGTAGGGTACTAATATCAAGTTTTGAAGAAAAAAATATTAAATGAAGATATTGGATAGTTATTCTGTGCCAAGAGCTGTGTTAGTTATACATTATAAATTATGTTATGTAAATTCTTATAACAACTTTGAGGCTAATATCTAAATTTTTTAAATATAATTTATTGTCAAATTGGTTTCCATACAACACACAGTGAATATCTAAATTTTAAATCAATAGTTCAGAGAGATTAAGTAACTGGCCCTCATACAAATAACTAGTACACGGCATAACTTGGACTTGAACCCAGAATTTGTCAAGAAAGTGTGTTTACTTTTCATCATGTACATTTCATCCTCTTGGCTTGTAATCTTTCAGTATCCCCCTACTGTCTGGGGGCCTCAATCTGGTGGGACTAGGTCTTCTGTTCGTTTGTCCAAGGTATAAATTAGTCTACCTTTAGTATACTAGGAGTCAGTATTACCCAAGAAATAGCTAAAGGTAGAATCTGAGATCAGTAGCACATCATTGGGACAGATATTTAGGAAGCATATTTGAATTGGAGATAATCCATAGGCCTCCTCTGGGTTCACATGAGAACTGAGATCTTCACTCTGGTTTATTCAGACATCATCATGTATAGAAAAGGGAGATACCCATACTGGGCATAAGTTAAGACATGATCTCAACAATCAAAAAGCAATAACTATGTATTCATCAAGCAGCTACTCTGTCAGGTGATATACTAGATGCTTTAGTGCTGATTCACTTAATCTGTACAATTATTTTTAAAAGCTTATTTGTTTATTTTGAAAGAGAGAGAGAGAGCAGAGAGAGAGGAGAAAGAGAATCCCAAGCAGGTGCTGCACTGTCAGTACAGAGCCCAACTAAGAGCTTGATCTCACAAACCATAAGATCATGACCTGAGCTGAAATCAAGATGCCCAGATGCCCCCAAAATTCCATTTTTAAGGTAAGATGCCAAATTTTGAAAGCCAGCACTTAGTGATATCGAGTCAGTTGTATAGAATCACATAACCTAGAAAATGACAGATCTGAGATGTAGGTCTGTCCAACTCCAAGGACTAACATTTGTTCTACTTTAATCTACTCATTGGTTAATTACCAAAATTAACCATCTATGTGCAAGGCCCCGTGCTATGTACAGGGAATCACATGTCCTATCCTTAGGGTTTTATGTTTTTCATGTTTTAGTCAATTTTCTCCTACTACAAAGAAAACGTCAGAGCTCCTTGAACAGGACTGAGTCTTCTGTTTCATCCTCCTGTGATCTCCTCTGCACTATATTAAGTAAGCAGTAGGCATTCAACAATAATACATAATTGGCTTATTCATCCCAAGACCTTGCTCATCCCCCCATCTCCCACTTAGAGAGGTGAATCAAGGCCATTCTCCCCAGAAACATGATCTATCAATGCTTTGGAGAATTCCAACTTTGTAATTCCCTTGCATTAACACAATTAGTGGAATTCTCTTCTATTAACAGAAATGGAAATGAGAGTGGTTAATGCCTCTCTGATATCACGCCAAGTGGGCATAGAAAGAAGTTGGAAGCATCAGCAGGAAACAATGTGTCATAATCTCATAGGTCTTTTCCCTCTTGGATTTCAGTACTTTTCTCCTACTGCCAGTTTCTTCTGTGCTTTTGCCCAGATCAGTAGAGGAAACCAAAAGAAAACACCTATGAATGGAAGTTATAGGTGACATCATCTTATTTAGCTTCTGTCCCTTCTCTGGGCTACTGGATAGAGTAAGACTTCATGGGCAACCAGCTTCCTCACCCGGGCTATTAGAGATCTCTACCTCTCAACCTTTGTCATAGGAACATGTAGAGTTCCCCAGAGATGCCACATGCCTGGAAAGATATGCCTCACAGAAAAAGGGGACATTTGTCCAAATATGGTTTTTCTTTTAGGGCGTGGAAAAGCAAATAGTATGCAAGCATGCACTCTCTCTCTCTCTCCCACCATCCTCCCCCACCCCCCGATATTGTGTGGTTATCAGCATGATTTTAAAAACTGAATAAATTTTGATAAAGGGCTCTGCTAACAGACAACCAATAGTACAAAAGACAATAGTTTTTGTTCAATTTTTACTAAATTGAACAATTACTTTGACATGAATACAGGAGACTAATAATGCTGATCCATTTATTTTTCTATTCATCAAGTATTAATGAATTAAGAGACAGAAAGAGCAGAAACAGGGGAGAGGCAGAGAGAGAGAGAGAGAGAGAGAGAGAGAGAGAGAGCAGGCAGGCTCCATGTGGTCAGTGCATAGAGCCCAAGCAAGGCTTGAACCCACGAAACTGAAACCATGAGATGAACCTGAGCTGAAATCAAGAGGTGTACACTTAACTGACTGTGACACCCAGGCACCCCCAGCAAGTAGTAATTTAGAGTGATTTCTATTAGGGATGCCTGGGTGGCTCAGTTGGTTGAGCATCTGACTTTGGCTCAGGTCATGATCTCACAGTCCGTGGGTTCAAACCCTGCATCAGGCTCTGTGCTGACAGTTCAGAGCCTGGAGCCGGCTTCAGATTTTGTGTCTTCCTCTCTTGCTCTCCCCCACTCGCTCTCTGTCTCTCAAAATAAAATACAGACATAAAAAAACTTTAGAGTGACTTCTATGTAAAAGGCATGACTCTAGACCAAGAAAACACAGTGGTAGATTAGTAGACACAATCTCAGCCTTAAAAGACTTGACAACCTGGTGAAGGAAACAGTTTAAAATAAGAGAGTAGATAAATGTCTGTGCCTTATTATTGTATATTAAATTACAGAAGGAAATAGCTAAGATTTTGATCTCAAAGTAGTAAAGAATATATGCCTCCATGAAAGCCTTTGAGTTGTATGCTCTCTTTTTCCTAATGTTTAAATATCCTCCAATTTCTCTTATTGTACTCCCCCAAATACCCAGGATATTGTCCTACACTTGTTAGGTACAACAAATAAGTATATATACTGCCAAAGTACAAGTGTTTGTTGAATATTGCTCTGTGTCAGTCACTATAAAGGTGCTTCATCTATGTGTTACATTGTGCTATGAGCTTAAGAAAATAAAAGCTAACATTTATTGGGTAATTTCTTATGAGTCAGTGATTTTCTTGTAATATTAATTCACTGCCTCTTTACCACATCAATGTGTTAATCAGGGTTCTCTAGAGAAAGGAATCAATAGGAGAGATATAGATATAGATATCTGTATGAGAAGTCCCATGATCTGCCATCTACAAGCTGGGAAACCAGGAAAACCAGTGGCATATTTCAGTCCAAGTCCAAAAGCCTGAGAATTGAAGGGGCTGATAGTCCCCTTAAGTCCTGCTGTGAGTCTGAAGGCCTGAGAACCAGGATCCCCATGTCCAAAAGTAGGAGAAAAGTAGATGTATGTGCTCCAGCAGAGAGAGTAAATTTGCCTTTCCTCTACCTTTTGCTCTCTTTAAACCCTTTGTAGCTTGGATGATGCATATCCACAATGGTAAATGTGATCATCTTACTTGGTCTACAGATTTAAATGCTAATGTCTTGTGGAGACACTCCCACACTCAGAGAACACCCAGAAATAATGTTTTACCAGCTATTTGGTCATCCGTTAGCTCAATGAAGTTGACAGATAAAACTAACCATGATAATTTCCCTGAGGTATGACCAGTAATATAGGTTAAGTAATTTTTCTAAGTTCATACAATTGGCAAATATCTGGACTCAGACATGATCCCAGATGGCCTTACTCTATGATGTGTACCTGCAACCACTATTCTAGTGAGTTCACAATGATATAGTCTGAAATTACATTTGAACATATCAGAATGCATTGCATATATAAAAGAAAATGTTACTTAGGGAATTTTTTTCAGTTATAAATATACATACATAATAAATATAATTGTACAGAGTGACAATATAAGATCTATTTCTCATGTACATCATGCTCAAAAAAGTCTCGAAAGCACTGTTATTAAAGCATAAGAACCCTGAACACATAAGTGGACAGGAATCTACTTTATCCCAGGAATGTCTGCCATTTATAATGGGCTTTTGGGAGAAGGCAATGCAACTTTAAAAGTGGATGCATTGGGCCCGGGAGGGAGAGGTTGGTAAAAAAGAGTATAACCTTCCCAGTTATAAAATGGATAAGGCCTGATTAATCTAATGTATCACATAATGACTATATAGTTGATAACACTGTATTGTATGATTGAAATTCATTAAGACAGTAGACCATAAATGTTAAGACACACACAACAGGTTAATATGTGAGTTGATTGATATGTTAATAAACTCAGTGTGAGGGATTCTTTCACAATGTATGTGTATATCAAATCATCATGTTGTACTCTCTAAATAGCTTACAACTGCATTTGTCAATCATACCTCAATAAAACTGGAAAACAAAGTAGATGTATTTTTTGTAGTTCATGAGGTTTTGGAGTCAAAGAAAGCTGAGTTCACCTCCCAAAGATATAGCTAAGGATGTGGAGATTCTTGACAAGTCCTATGTTTCCCCAACGAAAATGGGAATAAACAGATTTTCTTTGCACGATTATTGTAAAGATTATATGAGATCAGATTTAAATTGCGTAACATACCACTGGTGCTGAGCAAATATCCTGAGTGCCTTCTCTTTATCCAACACCCCTGCAATTCATACTTTACGGACCTTGGACCCTGCTCAAAGAAATTCCTAAAGATTCCATGAGTTGGCTGTGTGACCCCAGCTGTTCGGCACACTTATCATTTCCAACAATTTGCGTAGGCTGTGATTGACTGCGAAAACACAGGCCATCTATTCTTTTAGAGAGTAAATAATGGAGCTACCACTCAAGGTAGCCAGCAGCCAAGATCTACAAATATACACACCCAGGTCTTACTCAAAGAATAAGGCAATGAATAGGAAATGTCTTGCGTAAAAGTGAACTGGGCTTCTCTAAGTCTCTTCATACCATTAATGTTCTCGAAAGTGAAGCTGTTATGTCAGTTTACACACTGGAAGGATTCATGGTGATTCATTGAGCTTAGGGCTCTTTAAAAACTGGAAGACTGTAGAAACTTCCTCCTAGACTACAGGCTACCACCCTCTGAGAACTCTGGAACCTGTATTTTTCCAGTTCGGCAAGGACTCTTGCTCTGAAATGAAAAAACAGATGCTCCTTGCAGCTGGTTTCACCTATTAGCTCTTTAATCTATCCTAGAAGAGAGCTCTGCTTCCATAATAGCAATGTGTTCCATCTGGGTAGTGTGCAAGATGCCGGCCTGACAGCATTAAATTGCAGGGGAAATACCAGATACCAATTCTCTCTTTTACTTCAGTGAATTCTCCCTTCTTCTTACCCCTGCTCCAAGCTCCTACCACTTGGCCTCACCCCGCCCGCTTCCCTCATCACCGCCTTTGTAGTTAAGACATGGATGAAGATGTGTTTCCAACTACTTAGTTGCAATCAATCCCCAGCTTTCTTTAAATATTGAAAGACTGTTTTTATGTTGTTTTCTTTAGCAACATTTGTTTTTATTGGACTCACTGTTCCAATAATTGGGAAATGGAATCTTCGCTGAGAAGGTGTAAGTGAATAGGACCTAACAGTTTCAATTCATCTAGAGCTATAGGAAATGTATGAGGGTTACAACCCTTGTCAGACTGAGACACTTGCTTTTATGAAGAGCATATATTTGAACAATTGCAACTAAATACAGTCGTCCTAACCCTTGTGCCCATAAACAATGGCTATAAATGGTAATCTTTAAAAGAAAAAATAAAATAAAAGATTCTTAAATGTAGAGTTGACGAGGTTGAATTGCATTTTTGTACCAGTTTTTCAGATGTTTGTTTGTGTGTGTAAAAAGTTATATCTATCTATCTACCATCTATCTGTCTATCTATCTATCTATCTATCTATCTATCTATCTATCATCTATCTATCATCTATTTATCTATCTCTCTATCTCTCTATCTCTCCATCTCTCCACCTACATCTATATACATAAAGACAGATCTAAGAGAAGATATATATATATATATATATATATATATATATATATATATATATATATATATATATATATATATATATATTTTAATACTTTCTTCCTAGTTTACCATGACTAACCTTTAATCTTAACTCATTTCCTTTACCTCACATCTGCTTCCTGATGCCCAGGTTAAGAAAACAAATAATCGCCTTCAAGCCATAGGCATCTACAGAAGCAAATACCAACTGAAACATGACCAAAAGTCAAGTGAAGGAGAAACACAACAGATTGAAATTCCTTGTGGCCCCCTCCTGGTTTCTTTCAGGCCCCGGGCAAGTGAGCATGTGCTAATTTGCATGGTTGACTAAATGGCATGCTTAGACCCCAAATTTGCATCTCTGCTTGGGTTCAAAAGTGGGTCCCTGAGCCAGTTTCCCTTAGCTCCTCTGTTATTTCCCACTCATAAGTTAACCCCCTTTGGGAGTGCTGCTCACCAGGGTACATCTTACTGCAGAAAAGCAATAATTGGCTGGGCCCCATTCTTCCTCTAATATGGGGCACAGCCAGCTGGTACTGAAGTGATATAGGAGAGAGGAATGGATGGAAAAGAGAAGGAGATCATTTCCAAAGCAATCATACACAGGGTATGGAGTGACTTGCCCCACTCTGCTCCCTTTCCAAGGGAAGAAACAGTTCAAGGTCATCCAGCTTTTTATCCTTCTTCCACTCCCCACCCTCAGCCCTGAATTGGGAAGAAAGGAGTCAAAATTAAGTGGAACAGCTTTATGTCAACCATACATTTCTCTGTACCTCAGTTTCCTTCCCTCTGAAATGGAAATTAGACACTTGCTGGGTCTAATACATGGGATTGTAAGAAAGGTGATTGTAAGAATGGTGTTTTCACGTTATTTAAGGTTCAGGAGAGAAAAGCAAATTTCATCTTATGTCCTGTGTGGAGAAATCTTCTGAAGCAGAATTGAGGGTCCTTGAGAAGAATGCTACAATCATACACAGTAACTGCCACAGGGTGTGTGTCTCCCCTAGTTTCTCTGACCTTGGCCATCATTCCATTGATAAGAAACTTAAACCCAGGGAGCTGAAGCAACTTGTTATGTCAGGCTGTCAAAGTGAAGTCTTCTGCAGAGGCAAGGCTGCTATACATTTATGCAAGTGATGAGGGTTTTAGTGGGGTGCTATTTCAGTCTTTGCTTGGAAGAAAATTGAGCCGAGTAAATAATACTTTGGTGAGTGTATTACTTTTGTTCCAAGTGTCAGAAACCTAACCCTAGCAAGCTACTGGCAAGAAGGCCATTTATCAACTTATACAATGGTGACAGAGTTGAACCACTCAACAGGACAAGGGGAGGGACCCAGCTAAGCCTCAGGAACCACCAGAGGCAGAGTGCGAATGCTGTCCCTCTTCCCTCCAATTCTCATGGCTCTCTTTATGTATTTCAACTTTATTATTATTATGATAGTTTCACCACACATTACCTTTCTGGGGAAGAAATGAAAAAACAAGATTCACAGTTTCTGCTTTGGCCACAAGAGGGAGACTATATCACCTTCCCTGTGTTCTGAAATTTAAAGTATCTCGGGAAAGTGCAGGGATTGGTCTAGATTGGGAAAGAAGGTGAGTCTAAATAAAAGCATGGCAGTTCCTGTCAGGAACACATGGATAGAGTAGGGAACAAGCTGGTTCCAGGAGATTAGTTTTCCTGGGCAGAAGACTAATGTGATGAGATCGGTTAAAATGCATATCTAGTCCCATAAAATACAACCACTGGTCCACTCGATAACACAGAGCCCTTTCTTATGTCATAGGTTAGGAGAGATGACTCTGATGTTGGACCATCAATCCCAACTTCCACACTATGCTGAGATACATGTTTTTCGTATAATGTGTCATCTCAATCTAAGCAAACTTCTTTTTCTGGTGCCCAGCTGAAGAATAGAGACAGTGCTGGAGAAGGAGAGGCTTGCTTTGGGCTCACTGTAGTGGAAATAGTCTGTGAGTCTCTCCCATGCTGTCTTCCTTTTTGTCAAGAGTCATTTCACTTGACACGTCATCATTTAATGCTCTAACTTGAATCTCCATGTGACATGGGCCACAACCTGGGACCGTGCTGCACAGCAAACTTGACAAAGCTGTACTACAAGTTCCAAGGGAGACGCTTGGATCTTCTCTTTTATTCCTGGGGCCCACTTGCAGGTGTGGTAGCTTCTCCTGGGACTGACCACCTTAAAAGTCACTTGTGGTCTTCTGTACTCACAGTAATAAAGCACACCAACTGACCAAGAGCTAAATGGAAATTTAAAAATCCATGCAAGGTTCCTGGGTAGCCACAAGGGCAGTTGAGGTAACATAAACAAAAAGGCTCAGAGCACCTCTGAAGGTAGTTTTGGTGTTCTTGCTGGGTGTTCCTGAGATTAAAAATGCAAGGTAGTAACACAATTCCAAGAAAAGCATTTTGACCACCTCTGAAGTGTAGCACATTATAAATCATAAGTCATTGTTACGTTCCTAGAGAAAGGAGGCTTTCCAAATAAAATAAAATAAAATATCTCGGAACTTAATTGTATTTTTCTTCTAGTAAATAACCTTTTTTGCTGTTGTTGCCTACAGATAAGACTGAATGCAAATGAGGGTGATGTTTTCATATTCATAATGGATTTTAGGTTTAACTATAGCCTAGATTTGACCAGACCAAGGACTATAGAAGGGGGATAGTTTACGATAAATTTTTACCAAAGACTTTGTTTCATTTTCTTCCTGAAGTGAAACTATGAACCCATAACATGGAAAGAAAACAAAACATTCTAGATGCATGAGAAGAGAAGTCTTTCCTACAAGGAGATGAAAAGAACCAATATGTTGTACAAATATTGCTCATTGAGAAGTTAACATTAAGATGGCGTCTTGCTTGTACCAGACAAGATATTCACAGGACATTTAAAAAAATTCTGTGTGCTAGATTTATACACATATTAGAGACATGAAAACTGAGTTTGCATAACACTATTTAACACATTTAAGGTCACCCAGACAGGAACGGGAGTGGCCTGGATCCATCTGACAGTTGATACACATTCCTTAGCGTGTCTCCTCTAACCTCTATTTTGTGTTGCTAATGCTGATTCAGGAATAAATGAAATATGTTCAGCCCTACTGGATGCTATCACATCTTCAGGCTTCCAAGAGAGATTATTATAGTTGGGATTTTAAAAAATCCCCTTTCAAGTTCACATATTTATGAATGTGTCAATGAACACTTTAAGAATGTATCTATCAATATCAAATGTGGTTTTTAGCAGAAACCTTGAAAAAATTGCAGAATTATCCTCTGAAATATTGCTGCTATTATTTTTTAAAATTGCAAGAAAATGTTCTGCCATTTCAGACCATTTATCTCTGTTAACAAGACACTTTTTTAGTTGGATAGATAATGTACACCCATCTGGTCGGCCGTTTCTTCATTTACTGTGGTAATAATAACTAAAGGCATTTCTCCATTGCTTTGGCAATGTCCAGGCCAATCTTTCCCCTTTCCTGCTGTTGATGTGGGATGCAGAAAACAAAACAACAAAAAAAATGTGACCTGGTTATAATACACAGACATGCCATTTAGAATGTCATTTCAGTGCTTATGAGGGAACAGTGTCTAAGTGTTAATGAAAGCAGAACCTTACTTAAACTATCCCTTGCTATTCAAGAAAGATATGGGCAAATGGCCGAAAATATTTTTGTGCTCTCAGAAGACACCACCTCATTCTTATAGCTTCTATTTCACAGAGCTCTCCAGTACGAGGTCTACACATTTGGAGAAAAATGTGGGTCATTCAGATTTTTTTGCATGAGTTGGGCAGTCACATAAGAGAATTAGAAAGAACTGGACCAATTCTGCGCTTGGCTTTAACACTGTTTACAACACAACGAGAAATGAAGCGTTGAGACAATTTTCTGAATAATTCAAGGTAAAGAAAAAGAATTTGCTTTACTTTCTTTGATGCTCCATGAAGACCGTTCTTCAGCATCTGCATAGCTGCCTCATTTCCCTATTTTCTCTTCTGTATTCACAGAGTTGCATGTTGGCATACATTTGCCAGGGAATTCTAGAAGAGGTTTTTTAAAAATAATAAAGGGTAAGAAAGCATACCTTTTGATCCTGAAACTGCAAGCTACAATTTCCCCTTTCTCTTTTGTTTTCCTCTTCTTCTTGGGCTTGCTCTCCATCCTATAGACTTCCTTTCTCCTCATTATTCCCAAAGCCACCCTGACCCTCTGTTAATTGGTTTCGTTGAATGTAGTCTATCAAAATACAGTTGCGTTCAGAGAACATTATGTTTTGTTTCAGTTTGACTGAATTGTTTTCTCCTTAACGAGTTGTCTGCTTTTCGGCAGCATGGTTAAGTAGTGTGCTTATTTCAGGACTTTCTTGGCAGGTAAACAGACCTGCCTTCTTCCACTCATTGGCTGGTAGCAGAGTCTCTGTACCCCAGCTCCTACCAGGCTGGGGGACTGGGAGAGGGAGAACAAATAACTGGTTATTTTGAGAATGATGCATAACTGTCCACTGAATTGTATAGAAAAAAACAGGTCTGGGGCGCCTGGGTGGCTTAGTCGGTTAAGCGTCCGACTTTCGCTGTCTGTGCTGACAGCCAGCTCAGAGCCTGGAGCCTGTTTCAGTCTGTGACTCCCTCTGTCTCTGACCATTCCCTGCTCATGCTGTCTCTCTCTCTCTCTCTCTCTCTCCTAGAAATAAATAAAAATATTAAAAAAAAAAAACAGGTCAACAAAATTCAACTAGTAGGAGCTTTGTCTCAGAGCATTTTATTTATGTAGACAAGGCCACTCAGTGCAGTAAGAGTGGCTGCTAAAGGACACATTTTTTACTTGCCTAATCAGCGGTTTAAAACAATACCCACGTAAAAATATGTCTTTCTTGTTTTTCCCTCCAAAATGCTGCTAATTTAATTCTCTTTAGATAATGAGCTAAAGTGGCATTCTTTTGTTTTTAATCAGAGCTTTATTAAAGTGTAGTTAACATACAACAGGTGGAACACATTTAAAGTGTGCAATTTTATATGTTTTGACATATGTATACAGTGTCAGTCCTGAAATTTCAAAAAATTCTGGATTATCCTTGCTTTAAATTGGCTATGCTTATTATAGTGAGGCAGGGCTCTAGTTATGTTTACAAACTGAATTTTATGGTAAAACCTAGAACTGGGAATGAGCAGATTAGAGAAGATATAATAAGGCACACTCATTTTATAGATGAGGAAACTGAGGATCAAAGGAGTGAAGTCCCTTGATTAAGGTTGAAGATTATTTGAGATACAGTCCAGGCAGGTTTCCTGGTTTCTAGTTCTGTGACAGTTATGTCTACCCATCTGTCACTTTCATTTTTGACAGTAGGAAAAAATATATTTTATATATGTATACAAAATGTACACGTATATATATATATGTATATATATACACACACACATCTCTATATATATATACATATATGTATCTATATATGAAAGGAAGACTAAACTTTTCTTAATTTTGTGCTAAAGGCTGATTGGAATGCAGTTTTTTTTTCTTTTTTGCTAAATTTGTTAGGAAGCAAATAAGAGAAAAACCCTTACATTTCCCTTTAAGTTGTGCAGGGGTGTGTGTGTGTGTGCGCGCGTGTGTGTGTGTGCGTGCGCTTAGAAAGATACATTCCAAGAAACAAGGTCATGGGACAGCTATCCCGCTATTGGCAGGAGTATAAAGAAAGGTTTATCAGGTAGGACTTCATTTTGTTGTTGTTGTTTTGCTATTTAATAAACTTGTGCTGATCGAGTTACAGATACGATATTCTCCATGAAGGAAATCACAGAAGCACTGTATGCAGATCTAGCATCCCTACTTTTCCCTTTCATTGTCTCTCTGGGGTGCTACCCGAGTCTTTGCCAGATTGTGCTGTTGACCTTTCCTCTTGGGACAGGCGACGAGGTTTGGGAGGTCACCTGAGATTTTAAAAATCACAATTGGGAACTGACACACAAGATACTTTTTTTCTTTCTCTTCCTTAACTTTTAGCTTAAATCTTTATAATAATTCCTTATAGGTAACATTGATACAGTGTCAAAGCCATACATATGTATGAAGCCATTGTGAATACTCAGATGTATTAAGGCTAGGAAATAAGAATTCAAAGCAGTTAGGGAAAGTATTTGAGGTAAGAAAAAACATATGCAGTCAACCTCATGAAGTATAGTTTATAATACCACTGGAGCATGGCATCTCAACTTCTCTGTTCCTGATGTATCATTTTGAGACATTCCTGAATGTGGGGATCTTGTCTTTCCTCTTTACTGTTATATCTGCAGCATCTAGTACTTTGCCTGAGTTGGGTCCTCAATGCCTTTACTTAAATGAATGAGCGGTCAGATTAAATACTTTCTAAACCACTCTTAACCCAATGGTGACTTAATTGGAAGACTAATCTTTAGGGACAATAACACATTAATCCAGTTTGGCTTGTGTTCTGTCCTCCCACTAGCTTATTTCACAAATATTAATTGAATCCTTTCTATGGCCATGGAATAGTCTAGATACTGGGGTACATCCACGGACAAGCCAAGCGAGATCACTGCTCACTTAGAGCCAGCATCTACTGGTGAAAGACGTTAAATGAATTTACAAATAATTTGAGACAGTACTATGTACAAATTAAAATAGCATGGTAAGATGGAGGGATGGATACCAGTGTGGGTCAGGAGGGTGTGTCAGGATAGTCTGCCTCACTAAGTCCCATTTGAGGTGACACTGAGAAGGCAGCCATGTGAGGTTCTTTGAGGATTGTGCCCCAGGGTGAGGGAATAGTAAGCTAAAAGTTTTGAGGTAGGAACAAGGTGGAAATAGTCAAGAAACAAAGAAGAGGCACCTGGATGGCTCAGTTGGTTAGGCATCCAACTCTTGATTTTGACTCAGGTCATGATCTCATGGTTCATGGGACTGAGCCCACATCAGGGCTATCAGTGCAGAGCCTGCTTGGAATTCTCTGTCTTCCTCTGTCTCTCCCAAAATAAATAAATAACCATCAAAAAAACAAAAACAAAAACAAAAACAAAAGAAAGGTCAATGTCGCTGGATCAAAGTGAGGAGTGGAAGAATCAAGGAGATGAGACTGAAGGGGAAATAAAGGACCAGACCATGGTGGGCCTTGGGAGTCTGCTGCCTCATTGCCTTTTAATGAGGACTTCTTCCATTAAATACCAGAGCTCCTGATATTTTCTTTAAAATCTATACGTAAAGATAGGATTTTAAAGAACATATAAACAAAGCTAGTACTTTTAATGTTTCTTGAGGAATTATGAAATTGTGAGACGGATCAAAAAAATGTGTTACTGTCATGTCCATCTAGCCAAGCATATATTAGTATCTTTCCTCAATGAGGAAGTATTTGGTTTATAACAAGGGTAGCAATATTTTAGAGTCAGATGTCACATATTTTAGAGTTTGAGGGACAAAAGGCAATTTCTTGATATTATGCACGTTCCTAGATAGCTTATATGTATGTTTTAATAATAAATAACATGAAGTTTATTGTTTTAACCATTTTGGGGTATGCAATTCCTTCCATAACTGTTCATAATGTAGCCATCTAAAAAGGTAAAAACCCTCTTAGCTCACGGGCCACGCAGAACCAAGTAGTGGGTCACAGTTAGCTATGGGCCGTCATTTGCCAATGACTGGTTTACAAAACATAAGAAATACCCCTTCAGCAAAACAATTGTTATCATCACAAAAAAGTGTAACCTGTTTCAAACGCAAATAACTTTTGGTTTAAGTCATAATATGGAAAAAGAGTTAGATGATCTTTTTTTTATTGAATACATCCTATTGAGTTTTATATACAGCAGTTTAATAAATACTCTTTGATGAAGTTCACAGCATAAGTAGTGACAAATAGAGTTCATGCCTGTGATGGTTACATTTTATGTGTCACCTTGGCTAGATTACAGCACTCAGTTCTTCGGTCAAATGCTAACTTAAATGTTGCTGTGGAGATGCTTTGGAGATGTGATTCACATCTACAACAGAGGGAACAGCCGTAATGTGAGTGGGTCTCATCTAGTCTGTTGAAGGTAATAGAGCAAAAACAAGTTTCTCAGACAAGAGGGAATTCCACTTCAACTCCTAGCTGAGTTTCTAGCCTGCCCGACCAATTTCAGACTTGCCACCCAATTATGTGAGCCATTCCTTAAAATAAATTGTATAAATATATGATTTATATATCATGTATATTATATATATATGCATAAATCATATATTTATTATATAGAATAAGGTATGTACATTTTTATAATAATATACAATATATAAATTAGTCCTGTTTATTTCCCTGGAGAATCCTTGCTGATACAATGCCTTTAGGGCTTTTTGAGTCTGAGAGGCTTAAAAGTTGCTGTGCATTTTGGAATAATTTCCTTCTATTTAGTTTTTAGTGTTCAAATTTCAGCTTTACCATCAAAGACGACTTATGCTTGGTCTGGAGGTTGTAAAAGTTTCTGGTACTGAATTCAGAAAGTGTCCAAAAATTTGGAGGGTGACAACCCTAAGGTCTTTTTTTTCAGCTCTTACATACTACATATCTGTGAACAGCCCTCAGTCTACAAACAGAATGTACAAGGGTTTGGCGATTGGATTTATTCTACATGTAGGTCTCCATGTGCATGTTTTTTCTCTTGGTCTTGTAAATAATCCGAATAAATCCTCCACATATAGTTTATGGGAACTCTTACTCTCAATTAGTAATAGAATGCCATAAAGTGGCGGTATCTGTTACAGAGAGAACTCTTCTCTCCTCATTAACTCATTGCTTCAGAGAACTCAGTGCCTAGGGAAACCCTCGTCTCGTATCAGGGTTTCAGGCTGTGTAATTTTTTTTCCCTTAAGAATTGAATGATTGTGCTACTGGGGAAATAGCATCATCTGTGACAGATAACTTCTTCATTGGGGAAGATGAGTAACAGTGACTGCAGCACTGATATCCTACTTGGAAACCTAAGGGGGTAGAAAGGTGAGAGTGGGTATCACCCAACACCTGTCCATAAAGCTGATGATTCATCACACTGAGATAATTTTGTGGGAATAATACATTCATTGTGTCATGGCCGCCAAATCTTCTCAAGTTTAAGAGCTGCTGCAGACCCATGGTGCAGTAGAAGCCTCTGAATTAAGATGATTCACTAGGTTCCAATTCATCCTAAATAAGTGGCTGTCTAGATAAATGAAGTTCATCAAATTGCAATGAATACCATATAACAACCTTGCTGGGATTGCATGCCCCTGGGACACCGACCGTGTCTAACTGTGTGCTCTGCAGTAACTCCTGTGCTGGTGCCTTGCAGTCCGTGTTCAATAATAACAATATGACAGCGTGTTTGCCCTGAGTCATTTTATTTTTTATCAGCAGAGTTAATGCTTTAACTACATCAATTAAGTCACTTAAATTCAACCAGTTAATGAAATGCCCTTATGGAATGCAGCCTTGGAATCATTTTTTTAAAGTGGCAACAGAATGAAACAAAAAAAAATCAGTATAAATTATATCTTATTTAGTTTATTAAAAAAAAGACAACTCCAATTCAGGTTTTATTTTAATTAACAAACTATATTGATGAAGTTGCCTCAGCTTTGCAAGGTTCTTTCTGCTTAGTCACTTTTTCTCTAACACACGCGGGGACACCAGGACAGTGACACAGCGTGGTAGAGGATCTGAGACATTGGCAAATGACGCTGGGTGCTCACTTGGGAATGCTTGGACACTGAGCTGGTGAGGCCAGAAACCCCTACCCTGATGTTTTCCCCAGGGGGAGGGGCTGCACTCAAGTTTACTTTTCATACACCAGGGCTCCTTCCTTCCAGAAAAGTTCGTGGGGGCACGTGGGTGACTCAGTTGGTTGAGTGTCTGACTTCAGCTCAGGTCATGAGCTCACAATTTGTGAGACAGAGCTCTGTGTCAGGCTATGTGTGATAGCACAGAGCTTTGAACCTGCTTTGGATTCTGTGCCTCTCTCTGCCCCTCCCCCACTCATGCTCTGTCTAATTCTCTCTCTCTCTCTCTCTCAAAAATAAACAAATATTAAAAAAAATTAGAAAGGGACCTGAACATTCTTATGGTGCTAGAGACTCTGGAGGTGGACAATGCTTATAAACAGCTGGTACTCCCATAAGCTCATCTGGCGGCAAGATGCCTGTGCATTCTCTATAGATAAGACTCCTTTCTCATCTTGCCATAAAAATAACAAATGAGGAGTGGGGCATCGTCCCTTCCCTTGAATGCAGATTTGCCCTGCATGCACAAACACATCCTGGTTCTGACATAACTCTCTGTGGGATGATGGGAGAATCAGGTAGAGTCCTGTCTCCTCCATCTAGCTAACCTTTGGCTGGTAAAGTTTCCCCCTTCTCCAAACACGTCTGCTCCTTAACCTCTATAGTATGACTTTTGGAATCCGTTGTGACTCTCATTGGCAAGATGACATTGACCCAGATGGATTCATCTTGAACAACTCACAGCCTACACTGGTCTTTTGGGTTCTCATTTCTAGGAATTGCTTCAGTTCTCATAGTCCAGTAATTTCATTTCTTCGAGATGAAGTATGTCATTGGTGGCATCTGAGGTCACCTCCTTAGTATAGTGGTTTCCTATAGAACATCATGTTGCTTTGGCTCTTAGAGTTGAAGGTGAAAATAATCACCCCTAAGCATTCCTTCTAAAGCCCTCCCTCACTGTGCTTTACCACCTACATGGGGCATCGCTCTTTTTCCATTGGGTTTCTCTGCAGTGACAAGCTGTGTCACCTCCTTTTCTCTTGCTGCCATGGGGCTACTCATGGACCCTAAGGCATAGGACCAAGGCTGTGTTTTCTGTCTTGGTATATCCAACAGGAAAATGGAATTTGAAAAAGGGGATGTATTCCCCTCAGAGCCCAGATCACAACATTAAAATATATTTACATTTTATAAATACTTTTGTAGTGTGAAGGAAAAAAACCAATGGATTTGGGATTTAAATATGAGATGTGAATCCCTCTACTGTTGGTAAATCCATCTCTCTGCCTCTCAGTTTTCAGATTCATCTAGTGTAGAGCAAGAAGTTAAGAGGATGGGGACTGACTGTTGATCAACTTCTCCTGGAGAAGTCTGCATAAGCAGCAAGTAAATTGCTATACTGAGAATACCTTATAAAATTGAGTTGGGTTACAGAGGTCTTTCATAGTAGATCTCTTAGGTACAAGGGAGAAAGGGTATCATCCCTATTAATGATACAATACCTAAGGCATAGAAAAATTAAGTGTCTTGACCAAAGTTATATGGCTAATGAGTGACAGCTGGAAGTAGAACCCAGAATTTCCATTTTGGTTTCCATTGTTTCCCCAATACACTTCTTTTTCATTTCACTCAGGAAGACTGAGAACATGGTATGACTCTTAATTAGAAGAGAAAACAAAACCTGAACTACTGAGATCCTTGGTTTCTGAGAATTACTCATTGGCTGATCATATCCCACCACAGACAGAAACCAGAGGAGTTCACTTGTTTTCACTTAATCATTTTATTTTGAACAAGACAGATTCCTTCCTATCTCAGTTTTTTTAAAGCTCCTTACCACTTAAACTTGCTACTTCTTGCCACCAAAAATATTCATTTATTCATTTATGTAACAGATATTTATTGAGTGTCTTATCTGTGCCAAGCATTATTCTGGATGCTAGGGATATATCTGTGTACAAGATGAACAAGAATGCTTTCCTTCTTAAAGCTTACATTCTAGTTAGGAGATACAATCTTAGATGGTGATAAAGACTTAATCCAGGGAAGAGGATGGGAAGGATTAAGGTTGGAGCTACACTTCGAATGAGATGGTCTGGTATATATGACTAGTTCTCTGTGTTCCCTGGTATCTGAGAAGACTTTCTAGCCCCTTGCACTTAGATTGGTCCATATCACTGATTTGGACCAATGGGTTAGTAGCAAAAGTGATGTAGTAACTTCCACTAAGAGGATTTCAGAGAGGTTGTACATTCTCTATGGCCATTGTTCTTCTGCCACTGAGGCCATGTGAGGCTTCACATTCCAGGTAATGCTGATAAAAGATGGCAGAGTCTTCATCAGCCTGGCTCCATTAGTGACTGTGTGGAGGGGTACAGACCACCTGACCAAATGACTTTGGACACATAATATGAGAAAGAAATATATGTTTGTTTTGGTAAGCCAATACTATGGTGTTAGTTTGTCAACTACCATATTACCGATCTTACCTTCATGACGCATTTTGTTACACAAGAACTCTTTGAAAAAATGATTTTTTAAAAAAATGTTTTTATTTATTTCTAGGAGAGATAGAGAGAGACAGCGTGAGCAGGGGAGGGTCAGAGAGAGAGGGAGATACAGACTCTGAAACAGGCTCCAGGCTCTGAGCTGGCAGTCAGCACAGAGCCCGACGCGGGGCTCGAACCCACGAACTGCGAGATCATGACCTAAGCTCAACCGACTAAGCCACCCAGGAGCCCCGAAAAAATGATTTTTGAGTTAGTATCTAAATGAGGTGAGGAAGTAAGCAGATTGTTCACCCTCAGATTTCAGTTCTAAAATGATCCTGCGTCACTATTTGCTTAATGCTACAGGGTCAAAACTCCATAAGTACAGGGCTGCATTTTTTAAATGAATTTCCAACATTTTTGGAATTCAATACATCTTTGAAAAATGAATAAATGAATGAACGAATATATAAAAGACTGAGTGAATTGCACAAAAATTGTCAGAACACAAAAAAAGGTAACTAATACTATTGTATTTAACATTTAATCTCCTTTTTCGTCCTTGTATATCTTGTTCTTCAAACAAAACTGATAATAGATATTTATTTAATTAGGCTCTTTTGATTGACAGGAATGCTAATTATAAGATGCATTTGGATGTAAGGGAGACAAGAGTTATACTGGAACTGAGAGGGTGCTTATATGTCAGTTTTATGACTACTGAGGCATAGTTGATAAAAGCTAATGATGTCTAATATTTATTTATTGAAAAATGACTCTGTACCAGTAATGCACTAAGTCTTCACGTGTATTTAACCCTCATAATGGCTCTAACAGTAGGTCCCATGTTTCTTCTTCTAGGAAGAAGGTAGAATAGAGTTGAATAACTTACCCAAATTCCCATAACTAGTTAGTGACAGAGCTAGGAACTGAGCCCAGCTACTCTGATATCAGAGTTATATAATTAACAATTCTCCTATATAACATCCTCCTAGACCATCCTGCTTCTAGATGATCTATTGGAAGTTGCAGGGTCCTTAGCAAAAAGGTTTGTTTCTCAAATGTCTCAAGGGTCTCAAATGTATGCTTTGCCACTCATATAATTGAGCTACTCTGAATACATTTGTTTCTCTCTGGGTTTATCTACTTCTTTCACCATAAATCCATTTATTCTTTCTGTCTATAAATCTTTCTGAATTTTGCCATTTGACTTGTAGTCTCCTTTCTCATAACCTCTGTGACCCTTCATGGTTTGGTCTTATATCACGGCTTCTCTCTATAAATCCTTTCAGTTTCAATCTTTGTTACTGACCTCCTGATTCTTTCAGAACTCAAGCAAGAGTCCATTAAGCTCTTGGAAGCATGTCTATTCAGGCACCGTGCCAGGTTGTAATTTCTTGGTCACCTTATGGGTCACCTATATTGGGTCAGGCTACCCAATGAAGGTTTGATCATCTGTGGCCAAAGGAACCAAACCTTCTGGTGTAAACAATATTGTCTAACGATTTTCAGAGTTAAGGGCTTGACTATAGCTGTTTACTTAGCAAAGTTTATGAGCATTGCAGGAATTCCAATTAATATATGCACCATGATTGTCTACAATGAGCCAGGCATCACATAAGATACCTAGACACATCAGACAATATAATTATGATGCTTATGGGTGCGTGGGTTGCTAAGTTTGTTAAAGATTTGATTTTTTATCTCAGCTCAGGTCTTATTTCAGGGTCATGAGTCTGAGCCCTGAGTTGGGCTCTGCACAGGGTGTAGAGCCTACTTAAAAAAATCATGATGCCTAAGGTAGGCAGTATCAATATTTCCATTCCACAGAGGCAGACTGAGTCTCTAACCTTGACCAGAGGTCCATGGCTAGAAAAGAGCAGAGCCAGTATTCAGATTCCCTTGATAGTTTTACTACACCAAACTAGAAGGCTCCTTTGCATGTGTTTATTTTATTTAAAAATCTCTGCTCTCTCTCTACCTGAAATAAATAGAACACTTGAAAGTCACCACTACTGTCAATATTAGAGACATGTCAAATGCTGTCACTTAGCCAGAAAGCTCCTTTGGAGCAACTATGTAATATTATACAACATGACAAGCTCTTATCCATGGTGGCAATATTAAAGCCAGGCGCACATGGCTTGTGCAAAACCCCAAAGCCATTAGTTGAAATCCCAGGACCAGAAGGCTGAGAACTCACCACTGAACCGAATACAGTCTCAGCCCTGGAGAGCAGAGGCCACTCTGCACGGGTAGATTATTTTCATTCAAGGCGAAATGTGTGCCAACATTCAGCTTTCTGTTCTGGAGCTAGCCGGGCACGTTATCTTCTCAGTGTGGATTGGATGAGGGAAGTGAGAAGCAAACAGCAAATTCTTGGCAGCCAAAGACAGGCAGGCTGGGAGCAAGGAAGGGAGAAAAGCTGTCAGGGGACTGTGGAGGAGTCATTTGACTCTTGTGATGTTTTTGCCATTTTTCTTCAGTCATCAGCCTGTGGTTTGCAAGCTTCATATTTTCATATTTTCTTAATAAACAAAAAGTGAAGTGAAATCATGAGAATGAAGAACCTGGAAGAGGTCATCTAATTTTTTTTACCTTTACCCAGACTGTCACTGCTGCAACCAGGTTTTTAGCAGTTAAGATGCTTTCAGGAACAGGAATGTCCAAGTGAGAAAGGAAAAAAACACATTGAAATAACATAGCTGATTACAAGTAAGTCATCATTTTACATAACTCTAAGACTCCAAGTTAGAGTAAACTTAAAGTAAGGTTTGCTACATTTAATTCTCTATATTTCCTTTCTGTAGTGTTGGCTTAATCTAACAGTTGATTTTCTTTCTGTTTACAATATGGTGGCCAATAGTGTCCAGCATACATGTGTCCCGGTTCTAGAATAGAGAATACTACTCCTGGTAGTTTTCTCAGAAGAGCAAAGTAGATTCTTTTCCAAAAGTCCCCATCCAGGTACTCTCTGGTCTCATTTGCTGACCTTGAGTCACATGTCCAGTCTCAATCTAATTACTATGGCCAAGTGGGTGAACGTCAGTGATTAGCTTAAGTTAATTGACAATCACCCTTGAAGCTGAGAATGAAGTCATTTCATTCAAACTACAGGCTAAAATTGGGGGAAGGGTACTTTTCCAGATATCCTAGGGAAGGAAATGTGCTTAGGGTAGCCATATCAGATCCCGAGGGCCCTTGTCAAACCTCGGCTAGACCTTGAAAGTCTTCTCACTGAGCTTCTTGCCCCTGGTCTTGTCTCTTTGGTCCATCTTTGGTACTGCTCTTGATGATAAACAAATAAAATGTAAGCAGCTCACAAGGCATAACAGGCCTTTTATGACTATTTCCTACCTACCTTCTGGATTCTTTTCTATTCGCCCCACACAATGAACTGGGTGAAGTTTCCTAAACATTTTCCCAACCTTCTCTATCTGTCTAAATGTAATTCTTAAACATTCAGCTCAACCACTTCCAACTAGGGGCCTTTTCTGACCTTACTGTCTTCAGTTAGTTGCTCCTACTCTGTGCTTTCCAGGCAATCTGAATTTACCCTCCATCCGTACCGGATTGAGTTGCTTATTTTTTCTTTCCTTCTCAAGAATGTGCACTTCCCAAAGGAAAAATCCACAGCTCTGTATCCTTAGATCCTAGTGTAATGTAAGCACTGTCACTTAATACATGTTTACTATGTGATTATTATTTGCTTATAAATTCAACTAGGTGTTGCAGGCACAGTGTGAGCAGGATTCAAATTCAACCCTGGTCTGTACTGTCTTACATTCATTAAAAGAATAAATAACAAAATGTGAGAAGAAGTATGAGGCATCTTTCAACATCCAGGAGGTTATTGAAGAAAGCAGGAAACTCATCTCCCTCTATGGGACCTCATTCTCTCCTCTCTCTCTCTCTCTCTCTCTGAACCGCATTTTCATCACCTATAAAATAAGGTGCTTTTGGGGGCACCTGGCTGGCTCAGCCTATAGAGCCTCTTAATCCTTAATCCTGAGGTCATGAGTTCAAGCCCCACATTGGGTATACAGATTACTTAAATAAACCTTAAAAAAATAAATAAAATAAGGTGCTGTCCAATGATTAACATTTTCTTAAAGTTAATTATATTTTTCATTACAGTATATTCAATCTTTCTTCCTTTGTTTTCCTAAAAATTGGTATTTGTGGGACTACATGTGGAGGCAGCAATCGTGCCAACTCCTGTGAACATCTAGCTGCCGTTACTTTAAGCAGGTAAATGTTTAACAGTGGACAGTATTCCTTTCTTTGGAATACTGGTTGATTTTCTTGGGTGATAACAGAATCATATTTAATACCAACTACTGATGCCAAGGCTAAAAAAAAAAAGAATATTATATTAAGTGGAAATTTAGTGAATTTAGTACCAATCTAAATCTCTCCTTGTTCTTTTGCCAATGCTTTATTTCAGCTCACTGCCAAATAAACTTGCACCTGATTTTTAACTAATATTTAATGTCGGGAAGCTCTAGGGACATAATTTGCACTAGTAGCAATGATACATTCACCTAATTAATTAAAAACTAGCTTATAATTAAGAAAACAAGTGAACAAAGGACATTTTTGAGATGCAGTGGCCTCAATTTATTGTCATTCTTCCTCCCCCCCTTTTTTTGCTCACTTGCTTATTCTCAGGATTCAATAATCTTCACTGGGTATCCCAGTCATTAGTATGAATTAGCAACACTCCATCATAATTCACTGAAATTCACCAGAGACAGAGTTTTGATAAATGGAGAAAGATTTTCATAGAGATCAGTGTGGTGAAGCCAATTTATAGCAAATCTAGGTCCCTTTGGTAACTAGGTCTTTTTCCTTTTCCCTATCCTGCATTCCCTGAAATCTTATAAAATAAAAATACAAAATGAATGAAATCTCTAAAAAAAAATCACTAAATCTGAAACTGGGTTATAATAAACTTAACATTAACAAAGAGTTTGCATGATTAGAGTAAGGATTTCTAATCAATCCAGACAGATAAGATCACAGTCATAATTGCATTGGCTGTTATTATTTCCTTTTCATTTACTTGTACCAAATGGAAAATAAAGTCTTGATATGTCTACAAATGGAAATGAAAATAATGGTTTTCAGTGATAATTTGATAGGAAGTAATTGGCCACCTGAAGAGAAAAACCCTCATCGTGGAAATAATTACAAATAATTGGTTACTACAAGATTGGACTATATTTGATACAATCAGTACAATAAATACTCTTAACTAAAGATGTCAACATGGAGGTTTGGGGGGGCATGTTAGTAACCAGGTAAATTGGAGACAATAAAACCATTGATAGCTGACTAACTTTGGCTCATGGATATAGTTTATTTAGTCTACAAAATTATTTTGAACTATATTTTAATTAGCTATCAATACTTGAAAATGGAGATTTTTACCAAAAAATTAAGATTTATAGACTTTATTTTGAAGAAAGAATTGGAATGTCAGACAACACAGGGCTCTTATTACCACAATGGCAGCAACCCTGTGGAACTAGAATAGACCCCAGAGTCACCCACAGGCCCAACGGATCCACCTTATACAGAGAGGCCCACCTCGTCCTTGAAGATGCTTTGAGTTTGTGACACCAGCTGTTAATAACATACTGTATTTATATAAAACTTCTGAGTTTTATAGTATGTTTACTTTTCTTGATCTATACAATAACTTACACAATAAATACAGTTTATAGGAAAATAAACTGAGGCTTTGTTGAAGTGGTTCACCTAAGGACACAATCAGAAGCTGAAGAAGCCAGGACATGAATACACTTTTTATGGCTCTTCTGACATTTCTACCGAACCCTGCTAACTCTTGTTCAAGATTCATTAGGAAACTCTTCATTGGAATTATAAATGTACTCAGGTGAGGTTAAACATCCTCTATTTGGAGCCTAAAATGCTAACATTGATATCTTAGATAAAACAATGTTTTATGTTAGAAGTACCAAATGGCCAAAAAGCAAGATACAGTTTAGAATTGAACATTTTAAAAACTATCTGAATATTACTATTTCTTGGTAAATTTAATAAATCTCATTTAAATGGCACAATCTTGTATCATGTTGATTCAAAGGTATCAGGAGTTACTCAGATGCAAGCTTCTATCACACCTTGCTTGGACCACTGTAGCAGATTCCTAATTGGTCATATCATTCTGATCAGAGAGCATAAGGCAAGCTGACAGGCTGCAAACACCTCCACCCCGAGGTGTGATATGTGTGATATTCCTTAGGGACTCCTGGCTACCCAAGAACAAAGGAAAGGGGAAAAACAAATGGTTAACAATAGAGATCATAGTCCTGCAGGACCTAAGTCTCCATCACTCCTCCATAATGATGTGGGGAACAAAGGCAGAAGGAAATGGCAGATAGAACTAAATTTCCTTACAACTTACAGCCCATTGACAAATACTGGAGGCTGGCAGAGTAAAATATTTCTCCAGGAACTTCTTACTGTCTTAATGTTAATGCCTTGCTAGAGGAAAAAACAACCTTAGTTTGACAATAGCTAGGCCTCCAGTATCCTGTGAGTCCTCTTTAGCATATGAAAATCTTACTGGAAACTTCCCCTGGACTTTACTTGTCTCAACTCCACTGTATTTAACCAGTGTCTCCTCAAGGTCTGGAGCAGCTCTTCCTGCCCATAGGTCGTGACCCCGTGCTTCAATAAAATCACCTTTTTGCACCAAAGACACCTTCAAGAATTCTTTCTTGGCCATCGGCTCTGGACCCAATGAATCCCACTATCACCCCAAAAACCTCATCAATTCCACTGCTTGAAACGCTTCAATGGCTTTCCAGGGCATTTGAAATAAAATCCAAATAGTTTACATGACTGTATTAGACCTGGTCCCTTCTCTGACTCTTTCGTCTTATCTCACACTGCCTTCCTTCCCTCCAATCATAGTCACGTTGTTTCTCCAACCAACTAAATATCTTCTGCCTTAGAGACATTTCACCTGTTGTTCTTCTCTGGAATATTTTCCCCTTTTCTCTCCCTCCCCCCCCCCCACCCCCGCTCCTTTCATGAACAGCTCTTTTTCAATTTCCACATCTCAAATCATCTGTTACTTCCTTAATAAGGAGTAGTCATCTTCTGACAAAAACCCTCTGTGGAATGAACCTGTCATACAGTCTTCAGAGATCTTTTCACAACATCAGATTGTTGTTTGCTTAGCTATTGTTTCATAGTTATTTCATACTGATTCTTCCTATAATACTGGTTTCTTTCCTTCAAAGTGTAAGTAGAGATTTGCTTGGTTTGTTCACCATTACACTCCCAAGCAAAAGAAAGGTGCTTTGTATGTTGGAGGTGCTTAATAAAGACAAGAAAAGTTTCCTCTGGGAAGAGGAAGCTTACTGTGAAGTGACACATGCATATCCTTTGAAAGAACAGGAACTGAAAGATGGCTCCAGATCCAAGATGAGGACCTTAAGAGCTGGACCTGGGGATGTCTATTCTTTGCCCAGGAGGCAGAGTTATCTTCTCAACTCTTCTCTATACTGTCATCTATTTTTTATGCAGCTTTATAAAGCTTGGGTTCCTGATCCTCTATTACTTCTGTATATTTTCCTTCCTTCAGAGTTTCTGCTGACTCATTTCACACAATTTTAATTTGCATAGAATTTTTCACTGTTAGAGATTGCTATAAAGCAAAATGGCCATAGCACCATTTTGCCGCTTATTTCATGTAATTTTATTTTATTTTATTTTATTTTAATATTTTTATTTATTTCTAGGAGAGAGAGAGACAGCGTGAGCAGGGGAGGGTCAGAGAGAGAGGGAGTCACAGACTGAAACAGGCTCCAGACTCTGAGCTGGCAGTCAGCACAAAGCCGGATGCGGGGCTCGAACCCACGAACCGCGAGATCATGACCCAAGCGAAAGTCGGACGCTCAACCGACTAAGCCACCCAGGCGCCCCGTATTTCATGTAATTTTAAAATACCTGCATTAACACCAGTATTAATTCCAACATGTTAATAAAAATCAAAATATGATTGCTGTCAACTCCTACACCAAATATGTCAGGCCACATATATAATTTTAAATTTTCTAGTAGCCACATTAAAAACGTCAAAAGAAACATGTGAAGTTAATATCAATACTACATTTTATTTAAGTAAATATTCTAAAGTTTTTTTTCAGCAGGTAATCAATGTAAAGGTATTGAGATTGCTTTTATTCTTTTATTGGTACTAAGTTTTAAAAATCCATTATGTACTTTACACTTATGCTGCCTTGCTCTGGATTAACCACATTTCAAATGTTCAAGAGCCATATATGGTTGAAGGTTACTGTGTTGAACAATGATACTGCTATTTTGTATCAAATTGTGTTCTGCCTGAGATAAAAGGAGGTTATTCTGGCCTTTTGGCCAGAGCATCTCCAGTGCAGATGATTTGGAAATATGGCCCTCATTAAGATAAATAACAGTGTTCATAGCATTGGAGGAATAGCAGTGATGAGATCCTATGAAATATATTTGGTCTTATGAAGATAAAAGAGGAAGAAAAGAGGAAACCAAGCACTGGGATAAAGGAGATGATTAGGGTTTAGGGAAATAGCTAGGAAGTGGTCCTGGGAGAGGCTCTCTACCTTTTCCCTGTTTTCTTCTCTCCTACTCTTACCTCACCATCTGACTATGCTCCTTATTAAGGCGTCTGCTACCACTCTAAGCCAAGCCTATCAGGGCCTCCAGAATTTACTATGGACCCAAATGGGTCCTCGTATGCATAAAAATGATTAATAAATATGCAAAAGGATGTTCACTGTGGAAAGAAGAATCTAAAACATTAACAAAATGCCTGGGAAAAGTTTTAAACAAGGGAGGAATATAGTTCGAGCACATTAGAGTACCATTTGGTTTCATTAGCCTCCTTGTGTAGCTTTCAAGGTTTAAATGATTCAGATTTCAGATTTTTTTTTAAATGGTGAAGCAATGATATCATAAAAGAAAAAAAAACAAGTGTTTTGGTACTTACAAGTATGATGCATTCAAATGTCAGCTAATAAAACTGATTTCATCACACTATTTTCAGCTAGCCTCTTTTTGTCTCAACTCTTATTCCCATTGCTGAAGGACAAATTCTCTCTGCACTTCTTCATTCAAATTTCTTTATGAGAAAAACTTACTGTCCCACTTTTTGCATTTGGTCAAATTATCACTTCCTGGCCTATTTATGGATGGACAGTTCTCGAGTTAGGTCATCTAGTAGTTCAACTGGTTTTGGCTAAGAAAGACAATGTGACCCCGAAAGAACTGTGGACAAGTAGGCATAGCAAATGATATGTTTTTTAGCATATTAATGCACTGGGAAAGGTGAGTGATCAACTGCTTGGCTTTCTTCAAGGCAATACAGATTAGTAGAAGATACTGTGGGCTTGGCAAGGGTGTGTGGGGGGAGGGTGTCAGATTTCCTGGCCCCGAATATCGATGCCACTGAGAACCAGCTGAATGTACCTAGACAACTTAATTGACCCATCCGAAAATCTGTCATCTATATCATAGAGATACTAATAGCGTCTATCTCTTGGTTGTTATGAGGACTGAGAAAATATATGAAAGTTCCTTGAATAGAGCCTGGCATGTAGTTAATGCAATATAGTATTACTTTTTATTCTCTCTATTGTGCAGAAGTAACCATATACCTCTGGCACATTGTGTTTTTGTTAATCTTCTCAACAATTATGAACAATGGTATTGTGATCACCATATCACCTATGAGGCAAGCAGGGCTAAGGAAGGTTGAGCAACCTTCTTAAAACCACATAATTAGTAAGTAGCAGAGGATGGGAACTGAAATGAAGGCTGACTAATTTAAAAAGCCAATTCTTATGTTTTATTACAACCATTTCTCTCCCAAGAGAGCATATATACTAAAAGAGCTGAATGTCAAGAGTCACCATACTTTGGAGAATTTTATTTCAATGATATGTGGTTGATTATTACAGAATATGTCCTCAAGATCTTATTTGGTTTCCATGAAGCCCTAATTCTAGCTCCATATTCTATTCATTTATATGCATAGGCTGCCAAAATGCAAGACCTATCACTGACGCTCTGTACAGTTGGGTCCCACTGCCGTCAAGTCATCACTGATGTGTTGAAAAGGTGTGTTCCGGTTTGCTTTGCAGAGAAAGAACTGATGCCTCTCTGGGCTGAGACCAGACACACTGCTCGAATAACATGGCTGTGGAACCCAATCAAAAAGACCAAGCTTTTGCCCCAGGGACTAGAATGATGGAAAAGCCAGCCACGTTACAGCCATTCTCTGCCTCCATTACAGCCTTGAAATGGTTTGCATGACTGTGCAGCTTGACCAGAAACCTCCTGGATTTGCAAAACATTTTCTGTCATGCTTTGGCTTTTTAAAAAGAGGTCCAAACTTTGAACTATTTCCCCAAAGATAGACTTTGTCTTTGGACCTCTGAGAAATAAAATACACACCTGTGTAGAAAAGCGTGAAAGTATCACATTTAAGGGTAGAGCCATTATAAATGTTGTTGCTGTTAAATTCTGAAAATCAGGACTTGGAAGGGAATGCCTCCTCTGCTGATTGCACTGTAACTGGTGCAGCTATAATAGGCTCCAGACACTACTAGAATAGCAGATATCTGTGTGTGACTACAGAGGAATATATAAGAAAGAAAAAGACAGATGGTGTACTTAGGTGCACTTAAGTCTGATTGCATGAGTTGATAATGAATGTTTAAATATGGCACTCCCATAAAATCAGATACCTGTAGACAATACTGGAATAACTACAGACTTGCTAAGGGAAAAAACGAAGTTGTGGATTCTAATTTTTGTTTTTGTCATTATTATGATTGTCTATTTACTTGTATGGGAATCATGACTTTTCTCTGAGACTAATCATAAAACAAAAAACACAATCAGTAGCAGAGAAAACAGATTCTTAGAAAATAAGAAGAAACTTAAAAGATTATTTCAGAGCTGTGGAAGCTCATGACCAGACAGCTCAGATGGCAGAAGTCAAACAATTCAGTGACAGAGGATTAAAAGCCATGTCCTATATGTTTCTGCCCATTCATTGTTCCTCCACAAAACACCATGCTTTCTCTCTGAGAAGATTATATTAAAACAGTATAAGCCACACAAGAATCATAAACAAATCACAACCAACATTGTTCAAAAGGGCATAGTTTTCTATGCCCACGAACTACTAAGGTTTACATACTTTATTGGCTCCAAACCAGATTAAGTAGGATTTTTGAAAACCTTAATGAAAGTTGGATTTTATAGTTTGCAAATATGCACTCAATTTTCCTAAAGGGCTCCAATTTTAACACTATTCCTGCATATGCTGTCCAAACATCTCTTCAGTTAGCTTATTAGAATTGCAGAGAAAAATGGGCCAAAATTTGATTTAGGACACCCACGGAAAGATGACTCTGGCACTAAGTGGTCCTAGAGAAGGGTGCCCACTTCACGTGTGCACGGACAGGATGGCGAGGGCACTGAGGGAGCTGATCCCGATCTGAAATGCATGCTCCACACGGAAAGTAGACATCGATCAGAAGCTGTAAATAAATTGGACCTGGCACCTTAAGTGCCTTAAATGTTTGAAGTTAAACCTTAAATCGCATCCTTATTCTTAAAGGAAGCGGGTGAGCCTCCCATCAAAGAGACTGGTAGCATAATCAAGATGAGTAATGCAGCGAAATTCTGAAAGGACTTCACAATCTGAGTGGGAAAGACAGTCCCCGGTGCTGGGAGCACTAAAAGTCCACATGTCACTTATCATGAATGGGAATCTGGGTGGTGAAAGATGCACATACTTTAAAAACAGACAGTGCTGACATATATTGGAAACTCTTTGCACGGTGGTGGAAATGCTTTCCAACCATGCTCTCAAAACCGGTCCACACTGGGATGAAAATTTTGAAAATGATTCAACAAAAAGCGAGGAAAAGGACAGCTGCACATACAATGTAAAATTACTTTATAATTCTTAATGTACGCATTATATAGTTGTATAAATAGAACTATGAAATTACTTATAATTTCCACATGAATAGCAACATTCAGTAAACAAATATTATACAAATGTCAGCTCTCTAGCCTCTAAAGGTTTTCTTTCTTTCAACCCATCAAAATGGCAGGATGACCATTAATTACAATTTGTGAGGCTGAGGTGAAAACTATAATACTTGCACACATTCATAACAGACTGCAGGAGAGGAAGGGATACCATCAGCAACATAGACATTTTGAAAAATTCTGGCAATCAGAAGGCATGTAGAATCAGACTGACATGGAAATGAGAACAGAGAAAGTCCTAACTGTGGAGGTAAAAGCAGTTCTTGCCAATGTGGACCAGGAAAAAGTTCAGCTCAGGATTAAGGTGCAGAGAGAGTGTGTAGTCAGTGGCGCAATGATGAGAGTGGAGAGTGTGAAGGTTTGACTATGGAGGAGTTGGTCCGATTGTGCTCCTCCTACAGTATAATATAATGGAGGCCCCTTGCATCATATGACTTGTCTAAAAATAAGAAGTGTCCCTGATGAGGGTTTCCAGCTGTCTGTCAGGCAGAGTTGTTAAGTCACTCAGAGTATGTTATGATTTCAGACCTTCAAAATGGATGATGGTGATGATGATGAAGATAATAATAATAATAATAATAATAATAATAATAATAATGGAAAGAAGAAAGGTAGCTCCACCCAGTACTGAAAGTGTGAAAGGCATTAACATAGTTCTCATGCAGAGTAAAGACACTCTTTGTCAGTTAGTGGGGAGGGGCAGATCAATCGACTAACTATAAAAGAAGTCAGCTTGCTCCTAAATCTGGCCCACTCAGTATAACATCCAGCCACAAGAAACGAGAGAAATCACAAACTCACTTTAAATGAGAAAGTACACATGAGCTACGGAGAATAAAATACATTTTAAAAATATAATTTTAAAAATGAGTTGAAAGGAATGATTTTTTTCTGGAAAATATAAATGACCAAATTGATTTTAAGAAAAGGGAAATAATCTTAATAGACTGAAAATTATTTTTAAAAATTGAGAAGAATCAAAATCTCATTCTAACACCCCACCAAAGGCAATAAAGCAAAGCAGATTTACAGGTGAGAAACATCAATATGTTATAAGAAAATAAATCCTTTATTTAATGTAAAAACAATCCCAGATCTTAAGACAAAATTCAGAACTTTTCAACCCATTCTATAAAGATAAGATAATCCCTTTATCAACATTGGAAAAGATAGATGTTTTAAAAAGATAAAAGAAAACTACTGTCTAATCACAGCTATAAATATATAGACAGAAATTCCAAATTAAAATTGAATAACCTAGATGCAATAACTTATTAAAAGACTATTTCATGATTTGAAATGATATGACCAAAATTATTTTTAAAAAGGAAATGTCCATTATATGTCAAGTTACAACCAGCCATTCCTTGTGAGCTGTATAAATATTATATTATTTTCTACATTTGCCATGTAAAGAAGTTTAAGACACCCTAGTTTAACCCAAAATGCTTGTTACATAGTCATATGTAGAGCACAATTTCATTTGTGTGTGTGTGTGTGTGTGTGTGTGTGTGTGTGTGTGTGTGTTTAAAAATAGAGAAGAAAATATCTGGAAGGATAAACCCTGGTACAATAGCAATGGTTACTCTGGGGGAATCATTCTATTTTTGCTAAATGTTGTATCTCCCACCCATAGTACACTCATTATCGCATAGAAGTTTCCTCTTTGTTAAATAAATTATATAAATTAAGTTGGAGTGAACTATAACTTTTACATTTTATCGTAAGTATTTATATTGTTTGAATATATATTTTTTAATTTTTAAAATGTTTTTATTTATTTTTGAGAGAGAGAGAGAGAGAAAGAGCACAAGTGGGGGAAGAGCAGAGAGAGAGGGAGACACAGAATCGGAAGCAGGCTCCAGGCTCCAAGCTGTCAGCACAGAGCCCAATGTGGGTCTCAAACCCACAAGCCTTGAGAGTATGACCCGAGCCAAGGCCGGATGCTTCAATGACTGAGCCACCCGGGATACCTTATTGTTTGAATATTTTTAAATATTTAATTGTATTAAAGTGACATATTAACACTGTAAATGTACATACACATATATACACATACATGCAAGTATAGAACTATTATTTCCCAGTGGTCATTCATTAACAGATATTTGTTGAGAAAGTACTATGTGCTAGGCACTGTTATGGATGCTCGATATCACTCAGTGAACAAAACCGACAAAACAGATTTCAAATATATCCATTTATTTATTATTGATAATTATGATTATTTAATCATTTATTATTCCATCAATCTGATCACTTAATCTATTCCAGATTCTTTGTTAAGAAAAATCTATTGAATCTTATAAAAATACAAGGTCTCCTCATTATATTTTTCTAAATGTATATAAGGGAAATTTACTAAAATCAGCTAGGAAAGTGAGTATTCATTGTTCTTCATAACTGAGCAGAATTCACTGGCATGTTTTTTCAGACTTTTTGTTAAAAAATCAACATAAGTCAATTCTAAAAAGGATCATACACTTTTTGTTATCTGTATAAATAAGAAAACTGCAAAACTTTCTAACCAAGGGGAAATATATCAAGGAACACTAAGTTTGAAATCAGATGGACCTGATTGTAAACGCTGTATTGTATGTGAGCATACTTCTGGATTTACTGTACCTAAAAGGGTACAGAAAGCTGTGCCAGCATGCCACTGGGAAGGCTGGTAGAACTTGGAGAATGTTATGATGCACATTAAGTAAAGTAGAAGTAACTATAACTCTCATGGTGTGTCACGGAAGAAGAGCTCAAGAAGCTTTAAGAGGTGGGGATGTTAGAGCAGAGGTAAGCCTGAAAAACCTACTGGCGGATTATCCACCATGGTACAATCCAGAAACACTTTGTTTAACAAATTGATAAAGGGTCTACTATTCAAAAAATATCACTATCATTGAGAATCTCAGTGATGGTTTCCCTCTGAGGATTAGTCTTGATATTGAAAGATATTACTACACAATTTGCTTCTTATAGCATTGAGAATATGGGTCTCAAATAAAAGAAGCCAGATGGCAGTGCTTAATTCTCAGAAGCCAAGGGGGTGTAATTATCATAATGAACAGCAGGGTTGGTGTGGCAGCCAGGAGGGTCTGACCTATAGAGAGCTATGAATATTGTAAATCGGACAATAGCCAAAAGCATACTCCATGATCTTTACTAAAAAAAGAAATTAAGATCAGATGATCAGGAGATTGAGAGTAGCCACCCAATAAAAGTCATGATTTCTTGCACAACTTCTAGATAAAAGCCAATTTTCACCTTTGGAATCTAGTGACTAAAGGAGGCTGGATCTTCAGTAGAAAAGAATCTAGAAAAGTAAGGCAAGTATAAAGATTCCCCAATACTTCTCCAAGGGGCCTTCAGCCATTTACAACAGGAAGAGGGGAATATTTCAAGAATAGAGGATCCAAGTTAACATTAAAACATGGGAATCCAGGTTTTACAACTTCCTTGGTGAAGTTAAAGCATAAGGCAGCCAAAGAATAAGTGGTGTTTTGGGCCAGGTTTGGTTTACCCTGGTCCCTGAATGTTTAATTGGAATAGACATACTCAGTTATTATGTTCCATACTGGCTCCTTTGCTTGGAGAATAAAAACCATTGTACTGAAGATGGCCAAGTAAAGCTTCTGAAACTAAACCTCTCTCTTTCTCTTGCCAAAATGGCTACTAAAAAAATAGGAAAATGGCACAGATTAATGCCAACCTAGAGAACACAGAGTAGTGGATATTATCATATCTCCATTTAATTTACCAGTCTATACCTTATGAAAGTCAGATGAATTCTGTGACATAATAGTAGGGTACTGCCAGTTTAATTGAGCAACAGTACCAGATGTGTTATATTTAGTAGAACAGATTAAAATAGCCTCAAGTACATGGTGTTCAGCCATTGATATGGTCAAAATGATTTTCATCTTTTTTTTTCCCTCATCCCTATCAAAAGGGTGGATGAAAATTAGTTTACATTCACATGAAGGAGAAAACAGTACACATTTATAGTCTTGCCCCAGAGTTACATGAAAACTCTCCTATGTTCTATCAAAATATAGACTGAAGCCAAGTGAACTGTCTTATCATACCTCAGAATATCACACTTGTCTATTCTATAATGACATCATGACATCATGCTAATTGGGATGAATGAGCAAGAAGTGTAAGCATAGTAGAAGCTATAATAAGATACTTGCCTTGAGAAACAGGAGATAATATGAGGAAGAATCAGGGCACCAATATATCAGTGAACATTTTAGGATTCCAGTGGTCTGGGACAGGTGCAATATAACTTCCAAACTAAAAGGCAGATTATTCTATTTCTTATCTATGGTAAAGAAGGCATAATCTCATAGGTACCTTTCGGTTCTGGAGACAGCCAATACCACACTTGGTAACATTGCTCAAATCCATACCCTGGATGGCCCCCAAAGCAGACATATTTAAGTGGGGCCCCAAAAAGAAAAGGACTCTGTAACTAATTCAGGCTCCATGCAAGTGGTCCTGCCACTTGGATCATATTATCTGCCTGACTCTATAGCATAAATGGTATTCGTGCTGCTAAAAGACACTGTGTGGAGTTTATGGTAAGATTTGGGAATGAGAATTTGGCTCATTCCATCCAGAAAAACACCCAGAGAAGCCAAAGATGCTACCCTAAACAGAGAAAAATTAAGAATGGATAGCATAGGAAATAAATTATGATGTACTTCTGCAAGAAATAAATGATGATGTACTTCAGAGTTACTTAAAAAAATTATTTTGAATAAGTTAGAAACCTTCAGAATTTTAGTTTGCTTATGCAGAAAATTGTGTGAATTTTGAAGCACATGCTACTAGAAAGAGCACAATTTAGAGTTATAAAAGTCTATAAATTCGATAAACAGGATCTTGCATCCATGAGGATTCAAGTTAACTGTGTCGTATTGTGTATCACCACTGTATATCACAAACTATCACGTTATTTCATTTAAGCCTCTGTAAATACTGGGAATAGATACTATGATCCCAAACAAGGAAATGTGGAATCTGGTTTCAGGGTGTGCCTGAGTAGCTCAGTCTGTTGAGCATCCTAGTTTGGCTCAGGTCATGAACTCAATGGTTTGTGAGTTCAAGCTCTGCAGAGGGCTCTGTGCTCACAGCTCAGAGCCTGGAGCCTGAAGCCTGCTTCAGATTCTGTGTCTCCTTTCTCTCTCCTCCTCCCCCACTCATTCTCTCTCTCTCTCTCTCTCTCTCTCTCTCTCTCTCTCTCTCATTAAAAAATGAATAAACATTAACAAGAAATTAAAGTTTTAGGAAGCTAGGTAACTAGACAAAGTCACAGAGTTGATACCATTTGAATGGCTGTTCTTCTGTTCATATAGTTGTTCAACTTCCTTTCCTGCTGAGAATCCATTCTTGATGATTAGAGAATAAATCCTAGTCATCAATTCCCTATGCATATATTTGACTGTGTGTATTTCAAGCTCTACTAAATGCTTTCAAAATCACAGAAAATAATTGCTTTATATTCACCTCTTTATTAACCAGTACACACGGGCTCTGCTTCCTGATTCATTTGGTTCTCAGGAATTATATTAGAGGGGGCTACTTTCAACAGCAATGATAGTAGCAGCAACAGTAGTAATAAAACTGAATGTGTTGAATGCATTTTGTGTGCAAGCCCCTGTTCTAAGGAATTTTCATGTATAATTCATTTATTCAAAATAGTTATCAGAAGTAGGTATAAATATTATACCTATTATATTATTTATAACTATTTAACATTTGGAAAAACTGAACATAGGGTTTTAAAAACCTTATTTGAATCCATACATCGAGGAAGTGGTAGAAATGGGTTTTGAACTACGATCCAGCTGCTTTGACCGTACTCATAAACACACACTATACAGAAGAAATGACTGCCAAACAGGTAAAACCTAAATCTACAGTTCTCCAAATAAAATCTGAGTTCTTTTTAAGTGTTTGTATTAAGGTGGCCAATACTTGGAAGACAAGGATTTTGAGTGTTGTACGTGGTGATTGTGAACAGGCTTTCTATTTGACAATAAAACTAGAATTTACTTAGTCTGCTCTTCAAATGACACTTTTAACTTAGAGAGATGGGATCAGCATTTTGTAGAAAAAAGGTCAAGAAATTTGTGTCTTAATTCTAGTTTTTCCATCAAAGACTATGGAACAATAAGCAAGTCATTTAATCTTATGCAACCAAATTTTCTCCTACGTAAGCAGCTATCAATATTACTACCTCTAAGGACTGTTTTAATGATTAAATGGGATAATGTTTGTAAAGCACCTGTACAGTATCCTGATTCATTACAAGAAACAAGTAAAAAGCAAGCAAATAAAAAACCATGAATGGTTTCTAGAGTTGTTGGAGTAATTGGCCCTATGTCCATTGGGTGATAAAAAGCTAACTTTAAATAATCAGGCATCTGGGTACCTGGGTGGCTCAGTCAGTTAAGAGAGTTGGTTTTGGCTCAAGTCATGATCTCACAGTTTGTGAGACTGAGCCCTTAGTAGGGCTCTGTGCTAACAGCACAGATCCTGCTTAGGATTTTCTCTCTCCTTCTCCCTCTACCCTTCCCCAGGTTACATGCTCTCTCTCACACACAATAACTAAACATTGAAAAATTAAAAAAGAAAAACAATCATACATTAATTGAGATTTTGGTCCTTAATAACATTTTAAACATCTCTGGGGCATTTGTAGTAGTCAAAAAAATGACTAAAGATTTAGATGTGGAAAGGGATTACAACTGTCTGCTTTTTATAGTATTGTAGGGTTTCCCAGAATACCTCTTTTCCTTTTAAGTCCATGGTGAATTAAACACCAGACTTTTTTTTTCATTCATTTCTTCTTCTAATATTAGCACCATGATTTTTCTTTGGAGAAACACCAATCATCTCCTCTTAGCACGTGCAATTTTTAGGAGGGAAGGCTACCTTTGCTCTTAGCTCCAAGGGTGGCAATATAAATAAGACATTAGAGGTGACCCATGTCTGACCAGTGAGAGAATCACATGCCTCTGCCCATGATGATTGGTCCAGAGATGGACATATGTACTAAGCCAGGCCATTCTGAGCCATTGAGACTCATTCTGGACTGCTTTTCAAACTACTGGACATGAAACACACTTTTTCTATGGAGGTTGCTGACAGGCTAGGATACTAATATAACCTTGGAGCTGCTGGAAGCTATCTTGCTATCATGAGTGAAGACTGTCTGACAGTAGAACCAATACAGCGGAAAGCATAGTTAAGAGATGGCTAAAGATTGAGTCCTAAGGATACCATTGATTTCCTGTGGATCCATCTGTTTCTGAAGCCGGAATATGACCAAATTTTTCAGTTACCAGGGCCAATACATTATCATTTTTTCTCTAAACTAGTAAAATTGGTACTATATCACTTGCCACTAAACAATACAAAGATAGTTATTCTCTTGAATTCCAAGTGTTGGATCTGCCAAATGTATTTAAAATGCTCAGCACCATTGGCAGCAAATATTCCAAGCTTTTAAGGACTGCTCAGCTATACTTTCCATGCCTGTCTCAGCTGAATGCCCGCTCTCAAGATCTAACCAGTGAGCAGCTTTGCCCAACTTCTGGTCTCGCCTCTCTGTCTTTCCCTCAAGAATCTGAATACAGCATTTGAGCTCTTTATAACAGAATGGCAAGATTGTTTTGCATAAACACACATGACTTCCTCCAACTCATTCCCAAATGAGTCCTCTCCATCAGTGCATAGAGATGCCCATGGCATATGGCTCCAACTACACTATTACATTCATTCCCTACAGAGAATCTCTGGGTCAGCTCCGGGAGACAGTAATTACTCCTTGCATGGAAGTAGCTGTTTATCACTCAGGGGCTTTTGTAATTGATGTTTCTTACACCAGTGTTTCCTTCTTTTCAGAGATGCCTCAGAGAGCTGCAGACTAACCTCTTTAGGTAACATTTGCTTTTTTGTTGTTTATTTAGTTTTTTTTTAAGCAAATATCATCTTATGATGAATTTGGTCCATTATTACAAAGACCCTGAATTCACATCAGACTCAATGCATTGAAAATGATAAATAACCTCTTGAAAAGAGTCACTGAGTATTTTGGAAAAAGGAACCATATTTAATTCTTTATAATCATAACATTATCTCCTGAAATTGCAAGTAGCTCTTTAATATGAATATCAAACCATTCATATTATAGGCAAAGAACTTACTTTCTTTGGCTTTGAAGACTCACTTTTTCATTTTTTAGCCAAAATGCCATGTTGCTTCATAATATTAACACAAGGAAATATCATTTGTTCCCACTACTTTAGACTAGTGCATTTAACATTCCACAGACTTGAGGCTCATAATAACCGTGCAAGCTGAAATTACCAGGGCAACTTCTTAGTTGGCCTAATGTGAGTGTAGAAGAGGAAGTTTTAAGCATGTGCCCATCTGATAGAGGACCTTATTTGAAGAACATTATAGCTAAATTAGAGAGAGCATAGGGCAACAGAAATGATAAATGGAATGGAAGGGATTACTGAACATATGAGAAGAGATTAAGAAAAATGGGGTTGTTTAGTCTTAAAAGAAGATGAGTCTGAGGTGAATTGATTGAGGAATTTCAGCTAGCTAAGGGCCACAATGCAATTAAGTTTGATCCATTGAAGGTGTACCTTTAAGCAGAAATGTATGAAAGGCGAATTAAAGGGCTCTTATTTTACAGAAAGTGTGGTGATAAGCAAAGAAAGGACTTGTAAGTACTAAGCTAAAATAAAATTGTTTTATCATACTTAAGAAAATATTTGTACTGGCTAATTGAAGACTCACATAAACAAAGGAGAAAGACAATGGGAATAAGCTTACAAAGACATGGAATGTTATTTTTAGAAGCAAAACCACTTCTATTTATTATTTTCTGTTCATATTATAATGGAATTAAGATATGTGGGTTGAATTCTTATTTATTCACATGCTATTCAACTGACTCTGTGCCTTGGTTTCCTCATTTATTAGAGAGGTAGCAAAGTTAACATTTATTGTTTTATTAGGTATTATATAACTAAATAAAAGTTGTAACTCTACTACTTGAAGTACAAATTATTTATTATAGATGTAAATGTTATATTTACCAAGCTTTTGGTAAATATGACCAAATAGTTTTGAGAAAAAAATACGTTGTAGAAAGCACTTTGTAAACAATTTAAATAATTTACTCCTCCTCTCTATCTAGTTCCAAAACAACACGAGATGGCAAAACAAAAGTACATAAAATAAACTAATTCAAAGTAGGTATTCTGGGGCAAAAAGTTCAGGAAAATAAAATGTATTGAGGAAAAAGTCTAATTCATGTGAACGTAATATGGATAGACTGCAAATTTTTCTCTAAACTTTCCGTAACCTAATGGAAAATACACAACATAGTAAATTCAAAATAAAACAGACCAACCACTATGGCAAAGAAGGATTATTCTTGACTTTATAATCAAATAACTATGTTTTCCATGTGGTGTTCTAGAGAGACTGCACTTTTATAATGAACAAGTTTCTTGACAACATGCCTAACAATGTGCACACAATACTTTTCATGAGATTATTTATTTTAGTATTCATCAGTGTAATATTTGGCATAAAATCAAAGTATAATTCAATAAATGTAGTTCTAATGAGTATTGTATAAATTGATCAAAATACCCAATTCTTTTTTTTAACTCATAAGTAATACATCCTATTCATTCATGTAATCAGTCATCCTACCAATTCACATTAAGTGTCTACCATTTTCCAAACTTTAATTAAATCTCTAATCATAAAGAAATAAATTATAGTCCTGGTCTCTTAGTCACTTCTGCTTCTGAATTTAATAGGATATCTGGTATTGGACTAGATTTCTTGCCAGACCAATTATAAAATTGGAATAAAATACACAGGAAAAAAGTTATCTGAAAATCATAGAGAACCATCAAGGCAACCAGGATTTGAGACGCAAGCTTGCAGGGACATATTTAAGCCCATAAAGCTAATCAAAATCAAGCAGTTTTATAGTTCTTGGGAAACAAAAATAAAATTCAGGACTATAAGGAAGAGAAGCCTAGGTAAATAGTCCAAGTTTTCTTGAAAGCCTAGAAGAGCTATACCCTGGGAACAAGAGAAAATGCTAATAAACTCTCCTGGACTAAGTTGACATGATCATATTGAAGCTACTGTTCAGAAGAACAATAAATTGTTCATCATCAAAATCTTTCAAATTGTTCATATACAATATTTAACATTTAATTAAATAAATACTATAAAATAACCAAATGATCAAAAACAGAAGAATAAACACAGAACATAGAAAAGAGACCTTGGTTACAATAGTTATTAGAGGTATCCAACAGAAACTTCAAGATAACTAAGTTTAATGTGTTAAAAATAGAAAGATGAAAAATATTGAAATTAAACTAAATATATGAGGAGAAATCAAATGGAAATTTTGTACTAAGTAAGAAGTTAGCAGGTATTAAGAGATTAATAGATTTTTTAATAGAAAATTAAACACAATAGAAAGTAAGATTAGAGAACAGGAAAATAGAACAGTAGGAAATATCCAGTTTGAGGCACAGAAGGAAAAAATGCAAAATACAAAAAAAGCATAACAAACCCCTAGAGTACAATAAAGATGTTTCACATACTTGTATCTCGAGTCCCAGACTGGGAAAAGGATGAGAGATAAAGGGGAAAAATATTTTTGAGCAGATACTGTTATTTTTCTAAACAAACATTAATTAATTATGCTACAGATTTGAAGAAGTTAGGGAAACCATAACACAGGATAATTATAAAGGAAGCTATATCTAGACATATGATAGTGTATATATTAAAAAATATATAAGGGCAAATATAAAACTTCTAAGCCAAAGAAAAAAAGACACATTATTTTCAAAGGAGGAGGTATAGAGATAAAAAATATAGTTGAATTTTAAAGTTTTTTAATTTTTTTTTATTTATTTCTGAGAGAGAGAGAGAGAGAGAGGAAGTGTGAGCAGGGGATGGTCAGAGTGAGGGAGACACAGAATCTGAAGCAGGCTCCAGGCTCTGAGCGAGCTGTCAGCACAGAGCCTGACCTGGGGCTCGAACCCACAAACTGTGAGATCATGACCTGAGCAGAAGTTGGATTCTCAACCGACTGAGCAGCCCAGGTGCCCGGAAATATATTTGAATTTTAAAGAGAAATGATGAAGTCAGAAGATAATACAGTGACTTATAAACAGCTAAAAGAAACTAATTGCCAAATGCCACCAAATAAGTGCCTCAAATAAAGTTAATGCATTTTAAACTGTATTAGTACTCTATTGTGGCCAGAACAAATTACTACACATTTGGTGGCATAAACAATATAAATTTATAATCATCTTATAGTTGTGTAGATTGGAAGTCTAACACCAGTGTCAATGGACTAAAATTAAAATGTTGGCAGAGACAAAATTTGATGAATTTTGAAGACTCTAGAAAAGAATCCAATTCCTTGTCTTTTCAGGATTCTAGAGGCTACCTATATTTCTTGGCTCTGGACACTCTTACTCCATCTTTAAAACCAGCAACAGTGAGTCAAGTCTTTCTCACACTGCAATCACTTTGGTTTCCTGAAGTTGGTAAAGGTTCTCGACTTGTTTTTTTTTTTTAAGTTTATTTATTTATTTTAAGAAAGCCAATGGCATCATAAACAGGGGAAAGTGCAAAGAGAGAGGGAGAGAAAATCCCAAGCAGGCTCTGCACTGTTAGTACAGAGCCTGACGCAGGGCATGAACTCATGAAACCATGAAATCATGACCTGAGCCAAAACCAAGTCAGAGGCTAAATCAATGAGTCACCCAGACACCCTCCACTTCTCTAGATGCATATGATTAGTTTGGATCCTCTGGATAATCTAAAATAATCTTCCCATTTTAAGGTATATAACTATTTGCAAAGTCTCTTTTGTCATAAAATGTAACATATTGTAACATATTCACAGGTTCTGAGGAATAGGGAGTGAACACTCTTGAGAGCCATTATTCTACTTACCACACAAAAACTTTAAAAAAATGTTGCCAGTAGACCTTCACTAAAATAAATGCTAAAGGAATTTCTTTAGGAAGAAGGAAAATGATTCTAATAATAACCATGATAGGGGCGCCTGGGTGGCTTAGTCGATTAAGCGTCTGACTTTCGCTTAGGTCATGATCTCAAGGTTCGTGGGTTCAAGCCCCGCATCGGGCTCTGTGCTGACCGCCAGCTCAGAGCCTGGAGCCTATTTTCAGAGTCTGTGTCTCCCTCTCTCTCTGACCCTCCCCTGCTCATGCTGTCTCTCTCTCTCCTAGAAATAAATAAAAATATATATTAAAAAATAACCATGATAATGCAGGGAGATACTGTTGGAAATGATATCTTGTGATGCCTGGGTGGCTCAGTCGATTAAGCATCCAACTTCAGATAGTGTAATGATCTCACGGTTTGTGAGTTAGAGCCCCAAGTCAGACTCTGTGCTGACAGATTGGAGCCTGGAGCCTGTGTCAGATTCTGTGTCTCTGTCTCTCTCTGCCCCTCCTTTTCTTGCACTCCCTCTCCCTCTCTCTTTCTTTCTCTTAAAAATTAATCATAAACATTAAAAAATAAATAAAATGGTAATATCTTGAGGAATTGAAATACATATAGACCCTAGTGATGTGTTGGAGCCACCTAACACTGGCATGTAAGAACTTAGTGATAAATTTTTAGTATTTCTGAAAGTTGGCTCTTAAACACATTATTTTAACAATTATTAAAATTTAAGTTATATAACAATACAAACAGAAATTATAGTAAAAAAGTAATGAGTAATCAAAACTCAACACTTCCTAATTATTTTACTACATTTTATCTATGCTGCTAAGATTATTTTTGTCTATTGTATATACATGATGAAAATAATGCATATAATGGTACACAAATGTGCATCTTTTTCCAACGTACATTTCGTGATGCCAATTTGTAACTTTGAGCTTGCTTTCATAAGAGTATTTACACCATGAAAATCGGCAAATAGTACAGATCAGGTTTGATTTATTGTTTTTGTTGATTGGCTATAAAGCAACCAAGCAATGTTAATTATGCAGATTTATCCATATTTATCCAATTTACTATTATCCAATTTAGTAAAGAAGTTGCTCATGTTAATAAGTTAAGAACTGACATTGTTCTTCGTTACCTTCACTTCATCATGCATGTGAATATAACAAAATATAAACCCATTATGTCTAAGTACACTTACTCATCATATTCAGACAGAGAGAGAGAGAGAGAGAGAGAGAGAGAGAGAGAATCCCAAGCAGATTCTGTACTGTCAGTGTGGAGCTCAGTGTGGGGCTTGATTCCATGAATCATGAGATCATGACCTGAGCTGAAATCAAAAGATGGTTGCTTAACCAACTGAGCCACTCAGACAACCCATGGAAATTTAATTAATAATTAATTAAGTAATTAATTAATTAAACTAGTTAGCTAGCTGGTTTGTTTGTTTATTTGAGAGGGGAAGGAAGGAGAGGCAAAGAGGGAGAGAGAGAGAGAGAGAGAGAGAGAGAGAGAGAGAGAGAGAATTTGAAGCAGGCTCCATGCTGTCAGCACAGAGCCCAATGTGGGGCTCAATCCCACAAACTGTGAGATCATGACTTGACCTGAAATAAAGAGTCAGGCAGGTACTTAACTGACTGAGATACCCAGATGCTCCAGTGTATATATTTTTTTAATTTGCAGACTTAGTGCTACAATTTTTAATCAGTAAGAAGTATAATAAACTCATATATGTGTATATGCATAGACTTTCTTCAAATAACTGTTTGCTAAATGTTTACTGGAATATACCGAAGTCGGCTCAAAATATAGTAGTAGCACAATAGGTGAAATTAAGGTGCTAGTTCTTGCAACATCTGAGAGACAGTAAAATTTATTAATTTAAAGTAAAAAATGTTTGTAATTTCTAGGGTGGAGACTTAAAGAATAGTAAATAACAACTTAATAGAATGGAAGAAGATAAACAAATAGATACCAGTACTCAGAAAGAATAAGATCTTTCATCTATTTCTATTTAATGAAGTTACTAATATATTTGGAATTAAAAAAATTAACCTCATTATTTGCTTTTTCTAACTCTGTTCATCTGATTTTATCCTTTATTCAAAAATTTTTATTTTCTCTGTGTGGTTAGATTCTTAACAAAACTGTTAACATTTCTATATGTAGAGTTGTAGCCTGACTTTTCACTACATGTTATATTGCATGCCATTAAATATTCTTTGAAACATCATTTTTAATGGCTACATAAAAATCTCATTATATGTACTATTATTTATCCTCTTTCTTATTGGTTGATATTTTCTTTTTTATGAGCTGTTATGTGTAATGCTATGAGGAACATCCTTTTCCACACATTTCTTTGGCAAACCTCTGATTATTCCCATAGGGTAGATTTTTAGGAATAGGATAAAATGGTATGAATTGTTTTAAGTACTTCATGCATATTGCTAATTGACTTTCAGAAAGGTTGTGCTAATTTATACTCCCAGTAGTAGTTAAAGGATGTTCCTTTCTCACTATGATTTCTTCAACATTGAATATTATTACTTAAAAATATCTTTGTCAATTTTTAAAATTAAAAATATATATCTCATTGTCATTTGATCAGAATTTCTTAAATTACTATTCAAGCTAAATAATTTTGTGAGTTTATTAGCCTTTTATATATCTTCTGTGAATTGTTCATTCATGTGACTTGACTAAATTTTCCAAATACTTTTTTCCTTTTTAAAAATGTTCCTATATTTTCATGATGAGCAATTGATTTGTGGAATTGCATATGCCAATATTAATCAGTTCATTAAATGTTTACTAAGAATTACTAACTTTTAGACTTGTGACAGATACAAAAATATATAACATCCCAATAAGCCCATAAGGTGAGTGGGGAGCTGTTGATTCATCTGATAACCTAACCCAATTCATCATAGAAATATGACTAATAGAGAAATGCATAATATAGGCAATAAGTGTACAACCCAAGAAATATTAGTAATTGGCAAGCCTTTTTAATGCAGTTAGGGTTTGCTTTGAGCCTTGAAGGAAGAATAGTGTGTACATTGAGGGAAAGAAGCTGAAAACAAATGGAATGAAGACAAAATATATGTGTGTGGGTGAGTAGAAAGAGTGGAATGTGGTGTGATGTTTTTAGCAGATGGATTCATGCCAACATTAATTTAGATAATTGGTAGCATTAGACATGTGACTTGATTTAGCATCTAGTACTTTGTACTTCCTTTCCAATCAGAATTTACTCTAAGATCCTCTACTGGGGTGAAAGACAGTAATAATAAAAGGCAACGATGACCACAAGAAATGAAGACAGTGTGCCCATCATAGGGGATGCCATCTGCAAGTTATTTTAGTGTCAGCACTAAATATGGAAGGCTAAGGGAAGCTCCCTGAAATAGACACCACACATAATAAAACACTCTAGAAATGCATAAATCAAGTAAGTGATTGGATGTATCTCTTCCTATTATAGAAAGAAGATTTTTACAGACTTCTCTTGGGACCATACGTGTCTTTTTTAGATTGCCTGAGCAATTTAACCTTTACCCGCCCCCAACAATCTTATTCTCTTTAAGACAGACAGTAAAATAATTATAAGCATTCAGATTATAAAAAGAATAATTTTCAAGAGCAAATCATTTGGGAGCTTCCTCTTAATTGATACTGAACTTGCCTTCCTGCTGTAAAAAACAAGGGAACTCATTAAAATGGGAGAAGCATTGGGAAACAAGTAGTGTAGGACAGAGGGAGGAAACAAGTGGTGTGAACTCTATAATTGTCTGAGCTCTCTACATGAAAGTGCTTTTCTATACTATAGTGCAGGGAAGGGTATTTACCATGCAACTAGCAGAACACTGTAGTCTCATTGAGTGGAGAAGAAAACATCAAAGGGCTTGTTAAAATGCTAAGTCAGATTTTATCACTTCTCCTTACCAGACACCCACTATGGCTTCCCATCTTATGAAAAAAAAAACCCTGTTGGGCACTAAATAGTTCAGTCTCCACCATTACCTCTTCCTACTTCCTTTCCCCTAGTTCATTCATACCAAAGCACCTACATTTCTAAATCTCCAAGTTGTTGTTCAAATGAGCCAGGCTCTTTTCCTTGTTTTTTGTTTTTTGTTTTTTTTTTTCCTTTTCCTGACACTCCTTTCCTAATACCCTCTACCTCCCTGCCACCAGGATTTTTTTCTTAACTTCATTCCAGTCCTCTGGTCAATTCTTACCTGTGCAGATAGACTCTCCTTGTCATCATTTATAACATACCTTTCCCCCAACTCATTATTTTCTGTCATGCTCCTTACTTCATATTATTTTTCTTCATAATATTTATTACCTCAGAACAAATTATTCCTTTGGTTATTTATTGAGTATCTCTCTTTAGCAATATTTAAGCTTCATGAGTTCAGAAATTTGTGTATTTTCCCCAAGGCCAGGTGCATGGTAAAAAACAAAAAACAAAAAACAAAACATGTATTCAGTGAATGAATGGCTGAAGAGAATTCCGGGCAAGGGGAGAGCAGTAAAAGTAGGCTTTCTAGAGAGCTAAAGAGAAAGGGTTTTATTTAGCTGAAAATGAAATGCCCAGAAGTATCAGCATGCACAATGGTGTGGAGTGAAGCACAAGGAAACAATTTCAGTTCAATCTGGCTGCAGCGTGGGGGATCTGAAGGGCAGCATCAGAAGACAAGACAAATCAAGTGGAGGAGATCACTGAATACTAACTGAGGGTGTATGTTTGCTTGGTTTTTTAATATCCCTGGAAATCTACAAGATTAACTGGCTCTGAGGGCCTTTAAGAGAGGAGCAATTTGTTTAAGGTAGTATTTCCAGAGGACAGCTGGGCATCAGGGAGAAGGAAGCTACCTGAAAGCAAGATAGTCTGAGAGTTGTGTGGGTCCAGCCAATGAACCGGACATGGTGAGCACTGGCTCCCAATCACAATAATATTGAGCTTTGGTGATGAAAAGGAAAATCACTAAAATGGGACACTTTTTATCTTTACTGTTGCTTGCCAAGCATCCCCTGTGAATTATCAAAGGGCTACATAAAAAGAGGTTGAAATATATTATTATCCTTGCAGGACACCTATTATTGTGAATGACTGATTTCTTCTCTCCAGCCCTCAGGGACATTGTGAGCTCAGTGCAGGGACCTAATAGAAACTTCTGCAAAAGTGTTCCAAATCCTTTTGGCTGAGTCTTTCAAAAAAGAACATTGTAAGCTAGTGACCTTTGTGCATTTTTAGAATTAACATGAAGATCATCCCTTATTTTCAGCTTCAATTGATTGCTTTCATTAATTCATTTTTTTTTTTCCCCTAAGAGGCAGGCCCCATTTTACAGATGGAGAAAGTGAGGTCCATAAAAATTAAGAAATTTCCCTGAAGCTAGAAATATGAGATCTATAAAGTCATGTTGGCTCAGTTTTCCTATTAACATAGAAACTCCTATGTATGCATTTGTACAAGAATACAAAAAAGACATCAACATTTGGTGACATCTAGTTATCAGTAATCAGAATTTATATCATTTAGGGCAATGACAAGCTGACAAATATGAAAACCATTAATAATAAAAGTCAACTGTTTGATGCTTTCAACTTTCTAGACTTCCACATCAATTTCTTTCTCATGATATTTACTATATCCTTCTAAGTTTATAAAAGACGCTCCTTCTTACTTTATAAGAAGTCTAAAAAGATACCATTTTGTCTGACTACTTCTCAAGTGTTTAGAAGCCTATGCACTGTACCTCCTTCATTCATTCAATAAGAAATTCATTTTTTACTTAGGAAATATTTGTATCAACTAAGTGTCAAACATCTGGTAGGCTCTACATATACTTTGATGAATAAAATAGACAATCTCAGGCCTTGTAGATCCCACCTTTCATTAGAGAAGACAGGTAAGAAACAAGTAAACAAATGCATATTTGCATGTTGAATGAGGTGATAAAAGAGAATTAGACATATTTTTAAAATGTCAGCAAATGTCCTTCTTAGTTAATCAGATCAGGAAGGCCTCTCTGAGAAGATCATATTTAAAGTTTAGACAAACAAGGAGAAGAAAACAATCTTGCAAAGCACAGGTGAAGGTATTTCTAGGCAGAGGTGGTTATGTATGAACATCCTGGAGATGGAAAAACTTAACATGTCTCTGGAGCAGAAGATAGTTAGCACAAGGCAGGCTGCAGGAGTGAGCAGGGGCCATATCATTCAGATTCAGGTTATGATGAAGAGTTGACTTCATTCTAAGTAGCATAGGAAACAACTGGAGGTTTTAGGCAGGAGAGTGACCAGAACCATGGGTTAAGAAAGAACATGTTGGTTGTAGTATTAAAGATAGATTGAGGGATGGGGAGTTAGAAAGGAGAATAGTAAAAGCATGAAGACGCCAAGAGGGAAGTGGTCTAGGTCAAGAGTGATGGTGGTGCTGGTAGTAGAGACAAGTCAGAATCAAAATGTATTTTTGGAAGGAGAAACAATAAGATTTTAGGTCAATTTGATATTAGACAGGGAAAAAGAGGCAATCATGGAGGACTTCCAGTCTCTGGCATCAGCAAATGATAGGTGGCAGAGCCCTTTATGACAATGAAAGTGGTGAAATCTAGGATATAGGAGGGAACAAGTGTTCAGATTTGAGTAGACAATTTTGGTGGTGCCTGGAAGACACCCAAATAGAGAAAATGAGTACGTAGTTGGGTATCCAGGTCTAGGGCTTAGAGGGGATGCTACTCTTATTAATATGAACTTGAGAGTCATCTGTATAAAGATAGAATTCAATGCTATTTAGTGAGAGAGTATAAGAATGAAAAAAGAGGGTTGAAATTAAGTCCTGGGAAATTTTCAGAAATAGTAAGTTAGTTCAAGAAGAAAATCCTGTTAGGAAAAATCATAAAAGAAAGAGGAAGGAGGCAATCAGCAGCATGTGTTTTCATGGAAGTTGGGAGAAGAGTATTTCATTTACTAATCCTTCTTACCCCTGTGGCCCTCCATTCAAAATTCAGCTCCTGGTGAGGGTGACATCTTTTCTAGAATGTCTTTCTCCATAATCCTCGTTGACTACCATGCACCATGCAATTGGCTTATGACTGTGTTACAAGAGCAACTATTAATGTTTGCCATGTATTAAACACTTAAAATGTACTAACAGTTACACCATGCATTTTACCTGCATTTATTATCTCTTATGCCATAATCACATATTCATTAACTAAAACTGATTATTCTTTTTTCCCCTCAACTTTAGTTGCAGTAGATAATATGATCTACATTGGAACACTGTTCAGAAAACAGAAACAAAGATATGCTTGGTAGAGTATCTCCTTTGCAGAATTTGCAAAGTAAATTCTTTATATTCTGTACATTCATAATTTACAATTATACATTTACAGTGTATAGATTTGCCTCCCCTACAAACCATGAGCTCTTTAAGGCAGGCCTTGTTTTTCATTCATCTTGAATCCATAGCGCCATGAACATTGCTAAGTATGTTTTTTTTATGTTTATTTATTTTTGAGAGAGAGACAGGAAGAGAGAGAGACAGAGTGTGAGCAGGGGAGGGGCAGAGAGAGGAAGACACAGAATCTGAAGCAGGCTCTGGTCTCTGAGCTGTCATCACAGAGCCCAAAGCGGGGCTCAAACCCACAAGCCTTGAGATCATGACCTAAGCTGAAGTCAGACGTTTAACTGACTGAGCCACCCAGGCCCCCTGCTAACTATATTTTATGTGCACAGTTTTATGGAAGTATTAGTGCCTATTTCATATTTCAAAGGTAGTTCAAATTCTAAATCTGTGTTAGGTGGAAATGGGTAATATCACTATTTTTTTAGCTTCTTTTAAAATCAGTATTAAAAATCACTATACTTTAAACTGGATTACCTGTTTTTAATAAGTACATTTTTAATTATTGTATTTTGGAAAGGTGGAAAAGAAGTAAAGCAGTCCATAGCTGGTGTGTTATATTACACATAACTTTCTTCCAACCTGCTAAGTTTGTAAGGAATCCTTGAGCCAAATTAACACCCTATTTGAACTTTCTATTCAATTTTGAGACACTCATGATCAAATGCCATTTATGTAAAAGGAATTCCTCCTCTTTATAGACAGAATGAAAACATCAAATTACTAGGAGCTGCATTTATAAAGGAGCATTTTAATAGGGCTGTATCGTAAGTAACACACATGTGGCGTATCCTTCTATGCCTAGGCTTTAACACTGTTCCATATCATATTTTAAATGTACATCTTCAAATTAGTGTCATTTTCATCTTATTCATTCTTTGATTCCATAAAAAATAATTTTCCTAGGATAAAAGTTTAAATAACCCACAAGCACGGAAAAGCAGAAATCCTCAGGAAAATTTCGAAGTTTGAAAAGATTTTAAAAATCACATCTGAAACATCTTACCAAGTAACAAACATACATACATAAATGTGGAAGGATTAAACTAATGAACACAGGAAGAAGGCAACTTCTGGGAGAGCCATGGTAACTGACACAGCCATAACTGAGCAGCAAGAGTGACAGGGAAGCTCCATGGTTAGACCATCAGAGGAGTCTGTTTTCAGCAGAAGAGATGCTTGGCGTGGCACCTGCTTTGAGCTCATTGAAACTCGCTTTGAGCTCATTGAAATTCACTTGGATATTCTTTGTACTAAAAGAGAAAACTGACAAAGTCAACTAAAAGTTTTAACAGTTTCTAACTTTTGTTAGATAGGGTCGTTTAATTCAGCCATTTTTGTAGCCGTTGGGGATAGTTTAAGAGCCTTGATGAGGTAAGGTTTGGGCTCAGACAAAGACCTGGGATGTATCACAGGCATGGAGTGGAGCTCAGGTGTCAGATGAGGTTATCTGTCGTGCATACCACTTAGTAATGATAATTATGATAAAGCATAAAGTTTAATAAATATAGCTTACAGACTATCCTTGGAATATATTTATTTGTGTATCCCTAAAAATAATTTAGTGAAAGTATACACATTCTTGTACCTTTTCAGTTGGCAGCTGAATTTTTTGTTGTATTTTAAATACATTAAAGCTGTCATTTCCTGTATAGTAGAAACATTAACATTTGAAAATAAAGTTGTTAAATAATACTTTAAATTTTTCCAATAAAATGTAAATATCATAATGATAAATACCTGTGATCATTCATTATAATAAATGAACAGCTTTAAATAAAACATCCGTTTTGCTCTTTGAACTAGTATTTTTTATTCTACTCTCTCCAAAATTTTTATCCTAATTTCATGTATTCTATGCTTAAAAGGACCTTATTAATCTCCATACCATATATCTCTACAATAAATGATGTATATAAATTAAGATTTAACTTTGAAAATGTTTCCTGTAACCATAAGACTATTAACTGTTAAAATTATCTTCCACATTAATTTATTATAATTGTCTTAAGTACGCCATTGATCAAAACAACATATTATATTTCGAATGTTAGTAATAATTATAAAGTATTAAAGTAATATTTTATTGGAAATTCATCTCAATTAGATTAATGTCTTTTTATTCCTTCATTGGCTCATATATCTATGGATATCGCTTATTGCTAAAATCACATAGCTACTGTATGATTCTTCTCTTATTTTTGGCTTTTATAGATGTGAGAGCCGAGACATATTCACATAAGTAAGTGGATGGGAATGGAAGGAGCAATGTCACTCAATTCTTTGATCTTCTTCAGAGATATATGCCCGAATTCACATAGTCATCCAGGATCATAAATTATTCCTAATCTATTAACTGACAACTTCATTAGGTCCTCTTCAATTTTGCTGAAAGTAAAGAATTGGAAATCACATGACTTTCAGAAAAGATTTGTCCCCTAGTTAGAGTCATTCAATTTTTCAGCATTCCCACCAGTGTGTGTGTGTCTTTGTTTGGTGTCATAGAGGTTTATGCGTCCTGGGACCTTTCACCGGAGATAGATTCTAGTATTAGTGAAAGCTATGCCTTTCTCTCCTAAAGTAGAAGAATAGGTTTATGTTAGAGATGGTAATAAAAAAAAGCTGCATGGTGTCATTAACATTCTCAGGGAGACTGATTTTAGGAAAGAGCACATGAGGGATTTGCGAACTCAGAAACTCTTAGAAAGTCTTCATTTACCACTGGTGGTATATGAAACAGAAAGCCCACCACTGATGCCACTAGTATATAGCCCCTTACCATTAACCTCACATCTTAACAGTCTAATTAGGTCATCTTTCACTGATTACTATCCACTTTACATGTTCATGTATCATATGGGTATTAGTTAACTATGAGATATAAATATATACAACACATTGTAAATATACACAGTAATAAGTTATCTATATTTGATAGATATATAGTAGTAAGTATGCCAAAATCGTCCAGCATGTTAAAATGTATTAGTAGGGAGAGATTATATTAGACAGCAGGGAATAGGATAAAGAAAGTCGATAAGAATGGAAATGGATACGTTTGATACAGTTCTACATCTGGGTATCTACTTTAATAAAAATATGCTAAATAAGAAAAACTTGTCTTTGCTAAACAAATATTTATTTACAATATTATTTACAACAATAGGAAACTGAAATCAACCTAAATGCTAGCTCATGATATATTGGTTTAATAAATATGGCACAATTCTTCAAGAAACATTTTCCAGACATTACAATTATGCTTATGGAGATTATGGAATAATCACAACAAATGTTTGTTATGATACTTAATTTATACAAATTACTATGTTTAAACAAAATTTTGTCAAATACAATATAAACAATGTGAAAAGTAGGCATATGAGAAAAGACTTGAGGAAAACACATGAGGATAATAATTATCTTGTGTGGATATTTATGTGCTTTTTCTTTTGACCTCAAAATAGAGGAAATGTGATTATATTGAACATGTATTATATACTTCCTCTTTGAAGACACATATATGTTATATACAGATAGTTATACATAAACGTAAAAGGTTAACATATATTTATATAATTTACTATATGTAACATTATATATAACAAGTATAATTTTATTAATTTTCTAAAAAGTAATACAAGCACATAGTAAAATAGTCAAATAGAAGCCTTATAAAATAGAAATATACATATTTTTAAATTCAGCCTTCCAGGACATAATCACCATCGACTGCTACTTATGTATACTTTTAGACACTCTTTATACATATAGAAAATATATATTTTATGCATATGTATGCATATATGCATAAATGAGCACCTGTTAATCACATATTTTTTTACTAAATAACATATTAATCATATCTCCTTTTATTATTCTTTTTTTTTTTACAAGTAGTTTATTGTCAAATTAGTTTCCACATAACACTCAGTGCTCATCGCCACAAGTGTCCTCCTCCATGCCCATCCCCCCCTTCCCCCACATCCATCAGTCCTCAGTTTTTGTCAGCATTCAAGAGTCTCTCATGGTTTGCCTCTCTCCCTTTCCCCCACCATTTCCGCCCTTCTTCTCTGCCTTGTTCCTCCGTCAAGTTCCTCCTAATCCTCCTATATGTGCAAACATATGATATTTGTCCTTCTCTGCCTGACTTATTTCACTCAGCATAACACCCTCAAGGTCCATCCATGTTGCTACACATGGCCAGATTTCATTGTTTCTCATTGCCATGTAGTATTCCATGGTGTAGATAAACCACATCTTCTTGATCCATTCATCTGTTGATGGACACTTAGGCTCTTTCCATGTTTTAACTATTGTGGAGAGTGCTGCTATGAACATTGGGGTACATGACAGTATGGTATTGGCACAAAAACAGACACATAGACCAATGGAACAGAATTGAGAACTCAGAAGTGGACCCAAAAGTATACAGCCAACTGATCTTTGACAAAGCAGGAAAGAATATCCAATGGAAAAAAGACAGCCTTTTTAACAGATGGTGTTGGAAGAATTGGACAGCAACATGCAGAAGTGTTATTCTTTTTATTATTCACTTGCCTTCTCTTTCTACGATCAACATTTCTTTTTTTTTAAGTTTATTGTCAAGTTGGTTTCCATATAACACCCAGTGCTCATCCCACAAGTGCCCTCCTCCATGCCCATCACCCCCTTCCCCTCATCCCAACCCCATCAGTCCTCAGTTTGTTCTCAGCATTCAACATTTCTCTAATTTGCTGTATTTGTGCATTTTTCCTTCTGGTCACTTAACAGTTATTTAGGCTCTTTCTAAAGCTTGCCTTTAAATTTTTACATATTGCATTTAATTATTTTTATATACGCCACCTGTAGATACCATTTTTGATTTTTTTATCAAAAGTATAAGATAGCTTGTAAATTTCCAAATTCTATCTCCCATGTCTTACTTCGATATGTAACTGTAGGTTTGGTTTGATTCTTTTCCTTCTCCTTCTCCTTCCCCTCCTCCTCCTCCTCCTCCTCCTCTTCCTCCTCCTCCTCCTTCTTCTTCTTCTTCTTCTGGTTACCTCATACTCTCAAAATTCTGAAACTTTTATTAATTGATTTATGTATTGAATTAATTTCCAATTATTTAAAAAGATGGAAAGCAGTACAGTTCAGATTCCTCCAACCTAATTCCTTCTTTCACCTTGGAATTTGTTATATAATAATTTTACATTGCCAGGATTAATAACATTTATTTGCATTCCCTACTTCCCTCAGCCCCTTATTCTTAATTATCCATTTGTATGGATTTATGACCCAATTCTGTCTCCGTGCTTCAAGTTCCTCAGTTAATTGGTTTATAAAAGAGTCCACATGAACTTCGTATTCTTTTTTACCACTACCTCCCTGCAAGAAGATCTCATGAGTGTTGTATTTCCAGAATTCTTAAAAGTTGTATAAAACTTTTGGGTCACATATTTGTTAAACCAAGGAATATGTAGAAATTGTTCTTTACACATCTCACAGTCAGTTTTAAACCTCCTAAAAGTTTGAAGTCCACCTGAGTTTTCCACTCTTTTGTAAAAATTGAACACTTTGCCTAGATAACCTGTTTATTGTGTACTCCTCATTATTTATTCTTTGTTATTTATGTATAAAACTTTACCAAATAGAGTTTTTCTCTTTCATTCCCCAGAATCAAGTGTTCTTTTATTTTTGGAAATTTTTCTTTTATTAGATCTTTTAATATTTTTCCTGTTCCATTTTTACTTTTCACTAATTATGTATATATTATAGTCTTTTGATTGTCTCTCAGAACTACCATTTTCTCTGTAATTCCTTTAAAGCTATGTTTTCCATTTTATTTCATTGAATTTTCTGAAGCCCAACTCTTTGTCCATGATTGTATTTCTGGTAATGTGTAGTTTTAAAGATAGTTGCTTTCATATCATTTTTAAAATTCGGGACTATTCTTCCTGAGAAAGTAGTTTGTTAAAGAGTAGCAGTATGGGGAGATAGACTAGGGAAGATGCTAAACAGTAAGCAGCTTGGATTTAGGTCTACGGACACATACCCTATGCCCAGAAACATGCTTCTACTCTGCTCAACAGAAAGTCTGCCAATCCCACAGCAAAACCTCATTTATCATAACTTTTGTTTTAGTGGGCTTATTGTTTCTGTTTCTTTCATTAACTGCCAAGATCAGTAGATCCAGATTAATGATTGCCAACTCTGGTTTTTCATCCACTTTGACACAGGAGCAGCCAGCTTCTTGCAAAATTAGTATGCATGTGCTTTTCTTCGTTCATTCTCTTCTCCTCTGTGGCTGTGGTTTCATAAAAAGCTCATGGGTACTCTCACAGTGCCATCACGCACTTTGCAAGAAGTCCATAAACTCACTCCTCAGAAGAAGCCATCCACCTATGGAGATCATCCAACTTGGAGAGTTCTGCAGAAGTATTTTATCTGTTCTCAAGTCTCCCCTCAATCTGGTTGTATTTCACAATATTTGGCAATGATTATTTACATTTTACGCATTGGCATGGTGACTTCATAACTGGAAGCCCTTATATTACCTTTAAAAGTAAGAAAGTACATATTCAATTATCAAAATAAGGGAAGAATTGAGTTGATTCTCAAATAATAGGAAGAATTTATCATTGAATATGAGGCTACAGTTAGTATAGGTAACAAAACTATAGTTACAGAATTGCCTAGGGCATGTTTTGGGAGAAAGAATGTTTTTTGGCTGGGGTAAGTTTTTTATAGATTAGTGGGAGGTAGGTCTTCAAAGACAGGTGAAGAAGATCACTGATAATATAGAATATGGAGTTTATTATTATGATTATGATTTATTTTCTATTTGAGACCAAGAGAGACAGAGCATGAGCAGGGGAGGGGCAAAGAGAATCCAAAGCAGGCTCCAGGTTCTGAGCTGTCTGCACATAGCCCGATGTAGGACTCGAACTGCTAGATCATGACCTTAGCTGAAGTCTGACACTACTGACTGAGCCACCCAGGCACCCCTATTTGTGGGAGCCTGACAGTGACCACAAGAAAGCGTGGTTAGGGACGCGGGGATGTGCCTGCACATGGGGCTCCCTGCCTGGGCAAAGCATGCCTGCAAACAGGGTGTTCTGCCAGGAGGCTTGCACACAATATCCAAGTTTAATGGTCCGCTCGCAAACGAGGGAACATGCCCTCCTTAGAAGTAAGGAGAAGGCAGGAATTGTGAGCAGGCCTCTTAGTAAACATGTTGTGGTCGTTTCCTCCCTTTGCTCCCCCCTGTCCTTGAAATGTGTTTGGCCACTTGCCCTTAATTGGTAAAGGAATGCATCTTGTAGATTTCAGTTTGTATCCAGTTACCGGGGTATAAAATAAACCGCAAGAGGGGCTTGCGTAGAATTGTTCCTCTGGCTGGAGTTGTGTCTGTGTCTGTCTTTTGTGTGTGTGTTGTCCTTTGTGTCATTTCGTCCGCAACACTATTTTTTTCAATCTACAGAAAATCGGGAACTATTGAAGATCTCTGATCAGAGAATAGGACAATCATAGCTTTTCTTTAGAAAGATTAATTTAGATGTGATATAAGAGATAAATGATAAATTTTACACAGGGAGTTCACTTAGGAGGGTTACTATAAAAGCCTCTATATTCGTTTTATATTTTTGCATAATAAATATGTAACTTCCAACAGCTCTGTAGGCAGGAGTCTGAAGACAGGTTAGCTTGGTCCTTTGTCCAGTTTTCTACAAAGTTGAGATCAAGGTATTATTGGGGCTATGGCTTCATCTGCGGTTTGGGCTTCTCTTCCAAGCTCACTGTTTTCTGGCAGAACTCATTTTCTTAGAACTGTAGAACTCATGGCAACTAGCTCCCCAAAGCCAGTAAAATAGTCTTAAAAAAAAAAAAAAAAACCTTAAAGGATTTTCTACTGATTAAGTCAAGGCTGTCTAGGATAATCTTCCTTTTGATTAAATTCAATTGATTTGGGGCTTTAATTACATCTGAAAATTTCTCTACCTTTGCCTCATAATGCAACCTATTCAAGTTGGTGAGATCCATTACCTTTGCCATATAACATCATTTAATCATGGGCATAACACCAGGGGCTGGGGATCAAGGGGCCATCTGTGGACTCTGCTTACCATAGTATTTATAAAAGATATTGGGCAGAATCAGCAAAGTGCCCAGAAAGAGACACATGCAACGGATCCACAGTGTTCTAATTCAAGCTGGAATAGAAATAAACACATAAACACATAATTAAATATAGGGTGATAAGTGCAAATATATAAGCATGTATAAAGTCCCATGGTAATTCAGAAAGAGTTTCCCGTTCTTTCTGAAAAGGTAAACATCAGAGAGAGTTTCCTAGAAAAGGTGGTTCTTGAGGGTCCAATAAAATTAATAAGATTACCAAATGCAGAACAGATATGTAAAGTGAGAGGAATGATAATCAGCACATAGATAAATCTTCAACACTTATAATAATATATTTACACTCTTTTGACATTTTATTCATTATGGACTTCTGCATTTGTTCTTATATTTTAGAACATTGCATTAAAACATTACATATCTTGATTACTAATTTTTTTTGGCATTCTCTTCAGTTTCACACCAGAGGGAAGTGCCTCCCCCTCCTTACCCTCGTCCTGGCTCTGAGTATCAAGTAGCAGTACTATCCAGGGAATTGTGATTATTTAGGTATTGCAAAGGTGTAAAGTGAGAGTGGAGAAATTACAGGGGAGAAAGCTAGAAAAACTGGCTGGGGGTAAAATCATGAAACATTGTGTTTTGTTCTCTGAGAAAACATCCAAAGACTTGACTCTGAGGATCACCAGGAAGAGTCACAGTTTTAAACTGGAGAGTGACCAGATGAGACTGCCATTTAGAAAGATGACATTGGCAAAAAAAAATAAAATGTGGAAGCTAGTTTGGAGGGGTTTGCTATTCTCTGTTAAAGGAGAGCAATCAGGGGGCTATTGTAGTGGTCACACGAGGTAAGTAATTATACTTATGCTACCCATAGTATTTGGCTCATGGAAAAGTGTTTTAATTTGGGATTCACCAGCAGAAACTGAAAATTTCTTTTTCGAGAACATGTTAGATGGCTTTTTTGACTCTCAAAATGGTAGACCTTTTGCTTAATGTGATTTTTTTATGGTAATCACATTTATGGCCGAAGCATTTCTGTAACTATATGCAGCTTATTTCACCTGAGAAATGTTTTTGATAAGATACAGTGTTCTGATATGTGATGCCAGGATTGAGTCTGAGCCTATAGTTTTTATTGCATTTATATGCAGTGATGTTAGGTTAGGAGTAAGGCAAATGAATTCTCACCATACAAAATTGAACAACCCAGCTTTATAATTGCTTCAGGATAGCCGATTGCCTATTTTGTCTCTGTTCAAAGTACCCAAAGGAAATCTTCCTAGGGCCATTGAAAATATCAGAGTCTGCAGATGGAGATCATAACTATATAGTATTGGCTGTATTTTTAATATACAACTAGTGAAAACTGATTTAAGGGAGGGAGCCAGGATTACAATTGGATGCTTGATTGGAAGGGCTGATATAACCAAGAGGCCAATCTATAAAGGACTACTTTACATAGTAAAAAAGTGGCATATTAAAAAAGTATTTACTGCCTTGAAAATTTCTAAATATGCACAACATAAATGCTGATAGAGTCATACAGCCCTTTATATGTCAATGTCATTTAATATCTCAGATTCTAGCCCCTAACCCCCTACCTCTATCTTTTGGAATTTTCTTTCATGTAACCTATGTAAATGCACTAGTCCCAGCTTGTTTTCTTGGTTGATAGAAATTGATCACCCGATGAAGCTTCATTAATTTTTGGAGTTTATATTTTTCAATTAGGACAAAACCTAAAATTTTTAGTGTTTCTTATCGTATAGTGATATGACCATCAGATAACTAGAAAATGTAATGATTGAGTCTTGAAATTAGGGATAGAGTTCTTAATTTCTGTAAGTCTTTTTTTAAAAGCTTATTTATTTATTTTGAGAAAGAGACAGAGAAGCACAAGTGAGTGAGGGGCAGAGACAGAGAGAGAGACAAAGAGACAGAGAGAGAGAGAGAGAGAGACAGACAGAGACAGAGACAGAGAGAGACAGAGAGAGAATCTCTAGTGGGCTCCAGGCTGTTAGCACAGGCTCAAACTCAAGATTTATGCAATCATGACCTGAGTTGAAATCAAGTGTCACACACTTAACTGACTGAGCCACCCAGGCACACCAATTTTAGGTTTAATTGGAAACAAAAGTGACACACCCAAATCAACCCAAAATTTGTTATGCCTCCTTGGCACTTCTGGTATACACTGATTAGCTAATTTGCTGTGAAGTTTCATGAATGCTCTGAGCATGTAAATAAAGTAGTCCAGTTCTAAGGAGAAATTGCTCAAAGATTCAACCAAAAAGCAAGCAAGAGATGCTTCCATTGTTGGTATCACTTTAGCAACTCCAAAAATACCTTCCAGACTCCAGAATATACTCTATACTTAAAACCCTATAACACATGACAGTCTTTTATGACCCAATAGGATTTGAAAAACAAGATTTAAAACATAAACCTTGTTAGCTGAGTTTGCATTTTAATTAGATTTTTATTAAAGTAAAAATTAGTGATGGCTGAGACCCCTGAGATAAGAATCCGGATACCCTAGATTCAAGGATCCCTTTTGGAGGGAAGGAAGGGAATAGAAAAGGAGACACATTGGCTACTGTTCCATTTTACTTTTATCCACTTTACTTACCAATCAAAAAATGTGAATATTAACAATGAAGTAAGTTGTAATAAGCTGAAAACATCAAGCAGTACAAAAGTGCATAAAGTTCAATGTTCATCCATCTACTGTGGATTCCAAGTTCCCTAGACATGTCCCCAGAAGCAACCATTGTTAGGAAATTTTTAAATATATTTCCCCAGAAATATTCTCTTGATATAAAACATACTGTATGTATATGTGTGCGTGTGTTTATTCTTTTCAGTTACACAGAAAGGAATCATGGTGCTTTACTTCTCCCAATAAAATATCTTCAGAATCATTCCTTGTGAGCACCTGCAGAGCTCACCCATTCATTTGAGGACCTTCAGAGTCAGGGTTTATTGACCTTGGCACCATGGATATTTGGGGCCAGATAATTATTTGTCTTGGAAGGCAGTCATATGCCTGTAAGATGTTTAGCAGCATCTCTGGCCTATACCCACTAGATGACAGTAGCATCTCCCCAGTTATGAAAACCAAAAATATCTCCAGAAATTTCCAAATGTTCTCTGGAGTACAAAATTACCTTTGGCTGAGAAATGCTTCTTAGAATATACTGTTGTGTAAATATGTATTCCCTTTTGATATATACTTAAGTTGTTATTAATTTCTGAAATCACGCACACACACACACACACACACACACACACACACAGACTACACCAAGCATTCCGAATCCATGTGTCTCTGAGTAAATGTATCTCCTATCTGTAGGAGAAATCCCTAGATGAATTCTTACCTCAAGGAGGATGTGAACTTTACATTTGTAGTTATTGCTAAATGACCCTTCTTTTATACCATTTTGCCCTAGAACCACTCTTTCAGATTTTCTTGCTGATCTGAGAAAGGAAGAAATCACTCAATAACTGTTTAAATCATATATTAAAAAGTTTTATAGCCAATGAGAAGAACGGTTATCAACTGCACTGACCCAGGTTATCCTGGAGGAGATGACATGTCCAATTTTAGATTTCAAAGCAAGAGGAGAGCAGGAGAGGAAGAAAGACAGCAAAGTAGGAGGGGGATGAGGAAGCAAACATTTATTGCACATCTTCTATGTCCAGGTGCTGTGATACGTCCATTACATATGTTACCTCCAGTGTGTTAGGAATTATCATTATGGCTCCTGCAGGGATTGGCTTGAGTCTCTGGGCATGAACCCAAACCAGGTGAGCAGGCTTAAGGATGAAATACTGCCAACATCAGTGCAGGTGCTGTCTCCCTTGTGCAAAGGTAAGAGCCACCACCTCAACAGCCTGAAGCTACCTGACACTCAGTTTCATGTATTTCATTGAAATATTCCATTCTTCCAGCTCTTCCAAGGATCCTGTAATTGATGCTTATGTCATATTTTAGTCCCAAAGTCACAAGCCAGTGGCTAGAAAGCAGAATTGGCTCACAGACATGATTTGTTTGGCCCCTACAATGTTATCAAAAACAGAGCCAACATTGAAAAACAAGTGATGTTAAACAAAATCTCGAGTTTCACTTTCTCTTTTGGGAGGATGAAGATCTCTAGCAGTGGACAAGAATTTCCCCTGGTAGGGGCGCCTGGGTGGCTTAGTCGGTTAAGCGTCCGATTTTCGCTTAGGTCATGATCTCGCTGTTCGTGGGTTCGAGCCCCGCGTCGGGCTCTGTGGTGACTGCCAGCTCAGAGCCTGGAGCCTGTTTCAGAGTCTGTACCTCCCTCTCTCTCTGACCCTCCCCTGCTCAAGCTGTCTCTCTCCTAGAAATAAATAAAAATATTTTTAAAAAAAAAAATTTCCCCTGGCAACAATTGGCATGAGCTGAGTGAGTGACTGATGACCCTTAAGACAGGGCATATGCTCTCCAATTTATCCTAGGCTCTGCCACTCCATATTGCTCCTTGATATAAAGGTGTAGGCTGAGTTTCTATTGACATAGTAGCCCTGATGTTTATCTTCCAGTTGAGAAGCTTCTTGCTGTAAACATTCTTGAAATCTCAGGGAAAAGATAGAAGGGAGCTACACACAAAAAGAATATAATACAGAAAATAAGTCATTGATTCTCAAATCTGTCTGCATTTTAGAATCACCTGACAAGTCTTTTTAAAATGATGGGTGTCTGGATCTTTCTTCCTCACCTTCACTGATTTGAGAGGATCCTAGGCATCAGTAGTTTTTAAATGTCCCCAGGTGATACTAATAGAGAGAAAAAATTGACACTGTAAGTCCTCATCTAGGTCACTGTTTGTATAACCCGGTGCCTGTAACTTTCCTGCTTTGGATTCCCTGCCCTAAGCCAGCCACTTTCGTCATATAGCTTATATAATTGCCGTTTAGGTCTAGTTTAGCCCAGCAAAGTTTATATTGGAAGCAAAGCACACTGAAGGACATGATAGACACTAAAAGAACTGTGTAGTTTTTTGCCTTGAGTCTAGGTCATTGCTCCTCTTTTCCCCCATTTTATCTGACCAACTCCATCCAGCTTATCTTCAGCACTCTGTATCTATTCCTCTTTACCCATTTCTTCCCCTCTTTAACAGTTCCAATCTGCATTTAAATAAAATGGATCTCAGAGAGTGCAATCAACTTAGTGAAGACCATCCTTCTAGTAGGAATCAGACTTGAGACTCAAATCTTTGTGATTGCAAAAAATCCATGTTCTTTCCACCATATCAGTGTGGTCCACAGAATTCTTACCTCTCTCATTTTTGAATGTCCTTTGACTGAAAATAAAATCTTTTATTTCTCAATGAAGAAGAGAGCTTAAGGGAAAATGCTTCCAGAGGGGGTAAAGTAATAAAATAAAACCACATTGATACATAAATGACTAATTATAGATTCTTTCGTAAGACTGGAATAGATTTAAATATCACAACATTACTTTTAGCTGGTTATAAGAATTTTATGTGCTAATTGGAAGAAATTTGGAAAATAGGTAAAAAAATAAGAGGAAGACAGTTACTAGAGAATTATGACTCTTGAAAACCACTCTTAATATTTTGATGTAATTCCTTCTCTTTTTTCTTATCCACTTATCTCAAATTGAAACCATATGATTTTCTTTCCTAATCTACCACTCAGTATTACTATTTCACCTATTCATTGAGTAGGTGAAATTTCTTTGAATTCTTTGAAAGATTTCTAACGGCTGCAAAATATCTTGTTGTAAAGAAACCACTGTAATTTATTTAACTAGTTTTAGTAGAGGATGCTGGAGGTACATTATGAAAGATGTGGGGGGAGGATTTTATAAATGGACAAGGGAACAGAAGGGCTTGAATGCCAGCTCTCTATCAATATTCACTGACCTGGTTTGCTTTCCAAGAACCACAGCTGTAGCTGCTCTCTGCTCATGGTTGACTATTTGATTTGGATTTGAACCGAATCTTTGGAGAGTCTAGATTATGCCAGTCTTTTCAAGGGAGGAAGATGAAACTTAGAATAGAGAAAAAAGGAGGAACCAGAGTTGAAGGGTATTATTTTATTAAATTGGAAATGCATAGGTGCTTTTCCTTACCTTTGAAAACAGCTGCAAGAGCACAGTCAGTGCTTTATAAAGGGATACCCTTTGAGAGATAGAATATGAATTTGACATCTTAATGCCCCACTTCCTGAACTTATGCTATCACTAATAAATTATGAGATTTTAACTATAGCATTTAAATGTTATTCATTGAATATATATACTATGTCAAATACTAGACATTAAGGATAAAAATGATAGGCAAGAGAAACATGTAATTCACCATCTGGTTGATTTGGAAGATAAAATATTTGTGACTCTACTTTCTCACTTATGAAATAAAGGAAACTCTCTAGCCCTTTTCAGTGATAAAGCAGTGTTTTTCTCACTTCATTCACTGATCTAAGAAACATCTAGGGGCACCTGGGTGGCTCAGTTGGTTAAGCATCTGGCTCTGAAACTCAGCTCAGGTCATGATCTTCTGGTCATGGAATCAAGCTTCACATCCCCAAACTTGGGATTCTGTATTTCTCCCTCTAATTCTATGCCTGCCCCATCTCAAAATAAACAAGTAAACAAGTTTTTAAATATAATAAAGAAACATATATTAAATAATTATATTGTGAGCATTTTGCTAGTTTTTGCTGATACAAAGTTACTTGCTTTTAAGAAACTCACTCTACAGTGAGAGTAGGTAATAAAAACATAATTTAGAAAGCAGTACAATTTCTTGCCATTATAAAAGTGTGCACTGGGTGATTAGGGTCATACAGAGGAGGAATCTATTTTTCTGAAAGGAAATGGAAAGCCTGGGACAGTGTAGAAGAGAAGACAATGAGGTGTCACAACACTGGAGCAAAAGCTTTCCATGCAGAGACTCTGAGAAGGGGCATGCCACATATTCAGCGGCACAGGAGTGTGAGAGAACATTCTATAGTCAGGAAAGGATTGGAGTATATTTTGTTTATTAATTTATCCATTCTGCAAACATTTATTGCACCTGTGAAGTGCTAGGTGTTGCACTAAGTGCAGTGCTAGGCATTGCATTAAGTTCTGAGAATGAAGTGGAGATAAACAGAAATATGGGTCCTGGCTTCAGGGAGCTTTAAGTTGGTTGGTGGAGACACACAATAGACACATAATCACACAAGCCAATATATACTTACACGTAGTCAAAACGGCTATGAAGGAAAATTCTGAGTCCTCTCAGTAAGTTTAAGAAGTTTAAAAATTGGGGCACCTGGGTGGCACAGTCAGTTAAGTGCCCAACTTTGACTCAGGTCATGATCTCATGGTTTGTGGGTTTGAGCCCATGTTGGACTCTGTGCTGACCTTGTGGAATCTGCTAGGGATTCTCATTCTCTCTCTCTCTCTCTCTCTCTCTCTGTCTATATCCCTCTCTCTCTCTCTCTGCCCCTCCTCCCATTTGCTCTCTCTCTCTCTCTCAAGATAAATAAATAAACTTAAGAAGAAAGTCAAAGAAGTTTAAGAATCATCTGAGAGGAAAGTGGTGGGGTGCATGACATTAAGTAGTACATATTATACATTCAAAATAGCTAACAAAGAAGCTTGGAAGTGGCAATTTGTGGGTATCCGTAATCCCGTATGACAGAAGCATGCAGGGCAAAAGGGATTGGCACAAGGTAAGTGTGACACAGGTACTAGGCCAACTCAAACAAGCCCAAGGGTATCTGGGGCCATGATGGATGCTTACTGATTTCTTTGATGATATTCAACATTTACTAATGTGGTTTGTAAGTCCTATGTTACCTGGCCTGTATCTAGTTCCCAGGTTGCATCTTTTACTGTGTTTTTCCTCCTGAGTTCATCTCTAAGATTTTCTACCAGTTGCTTGTTTTTCGGGAACTGTTCTTCACCCATTTTCATGGTTACTGTGGTACTCCTAACCTCATCACACATGCCAGTTCCTGGTGACTGGTTTTAGGGAGTCACATAATCCAAGGTAGGCCAATCAGAATACCTCTTACTTCAGACCACAGTATATGGGTCAAGGAGTCTTTGCAATACATTTCATATTGGATCACTTTTGTTGACTTAAAATTGCAAAGGATACATGGTAACCCACACCATGAGTTACACAAAGTGCTGACAATATCAACTTTTTTTTTTACCAACAATCTGAGCAGAAAGATAATACAAGTTCTCCTGAGTCTTCACAGTTGTGTCTGGAAAGTGCCTGGGCTGTATCTGGAGCAAAAAGTAATGTACACGAAACAAAAGTGTCCAGGAGAAAGACACCACCCACCTTCACACCACACTGCATATTTATAGATTAGCTTAAAGGAGAATAGAAAACAAAATCTCATATCTGTAGGTAACAAAGAATCTAGCAGGGTATCTCTGGACCCAGGAGCTGAGACAGAAGTGTGACAATCATGGGTCAGGTCTGCACTCTGACATTCCTGGGAATGACCTTGAGGAGGCTTCCTTACACCAGGTTTACCAGTACCAAAGGCCTTGGCATTTTTCTAAAACCTACCTAAGTCCAATTAGCTGCTGAACCCCAAGAAAAAAAAAGAGGCAAAAAATCTCTTTCTCTTCACTTTCTTAACCAGAAGAGGCACTGGCCCATCCTAGTACCTCAAAGCCAAACAACCATAAAAGACTCAGGAATTTTGGTAATTCAAACAACGGTAATTTGCATAGCACATACAAAATACCATTGATGAAGATTCTCTTTCCTGGGGCTTTAGGGGTTCGCAAGATGGAGTAGAAGTTCTAGAAGCAAACAAAACCTCTTAAGAACCTTGCTTATAGAAAGTTTCTCCAGTATCTAAGAAGGCTGTTTCCTCCATGTGTGAGGAGGCCACGTGTGACTATAGGTATAGAGAACACACTCCTGGCTCTCCTAAGTACAGACAGAGTGGGGATAGATGTCAGAGTCAGACCACCTTCACACTCCCTAGGAAGTGGGATGTTCATCTGTAATGCTGTCTTAAACTTTCTGCTTCTAAAAGGAGGTTTTGAATTGCTATTCCATGAATGAATGATATGCTGATTTAGAGAGGATGCTGAAGAGAGACATTTATAAGCATAATGCAGAAAAAAGCTCAAAATGAGTGTATGGTTAATTAGGTTTAGGAAACACATGTTAATCATGGGCAGGACTTCTCAGAGCCTTGGATGACTAAGTTTATGTTTGAATTTCCAAAAAGATAAAACTACAATCATGATTTCTAAAACTTACTTAGGAAACTTTTTATTTTTCTACCCAGATTCTTGAAGGAATAATTCTCATAATACAACTAATACTAATTCAGCATTTAATATGTGCCAGGAACTAGAGTACTTGTTTTATACAAATTATTTAATACTCACGGCAAGTCTAAGACGTAGCATCTATTACTCCTCTCATCCTACAGAGAAGAAAACTGAGGCTCTTTGTATTTAGCACCTTTCCCAAAACACACTGCTTGGGTCTGGAAATATTTTGAATTGAACCAAGGCAGTCTTTGGAAATTTTGTTATAAACCACCTGATATTGCCACCCATAGTTCCTTAGAATAGCATGGAAAAAAACCTGGCATAGAATGTGGAACTCTAACAATGCTTGTTTTCTATGTGAATTGGTCTTTTATTACCCAGTGCTATGTTGTTGTTTTGGAACATGTGATTTCCTTAGAAACACATTGGTTTAATAGAATTGGTGACAATGAATCATGTTTTAGATGGATCCACCAATATTTCTTCAAGGGAACTTATCCAACCCTATTTTCAAAAGACATCATAGAAAACCTTAGCAGTGCTTTTCTGTTGTCCCCTGCCTTTAAGTGGGCAGGTTTGTAATTAATTTCCTTTGAAAATGTATCTTTGGGGGGGTGTACACACCCATACCGTAACACAAAATTAAGAATACAGGTGGGAATTTTCTAGGCTCTCCATCCCTTTTAGATCACTCTCTAGTCAGAACAAGCTTTATCCTGAAGTTCGGGAACTTTAGGCTTTATTAGAATAAAAACGCACTAAAACTTTAAAATAATTTTTAACAAATGCCTGTCATTGGCATTCTCCTGATTCTATATTGAAAGACCTTCTTTAGGGATGCCTGGGAGGCTCAGTTGGTTAAGGGTCCAACTCTTGATTTCAGCTCAGGTCATGAGCTCATGGTTTGTGAGTTTAAGCCCCACAATGGACTCTGCACTGAGAGTGCAAAGCCTGCTTGGAATTCTCTCTCTCCCTCTCTCTGCCCCTCTCCTGCTTGCCTTCCCCCTCTCCTCTCAAAATAAATAAATAAACTCAAAAAAAAAATCCCTAATCTGTTGATAGTTACAGGCTTCCTGACTTATTGGTCACATACTTCTGAGAAACCAAGGTTTTCTTAGTGGATAACTAGTGGGGATCCCTTGGTTTGTGATATTTTAACTGGATGATGCTATAACCATTGATATAGCTCATCCTGAGTTTGGAGGAAAGAGGGGGGAAAAATTTTTAGGAAGGAGGATCCTATTGCAAATACCCTTGCTGCATAACATGCTGAGGGGATATAATGGGTTGAGGTTAGGATTTCTCTTTTTTTTTTTTCTATATTGCAGTCTAATTTTGATATTGGTAAAATGCTGAGAAGTAGGTGTGATTCTGTTCAATGTATAAGAAAAAGGTTAATTTGCCACTGCAGTCCCAGCTGAGGAAAGAGAGCATGATTTCAGTCAGTTACTTTATGCTGACAGCAATTTTAGATTCGACACACAGAAACACAGCAGGGACTTCTGTACTTTACGTTGTGGTGCCAGACTTGTGTGTAAGTAGGCATACACTTAGATGAGCTTATTCTGGACACCCTGTATCCAAACCTCCAAAATATATTGACACCTAACAAAACCCTTTGCTTTATACATAGCTTTATATTTTACAAAGTAACTTTATATAGGATGACTTAATTCGATCTTTACAACACCGTGATGCTTAGTTCTCTATTTTGTGAATGAGGAAAGAGGTTTGGAGAGGTTAAATGACTTGCCCTAACCCACACTGTTAATAAAAGAACAAGATGGTTGTCCCTTCTTACACTCTTTTTAGTTTACCTTCCATTAACCCTGGGAACCTCACCATTATCCAGAGAAGTACAAAACAAGGAAGGAGTCCTGAAACCAACAGAGATTCCACATGGACTATTAAATTACCAAATATTTTTTAAATTATAATACTCACATCTGAAGATAATGAGACTTGCTATTCTGACACCTGCCTAGTGGAATGGAAATCAAATAAGGTTTGCACATGGCAGAGTTTGAAATGTTTTAGATCTTTTCATCTAATAATTCTACTATAAGTAACTCATATGTAAGTTAAAATGTAAAAAAGAAGCTTTATGTACCAAGTTGTTTGTTGGCATTTATTTTTAAGGATGATTAAAAGAATCAGCAATTCTCAAAGAGTATAGTGACTTAAGAGAATATTATACAGTCATTAATATATGGGTACAAGATGCTTTTAATGACATGGAAAATCCTTGTTATGAAGATAAGAAGCAAAGGTGAATAGATATAGGTATTTGGGGGAATGTACATGTAAAAAAACAAAAAAATAACTGGAATCATGTCTGTAATTGGAATGATGGAATTGTAAGTGACCAGATATTCTTTCTTCTGCTTCTATGCATTTGCCATTTTATTCTTGAACATTTAAAACCAAATTGTTTTCTTTCTTTCTTTCTTTTTCTTTTTTTTTTTTTGTTTTGTTTTATTTATTTCTAGGAGAGAGAGAGAGAGACAGCGTGAGCAGGGGAGGGTCAGAGAGAGAGAGGGAGACACAGTATCCGAAGCAGGCTCCAGGCTCAGAGCTGGCAGTCAGCACAGAGCCTGATGCGGGGCTCGAACCCACAAATCGCGAGATCATGACCTAAGCGAAAGTCGGACACTTAACCGACTAAGCCACCCAGGCGCCCCAAAACCAAATTGTTTTAAAGAGTGAAAATAAAATGCACTTTTTAAAACCAAATTAAAGCATTTGGTGCAGTAATGTGATGTCTTGGCTAGTGCATTTTCTCAAAGTCAGGGGACCTGGCTGTGTCCAATGCGTGGGCTATGCTAGTTCGTGTATAAAAGTCCTTTCTGACTCCATCTCCTATGACTACGGAACCAGGATGACCACTCGCCATCTTTTGGCTGACCACATTCACTTCTTCCTTACTGAGAGCACCCCGTTGTGCTTTGGGGGCATTCCCTCATCACGTATTCGTTGGGTGTGAGGAATGGCTGCCTTTCCATTTCTTCTCCTCCCCTATGTTACCCATACCCTGAGGCTTTGAATCTTGACCTAGTGTCTTTAGGACATAGTGTTTCATGGAGACTATTTAATTTTCATCTGGCCAGAAATTTCCTGCCATAAAATGACTGCCATGCTTCCTCCTAATACTTTGGAGCTCTTTTGATGCCTATTCCTTTGTAAACCTAGTTCTCCAGTCTCCCCTCAGTTCTGTGACTTCTCTCTTATCTTTCCAGTAAATTCCCTTCTGAATGTGTTCAGAATCAGTTTCTATTGCTTTCAATCCAGAATGCTGGATAATATACACACTGACAACCTTTCTGCATCATGAGTATTGGCAAATCCTTTCCTTTAAGTCCATAAATGTTAGCAAGGAAGCATTTTCAGTATCCAAATAAAATTAAAAGTAAAGGCTAACTGCTATAACATACTTCACCCAGAAGGATCTCATAAAAACAGCAAAGGCCATGCTATATCAATTCAAAGCTTTAAAATTGTTTTCATGTCATAAAAACACATTTTGGGCTCTGATATGATCTGAGAATTAATTTTCATAGTAGCCACAAATGAGTGGACCCAGAGAGATCAAATAGTATTTTCCAATTTGAAGCAGAAGACTGCAGTACATTGCAGGAACTTGGAATATCTGATGCTCCTGAATTTTGACAGCGTCTTAGACACGGAGTTTGTTTGTTTGTGTTTGTTTTGTTTTGTTTTATGTTTTGTGTTTTGTTACTCTAGCTGTTCTTTAAAACCTTTTGTTGAGAGGACATAGACTTTGGCCAGTTTTAGCTACTCTTGGTGTTCTGGAGATAACCTGCTAATGCTCTAATTTCTTTGTAATTAAAATCTTTCTGAAGGGCTGCATTGGATTTGTAATAACCCTCATGACAGCAGAGCCAAGCAGAAGACCCAAGTCATCAGCTTGTTTCCTATAGTCTTTTACATATAACATTCCCACCATAGACACTCAGATTCTTAAAACAGCTTTAACTCAATGAAGCAAGCCTTCTCCTATGGGTCCAGAAACCAAAGCAGCTTTTAAAACAGGAAACTGACATAACTGGCTTTGAGTTCCGTCCTAAGGAGATATTTTGTCAGCTTTGGCTCTATTCACTTAGCTAGCGGGTTAACCAGGATAACAAGTTTGACTTGCAAATATATTTCTTCAAAGAATACAAACAAAGCAACCTTCCCTTCAAAAACAGCAGTGGGGCAAGAGGCTCCTGGTTGAGTGCCTGCACAGAGAGCTTGCGTTTGCTTTCCCCTGTATTGACTATTAGCTCATCTACCCTCTCCCCCTCCCCTTTTTACCTGACGTGGGAACAACAGTAACTCCTGTCAGTTCTGCTGCAAAACTTGTAGATGGAGGGTGACATGGCAATTTCAAGACTCCCCCAAGTCAGGAGCCTCTGCTTCCTTTCTAAAGCACAAGGAATGCCCCATGTCTTGCCACTAATAATTTTGTCTAGTCCCAGGGATAAAGCCTCCTTCGTGTCTTCCCAGCCATGGCAATTCTCTCCTCTGAAGCATGGACAGTGTCTTCTCACCCTTTTATATCCGCTGAGTATCTTATTACTGAACCTCAGTGGTCGTTCTCTGAGTTCAACCTGCCTCTCTCCACCTTCCTTTGCCCTCAACTGGCTGACTATGTTTCAGGAAGACAAGTCTCTTCCCTGTTCTGGTTCCCCTGGGGTCTTCTTCAGAGATACCCATTTATTTGGGAGGCCTCTCTAGCTCTACTCATCACTAATGTAACTCCTCCCTCATGCTCTCTGATGTTCCCAAATTTTCACAGTATCTTAAGGTACAATTTTGCACCAATTCTTTATTTTTCCTTTCCTTACTATGGACCAGGTATTGTAAGCACTGGAATATAGCAGTGATACAGTCACACATGGCCCTCATTCTCAGAGCTTCCCACCCAGTAGAGGAACAGAAAATTAATTACAGTGCATATGATAAAAGGCAGGGGGGAGCATGGGTGCTCTGGGGATAATATTTCTGGGATTGGTGATGTCTTCTTCCTTGATAAAGTAAGAGGTAAATGAGCAGGGAGATGAAGTAGGAGGTGGCTAGGTAAAGTACATGAGTTTAGAAACCAAGGAAACAGAATTTTCTTATTATTTTAAATCAATTTTATAGTTAATTCATTCACATTGTGAACTTTTTGGAAAAATGGAAAATGATAAAGAAGAAAAAAGCAATTACCTTAAATAATTTGTCATCCAAATACCACTGACCATTATTAACATCACAACACGTTTTCCTCTCATTGGGGGATTTGTGGTAGGGCATGCAAAGGTAATGTAGAAATGAGATAGATTTTATATTTTTCAAATTATTTATTGAATGTACAATTTTGAATATTGTTTTTTTCACTTACACTTGTATGATAAGCTTTGCTTCACTCCATTAAAGCTTCCAAAAACATCATTTCAATGGCTCATTTAGTCTTTCTACATGAGTTCTTCCTGGCTCTCTCATTCCTGTGGTCACACCAGTAATCTCTCTTGTTCATGCCTCCAAATCAGACTTGCTTTCCTAACACTCCTTTGGAATTGATAATATGGTCACATGTGTAAGCCCCATCATTTACATGAATTTAGAGTGGCCCAGTGCCCCCAGAGAATTAGATCAAATGTGCCTAAATAAGGGATATTCCAGGCTTCACTTTTCACTACCTTTGAGACTTCCTTCTGTGTGTGGTCAGTAAATGTTCCTGGCTAATCTATCAATTGATGTTCCTTTAAAGCATAAACAAGGATCAAAAGCTAACAAACCTTGGTTGAATCCACTCTGAACCTTATTTGACTCCTTTCATTGGGCAACATCTAAGTACCTCACACTGCGAGCTATTGATTTTGCAAGTCATCATGTGTCCTGGAACTTTTTCTTTCGTCAAGGTTGGGGTAAAGGTTAGGACATTATGTGCCAGGTATTGATAACACTTCCCTTTCTGCTAAAATAATTTATTGACAGCAGCTTTGCAAATCTATGCATAGAAATTACATCATCATATCTATATTCTCTGATGTAGTTACTGTTATCACCATAGTCAATATCATTACTGTTACTGATCACATCATAGCCTCCTATAGTCAGTCATGTGCTTAGTGTGTTACTCATATTATCTTATTGAAATTTCAAACTAGCCATCTGAGGTAGGTGTAATTTTATCCCTACTTCCAAGAAATTAAGTAGAAAAATGGCTGATTGAACCAGATTTGTTTGATTCCAGATTGTGTGATGGTAGGAGAGAAGAAAGGTGAGAGAGAAAAAAAAGAGAGGGTGTGTGTGTTTGAGAGAGAGAAAAGGGACAGAGGAAGAAATTAGAGAAGATTAGAGGATATCTTCACTTTAGGGAAATTTGAGATAATGCATTACACTTTACGTTTCTTGTTTTTAAAAGGACATTGGGCAAAAGACCAATGTGTGTGCTGGTGCTGAGAGCCCAAAGGCACCTATGGAAAATGAAGATGTTGCTGGGTTGCAGTCATGAATTCTATTTCACCACAAATATTACTATCATACTGGCTGCTTTATTTTCTGTGCTAAATACAAGTCTTTCTGATCTTTTTCCTTCCAGCCTCATTTAGTCCTGTAGTCAAAAAAAAAGTCTAAGATGCTATCTATCATTAGATAAATGATAATATGACCTGTTGGTAAACGGGCTTCTTAAGGGTATATTTACATACTTTTATTTCTGTTTACTTTTCTGTTTCTCTTAAAGATTTTTATCTTTTTCTCACTTCTATCCTGGCAATGAATACAGATATTTTATATTAATCATATTTTTAATTTTCCATACAATATCATTTTTTGACATCTTAAAATTTGCCTTTCTGGCTAGGGAGAAACTGCCCCTCCTTGGGCTAGCCAATGCTTAGAGACAGCAATGTACCCAACTTGGAGACTGGTTTTACCATGGAAACTAGCCAAGCTAGAGCTGCGCTTTCTCAATCAACCCATATACCCCAGAAGGAAATATTCCTTTGCCTGAACCATCCCAATGTGTTGGTTCAAAAACTCTTAAGAGCTTCCCTGGTGTAATATGAAATTGGTCCCCACAAGCAAAAGGGAAGGAGAGATGGAAGAAAGAGGCAGGCTACTCCAAATTGGTAGGTGGCAAGTGTAAAAAGCAAGACAGGTTTAACTTATGTACAAGGCTTAGGTTGGGTAGCCTGAGATGAGCCCCTCTCCTTACTCACACAGCCAAATCTTCAAAGTTTATATAGAGGTCTTAATTAGGGTAAATCACTTCTACCATCCAGATGATCTCAACACTACATCACTATCTCAAGTCTATGTCTTTGGGGCAGACTGTGGAAGCAGGGAAGGCAAATAGAATGCAAATTCCTAGGATAGGGGAACTGGAGAGGAGTCTCCAATTGCCAGGGTCCAGCGGGAGGGTCTACTGGCAGTCTTCTCTATGACCTCACCGAACACTGGAAAAGTCTCAGGTAACTAGAGATCTCCTCTATAGCCTTAAGCCAGCTGAAATTATTTAAACTTGCCATCCTAAACAGTTTACCCTGTCCTGACTAGTCTTTCTTATGGAAACCCCAGTAAAGTCTCTGGTCTAAATCTGTCTCCTGCTCCTGCTTCTGCTTCCTGACCTAAATTTGGATTTCCTCCTGTGACTCTTGTGTGGTGAGCTATGGCTCTTGTTTCTAGGGAAATTGTGGGTAACATTTAGCTTTTCTTTTAATGCATTGACCTCTACATGTTGTCACTCAGTTGCCTTTAAAAATGAAGACCTAGACATAGGACATATTTAAGGAATGGAATTTGTGTCAGACAGATTCTAAAGGTGCTTACCTGTGTTCTGTGTTCTCTGCCTCCTGGTGAGCATGTCTTTGTAGAACCTCTTCTCCTTGAGTGTGAGCAGGACATAAAACTTACTGCTATCCAGTAAAATATGGCAAAGATGACAGATGCCACTTTTGTGACTGTATTCCATTATATAGGACTCTGTTTTGTTAGGAGGCTCATTCTTGAGACTCCTCTTGCTGATTTGATGAAACAAGTTGCCATGTTGGGGAAGTCTTCATGGCAAGAATCTACTGGCAATTTCTAGGAGTTGAGAGAGGCCTCCAACCTCCAGTCTCCAGGCAGCAGGAGGCTGGTGCCCTCAGTCTTACAACTTCAAAGAAACAAATTCTGAGAACAACCTGAATGAACTTGAAAATTAATTCCTTCTCTTTGAGTCTCCAGAAAAGAATGCAACCCACTTGACATGTCTTAATTGTAATCTTGTGAGACCCTAAGTATAGGACTCAGCTAAGTTGTTCATAAACTTCCAGAGAAACTGAGATAGTACATGGATGGTTTTGAGCTGCTTAATTTGTGGTAATTTGTTATGTAGTAATAGATAACTCATATAGCAGTTGATTGTAATCTAGTTTCTTTTTCTTTTCTACCACTCATTCATTCTAGAAGTCACCATGATCCCTGTATCACCAGAATCATGGATCCTTTATAGGTCCTCTCAGTGACATTACCACCCACACCTTTTGAAACTCTCTACTTCAGTGTTGAATAGAAGCACACATAAGAATCAATATGAATTCTTCAAACTATATACATCCAGGACACCTCTAAGAGGTACTGAGTCAGATCTGAGAGATGAGTAGTAGAACTGGAGCATGTGTATTTTGAGAAGGTAACATGGGGCACCTGGTTAGTCAATTATGCATCCAACTCTTGATTTTGGCTCAGGTCATGATCTCACAGTTCATGGGATTGAGCCCCTCATTGGGCTCTGTGCTGACCTCATGGAGCCTGCTTGAGATTTTCTCTCCCTCTCTGTTCTGCCCCCTCCCCAAATAAATAAGTAAACATAAAAGAGAGACAGTGTGTGTGTAACACAAGCAATTCTACTGGACATTTGTCAAAAGGAAGTACTATCCTGATCCCACCCCTTCTGGGATTCTGTACTTTCCTCAAAGGATAGTGTTCTTCAAGGTTCCATTTCTGGCTCATGAACTTCCTTTCTTCCACATCCTTCTATTGGTCAATATAATCTAATTTTGTTGTTTTATGACTATCCAAATGCTGATCACTATTAAATCTCCATCTCACCCTCAGCTTGTACCTTGAGACATATATAGCCGACAGCTCACTGAAAATACTATTGAGTGTTCCACAGCTCCCGCCAACTCAGCACATTGAGAGCTGAACTCACCATGCCATCCTAGTTCCTCAGTCTATTCTCTCATTGTGCTGTGTTCTCTTGACCAGTGAATGGCACACCCCTTACTTCAGACGTTCAAGTCAGAAAACTGTGGAATCATTTTAAGCTTTAAGTCCTTTAAGTGACGCCCTATCCTCTACAGAATGATTCTAAATTCCTTAGTCTCCCAAAGCTTCCCTGAATCATCTTCAACCCACTGCTATACCTTTGATTCTTGCCCTTATACCCTTAATCTTAATACGCATACACTGCTTAACTATGTGATGCCAACCATATTTACCATTCTGATTCATACTCGCTTCATTTTACCCCTCTGTAAAAGGTTTCCTTTGTCTCTTCCCCTAACTCTCATCTCATCTGTGTCATTTCCTCTTTCCTGTAATTTAGATATGGCTGAGAGTTCCTTTGGAGTTACTAAAATACGTTATGCATACATCTTATCACATCGATTCACATATCTAAATGGCTGCCTTCATCTATTGGATTATCAATACTTTAAGGGCAAAGATTTCATTTTTGTACCCAGTGCCATGAGGTGTGCTTGCCACTCAACTGGACTGAACTGTTGTTAAAATGATTAACGGCAGGTGTAAGTGCAGTAGTATTTGAGGCATGCTTAGATCCTAGGAAATCTTAAAACTTAGGATATTGCGTGGAGAACTGGGAGAGATGGATGTGACAAGTCATCTTACTACATGGATTGCTCTTAGCTGCCCCAGGGGATAACTTTGCTGGAAACATCATGAGTATTCTTCTAGACATGGCCTCTGAGGGCTTGTCCAAAGCAATTAACCACTTTTTAAGTTCTCTCTTTTATTTTTAAGCCCCGACATCATTCAAATTTCATTGGTTACTGTAGCTAGGTTTTTAGAGAGTCTTGCTCCTGCTTTCAAATAAATTGGCCTAATGGGAATGGGGCAGTGTGGGGCAGGGGATGTGTGTGTGAGGGAGACTAAAGGGGAGAACAATCAGATAAGACAGACAGATGCAGGCACGCATTATGAATCTGCAGTAAATTCCTATAAATTCACAGCTTGCTTGCTCTGACTTTCTTTCTCTAAACTGTGCACGGGAATGAAATTGCTAAGAAAAGTGAGTGGTGCCAGGTGATTGGGGTTAGGTTAGACATTGCAAAAGTCCCTTAATGGTTGTCAACTGGAATAAGCCAAGACCTAGATTTGCTTTTCCCTTTATTTTTTAAATTTACAGATAATTAGAGGGTATCTTGGTTATTCTTTCATGTTTTCCTACCTTGTGGAAGATGGTGCTGTACAAAGTAAGCCAGAAACAATAATACTGCAGGCTCACTTTCTTTGCTTTCCTCCAGTTCTGAAATACAGCTAAGACTCAGCCTCTGGGAACTTCAGAGCTAAATCCGAAGTCAGCTCTGGAATGAAAGTTACTCCCAGTGAATTTTGGACAAGGGGGAACCACACCCTCCAGGTCATCATTTATGGAATAAAATTTAAACCAAAGGATTATAATGAAAGCAAAACAAAAGTGAAATATGATAGAGCAAAAACAGACTCCATATCTTATTTCTGAAACATTTTAAAATTTGGGCTTCATGGAAATGCATGTTTGTGGGAAAATGCTATGTATAATTGATTCGGATAGTTAGTAGGCAGATGTATTGAAGGGTGGCAGATGTGTTTGATGAAGCCAGATGTATAAAAGCAGTCAGATGTGCATGTATTCCTAGCCAAGGACTTGATGAAGTGAAAGGTGAAAGTAAATGTACATAAATGTGGCTGGTAACAAAATGACACCAATATTTAGAAATGGGGTAATTCAGTTATCCTCTGAGTATCAAACCATAGAATTCATAAGCAGTGGATAAATTAGAAAGGGAAAATACCACTTACTGGGACTCATTCTTGGGCCTAACAATATTGGAATGCTGTAATTATTAGCACTAGCCACTGGCTTTTTATTTTATTTGTTTTAATGTTTATTTTTGAGAGAGAGAGAGAGAGAGAATATGAGTGGGGGGGAGGCAGAGAGAGAGGGAGGCATAGAATCTGAAGCAGATTCTAGGCTCCCAGCTGTCAGCACAGAGCCCACCATGGGGCTCGAACCCACAGACTATAAGATCATGACCTGAGCAGAAGTCAGATGCTTAACCAACTGAGCCATCCAGGTGCCCTTGCCGTTTTATGTTTTTAACTTTAAAATCTTAGATTCCTCTTTCATGCCTCTCTTCTAATATTACTTGTAAATTCTGAATTCCTTGAGTAAGCTTAACTTTTTATTTTAAGAAAGGACATTTTATAATTATTTCCAAAATTGAAATTTTAATTTGTAAACATGGTACTTTTATATTCTCATATTGAATCAGGAGTCATTAATAACAAGAATAACAAGGGGGAAAAACCGTTTGGACCACGTTTTCATTCTAGTCTGTGTTCTCCTTCTCTCTTTGCTGAAGGGTAAAGCTGTGAATTTTTCACACACTGTAAGCAGAGCAGAGGGAAGAAAAGACACAGCCCATGAATGAGTCATATTCAATGGCTCTTAACACTTCCAAGCCCCACTTGTAGCCCTGGGAATTTGAGGGAGGGAACAGCAGAGAAAAATGGATAGAAATTCGGGAATAACACTTTACAAACTATTAATGTAACGCTTAACAAACTAATACATACCATACCCCGTTTCTGCACCGTCTTGTGTATTTCCCCAGCAGTGTGATGATGCAGGCTGCCCTTGGAGTAGACCCAAGAGAAGCTGGAGGGAGTTACTCTCTAACTTAAGGGAATGTCTGACAGAAATAAAATTCTTTTTCTTATATGGGATTACACAAAAGTGTACATAAATAAAGATATATTTTATTTGAATTGAACATTGCAATTCATCAGCATACAGCATGTGTATTGTTATACGGGTGGCCCTTGCCTGTTAAAATAGAAAGTTCACGTTATCATTTAGCTTTTATAAATCTTTGAAATAAAAGTCCCAGAACAACATAATCTGGCTTTCAGAAGTGGTGTATAGGGGCTCGGCGGGAGGAATAAAGGACATAGATCAGTGATTTTCGACTGTGGGTTTACGTTAGATGCATCTGTGGAGCTATTTACAAGGGCCAGTGTAGTGAGATTGGAGTCCTACCCCCCAGAGACACGCTGGGACGGGGCTCCAATAACAGCATGTTTTCAGAGCTTCTCAGACAATTCAAGTGTGCGTCTGGTTGACAAACTTTGGAAGAGACAAACCAAGGAGGCAGAGACACATGTACTGCTAATATTGCCTAATGAAGTAGTTTCTCCTGGCAAAATGGTCTTAACACGATACATAAGTTTACATCCATTAACTATTCAAATCAGCTGACGTACACTTCTTTGCCTGGTTTGGGGATGAACACACTTTGGTTATAATGTGGTTTCTCCTGTCAGTCTGACTACCGGATTCAGGCTGTCGATGTTAACACTGGCATTATGGTTTATGTAACACATGTCTCACTACATATGAGTCAATCAAATGACCACCTACGTTAGATTATAGACTCTTCTAAGGTTGGTTGGTGCAATTAGTTTTCCAAAACCCGCTTATTTCTGTGACCCTGAAAACTCTGGGTTTTAAGGCTATCAGCCAGATAAAACCACAAGAATTCAACTGAAGCATTGCACCATTAACTGGGGACTTTTGTCTTTCCTTGGGAAATATCCCTTGGAAACACTGTCATTAATCCTGTGGGCTCAATGTTATCTTGGTAGATACAACGGTATTGGACAAGTCTTTTTAGAATTTGACTAATTTTTGTTAACCCTTTGGAAAGAATTACTTTGCCCTAACTGATTTCAAGCAAACTCTAGAGGAAGTTTTTGGGTTTTGGTCACTGTGAGCTTGTAATACGCTTCAGGATGAAATGAAATGGTCACAACTACAAGCAAGTTTTGATGCCATATGATTTTACACATGTCATTTATTCTTTTGGGGGATCAGCTTTCCTTAAAGTGAAGCAAGAGAGTAGAGTTATATTGAAAGATCTCTAGATTCTTTATAATTCGAAAATAACATGCCCCTATGTAACTACGGTCTTTTTTAAAGTAAAATTTTCATTTTGTAGCAGTTTTAGTTTTATAAAAAAACTGGGATAATAGTACAAAAATTTCACATATTGTTAACATCTTACATGAATCTGGTATATTTGCTATAATAGATAAACAAATGTTTATACATTATAATTAACTAAAGTCAGTAGTTTATCTCTATTTGCTTAGGTTTTTCCTCATGTTCTTTTCCTGTTTCAAAATTACATTTAGGATACTGACACATTGTGTTTAAGAGTCATGTCTTCTTAGGCTTCTCTTGGCTTTGACCCTCAGATTTTCCATTTTTGATGACTGATTGCTTGGAGGAGGACTGGTCAGGTATTTTAAATATGTGTCTTAATTCTGACCAGTATTTTTCTTATGATTAGAGTGGCCTAATAAATTTTGAGTGACGATTACAGGATCAAAGAGGCATATTCAATGGATCTTATCATATTATACCAACATGACTGATAAGTTATGACTGTTGCTGTTGACCTTGGTCACCTGGCTAATGTGGTGTTTGTCGTATTTCTCCCCTGCCCCTTTCTACATTGTCTATCCTCTTCAAAAGCCAGTTGCTGTGGGCAGCCTACACTTAAGGAGATTGGAGTTTTGCCTCACAGCCCAGAGCATGGATAATCATGTGCATTGTCTGGAATTCTGGTGCAAGCGAGATTTGTCTCTTCTTCCTCACTTAATTTATCATTTATTTATAACTGTTTGGAATCATGGATATTTATTTATTTTTTTTTAATGTTTTATTTATTTATTTCTAGGAGAGAGAGAGACAGCATGAGCAGGGGAGGGTCAGAGAGAGAGGGAGTGACAGACTCTGAAACAGGCTCCAGGCTCTGAGCTGGCAGTCAGCACAGAGCCCGACGCGGGGCTCGAACGCACGAACCGCGAGATCATGACCTGAGCGAAAGTCGGACGCTTAACCGACTAAGCCACCCGGGCGCCCCTTTGGATATTTATTTTGTACTTTAAGTTATAAATCAATATTGCTTTATGTTGTTGCTGAAATTGTCCCATCTCTGTCCATTGGAAGTTCTTTTAGTGGGTTCCTGGGCCCCTTTCACATGTCTCTATTATTGATCATTTGGGTGGTTAAGTGTGTGTTTGTGTGCGTGTGTGCTGTCTAATTTCTATCACTCCCATATGTGCCAGGCCCATCTTGTATATTTCCTGTCCTAATTTTAGAATCAAAATTTCTCCAAGGAACTCTGGTTCCAGTTATTGGAAAATAACATTAAAAACCAAGATCTGGATTCCAGGGGCACCTGGCTGGCTCAGAAGGTTAAGCATCTGATTCTTGATTTCTGCTCAGGTCAGGATCTCTTGGCTCATGGGTTCGAGCCCTGCATTGGGCTCTGCATTGACAGCATGGAACCTGCTTGGAAATCTCTCTCTTTGCCCCTCCTCTGCTCTCTCTCTCTCTCTTTCTCCTCTCTTTCTCTCTCTCTCTACCTCCCTCTCTGTCTTTGCCCCTCCTGTTCTCTCTCTCTTTTTCAAAATAAATAAATAAACTTTAAAAAAATCTTGGGGCTCCTGGGTGGCTCAGTTGGTTAAGTGTCTGACTTCGGCTCAGGTCATGATCTCATGGTTTGTGGGTTCAAGCCCTGCATCAGGCTCTGTGTTGACAGCCAGCTCAGAGCCTGGAGCCTGCTCCAGATTCTGTGTCTCCCTCTCTCTTTGACCCTCTCCTGCTCATGCTGTCTCTCTCTCAGAAATAAATAACATATAAAAATTTTTTTTAAATAAAAATCATAAAAAAATGGTCTGGATTCTAGATGTTCTCCTTGCTACTGGGATGCTATTGCTTCTAGGTATGCTTAGAATAGAAAATGTATGTTTGTATATATCAGCCTGTGTGTACACACATATCTATAAATGTTTCTGTGCATAACCATCTGTATCTATATTAAGCTAAACATAAATTCATTCTGATGTCTTCCATCTAACAAAGATCATTGTACACTTTTCTGCTTGTTTACCTACAATCTCTCCAACAGTGAGAAACCTGGCTCCCACCATCAGCCATCCATTTATTTAATAGTTAAATTACAGTATAAATATATAGCAGTATCAGAGCCATGACCCCATATCCCCATGGGAAACAGTGTTAAGAGTATCGCGCTTACATATAATGTTTTTGCCTTTGCATATATAGGTTTCATGCATTTCCATAGTTACTTAGATTAACAACTTTTCCCCTCACACTTTCAGTAAGTTTATTTCATATATTTGTAATACAATAAGATGACTAGATTATTTTGTCACATCCTGCATGCCACCCATGATCTTTCAGCCTCCTAAATGGTGTTTTAGAAGTTTGTATACATTAAGATTTACTCTTTGTGGTATGAAGCTCATGGTGTATTTTAATTTCTATTTTTATGAATGTTACTTGTACTTCAGTGATTCACCAGGAAATGAAATCAGGTACACAAATATTTTTGATACATGGTCTGGTGATTTTCCAGAGAGTAGGACTTTCTAGATATACAGTCTGGGACACCTGGGTGGCTCAGTCAGTTAAGCATCCATCTGTTGATTTCAGCTCAGATCATGATCTCATGGTTTGTGAGATTGAGCCCCATCAGGCTGTGCACTGACAGCACAGAGCCTGCTTGGGATTTTCTCTCTCTCCCTCTTTCTCTACCTTTCTGCTGTTCTCTCTCTCAAAATAAATAAATAAACATTAGAAATACAGTCTGGAAAATTATATATACATATATATGTATGTGTGTGTGTGTATTTCTTTTCTCCTACTATGAAAAGCTTATTTTTGAGTAACATTGATAAATAACTTATTTGCATATTCTACAATGTAAATAATTTGAAAATAATAGTATCAGCCTTGCTACAAAAAATTAGATTACTAAGTGTACTTAAGACTTCTTTTCAGATTTTTTAAAAAAATTTTAATGTTTATTTATTTTCAAGAGATGAAGAGAGACAGAGGAAAAACAGAGGAGGGGCAGAGAGAGAGGGAGACACAGAATCAGAAGCAGGCTCCAGGCTCTGAGCTGTCAGCACAGAGCCCAACATGAGGCTTGAACCCACGAACCATGAGATCATGACCTGAGCTGAAGTCCGAAGCTCAACTTACTGAGGCACCCAGGCGCCCCTCAGTTCTTTTGTCATTTGAATATTGGCTAGTGAGAATGAGTAATCAAATATTGTGTTTAACAGCACCTGGGTGACTCAGTCGGTTCAGCATCCTACTCTTTTTTTTTTTTTTAATTTTTTTTTTAATGTTTTATTTATTTTTAAGAGAGAGAGAGAGACAGCGCGAACAGGGGAGGGTCAGAGAGAGAGGGAGTCACAGACTGAAACAGGCTCCAGGCTCTGAGCTGGCAGTCAGCACAGAGCCCGACGCGGGGCCCGAACCCACGAACGTGAGATCATGACCCAAGCGAAAGTCGGACGCTCAACCGACTAAGCCACCCGGGCACCCCTCAGCATCCTACTCTTAATCATGATCCCAGAATCTTGTGTATCGAGCCTCCATGCTCAGCCTGGAGCCTATTTAAGATTCTCTGTCTCTCTACCTCTGCTCCTCTCCCCTGTTTGCACTCTATTGTATTTTAATGTTATTTTAATTCACATCTCTATGATTAGGTCATCAAATTGATACACAGGTAAATTTATTTCAGCTTGTTTATAAATCTTAGTGATTCCTTTTTAAATGTAATTTCATTTGTGAGTATGGAAACACAAGAAAAAATTGAGACTATGGTTAGATAAATGTAACTTCTCTTCCAAAAATACTTGGCTCTTGGAGCATATGGGTGTTTTGGTTAAGTGTCTAACTTCTGCTCAGGTCACAATCTCATGGTTCATGAGTTCAGGACCCGCATCAAGCTCTGTGCTAACAGCTTGGAGCCTAGAGCCTGCTTCCAATTCTGTGTCTCCCTCTATCTCTCTGACCCTCCCTCACTCATGAGCACTCTCTCTGTCTCTGTCTATCTCTGTCTATCTCTGTCTCTCAAAAATAAATAAACATTAAAAAAAATAGCGCACAAAAATACCTGACTCCCCCATGTTTTTTACCTCCCCTATGATAACCTTTTTATTAGTTTTGCGGTTATCTTTATTATTTTTCTCTTTGCTTAAAGCAGAAAAATCATATTTCTTCCCATTTATTACACAGAAGAATCATAGTATGCATCATGTTCTAGACCTTATTTATTTCACTGAACAAATGTCATGGAGATCACTTCAAACCAGTGTATAGAGATCTTTACCCTTCTTCTTTATTTTTTTAAAATGGCTATTAGTGCTCCTACTTGTAAATACATCATGGTTTGTTCAAACAATTCCTGTTGATAGAAATCTGCCATTACAAATAATATTCCAATGCATAATTTTATGCCTAAGTCATTTTGTGCATAAGCCATTTTTTATGTTTGAGTTATACTTTGTAAATGATTTCTCTTGGTCAAGGGGTAAATGTGCATATACTATCCCAATAATGGCCAAATCCCTCCATAGAGGGGGAATCATCACATTTCAAGAAGTAATGTAGGGAAGTACCTCTTTTCCCACAGTATTGCCAGTGAAGTAGACTGTGAAACTTTTGGATTTTGCCAGACTGAGAAAGGAAAAATAATATTTCAGTGTAGTTTTAATTTCCAGTTGTATAAGTGAGGTTCTTCTGTATTTATGTTCTTGTGTATAAAGAACATAAAATATGTATAAAATAGACTTTCTGTATTTTGCTTATTCTCATACTACTGGGGAGGCATTTTTTCCCTTTAAACTTTAAGACCCTACATTTTTGGAAATGCTATTCTGTTTTTGGTAGAATTTGAAAATATTTCTTATATTTTGCCCTTTTCATTTCACTTTCATTTTAGTGGGGGGATTTTTGCCAATCAAAATGTTTTCTTTTAATATTTTTCTATAGTTAAATGTATCACTAGTATATTTTGTTATTTTGGATTTTGACTTCCAGTTAGGAAAGTGTTTCATTTATTAAAGATATTCAGTCCTGTTTCTTACTAGAGATGTTATGAGTTCAGTTTCCTTTTTACATTTAAATCTCTGATTTATTTAGCTTTTATCCCAGTATAAGGGTGCCTGGGTGGCTCAGTCGGTTAAGCGTACAACTTTGGCTCAGGTCATGATCTCACGGTTCTGGGTTTGAGCCCCGCGTCGGGCTCTGTGCTGACAGCTAGTTCAGAGCCTGGAGCCTGTTTTCGGATTCTGTATCTCCCTCTCTCTCTCTCTGAGCCTCCCCTGCTCACGCTGTCTCTCTCTCTCTCTCAGGAATAAATAAAACATTAAAATAAATTTTTTTAGATTTTATCCCGGTATACAATGTGAAGTATGGGTGTGATCTGGTCATTTTCTTTTCTCTCTCTCTTTTTTAACTGTTTGTCTTTTTAATGTTTATTTATTTTTTAGAGAGACAGAGAGACAGAGCTCCAGTGGGGGAAGGGCAGAGAGAGAAAGCGACAGAATCCAAAGCAGGCGCCAGGCTCCAAGCTGCCAGCACGGAGCTCCTCGCGGGGCATGAACTCACAAACTGTGAGATCATGACCTGAGCTGAAGTTGTACGCTTAGCCGACTGAGCCACCCAGGTGCCCCTGGTCTTTTTCTTAATAGCTATTTCCCACAGTGTACTTTTTTCTGTTATGAGTTCAATTTATGTCCTCCTAGAAAGAGATGTTGAAGTCATAACCCTCAGGACTTCGAAATATGACCAGATTGACACAATATGACAGATGTCTTTAGAAAAGGGAAATCTGCGCGTGTCCGACTGGCTCAGGTTATGATCTCTCAGTTTGTGGGTTCCACCCCATGTCAGGTTCTGTGCTGACACTGTGGAGCCTGGAGCTATGAGTTCTGTGTCTCCCTCGCTCTCTCCCCCTCCGCCACTCATGTTCTCTCTGTCTCTCAAAAACAAACAAACATTAAAAAAAGAAAAGGGAAATCTGGACACAGAGATGGGCACACAGAGGGAATATGATGTGGAGACACAAGAGAAATGACCATCTAAATGCTGGGCTCCCAGAAAGCAGGAGTGAGGGCTGGCACAAATCCTTTCTTGGAACCCTCAAAGGAAGAGGGCTCTTGTCTACACCTTGATTTTGAACTTTCTGACTCCAGAGCTGTGAGACAACACATTTCTGTAGTACTGAGTCATGTAGTTTGTGGTAGATTTTTACAGGAGCCCTAGGAAGCTAAAATACCCACTGATTTGAGGTACCCTATATTTTCATAGCAACATGGGTGTGATTGCAAATGTACTATTTTGCTCCATTAGATTATCTGTCTCCTCATGTAGCAATGCCACAGTATTTTAGTTAAAGGTGGCCTACACTACATTTTACTATCTGGTTGAGGTACCCTCCCTGTTTGTTGTTTTTTTTCTTTTTGCAGTTTTTCTTCATCTTCTCGCTTGTTTATTTTTCCATATGGAAGTTATCATAACAACCAATTAAGCAAACCAACTCCAGAAAAAAGAACTTGGTATTTTTATCAGGATTGCAACATTTTCCATTTCAAGGCTCATTCAATCAAATCCACATCTTCAACCTGTGTCCCTGGACTCTATCTACACATCGATGTCTCCCTGCTCAGTGCCTGTTGTTGCCATTCAGAAATGGCTCCACATGTCACCAGAGTACTCAAAGTCCTTGGATGCGAGTGCTGTCTGGGGCTTTCCCCACCCTCAGAAGCACTTCTGGATACATGCTTGGTTTCCGTAAGTATGTATTGAATGGAATCACGTTGCATAAACATAAATTTGAAGTTGTAAAGCAAGATTTGTTATAAGTGGACCTGCAACAGACTTCCAACAGACTTGGGATGTAATTTAAGTAATACAGTGCAGTGAAGTGAGTACTTGTGTGCAATCTTAAAATCTATGTTCTGATATTCTATTCTCTATAGTAGTTTAGTATTATAATGTATATATTTATATTATATATATTTATAATATATAATATACTGTACATATAATTATAGCATACTATATATTGCATAGTATATTATATGTTTAGTATACTATATAAAGTATAATTATAGCATATAGTATACTATATATAATATAGTATGTATTCTATAATTAATAATATAGTATACATATAACTTTAGTATACTATATATAGTAAAATTATACTATAATATATAGTGTACATAATTATAAAATTATGTTAATTATATATTATTATATGTTATAGAATATAGTTATGTATAGTATAATACTATATTTATACCAATTATATAATATAAAGTATATACATAATATATATAATATAAAGTATATATAACTTAAGTATATATATATACATATATATATACATACTTTATATGGTAAAATTATAGTATTTATAAAATTTTACACACTATACTACTACATTTTTAATTTATATATACTGCATTATTCAAAGTTCCATGTACTAAACCAGTAACTTTGGGAGCAGTTTCCCAGCCTCTCGTATTTTAGAACCCAAGATCAAGAGTCTCGTTTACCAGGTTGTTGGGAGAATGATGTAATTGGCAGTTCCTGTTGGGATTTCTAATTCTCCCTCTGGTCGGCCCCTGCCTCTCTCCTCCCTGTCTCACTCAGCTCCAAACCACACAGGTTTCTTTACTCTTCCTTAAACAAGTCAGTCTCCTTCCTGCCTTAAGACCTGGTCATCTGCTCTTGTCATTGGTCCTTTGTAATTTTACTTTTTATCTGTGATCTCCTTAAATTGTAAGCCCCAGTGCGTGCCATCACATGGGCTTCCCTGACCACTTCTGCATGTGGGAGCTTGTCTTCTTAGTCACGGTTTAATTCTTACCTGGCTTATTTTTCTTCATAGTACTTATTTATATCTGAAGTTACAATGCCTGTTTATTATTTTACCTGCGCTCTCTTTCACTGAGATAAAAGCCTCCCAAGGAGAAAGATGTTATCTTCTTCACTTTGGTAGTCCCTGGTTTATGACAATGTATTAGATGCTTAATAAATATTTGTTGAATGAATAAATCAAATGACATAATGTGTGTAAAATATTTGGCATTTAATAGTTGTATAATGGACAGTATCTCCTTTTATTATTTATTGCACAGCAGTGAATTTTTGTTGTTGTAACACTGAAAACGCATGTCAAACATACTTGATTCTTTCCCAAAAGTCTAGATCGTTGACCTCTGGTTAATAAAGACTTAAGTAATCTGATTTCATTGGCTGAAGTGCATTATTTGGGTGTTGTTTTTCCCTAGCTTAGGGCGTTTTGCACTTGACAAGAGGTCGTAGAATTTTTAAGTGTCCCTTTCCTATCATTAGGCATGCTGATCTGGGTTCTGGGTATGCTCATGTGTCCAATTACATCTGGGATGTTTGCTTTCCAGATGCCAGCAGAAACTGCATCTCTGCGTTTGCTTTTCACAATTGGATTTCCAGCGAGCAACACTGTCTCACTTGGTGGTTATCATTTCGCCAGTCAGTAGGTAACGGTACTCTCAGCTAAAATGGAAGATATTCAGGCTGGTTTGCCTTCCCCATTCTTTAAATGGAAAGGTCCTGACATCACTGATTTTCTTTAAGATTTTGCAGAGCAATAGTCTAAGATTGAGGTTGAGAATTGCCTGTCCTACGGAAAGTTTAGAAAAGTGTGCAATTTGGGAAAGTTTCTGACCAAGCTTGACATCTCCCTGAATTGTTAAAGCCCTGCTACTCAGAACCAGGGAGAGACATGGAATTTGACCTCTGTGGTCATAGCCCTTTTGACAGACATGATGAGAGGGTCTAATCACCAAGAGCAGGACATTTAAAACTCCAAGGGACAGAGTAAGGGCCAAAGGACTGAGAAAAGAACTAACATTCCCGGGGCATATACTGTGTACATGGCACAGTGCTGGGAGCTGGGTCAGGGGCACCTAAGTAGCTCTCAGAGCAATAAATGCCTGGCAGTTCTAAAAATGCTACTTTAGGACTATCCTGCTCCTTTAACTCTTAAGCTGTGCTATTGTCTTAATGTTTGTGTTCCCACCAAGTTCATACATGGAAACCTAATCCCCCAGGTGATGGTTTTAGAAGGTGGGGGCCTTTGGGCAATGATTAGGTCAGGAAGGCAGAACCCTCATGAATGGGATTAGTATCCTCATTGAGGCAGCTGAGAAATCTCCCTTGCCTTTTCTACCATGTGGGATTATATGGGGAACAGAGCTGTCAACGAGGAAGCAAGCCCTCATGGGCTGCCAGCACCATGATCTTGGACTTCCTAGCCTCCAGAAGTGAGAGAAATAAATGTTTGTTGTTTATAAGCCAACCTAGTTTTAGGTATTTCTATTATAACAGCCCAGATGGACTAAGACAAGCCCTCCTTCTTGACTTTGGTGTAGTGGGTCCCAACTTTAGACAATCAGGGACTACCTGTATTACTATGGTCACATGTGAATATCACCTGTACTGTTATTAATGTATTTTTTTAAATCAACTTAATTTAATTTTTTAATAAATTTATTCTTAAAAATGTTATATTGGTAATACTCACTATTAATAAAAAAAATATTGTATCACCTAAAATTACATCTTATGTCACCAGGGAGTCTGTGCCCCTGCCTTACTTTGAGGAAGACTGGGGTCTTTGACATCAACTCCAGGCTATTTGAATGAGAGATTTGGGCTTTCATTTCTTATTTGACTTTCTTGTGATCCTGGGTCACCCAGTTAGCATGAGCCCTAAATTATCTCTGTCTCCTTCTGTCTGCCTTCTCTCACTGCGACTGAAAGAGCAAAGCCCTAGGAGCTCTGTTTTCCCCTCCCTTTCTTGAGGATTGAATTTTCCAACCAAAGGAAGGACTGTTTAGGTTTTCCACCTGGCACACGGAAGCTTCAGAGGAAACAAAAAAGACACAAAATCATTTTTAAATGTCTACCAAGAGCCAAATACAGCTTTAGATGCTCTATCAACCCAAAGCCATTCAATACTTTCAAACTATTTATTGTCATCCCCATAATGTACTATGGAGAGTGTAGGGAATTAGCAAAGGTAACACATGGGTAAAGCTGAGATTCAAACCAAGTTATATCTGACAATAAAGTGTGTGCTTCTTTCAGTAAAAATCCTAAAGAAGGGAGTCCATTGGCATTTCAAAGATATGATATGCAGAGCTGATAATCTCTCTTAAACTGACAAAAACTCAATCATTTTTGTGATTCAAATAGCTACAAAATATATGTGTTTTTGATTCAAGTTGCACTTAAGGTATAAAGAGACTGTTTCAAAGAGCCATTTAATGCTCAAGAGCCTTTTAAAAAGGATCAGGTGACTCAAGGTGGCTAACTGAGAAGATCTATTTCTTGTTTCAGTCTTAAATGTGCTGAAATGATATCCAATTCATAATGCTACTATTGATATGCCCAGAGGGTAGAATTCTGTGACTACTTAATCTCATGTTCCCTCAGAGAAGAGGACTGCATAATCTTTCATTGTGTGAGGGCACCATAATTCATTTGAGCATTTCTCTTTCTTTGGATAGTTAGGTTGATTTTCTTTCTTTGCTTATATGAATAATCGTGTTATTATTAGTTTCAAAGTCCAATTGGAGAGCTTAAGATGTTTCACTTTTAAATGGATTTCTTTTATAGTTTATGAGTTTAGAAGTCAATAAATATGTATATTAGACATTAATTTCTTTTCTGTGGAAATTTTTAGCTTATGTACTTTATGCAACGCTGTTCGTGCGTAAATATTTATGGTTGCCTTTTCTTCATTGACATGCAATCTCCATGAAGATAGGGACTTTGTTTTTGCCAACCAGTGATGTTTTCCCAGATTCTAGAAGAGTACCAGGCACAAAAATGGTGAGATGAAATAAAAAGCTTCCCTACATTTTACCTAGAAATTATGCCAATGATGTTAAGAAGAACTACCCTTGGAATGAAAAAGTTACACAAGCTGGCACAAAATCTTAATATCAAGTGTATTTTTCCTGGTCGAACAGATCATCTTGAGTTCAGGCTACATGATTTCCATTTATCACATAGATCTTACTTAGATATGGTCTGAATGTCTACTTTCTTACTATAAACTTTTAACTAGTCTATAAACATAGATGTTCTACATGCCCCCTTTGGGCCTTTGAGTTTTGAATAACAGGACTCTCTAGAGAAATGAGGAATAAGCAAGTGAATTAAATATTTACTTAAAAATAAGGAAAGTCCAAATTGCAAAGAATTTATGAGTTGTGAAAGAGAGACAATTTCATAATGAGAAATTGTTATATAGGTCAACCTTATACCAAAAAAAAAAAAAAAGAAAAAAGGGGGGGGGAATAAACGTTTGCATTGTGAGGGGAAAAAAAACATATTAATGTTTGCATTTTGATGGAATTTTGCTAAACTTTTCAAGTTTAAAAAGTTTACTACATAACCCAATTAAAATTTTTTAGGTACAATTTTTTTAATGTTTATTTTTGTGAAAGAAAGAGAGAGAGAAAGAGAGAGACTGAGTGGGGGCAGAGAGAGAGAGAGGGAGACACAGAAAGTGAAATGGGGTACAGGCTCTGAGCTGTCAATATAGAGCCTGACACGAGGCTTGAACTCATGAACCACAGTATCATGACCTGAGTTGTAGTCAGAAACTTAACCAACTGAGCCACCCAGACACCCCAACCCAATTAAAATTCTTAGGACACAGGGATGTACTCCTACCTACCCATACCATCTACATGCACAATAGGTCAAGAAACTGTTTTACTATCAGAGAGAAAACTGTTAGTCATGGCAGGCCTTTTTTGCAGCTCTTACTGTGGACCAACCACCGTGTTCAACACTTAATATTTAGGAGCTGAGTTAATTCTTTAGAATAGTTATTGTTAACCCACTTGGCAGATGTGAAAACTGAGACACAGAAAGGTTAAATAACCCGCCTGAAGACAGAAAGCTTCTGAGACTCAGAAGCTGGATTTCAACCCAGACTCAGTCTGAATCTTGGACCAGTAAACACAATTTCAGAAACTAAGTATTCTACTCTGACATATATTTTCCCTTTGTTGAAAGAGAAGTTTATGATTTTCAGTGTTGAATTTGTCCCAGGCACCAATCTAAGTGACTTATTACATTTACTAACTCATTTAGACTTCAAAACAACCTTGTAAGGGGAGGGGGGCGTATTATTATTTCCATTTTGCAAATGAGAAACTAAGGCAAGTTGAGGTCAAGTAACTTGATCTAAGTTACATGTTTGTAAAAGATGAATCTAGACTTTGATCAAGACACAGATGGACTGAAACTGGCTCCTATTTTTGCATCCTCTATTTGTCTCTCCTCTTCTTTTCCTTCTCACATTGACCCTTACTCATCTTCCTTCTATGCTTTTCCTCCTCTCTCTCCGTGTCTCCCATACCCTCTTCCTTAATCAAAAGCCCCCACCCACAAAATGTCTTCCAAGCTTTTGCTTTTGAGTTTGCAATGTTTTTCCACTCGGAATGGTTATCAGGCACCCCTCAATCCCTACTTATCTTGCACTTGTTTTTAAAGCACAACACATAGTTCTTATCTTAGATAAGTTCTTACATAAAGTAGGGGATGAAATGGTACTCATTAGCATCCAGTTCCCCTCTCCTCCCCAGGCATGGAACTCCCTACTCTCTAGTCCTCTTGAGAATTAGCTGGGATCACGTGACCAGTTCTGAGCAATAGACTGTGAACAAAAGCAATACCTGTTGGTTTCAAGCTTGGCAGTAAAAAGGCCCCACATTTAAAGAGCAGAGCAGCAACATCAAAGTAGACTGACCCCTGAGGCCTTATATAGTGGACAACTGCAATAGAGAAATGTTGGGAGCTGTAACATTTCTTGCTTCTTATTTATTTGCATGAGAAAGAAATAAAACACTGTATTTATTTTTTTAAGTTTATTTACTTAGAGAAAGAAAGAGTGAGTGGGGAGGGGCAGGGAGACAGTGAATCCCATGCAGGCTTTGACATTGTCAGAGTTGCGCCTGATGTGGGACTTGAATTCAGGAATCACGAGATCATGACTCGAGCCAAAGTAGGATGCTTAAGTGACTGAGCCACTCTGGCGCCTAAAATGCTGTAGTTAAAAAATTGAGTCTTGAAGCTTTGTTTGTTCTTTTTTTTATTATTACAATTTAGCCTCATCTACCCTGATTAACACTAGAGCCAAAACTTTGAACCAATTTAATAAGGCTTGTGTAGTTTTTATTACAAATTTGATTAAGGACAATGAGAAGGAAGTAATAAGCTGACTTTACTTATGAATGCAGATTTAAAAGTCAAATATATATACATAATTATATATAAGATTATATATAAGTAAATTCAATAAGTTTTAAGTTAGCTTTGTCCCTGAAAACAAGGTTGGCTCAATTCAGAGTTGAGCTCATCTGAAACAAGAAGGCCATAATTTTATACAACAAAATTCCTGGGGAAGGGCCATGACCTTGTGCAAGGAGTGTCACTTCAGCCAAGGTCAAGTATTGGAGGGGCTTAGATGAGAGGTATTGATCAGCTGCCAGCTGAGAAAATGACGACTTCAGGAGAGGACCTGGCCAGTGCACCATAATATTCACTACATTTGGTAAATATATAAAACAGAGACATTTAAATGCATTTTCTGTAAGGCAAAAAGGCCCACTATTGCAGGTTTTAAAAACATAGTGCCGGGGTGCCTGGGTGGCTCAGTCCGTTAAGTGCCCAACTTTGGCTCAGGTCGTGATCTTGCAGTTCTTGAGTTCTAACCCCATGTCGTCGGGCTCTGTGCTGACAGCTCAGAACCCGGAGCCTGCTTTGGATTCCGTGTCTCCCTCTCTCTCTGCCCCTACCTTGTGTGCACTCTGTTTCTCTCTCAAAAATAAATAAACATGAAAAACATAGTACAAAAAGACCTGGGGAAAGCCCTTAGAAAAGAAAAGGAAATAACAGGCTTATGGATTCAAAGGGAAGATCTAAAGCTATCAGTATTTGTAGAAGATATGATCACCTACATAAAAGAAATAACAGAAGTAACAAACAACTATATCGAATGAGAAAATAAATCAACTTATATGTAAGATCAGCTTGAAGTAATCTAAACATCAACCTGCAGTAAAGTACTAAATTAAATGCAATTACATATCAACAGAAACTATTCTGACTCTAGGAAATAAAGAATTCACAAGACTACAGTGAAGATTGTATTACACCAGAGAGATGATGTAATGTTATAAATTCCCCACAAATTACTTCATACTTGTACATATTAAATACTCAGTAAGGGCGCAGCTGGGTGCGTCAGTCAGTTGAGCGGCTGACTTCAGCTCAGGTCATCATCTTGCAGTTCAAGAGTTTGAGCCCCGTGTCTGGCTCCATGCACTGACAGGGCAGAGCCCAACTGGGATCTTCTGTCTCTCCCTCCCCTTCTCTCCAACGCAAGTAAATAGAGTAAAAAAAAAAAATACTCAGTAAGTATACTCTCAAAATTAGGTGAAAAAATACAAAATAAATTGAAACAGAAGAATATGTACCTAACGACATCTTGACCAGGTACTACATTTTAATTATAAAGAAGAAATTTCTGTGGCACCTGGGTGGTTCAGTCAGTTGAGCCTCTGTCTTCAGCTCAGGTCATGATCTCATGATTCCTGAATTCAAGCCCTGTATCAGCATCTGATTGGACTGTTGTCTCCCTCTCTCCTGCCCCCTCCCCAGCTTGTGCTCTCTCTCTTTCTCTCTCTCTCTCAGAAATAAACACATAAACTTATTTTTAAAAAAAGGAAAAAATGTCTTATGGCATCCATATAGAAAAACCACATCTGCTATCTAGGATAAAAACTTCACAGGAGGTTCAGAATTCTCAGAAAACTATACTAAAGTCAACAAAATCCTAACATTGTCATATCAAGCCAAGATATGCTCAAGCATATAGGAGAACAGAAATGCGGGACAAAAACCCACAGACAACACACCTAAAAAAACCTTGAAAAAAGAGAAGATAGAATCTATAAGCTATCCTTAGAAAAAAAAAACTCTACTAAAAGCTAGCTAAGAGGTGGATTAAAATAAAAAGCTTCCCAAAAGGGACAAGTATTCTTAAAATCATTAAATCTATTTAAATGTAGAAATAAAACACGGAGAGTTACAGAGCATAATATGAATGTTAGAAAATTTGAAACAAAATATGTGCATTGAAAAGGTAATTAAGGGAAGGATAAAGTGTTGGAAATGTGTAAATCTATTTCATTTTTGACAGCAAGGAATAATTGAAGGTTGCCTACATAGAACATGTATTTAAATTTATCCTGCTGCAGTTTCTTAATATTTTCAATATTTCTCTCCTTAAACCCAGAGGAATTTGAAGGATTCAATATCTCATAATTTAAAAACCAAATAAAAAACTTTTAAGTAAAACACACTCATCCTTTTAGATTGACTACATTTTCTTTAATAATCTTTATATTCAGGTAAAATTAAATTAACTCCTTTTAAATTTAATACTAGCACATTAGCATATCTCAATTTCTATGTGTCTATCTACTTCTAGTATGTCTGGCTAAATAGATTAAAAATATGAATTCTTGCATGCATAAAGAGACCTCACCAAATATTGATCATTTCTGGCAAGGAAGATTATTTGAGGTAATCTGTTGTTTTATTCTTTATGCTTTTTATTAATAATGTACAGATAAATTACTACAATAATAAAAAAGATTATGCTTCAGGAGATAAGTAAATATAATCAAATGAAAAAACTATAAGAAATTAGGAAATTTTATTACAAAACTAAGTAAAGAGACTGTTTACAAAATTAAATATAAATTCAACAGATTATTTACATAAGAAATAGTAGCCAACTAGAAAACATAATGAAGAAAAATTGCATTTTCAAAAATAACAAAAATCATAAAAAGACCCTAGAACAAATGTAACAAAATATGCTAAATTTCTATGAAGAAACCCAAAAACTCTAGCAACGGCCATAAAAGATGATTTCAATAAATGGAGTGACATGTTATTCTTGGGTAGGATAGATTAATATTGTAAGGATGTCAATTTATTCTAAATTGATTCATAAATCCAAAGCAAATCCAGCTGAAATTTTAAGAGACCATTAAAACACAATCGAGAATCTACATGCCAACTTAAACATATGCTGAACTTTAGTGTGTCGTATAAATGACATTTTATATCAGTGGGGAAAATAAGACTTAATTACAATTTTCACAGGAAAAAACTAGCTAAGCATCTAACACATTGGATTTGTAAGTAATTCTTTACAAAATAATACATTCTGGACAAATAAAATATTTAAATAAAAAAAGATAAAATATCGAGAGGGAAACAGGTGATTTCCTTTATCATCTTGGAGTTCTCATAACATTTCTCAATGTGACATGAAACTTAAAATACATAAACAAGAAGATGACAAATTTGAATCCATAATCTAAAATCTAAAAATTTGGGTGTGGCAAAGCAAAACTGAACAAAACAAAATACCCAGTGTGGGTAAAGCTGTGAGGAAATAGGCACCTCATGCATTTTTTTTTTTAATGCTTTTTTAAAATTTATTTCTAGGAGAGAGAGAGACACACACAGTGTGAGGAGGGGAGGGTCGGAGTGAGAGGGAGTCACAGACTGAAACAGGCTCCAGGCTCTGAGCTGGCAGTCAGCACAGAGCCCGACGCGGGGCTCGAACCCACGAACCGCGAGATCATGACCTAAGCGAAAGTCGGCGCTTAACCGACTAAGCCACCCAGGCGTCCCTCCTTATGCATTTTGGAGAGGAGCTTAAATCGGTTCAAATTTTAGGAGCTGAGTTTGCTAATTGTGCCAAGATTTTAAATGTTCATCCTCCACTTAGCTCGTTCAAGCAGTGTTTATTGAAGATCAAATGTGTACCTGGCACTGTGTAGTTTCTGTCAAAAATAAGTGAATACAACAAATATGGCCCCTGCTTTCTTGGACAAAACATTTTCTTAAGGAATGAGGCATGTATCTTTCAGGATGGCAACAAAGAGTAAGCCTTGGAATCCCACTTGCATGGCTCCTTTCCAAGGCCTTAGATATTTTTATGCTTAAATTTGAAATTTATTTCTTAAAAATTGCATTTTTAGGCCCCTCAAGACCTGATTCTGCCTGCTGAGAATAAAATCAAACTAACTGAAAAAAATGTACACATAAAGATCTTTCCTCATTATACTTATGTTTGTGATTGAAAGAGACAGTATAGTCTAAATATAATATTAATAAAAATATCAAATAGTTCTTACCATGTGTTCAGCACTTTTCTAAGCCTTGTATACTTATTAACCCACTTATTATCTCTAAAGTGATCTCAGACTAGTATTAATCATTCCTATTATTCTGAAGAGAAAACTAAACCACAGGCAGGTTTAAACCTAATCAAAGTGCTCATCAATAGACAATGTATTCAATGAATGCTGGAATACATACAAGATAATTTGTTGGAATCCACACAAAAAAATAAACATCTGTTAGTTGACATAGAAATATGTCCAATGTATTGCTAAGAAAAGTAAATATCAATATAGCATTAGTTTTAATGATTCATTTATATAAAATATTTTCTATATTTATCTATATATTTCTTTGTAAATATTTATTATCGTCAGATCCATAGCCAATCTATACTTATTGCCATTCAGAAATACCTGAAAGAGTGTTGTATAAATGGTGACAGTTTCTCTCTGGATCAATAAAAATTTGGGGTGATTTAATTGTTTTCTTATTTATGATTTAATGTATTACTTGAATTTTTAACTGTGAGTGTATTTTACCCATTGAAAAAGTATGTTGTTTATGAAGAGGAAATATATAGCACAGATATGGAATAAAGATTTATTACAAAGCATCATGTATGTTTTGTATGTTTGTATGATCTAATTACTGCTCATGTATGGGGTGCAATAATGTACAGCATAGAGTTAGTAGCATTTATGTAATAGAGTTGTAGACAACTTTAAACATATTCTCTTGCCTATCTGCATTTTTTATCTTTCCTGAATGTACATATAATACTTATATAATAAGCAATAACACTGACCTATAAGTGCATTAAAAATAAAATGTCTCATTATGTAATCATTCTGGATCTGTAAACTCATTGAACATATACGCTTTTTTAATCATAGCATTAGTAATTGCTTCTGCTATAATTTGTACTTCTAGAAAACAAGCATTCCCACATCTGACCTCCCTGACTGGGTCTTCATCCCCATCACCAGTGTCTGCCTCTTTGATTGTTCCTTCTTCATTCTTCATTTCTTCTGCAGATTTTAAAGTTCAAGCTCATCATCACTAATTCTATAGTGTTAATTCTGCTTTTTATGGCTTTCAATGCAGATTTCTATTCTATTATTGCATTTTTAATCTCCTTATAATCTTTCTTTATCATGTCAAACTCCTGTTTTTATTTCCACCTGCCTCTCAGCCAACTCCCTTCTTATCTCAACTTATTTTCATATAATCTCATTTTTCATCTTTTTATTCAAAGACTGTAGTTTTCATTTCTATTAAGATTACAAAGCAGACAATTTCTGCAATTTCTGTTTCCTTTAGTGACTTTTTAAACTGTTCTTTTTCTGCATCTTGATTGCTCTTTCCTTCCTTTAATGTGCACAATATTTTCACCGGAACCATTTATTTGTCTGTTTTTGATGTCATCATCTTTAAACAACAGGGTATCCATTGGTGGTTGAAGAAGAACCTTGTCATGCCCTTCCATTCAGCTCTAGCTTACTGTAAAATTCCTCTACTCAGACCTTAAGCAAACAGGTTGGTTGCTATTCATGTCTCAATGCCATATTTTGGCATCTAGCAGCCCTCTATATAATGGTGATGTTGGTCTTAGGAAGGTCTCCCTATTCTTAAGGTACTGTTGAGTTGCTGTGAGAAGGCAAGGTACTGCAGTAATGAGGATCAGCTCTATACAGTAAAACAGTGTATTCAAATTCTGGGTCTACCAATTATTAGGAAAGTGCTTTGACCCCTTTAAGACCTACTTTACTCTGTGAAATGGACACTATAAGAAATTGAGGCAGCAACATGTTAAATAATCTGCCCAAGGTGACATAGCTTATAAATGGCAAACTGGGATTAGAAACTAGACAACCAGGTTTCCAGTGACTGCTTTGTATTTAGCATCTGATAAATATTTGCTATTATTATTACGAGGAGGGACATTTATTTATGGATGATCAAAAGTAGTGAGTTCTTCTTCCCTTTCCTGAAACAACAAAGGCAAAAGAGTGTTCCACATATATTTTTTAAACTCTTCCTATGGTATTCTAAGATGAAAATTTGCCATACGTTAACTCCTCTGCTTCAGAATGTGTAGAATTCCTGAAAATTGCAATCCTTGAATATATTAGAAGTTCAAATTGGGGAATCTGGGCTGGAATGTGTGTGTGTGTGTGTGTGTGTGTGTGTGTGTGTGTGTGTGTGTGTGTGAGTGATCCTTTTCATCTGCTGTATACATACATGTATGCATACACCCACACATATATATCCCACATGCACAGCTACTTTAGAATTCATGGTCTATGTTCTGTTTGGTCAAGCTGTGGCTATATGATCTATCTGGTAGGTGGTTATCACAGATTCAGCTTTCCTGAGCCAAGGCAGAGGCAACTCTATTGAGGTGTCTCTGCATTGTCCTTCATGTTGGCAGTTTTGATCTCCTGCAAGTGACGAGGTATGTATTAATGTCACCTGACAATTGTGTTTCTCTTTTCCACTCCATGAATATTATAATTAGAGGAAATTCCTCTAAGATTTTGGCAGTAGATTTGTTGTCAATCTTAGTTTCTCGGTTTATTATGCACTCTCATCTCTTTATGTGTTTCCTAGATATTTTGTGATGAAAATCACAAAGTCTGCGATGGGAAAGGCTCTTCTATCACTTTCTTAAGCTGCTCTCACCTCTATTCCACACCTACTTTCCACACACACACGCTCATACTCACACACACACACACTCTAATGCAGAGTTGGAGAACTTGACCAAATATTAATGCTAAAGGTAATATAACAACAAAGAGAAATGTTAGCATTATAGAGAGAAAACAAGACTAATTTCCTTGAGAATGCATGCTCTGTGCCCCTTACTCTATGATGGCAGTAGGGTCTAAGTCAAAACAGATATAGATGCAAACGGATTTGTGAGTTGGAGGGCTTAAAAATTTCAGCAAAGTCTCCTTACTTGCCAAAATTGTCAGCAAAGAAGTAGGATATGAAGCCATTTACAGAGAATGACAGAGGTAAAATTGGACATGAACTATTAGGGACCTGGGAAAAGTTTGCAAAAGCTACTGTTTGAAACTGAGAAGAGCCAATTTTTCATCAGGATAACGATCTGTCCAGTGTAGTGGAACAAAGACAAAAATGACAGTGGTCCAAACAAGGAAGAAGTGTATTTCCCCTTCATGGGACAATCTTAGTATAAGCAACATAGCTGTATTTAGTGGCCCCATAGCCTTAGAGAATCGCCTTCTTTCTGTTTAGTTGTTCTGTTTTTGCCCTCACTTACATCATCCGTGATCACTTCTCACTATGTCTGCATTTCAGGTACATGGTGGGATGATGAAAGGCAGAAGGAGAGCTCATCTGCTGACTATACCATCACTCAAGGAAGTTGAACACATGACTTCAGTCATGTTCTATTATACAAAGCTCAGCATGGCTTCAAGGGAAGCTGGGATCTGTAGTCTTCAGCTGGGCAGTATCATGCACAATGAAAATTTAGCGGTGCCCTTATAAAATAGGAAGGCAAGAATGGGAAATTGGAGGGCACAACATTCTATGCCATGGTCAAGAGAGGCCATGTATTTGGAAATCTTCTTTATTCCATTTGCCTTTACCTTCAGTGTTTTCATGATATTTCCCAAGCTTATAGTAGCTTCTCCTGCCATGTGAGGCAGGGAAATTCATATCTACCTTGGCTTCCAATTTATACTGTACTTTCAGGTGGTCAACTGATGTCTGCTTGGGTATTTCCAGAGTAAGAACTCAGGATTTCAGTTTTTTGAATTTTGACAATTCTAAGTTTTAGAATTTTCTGCTTTCAATTAACTTGATGATGTTGTTATAAATAAATATATGACAAAGTCCATTGCAGTCATTCGTTCTTTCTTACTGCTAGCAAATTCCAAGTTGTTCAGGTTGTACGTGGGGATCGTTTGATTGCATGGATTTTAGACTCTCACTCCACAACACATCATGATCGATATAATTCAGTCATCATAATAGCATTCCTCTTGACCAGTCATGTTGCTCAGTTCTGTATAACCAGACAAAAGGATAAACTATGGAAATGGTGACTGGAGACTTTTATTCCACAAACGAACAAAATTATACTGCACTATTGATTAAAGAAATGTAGACTTCTTTGAAAATTATGGAGAAAGCAGGTAAATCAGCTAACTTAGACTAGTTGGAATCCATACACATTGATGCAATTAGCAATTCAATTGACTGTAGTAGTTAGAATTGGAACTTGGAACTCAGCTAGAAACTGAGAAACTATCCGGGGATAGGACACACTAACCTATCTGTGTTGAAGGCAGGGATTCTGGACCTAGGAACGTAGTGGTCCTGGAGAAAGTGGAGAAGGGTAACAGGTCCAGGCAGTTAATGCAGAGATGACCCGAAAAATATAGGAAGGGAGATAAGAGTACACTGAGCAGAGACGACACCCGGGCAGTAGGTAGACAAGCTCTGATGCCCAAAAGGTTTAAGTCACCAGATTTGTGAAATTCAGAAGTGGGATTCTAGCCTGCACCAGACCTTCTTTGGCCTATAAATAAATATATATAGCAAAAGTAACCAGTGAAGCTTGAGGGAGCAAGTATACTGGATAGAACCTAAGGGAAGAATTTGGCTACAGAACTATTCAGGGACATGGTTTTCAGAATTCAAGTGCTAAGAAAGATCATGTATTTGATCTGGGGTTACAGAGGCAGAAATTTTGACATCTACATTTCTATTTGGGAAAATACTGGTGTTGAAGCATCCTCTCCTCACACTTCCTTACTCTTCACTCCTTCTCCTCACTTCCTCCTGTACCACCTGTGGCTCCTGGTCTTTGACTTCGTTTCTTCGTTGTGCCTTTGCTGCTGCCCCTCCAGGTTCAAAGCTGACCCGTGACTCTCAGCACATCCTAAATCGTGCTTCCGACACCCGTTAGCTTGTTGTATTTTTACTTTGTTTTTGTTTGTTTGTTTGTTGGCACCCTGCAATTTAATCCCAGCTTGGACATGGTTCTCTGCAGCTGGTGCCTCATCTTGGCTTGCCTCAGTCCCAGTGTGAGTGGGATTTGATAAAGGGTCAGGCAGATTGTTGTTTTCAAGTGTTGCTGTCCTTGCTTTGTCACTTTTCCCAGGTTGGGAAAGGTACATAATGAATCGGTTTCAGAAATAGGGAAGACATCATGTTGAAAGAGTGAGGCTCTTTGCTCAAGTGATGGGAAATAATCAGGCAAACCCAGTTGCTAACCAGTATTAGAAAAAGTGGCCTTCTATGGACCCTGGTGACGTGTTGAGGAGTAGAAGCAGCTTCCTGAGGGTTCCCACCCTTGGTTGGACATTTTTAACAATAGAGATGGTGGAATGTTTTCTTTCCCTGATTATATTGGTTGAGACAATACCAGAGGCCTGATATTTCACTTGGCATCTAGTCGCATCATCCTGTCTTGTTCTACTTGTCAAACAAGTTTGAAACTGTCACCAGCATCCTGACCAATTCACCCTGCTTTGTATTTCTTGGCCCTGGACATCTGCAGAGTTGAGACTTTGCCATCAGATCGCCAATTTCCATTCCCTCTAAGTCCCAGCAATGCATGTCCCTGGTCGAAAGGAAAAGATATTGGGTGGATGATCATCCCATCTCTGAACTCACAGTTCTCAGTCACATTTCATTTTCTCCTTCAAAACTGATCAGGTGCTCTGCTAGAGATGGCCTTTGTGCTCTGACCTGGACTTTTTACTATGTTATCTGGTTAACTCCCTTTATTTTCTTGTGTCCCCTTTGACATCAATAAGTTATTCCTGTTCTCTCCCCTAGTACCCTCAATCTTTCTTTAAAATTCTTTCTATCTTGTCTTCTGTCCCTCCTTTGTATGTACTTCTGTGCTCTGAACTCCGTATATATCCTATATGGCAATTTTTCCCCAGTGATGTCAAGACAGAGACAGATAAGTTATTGCGAGCTTTCTTTCCAAGATTCATAATTACATTTCAATGACAAAAAAATAGTATTGATTGCTCAGCACTCTCCCAGGTCCTGGTGATAAAGTGATCAAAAAGACAATTCCTGCCACCAGAGGAACTCACAGTCCTATGCAAAAACCAGAGAGATGCATGAACAAATAATTATAATACAGTGGGGTAAATAGTATAAAAGAGATATACATAAAAACCTACAGGAATATTAATGATGAGATGATATATTCTGTCTGTAGAGTAAGAAAAAGTTATCGATTAAATCCAATAATTAAATGCCCTTTTCCTTTTGTATATTCAAGGAACTTATTAAAAATTATAGAACGCAAGAGATAAGTATTCCTTGTTCTATCTCTGTGAAACAGACCTTGAGAGGCCAAATGACTTGTCCAAAATCACTGAGTGTCTTATGTGTTAGTCAGGAAAATTACCTCTAGCTGCTACAATAGAAAAACCCTCACAATCTCAGTGGCTTAATACAGTAAAAAGATCTCCCTCCCCCTCCATTCAAAACTAATGTGGGCTAGGTGGTCTTTGTCCATCTTGTGGGTATGCTACTTAAAGCACATGGCCTCCAAAATTGTTCCAGGAGGGGAAGTGAAAAGTAAAGACCACATAATGGCACTTAATTGCCTTGCCCTTGAACTGACACTTTTTCTCACAATTCATTAGCATATGTAAGGCTTACTGCCCTCATATGAGAAACTGGTTAAAAATGTATGAAACATATTGTGTCCAAACTATCTTCGTCACACCTGACTGCCCTTGGGAATCCTGCTTCTACTATCAGTCGGGGATCTTCATCGTATCCTGGTGGTGGTGGTACGGCACCAAGTATGTGTTCCAGAGAGATATGTGGATGGATGGGTGGATGGATGGATGGAAGAATGGATAAGTGTGAGATCACTTCTACATCTTTGATGGTTGTTACCCCAGCTGATCTTCGTAGCTAGGCTAGTGTTTATTCTTGACCCTATTTTTCTTACGAGTTGACCCTCATGTACTTCAGCTGAAGGGCATGACCACCCTTTTGCCCCACAGAATTCAAGAGAATTTTGATAGTGCAGCATGGGACATTATTGTGTTAATCATTTTGTGATGAGTACTGCAGAATAAAATGCCCAGCATAGTAAATAATAGCATTAGAGCTGTCTTTGAAAGAAAAGGTCAATATTATACCTTGTTGCTGATAGGAGAGATTAATATACTCTTGCTATTATTAATAATAGTAATTAGACTCTATTGCTTTAGCTGATCCTTAGGTCCCATTTATAGGAACAGCCTAATGTTCTTCCTGAGCATGACTTGGCATATTTTAGCACGTCATTGCAAGCATTGAAAATCAGTGCCAGGATCTTCTTATCATTTTATTAGCTTTTTGGCACTTGGATTTTGTATTTGTATTGGGTTTGCTTTTCCACCACGGAAACAGTTAGCAGGGATTTTTATATGAAAAGCAGAAGACCTTTTCTTAATAGCATTTCCTATTGGGGGGCATAACTATAGATCTCTGTATATTTTGCACCATTTAGCACAGCCACTGTTGCAAATTAAGAGGACAGGCATCCTTGTCAGGACAATTAACACTTGCAGCAGAAAATTCTTCATAGCCATGGGGGAAAAAATGAAGGTTAAATTGAGGTTGTCGTACGGGGAAACCTTTCAGGTACTGGGAGCAGAGACTGGGTAGGGAAAAACGGAACATTGAATGTTTGTTGACCAGATCATCGACCTCTTCTCTGTTAACCATTTCTCCATCAAGATCAAAATCTTGAGTACTGTGCAAAGGGTCTGCAGAAATGTAAAAATGTGTCAGAATGAATGATCCTTGTTTAAAGGCTAAATACATGGTGAGTAATTTTAGGAGTTCCCTCATTCAAATAAATTCCCCTCCATGTTCTTTCTCTGCCATGAATATTCACTAATATCTCCAATTTTTGATTAAAGCACTAGAGGCCTCTATTAAAATGAGCCAGTGTTACCTAGCAGGGGTAAACCACTTACTCTTTATCATTAATGTCTTACTGTGAATAATTAAAATGAGGTTTCTTCCATCAGCTAAGCTTTAAGAAATAATAGTGGAAATGTTTAAAAACTTAAAATTTACAGTATACCAGAGTTTACAATGCCAACTGAGTTACTCACCCATTTATTTCTTATAATAATCATGTGAGATAAAATAAGTGGGGACAGGATGGGGTTATTTTCTTTTAACTGATGAAGAGCCTGAGATGAATCAATTGCCTATTCAAGGACATACTAAAGGACTGAATTACAGAATTAGTAAGAAGGAGGAAGTGGGGCAGCATGTGGAAGACCAATTCTTAATGGACCCAGTAGAGAGCATACTGAATAGCTCAGCTATATGTGAAGGTTTGGACATCCTGAAAGGGTTTAGGTTTGAAAGGGAGACTACTAGGGGCGCCTGGGTGGCTTAGTCGGTTAAGCGTCCGACTTTCGCTTAGGTCATGATCTCGCGGTTCGTGGGTTCGAGCCCCGCGTCGGGCTCTGTGCTGACTGCCAGCTCAGAGCCTGGAGCCTGTTTCAGTCTGTGACTCCCTCTCTCTCTGGCCCTCCCCTGCTCACGCTGTCTCTCTCTCTCTCTCCTAGAAATAAATAAAAAATAAAAAAAAAAAAAGAAAGAGAGACTAACTATAGTTGCATCTTCTACCTTTTCCTGGGTGTCTATTACCAGCTAAGACCAAACTAGACTCTTCTGTAAACTGCATCATTTTCTCTTCTCTGTAATCTTACAAGCTGGATTACATTCCATATTTACAGATGAAGAAATAGGGGTTTGGAAAAATTAAAAATTTGATCAAGGTTACTCAAGTAGAAGTGGCAAAATATTTTCCTCTCCCTAAGCCCCACATTTCTTCACAGCCACATGCTACTGCGCAAGAAAACAAACAAAGAAAAGGTCATGGCAGGGACTTGAAAACAAATTTCCCTTTCTTCACATCTGTCTCAGGCTTGGCTTCTCTGCCCTTCACCTTTCCATTAACTCTCTAATCCTGCAAAGAACAGAAATTGGATCACACCCTGCCCAAAGGGAGGGTTTAAAATTTTCTACCTGGATACTCTTTCAGTTTTCAAAGTTTGTCATTCGCCCTTCAGATAAGTTACATGGGACATTTCATGTTTATTTCAGTAGCTTTCCTATTGTGGTCGAGGTAATAATGAGTTTTATTTCTTTTTGTTTCATTTTTTGTTTTTTTGAACAAGACACGTTTCTCCCTTGTTGAGCAATATGATAACCATATATTTCCTTCCTACGTCAAAAATTACCCTTAATTACTTTCAAATGTAATAAAACCTGTCAAAAGTCTGACCAGATTTTTTTTTTCCCAAGCAAGAAGTCATTAAAGCCAAAGGTTGACTGATACAATGGAAGGCAGGCAACGAAGTTTCCTTTAGTATTTGCCACCACAATTGCTATAAACCAAAATTATTCTCTCCTTGATTGAAAGGCGATCGCCTTAACAGTGTACGTTAATGAAACATGATTGTCTAAGAGGAAGCAAGTCATGATGTGTTGATGCATTTAATTGACAAGACAGAGAGAATTAGAGAGCTCAGAGGTATTTTTTGAGTTTTTATCTCTGTTGAGCAACCTTGAGCAGGCTGCTTAATTTCTCCATTGCTCAGTCTCCTCATCTGTAAAATGGGGATAATAGCACTCACCTAGCTCACAGAGGCATTGTCAGAATTAATTAACTTAAGAAAAGTCCTCTGAGATCTCTGGATGACTGGTGCCATGCAATTGCAGATGATTACTATCCTTATTATTCTGACACTTGCCCATAAGGCCCATCGATCAAATACAGTTCTAGCTGAACTGGGCAGAGCAATGGATTCTGCGACTGCATTCAATGGCAGTTTGCCCTGAAGATAAAGTCTGTCACATACAATGTTTCCCTAGAGCAAGCTTAAGCTGGTAACAGTATTGATGTAGGTGATCTGCCCGCCAGGATGCACAGAGGCAGTTTAACTAGAGCTAATTATGGCCGGCAATGATGCCAGAGCCAAGAACTCACCTCTGATTATGATGGGATGCTCAAAGAAACTATTTCGGAACCAGATAATCAGACAGGATTTTCTGCACTGTTGGTTTCAGTAGTATTGTGAAGGATGTCAGGGCACCTCAAATTTCAGAGGAAGGAGACTTGTAATGCTTTTCTAGAAAGGAAGAGAACCAGAGAGAATTGTTATCCTTGCAAATTGCCCATTGTGATGTTCATCACTTATTTATCTTGGCCATTTCTTTTTATTGTTGCACAAATTTATGCTTGTGCTTAGAGTAGGAATGAAGGGACGGACAGAATTGGCAAGCAGGCCAGGTAAGATGGAGCTCCCAACATTGCAGGGGCTTTTGATCTAAGAGAGCAAGATAGACATGTGCAAACAAGGTACAGAGAATAGAGGAAGTCCAACTATGAGGAAGCTTCAAGCCAATGCTGAGTGTAGGTGCTTTGATGTGGTGTGGTTGATGTTATTAATCAGAACATCATAAGCTATCGAACGGTATAATGTGTCAGTGAAAATATTCTCATTTCCAAGACTACCGCGGTAGTGCAAATTACTATTGTTCTTCTTCACTGGATTCCTTGGATGACTTTTGGCTGATATTTCCTGTTCCAACCCTTGGCCTTGAGGTCTAGTCAACACAAACCTGATCACTCAGAGACCCTATTCTTCTGCTTAAGTCTTTCAAGACTTCTTTCCCCATTATACTTAGAATCAAATCCAAACTTTCACCGTTGCTTCTTATGGCTCTGTATCATTTTTATCGCCCATCTCTAGAGTAATCTTATTCCGAAATCCAGCTGTTGTCTAAGCTCCATCCATGTCTGTGTCCTTTCAGTGCCCTGAAACTCAGATATATACGTATATATATTTTTTTGCCCCAGGGCTTTTGCATGTACTTTCCTGCCTGGAATGTTCTTCCTAGGTGACTTGCACTGGGCTAGACCCCAATACTCAAAACATTTTATTTACATGTGACATATTCAAAGGTTCTATCTAAATCATCATCTTCCCCTCCCTTGCCAAACTCCTGTATACTGCGGTTCCCCTTCCTCATATTTATTAAAATCTGTAATTATTCATTTAGTCACCCAAACACTCATTCACTTTTTCATTTACTTCTTCATTGGTCTGTCCCCTACAGAAGATGGACTCTCAGGAGAAAGAACTTGCCCTTAACCCTTATTAGTCAGTAGCCTGAACAAACATAAGATTTCTTAATGTTGAATAATAACTACCTCTATTAAGCACCTGTAGTACGTCATGCATTATGCTAAACACTTTATATCTAAATCTCATTTTTCCATGCAACAACTTTGAGAGCTTGGTATCACTGAACAGCAGTCAATACAATTAAATTGAAGTTTAGGAACACAGACATTTGTGAAAGCCCGCAGCTTGGATCTAGGGAAAACTGGATTCAAACACCAGCTTTCCTGGCTCCAAAGCCAAGGTTAGTCCTATCGTTTCCTGATTTGGAGGCTGGATGAGCAGTCCGAATGAAGGGGCCAATGCTACATCCTATCTCATTGGCACAGAACATGGATTGGCTCGAAAGGCATTTTTGGGAGATTGAATTTAAAAGAAAACTGTGAATCATTAAGTACCTTTGTTAAGTACTGAAAACTTGGTGATGACTTTACAGAAGAGAATTAGTAAAAGCACACATACAAAAAACCTTGACAAGAATAACCCCAAACAATCTTTTCCTGTCCTTCTTAGGAAATCTTCCCATTTATTTTCCAACTGCTTCTCTCCTAAAGCCATCTCAATCGTTGGCTTCTGATTATTGTCTCCTGAAGGGAAGTTTAGAGAATGTGAAAATTATTTCACTTTAAGTTCATTCCAATTCACTTAAAAATTTTTGCACATTTGAGAATCTAAATACATGACTAAAGAGCAGAAACCTATTGGACTAAAGGGTAAGCACATTGTGGCTTTCCTTTTCTCCAATTTTGATATTTAACACATGATATTTTGTTTGTGGGTTGGAGCACTCTTGAAATTAATACAAATAAACAGGTTAGCTTTTAAGAATGAGACAAACATTCAAAGAGAAGTGTGGTTTTTTTTCTTTGCCAAAATTGAAAACGAGTCATTTATGCATATATGGATGGATTTTCCAGAATGGTATGAGTGTTTTTTTAGAAAGGTAGTTTTTTTTGTGTGTGTTTTTTGCATGTTTGTTTTCAGGATTATTTTGCTGACAGGTTTCCAGTTGCCTGTGATGATAGTAAAAAGATGTTAAAATAAAGATATTCATGTATTTAAGTCATCAAATCTCAACCAGAGCAATCAAAACAACCACAAGGCACATGAAGATGAAATTTCAAATATTGTGGCACAGCTGTGGACTGCTAGGCAACAAACAACTAAACTCAAATCAGAAGTGTACGTTAAAATCAAATAATATGTCTGTGTCCCAGAGACTAGGATATGTACGAAGGGAATAAAAGATAACACAAGTTGCTTTTTTTTAATGTTTTATTTATTTTTGAGATAGAGAGAAAGACAGCCAGTGTGAGCAGGGGAGGGTCAGGGAGAGAGGGAGACAGAATCTGAAACAGGCTCCAGACTCCGAGCTGGCTGTCAGCACAGAGCCTGACGTGGGGTTCGAACCCACAAACTGTGAGATCATGACCTGAGCTGAAGTCGGACACTTAACTGACTGAGCCACCCAGGAGCCCTGAACACAAGTTGCTTTCGACTGTTAGGACTACTGATGATGACAGGAGAAGTAACTGATAAATCATTTTATTTATTTATTTTTTTAATATTTTTATTTATTTCTAGGAGAGAGAGAGAGAGACAGCATGAGCAGGGGAGGGTCAGAGAGAGAGGGAGATACAGACTCTGAAAGAGGCTCCAGGCTCTGAGCTGGCAGTCAGCACAAAGCCCGACGTGGGGCTTGAACCCACGAACGGCGAGATCATGACCTAAGCGAAAGTCGGTCGCTTAACCTACTAAGCCACCCGGGCGCCCCTGATAAATCATTTTAAAGCAGTCAGTGTTAGGATATATGTAGTCCCAGGGCTCTATGAGAGGACAGAAGATAGGGCCCCAAATCCAGCATGGCAGAATCACGACAGCCTTCCTGGAGGAGGTGGCACCTAGACTGAATAAAGAAATGCTTTAATTATCAAGAGCATAACGGTAAACAGGACCACCTGAAACTTCTTTTTCCTTATCATCTCATTCTCTTCTACTGTAACCAGCCTTCTCCTCAAGCAGAGAACATTACTGCTGTACCCAGTTTCCAGATGCGTTGTTTCTTTAGACAGGAAAGGATTTTTCTTTTTCCAGCAACCATTTGAAAAATCTAAGTGAAAGATGCTGATTTTCTTTGGTTGGATTTCTTTTCTAATTGTTACTCTAATCCCTTTGGCCAAAAAAAAAGTGGTGTTCTCTAATCTAGCTTTGACTCATCCAATGTACCTAGCACATTACTAGCTATTTAAGATGACAGCTTCCATTTAAAACCTATGACTTAATATGCCGAGAAAGGCCTCAAAAGAGAAGAAAAAAGCATTTATCAGATGTTAAAAAACAAAATTCAACTGAGTAAATTTTAAAGATCTTATTGGATTTACTTACCAATTCATGAATTGAGTAGCATCTCATCAGGGAAATAGAAAGGGGCTCTGAAAAGTTATGCAAAATGAAAGACTTTTATAGGAGAATTAGGTGGGAAAAGAAAGTATTAGCAAAAAGTGGATTGCATACAGCAAAGTCACCTTCCTTTAGAGGATGGTTAGGGTCTATCAGGCAGATTACCTCACTAAAGCTGACCGGGTAATTCCAGATCAACTGGTTTAAGATTCTACTCTTAGGAGACGTTGAAACTGTAATTAATTAGGTATTAAGTTTCTATTGGGTGACTTGGGTTTAGCACAAATGACTCCATTTGGGGCCTGTTGTCTCTTTATTTGTTAACACAAATGCAGCATAAAGGATTGTTGACCTGATGAAATAGTTGATATTCTAGGGACTATCTTCCAGCCTACCAGTGGCTAAAGTAATTAAGGCACTGGATACATTTTAGGTTTGTCTACTGAGAGGCAGAGACGGACGGGAAGGAAGAAACAAACATTTGCTCAGTTATTTTCTGTGCTAACCTTTTTCTATGTGTTTTATTTTTGCCATCTCATAAAAAATCTTACTACAAGCTTCAAAGATAAGTATTAATTTAAGTATAGGAACAGAGAGGTTAAATAACTCTTAGAAGATCACATGGATTAAGAAGTCACAGAGATTTAATTTGTTTTTAATTAGCAATTCCGTGTTCCCTCTACTACACCATGTGGGTACCTTGGAAAACAATATTTGTAGCATAATGTATAATCTTCCAAATGGCCAGAGGTGTGCAAATAGGAGCACTGTTTTGTTTTCTTTTTTTGCTGACTTTATGATAAGATGGTCTTTTTTCTTCTGATTTTAATGTGCTGTGTCAGGAGAAAATATATAATGAGTGCTCTGGATTTTCTGTCTTTTGAGCTGATTCTGTAAGATGTGTCACATGTCTCTTCCTTAGAGTAATTAATGGAGTGTATTGTTATTTCCATATGTTGTCGTCTCTGGAAGAATTTCTCTTTGGGCACACAGTGTGGGGGTTGGGGGGGGTAGAGGGACATTTGTAAATTTCTGCATTCATAGTGAGCATTTTCCCAATAGGATGGCACAAGAAAACATCAATAATTAAACGGGAAATACCTCTTCATCTTTACAGAGAGATCTTCATATTAAGCTTGGGTGACAATTCTTTTGGAAAGGTCACTATCGCTGGCTCTCCAATCGTGGCAGAATATGGGGCAGGGGTGGTGACCCAGCAAAGACAATGCTTGGGTCATTCCGTGGGAAACCAACAACTGCTCCCAAGTTTGGCTCATTGCTCATTTCATTATATCTGCACAAGTTTCCCTGGGAATTTTTTTTCCCCTCTGTCAGGTAAACGTTAGGCATAGTTACGGAGCCAAAAGAGATGTATATATGGGGGATGGGGGGAGGAGGTATATCTCATTTTATTACTCTTTTGTGTAATAGCAGTAAAAGTTTTGTAGGGAGTATTGTATACAGTAAAACAATCATTTGTCAAAGGGTAAACTTACTGAACACCAATGCTCTGTTTTTAAAAGATCCCGTGTGTGTCATGAACTACACAGTGTTTATAAAAAGTTGTACTCCAGGGTTAGATATTCTTGCTTCCTCAATTACTAGAGTTTTCTGAAGTCTCTCAAGGAAGAGGATTAAACATTTATTGTCAGGAAGCACCAGGTTGCACTCTGTCCCTTGCTTTGACACATTCATTAGCCCAGACTCTAAAGTTTCAATTACTGAATCCATAAAATACTACCACCAAAAAAAAAAAGGTTAAAAGCAGTGAAAGAGAAAAAAAAAAGTACAACAAGAAACAATACACTGCAGTTTTGAAGACTCTATTTTGTGCCCTGTCATTTTCGTTTGGCCATTATAGGCAGTATCTGGAATGAAACTTGAAGTTATATATGAGTCATAATCCACTCTGATGGGTTATTTACTATTTGAGGTCATGAGAAAATAAGAAATTTGCTATCTTTTATCTTTACACCTTTGTGGAGAGTTGAAATGACTCATGGAGCAGATGAGGAAAATGACAGAAATTAGCAAAAGTTCCTCATGGTGAACTGGCAGACACAGAACATTTTTAGATAATGACGCACACTTAAGGAAGGTAACTGAAGAGAAAGGTAAAAGATAATATCTATGACATGATCATTCGGAAACTCTAACTTGAAGGACTAGCATAAATTACATGTGCAAAATTAAAATAGGGTTTTAAGATACAGAATACTGGCTTGAGTTCTGACATGTAAAATGATTGAAAGTTGTCAGCCCCATGCTTGCAATGATAAAAAATTTGGACGATCCGAAAATCAATGATTTTTTTTTCCTTGAACCAATTAGAGAACTGTCTGAGGGAGAATCACCACCTGAAACCTCTAGAGGTAGATGCCTCTAGGGAGATACACAGTCTGGATCTGCTTACCTGGAACAGAAGTCTTGGAACCATAAAGTGGCAATAACACCGAAGTGGTAATTTTGGTGAATTGCTTGAGGCTCAGTGTAAACTGGTACGAAATTTAGTAACACCTGGTGGCCACAGTCACGGCACGGGGCACAATTATCTGGGTTTTACCTCCAGGAACTGGACCAGATTCTTGCAGTAAAGATACAGGAAAGATACCCTCATATCCCTGGCTACAGGGAAGGAAAGAATAATCCCTGTGAAATTCCTCAAAACCTTCTCCAAACAAAAGACCAACTTCTTGTGGAAAGAGCTTTGCCAGAGCCTAATCCCAGTAGTCAGAATGGAATTCCTCCTACTGAAGGCCCCTTTAGCTTTCTTGCCTCACCGTCATTGGGGAGCTGTGGGGCTCAGTGCTTCAAGGAAATAGATGGGGAATACCACAGCTATAGAAGAGAATAAGGACTGACATGTAATCAGAAGACTATAGAACACTCTGCCTCCCCCTGATTTTGCCACTACACAAACAGGACTGTGGGGTAAGTACAGTGGGCTAGAAGTGGAAAAGCTTTACATGCAGACCCTTGCAGAACAACACATAAAAAAGACTAATGCAAGGACACTGGAGGAGCTTGAAGCCTTGAACATCCACAACAGGAGAAAACACCAAACACAGTCCTCCAACGCCTAGCCAGATTAATTTAATTCTATGCACTAAGGGAAAACTCCTCAATTCTTATTAGTTGATCAGCATGTCTGGCTTTCCAGAAAAAAACATTACAAGGCATGTCAAAGGCAAGAACAAATAACCAAACAGCAAAAACTGTCTTGAAAGAGAAAGTAGGCATAAGTACCAGATTCACATATAACGCAGATTTGGGGATTACTGCACAGGGAATCTATAATGATTATAAGTGACATGTTAAGGATTCTAATAAAAAAAAATAGAAAACATGAAAGAATAGATGAGTAATGAGTAGAAAGATGGAAATCTTACAAAAGAGTAACAAACATTGTAACACAAATGAAGAATGCTTTTTTATAAGTTTATCTGTAGACTTGATGTGGGCAAAAAGAGTCTTTGAACTTGAAAATCAGTCAATTTGAAAATCAGCTTCCCAGGCTGAAATACAGGGAGGGGAAATATTTTTTAAACAGAACAGATATTCAAGAACTATCAAAAAATGTAATCTATACAACTTTGGAATAGGAAAAGAAAAGAGAATTGAGCAGAATAAATACTTGCACTAATAAAAGCTGAGAACTTTTCTAAATTAATGAAATATAGCAAACCACAATTCCAAGATTAAAGGACACAAAACAGGATGAATACCAAAAAAGTACTATATTTAGGCATATTATATTAAAACTGAAGAAAAAATAAAAATGAGATATCTTGAGAGAAATCACAGGAGAGGGGAAAAAAACTGCCTTACCTACGAAGGAAGGGATGAAAATAACTACAATCTTCTCATTAAAAAGAGTGCAAGCAAGAAGAGTGTGGGGGGAAACTTTTCAAAGAACCTTACTTCCACTGACTCTACCCCCACCCCTGCCACCACCAATCTGGAATTCTATATTCAGCAAAATTATCCTTCAAAAGTAAACAAGAAATACTTTTTCAGACTAATAAAAACTGAGGAGATTAATCTCCAGCAGACGTGCCCTGCAAGAAATGTTAAAAAAAATAAGTTCTTTAGGCAGAAAGAAAATGAGATGTTATGGACTAAATGCTGTGTCCCTTCCAAAATTCATATGTTAAAATTTTAACCCCTCAGTGTGGCTGTATTTGGCTATAGGCTCTTTAAGGAAGTGATTAAGGTTAAACGAGGTCACATGGGTGATATCTTGGTAATATTAGTGTTTTATAAGACTCCCACTAGAGCGCAGCCATGCTGTTCTCTCTTCTCTCTCTCTCCCTCTCTCTCTCTCTCTCTCTCTTTCTCTCTCTCTCTCTCTCTCTCTCTCTCTCTCTCTCTCTCTCACACACACACACACACACACACACACACACACACACACACACACAGTGATTTAGGACTATAGGAGAAAATGTACAGTGAGTCTGAGTTTCTTATAGTGCCAGAAAGGAAGGAAGTTCTCAAGAAAAGAAAACACATCCCATATGTGATGAGTGTATGTCAAAGGCTCATGGGACCCCAGTTGAAGAGCTCCCTGTGGCCATATCTGGAATAATTTGAGTGACAAAATAATTCAGGTAATGTGACGGTCAATATTGTGTGTCAACCTAGCTAGGTCATAGCACCCAGGTATTTGGTCAAACCTTATGCTTCTGTTAAAGATATTTTTTTCAGATTAGATTAACACTTAGATCATTAGATTTGAGGGGCTCCTGGGTGACACAGTCAGTTGAGTGTCCAGTTCTTGATTTCAGCTCAGGTCGTGATCCCAGGGTTGTGGGATTTAAGCCCTGAGTTGGGCTCCATGCTAAGCATGATGCCTGCTCTCTCTGTCTCTCTGTTTCTGTCTCTGTCCCTGTCTCTCTCTCTCTGTCTCCCTCTGCCCCTCTTCTCTGCTTGCGCATGCTCTCTCTAAAAGAAGTAAAATGTAAAATTTTTCAAAATCACTACATTTGATTAAAACAGATTTCCCCCAGAATCCATGTGGGCAGTTCTTCATCCAATTCGTTGAAGGCTGACTTCCCCAGAGAAAAGAAGTATTCTTCCAGTAGATGGCTGTTGGACACCAGCTACAAATCCTCCCTGGTCTCCAAGGCTCCCCTATCCTGAAGATTTTGGACTTGCGAGCCTCCACAATACCAGGAGCCAGTTCCTTAAAATATATGTATATCTACATCTCTGTCTAGGTCTATAATCTACCTTGTTTTCATCTATTTATTGTCTTCTTGCAGAACCCTGACTAAAAAAGGTAGTAAGTATTGGGATTATAGTCCCACATATAAAGATTTCTCATATTCAAGAATTCCAAATAATTGATGTAAGCAACCCCTCTCAAGTAGAGTTTCTTCCTCACCTCTACCCCTTTAGTGTAGGTTGTCCTCAGTGAGTTGATGCTAAAGATTAGTGTATAGGAAAAAGAAAGCAATATAATTTTATAATGGAAAAACCTGACAAACACTATCTTGGCCCAGCAACCAAAATTAACCTCAATGTAAGTCATGTTGATAGCATACACTGTTAATATTATTGGATGAGAATGATATTTTACTTCTTCGGTCTTCATTTCAAAACCCATAACTCCAGTCTACCCATGGGAAAACATAATACAAACCCAAATTGAAGGACCTTTTTTACAAAACACCTGCCCAGTACTCCTCAAAACTGCCAAGGTTACTAAAAGCAAGGAAAGCATAAGAAACTGTTACAACCAAGAGGAGTTTAAGGAGACATGATTACTCAATGTAATATAGGATCTTAGATGAGGACCCTGGAATAGAAATACTTTATTTAAATAAAATCTAAGAAAATCTGTATGAAAAGTCAGTACGGAATAAATAAAGTATAAGTATATTAGGGGCGCTTGGGTGGCTTAGTCTGTTAGGCGTCCAATTTGGCTTGGGTAATGATCTCGCAGTTCGTGGGTTCGAGCCCCGCGACTGGCTCTGTGCTGACTGCCAGCTCAGAGCCTGTAGCCTGTTTCGGAGTCTGTGACTCCCTCTCTCTCTGGCCCTCCACTGCTCACGCTGTCTCTCTCTCTCTCTCTCTCTCTCTCTCTCTCTCTCTCTCCTAGAAATAAATTTAAAAAAACATTAAAAATTAAAAAAAAAATTAAGTGTATGTTGATTCATTAATTCTGAGAAATGTGTCATACCAATGTAAGATGTCAATGATAGGGGAAGATCATTGTGGGCTGGATAGAACCCTCTGTACTACCTTTACAACTTTTTTGTAAATCTAAATTCATTCTAAAATAAAAAGCTTATTAGAAATACGTATACACTAAGAGAAAATAATATTTTGAGTAAATAACATTACTGGCAAAACATCAATCGCTTCTTTCTTTTGAGGAAAGAGCTAAACTGAACAGGAATTTTAGTAGAAGTAGGATCTCTCATGTAAAGGACCCAAATCTTCAGGATAAAATAGCTCTGATTGTCTCTCTTGGCAACTAGTATTGACTTGTGAAAATCAGACTTAAACTAATTTCCATGGTTTTTGCCGTACTTTTCAGATATGAAGACTAATAAAAGCATTTGATTGCCGTTTCTCCAAATGCATCCTGAATATACCACGAGTACACTTTCCATGCTTTGTGTCGATGGGAAATTCATCTCTAACCATAAAGCAGTTGATTTTCATCAACATCTTTTTCATATACTACTGATTTGTACCTGGCCAAGCCCACTATTACAGGACACTTTGTTTGAGTGTGACCTGCTCTCTTCTCTGCTTGGGCTCTCTGGTTTGCTCAAGTTACCAAAGTACAGAAATAGCTGCGGTTTGGGCAGTATCCATTCTCTTTTTCCATAAGGAATACTCACTCTTTAGCAATGAGCATTTTCAAATGCAAATGACCCTCCAAATTAGGGCAGTCCTCCTTCTTAGAGCCACTACTAAGCCACCACCTGCGTGTGTTCCTATTCAAAGCCGGTCTACTCAGCCCATATGCATCTCCTCCAGTGTTTTATTTGACAATCTGTTTCAGCTTCGCAAGGGAGCTAGCAAATTATGTATTGCTCATTTTGTCAAAGTCATCATTGATGACAATTCCGGCATCAAGAGGCTCATTTTATTCTGCAGATGTTTTTATCAAATAGAAGATAAATCATGGTTCCCCATCTTGTTTTGTGTTGTACTTCTGGGAATAACGGAGGGCACAAATAAAAACCCTTTCATTAATAAAGAAAGAAAGGAATAGACTCAAGAGGATCACCATGCATGATTTTCAGAGAGGCAGAGCCCACACTGGTAAAAGATTATATTTAGCACCAAAGTAACAGGCTTGGAATAGGGGGAAGTGGTGTTGTGGGAGGGAATCTTAATTTTTAAAGGTTCATTTCCTCTCATTCCTTTGGGAAGAGTGGGACCAGTTTCATTTAGAATTCCACTCCAGAGTAATGTTCACCATAGATTCTTCTAGAAGGGGGCACTATAAATTATTCCTGGAAAAATAAACGATTAATCTCACCAGTAAATCATTGTGAGAAATCGTCTTGATCTTCTCAAGAAATGTAGCTATGCTCTCAGTGATGTTTGATATAGCACCAAGAGGTCAGTAGATCTCCTGATTTGGCCTGCTGAAGTCTCTACTCAAATTTAGAATTGACAGGGGCTGGGAGGGTATGGGTATGTGAATCTGTCCTTAGCTTCAGGTATCAGGTATAGAGAGCTAATGAAAGTAGAGCAAGACTCTGAAATACAAAGAAATCCTTACATTACATGCAAGGCACCAGTATTTTATTAGGATTCCATATGTGTGATTGAAATGGCCAGACGTGCTTCACTGTGGTCCCTATAGTTTCTAGGACAACGTGGAGTTTGATGGGATTGAAGGCAGGGACCCGTGTGGTACTTATCAGAGGAGAATGAACAAATGTTAAGTGACATATGACCCTCCAAGATGCAGATGACAGCATTGTGAGAGGCAGCCAAGGGGAGATAGTGTTTTGGAAATTCTCTAGAGGATACTGGGAGAGAACACATTAGAGAAGTAGCTGACAGTAGAAACTACAACTCTAGTTTGCTACAGCTCTAACTTTGCCCCTATTGCCATCGTTTCCAGGAATGTGGGTTATGTGCCAGGTACAGTAGTATGCGCTTTACACATATTACTACTCATTGTCTTCGCAACTACGTGCGTGAAGACATTATCTCATCTTGTCTCAGTACGCAAAATGGAGGCTCACAAAGGTTATGCTCAAGACTACATGGCTAGTACTTTCTGAATCAATTTGGACAGTGGCTAAGAACATAAGAGCTGCATTCAAAACGTCTTTGGTTGGGATCTGGACAATCCAACATTTCTGAACATTAGGACCTCTGGCAATCAGTATTGCCTTTAATTGGATGTGTGTACTTTCTTGGCATCATCACTGTATTTATTCATATATTCTTTTACCACCTATTTATTGCTGATCTCCTATCTGACAAGCACGATGCTAGACTCTGGCCAACAGGGATAAAATATATTATCATTCTCCCCAAATAAGAGAAAGGAATTAGTGTAGTAACCTCTTGTTCTGCCTGGAGTACCCATGGACAGTTATTTCTTTTCTACATCCATGCCCTTTTCAGACTCTAACAAGCCTCTCCAGGAAATCCTTAGATGCTCTGCATCAGCATTGCAATTTACTATTTAAGGGAGAGATTCCTTCTTATTGTCCAAATGTTCTCCCATCAAGTCTGAATAAAACATAAACTGATCAATACATAAAGTAGCCATAAAATTAGGCCACTGCAGTGACTATTTGTGTCGTTGTTGTTTTTTTCTCCCTCTTACCTTACTTCCACATGATTTAACATTAAAGTTAAGGCAAGAACATCAACAACAAAAGAACAGGAAAAACAAATAAGATTTTAACAAGCTTTTAATAGACTGACAAAAGAAGATGGGAAACTAGAAACATGAAAATAATAAGCAGTAACTCTGCCAAGAAATACAGCCTCTAAGTGGATCCTGAATGAGAAATTTACTTATTTATTTGCATCTTTCAGTTCAGTTTTGCGTAAACTATTTTTTCCCTCTTGTTCTGAAAACGATTTGGATTTATTGCATCTCCTGGTGGGTCTTTTTTTGTTTTTTTTTTTTTTTTTTTTTTTTTTGCAATTTTCATTTGCTTCTCAACACCCAATCTCCTTATTTTAACATCTCTTTATGTTCAGATTTTTCAAATACCGTTTACTCTTTTTTTTTCTTACAAATAGAAATCATGGATTGAACAGTTATTGTTAGTGCACAAATAGCTTAAGACAGATCGTAAAGTCCCTAGTGATCAAGGAACTATATAATGCTGACTAGCTCTAGCAGCGACAGCAAAAATTTTCATAAACCAGATGCTTAGCTTTTAGCTCAACCCCATCAACTTATCCTCACCATGTGAGAATCCCCCATTACTTTTCCAAAAAGACAATTGCCTTTCTGACCCTCAGAGAAATTCTGCAGTTTCTGAGGTGTTTCCCAGCTTCATTCTTTCTACGACTGTAATATAACTAAACATGGCAAAAGACAGGCATGCACTATTATTATTTTTTTTACCAGCCATAGCAAATTCAGATGCCGAATTTTAAAACAGGCTGTGGTAGATTCCTTTTGGATAAGATTCTGCCTCTTGTAGTAAAGAAGCTTAGACATTGCTCATAAGCATAGATAGTGAATAGGCAGTTTTCCTTTTCCAAAGAGCAAACATAGTTTAGATGTATCATAATTCAAGTTATAATGACTTAAGGTATCTGCACATGACAAAAGGTTTTTTCTTTTAATTTACTGATTTTATCAGTTTAATCACTTAAAATTTTTCCCCTTGTTTTTTGTTTTGTTTTGTTTTTGTTTTTTTCTTAAATAGTTTATTGTCAAGTTGGTTTCCATATAACACCCAGTGCTCATCCCAACAAGTGCCCTCCTCCATGCCCATCACCCCCCTTCCCTTCCCCCCCACCCCCATCAGCATTGTTAGTTCTCAGCATTCAAGAGTCTCTCATGGTTTGCCTCCCTCCCACTCCCCAACTATTTTTCCCCTTCCCCTTCCCCATGGTCCTCTGTTAAGTTCCTCCTAACCCTCCTACACGTGCAAACATATGGTATCTGTCCTTCTCTGCCTAATCAGTTAAATTTTAACCCATATAAACTCTCTTTAGAGTTAGTTTTTATAACATTAGGGAAGCTGTTAACTTGTTTTTTTAACTTTGCTCATAGAACTGCAAAATCCATTATATGGGAGCAATGCATTTCTTAGAACTTTTCTCTCAGAGACATGAGGAAATTAATTCTCAGAAATATTTTGTGTTGAGGACATCATCTGTGTAAAAATAAGATGGAAAATGAACTACCCAGCCAGAGGGTAACAACCAATATCAATATCCCATTTAACCAGTGGTTTTAGATATTTTTTAGCTCAGTGTGAGTCAGCTATATGAGGCAGATTCCTATGCCCAGGAATGAGCATGATCCATGGCTGTGTGAAGAGAATTAGTTGATCTAGAATACAGGAGGTGATGGTTCTGAACTACTGAGAGCCAGGCAGGCTGCACGAATACACACCAGTATATTCGTTTTCTAGGCTATCATCACAAACCACTACAACCTGGGTAGCTTATAACAACAGAAGTTCTAGGTCTAGAGGCTACAAGTCTGGAATCGAGGTGACACAAAGTGGCTGCATACCTTCTATGAAAGGTCTAGGGGTGGGTCCTTCTGTGCGTCTTCTAGCCTCTGTTGGCTGCCAGCAATCACTGGCAGTTCTCAGTTTATAAATACAGTTCTTCAGCCTCTGCCTTTGTCTTCACATAACCTTCTCTCATATGGGTTAGAGTCTGTGTATGTGTGTATAGATTTCCCTCTTCTTAAATGTATGCTAGACATACTGCATGTAAAGCCCACCCTAATACAGTATGGCTTTATTTTAATTTTATTATATCTGCAAAGACACTATTTTCAGTAAGGTCACATTTAAAGTTTCCAGGGGAAGATGAAATTTGGGGAGGAGACACTATCCAACTCCTTACACTAAGATTCCAAGCTCCATTTCAGATGACATATATCTAAGAAGGCTCTCAAACTTCACATGTTCAAGTCTGAGCTCTAAGTCTGAGCTCTGGGATCTGCTTGTCCCCAAATACCCATTCCACCCAGTGCCTTCTCATCTCAGTTCAACAACTGAGTCCTTCCAGTTGTTCAGGCCCAGAGACTAAGAATTATCCCTGTTAAGTGGCCTTCTTTCACAGCCCACATCCAATACCTCAAACATTTCTCTCAGTGACAGCTGCAAATTATATGTAGAATCTGGCCCATTCTCACTCCCTTTACTGAGAATGCTGCTGTATGAGCTGCCATCATCTCTGCCCTGTATTATTTCAATAGTCTTTCAACTGGTTTCCCCACTTGTACTTTTCTTCACCTACAGTCTAATTTCAACACACCAGATGGAGTAATCATTTTCAAACATAGGTCAGATTCTACCATTCCTCTGCTAAAAATCTCTCCAGTGACTCCTTATCTCATTCACAGTAAAATCCTTAAAAAGGCCCAGTGTAAACCTGCCTCCCTGCCTATCTGACCCCTTCTTCCCATCTCCCTCTCTCTGTTCCATTTACATGGCCCCTAGCAGTGTGTCACATACACCAGTTAGCTCCCACATTGGCGTCTTTGTCTGGCTATTCCCTCTATTCGAAAATAACTTTGAAGTCACTTAAGTCTCCACATCATTGGAGGAATCAAGGTAAGTTGGACAAAATCTTGTTCAAAATGATGTAAAATAAAGTCATGTGTTATTCCTAGTTCTCTGAATTAGAGTAAAGAAAACTATTGATTACACTAAAGGAATACCTTCTTTTAATAATTTGATCACTTATAATAATAATAACAATATAGTACTTTTTTATGTTTATTTATTTTTGAGAAAGAGACAGACAGAGTGTGAGTGAGGGAGGAGCAGAGGGAGATGGAGACAGAATCCAAAACAGGCTCCAGGCTCTGAATTGTCATCACAGAGCCCAATGCAGGGCTCAAATTCACAGAGAGTGAGAGCATTACCTAAGTTGAAGTTAGATATTTAACCAACTGAGCCACCAAGGAACCCCGGAATATAGTACTTTCAAAATACTTTTTATGCATGTACTAGACACTGTTAAGTGACTTTCATACTGTAATGTGGTTTATAAACTCTTAGTGAGCTCTAGATCCATTAGGATATTGAAAAGATAAACCTCAAACTATGGCAAGGGAGAAAACAGTGTATAATTCTATGATGATGGAGAAACTCTCTTCTGTATCCTTCTCCAATATAAGCCCATTAACTCTGAGTGCCTAATCCTAACCTTCTGGTCCCCTAGGTCCATTGGTAGCTTCTGGGAAAGAGTGAATATATAGACAGTACCAAGCCTCTTCTTAACTTTTTTCAACCAAGACCCCTGGAGCTGTCATCTGGATTTATTTACTAACAAAACATAATTTAATAAGAAAAGATTTTTCATAGACTAACAGAATTGTCCAAGAAAACACTAGACAGCTTCAGACAACCAGTTAGCTTTTAACTCAAAAGAATAACAGACATTGTTTATCTATTAAAACGAAGAATGAAACAAGGTGACAGTGAAACAAAAGACATAAGGATTTACAGAAGAAAGTATTAAACAAAAGCCAGAGATGAAAGCCAAGCAGGCAGAGCTCAGGAAGGATATGGAAGAGAACAATGAAAACAGAACAGAGAGCAAAGGCACATAAGAAACAATAATAAGACATAACTTCAACAGAAAATACTGTCAGGGATATTGTAAATGGGTTTGCACAAAATGAATCAGAATAAGATAATATTTAAAATTGATTATAGAAAATATATACTTAGTGTTGAAGACAGAAAAAGGAAATTGACTGCATGTAAACATGGTGTCTGAAGATGAGAATAGAACACATGGAACATAAAAAATATTAATAAAACAGTGAAAATCAAACTACCTTGATATTTACGAAAAAGCTTGTTTTTGCAGTAAAAATAAAATAAAAAGTAAACCTTTTACTATACCATTAATACCAATACATACTGATATAAAGTAATTGAACTTCAAGAATAAAGGATGGGGCACCTGGGTGGCTCAGTAGGTTGAGAAGCCAACTTTGGCTCAGGTCATGATCTCACGATTCATGGATTTGGGCCTCACGTTGGGCTTTGTGCTTACAGCTCAGAGCCTGGAGCCTACATCAGATTCTGTATCTCTTTCTCTGCACCTCCCCTGTTCATGCTCTGTCTCTCTCTGTCTCTCAAAAATAAATAAATGTAAGGAAAAAAATTTTTTAACAAGAATAAAGTAGAAAAATGTGCTCCTCTTTCAGTTTTTTGGACCAACACAAGTTGTTTGGCTAAAAACAACAAAAATTGTAAGAAAATGTATACAAAAAATTACTTCAAAGTATTAGATACCTAAAAAGAGAGTGAGAAGCTACTAAGTGAAAAATGCGTGGAAATGTAGGACCCCAGAGATATAAGTTGCGTCCTGCACTGGAATAAAGGAATATTTGCTCTGAAGGCATCTGTTGCTGCTGGCAAACTTAGACCTTTGTTCTGGCAAGTAGGGCCCATCCAACATTGAACAGAAGACATCCCCACCTTCAGCTGAAAGATAAAAGTCAACAAGACATAACTCTGAACTAAGAAGACAAAGGACAAGTTGTTGTAATGTTGAATAGATAAAGGGTGGAAAAACAAAGAGAATTAAGAAAACTCTGAAGAGTTGTGGTCTTTGTATTGTTGTTGCATTGCTGTTGCTCACATGGGGAGTTCAAATTCATATCACATGAGGATTTCAAATAAAATGAAAGCTCTAATTTGGGGTGGTCATGAATTTATAGAACTTAATAGAAAGCAACTTATCCTAGGTCATGAAGAATCCATGCTTCAGAATAATTTTTTGAAATAATGAGCAACACACAATCAAAAACATCAAAACACAAAAGAAAAGCATAAAAAGAACCAATAAAACTAACAATTGAAACTAAGTCACTAAAACTTTAGGCACTGAAGCTATCTTACAAGTAGAAGCAGGGACTGAAACCCAGGAAACAGTAAAGGGAATCTCCTTAACAGCAAAAAATGTGATATGAAATAAAAATCATTTGGATTCTCAAAAAGAATGAGTTGTATAGAAGGAAGAATTGTTAGTTTGAATCATCAAACAATGATTTTATTTTCAATTTTAGGAATCAAACTGTTCAAAACCAAATCAAACTCCAAAAATTAATTAAAATGGCATAAACATAAGTAACTGAGAAAAAGAATTTGATCTAGACTTATGAAATACTCTTTTAAGTGATATAGTTCAGTGTTTCTTATGGATTCGTTTAGACTACTTAGTTAAAAGCTAAACACCATTAATTTTTGGCTTTTAAAACCAAACTTCAGGATTACTTTGGCTATTCGGGGTCTTTTGTGGTTCCATACAAATTTTTGGATAGTTTGTTCTAGTTTTGAGAAGTATGCTGGTGCAATTTTGATTGGAATTGCATTGAATGTGTAGAGTGCCTTAGGTAGTAATGGCATTTTAACTATATTTATTCTTCCTATCCATGAGCATGGAATGTTTTTCCATTTCTTTGTGTCTTCTTCAATTTCCTTCATAAGTTTTCTATAGTTTTCCTCATACAGATCTCTTGTATCCTTGGTTAGGTTTATTCCGAGGTATTTTATGGTTTTTTTGTGCAATTGTGAATGGGATCAGTTTCTTGATTTCTCTTTCTGTTGCTTCATTGTTGGTGTATAAAAATGCAACCAATTTCTGTACATTAATTTTGTACCCTGCAACTTGGCTGAATTCTTGAATCAGTTCTAGTAGGCTTCTGGTGGAGTCTGTCGGGTTTTGTATGTAGAGTATCATGTCATCTACGAAGAGTGAAAGTTTGACTTCCTCTTGGCCAATTCTGATGCCTTTGATTTCTTTTTGGTGTCTGACGGCTGATGCTAGGACTTCCAGCACTATGTTAAATTGCAGTGGTGAGAGTGGGCATCCCTGTCGTGTTCCTGATCTCAGGGGGAAAGCTCTGAGTTTTTCCCCGTTGAGGATGATGTTCGCTGAAGGCTTCTCATAGATGGCTTTGAAGATGCTTAAGTAGGTTCCTTCTATCCCAACTTTCTCGAGAGTCTTTATAAAGAAGGGATGCTGTATTTTGTCAAATGCTTTTTCTGCATCTATTGACAGGATCATATGGTTTTTATCTTTTCTTTATTGATATGATGGATCACATTGATTGATTTGCGAATGTTGAACCAGCCCTGTAACCCAGGAATGAATCCCACTTGATCTTGGTGGATGATTCTTTTATATGCTGCTGGATTCGATTTGCAAGGATCTTGTTGAGAATTTTTGCATCCGTATTCATCAAGGATATTGGCCTGTAGTTCTCTTTTTTTGCTGGATCTCTGTCTGGCTTGGGAATCAGTGTGATGCTGGCTTCATAAAATGAGTCTGGGAGTTTTCCTTCGCTTTCTATTTTCTGGAATAGCTTGAGAAGAATTGGGATTAATTCTGTTTTAAATGTCTGGTAGAATTCCCCAGGGAAGCCATCAGGTCCAGGGCTCTTATTTGTTGGGAGATTTTTGATCACTGATTCGATTTCTTCACTCGTTATGGGTCTGTTCAGGTTTCCTATTTCTTCCCGTGTGAATTTTGGTAGTGAGTGTGTGTTTAGGAATGTGTCCATTTCTTCTAAGTTGTCCAATTTGTTGGCATATAATTTTTCATAGTATTCCCTGATAATTGCTTGTATTTCTGAGGGGTTGGTTGTAATAAGTCCATTTTCATTCATAATTTTGTCTATTTGGGTGCTCTCTCTTTTCTTTTGGGTAAGTCTGGCTAGAGTTTGTCAATTTTGTTTACTTTTTCAAAAAACCAACTCTTGGTTTCATTGATCTGTTCAATTGTTTCTTTGGTCTCTATGTTGTTTATTTCTGCTCTAATTTTACTATTTCTCTTCTTCTACTGGGTTTAGGGCGTTCTTGTTGCTCTGCCTCTAGTTCCTTTAGGTGAGCTGTTAGATTTTGGACTTGCGCTTTTTCTAATCTCTTGAAATAGGCCTGGAGAGCAATGTACTTTCCTCTTAGGACTGCCTTGGCCGGATCCCATAGATTTTGAATTGTTGTGTTTTCATTTTCATTTGTTTCCATATATTTTTAAATTTCATCTCTAGTTGCCTGATTGGCCCATTCATTCTTTAGAAGGTGTTCTTTAACCTCCATGTTTTTGGAAGTTTTCCAGACTTCTTCCTGTAATTGATTTCAAGTTTCAAAGCATTGTGATCTGACAGTGTGCATGGTATGATCTCTATTCTTTTATATTTATTGAGGGCTGCTTTATGTCCCAGTATGTGATCTATCTTGGAGAATGTGCCATGAGCACTTGAGAAGAAAGTAAATTCCTAGGCCTCAGGATGTAAAGTTCTAAATATATCCGTCCGGTCCATCTGGTCCAATGTATCTTTCAAGTCCATTATTTCTTTAGTGATTTTCTGTCTGGTTGACCTATCCATTGCTGTAAGCAGAGTATTAAAGTCCCCTGCTATTAGCACATTCTTATCTATAAGCTTGTTTCTATTTGTGATTAATTGTTTTAGATATTTAGGTGCTCCCATATTCAGTGCGTAGACATTTATGATTGTTAGTTCTTCCTGATGGATGGACCCTGTAATTATTATGTAGTGCCCTTCTTCATCTCTTGTGATTGTCTTTAATTTAAAACCAAAACGGGAGGGATCACCATCCCAGACTTTAGCCTCTACTACAAAGCTGTCATCATCAAGACAGTATGGTATTGGCACAAAAACAGACACATAGACCAATGGAACAGAATCGAGAACTCAGAAGTGGACCCAAAAGTACACAGCCAACTAATCTTTGACAAAGCAGGAAAGAATATCCAATGGAAAAAAGACAGCCTTTTGAACAGATGGTGTTGGGAGAACTGGACAGCAACATGCAGAAGAATGAAACTAGATCATTTTCTCACACCATGCACAAAAATAGACTCAAAATGGATAAAGGACCTGAACGTGAGACAGGAAACTATCAACACCCTAGAGGAGAAAGCAGGAAACAACTTCCTTGACCTCCACTGCAGCAACTTCTTACTTGACACATCCCCAAAAGCAAGGGAATCAAGAGCAAACATAAACTGTTGGGACCTCATCAAGATTAAAAGCTTCTGCACAGCAAAGGAAACAACCCAGAAAATTAATAGGCAACCAACGAAATGGGAAAAGATAGTTGCAAATGACATATCAGATAAAGGGTTGATATCCAGAATATACAAGGAACTCACCAAACTACACGCCCGAAAGACAAACAACCCAGTGAAGAAATGGGCAGAAGATATGAACAGACACTTCTCCAAAGAGGACATCCAGATGGCCAACAGACACATGAAACGATGCTCAGCATCGCTCCTCATCAGGGAAATACAAATCAAAACCACACTGAGATACCACCTCACGCCAGTCAGAGTGGCTAAAATGAACCAATCAGAGAACTCTAGATGCTGGCGAGGATGTGGAGAAACGGGCACCCTCCTGCACTGTTGGTGGGAATGTAAACTGGTACAGCCCCTCTGGAAAACAGTGTGGAGGTTCCTAAAGAAACTAACAATAGAACTCCCCTATGACCCAGCAATAGCACTGCTAGGAATTTACCCAAGGGATACAGAAATGTTGATGCATAGGAGCACATGTACCCCAATGTTCATAGCAGCACTCTCCACAATAGCTAAAACCTGGAAAGAGCCTAAGTGTCCATCAACAGATGGATGGATCCAGAAGATGTGGTTTATCTATACCATGGAATACTACATGGCAATGAGAAACAATGAAATCTGGCCATGTGTAGCAACATGGATGGACCTTGAGGGTGTTATGCTGAGCGAAATAAGTCAGGCAGAGAAGGACAAATATCAGATGTGTGCACGTATAGGAGGATTAGGAGGAACTTAACAGAGGACCAAGCGGGAGAAGAAGGGCAGAAATGGTGGGGGAAAGGGAGAGAGGCAAACCATGAGAGACTCTTGAATGCTGACAAAAACTGAGGACTGGTGGATGTGGGGGGGGAGGAGGGGTGGGAATGGAGAAGGACACTTGTGGGGATGAGCACTGGGTGTTATGTGGAAACTAATTTGACAATAAACTATTTGTAAAAAAATAAATAAATAAATAAATAAATAAATAAAATAAAATAAAAAATAAAACCAAACTTCAGGGGTGCCTGAGTGGCTCAGTTGGTTAAGCATCTGACTTCACCTCAGGTCATGATCTCATGGTTCGTGAGTTCAAGCCCTAGACAGGCTCTGTGCTGACAGCTCAGAAGCTGGAGCCTGCTTCTGAAGATTTTTTTTAACATTTATTTATTTTTGATACAGAGAGAGACAGAGCACAAGCTGGGGAGAGGCAGAGAGAGAGGGAGACACAGAATCCAAACAGGCTCCAGGCTCTGAGCTGTCAGCACAGAGCCCAACGCGAGGCTCTAACCCACGGATCATGAGATCATGACCTGAGCCGAAGATGGCGGCTTAACCGACTGAGCCACTCAGATGCCCCTTGAGGTTCTTTATTAGATTATTATGAAGGGTATCAAAGTTGAGTTTCCCTCCACACACACTTCCTTACCTATAAAAATACCAACATAATGAAAACAATATGGAGGCTTTAGAATTTTACTGTAAGAAGCTATGATCTGTAAAAATAATCTTAACAATTAAGCTATTTTCTCTAAAGTCACAAACAATTTAACAAAATTTAAATTTTCCTTTAATTCCTACAATACTATCCCTCTACTCTTTCTACATTCCAGCTTCTTGCCAGTGAAATTTCTGGTCCTGAAGGATGGAGCATGAGAACAATTAGTTTGTGTTAGAATTAGGGGACTATGTTTAGAGATCCAGCCATACCTATAAAAGCCTGTGGTAAGCTTATGGTAAGTGCCCTGCCTTCCTGGGGCTTAGTGTCCTCATGTAGGGAGCAGACTCAACAAATCCTAGTTTCCGTAACATCATCCTATGAGTGCACTGAAACTTTATAATACAAGGTAAGAAATGTACAAGTGTACCTGGTGTCATTCCCATTTCCTGGGTAAAAACATCCAGGCCTTTTTTATGACTTATTTCTTCCATACTGACAAAATTTAGTATTTTCTGAATTATCTCTCCCTTCTGCATGGATACTTTCTGTTAATATCAATAAACGTTATAAAATGACAGGTTTTCTTCCCATTAATATTGAGTATACAATAGTACAATAAAATGATGTTAATTACTTAATAAAGGCAAAATTTGAATTGATGGAGAAAGAGAAACTATAAGCTATTTCTTTTTTCAAAATAAGAACGAAAGCCAAGAAACTTTAAGGAAAACTTGGTTAATAAAAAAAGAATCTTCTGCTCACTAGCAAGTTCTGACAAAGTCCATTGTGTACGTATATAAAGAAAAGCTGAAGGAAGTTGTCTTTGGGGAGAATCTGCTAAAAGTTTAAAAAACTCAAACTCTGTTTTTATGATTTGACCATTATCTCCAGCTGATCATCTCCTGGAACTTCATACTCCAGAAATTTTAACATGTTTGGTGCCTCCTTGTCTTTGTGTTTCATGTAGACTCTCCCAATTCAAACATACATCTTTTTATCCAAAACTGTCTATTTATTTATCAAAACTCAGCTCAGCAATCACCTAATACAAGTATCTTTCCTTCACACTTTTGACTACCCTGACACTCTCCCCTACTCCTAAAACCTTCTGATCTCAGATCCTGGAACCTGCTCCTTTTGCTGTGCTCATTCCCTTTCAGTGTATGGGTAGTGGTGTTTTTGCACACCTATCTTTCTTCCTACATTGAAGACAAGGGGTTAAGGATTGACTTGTTTTAATCAGAATAATTCCAACGTTGAGTCAAATGTTTGATAAACAGTACAGTTTGATGAATTTGTGATTGAATGAGTAGGCCCCAACTCTAATCATTTTGGTGGTTTTATTAGTATGAATTTACTCATTAACCCAGTATTTTTGTTTTTGTTTTTTTAGCAGCTTTACTGAGATCTTATTTATATACCATAATATTCACCCATTTGAACTGAATGATGTAATGATTTTCAGCATCTCTTTTTAGATTTGTACTTCCCAAAATTTTGGCAGTAAACAGTTCTCCTGGCTAAATAAGAAGTTTTAATTTAAGGATAAATAATGAATGAAGAGAGACAGGAAGGAGAAGGAAGAGAATCCAATATAATTATTTCAATGCCTTCAACAACAATACCGGTTAAAGTGAAATAAATATATGATATTAATCACTTGTTAAGGAGATATGCACTTTTAAATCAGATTTATGATATATCATATCTAGGAACTATTAAGTTAAAGCTCTTTAAACTTCATTTTTTACTATATTCATTATAGCCCTTTTCATACCCAGCCTGATATTTTGCGTTTTATGTCTGCATGGAATAGCCAGAATTATGAATCGTATTTCTATATTTCTCTTCAGGATTTGTTGTACTATTTTGTACATAGTATGAGTTAAATAAACATACAATGCATCAAACTGAGAAACAAAAGGGGATAATGGAAGAAATGATGTATCATCACACAGAGGCATAGGATGGGAATAAGATCACAGCTCCATTTTGTCTTTTAAAATCTGAACATTTTAGGGGCTCAATCGGTTAAGCATCCAACTTTGGCTCAGGTCATGATCTTATGGTTCCTGACTTTGAGCCCTATGTTGGGCTCTGAGCTGACAGCTCAGATCCTGGAGCTTGTATCTGATTTTGTGTCTCCCTCTCTCTCCACCCCTCCCCCACTCACACTCTGTTTCTTTCTTTCTCTCTCTCTCTCTCTCAAAAATAAAAAAGCATTAAAAAAAATTGAACATTTCAGGTAATAGTTTGCAAGTCTTACTAATTTCATTTTTCCACTTCAAATTCCTAGACCAGATTTGTCTTTAGCTACTTATCACTCCGGAGGAATAACGGGTTTCAGAATGAGCTCACCCAAAACATGCCATTTTGGCATGTGGATTACTTTGAGTTGAATTCAATCAAGATCCCAAAAAATCAGGAAGAGCTTGTACCTCCCTCTTAACTGCCTAAATGAATTCAGATCGAGGGCCTGGTCCAGGAAGATAACTATCACCAGAGATAACTATCAAGAGTATGACAGGTTTTATGAAGTGGGAGTAAGCTGCACAGGATCTGTTGATCAAATTCCTCTCTGTGTCCCATTGTTTCTGGGATAACAAGAGAAACATTTGTTTACCAAACATCTGTTCTTCCTATCTTCTTATATATTGTCTTTCTTCCCTTTGAAGTCTCAGATACCTACCCCGTTTTCCTTAGCACAGGATGGCATGTAAACCTCAATTGCCTGACTACCTGTGGGTCCTGTATTCTTAGGAGGCTCCTGTATGTGTGTAATTAAATTTGTTTTTCTTCTGTTAATCTTTTATATCAATTTGCCACCCAAAGAACCTAGAAGAGTAGACAGGAAGTTTTCTTCCTTTCCAATAGGAACAGGTGTGAGAATGTAACCCTCTATTGATAAAGATCAATTCACCTACTCTTACTATTTCTTGATGAGAGGTTGACAAGCTTCAAATAGTTTCAGGCAACCTCCAATTACATATTAGAGTAGGAACCTAAAGAGAATAAAGTGAGGATATTTTAAGAAATAATTGTCCAAGTGATGTTACTAAAACTGAACCAGAAAAGCAAGCCCACCCTCAATCTGCTTCACAACTCTCCCGCCTCCTGTAAGGGAAAACACTGAGTAAAAAAGCTAACTCATCAGCATAATTATCGGAATCTTGTAAAACTACTTCTACACCCATGGAGTTTGGAGGCCAGTCTAATTTCTTGATTAGCTGAAGGTATATTAAATTGAATCTCTTTGAATTTTGGGAGTTGTCCATCAATAACTAACAGCTTAATTGTTTGTTAATTCCTAGGTCCCTTAACCTGGCAATAGTTTATTTCTCAATCCTTTCATTTAGTATCTACCCATCCATATTCTGCATTTCTTGACACATTTTTTATTAAGTGCGCATTTATGATTATTCGGGTATTCACTCCTATGTCAAAACCATCTTAATATTCTTTTAATGCATCACTAACTACATATCCATCTGTATTACACATTTCTTGCCATCATTGCCAGATATATTGTACTTGATTGCAAGACCATTACAACTGCCTTGCAAAGATCCTTTGTGAAAGTCTTGTTTTACAGCAAAGTCATTCCCCCTGCAAAACAGCAAACAAGCAGGGTGCTGCATTATGTCCCCTTTAAGCAATAATTGGTTGCTTTGCAACTCTTTGGCCTGATGCTTCCTAATTTGTAATGCACAAGGCTCTGTTAAAAAAAAATAACATATTCCATTTCTGTTTACAGAACTAATGGTTGATGCAAAAAGAGATAGAAAATAAGATTGGCCCTTTATTGGTGATAATTATACCAACAATACTGAGCAAGATATGGAAGGGTTGGATAAAAGCAAATGAACTTACTTTTTAAATTGAGTTTACCAGATATAATCATATAACAAAGTACAAATCTTTTAGCTGTTCAATTAAAACTACCTTTTTTCCCAATAATTTAGGGGTCCATTTTTATATTATTTTGCATAAGTATTTCAACCAATTTCCATAAATTTGCATTTTTGTTCAAAAAGCCCTAATGCCAATTATGTAAAATAAATGTAATTAATTGGTGCATTCCACAGCAACTGCATTCAAGCCTAGTTTGCAATCAGTCACTTCAATGGCTGAGTATGGGGATCTGTGGGCTGGTAAACCTGCAAAAGTCCACCCCACAGCCCCCAAAGAAAACTGAAAAGTGAGGTGGGGGAATGTTTCCCAGAGAGGTTAATATATATCAGATAAGAAGCTTTGTTTCAGTAAGCCTAATTCAATGATGAAAAATAAAGAGTGAAAGACTCATTTGTGCAAACATCTTCATCTTCATGTACCCAACGTTTCTGTATCTAATCCTCAGGCTGACTTGGCCAAGTTAACCAGTAAGCATAACTCTGCTGTTTCCAGCACATCCCTCTGCAGTAAGAGGGGTAGAAAGGAGAGGACTTACTCACACTGTAATACGAAATGTTTTTTTTCAAATCAGAGTTAATTCAAGAAGCAATAGAAAAACATGTTATTGTCTTTTTACTTTATTTAAAAATTTTTAATGTTTTATTTGTTTCGGAGAGAAAAAAAGAGACAGCATGAGCAAGGGAGGGCCAGAGAGAGAGAGGGAGTCACAGACTGAAACAGCCTCCAGGTTCTGAGCTGGCAGTCGGCACAGAGCCGGAAGCAGGGCTCAAACCCATGAACCGTTAAATCATGACCTGAACCAAAGTTGGGTGCTTAACCCACTGAGCCACCCAGATGCTCCACGTTATTGCCTTTTTAAACACAGTTAAGAACATGCATCTGTAGGGGCACCTGGGTGGCTTAGTCGGTTAAGTGTCCGACTTTCTCTTAGGTCATGATCCTGCGGTTCGTGGGTTTGAGCCCAGCGTCAGGCTCTGTGCTGACTGCCAGCTCGGAGCCTGGAGCCTGTTTCAGAGTCTGTGACTCCCTCTCTCTCTGATCCTCCCCTCTCTCTCCTAGAAATAAATAAAACATTAAAAATTAAAAAAAAAGAACATGTGTCTGTAGTTTTTCATGTTGTGCATTTATGCTTTTCTAGTAAATCTATGCCACCCAGGTATGTGTTTCATGTTTCCTAATATGAAGCAAAGAAAATCTGTAGTGACAGCAGTAATTCCAGTTTGTTTGTTTGTTTGTTTTTCTTATTTTTTTTCTTTCATAGTTTATTGTTAAGTTGGTTTCCATAGAACACCCAGTGCTCATCCCCACAAGTGCCCTCCTCCATGCCCATCACCCCCTTTCCCCTCCCCCCCACTCCCATCAACCTTGAGTTTGTTCTCAGTACTTAAGTGTCCCTTATGGTTTGCCTCCCTCCCTCTCCTTAACTATTTTTCCCCTTCCTCTCTCCCATGGTCCTCTGTTAAGTTTCTCCTGATCCACATATGAGAGAAAACATATGGTATCTGTCCTTTTCTACCTGACTTATTTCACTTAGCATAACACCCTGGAATTCCCTCCATGTTGCTACAAATGGCCAGATTTCATTCTTTCTCGTTGCCATATAGTATTCCGTTGTATAGACAAAGCACATCTTCTTGATCCATTTGTCAGTTGATGGACATTTAGGCTCTTTCCATGATTTGGCTATTGATGAGAGTGCTGCTATGAACATTGGGGTCCATGTGCTTCTTGCATCAGCCCTCCTGTATCCCTTGGGTAAATTCCTAGCAGTGCTGTTGCTGGGTCATAAGGGAGTTCTATTGTTAATTTTTTGAGGAATCTCCACACTGTTTTCCAGAGGGGCGGCACCAGTTTACATTCCCACCAACAGTGTAGGAGGGTGCCTGTTTCTCCACATCCTAGCCAGCATCTAGAGTCTCCTGATTTGTTCATTTTAGCCACTCTGACCAGAATAAGGTGGTATCTCAATGTGGTTTTGATTTGTATTTCCTTCATGATGAGTGATGCTGAGCATCATTTCATGTGTATGTTGGCCCATTAGCTCTAGTTTAAAAACCGTTTCCTGCTTGTAAGCTTGGGAGTGACCATCTCCATATTTTAATAATCGTAATCTCATATCAAACTAGAAAGTTATAATATTTGGCTGAACTGAATATGCCCATTGGGCTGCTTCAAATTCAAGTCTATATATTTAGAAGCTTTAATGCAGTGGGGATTGGGAAGGAAGTGGATGGCTGGCCTTCTCATCTAACTTTGAGTTGCATGTGAGGCATGTCTTAGTTATATTTTAAATGGATTCTTGCCTGAGTGCTCCCTTAGGGCTTAAAAATATTTTCATATTTTATAACAATAAATATTCAGGGGGAAGGCTGTCCCTCCTTTGAAAACTTGGGAGATTCTAAATTGTTTGAACTTCAATTCACAAGGCTAGAGCCACCTTTCTGTCTTAGGTTTTCATTCATTTAGTGTTGGCAATACCCAGGGGATCTGGTGGCTCTGAGTAGGTAGGCCACAGAGTGGGGAGGAAGCATCCAGGCTTGTTTTCACATGTTTCCCTGGTATTCTGCACTCATAGCCTTGTTTGTACAGAAGATAGATGTCTATGCAGCTGCCAGATTTAAATATACAGAAGGCAGAGTTGTGTTAGGTGTTACACAGATCTGCTACATGGGGCAAGGTTGAGCTTGTTGGGCTGGGGCAGAATAACTGAAAAAAATACCCTGGCCTACTTAAAACCACCTTATGGTAAGCTCTATGTAGAATTAAGTTTAACCAAAGCTTCTTGTTTTATTTCCCATACTGGGGCCAGAGGTTACCATAATCATGATTTCTTATAAAGCAACTGGTTCTCAGAATTTTCATCTTAGAGGTTTCTAAATACCTCACTTTTTACTTTCTTATGTCAGTACAGATACAAGGGATGCTGTGTATATTTCCAAAAAAAATACATATTAACACTCCATTAAGACCACTTTGGATGAAATTGATTGCTCATAGGTGATCACTAATGTGCATACCCTATGACAAGGTGATGTAATGAACTGTGACCAAAGCCCATGTGTCCATTAGCTGCGGAAGTTCTTATTGCCTGTCACCAAATCCAGTGACAGAGGAAGCACAAATCTTTTGTCCTGTACTTAATTTTTAATAGAATCTGATGTCACTCAGAAATTTAGGAACTTCTCACAATGAAAGAGAAAACCTGTTGTCTCATAGGTAACCCAACTCTAGAGGATCTCCAACTAGACTTTAAGTATTTCTTGTGCTGAAGTTTGATTGGTTCTTGAGAAAGTCAAAACTTCTGGGTGGGAGGTGAGTTTACAGAAAGTGTATAAACATGCTCATTCATTACAATTAACTCCCGGATAAAGACCCTCAAGCATGCAGGTATTCTGAAATGAAAGATTGTGTATGTGTGTGTGTGTGTGTGTGTGTGTGTGTGTGTGTGTGTGTGTTATTGGGGAAAGTGTTTGTTGTAATGGACTATTTTCACTATCTAATGTGTTTGCTTCTTTGACCTTGACCTCATCCTTCTAGATAGTTCTACTGAACACATAGGAAAAGATGACTACGGGTAGGAATATTCGATTATAGCATAGTGTATGTCAAGCTAATACTTCTGAATGAGAAAATCAGGTTATTCAGCAGTGTTCTGAAAATACCAAACTTTATGAAGCTAAGAGTATTGTTTTGGAACTTTTGGTGATGACAACATAGATGTGCTCTTTGTCATTTAACTACCTTCACTTGGGTTTCTTGTATGTAATAATCCATGTAACAGATAACACCATGACATACAATAACTGAAGATGATCTTGTCAAACTACCACCTAGATGACATTTTATTTTTTATATATCTATATATGGAGTATTCTACAAAGCACATAATGTACCTTCACAACAGACTTTAAAGGAAAGAGGTCTGAGTTGGGTTGGCAAAAATCAAACGTAGGATATGTGACTTGCATAGACCATGTAAATTGACAGATTTTAGGTAGAGACTGAGAACTCAATCAGATATCATCATCTTTACCAAAAACCTTCATCTGCACTCCATTATTGTCTGCTAAGGATAGTGGATCCTATTACTACAACATCTTTGGTTAGTTGAGAAGGATGATAGGTGGGTGAAAGCAAATCTGGAGAAGTAATTGTTTTTCAGGAAAAAGAAGTTGTGGGTGAGAAGAAGGGATGTGTCAAGGAATACATTTTCTGGAAAGATGACAAAGGACACAACATTGCCCAGGGAAAAGTCTGAAAGGAGGTTCAAGAAAGGAGACAAGTAGAAAAATGCAGAAGTGAGGCTAATGTTTGGAGAATGGAATATACAATTCTCCGTATTCCTCCCTAACATCTCATTAAGAAAATCTGTATTGGTAACAGACACGTTGGTGTGATTAGATTTTGTCCATGTAATAAGGTCAAACTTCACATGTCCATATATACTAGGTTAAAGATGACATGAAGTGGAATAGTGGTTCGTACTGGAGTACCCCGCAGCTGGGTTACGATAGTATTTTTTTTTTTAATGTTTTATTTATTTCTAGGAGAGAGAGAGAGAGACAGCGTGAGCAGGGGAGGGTCAGAGAGAGAGGGAGTCACAGACTGGAACAGGCTCTAGGCTCCGAGCTGGCAGTCAGCACAGAGCCCGACGCGGGGCTCGAACCCACGAACCGCGAGATCATGACCTAAGAGAAAGTCGGACGCTTAACCGACTAAGCCCCTTTTAAATTTTTTTTTTTTTTTAAATAGTATTTTTAAATCATCTTTTTGGGCTGGATTATAAACTGCTCACAAGTACTTTCTCCATCGTTTTATCTCTCATATCTATTTTCATATGAAATGTGACATGTAGTAGGTTCTGACTACATTGTCTGAAACTTTACTGTGTGAAGCTACATGCTACTTGAAACTTTCTTTCTAGCCACCCCACAAGGAATGTCCAGAATTAGTATTAGCCCCAGCACCTGAAGAAATGTCTGATGCCCAAAGCTTATTTTTATACTTAATTATTATATTTATTTACATCTTACCTTGTCCCAGGAAGGGCTCATGATGAAAGATTCTTTAGATATTTTTGTTGTTGCTGCTTTGATTTGTTTCTTTGCTTGGATTTTTTTGTAAATAATAAAAATCTATAATTGGTGATTTCATAAGTTATAAATTTACTAGAAAGATATTGAGTAGCTTGCAAAATCCATATAAAAGACCAGTAAACTAGACCACACACACAGTTGCAAGCAGAGAAAGAGCAACCAGGGCAGGAGAAACCATTCAGCCCAGATACCGGGGTACCAGAGTTAGGATAAATGACCACCAATCATGCTTACAGATCCTGAATCTCGCTGTGGAGAGTAGAAATTCCTGGAGAAATGATCTGATTGGTTGAGCCTAAGTCTTATGCTAACCTATCCATTGGTTTTACTTAGTTGGAGAGAAAAGGTATGGTCAGAGGGGCCTATGAAGTCTCCAAGAATTCCTTCAGCTCCTGTAGCAGAGGGATGACTTATTTACAGTTTCACAATGACTGTAATCAATGGCGAGTTAATTCCATGAAAGGAAATATGAGAGTTTTTGGAAAGCACCCATAGATGCTAGGCAGCCAGAACAGTAAATATCCACAGCATTTGGGCACCTTCTTCAGTGGTTCTCTCCATATTTAGGGAACAAAAACTATGAAAGCAGCCCAAACTGCTAACCTTTGTAGTTATAAGCCATACATAAGAGGAAAAATGAGAAGTCAAACACACACACATACAAACACACTCACACACACATGCACACAAACGCCAAAGCCACCAGGATTTGTTGAGGAAGTTTTGCAAAGCAGTTAACACTACCATTTCAGCAAAAGAGGGAATTTCAGATATGAAACAAAGGAAGATGATTCTGGATTGGTTCTTGTTTTCCTTTGTGTTTGTATTGTTTTCCCCAGATGCCTTGAAGCTAAGCTTTCTTTCATTCATCAAAGAAATTGTAGTTTCCACCAAATGGCAATATCCTCTCCCAATTTCCAACAGCTGTCTATCTTAAAGGGGTTATCTAGAGATTTAAGAGTATCAAAAAGACCATTGAATCTTGATTAGGAATGGCTAAGAAGAAACCAATACTGAGGAATTGTGAAGACTGGGCTAGTTTAGGAGCCCATCATTTCTATCTGTCACTGACAAGTCACCAGGCCACTGTAATTCAAAATCATTAGTTATGTCTTCTTGGAGCACAATGGTAAAGCAATAGAAAAGCAGCAGGTACTGGAGTGTTTCAGGAGGATAGATTCTTTTTTTCTATGCACTGGTCATATTCTGAGGATCCTACAGATTAAAAAAAAAAAAAGACACATGTCAGCAATACCACACTAGATTCATACAACCTATTTTCAATATGCAGCAAAGCTGCAAATTTTGCTGATTCAGGATTCTATGGTAGGAAAAGGAATTCTGATAATCTTGTTTTGAGAATATTCTTTAAAAGATTACCAAGAAAGATGGCATTTGTTACTCTTTTGTAGGAAAGGTTGGAAGGCAACTAAAGAAAGTTTCCTAAATCTTAGAGAGATAAAAATATAATATGCCAAAGTATCAAACTGAGGCAAAACTGAATTTGTTAAACACACGTTTTGCAAAGCCAAGCCATTGCCTGTTATGCCATCTTACACGAATCGCATGCAAACAGCTTTTCAAATGGGCAGAGCATTTAACAGATCACGGAAAACCTAAATACCAAAGAGTCCACTGAGGTGAGATATATTTAGCTATCCACTGTGCCCATGCCTGCATTCACCATTTTTGCCTGCTGCTATGTCAAGGACTTGTATTGCAGCATTTTAAAAAATACTCTTTTTGCAGGTAAAAAAAAATCTTGATGCAAATCTGCATTGGAAGATGCAAACCTCTTTCCTAAAAATGTGCATTATGCCTGGGGATTAACCTTAGGCTCTGTCAAGAATACATCCTAAATGAGGAAGAAGTAGTTTATAGGACTAGAGGACTTTGGAACAGTGCCTCATGAAAAACTCCCTCTCCTCCCCCAACCCATTAAACTATATAATTTTGCCTTAAAATACACAACTGCCTATTGAAAAACTTATTTCACAAATGTGCCTCATTTGAATATGAGTGTAAACATGTGTCTAAGGAGGACAGCAAAAGCAACTCCCAGAAGGGTGACCTTGGAACATTCCAGAAACATGATAGTCCTTACACTGGTTCTGATCCAGATGTCATTGAGAAACAAGATTGGGGAAACAGGTCTTTGGCAAGATTCCATTTACTCTGCTATCAAATATCTCTGTTCCCTCCAACTAGATGTAGTTTCAGCACACCAGTCATATTTCAATATTGGGTAGACAGATGAACTTTTTCCATCCAATCACTAATATTGATTCCTTCTCACAAAAATGAAGCTTTGAGTTGCCTTGGCACTGAATATGCTATCCATATGCAAAATTAAAGGCAGAGAATTAACAGGTGCTTCAATCAAATGTTTCTAGAAGAGATTCAATAATGGACTATGTTCCATTATTTTTCTCCTCTACGTGCAATGAAATAACTTCTTTTTGAGTACAAATATTCTCTCCAAGTTAATGATTTCTGTTCCCAGTAGATGGAGAAAGGGATATTACCTAAATATTATATGTATATTTCTACTTTGTTAAATCAAAACTTTGTGCTGATCCAAAGAGCATAAAACAATATTTTTAGAGTACCCTGTCAATTTTCCAAACTGGGCTGTGAATGTAATGTCAAATGGATATGAGGTACCATAACATATGTGGCCACATATCTTGCTAAAATCCGCTAATAATTACTACATGGAACATGGCACTGCAGACTTGCTTATTTATTTGTCAAATTAGCATCAGAATGTTTAGAGATATATATTTTTAATATTAATACATTAGAATGAAAGATGCTTTTGGAAAAGTTTTGAATACTGGGTATTTTATATCGAGCTATTGTAATAAGTGCTTTTATATCAGAAAGGTATATCTTTCTGGTAATGTTCTCTGAGAACTATGAACTCTAAGGTACTTGTTTTCATGGGAATGTTCAAGGTTATCCTAGATGACACAGAAAAGAAAGAGAATGGAATGACGGAGGACAAGCTTGCTGAACCCCAAGATTTTTCCACTCTAGTATGATGATTATGTTCATTATAGAAAGCTATGACTGTTTCTCAATAATCAGAAATGTCTCTCCCCACTACGTTTTGATTCATGTGCATTGGCATTATATACACGGCCTTAACCCACTTTAGATCTACATAAAATATAGACTCATAAAACAGGTCAAGAAGTTTGAGAAGGGTCGGGGCTGACTAATCCTCTGTAAGAATGCTACCTGGTTATAATAAAAGTTAAGTATCATATGAATATCTCTCACATAAACTATTGGGTTTATTTGTTTGTTTGTTAAGCAATTACCTGGGAGCAGGCTTTGAAAGTCCACATGATTGGTTCTGTAAATCGGATAATATTCCTGTTTTCTGCTCTATTAGATACTCTGACTGTCACCTTGCATGAAAAATTCACTTAAGGTAAATGTAACAACAGACCAGAGGTAAGGCTTAGTGGACTTTATGGTTTACATCAGGCGACCAGAAATCCTCCTATCTCAAGGTCTGACATGGGAACGTTCAGAGTTTACCCTCAAGTGTAGCCTGAATTTGTACACCCTGTTAATGCCGATATCAGAGCTTTTCTAAATATTTTTGCTCATCTGTATATTTTTAATATTATTCTCAGTGAGAACTCATTCCTAATATTAATCATGGTATTTAATGGGATACTAATTTGGCAACATTTTTTTTTCCTTTTCTGACAATCACCAACCTACTTAGTAAAGCATCGTTATTAGTCTAGATATGGGTAAGAGAATCCCATTCTAGAGTTTTGGTTTTTTTTAATTAGAATGCTAGATATATATTCCTGAAGTGTGAATTCATGATTAGAGCAGCCATCTGCATGTGGGTTATAACTTAGCCAATTAATAAACCCATAATAGCATAACAAAGAGAACTATGTTGAAATATTCTAAAGTAAATCCATTCATCTCACTGAGCACACAGTTCTTGCCACTCTGGCTCCATGCATAATGGAAAGCCAGTAACATTTTCGCACTCTTGGTTCCATAGACTGCGTAGGGTCTAGGTATCATAGTAATTCATTATCTTTCCTAATCTCTTAATCCCTATAAACAATTCAGGTGCTAACTCTGCACAAGGCAATGCTCAAGAGCACAGCTGGATCCAAACATGGATTAAAATCTTACTTCTTCAGGGTGCCTGGGTGGCTCAGTCAGTTAAGTGTCTGACTTGAACTCTGCTCATGATCTCACAGGTCGTGAGTTCCGAGCCCCGCATCGGGCTCTGTGCTGACAGCTCAGAGCCTGGAACCTGCTTTAGATTCTGTGTGTGTGTCTCTCTCTGCCCCTCCCCACTCATGCTCTGTCTCTATCTCTATCTCTCTCTCAAAAATAAATAAACATTAAAAATAAATAAATAAATAATAAATAAACAAAATAAAATCTTCCTTTTTCAAACTGTTGAAGTTAAAGATAGATAAAACTTTCATTGCATTGTATGCGTGTATTGCTAATAATTCCTAGTACTAATGAGGCCTTTGAGGTTGTATATCATTATGTCATTTCTCTCTGATTAAACCAAGGATAATGTCTTATACCCATTGGCATGTACCATTTTATGAGTACTATGCTCACAGTGACTAATCAACAGATACTTGTTTAAGGCGGCTAAACCATGATGGTAACTCAATGTCTCACTTCTTAGAGTAGAGTTGCATAGACATTCTTGTTTGCTTACAATTAAATGAAGACAAAGTGTAAGTATTACTACTAAATAGCTGTGAGTCCTGGGCATCACTCTTACTCTCTATGAACCTCCAATTTCTCATATGCAAATAAGGAATGAGAGCCTCATAGTTACTGTAAAGCTTAAAACATAAGACATAACATTCCTATGACATGCTTCAGTCATAGAATTCACTCAAAACTGTAAGCAAAATGAATTATCTAATAAGTGAGAATTTCATTTTACACTTTTTTCTTCCCTGGCAGTACAGTATAATAAACATCATTGAAATGCTGCATTAGAGTACAGAATTGACTCAGGAATATAAACTGATTACATCATATCAGTCTTGCATACATATAGGCTTTTTTAAGGGCATTATCTTGCCCCACAGAACATCAAAGTAACTATAATTATTATTTATTTTTAATAACATTTTGGCATACTTTGTTTAGATTAATTTTATAAATTTTATGTACTCCAAAACATTATCTTGTGTCCTTATCATTAATAAACAATTGTGAAAATGAGTCACTATCTTTACTAAATTAATGGAGTTTTGCTTTTAACCCATAGAAGTTCGACTGAATTCTACTGAACTAATATGGAATCCTTTCTTGTATTGACAATACTAAAAAAAATTTTTTAAAGATGTTTTTGTGTATCTATTGTGTTTTAGATATTAGAAGTCTGTTATCTCATTTAATCCTCATTTTAGCCCTTTAAGGAAGATATTACTATATCCATTGTATAGATGAGAAAGTGAACATCATAGGTTTTGTATCCTTATTTCACACATTGCAACTTATTGTAATCAGAGATCTACTGTAATCTATCTACTGAAAGTTCACCAGCAAATATCATTCGTAACTTCCTTATTTATAAATGCAATGAGAATTTTGAGTTCTAATCTTACTTGACCTTGCAAAATTTTTATACTGTGATCATTTCCTTTGGAAAATTGTTTCTGATTTTTTTTTTCCTTAACATCATTCATCCCTGGATTCCCTTCTGTATCATTGGTCATTGTTTCATAATTTACTTTATGTATTCTTCTCTCTCTATCTTTTACATATTAGAATTCCACAGGGACAGAGATCTATCCTTATTCCTCTCTCTCTCTCTCTCTCTCTCTCCCTATTGGAACTAAATATTTCACAGTTAAATAACACTTCAAGCTAAATATATCCAATTGAATTCTTCCTTCTTCTTCATAAAACAGTCTCTCACCCCTAACTTTAAAATCACTCTGTCTCACTTTCTCTCTCTCTCTCTCTCTCTCTCTCTCTTTTTCTCTGTTTCCTTTAAAGTCTATCCTCTTTTTCTAGGTCCTACTTCAGTAAAATGCACCACTATCCATCTGATTTTTCCCCAACAGAAGTTTCAGCCCATAAATATAAGCATTGGCCAAAGTCCAACTCCATTTTCTCACCTAATATCATACAAATCATTGCCTCCTCTCCATCTTGACTGCTACATTCAGCCACCAGAAAATCCTTCCAAAAGATTGCTTCCCTGCTTAAACTCTTTCACTGCTTTCCCCAAATCTTCAGGATAAAATTGTTAGTAACAAATATACTCATGGTCCCTAAACTTGCTTAATTACGAGAAACAAATGTGTTCTTTTTAATGTCCAGGGACCTCTGAGTTGTACCTTGGGAGTCTACCAGTAACTCTGGGAGAGGAGTGGGTTTCTGTGAATCTATAATTTTTAACAAGCCCCTTGAATTCTATTGAACCAATAAATTTGAGAAATAATAGTATATAAATCCTTTTGTAATCTGGTAGCTCCCCAATATTTACTTAAATACTACTAATATTTAACAATCACTAATATCTAGCAACATGTCTTGCATTTTTCTGGATTATTTAATGAATAAACTTGTTGGATGAGATTTAAACATAGAATCTGGGTTCTGACTCCAAGGGCATCATTTTTATCACACATTAATCATAGTAATAGAAAGCTAAAAGGAAAATACATCTGAGAGGGACCACTTACAGCTATGAATGAAAGAACATGCTGTATGAGATGCATACTTCCAATAGCCAGAGGAAGTCTGACTATGGAGGTGATATTTAAATGAAATGATGAAAATATACCACTATGTGAAGAACTGTTTGGAAAATATTGGGGGTAGAGGAAATGTCTAGGTCAGGATCTGGAAGCTAAGAGAGCTTAGCAAGTGTTCAGGAAATCAGAGAAGGCCAGTATGTCTGGAGCTTCCTGAGCAAGGAAAGAGGTAATCTGACATTACGATAGAAGAAAGAGAAAGGCTAAGAATATCCACATCCCACCAAGTACAAATGAAAAATGATTAAATAAAAAAGTAGGCATTTTTTACTATTTCATTTACTTACTAAGTCATCCATTTAGGGCAAAGATTTTTATGTCAATGTTTCATAGTGGGATAGCTCACACTGGCTACTATTAAGAAACTATACATAAAGAATCGCTTTTATATTTGTACTAGGAAAAGGAATCTTTGCTTAATACTTATTATTCTGTGACTTCATTTCTTTGTGTTCTTTTGTTGTGGTGTGCATAGCATTTGTTATATAATACTCAATTTGTCATTCTGATAAAAAATATATACCAATAATGGGATTTGCCTAGTATGATAAGGAGATAATATAATAAGGCGATATTTGTCTATGTATTATCTGAAATATCTTATATGAGATAATGTTATTAAAATAAGGTTATTATTTCATGAAAACATCAAATGTAGAAAATCATTGAATGCCAAGATCAATAAGTTACTAGAAGAGCAATAATGAAGTAAAATGAGAGCTTCTCCTTGAAAATAAAGATTTCCAAATCACAATGAAATAATCTTACAACACATGGTTAAGAATCTACCAAAAGAGAAACTCTCTTCACATTAAGGAGGTTTGACAAAGATATCGGTGCTTATATTTCATCAGAATTGGAGATGAAGCCTCATCATGATGGTTATAATTTTTGCAGTGATAAGAAGTCTCAGCTTTTGTGAGCATGCCTTTATAGTCCGTGTAAGGAAGAGAATGGTTTCATGGTCACAGGCAGAGACAGAGAGAAGAGCAAGATATTATATTAAAGATTTATCCAGAAATCACACTTTGTAAGGAAAAAAACTATTTCTAACAAATATATTTTAAAATATAATATACAGTATCTATCTCAGGAGGTTAAATTTTCGAAGGTAAATTTTATACCAGGAGTACTGAGCAATTCTTTTAGTATTCACAAGTGTTCCACTATAACACAATTTATTTAAGACTATGACACATCAACATAATTTGTAAATGTTGACTGTATAGCTTTCAAACAACTTGGTGAGAAAAAAAATCTATTACAGACATACTTATTTTTCATATCTGTAACATTCTTTAAATATGGGAACCACCTGAAAAGAATAAGAAAGTTAAATCTTTTAAAGTCCTCTATTTGTTTAGTTAAGAAAACCAGTGGGACTCTATATGTTAAATACTTTTAGAGTCAATTTTTAATCGGACCTTCCATATTGGAGGAGAATTACTTAATTCATCAAAAGAAAAAAAAGAATCAATCAACAGGGAATTTTTTTTATAGTATTTATGGAATCTACAGCATTGGGCTGGATATTACGGAAAAAAAAAAGAGGATATATAAGATTGAATCACTGCCTTCAAGGAAGTAAGTTTAATTGGGGAATTGCATTAGCACACTGGAAATAATTTTGAAATAATGCATTGGGGAGTGCAGATGATTGAAAAAGTTTCATAAAGCACCTAAGAAAGGTTAGGTCTTGGCAAGTAGGATTTTGAAAGGCTTGAGAATATAAGGAAAAGAAGATTAATATTTCTTGAGCCCTACTAGGTACTAGATACAGTGCTAAATGCATATCACACATTTCTATTTACTTTTAATTCTTATAGTAGCCCTGTGAGATAAGCACAGTTATTCTCACTTACTTTTTTATTTTATTTTATTTTTACTTTATTTTATTTTATTTTTATTTATTTCTAGGAGAGAGAGAGACAGCGTGAGCAGGGGAGGGTCAGAGAGAGAGGAGAGACAGACTGAAACAGGCTCCAGGCTCTGAGCTGGCAGTCAGCACAGAGCCCGACGCGGGGCTCGAACCCACGAACCGCGAGATCATGACCTAAGCGAAAGTCGGACGCTTAACCGCCTAAGCCACCCAGGCGCCCCACTTATTTTATTTTATTATTAAAAATATTTTTAAATGCTTATTTATTTTTGAGAGAGAGACAGAGAGAGAGACAGAGAGAGAGACAGAGTGAGAGTGGGGGAGAGCCAGAGAGAAAGGGAGACACAGAATTCGAAGCAGCCTCCAGGCTCTGAGCTGTCAGCACAGAGACCAATACAGGGCTTGAATTCAAGAACCATGAGATCATGACCTGAGCCGAAGTTGGATGCTCAAGCCACTGAACCACGCTCAGGCCCCTATTCTCATTTTAAAATAGAAGGACTTAAACCTTAAAAAAGTGAGTTAATTTGCCCATAGTCCTCAGCCTGTACATGGCAGGCATTATGTTTAAATACCCTGGGGTTAAGGCCTCTCTTTCTCTAAAGTCAATGATGCTCTCTCACTCAGAAGACTCCAGACTTGAGAAATATTAGAATGAGAAACAGAGGCAAGGAAGAGCATTCATGACAGAAGGAAGAGGAAAAAAATCAGTGGGTATCTACATAAATGTGACATTTTCCCCTTAAGTGTTCTTGATTTCACAAGTTTTCTTGGGTCTGTTTTATCTCTTTAGTGAAATAATTTCCATAGATCAGTATCTTCTAACTCATTAAACAGATTTGCTCTCCATCTAGTGCTCAAGTAATTGTTAATTTCTTTTATACCTTCACTCTTCTACCTAATATATCAGCAAATTCTGCTATGTTCATCTCAAATGTATCCATAACTTTGTTTTTTGTCTCTATCTAAATTCATATCTACTTTCATATTGATATCTATCTCTATCTAAATATATCTATATATATTTCTCTATATCTTATCTTTAAATCTATATCAATTTGTATATGCAAAAATCTATCTCTATCTAAATCTATATTTCTATATTGATTTCTATATGTACATGTATACCTAAGTTTTACCTGTATTTAAATAGGTACCTATATAGGTCTACCTCCGAATGTGGCTAGCTATATCTCTATCTGTACCTACACCTACCCCTAACCCTAAACCTATACCTATATCTATATTGAACTCAAATCCATATCCACTGAAATCAACTTAGCCTAAGTCATTCATCATCTCCTACTTGGATTACTGTGATAGTCTCCAAAGTGTTCTTCCAACTGCTATTTTTGAACTTCTATAATCCTTTAGATATGTAAATCACTTCATACTAATTTCAAAAGCTTCCAAAGCTTTCCTTCACACTAAGAATAGTATCCAAATTCCTGCCCATGGCCTATTGACTCTACTTTTGCTATCTCTTCTTCTTAAAGTCTCTCTCCATATTCAAACTCCAGCCACACAAGCCTTCAGTCTTTCCTCAAATATATCAATCAGGGCTTTCTACTTGGTATTCCCTCTGCCTGGTATTCTCTGCTTGCAGAAGTTATCAGATTAGGGGCACCTGGATTGTTCAGTTGTTTGAGCATCTGTCTGACTCTTGATTTTGGCTCAGGTTATGATCCTTGAGTTGTGGGATCAAGCCCTGCATCACATTAGTCTGAGTATGTAAACTGCTTAGGAGTCTCTCTCTCTCTCTCTCTCTCTCCCTCTCTCTTCCTCTCTCTCTCTTCCTCCCTTCCTCCTCTCCCCTGCTTGCATGCACCTTCTCTCTCAAATAAAAATTATAAAGAAATTATCGTTTTATTTTCTTCTTGTTACAAAGGACTCTGTTCAAATGTGATCTCCTAAAAAAGCCATCCTTCATAATTCAACATTATGTCAGAAACTGTGGTACATTAAAGATGGCCGCCTATGCACTGGCAATTTCCCCACTGCAAGATGGGGTCCATGTAGCATCCCCCTGAGTCAAGATAGGCTTTGTAAATGTTCACAGGAAGAGGATATAGCAGAAGTGATGCTCTGGGCTCTGGCTTGAAGAAACTTGCAGTTTTTACTCACACTTAGAAGGGAGTTGCCATGTAACTACTGTGACTCCCCTTCATACTCTAAGGAGTCCAAGCCACATGAAATGACCTTGAAGGATCAAGTGTGATATGGAGAGATAAAGAGGGCAGAAGGGTAGGGGCAGAGAGAAAAGAAAGAGGGGTAGTTCTGAGGTACTAGATATGTGAATGAAAATGCTGTGCTTAGAAGTGAATTTTCCTGTCTGGGCTGCTACTATGTGGATTATAGACAAACACTCAGCTGAATGCTTCTAGAATTCTCAGCTCATAAAAATTGTGAACAAAGCATAATGTTGCTTTAAGCCCTTAAATTTTTGAGCAGCGTGTAACATAGCAATAGTCAACCAGACACATAACAAGTATGGTTTATCACATTACCTTTTAATTTCCCTACTAGTTATCACTGCCTGAAAGGTCCTTCATTCTTCCTTCTCTCCTTCTCTACCGTTTTCCTTACTTTCCCTTTCTGTTTCCCTACCTTTCTCTCTTTACTTCTTTTTTCTTTGTTACTTGGTTCTGTCTTAAAACTCTTTTGATTATGAAAACTACATAAGCAAGAACTTGTATATCTCTTTTTCCACTCATTTCTGTATCTACTAATTTCTGTAGATATATGACCCAGAGACAGAATCAGTACATACATATTAAATGAATGAAACAAGCCTATGCACTTGATTATTCTACCTACACAGGGTTGGTAGCTACTCCATCAAAATAGTCGCACCCATCCTTTATACAAACATACACACAAACAAAACCCTGCCAGAGCCCTTTTGAATATAAGTGGGGAAGAAATACATGATATATGGTATTTTATAGTTGTTTAGTGAGGTGGGTTTCAGCAGAGCAGGATGCTTGAATTAGCTGGAAAATTACACCTCTCTACTGCTCTTTGGTATTAGACTTCAGTGGGATTACTAATGGTTAGCTCAGTACCATAATGAGCTTCAAAGGAGGAAAAAACATCCACAGATTTCAAAGTAGCTTAAAACACATCCTTTGACTCTTCAGTACTAGATCTTGTAGCTGGCAGATTTCCAACCCCCTTTTCATCAGCTACATGACGACCTGGACCAGGCCATGTGCATCCTGGCTGCCCAGCTGCCTCTGATCCAAGGAGCTGACACAGAAATAACTTCCATTGCTCCTAGATAACTCTTCACAAGGGCAGAGTGAGTACTGCTCTCCAAATACCACCTCAGGACCATTGGAAAACTCCTGCTGTGGAGAAGATGAGGTTTTCAAGATATTAGAAAAACACCTTTCACATCTTCACCCTTTGTGCTTAATACAAAGACAGGAAAAGGGGGCAGGGCCTTAGAGAGAGGTTCCTGTCACCCATAAAGTAACTAAACTGAGCTAGCCACTTCCTAGATACTTCCTAGGGTGCCCATCCAGCCTGTACTTTATGTTTCACCTCTAAGAAATTCTCTTCCACCTTAACAGTCTCAAGGATAAGCTGCAGCCCTATCCAGATTCCAGTTTCTTTTGTCTTCCAGCTTCCTTAGCATGTGGTGTAACTTGTAGCCTCATGGCTTCTGCACAGGCTATTTGTTATGACTAGAGCTTTCTTAACTCTTACCCTCCTCACCTTACTCAGAATCAAGGCTTCAGTTTAAATGTCAATTCCTCTGGGAAGGTTTTTCTATTCCCCTAGGTGAGGTTATACATCACTGCTATATACTTCCATTACATCCTTTATAGCAATGGATACCTCTGTATATAAACAGCCAGTCCACTGCTGTATGTTTTCTTTATGATTAATCAATCAATAAATTGTGTTAAGTATTCTCTGTTGTTAGACAGTAAGCCCAATAAAGGCAGAAATCAGCCCTGTTTTTTTTTCCTTTCAGTATATGGAGGATTTAGCATGACTTCAGGCATAGATCAGACATTCAATAATTAGTTGGTCAATGAATGAATGGATGAATGAATGAATTGTTGATGGATGGATAGATGGATAGAACACTGTCTGTGTCTCAAGTGAAGGTGAAAGGTTTCGTGTCTGAATTCTTTATTTCTGATCCTCATAGATCACTGGTCTATTTCAATTGCACCCTGTGTTCTAGAACAATCCTGACTTGAAGCAGGAAGAACATAAGAATTCCAATTATCTTATTCATGAATTTTTTTACAATGTCTTTCCTAACAATGACTCTAAAGCCATTGGTGGATGTGGGATCCCATACAAAACTCAACCTTTGACATATGTCAGGCACTCAATAACTGGTAGCCATTATTATCAATGTGATTATTGATTAAGAGTCAATGTTCCAGGGATGTCTGGGTGGCTCAGTCAGTTCAGCATCCGACTTCGGCTCAGGTCATGATCTCACAGTTCATGGGTTCAAGCCCCGTATCAGGTTCTGTGCTGACAGCTAGCTCAGAGACTTGAGCCTGTTTCAGATTCTATGTCTCCCTCTCTCTCTGACCCTCCCCTGCTCATGCTGTCTCTCTCTCTCAGAAATAAATAAAAAAAACATTTAAAAAATGTTCTTAAAAGAATCAGTGTTCCAATCACTTAAACAGTACTTCTCTCTCTCTATGAGTTCTGTGTTCACTCGTCACATTTTAATCAAGTCCCTTAAAATGGGTCTATAAATCTTCACTTTGACCCTAATCCATGAACTCAGGCTTTCCTCTCACTGACTATATTTCTGGTGCTACTAGTTTGCTTTTCTTCCAGAAACTACAGAGCATTTCTGCTGGAATTCAGCTTACTGAGGCTCATCCCATCTAGTGAAAACTCTCAGCTACTTTTTGAATCACTATCTTAGCACATCATTTCATCTGAGATAAAATATTATTGTGAATCTTAAATATGTGCCCTGGTCTGGAACATTAATTTTAGCTACTTTATCTGAGTATCTCACAACTCTAATAGTTAAGAGCCTAGATTCTAGAGTCAGACATACAAGTTTTGAAGAATGGATCGTCCAGTGATTAGCTGTATAAACTTGGGAAAACTACTTAGTTTCTAAGCCACTCTTTCTGTTTTTGTAAAATGGAAATCAGTAATAGTCCCTCTACCCAGGACTATTGTCAGGATCAAGTAAGATGTCATGTTAGTAAAAGACTATGGGCAAGTTTTCTTTCTTCCCTGGTCTGTCTGCCTACCTGTGATACAATTTCTTGCTTTGTCTTAACATCTGCTCCAAGGTTTTAATGGGCATGATTTGTTCAAATATTGCCCCTGTGTATTACCTAGAGGCACACACACACTACTGGTCTTCTGACTCTTTGAGAGATAGGAATTGCATGCATACTTATATTCTAAGTACTATTTGAATCTGTTCTCTAGGATAGCTTGACCATAGTAGCAAATATTATCTTGTGATTCTGTCTGTCACTTGTGAGCCAGTCTTTAAAACGAATTGGACTTTGGACTTTTCATTTAAAAATGAAATTAAATTATTATTTTTAAAAATTTTGCTAATAAGACTTCTGCTTCTGGCACATAGAGTAAACAAACTTCTGTCATCATCCCAATAAGTACAACTAAGAATACTAGATATTATATATAAAATATAAGAAGACTGAAATATTGATAGTAGAAGTCAGACTGTCAAGGAAGCTAAGGACTTAAGGAATGACATGGTAGTTAGTTACCTGAGTTTTCTTTTTGCCTTATATATTCCAACTCAGCTGATGAGGTCAGCAATCTGAAAACACCAGCCAGCACAGACAAAAATAGCCCCAACAAAAGCTTACTCTCTCTAGCCAAAGGGCCAGGAAAAGAGACAGCTTAGCAATAAGAAAACTTTAGATAGTAACTGCTGTATTCTAGCTAAACAACACAGAAAAATAATATGGACCCACCCTACCCATGCTAACAAAGACTAAGGGGGGACCCACTAAAGATGTCACAAGGAACTCCTACATCCCTGGGGTTGGGGGGGCTGGGTTGAAGAGGGTTAGGATGGGAGCTAGAATTTTATTCCCTGCTGGCCAGTATTAAGCCTCCCACCCACAATGTCAGTCCAGACCACAAAGAAATCTAGATTTCTACTCATACTTGGCTCTAATGATCCTATTCCCATCAGGTGGCCCCAGAGGAGGCCTAGTAGAGAGTGGCATTTTTCATCATCACCCAGTGGTAACAAGGCCATTTCCACTGCTCTCAGTAAAAACCACAGGGAGAGTCAGATCTCCCACCTCTGCTTAAAAGTAATGAGGATCATGCCCAAATTGAGTGTCAAATGAGACTGAGTGGCAAACTTGGATTTTATTTCTATGTGACAATAAAGAGATAGTATTCTTTCTTCCAGTGAACACAGACATGCTCAAAAAAACTACCTAATAGAGAAGTTTAATACTATCAAGAATTAACTAACATAATACAAAAATGTCTAGGTTTCAATAAAAAAATCACTTGTCATATCAAGAATCAGGAAGATCTCAAACTGAATAAAAAATACAATTAAAAGATGCCAAAACTGACATGACAGAGATGTTAAAATTATGTGACAAAGTTTTAAAGCAGCTATAGTAAAAATTCATTAATGAGCAATTACAAATCTGATTGTAAATATAAAAAAATAGAAAGCATTAGCAAAAAAAAAAAAAAAAAAGAAAAGAAAGTACCAATAAGAAAATACAAGATATAAAGAAGAAACAAAGAGGGACACTTGAGTATCTCAGACAGTTAAGCGTCCGACTTCAGAGCAGGTCATGGTCTCACCATTTGTGAGTTCAAGCCCCACAAGTGGGCTCTGTGCTGACAGCTCAGAGCAGAGAGCCAGCTTCAAATTCTCTCCTCTCTCTCTGCCACTCCCTCGCTTACACTCTGTGTCTCTCTTTCTTACTTTCAAAAACAAATAAACATTAAAAAAAGAAGAACCAAGCAGAAATTTTAGAAGCAAAAAATATAATTACTGAAAAAATATAATGAAGCCTTAGAAATATGTGGAACTATAATGAAAGACCTAACATTCTTGTCATTGGAGTTCAAGAAAAGGAGAAAGATGACAGAGCTGAAAAAGCTACACATAGAAATAATGAGAAAAAACTTCCCAAATTTGTTAAAAGGCATAAACTTCCAGATTTAAGAAGCTGAGTAAAACCCAGATTGGATAAGCCTAAGGAAATCTATGTAAAGACACATTATAATTAAATTTTTGAAAACTAAAGATGAAGAAAGAGTCTTGACACTGGCTAGAGGAAAAGAACACCTTATATGCAGAGGAAAAACAAAATGATCACTGATTTCTCATTAGAAATGATGGAGGCAGGAATAAAGAGACACAATATTTTTCAGGGGTTAAAAGAAAAACACTGTTAATCTGGAAAACTATACATAGCAAAAATACCCTTCAGAAATGAAAGGGAAATTAAAACATTCTTAGATGAAGAAAAACTAAGATAATCTATCACCTCAGACCTATTATAAAAGAATGGCTTAAAGAAGTTCTGTTAAACAGAAAGCAAACTATAAAGTAAGGAGTCTTGAATCATTGAGGAAGAGGAAATAAGAGGACACAAAAAATAAGGGGAGAACAGTAAGATCTCCTTTTTTCTTGAGTTTTCTAAATTTTTATGATTAAAGCAAAAACTAATATTGTGTGATATGCCTCTAAGTGTGCTGAGGAAATACTTAAGGCAATTATATTACAAATAAGGGGGTACAAAGGACTGTAAAAGGAAGACAGATATTAATATTTAATTTGTACTTGTAAAATAATGATACCAGTAGACTGTGAATATATATACACACATAGACAACTCACACTCACATTCACATGTATTAATGTATTACTTAGAATAACCACTTAAAATCTACACAAAGAGATATATTTAAAAACTTTATAGATTAATAAAAATGGATTCTTAAAAAATTCAAGGAACCCACAGAGAGACAGGAAAATAAAATAGAGATGTGGACAGCTAAGAGAACAAACAGAAAATGAAAATTAAATGACAGGTTTACACCCTAACAAATCAGTAACTACATTAAATATAAGTGGCATAAATACATAAGTTAAAATGCAGAAATTGGCAAAGTGGATTATAAAACATGACCCAACTATTTTTAAAAAAACATATATGTAATGCAAACATTAATCAAAGGAAAGCAGGCACGGATATATTAATATTAGATACAGTAGACTTCAGAGAAAAAAAAAAAGACCTGAAACAGTGACATTAAATAATGATAAAAAGGCAAAGCCACAGATAGACACAGAAGTCCTAGATAACAAAGCTGCAAAATGTGTGAGGCACTGACTGATAGAACTTAAACAGGAGACATACATCCACTATCATACTTGGATACTGCAACACTCCTCTCTAAATAATTTACAGAAAAATTGAACAGAAAATCAGCAAGGATATAGAAGTCAACAACACCATTAGCCAACAGTATCTACTCAGTATTCTTAGACACCCAACAACAGCAGAACACATTAATTTAAGTGCCCATGAATCATATCCTAAAATAGAAAGCTATAAAGAAAACCTCAAAAATTTAAATTAACTGAAATTATACAATTATGTACTCTGATCAGAGAGGAATCAAACTAGAAATCAATAAGAGAGTAATTACAGAAAAATTTCCAAACATGTGAAAAGTAAGCAGCATATTTATAAATAATCTATGGGTCTAAAGTGTAGCTTCAAGAAAAATTTTAAAAAATACATTTAACTGAATAAAAATGAAAATATAAATAATCAAAATTTGTGGATGCAGCTAAAGTAGTGCTAAAAAGAAAATTTATAGAACTAAATTTATATATTAAAAATATCTGCAATCAATAATTTAAATAAAGAAAAACAAAAGAAAAGGCAAACAGAAGAAAGAGAATAAGGGCAGAAATCAATGATCTTGGAAATAGAAACAAAATCAAGAAAATCAATGAAATCAAGAACTCATTACTCAAAAAAATCAATTATGTTGACAAACAACTAACAAGCCTGAGAAAGGAAAAATATGTGAAAATATAAAAATTACCAGTATTAAAAATGAAGCAGGGGATACCACTACAGACCCTGCAGACATACCGAAAGATAATATGGGAATATGGACAACTTTGCCCATATGACTTCGACAACATATATGAAATGGACCACTGTCTTAAAAAAACACAAAGTTTTGAAATAAAATATGAGATAAATGACTGCAAAAACCCTACAACGATTAAGAAATTTGAATTCAACTATTAAAGAATGGAGTTCAAAGTCCTTATAAAAAGTTAATAATATTCATTTCATACAGATTTTAGCTAACCATACTAAGTATCAGTTTATATTCTTTAGTAATCAGACATTATATTTCATGTTTTCCTTCTAAAAATTTCATAGTTTTAAATTTACATTTAAATCTATGGTGCATTTGGGTTAATTTTTGCATAGGTGTGAGATTTATATCCTGTTTTTGACCAGTGATTCAACTGTTTATTACTCCCAGCGAACAAATCAAAAAAACTAAATATCCAACACCAGGTAACAGTTGGTTTTCAGTTCAATACAAGTTGAGATTCAGTTTTATCATTTTAACTACACCATGACCATAACCTATAAAACAAGAGCCCAGTAAAATATATCATACAAACTGCTGTGGTTTAATGAAAAGAACTCAGGATAGAGATTCCTCCCTTAATGTTGGTGTATTTATATCTATATATCTGTTTTACCTTGGACATCACTTAAATTCCTTGAGTTGGTAATTGGAAAAAAGTTGCATGAGATTATTTTATGTTTTTTTTTCCTTTCAGCTATGACATTCTTTGCTCCAAATCCAGAATGTCTCATCAAAACTATATGAAGGAGCAGGGTGACCAGGGTATCTGGCAAATTAGATTTTCCAAAGATGGTCACACCAGTATTAATCCCACCCTACAAATTCTTCTTATCAAGTGATACTTGTAGTCTTCTATTGAGAGATGGGGTTTGGGGGGCATCCTCTTAAATCTGGGTATACTTTTGTAACTGCTTCAACTATGAGTATGGTAAAATTGACACGTGCCTGATTTCTGAGGCTAGGTTGTAAAAGGCAGTATACCTTCACCTGGAACATGCTCACTCTCTCTTGCTTGCACTCTTTCTCTCTCTCTCTTTCTCTTTCTCTCTCTCTCACTCTCAGAACTTGTGTCTTTGGAGATCTGATCTACCATGTAAGTGCTTCTGAAGCTGCCATGCTGGAGATCAAATAAGACATCACACAGAGTTACAGAAAGATACACAAGGAGCCCCTGCTGTTCCCAGATGTCCAAGTCTTCCCAGCTGGAGTTCCACACACATGAGTAAGGAAACCTTCATGACACTAGTCTTAGCTTTCATTGGACTGAAGCTTCCTGAAAGACACTAAGCTAGAACCACAGAGCTGAGCTGTTCTTAAATTTCTGACTCATCTAGATCACGAGAGATAATAGATACTGTTGTTTTAAGTCACTAAGTTTTGAGTTGGTTAGTTACATTGCCACTGTTACTAGAACAATGTCCACCCAAAGGACTGCTAAAACATCACTGAAAATGCAGTGAGATCAAGAAAGTTGTAATTACTAGAACTTTGGAGTACATGAGTGTATGAATGAACCTAGTAAGTCTAGGTCACACTGAAAGCTACAACATATTAACAGCATCAGCATTTGAGGAATACATATTCATATTTGTAAAACCTAAGATGGTTGAGTTAAATATTTTCTAATCGCATTTAAGATCAACACAGTAGGGTTAGTCCATTTTCATGTAGCCTACTCAGCAAGACTGTAGAAAACAATGACTTTGGGCGAGCTTACCATACAAAGGAAACTTTTCACCCTACAGAATGCAAGTACTCTGAGCTCTTGTAGGTCAACGGCATGTGTTCCCACTGTAGGGGTGCATGGTCTTTCTCTGTGCTAAGTTCTGAAGATAAGCACTCTAATTAGAGACCGTAGAACTCCAGTGAAACTCTGAGTACCAGATCTAAGCCATAGTGGGCTCAGATAAACAGCAGTCAGGTAGAGAGGATAATATAATCTGGTATTATAACCTGACATGATAGATTTTCAGGTTGTATTATTGTTCAAAGTAATGCACTTCCATCATTGTAAGAAGGTTATATATTCTTGTCTCAGTTGTGTGACTTGCAGTGCCACTGTATAAGTGACATACATTTACCTGTCTCATTGGTAAACTGGTTCATTTTAATTTGAGTAAATGTCTATGCCATCTTGGAGCAGAAGTTTTAAATACGATCGCATGGTTCAGCTTAGTCTCTTGTGTCTGCTTTCTGCTTTGAGAATGGCACATTCCAGACAAAGGTACTCCTTTAGCCTGCAAGTCTAACTGAGACAGATGGAGTAGAGCCATTGCTGGAACAGGACACTACTGGCCTAAAGTTTACATGTAATGTGAGCAAGAAATAAAGCCTTTGTGTTACGCGACACTGAGATGTTGGAGTTTGTTATTCCACCAAAGATACCAAGTACACATGCTTATGAGGACACTAGTAGGTATGCACCTATCTCTGGACTTTTAAAAGAATTAAAAGAATATATGGGTATGTGTATATATATTAATAAGGAATTTTTTTCTAGATAAATTAAATAATTCTATATTGGATAATTTGTAAGTGATATTAAACACTCCCATAATAGATCTAAGTAATTTGGAAAAGCTGTCTTTGTTTGTACTTATTATATGAAAGCCAGTGGAGTAAATTTAATGTAGTAGTTTAGATATGACAATGCCTTTCAGAGACAGTACTATAAACAACTGCAGGAAATATTTTTCTTTGAGTTGATAAGGGATTGTATTATTAAACCTTGATTTCAAGTGACAGAAACTCAAATTACACTAGCTTAAGCAAAATATAATAACAGTAATAATCATAATCATCATGACTTTATAAATCAATAGAATGTGTGTGTGCATGGTGTGTGTGTGTGTGTGTGTGTGTGTGTGTGCGCTAGAGGAAGCAGATCAATTGGCTTATATAGCAAATGTATAATTTAGGGTATGGTTGGATTCAAGATCTCAAACAATGTCATCAGTGTTTTCTCTTTCTTTCTTCTTCCTTTTATCTTTCCCTTCTCCTTTCCTTATGTTTACATTGCTCCGATCCATCTCTGTCTGTCTCTAAAGTATACCTCTCTTTGTTTTGACTCTGTTCTTAGAGCAGAGGGCAGGAGTCCCATCAGAAGACACAGACTGAAAACATTATGAGATGAGGTTATATAATGAAAAATTATGGTACTATTGTCAGAAGAGGCAATAGATGCTAGGCAGGCAAATTTTTTTTTCAAAAATCTATTATATAGGTAGTAGAGTATGGTCAAGATAGTGCAGATGTTTGCTAAATTGCTCTTTAGGAAGAGTGGAAAGAGTTAAATGCAGGTCACTTGTTTCGCCATGTGGACTATGTCAGTTTGGAGCCAGAGCAGAATTGTTCATGATGACAAAGGAGAAAAAGGAAAGCTGCCTTATCCCAAACTCAGTAAACAGTTCTCTGCTAAAGGAATGTTTTACAATTATTTTATTTATTTATTTAAAAAAATAGTTTATTTTCAAGTTGGTTTCCATATAACACCCCGTACTCATCCCCACAAGTGCCCTCCTCCATGCCCATCACTCCCTTCCCCTCCCCCTCACCCCCATCAGTCCTCAGTTTGTTCTCAGCATTCAAGAGTCTCTCATGGTTTGCCTCCCTCCCTCTCCCCAAATATTTTTCGCCTTCGTCTCCCCCATGGTCCTCTGTTAAGTTCCTCCTAATCTTCCTATACAATATTTTAAAATAGCATTTTGAGGAGAGGCCAGAGCAAACTTAGGAGTTTGCACAGTGAACTCAGAACTTGCTTCCACGATATCTCTAGAACCTTGGGCTCTAAACGCAGCATTATAGGGCCTTGTATTCAAGACCAAAGGAGGAAAAATTAGAGAACTCTGTATCAGAAAATGGTATCAGTAGGTCACAAACCTTTTCCCAGTCTAATTCTTTTGGTAGTATTTTGTGTGCATGATTCAGTGCCTTTGTCTTTAGTAAAAAAATCAAATATGTAAAAAGCTTTTTAAATACAGTCTCCCAGGTGTCTGCTGCAGCCTCAAGCCCCTTTTCTTTCTTCTATTGTTCTCTTAATTGTTACTTCACAACAATTAGTTGTGTATTCATATGCAAATGTATGCAAAAAATAAAAGGGGCTCAGTCTATGAGATTTTCACAACTAGTTAATTTCTACTTTTGGGTCTACTGATAAGATCTGCAAAACTGATTTTTTGTACCCTCATTCCTTGGGGCATAAAAGGGAAAGGGTAGCATGAAAGCCACCTAGATATCTCAAAAGCTCTGCCATTGTTAAGACCCTTCTTCAGCTTGGAAAAATGTTTTATAATAGTTGTTTTTTTTCCCCTTGCCTGCCTTGTTTTCTCTCACAGAGAATATTGTGTTGATGCTCCCATTATTTTCTACTGACTAGTTATGCATAATCCAGAATGACATTTAGAGTGTTATAATCAATATAGGAATGGGCTGGGAAAAGAAAGGGATAGTTATCAGAAAAATAAATGGAATTTGACTGAAAATTGATTAAAACCATTATTTCAAGATATCATAAAATATGTTTTAAATATCATGAGTGGAGGAAAATTTGATTAATAAATTAAAAATAGTTTTTAGACAATTTGTGGGTTGGAGGGGGTTAAAATCTAACCATTATGATTTTCCTTAATGTAACAGATTAAATACATGTACAGAGTCTTTGTTGCTCTACCCTTAAGAGAGGGAGTCTATTTTCTTTTCTTTCTTTTAATTTTTTTATGTTTTACTTATTTCTGAGAGAGAGAGAGAGCAGGGGAGAGTCAGAGAGGGAGATACAGAATCTAAAACAGGCTCCAGGCTCTGAGCTAGGTGTCAGCACAGAGCCTGACGTGGGACTTGAACCCACCAACTGTGAGATCATGACCTGAGCCAAAGTCCGATGCTTAACCTACTGAGCCACTCAGGTGCCCCTAGGGAGTCTATTTTCAATCTTCTTGACTCGGAGCTTGCCTTAAATGATTTGCCTGACCAATGAATACAGTGAAAGTGGTATTCTGGGACTTCTGAAGCCATGCCAAAAGGCATCTTGCAGTTTTCCATGGACTGAAAGAACATTCAGTCTAGGAACTCAGCTGCTCTGCTAATGAGCAGTCCATGCAGCCAATGGATAGACCCTCATGGATCACAACCAAATTACCCTACTAGACTAAACTCAGCCCAACCAGCACCAATTTGCTAGCCATATAAATGAGCCATCTTGAAGGCAGACCATCTAGCTACTGTCAGGCCACTCCAGTTAACATCCCACAGAGCAGAGATGGGAAGCCCAGCTAAACATTCCCCAAACTCCTCAGCAGCAAAATCATGATCCAAATATATTGTTAGAAGCCACTAAGTTTTGGGATAGTTTGTGATGCATCAACAGGTAGCAGGACCACTAGATATAGATTACAAAGAGCGAACAAACAGAACAACAGCTTGATTTGTGAAAACAGCCATACCGCACATACACACTTCCTCTGTGAAGCTAAATACGTGATCTATTCACAGACGGTTTAAAAACAGGAAGCAATTGAATCCAGTTTACAAATGCTAAGAAGAGCTTTTAATTGGTAAGTTTTCCTTCCCCACATTTAACCTTGGTGCTTTCGGTCTCTGTTCACCAGTGGAAGCCCTAGAGGAGAGGGAGGAGCACACTGGTGAGGATAAATGTGCCGGCCAAGACTCCAATGTCCTCTGTACAACCTACAGATGCCTCAGTGACTAATCTTCATCTGCAGATAATTCAGAAACAGGGCAGATCCCTTGGATTTGAAAATGGGAACTAAAACTCATCCATCTTCTGCTGATGGCTAAACAGGCTATTATTAGCAGGCCAGATGATTTAATAGGCTGGGGATGGAAAGGCACATGTTGATAATTAAACACTCCAGCATTCCATTCCAAAGCAAGTGTCCTTTAATAACATGACTAAGGTTTGTTTGCTTTTCAAACCTTCTCCTTCACATCCAAGACTTGGGAATGTGTTCAGACATCAGTGATGAACAGAAATGATGTGTGTCAAACCAATTCTCAATTGTTTGGTTGATATGTTTCATGTGACATGGAATTACCTGTACTTAATCAGCTTTGTATATTTATCCATATATAAATTCTAAAAAACTTGAGCCCCTCCTTCAGTAGATATGAACTGAGGTCTAATAGACTGTAGTAGAGTAATGTAAGAACTGTGTTTTAATTCTGGCTCTGCCTAGTAGCTGTTTAACCTTGAACAGTTTAGAGTATCTTTGGTGCCTTTGTCTGATCATCTGAAAGGGAAGGACACTTGTTCTACGGTTGCATCGAGCACCGAAGTTTGCTCATTCTACAGCTTTCATTGTTAAACCAAATCCTTATCTCAGTTAAAAGCTGGTTTACATAGTGGTTGAGTTCATAGGAAATAGGGTGAGTTAGTAGAAAATTGATTTTTTTTGCTTTAAGCATATCCATCTATTTTTTCATCCCTTTTTCTTTACCATATTACTTGACATTCTTTTTGTTTTTTAATTTAATTTAAAAGCCATTTAAATTAAATTAAGTTAAATGTTTTTTACCTGATATACTTTTTGAAACTATTATTTTTATAATGGTAAATATTTATTTTGTTCATAAATATGTGCCAAGCATTGTGCTAAAAGCTTCAAAAAACATAGTCTGATCCATTTTTTATGACAACTCATTGAGGTCAGATATAATTAGTCATACTTTATAGATGAGATGTTTGGGTTTCAGTGAAATTCAATGATGGAACCAGAACTCAAATCCAGGTCTATGTGAAGCCAGAGCCCATACTCTAATGAATTTGTCCTACAACTGTTACTTTAATGCCTATAGTCAGCTTGAAGACCATCAGAGGCTTGTTAAACAAAGAAAAAAAATTAAATAAGCACACACACACACAAAAGTCAGCAAGTTCAGTGAGAAGGGCTCTTTTGCATGGGGTGATGTTTGCATTGATCTCTCTGATGACTTTTTTCCATCCTCTAGCTTAGAATAAGCTTCCAGGATGAATTGACTACTGTGCAGGGAAATAAAGTAAAATACTTTTCCAGAAAAATACCCATCCTCCCTTTTTGAAGTAAGGCTGCTAAATGTTATTTTCCGTGCATTGCAGTACTTCCAAGGAAGGGACTTTATTTTTCAAGCTGGAGAACTGCCATCTGGATATCGCTGTCTGTTTTCTGTTTCTGGAATTGTAAACTCAGAGTGTTCCTTGTTAATAGACTTCCATTGTTCTGAGAAAGTCACCACTATGAACTTTGAGTTAAACAAATGTAGAACAAATACATATCTATTCTTCAGAAGGATGTGCATCTGAAGCATGCCCTTTTGATTGAATTAGGGCCTAATCTCAGGCTGAGTGAGACTTTGGTATTCCTCCATATACACAGTTATGAAGAGCTGAAGAAACAGAAATATTTGCATAATAAATAGTTCTCCTAGAACTTAGAAACTTAGAACTTAGAAATGTTTGCAAACATATAAAACACATTTGATGGGTTGAAGTATCTTGATTGAGGCCAGCTATCAGGAAAGACCAGAAGCAGACAAGGGAAAACTGACAATAGCAGATACTATTATTCATACTTCAACTAGATTCACTTGGCTCCTTTATGGACTGAATGCTTGTGTTCCCCCAAATTCGTATGTTCAAGTCCTAATGCCTGATTTAATGGTGTTTGGAGATATGTTTTTTTATAAAGGTTCTTTTTTTAATGTTTTATTTATTTTTGAGAGAGAGAGATAGAGACAGCTTGAGCAGGGGAGATTTGAGAGAGAGGGAGTCACAGAATCCGAAGACAGGCTCCAGGCTCTGTGGGGCTCGAACCCACGAACCATGAGATCATGACCTGAGCCGAAATCAGACATTCAACTGACTGAACCACCCAGGCGCCCCTGGAGATATGGTCTTTGGGAACTAACTATTGGGAATAGTTTGTGAGGTTTACTGCCCTTATAAGAGAAAGAATAGATTCCCTCTCTCTCTTCTCTCTCTCTCTCCTCCCCCTCTCTCTCTCCCCCATGTGCCTGTGCACTTCTGAGGGAAAATTTTGTGTAGATATAGCAAGAAGTTAGTCATCCACAACTGAAGACAGACCACCAGGAACTGATTTTGGCCGGCAGCTTGATCTTGGACTTCTTAGAATCCAGAACCAAGAGGAAATGAGATCCTGTTTAAGCCACCCACTTACTTTGTTACGGCAACCCAAGCAAACTAAAAATGGTAGTTCCTCTTTACCATTTCTTTGCACTCCTCCCCTAATTCCCCTAGTTTTGGCCCCCACTGGCTATTAGGCAGCTCGCTTCTTGGAGGAATACTCTTGGGAGTTGTTCTGACACTACTCAGATCAAGACACCCGCACAGTGTCATTTACACTCCCCAGTTTTCCTCCAGTATCAGGATCAGCATAGCATGCTATTTAGGTTTCTACCTCTTGGCAGTTTATCCAAGGAGTACTTCCTTAATAAATTGCTTGTACAGAAATCCCTGTCTCAAGGGCTGCTTCTGTAGGAACTTACCTAAGATGCTGGCTATGAAAAAATGTATGTCTGCCCTATTGACCTGGGTACAAAAAGGACTCAAGAGATAGCATCAAGTTCATTAGAAATGCCATCTAATATCTTCACTTTTGTGCTTAGTACAAGTATGAAGAAGCTTGTAGGGAGTTAGGGGTTTCTTTTACCTGTGAAACATTCAAACAGAGTTAACTGCTTTAACAGATACCTCCTAGGGTGCCCGCCCAGCCTTCAATCTGTAGTCCCATTTAAGAAGTGCTTTCTAGCATCTTAGGTTACAGAGATAAACTGCCACGCTTCCCATATTTCAGCCACTCTGCCCTTCTTTCAATTTCAATTTTTTTAAATGTTTACCTATGTTTGAGAGAGAGTGGGGAGAGACAGAGAGACAGAGGAAGGGGCAGAGAGAGACGGAGATACAGAATCAGCACAGAGCCTGATGCAGTGCTCAAACGCACAAACCATGAGATCTTGACTTGAGCTGAAGTCCGAAGCTCTGTAGCCTGAGCCACCCAGGTACCCTCCTTCATTCGATTTGAATGTGTCCTATATTTTTCAGTTGCAGGACTTTGCGCATGTGATTCATTCTTTCACTTTGACTGGAATTTTCTTATTGATTTACCCTTCTAAGGCCACCTCAAGTAGTCTAGTTATTCCAGATTTGTGTGTTTGGGAAAAACATGGCCAATTGTATAAAAAATACCTAAACTACTAAACCTGTGATCCTCCTAAAGATTTATTTCTTCCCTGTTTTAGAAAACCTTAAATCACGCTGCCTTGTTTTACATGGTTTTGGTACCAACCCTATATACGTCTGCTGCCACCCCTGCTGTGTTTACCCCTTTGTTCTTTCCTCTGCCAACTGCTTCACCTCTCATCTCCTTTCGGTTATTAAAAGAGCTCTTTTGTTAGCCAATTTTCTTCTCTGTCCCCAAACTAGCATCATTAGCATCAACTAATAGCTTATTAGAAATGCAAATTCTCAGGCCTCATCCCATTTCTATTGATTCAGAAACTCTGAGGCTGAGCCCAGAAATCTGTTTTAGCAAACCCTTCGTGCAATTTTGGTGCACACTAAATTTTGAGAAAAACTGGTCTAAGTATTACAGGATTTTGAATCCTGGTATACAATGACACATGTTAGAAACTTAGAAAAATACGATATAAGTCATGTTAGTTCAAGGCCTACCCTAATGACCTCATCGTATCTTCATTAGCTCTATAAAGACTGCATTTCCAAATAAGGTCACCTCTTTTTTTTTTTTTTTTTTTGGGCGGGACACAGTCCAATCCACAACATGATTGTTTATTTTTTCCTGGATTATTTCCCCCACAGATGTAGTAGATTACAGCAGAGTGGTTGAAGAGCAATAACACATTGAGGAAAAAAGTTAAAAGAATATGAATTACCATCCTACAAAGAATTTTTAAGTAGGGGCGCCTGGGTGGCTTAGTCGGTTAAGCGTCCGACTTTCGCTTAGGTCATGATCTCGTGGTTCGTGGGTTCGAGCCCCGTGTTGGGCTCTGTGCTGGCTGCCAGCTCAGAGCCTGGAGCCTATTTCGGAGTCTGTGTCTCCCTCTCTCTCTAACCCTCCCCTGCTCACGCTGTCTCTCTCTCTCTCCTAGAAATAAATGAGAATGTTAAAAAAAAAAAGAATTTTTAAGTGGAGACAGAAACACCAAGAACTCAACTGATTGCAAATTCCAAGACTCATTGTTTGGGTCTGCTCAGGCTGCCATAACAAAAGGCCATAGACTGAGTTATTTCCCCACAGTGCTGAAGATGAAGTCTAAGATCACTTGCCACCATAGTCAGGTTCTGATGAGAACTGTCCTTTTGAGTTGCAGAAGTCCATCTTCTTGCTGAGGCCACATGGCCTTTTCCTATGGGAGCATGGAGAAGAAGAGCAAGCTCTCTGGTGTCCTTTCTTATAAGGACCTTATCCCCACCATGAGGTCCTCACTCTCATTTGACCCTAATTAACCTCCAAAGGCTCCACCTCCAGATACCATCACATTGGAAGTTAGGGCTTCAATATATGCATTTTGAAGGGACACAAATATGCAGTCCATAACACTTTCCCAGAGAGATTCTGGTTTATTTCAGCTAGAGTAGAGCGGTCCATCTAAGTTTTTAGAACTTCACAGGAAATTGTGATGCACAGCTAGTCGTTCAAACCTTTGTCCTAGCTCTTTATTTCTATGGAAATAAAGCACAGTAATTTTGCAGTGCTAATTAACACCGAATAAGGCATGACCCTAGTGAGGCTGTAACATCTTACTCCACCATTCCGATTGTTTTGTGTATATCTTGTCAGTTGACATCTTCAGTAAGCACCTGAAGAAAGTCACCCCATTTCTACTTGTTAAGTTCTTAACAAATACAAGCCGATTGGTCGAATAAAATCTTGGATCCTTTACTTCAACCTCTTTGCTTCAACAACTATACAAATAAAAAATCAATACGTGCACATAATCAATTCTCTTCTGTGATAGAGAAATGCAAGCAACAGATGTTGGAAATTTTGCTGTCTAACTTCAGAGTCTAGGGGCTGAGCCTGGTCTAGCCTGGTAATAGAGACAGTGAAAGGCAAACACAGCCCATAAGCCTCTACTTAGTAATTAGTTTCTCTGTTCCCGATGTCTCTTTTACACTCTGGCTGGTTAGTAAAACAACTCTAATGCAACAAGCCAAATCTTATTCAAGTGTTGCTGTGAAACATATTAGGATTGCAAAAAGGATCTGTAGAGATTTCTCTTCTGCGCAGCGAAGCTACAGATGGAAAGTTAGGGAAGGCATTCGAAAACCCTGCTCCCTCCCCTCCATTTTCAACCTTTGTTTAAAAAGGGGGAAAAACGGATTTGGAATGTCAGGCTTTCAGAAAATGTATTATAAAAATAATGATCTGAAAGTCATAGTCTCCTCTCCCCAGCCCCCTGCCACCAAATCCGAGTAAGACCACTCACATGCACTGTGTTCTGGAAAATAACAGTTTCCTATCTGTCCACCTATTATAGGATTTTTCTATTAAGCCCGAAACACCCTGATTTGTTTCGAGAGATAAATTCCACCCCCAGCATTTCTTTAATAATCCTTTTATACTTTCTTCTTATCTCTCTTCTTGCTGCTATTGTTTGATAGTGCCACTTAAACAGGTCTTTCCACAAGGTTACTCAAATTAAACATTAGCCAGCTCAATAAGCGGCTACAGAAAACTACTGACGGTATCTAGCAAGATAAACATCCACACACCAAACTTTTGAGAATTCTTTATTTCTACCTTGACTGTCTCAAGGGAATGTTCCTTAAAGACCCACCTGACTTGCTGGCTGTGTGTTTTCAGTTATCAGGCTTTCTAGTGCCAAATGGACCAGGTGGCATTGATAATTGGCTAGATTTTGCTTTAGTTTGATGGTAGTAAATTTGATACTAACATGGCTTCTGCTGGGGTTCAAGAGACTGAAGCTCTACACTTAGAGATTCATTTCTTTGGCTGAAACAATAGCAAATATTAAAGAAACAATTTATCCTTTATCTATGGCTCTCTAGGTAAGGCAAACCAACAAATCCAAAGAACAAACAACAACAAAGAACTTTTTGACTAATACCTAAGTGAGAATTCATTCAGCAGAGAAGTTCTTCTTGATGAAAACTCAGATAAATTACGAGCACTGGATACTTATGTGGAGGAGGACTGAGTAGTACAAAGGAAGATAAGATCTAGAAAAGGAACATTACGGGTGAGAGGTATCACAGGTAACCTTGCACAGCTTCATACATAATCTGGGGCAGGAATCCTCTCTCCACTGCTCTTGGGGAGTAGTGGACGGAGGACAAACTTTAGGTTTAGACATGTTCTGGAGCAATCCTCTCTCCCCATTACTATGTTTATAATCAGGATGGTATTGAACCTCATTAAGCTCAGTCTCATCGTCTGTAAAAGAGTCATAGTAACATATATCTATTTGTGTTGTTAGGAAGGTAGAATGAAATAATGTTTATAAAGTATCTGGCTTGTACAGAGATCAGAGCTATATGACCCTGCATCCAGCACACCAACCTACTTGGCCTCACTCACCATTTAGACTCTGCCTTTCCTCTTGCCCCAGCAACACAGGATGAAAGGATGTTTCATTTGGGCAGTACGTAACAAAACACTGTAAGAGTCACCAGAGAGCTGGGCTTAACGGTTAACTCTGCTTATTTCCTCTTTGTTCTTTCCATTTCCCTCAAAGAACGTAAGAACTTGGATGGGGCTTTGAATATACGGTGAGGAGCCTGAAATTAAGTCCTCCATTAAGAGCACCTCATTTAGGGGCACCTGGGTGGCTTAGTCGGTTAAACGTCCGACTTTCGCTTAGGTCATGGTCTCGCGGTTCATGGGTTCGAGCCCCACGTCGGGCTCTGTGCTGACTGCCAGCTCAGAGCCTGGAGCCTGTTTCAGTCTATGACTCCCTCTCTCTCTGACCCTCCCCTGCTCACGCTGTCTCTCTCTCTCTCTCCTAGAAATAAATAAAAATATTAAAAAAAAAAAAGAGCAACCTCATTTACCTATAAGGGAAAATGACCTTGCTAAAACTATTCTTTCCTTTATTTTCCAAATAACTTCCTTGTCCTGCATAATAAACCTCCCATTTTATACAGCTCCTCTGAGCTTCTTTCTACTGCTACAAGGGATGCTGCCCTATTCATGAATCTCTTAATAAACCCTATTAGATCTTCTAATTTATTCAGTTGAATTCTGTTCTTTACCAATATTATTGTTATTATAATAGAAGATATTATGGTAATTTATTATTGTATAGTGTTATATGTTAATACTTATATTATTTAATATTTTATTATACACAGTAACTGTACATATTAATCTATGCTTACTATAGATTCCTCTGGAATACATGGCAAAGAACTACTCTTCACAATGGCTGGCAGAAAATGCAGGGAAATAATGCTAGATCAGTAGCAACGTCTTTTCACAGGTAACCAATTCTCAAGGAATGTGGAATTCAGGGAGAAATAAAGATATGTTTGTGGATTGGTATGTGCTGTGATGTGTGTGTGTGTGTTGTATGTATGTGTTTACAATAAGGGCAAATAGAAGAAAGAAGAGAGCAAATTCTGAAGGTTTCCAGTTGCTAAGAATCAATCTATGTGCCTCCTGCGACCCTCCAGGGTGACTGCCTAGGTGAGAGCAGAGAATATTTTCTTTTTATCTTTCAATCACTGTCTTTGTAGGTATAAAATAAGAATATCGATTACTGGAAGGTGATAATGGTTTCTCAGTCAAAATGTTGTTTGTTGTTGGAATTCATTTCCCTGTCTCTCGATTTTTATGTCACTCTCCCCAGGACTCAATCTTCTTCAGACGTGGTCAATGTACTAGCGAGTCCCAGGAAGACGTGATGGTTGGATATTCTTGGAAAAGACCCAGGCTTGCCAGGGGAATACCCTTTCAGAATTCCCAGCTCCCTCCTGCTTTCTACTCTTGATACAAAAGAATAACCTTGCTGTTTAATTCCCTACATTATCATGAATTAGTATAGTATGTTTTCCTACCTTGAGGCTCACTCTGGTATGACCACATATAAGAGAGAGAAACAATCAAATATACAAAAGCAAAGGCAACTTTAAACTGTGAACACTTGGGGAGAGAGAAAGCAGTTTGAACTGGTGGAAGGAGAAAATGGCAGACCAGGGTGGAGGAAACCACAGTGTCATCTATAAACAAGGAATATAAATATAACTTAAAAGTGGTGTCATCCATATGCAAAGAATACAAATATCAATTAAAAGTAAAAATTCAATATAAAGGATAAAAGGCAAAACTTACCCAGGCAAAAGAAACTGCTGATTTATAATATGGTTTTGTGATGTTACTACAAGACAACAGGAAGGAATAGAGAGATAAACATAAAAAAATGTAAGAGTTGGAGGACATGGAACATAGTATTAACTTTTTAAATTTTTTCATATGATTCTTTATATGATTCTTAGATAAAAAAGGTCATAAATGGAGGAGAATGCACATTTTAGGAAGCAAGGGCTAACAGTTTACAAGGGTTAGAAAACAATTAAAGACCTCAACTGAAAAGAGATTACAGAATGCCAAACTAGATAAGAGAAACCCACATGTAGATAATTCACAGTGAATGCTAAGAATTTTTTTTAAAAAATGGCAAAAATCATGTGTTAAAACTTCCCACACATACATAAGAAGTGAATCATTGAACACTAATCTTCTCAACAGCAGTACAAGGAAAACATAATGGGGCAATGTTTTCAAAGTTTTAAAAAAACTCATCAAAGTTAATTTTTTTAATAAACTAAGAGATTGTTTTAATATAGATAAACAAATAAAGCCATTTTCTGCCCCCATAAGATTTACCCCACATATCTCTCTTTGAGAATATTTTTGTAGGAAATACTCAGATAAGAAGACAAATCCTAGAGGAGGTTTTATATTTATACATACATGACATTAACGATGAGTAAAGAGTTCATTCAAGTTTATTGTCTAAAGAAGCAAGGAAACTGAAAGGGAGAAGATATAGTTATTAATAAGTTTAAAATGATGTATTAGTGGATATTAATAAGCTAGTCACAATTAAAATAGAATAGACTAAAAATAGAATATATATAAAGAGGAAATAATAAAAAAATTAAAACATACTATACTTATCACTGAATGACAATGTAAGTTCATTTCTAACAGAGAAAGTAATATGCATCCAAAGTTAAAGTTTGAAAAACAAACAAAAGAAAAAAACCAATGAAGCAAGAGGGTAGTCTATTGTAATCTTAGTTGGGTCTAGAGAATAGCACATAGGCATGTAGCCTCCATGAAGACGAGGGATTTATTCTCCTTTACTCATTACTATGTCAGTGTACCTATAACAATGCCTAGAATATTATAGGTAGTCAATAAATATTTAATAAATTAAAATATTACAGTATGGACAAAATATTTTTAAAAATACAAAATACAAAAAATGTGTGTGTGTGTGTGTGTGTGTGTGTGTGTATGTTAAGAATCTGTATGACAAAGATATCTCTGGCAAGAATGATCGAGGAGAAAATATACAAGTCAATAGCATATTGAATGAAAAACATTTAATAAATAAATATGTATACATATGATAACGTTGAAAATAATAAACATTTATTATAACAGGTTTACACTAATACATTTGAAAACCTGGAGAAAAGAGAGAAATTTGTACCAACGTGTAGAACGCCAGAATAGGAAGAAGAATAAAAACCTGAATAGACCAATAGCCATTAGAGAAATTGAAATGGTAATTTCAGGCTTTTCTCCAAGATGCCTCAGGTCCAAATAGCTTCATAGCTGAGTTCTCCCAGATTTTCAAGGGATAGATGCTTCCTATCTTATAAAAAAAAACTTATCAGAAAACTAAAAAAAAAAAAGAAAGAGAGAGAGAGAAAGATACCGATGTTTTTATGAGGCTAGTATAATATTGACTTCTAAATTGGATAAGTAGAATACAAAATAAGGCATTTATAGATTCATTTTATCTTTTACCACATAAAGAACTAATAATACAACTATTTTAATAGGTACAAAAAATTCATTTAGTAAATTCAATGTCTATTTTTGACATAGACCCAGAAAAATCACTGCTAGAATGAAACTTCCCCAACTTTATAAAACCCATATAATTAAAACCTACAAGTTCTTATTTAATGGAAAAACTTGAGCCACATTCCTTTAGGTTTATGAATAAGATAATGATGTCTTTTATAACCACTCTTGTTTAACATGGTACTGGATTTCCTAACTCATGCTATGAGAAAAAGAAGAAATAAGAAATGTAAAGATTAGAACAGTACAAATACAATTAGGATTTAGGCAGGACAGTGATCTGTATAGAAAAGCAAACATACTCCTAAGATAAAATACTAGACTTACCTGAGTAGTCTGTTAATTTCTTGGTACATGATCAATTTATAAAAATCCATTGTGCTCCCTCTTAACTAACAATATTTATCAGGAAAATATATAAAATATATAGCATTCAAGTAACAATAAAGACCATATATAAAGTATTCAGGAAATAATCTGACAAAAATGCAAAATACTTTTACAAAGAAAGCTTTAAATTCTGTTAATTGACCTGAAAGAAAGTCTAAAACTAATAGGAAGATTGCAGCATGCTCCTAGATGATGGACTTTAATTTATAAAGAGGTAAATAGTTTCTAAATTTCAATTGATTTGATATAATACTAAAAAAAAATGAACATATTATTTTGACAAAGTTGAAATTTTAAGAAACAGAGAGTTTTAACAAGAAAAGCAATAAAAGAGAACTCCTTCAGAAAAGATATATTACAAAGCCATAGTTTTAAAAGAATAGAAAAGAAAAAAAGATTATGAGCAACTTAATACAAATATAAGATGCAACAAACAGGTAAAAGAGAAAAGAGCTTAAAAGAAGTCCTATTTCTGTACTGTACTTTGATTTAAATCATGGAGAAAGGAGAACTGGCTCCATTTAGGGGAGGGAAGGAAGAAACTTTAAATTTTTTAAAAAATTTATTTATTTTTGGGGCGCCTGGGTGGCTTAGTCGGTTAAGCGTCCGACTTTCGCTTGGGTCATGATCTCGGTTCGTGGGTTCGAGCCCGTCGGGCTCTGTGCTGCTGCCGGCTCGGAGCCTGGAGCCTGTTTCAGTCTGTGACTCCCTCTCTCTCTGACCCTCCCCTGCTCACGCTGTCTCTCTCTCTCTCTCTCTTAGAAATAAATAAAAATATTTAAAAAAAATAAATAAATAAATAAATAAAAATTTATTTATTTTTGAGAGACAGAGAGACAGAGCACAAATGGGAGAGGAACAGAGAGAGGGAGACACAGACTCCGAAGCAGTCTACAAGCTCCCAGCTGTCAGCACAGAGCCTGATGCAGGGATTGAACCCAGGAACTGTGAGATCATGACTGAGCCAAAGTCAGAAGCTTAACGGACTGAGCCACCTAAGCACCCCAAGTAACTTTGATCTTTTTCTTACACCATATAAAGAGAGCCCGCTTCCCATCCTACAGAGGGGTTAGCACGTAAAATGTGAACCATAAATTTAGAAAGCTTTTAGATCAAAAATAGAAGAGATCTTTGACATTGGGAGTGATGAAGAACTTCTTAAACAAGATGGAAAAGGCAAAACGTAAGAAGACAAATTGGTAATTATGACTACTTAAAAATTATGGGATTTATGCTTAATGAAGGAAACCACTGATAAAGCTGATGACAGATAATGAACTGGGAAAAATGATTTGTAACATCAAAAGCCAGCATGAGATTAATATTGAAAAGAAAGGAACTTGTACAAATCAAGGAGAAAAGATAGGGGGAAGTAACAGATTTAAAAAATAGTTAAAAGATGTAAACAAAGAATTAACAGAAATGAAAATCAATAAATCACTCTTAGTAGCAGTATTATTAAAATCCTAAAATTTTAATAATTGCTGACCTAGAGAAGCAGAAGACCTCAGTGGGATGCAGTATAGCAACTTTGAGAATCGGATAGAGTTATGGATTGCAGAGATACAACCGTCCCAAGAAAGCTGTGCAGACTTTTCTCACTTCTATGCATCAGAGTCTCAGATACCTCTTCTAAGGTTGGATAAGAAAATAACAGATGATAAATAATAGCCAAGAAGACAGCCCTCATGGCCATCTGTGAGACATTTTCTGGGACTTTTCAGAAAAGCTCAGTGAAGAATTGAGAAGGGGTCTTAAGAAAAAGTTTAGAGGCATTGTAATAACCTGCAGGGGAAACAACCAAAGGAATATCATTTGGGCCTGTTATAAACCAATCTTTTTACACATATGAGGTCAACTAGTGCTAGATGCTAGATGCCAATTCTATAAAGGCAAATAGAACATCATAAGTGGCCTCTAAGAACTGGAAAACTTTCTTGTTGCTCTAGTAGAAATAAAAGTTGTTATGATTATTCAAATTAGCAAGAATCATAATAGTGAGTCAAAAACTCTATCATCAATGGTTGTAAATACTAATGTTTGATGGTGGTAACAATAATTAACCACAGGCAAATAAGAAGATGGCTCTGCATCTTGGTGCTAGCAAAGGAATAAAGGAAATTGATATCTTAACTTTAAATTAATTAATTAAATTAAATTAATTAATTGTTATTATTTTTTGCCATTTGTGTTAATAGATATTTTATTCTCATTTAACATGGCTAATTTTCAGAACCCTGGTATCCTAGGATTGACGAAGACCTTAAATCGCCCCAGTCTTCACCCATTAATGATGCTTTTAGGTATTTAAACTAATTATATTTTATAACATGAAATATTACTCATCCAAATTGCAGCTGTTAATGTTTACATAAGTTTATAACCTGATCTTAAAATTCATGTGGAAGTACAAGGGATCTAGAAGAGCTGAAACACTCTTAAAAAAGAACAAAGTTGAAGGACTCAGACCTCTCAATTTCAAACATATTAACAAAGTAATAATCAAAACAGTGCAGTACTGGAGTACAGATAGACATACAGCCAGATCCATTTGATCAGTTGAATTTTGGAAAAGGTACCAAGACAATTCTTGGGTGAAAGAATAGTGTTTTCATCAAATGGTATGGAGAAACCAGATATTTACACACAAAAGAACATAGCTGAACGCCTACCTCACAGCATACATAAAAATTAAATCAAAATAGATCATGGATCTAAATGTAAGAGCCAGTACTATAAAACTCACATAGGAAATATAAGTATAAATCTTTATAACCCTGGGTTAAACGATGGTTTCTTAAACAAGGCACCAGGAGCGCAAGTAACAAGAGAAAAAATAAAAATTAAAAAAATAAAAAATAATAGATACATTGGTAAATTTAAAAATATTTGTGCTCAGATAGCACCAAGAAATTGAGGCGACATCTCACAGAATAGATGAAAAATACTTGCAAATCATATTTCCAATAAGAGACCTTTATTAAAAGTATATAAAATATTCTAACAATTTAATAATAAAAGGGCAAACTAATTCCAAAATGGGTGAAAGATTGGAATAGGTATTTCTCCAAAAAAGATATACAAATGGCCAGTAAGCACAGGAGAAGACATACAACATCATTTGTCTTTAGGGAAATACAAATAAAAACCATAATGGCTTCCCACTTTACACATTCAAGCATGGCTTCAGTGCAAATATAGGCAATAACACGTGTTGACAAAGATGTGGAGCAACTGGAACTTTTATACATTGTTGGTGGGAATGTAAAATAGTCCAATCACTTTGGAAGTTTGGTAGTTTTTTTATGAAGTTAAATATAGAATTACCATATGAATCGACACTTTCACTTAATATACACTGAAGAAAAAGAAAACCATATCCACAAAAGACTTGTACATGAATGTTCACAGCAACATTATTTATAACCAATAGAACATGAAACAACCAACATGTCCATCAACTGATGAATGACTATATAAAATGTGGTATGTTAGGAAGATGGAATATTATTCTGCAATAGGAAGAAATGAAGTATAAATATATGCTACAACATAGGTGAGAACATTATATTGAGTGAAAAAAGCCAGTCAAAAATAATGCATATGGGGGCACCTGAGAGGCTCAGTCAGTTAAGTGTTCAACTCTCAGTTTCGGCTCAGGTTATGATCTCATGGCTTCGTGGGTTTGAGTCCTGTGTTGGGCTGACAGTGTGAAAACTGCCTGGGATTCTCTCTCTCTCCCTCTTTCTCTGTCCCTCCCCCATTCACACTATTTCTGTCTCAAAATAAATAAATACATTTGTAAAAAGTTATATATGATTTTATTTATAAGAGATGTCCAGAAGAAGGCATATTTATAAAGTCAGGCTGTAAATTAGTGATTGCTTCCAGTTGATGAGGAGAGTGGGGAATGAAAGGGATTGTTAATGAGTATGAAGTCTTGTTTTAGAGTGATGGAGATGTTCTCAAATAGGATTTTGGTGATGGTTTCTCAGCTCTGTGATTATGCTAAAACCCTATGAATTCTATACTTTAAAGGGGTGAAATACAATATCCTTTTAGCCCACTTACATCTTTTTGGGATGTGATCTGTTCATTCCCAGTTAATGCCTGTTGCAAATGTGATATGTATGCCATCCACGTCTTCATTGCAGTCATTGACAAATACCGTAAACCAGAACAGAGACATTGGTAATCTTCTTCCAGGCTGAGTATTAACTACTGCTCCTTGCCCATGTTCATTCCATAAAATAAACCATTGATTTAATTATTTGTGAGCACCTATTATAAGGCAGGCACTATACTGGATGATGAATATAAACAGGTGTTCAATGCCTGCTTTCTTCTCTTTAAGAGAAAACAGCCTATAATTTGAATCAAATAAATAAGAGATGAGCCCTAGAAGAATTTATCTGTTAGAAATTTTTTTGTAAACAATAGAAATCAAATCTAGCTAATTTTTAACTTCAAATGAAACTTATTTGAAGGGTGCCTACATGGCTCAGTTGGTTAAGCGTCCAACTTCCAACATGACTCAGGTCATGATCTTGCAGTCTGTGAGTTCAAGTCCTGCATTTGGATCTGTGCTGACAGCTCAGAGCCTGGAACTTATTTCAGATTCTGTGTCTCCCTCTCTCTCTGCCCTTTCTGCTCACGTTCTGTCTCTTTCTTGCAAAAATAAATAAATATTAAAAAATTTTTTAAAGAAATTTATTTGAAGGCTATGGAGTTGTTCATAGTACTGAAGGGAAATATGAATAACTAAGGCTTCCAAGGAATCAGGAGAAGAAGGGCTCCATGATAAAAGTCAGAGACCAATTGATGGTTTTGTCAGGTTGCCAGGGCTGGTGATAATCAGCACGAACCATTCTCCATCCTGTGTCTCTCCACTCAAGGTCTCAGTTTCCAAGAGAGTGAGCTCAAGTGGCTTTCCTTCATCTTCACTCAGCAGTTGGATAGAGGATAGCAGGACACCCTGGAGGGCAAAGCCCTCAAGAACGCACATCCCAGGGGAAGGAAAATCAGACAAAGGGAGTGTGGATTCTGAGTGGCTAAAAAAACAGAAATTCCACTAAAATATGCCAGGAGAACACAGATGTACATAGTGTTAGCATTGGAATAACCCTGAGGGAATTAGGAATTCCTCCCGTTCAAAATAATGTTTTAACTGAAATATGAAAACAAATTATCCATGTGATGTTTGAAGTGAGAAGGGGGAATTAAAACCAAGAGGAAATTCCAGCAGATGCAGTTATGTGAGTTAAGGCATACAGGTTTGAAAAACCATGATTCATTTAAGGAATGAAAAATTATTTAGACACAGCAAAGAGAGAGAGAGAGAGAATGACTTTTGGATAGGCAATATGAATATGACTTTAAAAAGTGGGCACTAGTTTTGGGGCGCCTGGGTGGCTTAGTCGGTTAAGCGTCCGACTTTCGCTTAGGTCATGATCTCGCGGTTCGTGGGTTCGAGCCCCGCGTCGGGCTCTGTGCTGACTGCCAGCTCAGAGCCTGGAGCCTGTTTCAGTCTGTGAGTTCCTCTCTCTCTGACCCTCCCCTGCTCACGCTGTCTCTCTCTCTCCTAGAAATAAATAAAACATTTTTTAAAAAAAACTAAAAAAAAACAAATAAATAAAAGTGGGCACTAGTAAGACTCTGAAAATCTTTCATATCTTACTGCAATGGAGTCCAAACTTTATTTTGGAATTCAGTAGAATCAACCAGGGATCCTCAAGCAAATGAGTGATATGATTAAATGTACAATCTAGGAATTCTGGCTGTTGTGTGTAAAGTGATTTGAAGGCTGGAAAAACCACGCAGACTGGTAAGGAACTTACTTCAAAGGTCCAGTTGATACTCAAAAAGAAGATGGATCAGGGAGTGGCAGAGAACACAAAGACAGGCTATGTATATTACAGAATAAAGAAGATAGCACTGGATGCATACATAATTGGTCATGGATTTGGGAGGAAGGTGTGGAGAGAAAGGAAGGAGTCGAGAATGTCACCTTGATTTCTGGTCTGGGAGAGTTCTTGAATTTCTCAGGAAGACTTTTCACTGCATGTTTTCTGGAGTAACTCTTTGGGGTCCCCAGTTTGTGAGTATCTTTGTCTTTCAGATGACAATATGGAGACGGCAAGCCCCTCACATTTATCTCTAAGCATTTATATTCTAGGAATCCCTATTCTGATTTTATTGTGTCTGTTTTGGAGCCTGTGTAGTCCCTGGAGGTTAAAACTTAGCCTTGTTTTCTCTGGCACTGCAACACTTTGTTGTAAAAGCTTCGCCACCTTTATACCTGAGGTAAATCTAAAGATGCTGCACTTCAGCCGTTCATGCAGCCCTGAAACACTTTTTTTTTTCAAAGGTAAGATAGGACACTCTCAGTGCAATGCCAACAAGGCTTATTACTCTGGATAGTGCAGTGCGTCCTGGCTGCACTGGCAGTGGGGTATAACTTTGGGTCACTGCCAACTGGATGAAATTCACACTGGCCACTCAGACTCAAAAGGTCCTCTCCTGCAGTATGAATTCACTGATCCAGGAGTGCAATTTTAACTTTCTAATCAATTCAACCAGATGATCTTTTTTTAAATATTTTTATTTATTTCTAGGAGAGAGAGAGAGAGAGAGAGAGAGAGAGAGAGAGAGAGAGACAGCGTGAGCAGGGAAGGGTCAGAGAGGGAGATGCAGAATCTGAAGCAGGCTCCAGGCTCTGAGCTAGCTGTCAGCACAGAGCCTGACGTGCTCAAACCCATGAACCATGAGATCATGACCTACGCGAAAGTCGGACGCTTAACCGACTAAGTCACCCAGGCGCCCCCAACCAGATGATCTTTTATCAAGTGGAATTGCCTGATTAGAAGGCACGCCGTGAGGACGTTTAGTCTCACCCATCTGCTTCCAAGAGGGACTTCACATGAACCCATAGAAGAAGGTAAATGTTTAGGTTTTTCATAAACCATCCATTGGAGCAGTCCCCAGAAGTTCCTGGCGTCTTGGACAGCCAGGGAGGCTTTCTAAGGATAACATACAGTTCTTCCCTCTGTCTCTCGTCACTTTTGTCTTGTTCTGGACTCATTAGAAGTAAAGGAATCTGCTTCTTGTCACTCACACACTTCTTCATATACTTGAGAACTATTATTAATTCCTTATTCAGCCTTCCTTTCTCCAGGCTAAATAAACTCTGTTCTTTCAGCCTTTCCTCAGAGGGGATATTAGTCCAACCTTTAATCATTTTAGTTGTTGTCTTCTGGACTGCCTCCAAATTCTCCACAGTGCATTTTATCTGGAAGAGCTGAAATGGAACGCAATAGTGTAAAAAAAAAAAAGCATTAATTCAGACTCTACCAATATGAAATTTGTGATAATCTGGACAGGGATTTGCTTAACCAACCCTTCCTTCATTGATTGTGCAAGTTCAAGGAAAAGGAGATCCGGAGGAGTGGAGGCCATAGAAAATGTTTCAAATTCTCACGTGAGCAATTCCTTTTCCAAGGGCATCAGTGGTGCACTTTCCCACAGAGCCACTAGCAGGGCACGTGCTACCTGGACTTTTCAGCAAGTTTCCTGAAGACCTACACTAAGCTTCAGTGCAAGACTATATTGAATTGTCATTATTATGACCATATATTCTCTCTTCTATGAGTGTGCTTATTGGGTCAAAGGCCTTAGATTTATCACTTTGATACTATTCCAAAATTCTAGGCTGTAAATTACTATAATTTCTGTATGAATTCTAAAATTACACAATTATATTTCAATTTGATGTTGAGCTTTTAACCAACACACAGCAGGTATTTTTTTCATGAAACTCTATAACAACTTTTTTTCCTGTGTACAAAGATTGCACTAACCCACATTTAATTTCAAATGTTCACCTTGCAAGTCTAAGTTATTCATCCCTTTATCCACTGAATGAACATCTATCACACGGCTCCTTTGTGTTCATCCATAACTGCTAGTTGTTTTCAATGAAGAGTGAGTGTCTCCTGTCCTCTAGGCTTCTTGGCCTGGGAGTGAATATTAAAATAAAGGTGTCAGTCAGGGTCATGGTCCCTGGAGAGAACTAGGGAAAGCTTCATGGCACAGGGGAACTCTGGAGAGATGACCTTATTTCAAAGGGGAGGCAGGAGTTTTCCAAATGTCAAAGCAGAGGAAAGAGCTTCTACATTTTCGTAGAAATCTGGGTTCCTAGAGTAACAATTTAATCAGATTTCACTTGTGGCTGTTATGGTGACTGAATGGTTTTGCTATGAGAATTCTGAACAGGTAGTCTTGTTCCCATTGGTGTATATACCTTAATGATTAGGGGAAGGAAAAAGAATCCCTGCTTGATTCCAGAATATACTGAGACATTGACTATCTGAGATGAAGCAATATAGACCAAATTATCTGTGTTAATGGTCAGTGATGGGGGATTGAAAGGTATAACTAAATACAGATATATAGCAATGCAGGTCTCCTAAGATTACAGAATTTAACCCTTTGTACTAAGTAGGGCTAAAAACCATGGACCTCGCAAAATAGAGGTAGATCCTTTTCTCTAAATTTATTTTTCAAGGGTTTATTTATTTTTGATAGAGAGAGCACAAGCAGAGGAGGGACAGAGAATCTGAAGTGGGCTCTGTGTTGACAGCTGTGAGCCTGATGTGGGACTGGAACTCACAACCCATAAGATCATGACCTGAGGTGAAGCTGAATGCTCAACTGACTGAGCCACTCAAATGCCCGTCTACATTTATTTGCAAGAAACCAGATTTCCCGAGAGACAGGGAGATCCCAAGAGAGCCTAGGAATAGCTGCTCCATATCAGGTCCAGCTCTTTTTCCCAGATTTACCCATTTGGGAGCTTGGGAGACCCAAGAAGCCAGACTGATTCTCTAGCGAAAGTTCTTTAAAAGAAATCATGAGTTCTGTGGAATAAAGTTTCTAGTTACATTCATAACCTGCCTCATTTTCCATAAGTCGGCTTATGGTGTTCTATAGAACCAACATAACTCCTGAGTCTAATCAAGTGCATTATCTCTTTGCTCATTTGAGAATCAGGGGAAAGAGCCTTGGGAATATAGAATCAGAAGACAAATTGGTAAAAATTTAGATCCTAAATCTGTCCCTTATTTACTGAATGTTCTTGTACAACTGACTTAACCACTTGTAAAATGTAAATACTAACAGTACTTACTTCATAAGGTGTTTTAATGCTTCAATGAATCAGTGTATGTAACATGTCTTAATTAGGATTGGTACCTAGTGGGTTCTAGACAGGTACTTACTCCTATTAAGTGCATTTCTGCTTAATCCCTAAAGGCTGAACGACTTATGGCAGGTTGTATTTATTCTTTCATCCACTCAAAATTAAGAAGCAATACATCCGATGTACTATGTGCAAGAGATTGGACAACTGACTCTCACTGCTTTATGTGCCCATTGGTCACCTGGGAATTTTGTTGAAAAGCAGATCCCATTCAACGAGTCTGGGATGGAACTCCAAGATTCTTTAGTTCTTAAAGTTCCCAGATGTTGCCAGTATTGCTGATGGGTGAGCCATATTTCGTGTAGAAGGGGCAAAAACACTTGTACTGTGGATCTCTAAATCCACTGGGTGTGCCTAAAGAAACAGGTGTAAGCGCTGCTTCCAGGTACAGACATCTGGGTTTGGCTACAACGGCATATTTCTTCATCTGTCTAAGTGCTTTCTCAATTACAACCTGTGTAATGCATTTGTACCCTACTGCTTGCGATTTACAACTAATAGTCTTCTCATCACTTACTCTCCTAATTCTTACCCAAACTCCTTAATTAAGATAGAACTAAAAGAAAAACAGCCTTTGATCAATTCACAGCCCTGACAAAAACCTGGTACTTGGAACAGGTTAAATCAATAAAGATTTCCTTCTAGCATTAGTTTTCAAACTTTAGCATGCACTGAATCACCTGGAAAGCTTCTTTTCAAAAAAAAAGAATTTAGAGAGAGAGAGCAGAGGAGATGGACAGAGGGGGAGACAGAGAGAAAATCTTAAGTAGGCTCCAGGATCAGTGCAGAACCTAATGCAGAGACTGATCCCACAATCCTGGGATCATGACCTGAGGTAAAATCAAGAGTTGAACCCTCAGATAATTGAGCCATCCAAGCACCTTTCACCTGGAAAACTTCTTTAATCACATACTGCAGGACCCTACTCCAAGAGGTTCTAACTCAGTGGGTCTGGGTAGAGGGTGAGGAATACTTTCAACAAGGGCCCAGGAAACAGTAGTATTGCTGATTTAGGAACTACATGTTGAGAAACATTGCCTTCTACCAATGAGGTCTCTGTGACTATGAAGAGGAACTACCTATACTTGAACAAACAAGTATGGCCAATCCTATTTGATACTAGTAAGTACAGGTAGCACAAATAGAATACACATGTAACCAAAGATTAAGGGCATATAGGGGAGCATAAATTATATTTCATCAAAATCCACAGCAGCTAATACCAGCTCATAGCATCCAAAGCCTTTATTTCTTGTCAACAGAGAGGCCTGCATGGCAATATACAAAGGCGAAGCCTGGTGACCTTGTATTTCAAAACCATGTAGTAATGAGGCCTAGGGAATTTGCAAAATTTAACTGGAAAGTGCCAAAAAGGACCCTAGTTTAGGTATTGTTATGTGTCAGATAGCAACATCATCCCCATCTCCTATGGGAAGCTCTTTCTGACAGTTTGGTGCAAAGGTCAGCATTTCCTCCACGGTGTTTTTATTGTTGTGTTCATACTTCTTTGGTAGTATTTATAATTTTATGTCACATGCTAATGTTGTCTCTAGACTTGGAACTCAGAGAAGACAATGATCATCTCCTTATCTTTGTGTTTTCAGGGTCCATCACACTGCACACATGTACTTTTAGCATAGAATACACATTTGTCTGTCCGTAACACTGATAATAAAATTTCTCTGCATCCAATGAGCCTCTACTTCTGTTACAAAGTCAAGTGTTAAATACATATAACAAAGGATTACATTGGTAGTTGACAGAAGTTGGCATCATGTCACTATAACTGTAGGATATTATATTTATATGAAAATAGCATTTTCCTCTACACAATCATTTCAGTAGTATGATCAACTTGTGAGTGATAAAAAAATCAAAACTTATTATAAAAAGCTTCCAAGTAAATATATCAAATATTCATTAATAGAAGAGTAACTTTAAAAGTGGGGCATAGTAGAGCCTGTTTGGCTCAGTTGGTTGAGTATCTGACTCTTGATTTTGGCTCCAGTCATGATCACAGGGTCATGGTATGAAGGGAGCCCTGCATTGGGCTCTGTGCTGAGAGTGGAACTGCCTAAGGTATCTCTTTCCCTCTCTGTTTCTTCCTCTCTCCCCTCTATCCCTCCCTCCATTCATGCGCTCTCTCTCTCTCTCAAATTTATTTGTTTATTTTCTTCTATAGTTTATTGTCAAGTCGGTTTCCATATAACACCCAGTGTTCATCCTAACAACTGCCCTCCTCCATGCTCTTCACCCCCTTTCCACTTCCCCCCACCTCCATCAGCCCTGTTTGTTCTCAGTATTCAAGAGTCTCTCATGGTTTGCCTCCCTCCCTCTCCCCAACTATTTTTTCCTCCTTCTTATCCCCTATGGTCCTCTGTTAAGTTTCTCCTGTTCCACTTATAAGTGAACACATATGGTATCTGTTCTCCTCTGCCTGAGTTATTTTCTCAGCATAACACCCTCGAGTTCCATCCACATTGCTACAAATGGCCAGATTTCATTCTTTCTCATTGCCATGTAGTATTCCATTGTATAGATAAACCACATCTTCTTGATCCATTCATCAGTTGATGGAAAGTTAGGCTCTTTCCATGATTTGGCTATTGTTGAAAGTGCTGCTATGAACATTGGGGTACATGTGCCCCTATGCATCAGCACTCCTGTATCCCTTGGGTAAATTCCTATCAGTGCTCTTGCTGGGTCATAGGGGAGTTCTATTGTTAATTTTTTTGTCTCTCTCTCAAATTTAAAAAAGGGGTATATTTATACAATGGAATCTTATACAGCAGTAAAAATGAATGAAGTAATACCATTGCCAATCCTCATTATTCACTGATTAACTGGTTACAAATTTCCTACTCACTAAAATGTACTTGTAACTCCAAAAGCAGTACTCATAGTACTTTTGTGGTCATTTATGGATATAGGCAGAGTAGCAAAACAATTATTGCCTAGTGCTTTGATATTCCACCTTCTTGTTTCAGCTATTATACTGCAAACAAGTATCACAAACTGTTTAGTGCTACACTTTTCTCAATTTTCTGTATTTTGTTGATGATTTTGCTATTGAAAATGACTGCCAAGAGCAGTGCTAAAGTGCTGGCTAGTGTTCATAAGTGCAAGAAAACGGCAATATGCCTTGTGGAGAAAATATGTACATTTGTTAGATAGGCTTCAACCAAGCATAAGCTATAGTGTTGTTGGCTGTGAGGACAATATTAGTGAATAATAATATATGTTAAATAAACTGTATGTAATGAGGAGAACATACAAAACAAAGTTCACAAAAATGTTGCGACCAGAAACTCACAGAAACGTAACTCTGTATTTCTTATAGGAACAATAGTTCAAAATTAGCTATTTCAGTATTCATAGTGACTTTATAGAATGTAACTACTGCAAATAATAGAATTAACTGTATAGGCAACTCGATAAATAAATCTCAGTAGCTTAATTCCAAATGAAAAAAAAAAGCACTGTCTAGAAGATGACACAGCACCCTTATTAAAAAGCACAAAAACAACTGAAACTAAACAGTATCTTGTTGAAATAAAATATTTAAATAAAGGAAAGAAATACAAAATTTCAGTAGTCATTACCTTATGGGGCATGGGAATGGGATTGGGTAGAAGCAAATCAGTAGATGTAAGGAATTGGGTGATAGGGTCATGAATGTTATTTCTCTTCCTAATATCTGGTTAAAATTACTAAATAAATAAATTGAGAGGGTCACACATGACAGACAATAATGTATCATAAGCCAAGAATTATCATTAAATAAATTCTTTGCCCTGTCCACTAAAACACATTTGTACATTTTTCATATCCACAAATACATGTGGTGAATGAATGAATATGTATGTATATCTTGTTCCACATAGGTAGGTAATTTCCCTCCAAAATCTAGGCTTTCTGAATGAGATTCTGAGACAGGGATCCCCATGAAGGATTGGAGGGCCTCCTGCCATAGAACTTTGGAAACAGAATCTGAATTTCTTATGTCATTCTTGATAGTGCGGATGTGTCATTCATGGAAGAGTGATCCATAGACCAAGTAGCAACCAGATGCCACTGTGGAAATTCAGACGCATCCCTGCCGCTAGAAGTCAGAGCTGAAAACTGCAAAGAAGTGCAACATTCCAACTGAAATAGCAGGCACACATGAGAAAAGACTAGATCTAGTGTAATTTTAAGCTATAGTTTAGAATTAAGGGCAGCTCCAAAACCCTGAATCCCATAGAAGTGGTAATATGGAAGTGAAATAAGTCAGTCAGAGAAAGACCGATACCATATGTTTTTACTCAGACATGGAAGTTGAGAAACTTAACAGAGGACCTTGAGGGAACAGAAAGGGGAAAAAATAGTTGTAAACAGAGAGGGAGGGAGGCAAACCATAAGAGACTCTTAAATATAGAGAACAAACTCAGGGTTGATGGGGAAAAGGTGGGGAAGGGGAGAAATTGGGTGATGCCCATTGAGGAGGGCTTTTGTTAGGATGAGCACTGGGTATTGTATGTAAGCAATGAATCATGGGAATCTTCCCCCAAAAGCAAGGGCCCATGGTATATACTGTGTTAGTCAACTTGACAATAAGTTATACTGAAAAAAAAAGAAAGAAATTAAGACCTAAAGTTAAAAAAAAAAGAGAAGTGCTTGGAGTATTGAGAAAGATGCAGAAAATATAGAGATTTTAAATAAGAGGTTACTGCCTGTTTGCCATGATGGTTCAGCCTTGAAACATCTGAAGAGAAGCCAAGTCATGACTGGATTTGGGGAAAGGCAAGTATTGTAAGGCAATGTGCCTTCTCAAATGAGAAATCAAGGTATGTCCTCTCTGGAGTTTCCCTCTGATGTATGAACATTATATTCCAGTGACCAGTTTGCTCCCAGCAGTTGATAATTTAGGGTGTTTTGTATAATGTATCTTGCCATCGCATACAAATGACATGACCCCTTCCTCTGGCCAGGCTGCAACAGAATCAGGCTGGTGGGTTGAAACAAATGCCTGGTATTCAAGTGACATTAATCACACGTTTGGTTTGATTTACTAATGCTATTGTCTTTCCATTTTCTGTTAAGAAATTATTAGCAGGAAGTAGCTCAGCCCGAACACCACAACATGATGGATCAATTTAAGAGACAATATAGATCACTAGGATTTCTTTTGTCAAATGGAACCATTAGACTTGCATATTAAAAAAGTATATATTTCTGTTTCAAGTGTGTAAGTGATACATCACTTACCACTATGCAAAAGAAAGCAAAAGGCAAGATGCAAATGAATGGCAGGGAAGGGATGATAAATATGTTATTGTCTATGCAGCTTATATTCAACCATGGGTATCATGGCTTGTGCATTTCCACTTTTCCCTAGAAGGTAGCTTAGCTTTCTCCTCAAGGAACTTAGAGACAGAGACTTTCTATTATTTACATAAACACACTATTACTAAAATACATTCCAATATATATATGACCACCTTTTATGGTCATATGACCACTTTTTATCTAGGCTTTTAATGAACACTTTCAAAGTCAAACTCAAGACACATTTTCTCTCTCTTCTTCTTTTTTGTTTTTTGTCATCGTTAAGATGCATTTTCCTCCAATGCCTGTTTTTCTGTGTCACATCAGGTCTGTTTTTCGGTGTCCCACTGTCTTTTGCTATACAGTGCATGGATGGAACAGCTGAGTAATTATGTCAGTGTGACTGCAATTTTACCTTTGGGGCCATCTCGCTATGTCTGCACACAGGTGACTAAACTGGGAATGGTGACATTCCTGCCTGTGAGGGATTGGCCATGTGACTGTCAACTGCCAGTACAGCAGGCAGCTGAGTCACACTGCTTAACCTTACAGCTTGGCAGTGTGAGTCTGAGAAAGGCAGGTGAAATGGGACCCTAGGCACTCTGTTCCCAAAGAGTTTGGCTTCAGATCGTGACTGGATAAACAAGATCTAAGAGACGGTGTGGATCAGGGAAAGAAAGAGTTCTCTGAACTCTCATTCTAGCTCCCTCTAACCTCGGACCAGTCACTTAAGGCTTTGGAACATTCATTTTCTTAGCTTTAAAATGATGAGCTTCCCCCCCACCCCCCACATCTCTTGTATTATGTATTATCAAGACCAGTAATAATAATAGTAGCAATTACTATCATTTAATGATTTAATGAGTGGCTTTTGTATGCCCTTGGTATACAGCCAAAAAAAGCACAAAAACACTGAGGCTGAATGCACTTAGAACAAAAGCAATTTGTCCTGAAGCAAGCTGGAAAACAACAAAACAACAACATCAAATTGATCCAAAGTTACATATTTTCTGTCACTCTTTCTTCCCCAATGCTGGCAAATAGTACAAAGTAGATTTTTAAGCTTTTATGTGCTTTTAAGTATTTTTCCATGTTACAGATTTTGTTGTTGTTTTTTTTATGTTTTATTGTCTTCACATTTCTAATTTACTTCCAGCTGAGTTTTTCTTCTCTTTGCTATTAGTAGCCATGGAAAGATGCTCACTTAGTTTGCTTTCCAGCAATCTCTATTGTTGGACATTTTGTTTGTTCTGATAAATCTGTTTTTATTGTCATTTAGGTTGCTCTAATTGATATACTTATTTAAAACCTAGAATGCCTACTTTGGTTCAATGAACCAGGACTCGTTACAATAAGACAGGATATGATAATGGATTTAAAATGGCCTTTGGGGCCCCTGGGTGGCTTAGTCGGTTAAGCGTCCGACTTTCGCTTAGGTCATGATCTCGTGGTTCATGGGTTCGAGCCCCCCGTTGGGCTCTGTGCTGACTGCCAGCTCAGAGCCTGGAGCCTGTTTCAGTCTGTGACTCCCTCTCTCTGACCCTCCCCTGCTCACGCTGTCTCTCTCTCTATCTCCTAGAAATAAATAAAACATTTAAAAAAATAAAATAAAATGGCCTTTGTTCTTAGAATTACAGTTGTAGACATACTAAACATCTACTATGTTTCAACATTGAACTTGGCACTGAAGCTATGGTAGTCACCCTGACAGGATCCTTGCCTTCATGTAGCTTACACTTTAGTAGCAAGATGTAGACCAGAAGTAAATAAACACATAAACAAGAAAAAGGTATATATACACAAAGGAAATCAAGCAACATCATATGTTAGGTAGTAACTTTGTGGGCAACAATCCAACTGTGGATGGAAGATGAAGAATATGCTAGCTATGATCAGATCTAGGAGCAAAGTATTCCAGGGACATTTACAACAGCTTGTCTGAAACTAAGTTGTTGTTTTTTTTTATAGAAAGGAATATGAAATAAGATTGGAAAGATAGCTTGGGAGAAATTCTTTGAGAGTTGTGGATGTCATAGTGGGGTAGTGTTATGAGTTGAATTGTGTCTGCTCAAAAGGTGTTAAAATCTTAATACCCAGTACCTGTGAATATGACTGTATTTGGAAATCACCTTTGCAGATGATCAAGTGAAGATGAGGTCCTTAGGGTGGGCCTTCATCCAGTATGAGTGTGTCTAATAAAAAAGAGGAAATTTGGACACAGATAGGGAGAGAACCATGTGAAAATCACTCTGTTTGCAGTACTTCGTTGTGGCAGTCCTAGTAAACTAATGGGGGCAGTGGCTCTAAATCCGTGGTTCCGGTGGCATATGTCTCCCTGCATCTCAGTGTGTGACATAGCCTCAGAACATTCTTCCAAACAACCCCCAGGCAGCCAGGAGAATGCAACTGGGCTCAGCAGAGTAGATGAAACTTATTGGGCTAACATATTTGAGGATTTTTGTGTTGTTTTGATTTTTTGGTAGGCAATAAGAAGCCTTTAGGAAGCTTTGAAGAGATAAGTAAAATGAATCATCTACCTTTTGACCTCACTTTCCAGCTTAAGGATTGTTTATAAGCCTACTCCATTTCTGTCCCTCTTGTAGCATGAATTTCACAGTGTCCTGACTGCCAGCTCTCTGTCTCCTGTTATAAACTGGGAACCACCTGAGACCAGAAATTGTACCTGACAGTTCAGGTTCGCCAACATCTCCCACAGGTCCTGTGTCTACTAGTTGTTCATTAATTATTTGTTTGGTGGTAAATTTCATTGTTTTCTCACTTTTTGCTTTGAAATCGCTTCATACGTTAAAGACAAGTTTCAAAAATAGTATTAGCTTTCATATTCACTTCTTCCTGATTCACATATTATTAATATTTTGCCACATTTGCTTCATCATTTTCTTCTTCTCTCTATTAAGCATATACATTTTTTTCCTCTGAACCACTTGAGAACAAATTGCACTCATCAAGCCTTTACTCCTGAAAATTTCAATATGAATTTCCTAGGAACAAAAGCATTATCCTATGCAATCATAGTAAAGTTATAAAAGGCAAGAAATTAAATATTATTAAATACTCTTATTTACAACCAATGTTCAAATTTTTCCAATGGTTTTTTACCACAACTCCTTTTTTTTTTTCTGAATAGGGATTCAATGCAAGATAATCCACTTAATTTACTTGTCATGTCTCTTTACTTTCCATTAATCTGGAACCATTTCTTATCCTTTCTTTGTTTTTCATCATATTAACATTTTTTAAGAGTACAGACTAGTTATACTGTAGGTTATCCCTCAGCTTGGTGTGTCTAATGCTTTCTAGTGGTTATATTTAAAGTATGCATTTTTAGTTAGGAGTGCCACAGATGTAATAATATGTCCTTCTCGTGCATCACACTGGGAGACACAGAATGTCAGTTGATTTGTCCCATTTTGGGTAAATTTAAGTTTGATTTAATGGTTAAAGTGATGACTGTTATGTGTCTTCATTCAGTTACCACTTTTACTGTAATTAGTAAATAACTTATGGAGAGATAATTTAAGACCTTGTAAATATGATATTCCTCATGAAATTGTCACAGACCAGTCATAGCATCCATTGTTGATTTCTGTGTGATTTCATGATTACTATGGTGATTGCACATGGCTTTGTTATTTCACTTAGTCCACATTTATTAGCTGGCTAACTGGCATTCTACTCTACCTTCTCCCCAAATATGTATTTATTCATTGGTTATCAGTATGGCTTCATGTATTCTTATTTTACTCAATGGATTATAACACATTAGCATCATTATTTACTTTAATGCACAAATTGTCTCAAATTTGCTTTTTGGAAACCACTTGAATCTGGCTCATCCTCATCATTTTTTGAGCACTTTAAATTCTGAAGCACAACAAGACAATACAGTTTATCTTGTATTCTCTTTGCCCTTCTTTGGAATCAGTCATTTCTCCAAGGCTGCTCTCCCTATTTCCTCTTAGTGAAAAAAAGATACTTAGACACCAAGAGCTGAACACAATGGGTTAAATTAATTCCGAACCTTTTAAGGACTCTACTTTCTGGTGTCCAATAACATTTGCAGCAGGATATTTTTTCAAATTTTCCCTGTGATCCAATATAGATCTTCTTCTGTCTCACTCTCATGTCCTTTTACATTTTCTAAAAAATGTGAAGTTATCCGGGGCAGGTAACTTCTTTTCTCTTCTCTCCATCTCAAAAAAGTTGTCAACAACCATAGCATTCACTCTATATCTTCCTTTACCTTTAGGTAAACTTTGATCATCTTTTTTTGTGTCTGGGAGAAAAGTATCTCTCCTGCCTTTTTGAAGCTAATCATACCATCTTTTGATTCCATCTCCTTCTGTCTCCTGAAGGACACCTTCCATCTATTATTTCTCTCCCTTTTTACACTTTTCCATCTCTTCTTATCCATTTTATAATAACTCGCCTATAAATTCTCAGGTTTTTCATATGTTAGAAAAAATATCCAATATTACAGTGCTTGGAGAAAATTGAGGAATTCTGCTTTGTTTCACTATCAGGGTGCTTCAAAGAGTTGTCTTTACTCTACATCCATTATCATAGCACACAAACTCCTTGGAGGCTGGCAAAGATCTCAGCACTTCAACTCAATTTGCTCTCTTGGAAGTCATCCATGATCATAAAATCCCTCACTCTAACCTTCTACAGGAGTTAATTCTTTTTAGGAAAAAAGATTATGTATGGAAAAAATTGAGAATTGGTGTTAAAAATTAGAAGTTAATAAATGATGTTTAAAAAGAGAATGAAAGGGGCACCTGAGTGGCTCAATCGGTTGAGCATCTGACTTTGGCTCAGGCCATGATCTCACAGTTTGCAAGTCTGGGCCAGCATCAGGCTCTGTGCTGATGGCTCAGAGCCTGGAGCCTGCTTCAGATTCTGTCTCCCCCTCCCTCTGCCCCTCCCCTGCTCGTGCTCTGTCTCTCTCAAAAGTAAATAAACATTTTTTTTTTAAAGAGAGAGAATAATAATTGGTGTTGGAAAACATGGTCTGTGCTGTTTCCCATGTGGCTGAAAAACAAACTATGAAACATGGAACTTATTTTTTCTGAAGAAGGAGAAGAATGGATTCTTTCCTTATAGTTTCCTTATAGTCATGTTCTAAGGAGCAACTTTGTAAACTGTTAAAGCACCACAAAAATGTTAGTATTTATCAATAGATAATAAAAAATACATATCATCACTCTACCTTGAAAACTATGTCAGTAAAGGGCCAGTGTAAACATTAGAAGGTTAAATAACATATCAGTAGGTTTACATCACTTCTTACCTTTCCTGTCCATCTCTTGAAATATATATCTCTTTCCTCCTGTGCCGTTCGTTATACCACAAGATCAGTCTTCAGCTTTCTCTCTTTTCTTTCTGCCTTTTTTCCTTCTTAAATATAATATATTGTCATGGGTTCAGACTTGCTGGAGTGAATTTTTGATCACTATCTTGCATCTAGACCTCTTTCCTAAGCCTATGCCCTACATTTCTCACTGCCTGCTGAACAAACTCATCAGAGAACTTCTGCCAGATTTGACTGAACCAATATTAACCAAACTCAACCAACATTAACCTGTTTCTCTTTCTGTCATTTTTTGGATATGTTATAAAGATTCTCCACATATGTTCTATCATTTATTTGATAAAATTATAAAGATTTTCCACACAAGGTTTTCAAGTCTTCCAGGAGTGGTGTAGGCAAAGTTTCTAGAGGAGGGGAGAGGAGTCTTTCCTTGGTCACTTCTCCATCTTCTGAATTCCATCAGGTTTGTGTATCTCTTAAATTACCACTTTCTATTTAATATCACAATATGAGCAAAACTTATCTCAGTTAGACTGTTTGGGTTTTTTTTTTTTATTTGTAGCAAAATGCACAAAACATAGAATTTATCATCTTAACCATTTCTAAATGTACACTTCGGTAGTAGTAAGTATATTTGCCCTGTACAAACAATATCCAAAACTTTTCATCTTGCAAAACTGAAATTTTATATGCATTAAATAATAGTTTTTCATGTCTCCAAGTTAGTCTATTTGAGAGTATTAACACCCACCTTATCAAATGTTACAATTGCTAAATGAACTATACATTGTTTTTTGTATAGTAGATGCTCAGGAAATTTGAAATCACATTTTATGATCACCTAATGTACACCAAGCTGTATACTAAGCAATGGGGGAGGAGAGGTCTCAAAACAAAATGATATAAGTATGCCCTCCAAAATTTCCAGAATTATAAGAAATAAAGATATGAAAACTAATAATTAACATACAGCACAATAATCACAATAATACTCTGTGGTTGAGAAACATTGCTATAATTGAAGGTATATTTCTGTACTGGGAAACAGCACAGTATGCTTTACAAAAGAGATAAGTGTCATGAAAACAGAAATCTTACCCCTTTTTTTCACTATAATATCTTTAGAGCTTAGAATCATTCAGTACATATTAAATATTTATTAAATGATTGAATGAAGTGACATCTGAGCTTGGTTTTGTTGTCATAATAGTTCACTGATCAAATAGTAAAAAAGGTAAGTTTAGGAAAATAGAAACATAAACAAAGATGTTAGCAACAGAATTGCATAAGGACAGTATGAAAGTTAAGTTTGATAAAACTTATTAAGATATGTGGAGGAGAAAAAGAGTAGCTATGTCAGGAAAGGAGGAAGAGGGGAGGGAAGAAAGGAAGGAAGGAGGGAAAGAAGGAAAATAATGACTAAATAAAAATAACCTCACTGATGACCTCCTTTTCAACCCCTTCCCCAAAGAAGAAAAGGACAGAATTCTGTTTCTAAAGACCCAGTCAGAGGATTTTGTTCAGAATGTTTCCAGGGGAAAAAGGATGGAAGGAGAGCTTGGGACGGGAAGGCAGAAGAGAGAAAAAGTTGGTGAGGAGCTCTTCCCAAAAGACTGTAAAAGACATGGGTGTTATGATTTGTGGGACCTTTCTAGAGTCACTTTTAACAACACACTGAGGCTCAATGACCTCATGGGCCAAAAACTAAGTGGGGTTATCTCAGGAGGCTGGGTCAACACTTTAGCAAGCACTACCATGCCCAAGTGAGTGTCCAAAGCAAGATATCTGCCCCATGCAAGAAATTCAGAGGAATTAATTAATGATCATTTTAGCAAAGATCAATATGGACCAATGTTGAGGATTGTTTTTGAATTTTCTTGTGTAGAAAACCTGCTGCTGAATAGAACTTTTGCATTATGCTGTACACTGGGTGACACAGGAAAAACCCTAAATGATTCAGAATAAATTTCCAGGCAGTATGGATATATAGGTGCTTAGAGTAGAATATAGTTGGTTCGGATAAATAAAAGATACAAGATATACATTTTCACCCTGTAGAATAAAATTAAAGACAAAACAAAAACAGTTGTCTAGAGAAAGTATACCTACATAAGGCACAACAGCCTGTGTGTTTAAGCAATTACAGGCTTAGACATCAGGTTATTGAGGCGCCTGGTGGCTCAGTCAGTTGGGGCGTCCGACTTCAGCTCAGGTCATGATCTCGTGGTTTGTGGGTTCGAGCCCCGCATCGGGCTCTGTGCTGACAGCTAGCTGGGAGCCTGGAGCTTGCTTGGGATTCTGGGTCTCCCTCTCTTTCTGACCCTCCCCTGTTCTCTTTCTCTCTCTCAGAAATAAATAAAACGTTAAAAAATTTAGACATCAGGTTATTAAAGGAATTTATAAACTGGAGATTAAAAGAGTAAAAGGAGGGCTGAAAAAAATGGCCAAAGAAAGTAAAGCTAAGTGCGGTGTAAGGGAGGAAATTGTAAACAAGGTAAACGGGATGGTGTGATGCTTAATTTTATGTCAACTTGACTAGCCACAGGGTACCCAGATTAAATAGTATTTCTAGGTGTGCCTGTGATGGCATTTCCAAATGAGATTAGCATCTGGGTTGATAGACTAAGTAAATCAGACTATAGGTGGGCAACCTCCAAGTCATTCAGTGGTTCGATTGAGCAAAAGGTGATGGAAGGAGGAATTTGCCCCCTTTTCCCTGGGACATTCCATCCCATCTTCTCCTACTCCTGGACTGGAATTTACATCATTGACTCACTTGGTTCTCAAGCCTTTGAATTCAGACTGAATTACACCACTGTCTTTTCTAGGTTTCCAGTTTGCAGATGGCAGATTATGGAACTTCTCAGCCTCTATAATCACATGAGCCAATTCCTCAAAATCCCTCTAGAGAGATATATAGATATAGATAAATATATGGATATATGGATATACATGCATACATACACACAAATACATATGCATGTATACATGTATACATATACATATTTACATACGCATATTATACATGTATGTGTATACATATATATATGTGTGTGGGTGTGGGTGTGTATACTCTTGTACATATCCAAATAACCTACTAGATTCCTTCTCTGAATAACCCTAATACAGATGGTCTCTCTGAAGGTGTGATTAATAGATAAGCCTTTCTCCACTTCCTCGATCTGCCCCAGGCCATGCTGTCAAGCTTCTTGATGTTGGAGTGCTTTCAGTACCAGGAAGCCTGGGGTTGGACTACTTAATGCCTTTTCTTCACTTTTAGGTTAAACACCTTAAATATCCTTAGTACCATTTTAGTCATAATAATAAGATCATTTCCACAGGGGAGTGTCATGAGGCCTAATTAGTACCTATAGAGAACTCTGTGATCTTACAAGGTAAGGAATGCAAAGCACTATTTAACCTGAGAATCAAAAATGGATGAAGTGATTGCTCAATTTATTAGAGCTATAGTCATCTAACACACTGGAAGGAAATGTGAATCTCTCCATGGGAATGCTTTCCAAGGTCATGATTCTATAAAGTCAACATTTCCCCATTGGAACAGTACCTTTTCATGTCAGCAATTTGTGAGGCAGCCGCTGTTATGAAAAAGATGGATACACAGGAACTGGGTTCTAATCCAAATTAATCTGCCAATACCTTGCCATACAAAAATATCATTGATCAATTCACAGCTTTGGGTGTCATTTACTCATCCGTAATTTGAGTCTACTGAACTGTTGACATGCAAAGTTCTTTTCGATTTCAGTATATTCATGGTTAAATTTTGGTTTTACATTAGATAAATTCAGTTCAATCAATACTCTGTATGTTCTAGTCGGCAGGCATAGTGGTAGTTCCTAAGCAAAATCTGCCTATTTTCCCCAACTTCAAAGGTACCATCCATATAGAAAACAGTGCTAATCATCACCCTTGGGTTACTTGCAATACTATGGCCCTTGGAGACTCAATATCGGAGCCTAGTCACTGAACAGGTAATGGAGAAATGAATGCATGTGCACTGGTGTAGAATAAATTAAACCCTTTCCAGTGAGGATATCTGCACTGGATTTTGAAAATTTTTCTGGTTGGCAAAGTAAACCTGGGAGAGGTTTGGGGGAAGCATTCTGGTGAGAAAGAAAAAGATGTACAAAAGCATGAAACATAGGTGAAGACTTGCTAGAATATAAACTGAAGGGGGCATGGAGGTTTTGATCAAATACACTCTTATATGGTAATGTGTTTCACTATATAAATAAGATTTTTTAAGTTTCCCAAGCCCCCCAAATTTGTGGTTATTTCTTGTGTGTAGTCAAGATCTGTTCAAAGTCTGTATATAACAAAGTCTAGAGGTGCCTGGGTGGCTTAGTCGGTTAAGAATCCTACTCTTGGTTTCTGCTCAGGTCATGATCTCATGGTTCATAAGTTCAAGCCCTGCACTGTTAGTATGGAACTTGCTTGGGATTCTCTCTTTCCCTCTTTCTCTGCCCCTCCCTGCTCTGTCTTAGCATGCACTCTCTCTTTCTCTCAAAATAAATAAACTTAAAAAAAAAGATCCAAAGAAGATGATTGAAGCTATATAGAATCAAGCACAAACAATGTAAGCTAAAGCCTGCTTTGCATTTTTTGACCTGTTTAAATAAGAAAAAGAATGCAGGATTCCCGTGAAGGCATATAACCTCAGAACTGTGAGCTAGCTACAGGGAATTCACAGCGTCTACGCCTCACTTCTTCCAGAACTTGTCACAAAGAAGTGCAAATAAGGAGACCAGAGAAGCCAGCCAAGTCCTCTCTAAAATTATCCCTGTCATCAGAAACAATTAATACTATGTACAGCACAGTATTGTTCTAGGAATAAGAGCCAAAGAGTTTAGGGAGATTTGCAGATCATATAATTTTGTAACTAGAGTTTACGGTTGGCATTGGTTGGTGTGTCAAAGCTTAATTGGTGGGAGGATTCACGGGGGTCCGAAAGAGCTATTCAAGGGCTTCAGACAACATTAGTAGAGGAAGGAAGTGGTTTATATGTTTTTCATATTCTTGGGAAATTTGTATCTTTCATTTCTATTTGGAACTGATCAAGTTGTTCTGACTCAGTGGAAGCTTACATGTGCATGTATGTGTGCACATGTGTGTACTTGAATGCTTGGGAATGTGTGGGATCTTTTTCCCTCTCTGTACAATATTCTGTGAGTACTGAGTAAATGTCAGAGCATCATGCCTAGGCAACCTTTTCTGGTTGAACTGATGGAACCTCAAATGAATTTACTTGTACTCCTTTGTTCTTAATAAATCTCGAGTTCAGTCACACATGATTTTCTTCATAATTTTTTTATTTTTATTTTTTACAAATAGTTTATTGTCAAGTTGGTTTCCATATAACACCCAGTGCTCATCCCCACAGTGCCCTCCTCCATGCCCATTTCCCTCTTTCCCCCCCAACATTTTATAAATTTTAACAAAAGCAAAGTCACATTGCAAAGCCAAAAGCTAATATGAACAGAGAAAGAAAAAGAAAAAAATTGTTTAAAAAGAAATTTAATAATCTGATAGAATAAACTGTAATTTTTTCAAACCATATTAGATTATTTCTACTTGTTTAGCACATTCTTTTGTGTAATCAAGCAGGGAGAATTCCGCTTTCTCTATTACTTATATTCAGTCTAAATGAGACATCATGAATGGTTTCTTCAAGTAGTTGTAGCATATTCTTTTGAAAGTGGGAATAAACATGTTTCATCCTTTTGTCATGGAAAAGTATGAGCTTCATTTTTGTTTGTTTTATTTTTACATTTGAGGCGAAAGAGATTTCAGAAAGGAAATCTAATTCATTAATTAATCTATCTCCTGGATCCTGGTTGACATTCAGCTTAATAAAAGCTAAAAGTGCAGTTTCTCAAGCTCATGAAGAAAGAGCAGAGAAGTCAGTATTTGTATTTTTTTGGTAGTCATTAAAATTTGAAGCTTCTGTGGGGTACCTGGGTGGCTCAATAGGTTAAGTGTCCGACTGTGGCTCAGGTCATGATCTTGCTCCTTGTGATTTTGAGCCCCGCATCGAACTCTGTGCTGACAGCTTGGAGTCTACTTCAGATTCTGTGTCTTCCTCTTTCTCTACACCTCTCTGTTCACTCTCATCTCTCAAAAATAAATAAACACTTAAAAAATATCTGAAGCTTCTATAAGGCAGGCTGCTTTTGAGATTATGCAACTCAGGGAGCTTAGTGAGAATTTCATAAATAATCAGAAATAGACAATTCATACAGAAATAAGGAAATGTTTTCTAAGCAGAATAAAGGTTTACAGCAGCATATGTGCCTGGATGGTTAACCCAGTTGATCAGGTTGGAGTTCTAGGTAAAGCAAAACAAAAATACAAAGCTCATATAAGATGGGACCTAGAAATTCAAGGAAGCCTCCTTGTATTCTGAAGAAAACGACAAGCAGACACCACCTGCTTCCCCAAATAAACTTCTCTGTACAAATTCCCTAGTGGTCAAAAGAAGTCATGATGTAAATCTACTGATAAAGACAGACCGAATTTGGGCTTTGGCATCAGGATTTGCAGGGAGGAAAGAGTGCCACCTACTGAATCACCACCTTTTAGATATTTCTTTCAGCACTTTGATTTTCCTTGGAGTTCTACCAACCCTGGAGTGTGACCTTGCTTGGAAATGAAATCTGACCTCATTACAATGCAAGCTTAGTTTTCTGCAGGAGCATTACAGAATCAGCCAGAACCCCTCATCTGCAGATTTTCCCCCAAATAGTGCCATACTAAGGGAGAGCTGCTAGAAAGACGAGCAAAGGGGCTACGTCCGTGGAACCAAAACAGCAAGAACAGCTGCAGAAGGGGATCAAGCATCTGTGTAATGATATGTTTAGTCACTAAACACAACTATTTTATCTTAAGATAGACTCAAAACCCACTACACATGTTTATGTAAAGTCTTCTTATTCTCAGTCTGAGGAAAGTGTCTGACTAAATGTTTTGTTGGATTGAACTTAATTGTTGACATCTGGAATTGGTTAATGTTAATATTAACCAAAGCATCTGACTAAATAAATTGACATGGGAGAAAGGTATACTCTGAACATTTATTCTGTGATGTTAGCATAGTTAACTAGTTGTACAGCTAGGAAACTTGCTACATTTATTAAATAAATTATAGATAGATAATAATTGTGACCAATATTGATTTTATAACTTAGTTTAATCGTAAATATTATATCATATTTCTCAGTCATGTATGCAGGAGGTCATATCCATGTAAAATCTATATTATAGAGGCATGTGGGTGGCTCAGTCAGTTAAGCATCTGACTCTTGACTTTGGTTTAAATCATGATCTCACAGTTGGTGATATCAAGCCCCACATAGGGCTCTGTACTGACAGTGCAGAGCCTGCTTGATTTCCCTTTCTCTCCCTGCCTCTCCTATGTTCTCTCTCAAAAATAAATAAATAAACATTTGAAAAAATAATAAAAATTTATTTTTAAAAATCCGTATTACAAATATCCAAATATATCTATCATGGTAATGGTTCATGGTTTTGGTTTTTCAGTGTATTCATTTATTATTAATCATGAGATCCTGAGAAAAGATAAAATGTAAAAAGATCAACCATATGTGTTTTACCATCTCTTTCACTTTGGAGTTTCTCATCATCCATTGGAACATTTAACGTATCTTTAGAATGTGCCTTATCTTTCATCTACCTCAGGTTGACTAAATGGAAATATTTTGGAAATCATAGTTCATAAAGAATAGTGCAACTAAATATAAAAATTTTAAGTCTAAAGATAGATTTGTGCTTTAATGTGAGGGACGGCATGTTTAGCTACATTTGCTTGTTTTGTGGCAGATACCATTGGTGTCCATAGTAGAATAAGGAGTTCAAATAAATTATGTAGGTTGGCCTTGAGAAATTTAGAAGCATCAGCCAGCCTTGAGCGAGACTGAAAAGAAACATTTTAACAGAGCATCTTAACCCAATTAAATAGCTATCCCCAGGCATCTTGCTGTAGTAAGTAATTGAAACCAATGACAAATGTCCTGCTTTCACAAAGGACAGAGTTTAGAAAAACTTAAACATTTTTCAGTTGTTATTACATTTTTTTCATTTTTGGAGTAAAATCCTTGATAGGAATATTAGAAAGGAAGTGGTCAAAGAAAAAAGAAAGCAAAACAAAGGAAAAAACAAATAAGCATGGGGTTATGTCAGAAAGATATAGGAGACATCCTGAAAGAGCTCCCAATGGCCAAAGCTAGAACAATTCGAATAGAATAAATAGCAATGAATTGTAATCCAGAGTGTAAAATAAATATGTGTATCTACCCTGACACAAATAAAAGATTGAATAAGTAAATAAGTGGAAGAAAATTGACAAATTTTTCTCACAGAGTATGGATACAAAATGTAGACTGGACTTAGTAACTCACTTCCAATGAATAGAGTCTATAAAAGCAAAAATAGTAACTTTGAAGTGGAGAATCCTGGTAAGCACCATCGATGATCAAAATCAATACTAACAATGATGTCATGTACCCCCTGACATGAGGTAATCAGAAGCGTACTTCACCTCTGTGATGTTCCTTCCAAAAACGCACAACGCATCCTAAACATGAAAATATATCAGAAAATTCACATTTGAGGAATATTCTACAAAATACCTGGATAGTACTACTCAAAACTATCAAGGTCATGAAAAAGAGGACAGACTGAGAAAATGTCACATACCAGGTGAAACCAGGAGACATGGCAACTAAATAGAATGTAGTATTCTGGACTGGGTCCTAGAGAAATCCAAATAGGTTTCTGAGTTTAAAGAGTAATATGCCAATGTTGGTTTCTTAATTCAACAAACATAAGATGATAATGTAAAATGATAACATTGGGAGAAACTGAAACTGGATAAGTAGTATAAAGGTGTAATTTAAACTGTCTTTGGAAATTTTTTGCACTGTCTAAAGTTATTCCAAAATTAAAGCATTTATTCAAAATGTTTGAAAACATTCTTATGAAAACAAAGTTTGTCAAGTCTCTGGACCTTGAGATACATAATTCCCATGACTGCTCTGTACTTTTAAAATTATTTGTTGGATTTCATTGCTATACAACCTCCCCATTAAAATTAATCTATTTGCAACATTTCTGATTAAAGAAGTTACAAACAGTAGCCTTACATTTTGCACAGATAACATCAAGACTTTAAATAGGTATTACCTGGATAAAAGATGATGCTGATTGTAAAGAAAGTGGTAAAAATGATTCACTTCTGGGTATATTTTGAAGATAAAATCAGCAGGTTTGTTGAAGTATGAGAAGGTATGAAAGAAAGTGCTGATTCAAAGATTTCTTCATGGTTTTGAGCCTGAGAACTGGGAAGAATGGTGTGACCATTAACTGAGATGACAAAGACTTCAAGAGGAGCAGTTTTCTGGGTAGGAAACAGGATCATGACTCAGCTGGATATATTATCTTATTATATTAGGCTTAAGATACCTATTTAAGCAATATATTGAGCACTTTAAACAAGTATTTTACAGAAAATATCTAAACCGGGGGTATAAATTTGGGAAACATTAGCATACAGATAAGAACAAATGATAACAGCCAGGAAGTGAATAAGGAAAGAAAAGACAGCAGTTCCTGAGTTCCTACAGTAGTTGAGAGGTAAGATAGATGAGGGATCCAGAAGTGATCAGTGAGACAGAAGAAAATCAGCGTCAGAGTTTCCAGGCCTGGGCATAGGAAAAGGAGCCCAGGTGGTCTCAGTGGACAACCTGAGTTAAAAAGACAGTGCTGAGGGTTCAAGGAGATAAGGTGGAAAGGTTTATGCAGCAGCTTCAAAGTGGAAAGTTACAGAGAAAAAACTGTATGTGCACCGGGTCCCTTCCCTGGTAATCGGCACAGTAGAAATCAGGAGACACACATGAGGAAACTAATAAAGGCTGGAGAAAGAACCCATTTGAGAGGATTAGAGGAAACAGTGCCTGGCACTCCTAAGAAGCTGGGAATAATGCCTATTTCTAATAACCAGGTTGGGGGCGGGCGTGACACCTGTAATGCATATAGCATTGCAATACAAACTCAGGAGAGTGTGTCTCAGTCACAGAGAATAATTGTTCCTAGACTTAACAAAACTTAAAAGAAAAACTTGAAAAACTCAACTGCTTCCAAGTAAATAAATTGTGTACTAATACAGAGCACAAGAATATTTATAGAAATACAAAAAGGGAAAAAACTTTCAGAACCATCAAGATAAAATTCATGCCTGGCACCCAATCAAAAATTAGAAGGCATGCAAAGAATCAGAAAAACATGACCTGTAATAAAGAGAAAAATCAATCACTTGGAACTGACACAGATGTGACACAGATGTTAGAATTAGTAGACAAGGATATTAAAACAATTATTATAAATGTACTCCATATGTTCAAAAAGCTAAAGGAAGACTTGAACATGTTAAGTGGAGATGTAGAATACACATAAAAATAAAAAGACTGAAATCAGACTCCAGAGATAAAAATTATAATGTGTGAGATTAAAAATACACTTTATGGGATTAATGGAAAATTATACTTTGAAGAAGGAAAAAAATTGTAAACATATATATAGCAAATAAAGTATTCCTAAGGAATGCAGAAAGAAAAAGAGAAAGAAAAAAGAAACATCGAATGTCCTAACATGTTTTCTTTTGAAAGGACTCTCATTTGCGTCCCTGAAGGAGAAAAGGGGGCACAAAAAATTATTTGTGGCGATAATGGCCACAAATTTTCCACATTTGAGGATAATTATAAAGCAATATATCCACAAAGATCAAGAAACCCCGAGTAAAAATTAATTTTAAAAAAAACTTAAAGAAAACTACACCAAAACACATCATAATCAAATTGCTTAAAACCATGGTGAGAGAAATATTAAAATCAGCCAGAGAGAAAAAAAGGACATATATAAGTTACCAGAGCAAAGAGAGATAATAATGAATTATAATGGGATATCCTGGATGGGATCCTCAAACAGTAAAAAGACATTAAGTAAAAACTAAGGAAATTTGAATAAAACATTGACTTTAATTAATAATAATGTACCAATATTAGTTAATAATGGTAAAAAAATTAAGATGTGATTAACAGAGCAAACTGACTACATGGTATATGGAAACTCTGTACTATCTCAGCAAATTTTTGATAATTCTAAAAATAAAAGTGTATTTTTAAAAAATGTGTTTTCAGAAGAATAAAAATAAAGATAATAGCAGATTTCTTGTCAGAAACAATATAAATGAAAAGACCAGAGGACAAATCTTTAATATAATGAAAGAAAATCTATCAACCTAGAATTCTACATACAATAAAATATCTTTCAAAAATATAGACTAGGTAATTATTAAGTCATACAAAAGTGAGCCAATTCAATACTAGCAGATTTTAATGATAAGAAAAGTTAAAGGAGTTACTTCAAGCAAAAAGAAGACGGGACTAGATGAAAATATGATTTTAGAACAAGGAATCAAGAGCATGAAAAATGGTAGATACTTGGGTATACATATAAAATATTATTCTTATACATTATATCTCACCAAAAGCAATTAATTGTTTAAAAGTATGGGGCATCTGGGTGGCTCAGTCAGTTAAGCGTCTGACTCTTGGTTTCAGCTCAGATTATGATCTCACTGTTTGTGAGCTGGGATTCTCACTCACATGTTTGTGAGTTATGTGCATTAGGCTCTTGCTAATAACATGGAGCCTGCTTGGGATTCTCTCTCTCTCCCTCTCTCTGCTTCTCCCCTGCTTACCAACTCACTCTTTCTCTAAAAGAAATAATAATAATAAACTTTAAAAATAATTAGAAAATAATTAACTGTGGTGCTAAAACTACAGTATATGTAAAAGCAAAATTATCAAACCAAAATTTGGCTATTTGATAAGATCAGTAAATTGATGAACATCTAGGGGCGCCTGGGTGGCTTAGTCGGTTAAGCGTCCGACTTTCGCTTAGGTCATGCTCTCGCGGTTCGTGGGTTCGAGCCCCGCGTCGGGCTCTGTGTTGACTGCCAGCTCAGGGCCTGGAGCCTGTTTCAGTCTGTGACTCCCTCTCTCTCTGACCCTCTCCTGCTCACCCTGTCTCTCTCTCTCTCTCTCCTAGAAATAAATAAAACATTTTAAAAAAATGATGAACATCTAGATAGACTAATAAAGAAGAGAGAAGTCATAAAATTACTACATCAGGAATAAGAAAGATGATATTACAATTCAACAGATATTAAAATATAATGAGCAATTTGAACAATTTTATAACAATAAGTGTACTAACTTAGGCAAAATGGACAAATTATTTTTAAAAGTTTACAAACTACCCATCTCAGTCAAGGAAAAATGGGTAACATGAGAAGATCTTTAAGTAGATGACCTACTTAAATAACAAATTCATCAGTATAAAGAAAAAAACATCAAGGGGTGCCTGGGTGGTTAAGCATCCAACTCTTGATTTTGGCTCAGGTCATGACCTCACAGATGTGAGATGGAGGCCCATGTTGGGCTCTGCACGGAGTATGAAGCCTACTTAAGATTTTCTTTCTCCTTCTCCTTCTGCCCCTCTCTCACTCACACTCACACACATGTTCATGCATACTCTCTCTCTCACAAAAAAAAAAAAAAAGTCCCGGCCAAGATGGCATTATTTATGAAATCTTCTAAACACTACAGAAAAATAACAATCATTCTAATCAAAGTCTTCCAAAAAAGTGAAAATGAGGGAATACTTCCTAATTCATTCCATTAGGCCAGCACTATGCTATTTCAAAACCCAGACAGAGACATTAGAGGACAATAAAACTATAGACCAAAATCTGCAACGAATACTGATGCAAGAAAATTATTTAAAAATTTTTTAAAAATAGAAACTAGTAATACATCAAAAAAATAATGTATCATGACCAAACAGGGCTTATCCAAATATGCAAAAAAAAATCAGCTTATTATATTAAAAATCAACTTAACTATCATTTTAACAACTAAAAATTTTTTAAAAATACAATTTAAACAATATACAACCACACAATCATTATAATACAGTAAAAGAAATCATTTGACAGGTTTCAACATCCATTTTTCATTAAATAAAAACATGGCGATGAAGAGAACCTCTTGAATCTGATAAAGGACATCTAAGAAAATTCTCTACCCAACACCACAATTAATATTGAAAAACTAGATATTTACCTCTAAGTTTAGGAATAAGACAAAGGTGCCTAGTTCCTACTGAATATGTGGCTGTGGGTCTGATCCATCATAATAAGGCAATAGAAAAAAAATATACAAACATCCAAATGGAAAGGAAGAACAAACTGCTTTTTTCCAGCTGGCATGATCATCTATGTGGAAAATGTATAAACTAACAAAAAAGTTACCAGAACTAAGTGAGTTTAACAAGCTGCAGTGTATGGAATCAAGAAACAACAATCATTTTTATTTATATAATATTTATACAATATTATACATATATGTTTATAGATTAGCAACAAATAATCAAAAATTTAAATTCAATAATCACACCTCTTAGAACAGTATGAAAACATATTAAATACATAGCCGTAAATTTGTGAAAATGTGTCATAATTGTATATAGTAATTATAAAACATTGTTGAGCTAAATTAAAGGTGTCCTAAATAATAGGAGATACACATATCCCCCACTTTTCAAGAGTTCAAGTTAGGCCATTTTACTTTTATGAAAGACCTACATCAGTATGGTAATGGGTTTTTTATTAAAATCAAAAATCCTCTTTGGATTTCTTTCAGTTAGCAAAAACCTCCTGTAGGTTTTCTTTTGTAAGAGTGAAGTGACCTAATGTGAACTTTTTTTTTTTTAATCCAAGTTAGTTAACATATAGTGTAATAATGATTTCAGGAAGAATTTAGTGATTCATCACTTTATATATAATACTCAGTGCTCATCCCAACAAGTGGCCTCCTTTATGTCCATAACCTATTTAGCCCATCCCCCTCACCTCTCCTCCAGCAGTGCTCAGTTTGTTCTCTATATTTAAGAGTCTCTTATGATTTGCCACCCTCTCTGTTTTTAACTTATTTTTCCTTCCCTTCCCCAATGGTCATTTGTTTTGTTTCTTAAATTCCACATATGAGTGAAATAATGTATTTATCGTTCTCTGACTGACTTATTTTGCTTATCATAATGCATTCTAGTTCCATCTATGTTGTTGCAAATGGCAAGATTTCCTTCTTTTTGATTGCTGAGCAATATTCCATTATATATATATGTAAATAATATTTTTATTTTAAAAATATTTTATAAATATTTTATATATGTATATAAAATAAATCACATGTTCTTTATCCATTGTTCAGTTGATGTACATTTGAACCCTTTCCATAATTTGGCTATTGTTGATAGCACTGCTGTAAACATTGGGGTGCATGTGCTACTTCAAATCAGCATTTTTGTATCCTTTAAAAAATAGTGAGAAACTCTTGAGGCTGTTTTGGCTTATGAAAGGTTTCATAGGGACACTCTGATTTTGAATAATAAAGGAAAACACTATATTGTATGTTCATGTCTCTGAAGACCCTGAATTGTGACAATATCAATTTTTGCTAAATGGAACAATAGATTTAATATAATCTCAATCAAATTCTCAACAGACCATATTATAAAATTAACAAGTTACTTCTATGATTCAATGTAAAAGCTATGTAATAAAACATAATGTAAAGAATAACCAAAACAACTTTGAAAGGGAAGGTATCAAGACTTATTATAAAGCTATAGTAATCAAGACAGTTTAGTATTGGCATAAAGATAAGCAAATAAATCAATGGAATAGACTAGAGTCAGAAATATGTGGGCATATGGGCAACTGATTTTTAAATTAAAGGTACAAAGGCCATTCAAAGGGAAAAGTATAGTCTTTTAAAAAAAATTTTGCTAGGCAATTTATATTCATGTGCCCCCCCGCCCCAAGAACTTCAACCTATACTTTGTATCATATACTAAAATTAACTAAAAATGGGTCATGGGCCTAAATATGAAACCTAAAACTATAAAACTTCTAAGGAAAAACAAAGAGAAAAATCTATGCCTTTGAACAGGAAAAGATTTCTTATATACAACACCACAGGCAGGATCCATATAAGAAAAATTAATAGATTGTACTTCAACATTTAAAAATTTCTGTTCCTTGAAGGACACTGTTCAGAGAATGAAAACAGAAACTAGAGTTTAGGAGAACTTTTTGCCAATCATCTACATTTATAAAAGTCTATATCTAGACTATATAACAACTCCCCAAACTCAATAATAAGAGAACAAAGAACCCAGCAGCACATGCGAGAAAGGTTAAATAGGTATTTCACCACTGAAGAAAAAACAGATGGCAAATAAGCAAGTGAAAAGATGTTTCACATCATTAATTATTAGTTGCATTCAAATTAAAACCATGAGATAAAACTGCACATATATTAGAGTGGTTAAAATGTAAAAGACTGCTTACTGTTAGGCATTTATTTACCTAAGAGAATGGAAAGCATAGGTTCATACAAAGACCTGTACTTGAATGTTCACTGAATCTTTATTTACTATAGCTAAAAACCAGAATTAATGCAACTGTCTGTCAAAGATGAATGGATCAACCAGTTGTGGTATATCCATACAGTGGACTACTACTCAACAATAAAAAGGACTGAGCTGTTGAAACACAGAAATGTGGACGAATCTGAAGGAAAATTATGCTAAGTGAAAGAAGAGACAGCACAGAAGAATAAATACTATATAACTACATTCATCTAAACTCTAGAAAATGTAACTTTATCTACAGGGCAGACCAGGGGGTACTTGGTGACGACAGGGTTGAAGTTAAGGTGACATGCCCAGAAGGAAACTTTGGGGGTTTGGGATATGATCATTATCTTTATTGTGGTGTTGGTATTATGGGGATAAGTACATGTCAAAATTCATAAAAATGTATATATTTTTAAATGTATGTAGTATATTGTTTGCCAATCATACGAATCAAAAAAGCTTTTAAAAGACACTAACTAGCACATGATCATTGCTTAGTAAATAGATGCTGAATAAATGAATGAATGAGTGAAGTAATGGATGGATTAGTACTATTTGTAGAATGGCTAAAGCATGTGAAACCTAACTAGATTCTATAACAAAATGAATTCTTGGAAATCATCAAGTCATCATTACCTACTCTCAAAAACTCAGATAAGCAATAGCTAAATAAATGGAAAACACCTATTTTATTTCTTTATAGTAGTATGAATGCTGATCCCCATATAGAACAGAATTATGAAGTGACAGGAGAAAAAAATAAATCTCTTTCTTGTTATTTTAGTATGAAGGAAAATATGTTAGTTCTGAACAAATGAGCAATGTATATATAGTGTATATATAGTAACTTTTGTTAATAAGCATATGCACAATCAGTTAAAGAAAATGTACTATTTGCCAACTACTTAAAGTCTCCTGTTTCTAAAGATCTATAATACAATAACTGGGGAGGATCATTTTTATTACAGGGAGATTGTTCACTTTACAAGAAAGTTCATGGAGGAATTACTGAAATATCAGGATTTACCAGTGCATTCAACTGTTAGTTATCAGATCGTTAACTACTTTATAAGATGAGGTTAAGCTGGAGAGAAAATGAAGTTAATACACAAGAGTGGAGTACAGGAACTACTTTGAATTAACTATACACCAGAAATAAGATTTTTAAGTCTTGGAAAATATAATATGTCAATGGAAAAAGTACACATATTTAACAAAAAATCAGATTACGGTACATTTTAAGATGATATCTGCAGTGGGATATAGTATAAAGGATTATATGTGTAGAGGATGGTTGGACCAATGACACCAGTAAGCTGACAGAGATTTGACAGATTGAATGCATAGCTTATTTAGTTAAATATATTCATATCAGAACCATCAGTGCCTCTCATATCAAAAAAAAAAAAAAAGGTCATATGTGAGGAAATTCAAACCTAATGCTGAATTTTTCTAGACCTTCTTAGACTATCTTGCCCTGGGAAGTTATGTCTTCATGGAACCAAGGAAAACTAGAGTTGATAAGCCATGGACATTTCTTTCATCCTCATTTGCTGTTGTGGCCTAAGCTAAGTGGACTGTGAAACTACATTGGGTATTTGTATGTGACCTCAATAATCTATAAAACTGTGATGTGTGAGTATAGTTTTCCATTAACACGTAAGTCAGAGAACCATACCAATACAGGTCTTTTTATTTCATTTGTTTAAAAAAAAGTGAGATATACTTATGTAGCAACAATTTTGCTGGATCTTACCCTCCATTCTGCTATAACGATTCCACTATGTATTACGAGGGAACAGCCAGGAGGAACCTCATTTATGTTAACAGATAAATATTTTCAGAAACCACAGATTAAAAATAGGCAAGCAAATAAGCAAACCAAAAATACCTACTCTCTTACTCTTTTTTTCCTTTATTGGAAACGAGTATATTCACTGGTCACTGCTGACCTTTTCATTGGTAACACTTCCAACATACACTGATGATGAGTCATCAGTGGTACATGGTGGTAGTACCCTACTGTCCACTATCAACGTACACCAGACATTCTGTATATCATGGAGTTTTCTCCTACCACAACATCTTATTTTCTTCTGTTGCACACCATACTTCATATCATTTTGTCATGGCTCAGAAAGATCAAAGCAGTATTGTGTTTGGCTCATCCACCCGATCACCATGTAGAGAACTTTCTCCTAGGTGACAAGGAAACAATGGTTAACTAAGATAGCCAGGTCATGTTTTATGAGCCTTTTAATAAGGGAGCATCACACATTGCAGACAGGTATCTTGACCCACCAGAAAAGATAGTGAGGTAGAGTGAGGCTATACCATGCAAAGTCTTACCCTAGAAGCAATGGGAAGTCATCAAATTATTACAGGAAATACATGGTCATATTTGCTTTATGAAAAAGGTCTCCCTGGTTGCAGTGGGGTAAAAAGAATAAATGTGGGGAAGCACATTAGCTTCTTGCCTGAGCCTGCATAGAGCAGAGAGAAATGCATCAATCTGAGTTTCAGCGGGAAACAAAAAACCAACAAGATGGCGACAAGTTGAATATGGGTAATAAAAGATTGCAAGATATTGGGGATGACTCTCATGCTTCTCACTTTCTCTTACAAAGGACGGAGAACCTCTTGGTGTCACGACCCTTATAGGACCCCAAAGACTGCTCGCCTTCCATCAATATATAACTTTTTTTTAAAAAGTAAGCCATTATTTTTTATTGATCCCTTTCTATTTATCAACATAGTGTTACATTTCTTAACTGATAATAGTGCATTTAATTATCTAAACAATTTTGTGAACTAGAAGCTCACTATCCTTCCCAATTCAATAAAAAGAGAAGTGAGGAACTGAACATCAAGTAAATGTGTACAGGGCTATTCAGCTAGAATGGGTCAGAGCTGGAATTGGTAGCCCGGTGATGTAATTCTGGAGCCCTCGTTCTCAAAAGTGTCATGCTAACCTAGTGAAAATGCTTTCTCAGTTTGTACTTTTTGTCTCTTTATATAATGCAGTTATAAATTCATGAAAGGATGTGTATGTTTGTTTCCATTTTAGCATGGAGTCATTTATGATACACAGATACATAGGTGTCTGTCCCACGCGTGTTATTGTACATGTATGAGTAAGTGTGTGGTGTGTGTGCTCGTGTGTGGAGGTGTAGATCTGTGTCATGTATATGTGTTTGTATATGCTTTGTATATTTGGGGGTGGGAGACGTGTGGTACATGTGCACGTATATCCATGGCAGGCTAAGAGATAAATCATTCTGCTTTGACAAGGAAGCTTTTATTCCCACATAGGCCTTTTACGCCCTGATCCTTTTTTCATTAACAGAGTCATTTTCCATATGGGGTAAAGTGCAAATTATTTTAAAGAAGATAATCTCTCAGGTCTCTGGCATTATACTAAATTATTTTTATTGTACTATTTCTGATATATTTATATGTTTAAAGCTCTTATATAATATAAAGCGAAAATAAGCTTATAAATTAAATACAAACGAAAAATATCTAAAAGTAACAGCATTAATGTATTGTGATGGATGATGTTGTTTGGCTGAAACTAAATTCACGTGAGATGAATATGGTATTGACGTCCTTTGGCAGAGTTTGTATGTTTTAAAAAGCAGCTGATATAAAATTCCTCCACCATTTCTACTCTTCATAATATCTTGAACTCTTTTATCTCTTGATGAGCCTTAATGTAATTTGGCCTACAAAGCGACATTTATGTACTAAATTATTTTCTTCCTTTTTTTCTTCCTTCTCATTAGCACACAGTAATTAAAATAGCATTACATAAAAACTAATACTGGCACTAAAAATTCTTGTATTAATCAGTTACAAGTTAATATGTTCTTATAATATATTGTATTCATGTCATCCAAGTGAAATATAAAACTTAAAAGAAAATTTTTTTAGACTTCTTGAAGCTCTGTTGAGAAGCATCGCCATAGGATTTTGTGATCCAATAGAGGCTCCTTAGAATCTTACACAAATAAGTTTCTCTCTGACAGTGCCACCATTCTGTAAACAGCCTCAGATTCATTAGAATCCCAGGAACGAGCACAGGTTGACCTTAAGCTGTCCCCTGTCCCTGCCATCACTACCACCAAGCTAAAGTAGTACAAACCATTCTCTCTATAATTATACAGATGTAACGGCTATGATTATTATCTGCATAGCCTTGAGTTGAATAGTACAATATTCATTCTCTCATTGCTTCCACAAACAGAAGTTTTTTAGGCCTTTTCCTTGGCACTGGAGACACAAAGATGGACAAGGTGCAGTTTCTGCCTCCGGGAGCTTAGAACATCTCTAGATGTCAGAGATAGAGATACTTTATCTAGTCTGTGTCCAAGGAGAGTATCCTGGAAGATATGATCTGTGAGAGCTAAGTTGTGAAAGATAAGCAGGAATACATGAGAGATGGACAGAGGAGCATTTTGAGCAGCAGAAGCAGCAAATGTCAAGAGAAATAAAAGTCATTGAGTTTGTCTGGATCAGAGTGCAGGGGGAGGATGAACAAGACCATGTCATGAAGTGCTTTCCATGCCAAGTTTAGGAGTTTGGGATTTTGCTCAGAAAGCCATGGAAAGCCTGTACTGAGTATCAAACAGATCAGCAACAAAGGTAATAGTATTTTGAAAGTTCAATGAAGGAATGGTATGAAAGAAAGATGGGGGTTTGAAGGTGCAGCATAGCCAGGATTAGGAAAGTCAGTTAGAATAAAATAGAAATATGATGGTTGCATCAATTGGTTAGTGGTAACACAAGGATAGTGCTTAAGAGTGCTTACTGAAAATTTAAAAACATGCAATTTTGTTTGAGCTTGCGGAAGAATTTGAAAACACTTTAAAAAAAAAAAAAACAAAGATGAAAAAAAAAAAACTAGTTTTCTGTTTGGACATCAATGGGGGTTAGAGAGTACTATACACTGAGTGCTCCGTAAATGCCAGATACCAGAATCAGTGTTTCACATTTATTATTTCACTTCATCTTTACGCTACTTCAAGGTTGATACTCTTCTCTCTCTCTCTTTTTTTTTTTTTCAAGTTGAAGATCCTGACAACTCAGAGTGATTTCACCACTTGCCAATTTTGAATCTCATTCACTGAGCTAAAAAACACAAAAGAAGCATTAGTCATTTGGGAAATGCAGATGAGTGTAATTTTGGACAGGTTGACTTTGAGTCATACATTAAGAAAGACATAGAACCTCATAACTCCAAGGAACAGCATTCACAGAAGCCACGACCAGTATATTCTGGAGTTCTGCTGTCATACCTGTAAGTTGATAAATTTAGTATGCAGCTGTATATGCATGTCTGGAGCTCAGCATAAAGTACTAAGCTATAGGTTTATATTTGGAACATGAAGCTATAGTCTCTGCAAGACAAAACATAGTCAATAAATACTTTTGGCTAGATGTCAAATTGATTCTAAGTGAAGCCTTGAGTATGAGTGAGATCATTCCAGAAGTATGTATAGAGAAGAGGGTTGTAATACATAAACATGTCAGGACTAGGTAATGGAAAGAAATGCCATGAAAAAGATTAGCCAGAGCAGTAAGATGTAAACCTACTGTGTGTTTCAGAAATCAAAGGAAGGGACGTTTTCATAAAAATGTAGTCACCAAGGTCAAATGCTTCCAAAAGACATGGAAGATGAAGATAAGGCCTGGAAACTGGATATGGGATTCAGTGGCAAGGAGGTCTGAGAATGGCCTTGATGCATGAAAGAGTCCAGACTAAGAAGAGATTGGGAGAATCTATACATTGGAGGCTTGTTTGAATGTACTGTTTTTCACTTTCTTCATATCATAAATGATTCTAGGGAGATTCTACTACCTGGAAAGTCTCTGTCAAGTCAGGTTCTCTGGTATTCTGTCACAGCAGAAATTTGTCGGAGATTATCTCACTGTTTGAATTTAAAGTTGGACTTATTTATAATTATAGAATTTCAGACTCCCTGGCCACATAATGAAAAAAAAAACGTGATATAAAAATTCTAGCGACTAGTCTGCCGTCCTTGCCTTAGAGAACAATAAAGCTCTTAAAGTTCTATCCCAAGTATTACAATTAGACTGGTGCCATTTTCTCTATACCATATTGTCTTACTAGGTTCAAATATTTGTTGTGTTTAAACATGGCTCAAGGCAACCTCAATCTTTCTGGAAATAATCCAAGAATATACAAGTTTTTAAACACTGATAAAGATACTCAGAAGTACAAAATGAGATTTAAAAAACTGCATCTTTTTGAGAGCCACATGCTAATATAACAACACTGGTAAGCCATATGGATTTTGCTCAGATATATTTTCCCTTTCCTAGCCAGTTATTAGCAAGAATTAGAGCCCCAAAGGTCTCTGTTCACACGATAAAGAAATGATTAAGAGTTCATTTTCATGATCAACGAAACTTTAAATTGATAAAAAGATGAAAAATAGTTGGATGGTTTTACTAGTTTTTGACATAGGGAGTTATCACCTTATCTATCTATCTTACCATTTGACACAGATACAGCACAGCTGGGAGAACTAGGAACCTGGCACAAACAGACTCAGGTATGACCAAACTAAAGCTGAAATGTGACAGCCAGACTGAAGGACCATGCCTTGGTCTCTGGATCATCATCAGCTTCAGTCTTAATCCTGGAACTCAGGGCACTGCATAAGCTAACTTTTCTTAATTAGACTTATAGTTAAGTGAAAATAGCTTCTTTCAGCCATGTAGGCTGCACTTTTTCCTTCTATTATCCCTTTTGCCTTCCATTAGCTTCCCTTTCCAACAATTTAGCAAAAAGAATGGAAAAGACATGGTTTTCTCTGGGACAGATGAGGAGACAGGATGAGAAAGATTAAGAGATATATTCAAAGTCACACAGTTAATAAGTGGTAGAACCAAGCTTATAACCCATCTCTCCTAACCCTCTGAAGTAGATCAGGCAGCTATCCATTGTAAGGAAGCATGACTAAGAGAGCAGAATTCCCTGTGATGATGATTTTCTGATATCTAAAGAATTAAGGCAGAAGTATGGGCAAAATAAAAGGTGAATATAGACTCTTTGCAAATTCTGCCATTGAGAGGTAGAGTCTAATTTTTCTCCCTGTGAATCTGGGTTGCCCTTACTAACTTGCTTAAAAAATAGAATGTAGTAAAAGTGACATTCTGGACTTCTGAAGTCCAGGTTGGTCATGAGAATTATGCAGCTTCTGTCTATAACTCTTTGAATGCTTACCATGGGAGAAACCAATTGCCATGTAAGAAGTTCTGAGAACACCATTATTTAGGGAAACTTAAGCTAGCTATGTGAAGAATATGCATGGGGAGAGAGGGATAACCAGCTAGCCCCAATTGTCTCAGACATAGCAACCCAGGGATCAGAGTTTTGAATAAAGATGCTATCTTAGACGTTCTATCTCAGGAGATACTGTATGGAGAATAATTGAACCATGCACCTGATAAAACAGAGGTTTTTAACATATGGCCCACATTCATCTATCCCAGGTAAATCCACTTGAACTACCTTCACTAACTGCCAGTTGTCAGGAAACAGGGATGAGACATTCTTATTCTAGCCTGTCAGAATCATAGGCATAGTAAGTAGATGTTTTATACCAATAAATTTTGAGATTTTTTTTAATGCAGCAATAGATGAAAAGAGCATCTTAGGTAAAGCCTTTGATATGACTTCATGATTGAGTATCCTTCAAAATCAAAATTGTTAGTCAAGGAAACAACACAGGAAAATCCAGTTATCCAGAACTCTTGTGGAACAAGTTCATTGTGGATGATAGAATGATTGCACTTCAAAAGATGGAGGTGATCAATCTTTCAAGTGCTTGTGACATTATATTTTTACTGTTTAAAATGAATAGTTATACATACTATTGCTTATACATTAAAAAATACATAATGAATACATACTATGTGCCAGACTCAATGCTCAGCACTTGGGAAGAGTCTTGTTCTAGATAGACATAGCCTTTCCTTCCACAAAGTTTACAGATTAGTGGGGGAGGCAGAGATAACAAGCTATTTACCCAAAGTCACAAAAAAGGAAAGCTAGAGAACCAGGTTTCCAACCCAGGTCTGCCTGACTCCCAAGTTCATAGGAAGATATTTTGCAAGATGGTATCGCTGGGATCGATGGCCCAGTTGCATGCTTCACTTTTATTCCTTTCTTTTTAAAACATCATTTTAAATATTGTCTTTTCAAAAAGTAGTGGCACTGAAAAAATATATTTATATCTGTCTTCAAACTTCTAAATAAGACAAACTGAGCTACATTGTAAGAATGAATTTTACTTATGTTTCTTCATGGTCATAGCTAGGATTTAATCAACAAATCCAAATGAAGCAAATTGTTTGCAGTCATTTAAGATGGCATCAGTGATAATAATAATGATTCCTTATACTTTTCTGGTGCCTTTCATCTGAGGATTGCAAAAGGCTTTACAGACATTAATTAAGTCTTACAGGATTTCGATGAAGTCATGAAACAGTTTAATTACTGTAATATATTGAGATTTTAAATAAAGCAAAAGCAACTTTAGAATCACATGTTCTTTTCAGAATCACTCTTCTTTGCTCTTGGTAGCATAGACCTAGGAATTTAGGAATGACTATATTCCTTCATTTGTTTCCCAAGCTTTTAAGATACTGTAATACCATAATGTATTCCTCTTTCATATTGAAAGACACAGGATAGTGACGCTGTATACATCATGGGAATTAACTGATCAACCAACACATATTTCAAGCTTAATAAGTACGGGCACTGTGTTCGTGACTCATAAGAACAGAGAGTATAATACCTGTCCTCAGAGAGCTCCCAACTCAGTGGGAAAATATACACATAGAATAAAATAGAGTTGTGCATAAAGTATTATTCAAGTATGTAAAAGTGAATAACTCTGAAAAATAATAGCTAATATCATGCACAGCTTATTATGTTCCACCCTTCTAAGACTTCACATATAGTAATTGCTTATTTTTCACAGCAATCCTGATGTGTAGGCATCATTATTTTTCTAATTCCACAAGAAGAAAACTGAGGGATGGAGAGCTGAATAACTTGCCCAAGCTCATCTTGCTAGAATGTGGATTAGAAAGCTCAATGATATTAACTAATTGCTACAGTGGGAGTTCAAGAGAAATTTATCTGAAATGAAAAGAGGAGAGAGAGAGAGAGAGAGAGAAGGAGGGAGGGAGAGAAACTTATTGGTGTAAATTTCAGAGTATAATCACATGAAAGGCTGAAGTGATATTGAAGAATACATTGTTGGTGAAGGACTTAGAAGATGTGAGTGGTCAGCATGTTGGTTAAATCTCTTCTGTTTATCTTGAGGGTCAAAAATGATGACTATAGTGATAGTGAAGAGTAATGTTCATCTATAAATGGGAAGGGAGTATTGAAAAGATAAATAACAACACCAAAAAGCAGGAGTAATTGATGATGCCTGATAATATGAACATTAAAGAAGTTTTTTTTCTTTAATCTTTGGGATCTTCGAAGGAGGAAAAGGGCTTGAAAGGAGCAATGGGGAGTTAGGAGGGAATAAACACTATGTAAAGTTCATAAGGTATATAGAACTGGGAGAAATATAGCCGGTGGCTGAGACAAGCAAGGAACCAGAATTCTGAGAGGACATCTTTTAGTTAGAGAAAAAAAGAAAAAAGAGCATTCAGATTTAAAAAAATGGAAAATATAGGTAGGATATTTTGTCAGTGATGAAATGCCGTTGGTCACAAACAATGTGACAGGGTTTGGGAGGGCATGGATATGAGTTCAGTCTTAGAGACAGAGAGGAAAGGATGGAAATGAGCTTTGAGGTGAGGGGCTTTGGAGTACATAAGGCAGGATGAAGAGTGACGTATGATGGGATTCCAGGGTTAGTAGCAGTTAAAAACTTCAGAGCTGCCGAATTTGACCTAGAGGAAATACTGATCTCCTTGAGTTTGAACATAGATCACTTCACTCATCCAGGCAATTGTTCCATCTCCAGTGTATTTATGGTAACCAGGACATGCCACGTGGAAGGAGTCACTTAACTCACTCTCTTTATAGTTTCATGTAGAATTATCATCATAAGAATAATAGCCTTGCCTCTATTCCTTCTCTTTATCTCCAACTTTTTTCCCTCATGGAATGAAATAAGGAGTTTTTCTTCCTCCTTAAAAAATGGAGGAATGCCTTTGAATTGATCACTCATGATAACTGTTCCATAACTGAGGATCCTAGATGTTAATGATATCAGAGTTCTGAATCATCATGTGGATTTAGCAGCCAAAGCTTGGCCAAATCGCTACATCTGGTAATATACTAAGAGTTATCATGGAGTCACCTTTTCATGGGAGTAGAACTGGGGTTGGAGTCTATGTTCCAATATGTAAGAGTCAAACATATAATTGATCACAGAAAAGGGAGTGACTTAAAGGGCACAGAACTGACTGTCTCATGCCAACTAGCTTATATGGGGCAATCGGGTTGTCTCACACTCGGAAAGGAATTTGCAGGACCTTTGAAGATTGCAACTTCCAAAAACAAAAGTCAGCTGGATGACGTTTCATTCCTGGGAGGTCACCTGTAAGCATTGGTGTTAGAGTCAGTCTGGAATTGCTTATGGCTAAACCCACCCCTCAATCTGTGATGTAGGAGAAAGTACAATTGTCCTACTCAGAAAAACAAAGATGAAAATGCGGAGAAAAGTCTTGACATGTTCAATCACTGGATATAGCCATCCCGAGAATAGCATCATTCTTGCAATGGGAGCAATTTAGTTATACAAGCCAATGAATTTTTCTTAACTAAATTATTTCAAATTGGGCATCTTCATATTTGCAATAATATGTTCTTAGTAATATGGGAAGAGTATATTCCTTCTTTTCCTTTTCTCCACTTGATTTATTATTATTTTCTAAATGTTCCATAAAGAATAGATATTCATTTGTAAATGTAAGAATATTAGAAATACATGGAATAGTAAACAAAAGAAAGGAACGGAAAATGTAGTTCTGACCCAAAGAGTCCTAAACATTAATTTGGCTAGGGAATATCAAATGTCAGAAATGTGCCACAGACCAAAATCATCTTTTAGACTGGATCTGTAGATCTTCTGGAGAGTCAATATTAATTTGTTGTCTTAATTTGTATACATTGATCAATATGGATATGAAAACCCAAAATTTGACTTGGATAATCTAAAAATGTATATTAAACCTATGCTTGATAACTTGCCTAGTAGAGAAATTTTCATAGGATTACAGGAAAACTTATAAAGCACATTTAGAATAGAATGAGAGCCAGGCTACTTCAAGGATCTACAGAACATTGACTAATAATCCCATCCTGATGAATGGGATGAATCAGCTTTACTATTACTCCTGGGAGAGACTTGAATCCTTTCTCCCTTTTAATACTTGCTTTCTGATTTACCCTTCCTTCAAAACCAAGCACAGTAAAGAAAAGGCGACTAAAAGAGAGAGAGAGAGAGAGAGAGAGAGAATTAAGAAATAAAGAAAAGAGAAAAGAAAAAAAAGAGAACAATCAGAAAAGAAAGGAAGAAAGTATACATACTTGAGTTCTGTTAAAAACTCTGTAAAAAAAAAAATAAGTACTGGGACAGTGAATAATACTACATGCCAGCCAGGATTGAGTGAAAATTATTCAATATTAACTATCTGTTCTAGTGATCTACTGCTGTGTAACAAATTATTAAAAAATAAAACACACACACGCACACACACATGCACAAACAGTGACTTGACAATGACACTTATTTTATTCCATTTCAAGGCTTCTGTGAGCCAAGAATTTGGGAAGGGCTCAGCTAGGTAGTTCAGGTCCCAGTCACCCAGGTGGTTGCTATCAGAAGGAGGTGTTAGAGCAATGGGAGCCAAAGAATCCAGAAGCTACATGGGCATCTCTCTTCAGGGAATCTCACATCTATCTTAACATTGCAGTTAGTCTCTCCCTGTAGACTTGTTTGAGCTTCCTCACAGCATGGTAATTTGAAGCCAGACTGTTGATATGGGTGCCTAGGGCTCGAGAAGTAAATGCGCCAAGAGAACCAGGCAAAACCTACGTTGCCTTTGTAGCCTAGCCTCAGAAGTTATGCAGCATAATTTTTGCCATGGTCACGAGCCCATCCAGATGGAAGGAGAGGGAACTGAGTCCCCACCTCTTAATGGGAGGAGAGACAAAATCACATTGAAAGAAGAACATGTGTGTTGGGAGAGATTGTTGGAAAATACAATCTGTCACTTTTGGAAAATACAATCTGCTAAGTATGGACCCAAAACAGACTAAACTCAGTATAAGATGCCTGGTGATGCCTTAAAGTCCTCGTAATGTTTGCCTCTTCCCTGACTTCTCCATCTCCCTTGTTCAGGGCTGAGAGCAGACAGGATAAATCCTAGTGCAACTCACTGCTTGATATTTTTAATACACCTCACAGAACAGGAGTGAAGTTGTGAAGGAAGTAAAATCAATTCCGATAAATGAATTACTTTTTTTCATAATGGTTTTATGAATATGAGGAATATTATTTTTATAGGGCTATTTTTGAACACCTCAATCACAAAAGAAATTAGTTCTTTCTCAAGGAAATGATAGAAGACCTTTGTGGTTTTGGTATAGGACATTTCATAATTCAAAGCATATTTATTGTACTTCCACCATGTGCCAAGTGCTGTTCTTGGTGATGGGAATGCAGTAAACAAAACAAAACGAAAAACATCTTTGCCTCCATATGGCTTATCTGAATGCACTGTTCACCCAGAAAAAGGACACTCTCTCGTAAGTGCATATGTATTCAATTTCTTCTACCACTAATAGATAAGCCCCCCAGGGCAGGAACTATGTCGTTTTCACTCCTGTATCCCCAGCCTAGCATAGTGCCTGGAGGAGAGCGAGTATTCAATAAACATTTGTTGAATTAATGTACAGATATGAAGAAATTCAGACCAGTTGCTTAAAGCAAAGGGCTTTCCTGAGAAAGTAGTCAGTATGTCCTCTTCTTCAAGGACTGGCACTAGACTACCTCGAGGAGACTGCTAAACTCTATCCTTGGCCATAAAGAGTGTCTGAAATGCAAGCAAGGAGTGGAGACTGGTTTTCTGTTATGTTCTCAGTAAGAGAAGAATAAAGAAATCTGTATGATTTAAGCCTCGTAGTTCTCTTGTGTTTGTCATTGTTGCTTTTCTCTGTTTCCCTGTGGTGACTAATAGTAATTTTTAAAAAATGTCCTGTGTACTTGTCCTTTGGGGACTGGAAGGAAGGAGGAAGCTGGGGAGACTTGCTTTCCGCAAGGAAGCTGGAGGGGAGAGGATCCTCAGGGGACAGAGTTGACGTTGGCTGCTTTGGAGAGCAGGGAGTAGGTGGATTCCCCAAGGACTGGCACAAGGAAAGGCAGGGAAAGCCGGGGCTGCAGAGGGTCCTGAAACTCAAGGGTGCAAATGCCTTTGTTCTTACTTGACCAATTCGTGCCCGAAATTTCCCTGTATAGAATTAAAAACAAATTAGTGCTCTTCTCATGCTTTCACTTTTGTGTTCTCTCTGTTGGTTAAATAAAAAATTCCAGTGGATACACACTGGAAAGTTTTCCGAAGCTCTGTCCTGATTTTTTCTTCCTTTATTTATAATCACTCATCTAGTCTTGTTATTTCTGCCTGTCGATGTCTTTCAGTCTGTCCCCTCACTGACTCTACCTGTGCTCGGACCTGGATTACCATAGCTGTCCCCTAATTGGTTTCCAACATGAGAACCTTTTTTTCCATGCTACACTGACTCTTAAAAGCAAATTTGATTATGTCCTTCTCTCTTTCTCTCTGCTGTGAAGGCCTGCCTCTCCCAAGGGAAAGCACCAAACCTTAGCATATGAGGCCTCAGCTCTCCATACTACTTTCTGATTCATTTTTTGTGTCTCTTCCCCCAAACACATCCTACACTCTGGTCATATGGGTTTGCTCACTGAACCGCAAGTATGCCATACTATTCCAAATGATTGACATATACATTTCCATATAATGTTCACTTTGCTGAGGATGTACTTCCTTTTCTCTCTAACAGCTAGGTGAAATATTCCTTCCAATTGTGAAGCCTTTATTCCTTCCATCCCCCGACCTCCCAAGCAACCATAGGCTTCCATAGTCTATATTTATGTTCTTGGTCTGGATGGGTTTCTTCACTACACTGTGACTTTCTTCAGAGAAAGGATTTTGTGTTAACATAACACATATTGCCTAGCACAACACATATTGCGAAATTGGTAAGTGACACACATGAGGTGAATGAATGAATGTGAGAAGGCATGGATAGTTTTGGCTCTCAGAAATGGGATGCTGTGGTGCTAGGGAAAAAGAAGAAGTGCAAGTCCAGGTAGATGTGGAAGAGACCAATCTGTTACATGTCACTGATTGTACCTAGAAAGTTACCTTTTTATTGCTTAGGGTAAAAAGACAGTAAACCAGGAGGTGCTGGTACAGTGTTCAGTGTTTGGGCAGCTAGAAAGCCTCAGCTCTATGTGGGATATGCAATTCTGTTCTTGAATGAAAGGAGAATGCTAGCTTCAAGCAAAGTAGCTTCTTAAGGCAGCATATGCAATTGTACCTAAAGGGAGTGTTCAGTTTTCTGCATGGCAAAAGTGTCTACTTTCAGGTATCCTGTGTGTGGCCAGCTCAGCTCATCTAGAAACAATGACTTTAGCCAGGTAGTACATTCCAAAGAGATGAGTAAATTTTTCACATATTAATGCAAGAACAGATTCACTAATGATTATTAAATAGCCAATATTTTAGTCTGCTTAGTCTACTGTAACAATACTGTAGATGGGTGGCTTAAAGGATAGAAAAGTGTTTCTTATAGTTCAATGCTGGGGAATGCAATGTCAATGTGTCTGCAGATTTAAGTGTCAGGTGAGGGCCTGCTTCCTGGCTTATAGATAGCTGTCTTCTCTCAGCTGAGACAGAGGGAGAGAGAGATTTTATGTATTTTCCTTTTCTTATAAGGGCACAAATCCCATCATGAAGATACCTCCCTTATAATCCCATCTAAAGTTAATTACTTCCCCAAAACTCCACTTCCAAATACCATCATTATGTAGAGGCACAATATTCAGTCCTTAATAGTCAATTAAGAATGATCCCAAAACAGCAGTAATTATAAATAACAATAAAAATAAACTATAGGAATAGTGTACTAGCTGAGATTTACTGAAAGTTTGTTGTGTGGCAGTCAACATTTTAAGAATTTTTAATATTTTAGACCATTTAATCCTCCTATTGACTCTGTGAGGGAGGTGTTACTATACTGCTTATTTTACAGATGAAAATTTTGAAGTACAGAAAGCTTTAGTAACTACCCTGAGGACATTCAAGTAGTGATTAACAGAATTGGAAATCAAACTTAGTCTGGCTCCAAAGCTCATACTTTTAAGCACAATGCTGAATTTAGATGAAGAAATAATCAGAGATCTTCTAACTTAATAACTTTTTACTTTTTTGTAGTCATGTAAGCATTTATCCAAAAAAATGTTATTTCAAAAAGTCTAGTATATAAAACAGATACATGCTGAACAAGACGTCTATTCTTAACAATATGGTGGAGCAGGTACACTGAATGCATTCATTCTATTAAAAATGGGAAATGAATTTCTTTAATGTTTAAATGTGCATTTTGTCACTCAACAAAATTGGAGAAGCATCAAGGGATAGAAAAAAAAAAGGTGGGATCAGAAATCTACTGTAATAAAATAGAGGTTTTTGGAAAAGTACCTGGAGATTTCCAGTAAGCTACAGCAATTTTTTTTTTAACAGACATGTAGAGAAGAGGAGAAAAAGTCTTGGACCCATACAAGTACAATCACACTTAAATCTGGGATTTGTGACAAGATACTCCTCAGAAAAAGGGTGAATACACACACACACACACACACACACACACACACACACACACACACATATGTCATGTGAAGGGAGAAAGTAAAGGAAATTGTCAATCCTAGCCTTGAGGCTTAGGTGAGATAAATTTTTAAATGTTGTCTCTAAAAGTCTTGAACTACATATTACTCACCCTACCAGTTGACAATTAGGATCTATAGTACCTAAAAATCCTGAATCAAGAAATTATTTAAAATATTTTTGGGACTAGAGTTCCCCAAAGGGTCTGGCAGAAACAAATGCAAATCATCTCTCCAGACATGCATTCTCAGCCCAGATGTTATAGAATTCCATAGATAAAACTCCAAAGGAACATAAACTTACAGAAAAATTAAAAAGAAATACGTAAAGAAATGAGGCATGTGGTTTTGCATCCAACACATAATGAGCTTGGATGTCATCACTCCCTTCTCAAATGAACGAAGCTGAACAAACTGAAAATCAACAACTCTTCTTAGATCCATTAGAGAACAAAGGTAACAGGGCAAGCTGGTGCCGCCTAACATGGACAGAAAAGTGGACACCAAGAACCACATTACCTTCTGCTTCCTTAGAGTGGAAGCCTGAAGCAGAATCCTGTTGCTGGAGTCTGTGCTCACAAGAGCACTCAAAATGTGATTGAAGCGGTTGAATGTAGACTAGCCTGGGAGTTAAAGCTGACCTTTCAGGGGCTCCCATACTTTTGTGAATTTTACCTCCAAGAGCTACACTCCATTCTCAGGGTGAAGATTAGACAAAACTCCTTTTATACTTTTTCAGAGAAAAGTAACCACTTTGAAATATTCCCAGCTCATTCTCTTCCCTTTAACAAAAAAAGTGCCCTTAGTCCTCCAAAGAAACTATTTTTTTGGAGTGTTATTTTTTTATAGTTTATTGTCAAATTGGTTTCCATATAACAACCTGTGCTCATCCCCACAAGTGGCCTCCTCCATGCCCATCACCCCCTTCCCCTCTCCCCCACCTCCATCAGCTCTCAGTTTGTTCTCAGTATTCAAGAGTCTTTCATGGTTTGCCTCCCTCCCTCTCCCCAACTATTTTCTCTCCTTCTCCTCCCCTATGGTCCTCTGTTAAGTTTCTCCTGTTCTGCTTATAAGTAAAAACATGTGGTATCTGTCTTTTTCTGCCTGACTTATTTCATTCAGCATAACACCCTCAAGTTCCACCCATGTTGCTACACATGGCCAGATTTCATTCTTCTCATTGCCATGTAGTATTCCATCATGTAGATAAACCACATCTTCTTGATTCATTCATCAGTTGATGGACATTTAGGCTCTTTCCATGATTTGGCTGTTGTTGAGTGCTGCTATGAACATTGAGCTACATATGCCTCTAGGCATCAGCATTCCTGTAACCCTTGGGTAAATTCTTAGCAGTGCTATTGATGGGTCATAGGGGAGTTCTACTGTGAATTTTTTGAGAAACCTCCACACTATTTTCCAGAGGGGCTGCACTAGTTTACATTCCCACCAACAGTGTAGGAGGATGCTCATTTCTCCATATCCTTGCCAGCATCTATAGTCTTCTGATTTGTTCATTTTAGCCACTCTGACCTGCATGAGGTGGTATCTCAGTGTGGTTTTGATTTGTATTTCCCTGGTGATGAGATGCTGAGCATCATTTCATGTGTCTATTGGCCATCTGGATGTCCTCTTTGGAGAAGTGTCTGTTCATGTCTTCTGCCCATTTATTTACTGGAAACATGCAGTCTCTTTAGCAGATGGTGCTGGGAGAACTGGACAGCAACGTGCAAAAGAATGAAACTAGATCACTTTCTTACACCATACACAAAAATAAACTCAAAATGGATGAAGGACCTGAATGTGAGACAGGAAACTATCAAAACACTAGAAGAGAGAGCAGGAAACAACCTCCTTGACCTCAACCGCAGCAATTGCTTACTTGACACATCCCCAAAGGCAAGAGAATCAAGAGCAAAAATGGACTATTGGGACCTCATGAAGATAAAAAGCTTCTGCATGACAAAGGAAACAATCAATAAAGCTAAAAGGCAACCAACAGAATGGGGAAAGATAATTGCAAATGACATATCAGAAAAAGGGCTAGTAGCCAAAGAAACTATTCTACCATTGCCTCCCCAACTTGAGTCTTACCAGAGCCTAACTGACCTGGAGAAAGAGAAATATCTCACTCCAGCCCTCTCAAACCTTCTTGTTTACCTAAGAGACAGGGAAAAAGTTGAAAAGGACTTTTGACGTTCACAATCAAGGGATATTAGCTCACTAAAAGACAGAGATCGAATCAGAGGATTGGATAGGATGAGTACCCTTTTTCCCTCACATCACCACTGTATCAATCAGGCTTCTGTATAACAGTGGATTTCACTTAAAAGAACTGGAAACTTCAGATCCTATTTAAGAGGGAGCCTCTGGGAAACCCAATGACATCAGAGGAGGTTAAAAACAAGGACAGTAAAAAAAAAAAATGAGATTCTGACACCTACAGCTATAACAAACAGTAAACACAGGCTAATTCCTAAACAAATAAACATACACCTCCCACTGAAGGTCTATTTACTCAATTCCTTTATGTGTCCTTTCATTTCTGGCTTTCAACAAAACATTGCGAGGCATTATAAAAGGCTGCAAAAGCAATCTAAAAACAAAACAAAACGCAAAGTAAGCATCAAAACTAAACAGAGATTTTTGGAATTACCAGACTGGAAATTTAAAACACCTTTGATTAAAATACTAAGGGCAGTAATGGAAAACTGGAAACCATGCATGAACAGATGGCAATTTGAACAGAGATGGAAATTCAAAAAATTAAAAAATTAAAAAATTTTAAAAAACTCAGAGGAAATGCTAGAAATCAAAAACACTGTAATAGAAATGAAGAATGCCTCTGTTGGGCTTATCAATAGACTGAACATTGCAGAGAAAATAATCAGTGAGCTTGAAGATATGTCTATAGGAACTTCTAAAACTGAAATGCTAAAAGAAAGAGAATTTTTAAAAAATGCAAGAGCATATCTAAGAACTATGGGACAATTACAGAAAGTGGAACATATGTGTATTGAAATACCAAAAAAAGAAATATATTCAGAAGAAATGTTTGAAGGAATAGTGGGTGAGAATTTCTGAAAATTAATACAAACCCCAAATCAGAAAATTCCTGAAAGCTTGGAAAACACCGAGTAGGATAAACACCAGAAAAATAAAATAAATATTTAAAGATATGTACACCTACGCAGATCATATTCAAAGATCAAGGACAAAAATAAAAAATCTTGAAAGGAGACAGATTTAAAAAAAGAAATAATGCAAAATGAAGGTCAATACAAAAAACTATAGGCGGGGAGGCACCTGGGTGGCTTAGTCGGTTGGGCGTCCGACTTTCCATTAGGTCGTGATCTCGCGGTTCGTGGGTTCGAGCCCCGCGTCGGGCTCTGTGCTGCCAGCTCAGAGCCTGGAGCCTGTTTCAGAGTCTGTGACTCCCTCTCTCTCTGACCCTCCCCTGCTCACGCTGTCTCTCTCTCTCTTTCCTAGAAATAAATAAAAATATTTTTTAAAAAAACCCTATAGGCTCAGACACACAGACTTTTTATTATTTAAAATATTAATATATTAATATATAATATTATATATTAATTAATATATTAATATTTAGCATATAATAAAATACACAGTGTTAAATATATTTAAATATAATGTGATATATATTTAAATAGATAAAATGGAATCAAAGTGATTAAGCAGATTTGGGAAAATAATCTGATATAGTTCTATAAATAAGAAAAAACACCTCTCCTGTTATGGTACTCCAAATGTATAGAACCAATAAAAAAGGATGTAGATATGTGTCTATACTATCTATATCTATCTCTGTATCTATCTATATAATCTATCTATCAATCATTTATTTGAAGGAATTGGCTCACACAATTATGGAGACTGGCAAATCCAAAATCTGCAGAATGATCCAGGAGACTAGAGACAGGAGAAGAGCTGAGGTTGTAGTTGAAGTCCTAAGATCATCTGCTAGCAAAATTCCTTCTTGTTCTGGGAAAGTCAACGGTTTTTTTTTTTTTTTTCTATTTAAATCTTCAACTGAATAGAAGAGATTTGCCCACATTATGGAGGGCTATTTGATCTACTCAAAGCCGATCTATTTATGAAAGGTTATCTGATCTACTCAAAGTCTATTTAAATGTTAATATCATTAAAAAATTTTTCACAGGGGCGCCTGGGTGGCTTAGTCGGTTAAGCGTCCGACTTTCGCTTGGGTCATGATCTCGCAGTTCGTGGGTTCGAGCCCCGTGTCGTGCTCTGTGCTGACTGCCAGCTCAGAGCCTGGAGCCTGTTTCAGTCTGTGACTCCCTCTCTCTCTGACCCTCCCCTGCTCACGCTGTCTCTCTCTCTCTCCTAGAAATAAAAATAAAAAAATACATTAAAAAAAAAAAAGAAAAAAAAAATTTTTTCACAGAAATGTCCAAGATAATGTTTGACTAAATAGCTAGGCACATTGACTCAGTCAACTTGGCACCTAAAATTAACCATCCCAACTCTGTATGAATGTGGTAGATTGAATTACTAGCTGTGTCCTTCAGTCTTCCTTATATCAACACCATTTGACATAGAGTTTGGTAATTTCTTCACTTGGACTGTAGTATATTTTCTTGTATCTTAACTTTGACATCAGCCATGGTACCTAGTATAGCTAATATTCTAAGGTGGGAGCGAGGAGTGTCAATTCTGAACTCAGGATTTACAAGATTTTTGTATTTCCATTGCTTCTCTTCTATTTCTGCCATCATCATTAGAAAAATATGTCAGGAATGAAAACCGGAGAGCAGAGTCATTCCAGTTGAATTTCCCTAGCCAAGCTAAGCCCAAGTTTATCAACCCCCCAGTTGATCTACATATATCTTGAGTCAGTAGTTTTGAGCTAAGCTTACCCAGTATCAGCCAATTTCCAAACAATTCATAGACTAGGCGGAGACAATAAATGGCCATTTGTTTAAGCTACTCAGTTTTGTGTTGTTTTTAGGTAGCAATAGTTAGTGAATATAATGAGGTAGGTAGAAACTTAAGTGTAACTGAAGAGACCTGGTAATTAGAGGGTGAATTGAAGTAAAATACTTGACATGTACTACAGACAAAGAACAAAAAAATATAAAAGGAAGGTTAAAACTATGAATGATAGAGATGGTCTACAAATGACAATTTCAATTCACAGACAAGAAAGTAAATTGTAGAAAAGAAATAGTATTCAAAATATGTAAGACTCCTAAAAATCAACACAAAAAATAAAAAACAACCTCAAGAGAAAATAGTGATAAAAAAACATAAATAGGAATTCCATCGAAGGGAACTTCAAGTAGCTAATAAATATATGAATTTCTCCACTCATCATCAGGAAATGGAAAATTACAAGAATGGTGATGTACAAAGGGCTGGAATTTAGCCTGAGCTGTTTTACTAAAATCAAAAAATACAACATTGATTCCCAGATAAGGTAGAAAATATACTGATATAATAGTCTATAATCATGAGTCCAAGGAGTTGGGGAAAGTCTGTGTCATCTTGTCACTATTGTTTATTAATAGCAAGGGCACTAATACTTTATATTTGGTTTTACTGAGATCCTCAGAAATTTCTGCTATAGAAACTGTTTAAGTAGCAAAAAAAGTGCCTATCTGATCAAGAAGGTTTAAGACTGGGATGAAACTGTATGTTGAACTCTCTTTTTCTGAGATGTGCCATGCACATGCTTACAGTCCCTGACTGAGAAAAAAAAAATCCATTCAGTATGACCCTTACAGAGAGCGGACACTGGAAATCATGCCTATTATCCCTGAACTTCTTGTTGGGAGGCAGTCTTTGGCTTTGATGCATAATTGGATTTTGATCCCTAATTTAGTTCTGTTGAAACTATTTTGTATTATTTTCCCACGATAAAATGTAGATTTGTAAACTTTACTAGGGTTCTGTGAATCTTCGTATGTAATCTAACCCTGTCTAACTGCTAGTGGTAGTGCAGGTGAGGTAAAAGTTTAGCCCTCCAAGCTGACAAAAATTAAAATCTGGAATAGCAAGTATTGATCAGATCTAGAACTACAGGGATTTTCATATACTACCCATTGAATTATGCATTGATACAACCAATTTTGGAAGTACTTTGGCATTATCTGTCAAAGTTGAAATGAGTATACCCTAAGATCCTAAACTGTTTCTTTGTAATACATACTTTTGAAAAGCTCATGCTCATGAGCAACAAGAGATGTGTATAAGAATTTTTATAGCAGTACTTGGATCTAAATCAGATATCTAGCAACAAGAGAATATATATACATACATTTTTATGGCTGAGTAATATTCCACTGTATTTATATACTACAACTTCTTTATCCATTCACCAGTCAGTGAACTCGTTCCATAATTTGGCTATTGTTGATAATGCTGCTATACACATCATGCATGTGTTCCTTTAAATTTTTTTTTGTATCCTTTGGGTAAAAACCTAGTAGTGCAATTGCTGTATTATAACATAGTTCCATTTTTAACTTTTGAGGAAACCTTGTACTGTTTTCTTGAATGATTGCACCAGTCTGCATTCCCACCAATGGTGTAAGACGGTTCTCCTTTCTCTGAATCCTCACCAATGTCTGTTGTTTTCTGTGCTGTTAGTTTTATTTTGTTTACTGGCCCTTTATCAGATATGCCATTTGCAAAATATCTTTTCCCATTCCAACTGTTTCCTTTTAGTTTCATTATTTTGCTGTGCAGAAGCTTTTTATCTTGATGAGGTCCTTTGGCCATTGTTAGTACAAGAATAATGAACAGAAAACAGTCACGTAAGATATATATTATGAAACTATTTTTATAAATTTCATAAATGTATAAAAGTAAGAATATATATTTTAAAATATATAAACACACTTTTAAAACTCTGAAGAAAAACAAGGCAATTTTATACAGTAATTTAGGATAGATTATGGTTACCTCTGGTACTATTGTAATGAGAAGAAATGGGTTTAGATGTGAATTAATTTGGTATTGGTTTGTTAATGCTCTATTTCAGGATGGTTTGGTGTATTATTCTATATATCTGAGCAATAGTTTAAAGCAATTTCTTTTGGCCAATGCCATCTACAGAAAGTTAAAGAAATTAAGAACCAAAGAGGCAAGTAGACTACTCTGCCATATAGTTTACTAACAAAGTTGGGTCCAGGTCATCTGACTCATTCATGCTACTTTCTACCTAGCCAAGGAACTCATATAGTGTGGGGTACAGTAAAAGTATAACTTGACATTTTGAATCCATTATGATATAACCATAAGGTAGGATCAAGTGAGAAGAAGCCATTAAAGTAACAGGCTTGATCAAGAACTTAAGTGTGTTGACAGCTAGCTCAGAGCCTGGAGCCTGTTTTCAGATTCTGTGTCTCCCTCTCTGTCTCTCTCTCTCAAAAATAAATAAAACATTAAAAAAAAAAAAGAACTTAAGTGTGGAAGAGATTCAGCACCCTCCCCCCAGACCATACAACAAAGCACCTCAATAGAACAACTTTACTAGATAAAATCCCAGCCAGCAGGAAGCAGTACAGTGCACTCTGCTAGGGTCTTAATCCAAACATGGGGTGTTATTGGAATTCTCTTTAATGAATCTAAGTAACATGGGGGAATGCTTATAATGAGCCACTTGGGAAATTTGGAATATTGCAGTTTGCCTTTCTTCATAATGCTCAATGGCTTAGCAATTTTAAACACAGTTTTTTGTCTGCCTGTTAGGCTCAATAGTAGAAATATATTTCTAGTTTCCTTATATATGTTCAGGCTAGAAGAAATGTGAAGCCAAGAAAGGCTAATCAGCCTTCAGTACTAGGAATTGTTTTATGTAGTGCAACATTTATGTTGGAATTTAATAGACATAAGACATTAGGATTTAGGAAGAGTTTAAAAGAAAATAAGTAAATATTTAGAAAATATAGGGGTTCCTGGGTGGCTCAGTGGTTAAACCTCCTGATTTGGTTTTGGCTGAGGCCATGATCTTATGGTTTTGTGACTTAGAGCCCCATGTCAGGCTCTGCATTGTCAGCATGGAACCTGGTTGGGATTCTCTCTCCCCTCCTCTCTCTGACTACTCCCTGGCTCATGCTGTCTCTGTCTCTCTCAAAAATAAATAATAAATAAAAATTTAAAGAATGTTTGAAAAATATATTTGGAAGATGTAAGACTAATTAAAGTGAGGTGTTGTCACACTTCTTTGAGAAATTGAAAAAACGTTTAAGGTTTTTGCTTGTTTTACTTTTTAGTTTGTTTGTTTTGTCCAAAGATAGAGAAGTTGGCATTTAATCTTGCCCATTTTAAAGATAAAAAGGAGAGGTGAATACTTCTACACAATGGTACCCAACTATGATTCTTTGATGAGCTATATCAGAATATCCTATTTTTTTAAATGAAGATTTATAAAAACTCCCAGAGAGAATCATTTATTTGGACTGAAATTTGGACTCAGAAATTTACATTAATAAAAAAAACATCTTCCAGAATGATTCTGATAGAAAGTTAATACTAAGAATTACTCTTCTCAGTAATTCTAAAATAATGAAAATAGTCAATAATCAGGAATGCAGTGAGATTCTTTATCTTGGTATAGAAATAGGATTGCTCTACCTGTAGGAGTAGTAAAACAGACTACACACTCTCAGATTCTCTGAATCAAGATTGCAAGAGTCAGAACTAGTAATTTATGTGAAGAACACTGTCCTTAATGCCTACCTCCTCTCTGAGTGCACTGTTGACACTAACATGGAAATAAGGCCCCCAGGATACTGGTCAATACCCAAGTTTGGAAAAAAGCAAAAACCGCAATTAGTGAAGCCAACTAGATTTTTCAGTGCTTCTAATGATAGATCATATTTCTTAAGACTTGAAAGATTTATAACATATTCTGTACACCTGGTGCATTCCAGATGAGAGAACTTCGCGTGCTCAGAAGTGAGCGGAAAGATGTGCTGCATTGAACTTTATTGATTTTCCTCTTTGCTTGTATAGTTTTATGATGTTCCATTTTCTCTTTCTCTTGGTTTGGAAATTGTGGCCTCAGTTATTTATTTTTTCCCTTCATTTTGCATTTAAAATGTATATGTAACACTGCATCACTTTTTGTGGTCATAGGTGAAAGATCTTGGTGACTGTTCTGGCCAAGAAAAGATGGTCTAATGAGAGAGGAGTTAATTCTCTTCCTTCTTAAGAGCTATCTCTCAAGTTCACTGTCATTTTAATTTTCTCACATTTTTGAAATGCATTTATACTTTGCTTTTTCATCTCATCACTTTCTGATTTTTAGCACTGAGATCTCACTTTCAAAGATTGTATATTGACAGCTCTGAGTTTTTTCATTTGTATTCTATACCAGGCCCTTTGGTTGTGAACAATTTCCTTCTATAACGTCTTGATATAATTCATCTAGCAAAAGACTAAACAGCTGAATTATGATAGAAGTCAAGATTTGTTGGTGGAAGCTTGGTAATTGATGAGGATCAACTTTGCTAAAAAAATTTTTTTTTCTCTTGTGTTTGCTCAGTTCACACTGTAGTTTTAATTAGGATATTATGTCTTTTGTATTATAAAGTAACTTTGTCTCAATAATCTCAAAGTTTGGGATATGCTAACCAATTATATATTGAAATCCTGTTTGGGCTCATGGCCCATGGCACAGAGTTCAACCTCTAATCTTGGTAGTTCTTTTCAATATCTGGTGAATTAATATGCTAGATTAGAGAATGACAGTATATGGGTCATTGCTGGCTTTAAGGCTAGAATCAAAGTAGCATTACTCTCCTTGTTAAGAAAAATGATTTGAACACATTAAAAGAGGCCAAAAGAAGAGGTTCTTCTTGTCGACTGTTAATCATATGAGTTCCTGCCGAAGGTACTCATTATTATATCAGCATTCCCAGATTTCAGACATCCCCAGAATATTGCCACATACTTTCTCTCATTGCATACTACTGATAGTAGTATAATTAGTTTTAACTTCATAATATTGCCATTTTTGTAGGTCAAAAATGAGTGAATATTGAGAATTTCATATAACTCAACCTACTAGTCAATATTTTCTATTGATTCACTTTTTAACTCACATATTATCTTTAATAGTAAAAAAAAAAATCACTACCACAGAAAGAAAACTTGTACCACTGTGATAAATAGAATGTAATTCTACAAACAAATGCCATAAAAGCAAAATAACAGAAAAGGACAACGTCATTAAATTCTAGATACTGCAGGCTACCAAGTGCTCAAAGAAATTTTCATGTCTTTGCTAAGAAGACAGATTAGCGAGAGAATAGATGCCTTAAAACCAGCAAAAATCAAATGAAGACTTCTTTTGTTGAGATAGTCAGTACGGAAAAAAATTTTTTAAAGGAAGTAACTCTTTCCATCTGTGATTTAATATTATTTGATTCCATACTCTGGAACATGTCCTACATTTTGGAAAGTACCATGTTAGGTCCTTTATTTTGCCCAGTTTTCTCTTTTGTGTTTGAAGAGCACTTCAAAGCATGCAAGAAATGACACAGCTATTCATGTGCCAACATCTAGGGCTGAGTTAATTTCATAAACAATGTCAAATGAAGCAGCTGATATCTTGTGGAGGGTCCACAATTTTCCTAACATCTTTTACCAAAGTATATGTTTTAATTTTATATAATTTTTATTTATATTCTGTTTCTCTCTTCTAGTCTCTATGAATTCAGGATCTTCTCTCCTTTCTAGGTTAGTGCTAAGAAGTGAACAAATTAAGTAAAAGTACACATTTAACTCAATGAGTAAAACAAAAGATGTGGAAAAAGTGATATTTCCAAAAGAAAAATTTAGTTGATTCCTTTATCCTTTGTATAACTCAGCTTCTGAATTATTAAACTGGTATGCCACACCTTGAAGAAGATGCACTCATTGTTCACTTAACCCCTCAATTAACGTACTGACTTCTGGAAATGGGATATTTTGGTTCAATATACATATATTGTATGTATATACAATCACTGATAATTTTGCAAATAGTACAAAATTGTATGCATTTTAAAATTAAAAGTCATAACTGACTTAAAAACTTTAAGCATTCTCCTTCCACAAATGAAGGAATATTATTCTGAATCAACTCTCCTGATGCAAACAACCAATAAAAATGAACAAATTATATATGTAATAAAAAAACGAAAACGAAAATACTAACAAGCTTGTAAAGGCAGTGAGAACTTTAAGGGTCAAGATTTTGAAAATAAAAAAAATTCTGAGAAGTGAATCCCTAATGCGAAACATTTTTCTTCTTGACTTATTGCCAATTCGGAAAGTCAAAATGATGACTGAAGACTGAGAAGGCTGCCTAATCCTAGTAATAAGGCAAAACAGAAACAATCATCAGGAGTAGAGCCAGATCTCTAACCACTTCAATTACTGATTAAGTTAAAGTGGTTTTCCCTTAAATTAGCACCTGGGCAGAAGAAAATGTAAATATATAAGGGGGAATGTGTTCTCATCTAAAATATCATTTTTACTCTAACTTTTTTATGCAGTATTTGATGTAACCTACTACATGGAAAGACAATGATTCACTGAAAACTGAAGAGGATAAAATGGGAAATGGAAACAAATCCATGGAAGACATTACAAATTGACGTTATTTGGCACAGCCTGAAAAATATCTATATTTACTAACTATAAGAAAGTATATGACAAGACAGAGAGCTATTTCAGGCAAACTTAAGGTATAATTAAGAATAAAATAAAAAGTATAGAACTGAAAATAGAAGAATTGAAATTTAAAACTCAGTGGGATGTTTTCAGAAGATTAAAGACAGCTGAAGAAAGAGTCAGTGAACTGGAAGACAAATCAAAAGAAAATACACAAACTGAAGAGTGAAAAGACAAATGAACAGAAAACAGAAGAAACATTAGAAACCAGTGTGATACAGTGAAAAATTCTAATATATATATATGTATTTGGAATATAAGAAGGAAAGGATGAAGAGATGTAAGTAGAGGCAATATTTGAAGACATATGTCTAAGAATCTTGGAAAAGATATCATCCAAAAATGGAAAAAAAATTACAAACCTCAAACAGGATGAGTGCAAACAACAACAACAACAACAACAACAACAACAACAACAACACACACACACACACATTTAAGAATATCATAGTAATGTTGAAAGACAATGTCAAAATGTTAAAAGGGGATGGGGTAGGGAAATAATTGCTCACCTTAAATTTAATATTCAGAAACTGATGCTTACAAAAGTTAAGGTATTTTCTGACAAAGCAAAGCCAAAAGAATTGGCTGCTATCATCACTCAGTAAAGGGAATACTAAAAGTCAAACAGGAAAAAAGTTACCCCAAGAACAAATAAAAGTGAATAAAGATGGCTATAAATGTTTACAACCACAAATGGACATTCACTGTTTAAAACAACAACAAATAATGCTGGCTTATACTCAGAATTAAAAATATGACAACTTTAATCTATAAATCAGCCCATATATATGTATATAATCATATAATTATATTATTAAATAATTTATATGTTATATATATATAAAATCTTCAGTAAATTGAACAATAGTAAGTGCAATAATAATTATACCCTTAAAATGGAGAGAGAGAGAGAGCAAGAGAGAGAGAGATGAAAATTGGGACAAACAAAAACAAATAGTAAGATGGTAGATATAAACCAAATATATTTATATTTATATGAAGTATACATAGACTCATACTACAGAGAAATGTAAGTATTTTCAGACTAGGTAACAGAAACTCAATTATATGAAGATATTCCTTAAATACAGGAATTCTGAATGATTGAAAGAAAAGACTAGAAATGCTAAGCAATCTAAACATCATACAAATACCAAACAAAGAAGGGTTGAACATAAAAACAAACATTTTAGATGTAAAGAAACATTTCATTGATAGAGTGGTCAATTAATCAGAAAGATAAAATAATTCTGAAATCTCACACTCAGTAAACTGCTTTAGGAAATACAGTAAAAATACACAGCACTAAGAGGAAATACATAAATCTATATCATAGTGAGAATTTTAACAAAACTCTACTATTAACTAAGAACAAAATAAATTAGGAAAATTTAAAAGTATACTTGGCCTAATTGACAAATATAGAGCTCAAGAATTTCAGAATAAACTTTACTTTCAAATGCACATAGAACATTGACCAAAGTTTACCCTATGCTGGGCTATACAACAAATGTCAAAAGATTGAAAACGTAGAGCTTTTCTCTGACTAAAGTGGAAATAACTGGAAAACAATGAAAAAATATATAGTTTCAAAATCCCCATATATTTGGAAAATAAAAAATTAAATGTTTTTGTTGTAAGTAGACTAGTAATTTTACCAATAATAATTATAGCATTTATTGACTACTTACTATAGGCCAGATACTGTTTTAATTTTAGAAAATATATATGATGTCTATATGTAAAATTAACCATTCCAGAGAAAAACAATGGGATGATTATGGGAAATAATAATAGTTAATATTTATTTAACACTGAGCATTGCTAGGCATTGCGCCAAGAAATATTTTCATGAGTATTGTCTAGAGGGAAGGGGATAGGTGAAATAGATGAAGGCAATTAAGAGATATGTACTTCCAGTTATAAAGTAAATAAGTCACAAGGATGAAAGTAGAGTATGGGGAATATAGTCAATAATATTGTAATAACTTGGTGTGATAACAGATGGTAACCACACTTATGGTGAGCATTTCATAATGTATATAATTGTCAACTCACTATGTTGTTTGAAACTAATGTAATATTATATATCAACTATACTTCAAATTAAAAACAAGAATGTAACAAAACTTTATCGCCTGCAGTTTTAGATAAAAAATCCAAGGTTTGAATGAATGGAATTAATTTACTTAGAACAGCATTGCCTGTGAGCAGCAAGATTAGTACCAGAATACAGGCTACATCATAGTAGAGTTCACGCTCAGACATCACCTATTTACACACCTAAAACTTGGCTGGTAAAAAAAAAACAAAAAACAAAAAAACTGTTTTAAGTTTATTTATTTTTGAGAGAGACAGAGAGAGAGAGAACAAGTAGAGGAGAGACACAGAGAGAGTGACAGAGGATCTGAAGTTGGCTCCACGCTGACAGCAGAGAGCTTAATGTGGGGCTTGAACTCATGAACCATGAGATCGTGACCTGAGGCGAAGTTGGATGCTTAACTGACTGAGCCACCCAGGTGCCCCTGGCTAGTAAAATTTTATATTTACTTCTAATTTTTAAAATTAACAAATTCATTTAAAATAAAATGTAGAAATACTAAGCAGTATATATGTATCCTAAATTAAAATAAACACAATGTTTAAAGGCAAATCAGTAGAAGTAGTCACATCAAAATCAATATAGAGAAAGTTTGTTATAATTCTACCCTCCCCCCCAATGCACCACAATGTTAAACATTATGCCAGGAGTGCTTTCTAATGTAATTAAGGTGAAATATAATGTTTGTTATAAATACTGAATATTTAAAGCAAAATATCATTATTTACAGATATAATGATTGTATGCCTCCAAAATAAAAGAAAATCAAGTTTAAAATTATTTTAATTAATAAGTATTCAAAATATAAAGAATTATAAGATATTACAAAGAACAAGGACTTTCCTATACTAGTTATAGCCAGTAGAAAATAGAGTGAAGACAAAATATCCTAGCCAAAAAGTGACAGAAAATATAGGTATCTAGAAACAAATGTTAACAAGAGAATATGACGCCCTCAGAAGGATATTAGCCAAAAAAAATTAATGAAAGACATTAAGAAGTTGATTATATGAAAAATATACATAATTATTATTTTTTTTTATTTCTAGGAGAGAGAGAGACAGCATGAGCAGGGGAGGGTCAGAGAGAGAGGGAGTCACAGACTGAAACAGGCTCCAGGCTCTGAGCTGGCAGTCAGCACAGAGCCCAACGCAGGGCTCGAACCCACGAACCGTGAGATCACGACCTAAGCGAAAGTCGGACACCTAACCAAGTAAGCCACCCAGGCGCCCCAAAATATACATAATTCTGAATTAATGTATATTTAATGCTAATCAAAACCCCAGTAGAATAATTTTCTTACTGGGAAAACTGTCAAGTTCTGGAAAATATTTATGATTAGGTAAAACAAAGTTTAAAGAGGAGAAATAATAAAAGAAGATTTTTTTTTTTTACCAGATACTGAAATAAGATGTTTCAAAGTTACAAAAATTAGGTGTGTTCCAATTCCAGGGGTAAGCAACATATTACTAATTATTAAATCCCACTATATTAAAAATATCAGAAAAATACAAATACACGAACTAATTTAATATAAAATAAATGTGAAGCAAACAATGAAAGATGCTAAATAACTGCTTTGCTCTTTGGAATAAAGTTTATCCCTAACTCATACCTTAAAATCAAAATTTTAAAAAAAGGAGTATGAAAAATTTATGTGTAAAGTATTTAATCACAACAGTGCTTTTTATATTAAAAGGGACTTTATAATTATGGAATATAAAGTATAACAATTACAGCAGAAACATAATAATTCAAATTAAAATAAAAGGCAAAAATAATCATTCAAATTGACTACAAAAATTAAATATTTCTTTTTTGGAAACAAGATTTGAATCAAAGTCAAAATAAAAAAATAAGATTTCATTTTTCAAATCTTTACCCATTAAACACGGTAATTTATATTTATATAATATGAAAAATATATAGCCACACTCATAACTTCAATATCCGTGCCACAGAGGCCAATAGTAGAAAAGAAAAACTAAAGTTTTAGGTGTGCTGCCTCAGGGTGTCAGAGAATGCTGAAATGGCAGAAATTTGGATTTCTGTTTGTGTTGGAGACTATACGAAGTCACACTGCTTGACTGCTTGAAATTGGTGGCCTGGACTTGGCTCCCTTGTTCAATAACTGAAACCATAATATTAGTGGTACTATAGTCTTTTTTTTTTTTTAATATTTTTATTTTTATTTATTTCTAGGAGAGAGACAGAGAGAGAGAGAGACAGCGTGAGCAGGGGAGGGTCAGAGAGAGAGGGAGTCACAGACTAAAACAGGCTCCAGGCTCTGAGCTGGCAGTCAGCACGGAGCCCGACGCGGGGCTCGAACCCACGAACCGCGAGATCATGACCTAAGCGAAAGTCGGACGCTTAACCGACTAAGCCACCCAGGTGCCCCAGTGGTACTATAGTCTTAAGTACCACATATAGAAGCACCATGTCTAAACAGAAGCAGAAGGCCCAGAAACCAAAGTCTTGGTCAAGCTGCTTGCTACCTCAGTGATTGAATTTGAATACCTCTCCTCACTGTGAGATGTGAGGGTTTTACAGACAGAGATATGACACCTCATTTTTGAATGAAGCTACAGGAACACCATCATACCAGCCTGTGGAATTTCTATAAAGGGAAGGCTAATTAGAGACAAAGGAATAATAACAAGAGTCTCACATAAGATTAGAAATTAAAATTTGAAGTTTAAAAAATAAATTTGAGGGGCGCCTGGGTGGCTTAGTCGGTTAAGCGTCCGATTTTCGCTTAGGTCATGATCTCGCGGTTCGTGGGTTCGAGCCCCGCGTCGGGCTCTGTGCTGACTGCCAGCTCAGAGCCTGGAGCCTGTTTCAGTCTGTGACTCCCTCTCTCTCTGACCCTCCCCTGCTCAAGCTGTCTCTCTCTCTCCTAGAAATAAATAAAACATTAAAAAAAAAAAAAAGGTGTTCCTCAGCACCAACATGATTATTAAAAAAATAATAATAATAAATTTGAAGCTAAGAAAAATGTCAGGAATTAAAATCACTTCCAATAATAAAAATAAAAGCAATCTTTTTAAAAAAATTAATGTTTAAGTATTTTTGAGAAAGAGGAGACAGAGTGTGAGCAGGAGAGGGGCAGAGAGAGAGGGAGACAAAGAATCCAAAGCAGGCTTTAGTCTCTGAGCTGTCAGCACAGAGCCAGATGTGGGGCTCCAACCCAGGAACCATGAGATCATGACCTGAGCTGAAGCCAGCTGCTTAACTGACTGAGCACCTAGGTGCCCCTAAAAAGCAATCTTAAAATGCCTTAAAAATAAATACGTTAAGATACCCTCTTGAACTGTTGGTGGGAATGCAAACTGGTGCAGCCACTCCAGAAAACAGTATGGAAATTCCTCAAACAGTTAAAAAATAAAACTACTCTATGGTCCAGAAATGTCAGTACTACATATTTACCTAAAGGACACGAATATACAGATTTGAAGCGGTACATGCACCCCGATGTTTGTAGCAGCATGATCTGCAATAGCCAAATTATGAAAACAGCCTGTGTCCATCAAATGATCAAATGATGATGGATGAAGAAGTTGTGAAGTTGTGGTGTATATATATATATATATATATATATATATATATATATATATATAAACACATTTTATATATACATATTTTTATAAAATTTAATTCATTTAGAATTTAAAAAACAAATATATACATATATACATATATATAAATAAATATATATATAATATATATATATATATATAAAATTTCACTCATTTAGAATTTAAAAAACAAAAAGGGAAAAGAGAGAGAGGCAAACCAAAAAGCAAACTCTTTTTTTTATAGTTTATTGTCGAGTTGGTTTCCATATAATATCCAGTGCTCATCCCAACAAATGCCCTCCTCCATGCCCATCACCCCCCATTCCCCTCTCCCCCACACCCTCTGAGCCCTCAATTTGTTCTCAGTATTCAATAGTCTCTCATCATTTGCCTCCCTCCCTTTCCCCAACTATTTTTCCCCTTCTTCTCCTGCTTCATCCTCTGTTAACTTCCTCCTAATACACCTATATGTGCAAACATATGGTATTTGTCCTTCTCTGCCTGACTTATTTCGCTCAGCATAACACCCTCAAAGTCCATCCATGTTGCTACACATGGCCAGATTTCATTCTTTCTCATTGCCATGTAGTATTCCATGGTATAGATAAACCACATCTTGATCCATTTGTCAGTTGATGGACATTTAGGCTCTTTGCATGACTTGGCTATTGTTAAAAGTGCTGCTATGAACATTGGGGTACATGTGCCCCTAGGCATCAGCACTCCTGTGTCCCCTGGGTAAATTCCTAGCAGTGCTACCGCTGGGTCATAAGGGAGTTCTATTGTTTTTTGAGGAACCTCAATACTGTTTTCCAGAGGGTTGCACCAGCTTACATTCCCACCAGCAGTGTAAGAGGGTACCCGTTTCTCCACATCCTCGCCAGCTTCTAGAGTCTCCTGATTTGTTCATTTTAGCCACTCTGACCGGCGTGAGGTGGTATCTCAGTGTGGTTTTGATTTCTATTTCCCTGATGATGAGGGATGCTGAGCATTGCTTCATGTGTCTGTGGGCGATCTGGGTGTCCTCTTTGGGGAAGTGTCTGTTCATGTATTCGGCCCATTTCTTCAATGGATTATTTGATTTTTGGGTGTGGAGTTTGATGAATTCCTTATATATTTTGGATACTAGCCCTTTATCTGATATGTCATTTGTAACTATCTTTTCCCATTCCATCAGTTCCCTATTAGTTTTATGGATTGTTTCCTTTGCCATGCAGAAGCTTTTTATCTTGATGAGGTCCCAGTAGTTCATTTTTGCTCTTGATTCCCTTGCCCTTAGGAATATGTCAAGTAAGAAATTGCTGCAGTTGAGGTCAAGGAGTTTTTTTTCCTGTTTTCTCTTCTAAGATATGGATGGTTTCCTGTCTCACATTCAGGTCCTTCATCCATTTTGAGTTTATTTTTGTGTGTGGAGTGAGAAAATGATCTAGTTTCATTCTTCTGCATGTTGCTGTCCGGTTCTCCCAGCACCATCTGTTAAAGAGGATGCCTTTTTTCCATTGGATACTCTTCCCTGCTTTGTCAAATATTAGTTGGCCATACATTTGTGGTCCAATTCTGAGTTCTCTATTCTATTTCATTGGTCTATGTGTCAAAAACAGACTCCTAACCATAGACAACAAACTGGCAATTAGCAGAGGGGAGGTGGTTGGGGGGATGGGTGAAGTAGGTGATGGGGATTAAAGAGTGCACTTGTGATTAAAATCAGGTGTTCTATGGAAATGTCGAATCACTATGTTGTACAACTGAAACTCATATTACATTGTATATTAACTAATGGGAATTTAAATAAAAACTTAAAAAAAGGTTGTGCATTATCTGTAAAATCACAATATTAAAAAAATTTCTCAAGTAGGAAACATATCTCTAAAGAAAAAACAGATATAACAAAGCTATGATAATTGAATTGTGAATGAGTATCAACAAAAACATGAAAATGGAAATAGCATCATAGAAATTTTAAAGGCTTCAATTTCTTGTCAATTCTAGTTTGATACTGTTAAAGAGAAATTTAATCAAATGAAATATGATATAATGGAAGTATTGAAGAATTTAGTTAAAAGCCAAGTCAGAAAGATGAAGAAAGGAAAATCTGTATGAGTGGTTTAAAAATATTGAGGACAAGGCAATAAAATCTACTTGTAATAAAAATAAATGGTACCTATCCAAATTAAAAAGGGTATCCTCTTTTTAAATAAAACTTATCATAGACTAGGCAAAAGGGAAACTCTTTTATAAGTTAGTTAGTGTAACTTACAGATATCAAAACCAGGCAAGGACAGTAAATGGAAATATATATAGAGAAAGAGAAACCACATTTATGAATATAGTGTCAAGAATCTTACATACACTTTAAGTAAATCATACCCAGAAGTGTGTACAACTTATTAAACAGTTGTATACAAAAGTAAATTTCCTTCACTTGGTGAAGAATATCTCTAAAAAGAATATTACAAATATCACACTTAATGGCTATTTAAGTCAGGAATAAGACAATAAAAAAAAAATCTTTTCTGATCATTACTATTAAACTGAGTTCCTAGGCAATGTAATTTGGAAAGAAAAACAGATACATTGTATAATTGAAAGGAAGCACCAATACATATATTACAGGAGTTATGATTGCAAACATAAAATCTAACAGAATTTTTAAACTATCATAATTATTTTAATTACTCATTTTTTTCTTGGATTTTAGGTATATAATCATCTTATTTACAAATTGGGATAGCTTTACTTCATGTTTTGCATTTTCTATACTTTTCAATTATTTGTCTTGACTAACAGAGTTGGCTAACACTTCCAAAACAATGCTATGTGACAGCAATGCAAGGGGACACCCAGTATCTTCTGTCTGACATTAATGTGAGTGCCGCTAGGATTTCTTTTTTATTTTTCTAATGTTTATTTACTTTTGAGAGAGACAGAGACAGAGACAGAGACAGAGCACAAGTGGGGGAGAGACAGAGAGAGAGGGAGACACAGAATCCAAAGCAGGCTCCAGGCTCTGAGCTGTCAGCACAGAGTCCCACGTGGGGCTTGAACTCAGAGCCGTGAGATCATTATCTGTGCTGAAAGTCAGACGCTCAACCAACTGAGGTACCCAGGCTCCCCAGCTGCTAGTATTTCTTAATTAAACATGTTGCTATATTTCAGACTGAAGATGTTATGTTTTAATATATTATGGTAACCTTCTCATTACCAAATCCAACACCCTTTCCCTTCTCTTTCCCAGTCTCCACTTTCCTGACAATGTTTGAAATGTTTTGTCACCTACTTTTTTGTACTTATTGGGGTCACCAAGGAATTATAGTTCACTTTCCCATCCAGATTTTAAAAAATAAAAAATTAGAAAGAAATGGCAGGTCGATATCAAAATATTATCTTAAATACTGATAAAGACTAATGATGAGAACCAAATGGTCCTATTCACTGAATTCCAGAAATCGCTTACCAACATAGCTATATTCCACGTGGGCCCAGAACAGGCCACCCACGTGGGCAGGTGAGACTTGCAGCATAGAGAACCAATGAGGAGCTTGTTCAGGCGCACTTTGAAAAAGAGCTAAGTTTAACAAAATTCTGTTTTTACACCTTAAATATAGAAGTCAAGGAAGGCATTTCTCCTCCCAGCAAGCATGAGCAAGGGTAGAAGAAATCCATGGACAGTTGGGGGAAAACTTCTGTATTAGGCTGCTACTGCTCTGCAACAAATGCCTACACACTTAACAACATAAATGTATTATGTTTCAGTTCTGAAAGTCAGAAGTCTCCAGTGAATATCTGGGGCTAAAATCAAGATATTGTCAAGGTTGTATTCCTTCTAGAGGCTCTAGGAGATAATCTGTTTTCTTGCCTTCCTCACCAGAAGATACAATTCTGCTGGACTCATGATCCCCAGCCAGCAATTACATCATACATCACCTGCACCCATCCTTTATCTTCTTCTCTGACACTGACATTGGCTTTCCCTCCTCTCCCTTGCACATATAGGGATATTTGTGAGCATAGTGGGCTCACCCAAATAATCCAGGACAATCTTCCTGTCTCACGATCCTTAACTGAATCACTTGAAAAGTCCCTTTTGCTACACAAGGTTACATAACCACATGTTCTGAGATTTAATATGCAAGCATCTTTGGGGGAAAGATATTATTCTGCTTACCACAATTTGATTTTATGGAAACCAGGAGGGGGATAGTGGACAAGATGGATTCTTCCATAAAATTCCCCATCTGTTTGCCCACTAAGTTTAATCCTTAAGCCTTTGGTCAATTAAAGATGTGGCTGATTGCTGAACAGGAAAGGTTTGGTCTCTGTCAGAATTACTCTGTTCTCATCCCCAAAAGGTTGTTCTTCCAATGACAAGCAGAACTCTTTGGGGTTTTATCCTTGAGCCAGCTGTGAGCCATTTAGACTGTCCTTATAAAGCTATGAAATGGGTCAGAATTACATGTTATAGAATCAATTCAAAGTCAATCTTTCATCAGAGTTGAAAATTCACTTCCTATCCTACTTTTCATCTCAATTTTGGGCCAGTCACATTGTTCAATGGAGCATATCATAAAATCATCAATCAGATTAGGTGACAACAATTAAGATTCTTCAATAGTGAAATAAACAAGCAGGGCACAATAGTACAACATTAGACCCAGAATTTTCTCAGTTTGAATCTAAACCTTCCCTCGTTAATAAATTTATAAGGAGAAATAAAATTACAAATGTAACAACCCCTTGCAAAGTACAGTCAAACACCAGAAATAATAATGTCAAAAATCTAATTTTTTGCGTGTGTTTAAAGTTCAAAGAATTTTGTTCTCCACAGTTTTATATTCTGTATGGTTTCAGCCAGACACATTTTAAGTGGCTGGTAGCATTGAGATTTTCACAGCAGCTGTAACCTGGACTGTCTTTCCAACAGATCAGTGTACTTTCTTCAGAGTCTCAGAAGATGGGATAACTTACTTCCAAGGCTCTGATGTTTCTAACCTTTTAAAGATTACAGAGAATTAATGGGACACATGAGATTTCCACAGCACTGGCCTCACATCATCACATTGAAGAATGAGCCAATCTTCTTCCTCAAGGGCAGTTATCGGAAGCAAAACCACTTTTGAAGAACCCAGATATGTGCTGCCATCTGTGTTGGTGGCACTGGGGTACTAACTATATGTGGAGAAAACCTGGGTGTCAGAATCATGGCATCACTGAATGCTGGTTAGTCATCTTTTTCTGGAATGCATAACCTGTAAACTTAAATGCAGATTGCAGACATCTCTGGGCAAAAGATTAATTTTCGCACTACCAATTTACCTATTATGTGATGGGAGTAGACATACATGTTTACATATTGTATCTTCTCCCAGAGAATCTCATTTTCTTGTTTTGATTTTCTTTCAACATTTTTTCTTTCAACATTCAGCAGTTTGTAATGTTGATGGCCTCAGTCCTCAAGAATATATCTAGAGTGTCTTTCTTTTTCATCCAGCCTACCCAGATCTCTCATCATTATTATTTTATATTTTTACTGACCTGTATTGGCCTTTCTAATGGTATTCTGACCACTTTCCCATAAGCAGACATTCCATCCTGTTTCCATCATTTCTTACTAAGAAATTATTTAAGTATAAGACACTGGCTTATAGGAGAGGCTTCTCCTTCTTAAGTAATTAACCAATTTGGAGTCAATACAAGAACCATTGCTGGGATGTAACTGTTGAGTCCATGGACAAAACACATCTCCCTCTGGATCTTTCTCTTTCCTGACTATGAAAATCGTTGTCCAAGGGTTTTCCATTCACCATTTTTATTAATTGCTACTGATAACCCATATAACTCTATAGCTTTCATCACTACCTTTATTAAAATTTATCTTTTTTGCTCAGACCATCTGTTTGTGCTCCAACAGTGTAATTTCAATTTTATATTGGACATATACCCTTTGGTTCTTTACCATTATCTTAAATTCAACATGTCCAAAATGAAATTAATCATCGCTCCCTCCCCTACTAACAAACTGGTGTCCAGATTGTTTCCTTGGTTTCTTCAAATGATGGTGCCATGCTCTTGTCACCCAACGTTGAGATTTCAGTATCATTTTTGACTATTGGTGATCTATGCAAAGCTTTTCCATCCTTTTAAACCTGTGTCTGCTTATATATCTTCCATGAAATTGTTTCTCCCAATTAATGTGTGTGTGCATGTGTGTGTATATATATATGTACATACACATCTATAATACATATACATTAACTTATTTATTCATATATATATATACATATATACAAATATGCATATAGATAGAGGGGTGAGGAGAGAAAAGAGGGTAATCTTAACTTTTTTCCCCTTTCATATCCAATTTATCCATGTTCTCCTCACCCATTACATCTATTTCTTTTTTATAGAGAAGGTGTCTCTCATCCCGTGCCAAAGCTAACAGGTACATCCATTCTCTTGTACCTGTAACCCCTTACTTTCTCTGTGTCTTTGATCTGTTTTGTAGCTCCTGTATTTTACTCATTGTATTTTTCATTGAATCTGAAAACATGTTTAGTCTCAAACTTGATTCTCCATTGTACCTTGGGTAATTGATGTCACCACCAATCAAATTCCTCAAACGAAGACCCAAGAACCTATCCTTGACAACCTTGTTTTACAGCTCATACCCAAATATTTGTGAAGCTCTACCTTCTAAATAATGCTAGTATATTTCTTTTCACTGTCACGTACGAGTTCATCTCTTCTTACTCATATGGATTATTTCAAGTTGCCCAGCTGGTAGTCCTGACCTCAGATACTCCCCTGCACTTCAATTAATTTTTCACACTACTGACAGATTTGTTATTCCAAAATAAAACTATGATCATGTTGCATCACTTCCTTGCTTAAAATATTTTAGTGGCTCCCTAGCCTACTGGCTGAAATCCAAATTCCGTAGGGTGACATGCAGGGACCTTGAAGATCTGATGCTAACTTCATCTCATACCACTTCCTCCCATAACCCAACCAGATAAATTATTTCTCAATACATCATCATTTTCTCTCATCTTTTTGTATGAATATTATCTGCACTTAAGTTTTACTTCAGTCTGAATCATCTTTTATCCATTCTTAGCCAAGTATTTCAATATCAAAAAACAATTTTACCTTCTTTGACATGCTAAGAAATATTAGGCATTTCCTTTTCTGGAGTCCTATTTTTTAAAGAGCTCTTAATTCCTCTGCTCTCCATTTTTTGTGCTACCCACATTTAGAATAAAACTCAATGTCTTTTAATGGTCTATAAGGCCATGATCTCGCCTTTGGCTACTTTCCTGACCTCATTTCCTTCCACCTTCTCCCAGCTGACTCTGCTCCAGCAAAATTGGCTTCCTTCCTATTTCCATGCACATTACTATATTTGTTCTTTTGTGCTTGCTGTTTCTTCCGCTTCTTGTCCTTCTCCTCAGATACTTGTCTCGCTGATGTTCTCTCTATAGGTTTCTGCTCAAGCATCACTTCCCTCAAAAGGTTGTTTTTCCTGATTGTGAAGTTTAGGATGGCCTGTGCCTCATATTACCTAGACATCTTGAATTACACTCACCATAATAATATATTCCCAACCTGCCTTCTAAATTATAAGCCTTGACTTGTTTGTAAGAGTATATGTATAACTTGTTGATTATTTTGTAAGTGTTCTGGCTTTGGCAAAGTATGGCTGCTATTAGAGTTCTCTTTTGGAAATAATACTAGAGCCAACTTTTTATCTGAAGGTTATGATTAACTACGGATTAACTTAAACTCAAAAAAGTTTTTTGGAATATTTGACAACTGTTAATAAGGATAATGTGCAATGTAGTGGAATGTTTATCTGGGTTTATTGCATAAACAAACATACCTCAAGGCAATCAGAACCTACACACATTATTTTTAAAACAAATTACACAGTGTAAGCAGTAGATTTATATGCTACATAATTTATAATATGATACACATAACTCAGTTGAGTTTTTCAGTAGACAATGGATTAGTACTATTGTGTTTTTATAGATTTTATAGAAAAATGAGGCTTACCGTCAAGAGTAGCTTATAGTTTGGATTATCAAGCATCTACCTAAGACCCAAGAATAGCAGGGGCTCCTTACTCTTAGGCTGAATGTTGGCTTGTACTGACCAGCATTCTAAGTATGTAGCCAGGGATTATCCCAACATCTGTTTAGCACAGACAGATGTTGTCATTACGAACCTTCATCAGTGTGTTCCTTCATAGTTAAAAAGAATGATTCCCAGGCATTGAGCTCACAAAAGCAAATAAGAAACAAGTAGAAAAAGTGGAGGTCTCCAGAATGTTTTGAGTGAGAAAGATGAAGACCAGAGAAAGAAATAAGGAAACAGACTTAGGAGGTGGGAGGTGTGACAGTGATGGGAGAGAAGAGTATTGTGAAGAAGGCTCCAGCTACATAAAAAGCCTTTTGTATATTTTGTCTTATGTGAGATTTTACAACCATATAAAATCCAATACACTTGTTTCATTGCAAGCAGGAGGATGCTGTGTAAAAAAGAAAAGAAAGAAAAAAAAAAAGCTCGAGAAACAGCATGCAACTCATAAAAGACATGCAGTTTGAATTTACACATACATCCATCATAAGGTAGTGCACACCAAGAGGGAGACCAAGATGTTTAATAAGATGGTGCTCCTTCTCTATACCAAAAGCTTTTCAGTCATAACCAAGCAGCTCACATACATAGGCATCACTGAGAAGAGTGATTTTCAGGACAATAAATAGCAGTTGATGTTATGCTTCAATGAATGGACAAAGTGGGCTAACTGGTGTCTCACTGCTAATGAGGAATAAGATCTGTATGTAGGGACAAGTCTTTTTATTCAGGAGACATTTAGGTTTGTTTGTTTTTTTCCTACATCTTGTCTCCTTGGCCTTGAGCATAACAGGCGGCCAAAGTCTTTATGCCGAGTTCATTCTTGACAACAGAGCTGTCTGGTGGGTTTTGTGATTCAGGGCCCTGAGAAGAAGGTAAAGGCATAGCTATCACTGACATAAAAATGAACATCAGCATTTAAATCTCAGGGCTTCCCCTTGGAGGTTGGCTTTGACCCAAAATCACTTCTATCTACTGATAACAAATTGTGATATGTGTGCTCCAGGTCCATTGATCAAGGCTGCCAGCAAGGTTCATCTTACTTAGATTTTATTCATGTGACAAAGAGAGGGGCAGATGGACTTGACACCATGTGATTTGTTTGGGTCCTTGACCTTGCCTAGGTTTGATGCCTTTTGGGTTTATATACAGGTCCTAATCCTACACCTGCAATAAGGGCAAACTCCTTTAATGTAGCTTCTGTTGAGTCAACCTCACAACTGAATACTAGAATCAGAGACTAATAAAGAGCCAGTCAAACCATTTACTCACACAAACCACCATTTTCAGCAAGACTGCTATAAACATTTCCTAAGGACAGACTAATTGCACAGATTAAGATTGTGATTTGGTAATTTTTAGGGAAATCTAAAAGCTACAGAAAACCCAAATGGTTTCGTAAGTCTTTAGAATGCATACTTCCACCAGCATAAATGAGGGTTTCTCTCCCATTAGGGAACTGGAGTCTGTTACATTATCCCCATTGACTCTCCTAATGTCCCTGGCTCAGCACCATATGCAACAGATGCAAAGGGTCACCAGTGAAGGGTAAAATATTTTGTGAAAATAATAGAGCTATGCTATCTACATAGCCAGTTTTTCCCACTCTGCACTTTGAGTGCTATCACCTTGTTTTCATAGAGTGATTTTCTTTTTATTTGCTGGAGTTTATTTTGTTGAATATGGCAGAAAGTCAAAAAAAAAAAAAAGGAAGGAAGGCAAGATCTCTTTGTTTTCTTCCAAGTATTAACTAAACACTGCCCAGAGCCTGCTTCAAATGGGCTTTGTCATCTTAAAGTGTTATGTTTGTTTTACCTCTTCCTGAACCTGAGTGATTTGCTTAGCTAATCAATCTTCAAAAATATGTAACAGACAAGGAAAAAAAAATCACTAAAACCTAGAAATGGCTGCAGCTGTTCTCTGCATTTCAGGAGAACAGCACAAGTCATCTCTAGAGTAGATGCTCTTCTGTTTCAGGAAACTTATGGATGGGCTTTTTAAGTTATGCAAAAGTAAGCCTCCCAGACCACTCAAGGGTTGAAGTGAAGACTGAAGAATGCAATTACTCTGCATTATTGAGGATTAAGAGTTATACTTTTGTACTCTGATGGTTTTTTGGGCACTGGAGGGGAGGGTAATAGTGCATTGTAGAGCTAGGAAAAGATGGAAACATAGACATGTTATATATACACACAGTCACACACATAGAGACACTAAGAAGTATGACTACCTGGATTCTGTGCAGAAAGAGGATGTGTGAGATATTTCTTGGGGGTAGACATGACTGAAAAATATTAACAGTCATACACACATACATATTAATATTGGGTTATTTCCTATTCTTTTATAATCCCCACCTCCAAATACCTCTGGATTGTTCACCTAAGCTTTAGTTAGAATGTGTTACATTCTATACCACCTTGAATGAATGATTCTTCCAGGAAAAAAGGGATTAGGATTGTGCCTACATATGGGGCCACATAGTACCTAGAGAGTTCAGGAGATGCATAGGTCAATGGGCATCACAAAAGCAGATTTGTGCAAGGGGGTTCAGAGAAAAGAAGAAGGCAGAGGATTTCAGACATAGGATAGGTGCCAGAGAACTTCAGCACCTTCTCCTTTCCAATCCTCAAGAAATGGAGAAGGAGGCAGGCCTTCTCATCCCTAAGGTCACTTTTTTTTTTTTTTGGATATGAAAAGAAAGGGTAGCCATAACAGGTTGCTATCCCGCCAGAGATAGAACTCTCCAGAATGTCTGTTAACTCCCCCTACCTGAGCCCCACCATTTGAGCCATGCTCTGCTTCCTCGTTTCGATTCTCTCCAAACACTATCCATAACCATTCCATCTTCTGACTTTTTGTGGAGCCCATTTTTCACTGTCTGAGAAGCCCCTGGCTTCCATCCTCTGCTTAATCACCTTCTACCCATTCTTCAAGGCCCAATTAAAATTCCACTTTTTTTTCTATCAAGTTGATTCTGACTCTCAGAGGCTAACTTTAGATCTCCCATTTCTGAAGTACTGCATTCATATCAGAAAGTCATAATACTGCACTGTGATAGCGATCTTCTGTTTTAAGTTTCTTCTACCTTAATTTTGTTTTCACCAAACAAAAATGGAAATTCTTAGGGTAAGGGAAAGGTGTCATTTATGTTTCCTATATTTCTTAACTCCCCCACTGAGCCTATTCCTGGATATCTACCAACTTCTCAATTAGCATTTGGATAATGGGTGAGGAGCTGCATAAGTCTTCAAAATAAACCTTTATGATCCAGAAAATGCTCACTATAGGGAAGCAATATTGATGCATTAGTGGATCTAACAAGTATTGTACTCTCAGTAAATGTTGCTTAGGTGGAACACTGCATGGCAAAATTAAGCTCTCAGAATGAAAAATTTCAAGATTTTTTGGCTTTCTTTATATGTGTCCAATCCAGCATAGGATTTTCACCTCTTTTTACTTATAAATGAAGTATTATTTCCAATATAACTTCATTAAGAAAAGCCAAAAGAAAGTACAACTGAACAAGTTCCTTAAATCAAATAGTGATTCAACTTGGGAGAACTTACAGAATCTTTTAATAATTATTTAAATGTTGAGAGTACAATTAGCTTAATGAGAGACTCATGTTTCAAACCTCAGATCAACTTGAGTACTACAAGTTAAGGCTTAAAATATAACCACAGGCACAACTCAAGTGTATATTTTATACAGTTCTATTTGCTACATGAGTCAAGTGTGTCAGAAGACCTACAAAATTCATTTTGTGTCTCCATTTTTTATTGTTGGTTTCTTTTTTATGCTATCCACTCACTGCACATTCACTCTCTTGCCTTCTTTCTCTTTGCTCCAAGCTTCCTCTTTTGGGCATATTGTTCTGCATCTGATTCTCTGGTGGCTTCTCAGCTCTTTCTCATATATGAGCTGTCCTTGGGCTACTATCTGCAAAAAAGTGGTATCAATTGAGCACAGTAGGAAATAAAATGAAAGTGCTGCTTACATGAGGGCTGGTTTCTAAGGTTAGAGAAAAAAATAAGAAGAAAATTACATATTATTGTATTACCCTTGAAACTCCCTTTCATAGGTACTAGATAGGAGACCTTTTCTAATAAGTTGGGCAAAGTCAGTTTTTTTCTCTGGCATTGAAATCATTCACTTTTTATTCAGTTGAACCACAGATGAAGTAGTTGGCTTCTTTACACAGGCTATGTTGATCCCAAAATGAAATTCTTTAAATACATGTAATGGAATGAGATGCTTAGGTTCTGAGAAGCTCACAGGAAGCAAGGTGCTGACAGAAGGCAGGTCCTAGAAATCCACTTTAGGCTGGATCTGGGGTATTTGCACATTGAATAGCTGTACAGATTGAATTTTCTGAATCACTTAAATGAATATTTCTCTTCTTTGTTTTTCACTTTCTTCCTTCCATCTCTCTCATCCAAATATATATAATGAAATTCCATTTAGTTAAATATTTCTATGATATGACTTGATCCTTATATCAGAGTGAAAGTGTCCACTGCCCAGGAAACAAAGTCATATTTCTATAATGCTCTGGATCATTCACTTGAAAATAAGGCCATTATACAAAACTTCTGCATATCAAATGTGGCTACTTACAGAATCTGATAGATGGCTTTTGGTCTTAACCTTCCCTTTACTATCTCTTACGTTGAATCATGTTACTAGATCTGGTTAGGCAGAAAATTTGTGGTAGACATTTTGGCATCATTAAGATAGCTTTTCGTTGCCTTAATATTGTATGGAGAGATTTCCAATCTGTTTCCCCTGCCCCTCTGCATCCCTCAATCAAGATGCAATGAACTTGAATCCTGATGGAAGTCATGTGGCTTCATCTCTCCTCTTAGCTTTAAAAAAAATATTTATACCATAGTTTCATTGAAACGCAATTCACTTACCATATTCATCTATTTAAGGTGGTACAATACAATGGATTTTAGTATATGCACAGGGTTATAACAATCATCATAATAATCGATATTAGAACATTTTCATCACCCCCAAAAGAAACCTCATGCCCTTTAACTATCACACTAAGACCCCCTGTCCCATATACAACCCCAGCTTCAGGCAACCACTCATCTATTTTCCATCTCTCTAGATTTGCCTTTTCTGGATATTTAATATAAATGGAATGTAAGTGAGGGGGAGAAGGAATATAGCTTTAAGAGTCTGTAGCACTCACATCAGGCAAAAGGAAACACTATGCAGATCTTTGTACTTCAAACCAGTTTGGATGACTCAGTGGATTGGTTTTCAGGAATAAAATCATGTCTCAGCATTTAACTGTGTTATACATCATGGGCATGAATGCAACCTATCACAGAGCAGGTACTGAAATAAACTGCGAAGCTCTTAAAATATGTACTTTGGTAGTAGATCAACATCAAGTATATATCAATATTTTCTCAATGACAGTATAAAATTTACTGACACATAAAGGTAAATCAGACAATGCTTTTTACTTGGCACCTATTGGTCATATTTGAGGAATATTTTATGACCTGTATTTAATTCATTTTTTAAGTGATGACTTTACTATTTAAGTTCATTGAAAAAAATTAGATTACTCAGTGGAGAAAAGATTTTCCCCAAATGTAAAAATGAAATGTATGAAGAAAATTTGGCTTGCTAATAATTTCTCTAACTGCATCTCAAAGAAACTTTATCTGCTTTAAAATATAGCATGGTAAATAACTACAATTGACTTAGTTAAGGTTTTATTTGTTAATTCATATGCATGGGTTAGCATGATGTTTTTGGTTTGGTCACAGCGGCCGAGGTATAAGGTATAATTACTGACCTGAGAAACAAACAATATATATACTTTACACTTTTAAGCATATCTCAATTTATATGTGTAGTAATTAGAAACTCTCAAAACCCAGATGCCTGTGGAACAGTTATAAAGGAGGTGCTCCTCATAAGCAATCTTTTAATCATAGTGATAGTACTGTTTGCTAAGTGCCTATTATAGGACAGATGATAACATATTATCCTTATAACATCCTTGAGAAGTTAGGGGAGTTATCCTCCACTTTATACTGATGCTCCATATATCAGGAAAGTAGCTTCAAGCTTATTCAGCCTGTTGGTGGCAAATCCAACAATTACAATTAGTTTGATTTTCTTTTTTCTTACTATTTCTATTTTTAATGTTTATTTATTTTTGAGAGAGAGAGAGAGAGATGGGAGGGGCAGAGAGAGGGAGACACAGAATCCGAAGCAGGTTCCGGACTCTGAGCTGTTGGCACAGAGCCCTATATGGGGACTCGAATCCACAAACTGTGAGCTCATAACCTTAGCCGAAGTCAGATGCTTAACCAACCGACCCAACCAGGAGCCTTGGTTTGAATTTATTTTCATACTTCCTGCTGAACCTTGAGTTTCGAGTTAATTCTTCAATCTCTCAAATAGGAAAGAGTAATTCAAACATTTCCCATGTCAAGTGTGGTGCTAATTATGACCTGGTTTTTAAGGCAAACTGAGATGAGCTGCTCAGTTGTAAAACATTACCCAGTAGATGGTCAAGCTGGTGAGGTATTACCTGCCCGTATCCAAGATTGTCCAGATTTCTAGCCAGGAAGTTTCTGTCATTGATAGTCTCTTTGCTTCTCAAATCTCCGGAGAAATACAGTGGGGTTCTTTTCACTAAAAATGAATCATGATCTGGCCATTCTATACAATGTGTCTAACATAAATTTAGACACAATTTTTTTTTATTTATTTGCTTATGACTTTTATCTTTCATTGGTTTATTAGAAGAAGACTATTTCATAAGGAAATGAAGCAGTTAGACTGTCTAAATATCAGGCAGTGTTTACTAATTATCCACTATGGAGGATGTTATACAGGATTTGAAGAAGAATGCAAAATTAGTCTAATTCTTAAAGAAGCTTAAAATCAGCTGAGGAGACATATATAGTTGTGAGAATAATAACCCTGAAACACTATATGACTAAATAGAAAATGACTAGTACAGAAAATAAGAGAAGCCTTAAATCTTGTGCAATTTTAAATTAAGAAACCTAGTTAAAATGTGTTTTTCTATATAATAAAAGAAGTAATTAGTGTCAGGGAGATGTTTATACAAGTTTCAGGCATCGTAACATTAAATACACTGTCTTTTGAGTTAGATAACCTGGATTCAAATCTGCCACTCATCTGCCATTTATCAGCTGTGTGATTTTAGAATATCACTTAATTTCTCTGTCCCTTGCTTCCCCATCTGTACCCAGTCCATAGCTTATGCTATTTATGTAATGTGAGCGATGCCCAAGTTTGCTAGCCTGTTTGAAGAAAAGATATGCTATGATTCATTGATTCAGGCAGCTCCTATCAGTTAAATACTTAGCAGGAACCATTACATGCTTATACCATTTGACTAAATAATTCTACTCATATGTATTTATTACAAGCAGGAAGACTAGGGTTGGATCAGTTAACATAAGTTAAGACTACACTGGGTGAAGTCCACAGCATACTTTAAAAATTCAATCCTGGTGAAACCCCTGTGATCTAGGCTTTATAAAGCCCAGAGAGGTCAAATAATTTTCTGGTAAAGAGTGAGGTTAACTTTCAACTCACTTTTATAAGTGCAAGTCTCCTAATGTCAACACCAGTCATGTCATAGAAGAAACACATGTTTAGCTATACTAATAAGTTCATGAAATATAATCTATCATAATAAGAATAATTGAAAACAATTTAAATGGCCCATATCAGAAACCTAGTTTAATTAAATACGTTAAACAAACATAAAATGAAGTTATTAAAATTATAATTTAGTCTAATAATTATTAAAAGTATTTATAAAGAACATAATAAACTAATATACAAACAATTAGTAAAATTTCATAAAATATATAAACATGGATTGCATAAGCTAACAAAAAATTATTGGTGTGCATTATATACGATTTAAATTTAGTTGAATCTGTATTACTTTTTACACAGACTTCTGAAGACATACCTGCAGAGATAATTTTTAAATTGTACATTTTCAAAAGTAATTAAGTTGTTTATAAAAGTACTTTTAAAGTATATAAAGAATCATGAAAAATAAATAAATAATAAAATAAAAATTAAAACATATAAAGAGTTACTATAAAAAATATAAGGTAACTCTTTGTTAGCCACTAAGGTGAGTTCTGTATGTATTAATAATAGTACATACTATTATAGGAAATAATAGGAAAAGGTAGCCCTCCTGAAGGGGTTGCAGTGTACTGAATTCAGTAATGGCATCCTTACTTGCAAAATATACTTTCCATTTAGAAAAAAATAAGTATATGGATTTGTATAATATTCTTTCTTTCCTTCAAATGTAGATCATTCAAATAAGCATTAAATAAAATAAAATTTTAATAGAGCATTTATATATAAATCTGGACTGTGTAATGCATTTTAAAAGAAAAAAATTCTAACACAATAAAAGATATTACAGACAAATTCAGCTATATTAAAATTATTTCTGTATGGTAAATATTACCACGCATGAAGACAAAATAAAATAGTATTGGGGAATAGTATCTGTAACACATAGGGCAAATTAGTTTACTGTATAAGATTGGACAAATCTTAAGGGAACATTAGAGAACCAGAAAACAGGACCAAGCAATAACATCATAGAGCATAGAAAGATAAAGTTATATATTTTTAAGAAACTAGAATTTCAAAAGGAAAAAGTGGAGAATTTTAGGACAAAGACTCTAATCAAAGATACAGTGTCTGAAAATTTTCTTGAACTGACAAAAATCAGCAATCTTCAGTTTCAGAGAAAAAAATCTCGATCAAATTTTTAAAAAGCAATTCACACATAGACATTATTTTTTCTAACTGCAGTGCACCAAAGACAAACTGAAGATCTTTGAAAACCCAGAGAAGAAACATAGATCACCAAAAAAGAACAAATAATCAGACAGTCATTGAATTTTTCAAGGTCTACCAGGAAAGTCGAAATATAGGGAAATGATGACCTTAAAATTCTGGGGTTAGAAATAAAGACAGTTAACTTAGTGTCAGTCTCTATACAATTCTATCTTCAAAAAATAGTGGTTAGAAAAAAAGACATTTTTAGAAATACAAACAAAAACTTAGAGAATGATTACTGCTTAAGAACAAAGGATATATATTGAAAAGAAGGAAAATAGTTTTAGAAGAAAATTTAGATATTCAAGAGGATTATGAGAAAAAAAGAGCAAACATGATTAAATTAAAGAAACACTGGTTGTTAAAAATAATATAAACATTATCTGATGAACGTGGTTTAAAACATTAATCTAGATAATATGAAAACCCTAGCCAAGAACATATACATTGGAAAGCAGTGATTTGAGTTGACATATTCTGAGCTATTTTAAGTGATTTGTACTGTTAACAATTTCAAGGGCTGAACATAAAGATGTGTAAAGTATATCATTTTAAAGGGAAAATAATGAATCTTGGGGGAATATTACACCATAAAGCAATTAATAAAAGAAAAAACAAGGTAAAAAGTAAATTTAAAAGTAAATCAGAACAAATTAAAATAGAAAATAACTGCACACCCATAAAAAACTATGTGGGTTAGAAATAAGGTTTATGGACAAATAGATCAGTAAAAGTCAAAGATTTTCTTACTAGGTTAGAAAAAGTTTTCTGGTATGTGCTGTTAAAATAAACACAGTAAGGAATGACTGGGTGGCTCAATTGGTTAAGCATCTGACCTTTGATTTTGGCTCAGGTCATGATCTCATGGTTTGTGAGTTAGAGCACCACTTTGGGCTCTGTACCGACAGTATGGAGCCTGTTTGGGATTCTCTCTCTCTCCCTCTCTCTCTGCCGCTCCTGTGCTCTCTCTCTCTCAAAATAAATTAAATAAACCTTAAAAATAAATAAAACAGTAAAAAACAATCAGAATGATGCAACACAATTGTAAATAGCTGACAGAAAAATCATAAACCCAAATATAATCATAGATTATATAGGTAACTATATTAATAGAGGGTAAAACAATTTTAGGTCAGGAAACTTTCTTACACATGGTAGAACCAAAATAGAACAATACAATTCTCATTTAATGAAAAAGAAATAAAATTCTAAATTTGTAATTCCTATTAACACATCCTAAAAATCAATGAAATATTAATAAGCACACATATACACAATTGACTAAAAAGCAGGTCCAAGAAATTTTTTAAAATTAGGTTCATTTGAAACATTTTATCAAATTCAATTCAGCTAGAAATAAAAACCAAAGACATAACTCAAAGTTTCCATTGTTAAAATTTTAAAGTATATATGAGAAAAATACTTCAGGAAAAAAGTCAAAAGAGAAATCATAATGGAAATTTGGAAATACTTAAAACAATAAATCAAATCCGGTGCACCATATTTTGTGGAAGGCAGCTAAATTTCACAGTAATTAGAGGACAAAATATAGTTTTAAGTCTTATTTCAGAAGAGAAGGAAACATGAAAGTTAACACAATAAGTGTATCTCCTCTTTTTAAAATTTTTTAATATTTATTTTTGAGAGAGAGAGAAAGAGAGAGAGCGAGAGAGAATGAGTGGGGAAAGGGAAGAGAAAGAGGAAGACAGAATTTGAATCGGGCTCCAGGCCTCAGTTGTCAACAAAGAGCCAGACACCGGTTTGAACCTACTGACTGCAAGATCATGACCTGAGCCGAAGTCAGATGCCCAACCAGCTAGCCGCTACCCAGGTGACCAGTAAGTATGTATACTAATTTAGAAAAAAAGGAAGAGGGTAAACTCAAAGAAAGAATAATTAAATAAAGATTTGGGGAGAATTGGTGAAATAGAAAAAAATTCTAGAGGTTCTAAAACCACAAAAGATACTTTATTTTAAAATTTTAATGACTAGGGCTGCCTGAGGGGCTCAGTTGGTTAAGCATCTGACTCTTGATCTCAGCTCAGGTCATGATCTCCTTGTTCATTCAAGCTCTGCATTGGGCTGTGAGCTGACAGAGAAGAGGGATCCTGTGTCCTTCTCTCTATGTCCCTCCCCTCTTGTTCTCCATCTGTCCCTCAAAATAAATAAAAATAAACTTTTTAAAAAGTTGAAAAAGCAATTCTCTCTCTCTGTTCCTCCCCCACAAATAAACAAATGAACTTATAAAAAATGTTACTGAATATACATGTGTATAATGACAACATAACTCAGGATGCGGTTGAAACTCAAAAGATAACCAAATGATATTATCTAGTAAAAAAAAAAGGTGGGGGGAGGGGACAAAGAGAGGGTCCTAAAACTGTTGCAGAACAAACAAAATACCTTGGTCACCCTGTAACTATTACAGAATGAGGTCAGTAGTTAAAACATCTCCTCATAAGGAAAATTGTCAGCCCAAATTTTCTTCAGTGTGAATTTTATCAAAAACTCAAGGATCAGATAATTCCAACCTTCTACAAAGTATTTCAGAAAATAAAATAATAGAAAAAGAACATCCAGCTCATTGCATGGGCCTAACGCAAATGTGATCTCCAATCTACAGCATCAGACAAGAAAGTCAGAGGCCAATCTGGCAAATGCAAATGGAAGAACACAAAACAACCTGTTAGCAACCCCAGATCCAGCAGTATGTAAGAAAGATACTACCTCATAACCAATATGTTTAAGAACATACACTTGATTCAAAACAAGAAAACCTACTATGCAATTATCCACATTAATAGATAGAGAAAAATTATCATTCAGTGGAAATCTAAATAAGTCTGTGATTGAATTCCACAACAATTTAGTAATATCTAAATCCCAGCAAACTAAGAATAAATTTAAACACCTCTAGGCTGATAATGGGAATCAAAGAATCTTCAATTATTAGAATAAACAAAATGTAGCATTGTTTTCTGATAAAACGTCAATATATAAGCTACAAAATTTTTGTACATATCAGTACAATTTTCCAGATATAATATGGATATGCAAATATATAAATACACAGCTCAGCTTAATACATAAAACTTATTTTTGTTTGTATGTATCAGTAGCATGCTCAATAAAAAAATATGCACACAAAAATGTATCTAGGAACAAAATAGAGTATGTTTAATAATTTAAAAGAGAAAATTATAAAGGTTTACAGCAAAATGAAAAATGAAACATAAAAATAATGGACATAAAAACCATGTCCATGAATGGGTAGAGGGGAGGGGAGAGGGGAGATGGGCATGGAGGAGGGCAGCACTTGTGAGAATGAGCACTGGGTATTATATGGAAACCAACTTGACAATAAACTATTAAAAATAAAAAAGCAATTAATCCGTTCCCAGCTTATGTTCCAGAAACAGTTCTCATTTCAATTCAAAACTCAACAAAAAATAAAACTTGACAAAAAAAAAAGAAAACATTCAATATCTTAAAGCAACTTAGATACAAAGTGATGCATAAATTAACAGATATTTCTAAAAATTATGTAACAAAATTATTGACAAGCTAAATTTATCATATAAATGGTAGATTAAGGCAACAAAAACAGCCAAGACATTTCCTCAAAGATTAAGCACCTATTTCTGACATGTGGAGACAGTGAGCTGCTTCAGAAAAAGAACTGTGTCATTTTTGTAAGTTTGTTTATTTATTTTGAGAGAAAGAGAGAAAGATAGAGAGCACATCTGAGTGAGCTTGGGGAGGGACAGAGAAAGAGAATCCCAAGCAAGCTCCACGTCCAGTGAGGAGCCTGATCCAGGTTTGATCTCATGCATGTAAGATCATGACCTGGGCCAAGATCAAGAGTTGTGTGCTTAACCAACTGAGCCACTCAAGTGCCCCAAGAAATGTGTCTTTTAATCTTCATATCCTTTAACTGTGAGCACAGTTAGAGGGTGCTCAGTCAATGCTCCATTAATGATTCATTATCATCGAGAGTTTTAGGGCTGACATTTTGGTTCGTGTATTCATTATGAGTCCCAATGGCCAGAACAAGAAAGGAACACTTTAAATTACTTGACCCAATAATTTCACTTCTCATTTATGTAAACTGAGGCCTGAAATGTTGATTGGCACGTCTGAAGCACTATAGCCACAGAACTAAGTCGGCAACCCATCTTGGTATCTCTACTCTCCGGTCTTGTCATTCAAACACCTACTCTCATGGATTTGGCTATTTTTTCTATGTGGAGTTGGATAAAGTCCAGTTTAAGGGTTTAATACAGATGTGTTTGTCCAATCCATTCCCTGACTTAGGTGTTTTCCTTAGTGAATAGAGCTGAGGACATTTTAATTAATTTATTATGTCCCTTCAATTAGGGGACCCAATTAATAATTGAAATGGGTTTTTAATTGGTTTATATCCTCTAGGGTATCATATTAATAACATAAATAAACTAACAGGTTTGCATTGAATTAGGATTCATCTATATGCATATCTGTTGCCTCCCAATACATTATCTATCTTGAACCTCCAAAATTGAATGTAACTTTTTAAACGAAGACATTCTGAGGTACTAGTTTCCTTTTGTTATTGTTCCACTTTGAGGCAAGGTCATAGTATTCTCCAGTTGGGATGAAAATGTTGACACTATTTCTTTTTTTGGTACTAAATTCATAACTCCCCAGTTTTCCAGTCTTACAATGTTGAAATCATCTCTGAGTTCTGTGTCTTCACCCTTCTATTCATGGTCGTATCATGTACCTTAGAAATCATTTGTTTTCCACCAATGAAATGAAAAAAACAGAGAGGTTACATAGTGTTTTCAAGTTCATACAGCAAGACAGTAACAGCAGTGGTTTCTATGTAGACATTATAGATTTTCTTTCAAATGTCATTTATTTTATCCCTTCATTCATTCCTCTTTGGGATGTTACCACACAAGGTCGCACACTTGGATTGGTTTTCCCTTCTCTTGAAAATAACTGAATGGGGGCTCCTGGATGGCTCACTCGGTTAAGCATCTGACTTCGGCTCAGGTCAGATCTCACGGTTGGTGGGTTCGAGCCCCATATCAGGCTCTGTGCTGACAACTCAGACCCTGGAGCCTGTTTCGGATTCTGTGTCTCCCCCTCTCTCTGCCCTTCCCCCACTCATGCTCTGCCTTTGTCTCAAAAATAAATAAACTATAAAAAATTAAAAAGAAAATAACTGAATGACTTATCTTACTGAAAAGAAGTCAAATTCCATTATGGTATTTCCAGCACTTAGCCAGATACTCAGGACAACAGTGTCTCTGTTACAAATTATTTGGATTAAATTGTCTAAAGACTTCTAGCATTTTCTCCTCCCTGGAGCATTAACTCCATTCACCCTCAGGTTGTACAATCCTCATACAGTCCACCCCTGAATGCTTGGTCTAAATTTCTTTTCTGACTTTATTTCTAATGTTTGCCTTCCACAATTCTCGTCTATATGTGTCTATCTCCCTCTTCACTGAATTCCTCTGGCTGACTCTTTCTTCCTTTCCTCTAGTCCTGAAGGTTTCTCTAAGTTGGTGGTTTTCAAAATGTAGTCCTCAGGCTACTCTCAAACTTTTTACAAATTCTAGTTCTTGCTTTTTCTCCCCACAAACTTGGGAAGGGGGTGTCTAGCTATTTCTTGTAACAAGTTCTCCAGGTAGTTCTGATGCAGGCTAAAGTTTGAGAACCTCTACTCTTAGTTTTTGGATGAAGAAATGATCCCTAACCAAATCTTACACCTCTTTTAAAACTCTGTTTTTTTCTAAATGGAAAAATGAATCCCTGACATTTATCCCTACATAAAACTCTTCCTTCAACAGAATCAGATTTGATATTTGGCTTGATTCCATATTATTCCCAAGCGAAAGCTGAATGCAAGCATTCTAGCCTTTATTCCTAGCTATTCTTCCACATAGAATCTCACATTGTTCCTGAATTAATGAATGCTTATTGAGTAATAGCAATGATGACAATATAATTTTATTGTGGATATTTATCCTGCTCATGGTCCCATGCCATCTCTTCCACATTCTTTCTAGGTTTGGGAGTTTCTTCAATTATAGATTCTAGTTTCTCAAAATAAAAGGCCAAATTCACCCAGTTTCTCTTATAGCTAGTGCATGGCCCTACCAGTCAGATGCCTTAAACTCTAGCGATAGAGAAAGGAAGGATTGGGGAATTCCATCTGATTGATGGTGACAATAACAAGGTTATATGTTGAATTCTCAGCCAGAAGAGGCATTGGTTTTGGAGTCGTCTGCAGTAAATTCAAGTTCCTTAGAAATGGCAGGTTCCAAAGGGTCAGTCGCCCTCCTCCAATGATGGTGGTACCAGGAGTCCCCTTAATTTTCTCATCAGACTAGTTCCTGAATGATTGACATTTAGCCTGGGTCTCTAGCTTGCACAATGACTCTGTGACCAGTTACCCAATATCCTTTCAATAAACTCTGTTTCTTAATAAGAGAGTCAGCTTTTGTGGCTTGCAAGCTAGAACCCTGACTGATGCAGTAAACCATTGCTACTTTTGATTGAGTAGTTGATACATCTATTAAGCTTCCCCAGCATTCCCAATATAACAGAAAATTGACTAGTCTGAAAAGACAAAGGTTGCAGAAAAAGTCACATCTGTTTATCTTCTGTCCATATACAAATACGAATACCTGAAAGTACCTGGCATTCTCATTGTTCCAGAAGAACAGCATGAGGTAACACCTAACATATTCTTCGATGTCATAAATGACATCATCAGTCCTCAAGGGGGTGATAGGCATTGTGCGTGAGTGGGGTTAAGGCCTTCCATTTGTCAGCCCACATTTCTAATCTTTAAGGTCAGGGTTCTCTGTTCTTGACATATTGTAGATGGGTGAAAGAAAACATTCACATACCAATGTGAATGGTGTAGCATGACTGGGAAAGCCACCCTCTGACCCAGAGAGACTATCTCTCTGGAAAATTACTGAACTCTACGCAATGATACAAATCTCTCTTTGAATTGTTGAACAACGTTCACCACTCTCAGAGGCGGGGATAGGTGGTGTCATCCTCTCTCTACAGATGAGGCTCAGAAAGGTGAAATCAAGGTTATGATTATGTAACTCAATATTAGCAGAACTAGGATTTAATTTCATGTTCATCTAATTTAACATGCTGTATTCTTCCTGCTGAAAATGCTTTCTTGTAGGGAAGGTCTTTTCTACCATGTTTCTCTGAATACTCCTTTCCTTTTCCTCCCCAGATCCTACTGAACACATTCTCCCTCAAGCCCCAGATACACTTTTGTTATGGCATACAGAACACTTTACCACTCATATTCGTTTGCTTGTATATCATCCTATCTGTACTATAAGTTACTAAGTACATGGATTACACGTTATTCATCTCTGTTTTCCATGTTCCTATCATAGTACATGGATTATAGCAGTTGCTCAATAAATATTTATTATATGAGTGGTCAATAAATATTTATTATATGATGGGTCAAGAAAAGCAGAGCAAAAACATCCAGTTTGGTAGAGGTAACCATGAAACATTCACTTGGCATTCCCAAAGTTTCCTTGACAATACAGGGAGGAGAGTACTCTGGCTCTGTCCCTTATACACGATGGCACTCACTATGGCCCACTTCAGGGAAAATAACTACACTGTCCGAGATGATTACTCATAAGCCCCAATGACTCAAACATTCTGATGCAGCTGGCATGCCTCAACTATCTGGATCCCTCACACATGGCCATTTCATTACTGACAAGGGACCATGGAGCCACACAGATTAAGCTTTGTGCGGAGGCTGAGTGGCAGGATTGCTCCTCAATTGCAGCTAAGGAGTCCTCCCTGATCTGGGGCAGTGCTTCTTGAGAATTGAATCCTCACCAAATAGTCCCCGTCAGGGGAAGGGAAGACACTTTCCAAAGACTGTGAGGCCCTTGTTTACATTAGATGGTCTCTGAGCTCTGGGGATTGGCATGGAATCAGCAACGTATTCTGTTGACATTCAGGGGATTAAAAGCTGCAGCCATTACCATTAAATGGAATTAAAAAGAAACTAAGAAGTGGCCATGTAATCTGATTGCATGGCATTCCACTTGGTGAAACCCAATTTGTAACGTGAGGGCAAAAAATTACAGTCTTGTTTCTTTTCTTTCCCTCTTTCCTTTAAGGAGGTGGCAGAGTGGAGGAAAAAGTGCTTCAGCTTTGAATTCTGAAAGACCAGGATCTCCTACTGGATTTCTCTCTCATTCATTGCTGACTTTTGCAAAGTTACTTCGTATCCGTGAGATTCCAATTCCTCTTCTGCAAAGTGGGTGGCATAAAATCTTCCTCTTGTTCTGCTAGGATGGATTATGTAAGATGACGAGTGTGAGGTACCTTCTGCATTACAAGAATCTAGTGATGGTGGGCTTTATTCCTTCCTTTCTTCCTCCTTCCCTCCCTCCCTCTCTCTCTCTCTCTTTCTCTCTTTCTCCTTCTTCCTTCCCTCCTACTTTTCTTTCTTTCTTTCTTCCTTCCTTTCTTCCTTTTATTTCCTTCCTCCCTTCCTTTCTTACCTTCTTTTCTTCCTTCCTTCTTCCTTACTCCTTCCTTCCTTCTTTCCCTTGTTTCCTTCCTTCTTTCTTTCCTTTTTCTTCCTTCCTTCCTTCTTTCTTTCTTTTTCCTTCCTTCCTTCCTTCTTTCCTTCTTTTTTCTTTCTTTATTACCTCTTTCTCTCTTCCTTCCTTCCTTCCTTCCTTCTTTCTTTCTTTTTTCTTCTTTCTTTCTTTCTTTCTTTCTTTCTTTCTTTCTTTCTTTCTTTCTTTCTTTCTTTCTTTCTTTCTTTCTTTCCTTCCTTCCTTCCTTCCTTCCTTCCTTCCTTCCTTCCTTCCTTCCTTTCCTTCCTTCCTTCCTTCCTTCCTTTTCTTCTTCTTTCTTCTTCCTTCCTTCCTTCCTTCCTTCCTTTCTTTCTTTCTTTTTCTTTCTTTCTTTCTTTCTTTCTTTCTTTCCTTCCTTCCTTCCTTCCTTCCTTCCTTCCTTCCTTCCTTCCTTCCTTCCTTTTTCTTACTCCTTCCTTCCTTCCTTCTTTCCCTTGTTTCCTTCCTTCTTTCTTTCTTTTTCTTCCTTCCTTCTTTCTTTCTTTTTCTTCCTTCCTTCCTTCTTTCTTTCTTTTTTCTTCCTTCCTTCCTTCTTTCCTTCTTTTTTCTTTCTTTATTACCTCTTTCTTTCTCTCTTTCTTTCTTCCTTCCTTCCCTCCTTCCTTCCTTCCTGCTAATTTCTTAGTGTTCTCCTCATTCCTTCACCTCAGTACAGACATGCCTGGTCTTCTGTCAGGGGAAAGATGATGCAGAAGCCAAGGGAAAATAAGAATATGTCAGTCAAACAGCTATACCTTTCCCAGGAGAAACATTCTGTGAGTGAAAAGAAAGGGATCCATGTGGATGTGAGCAGAGAGAAAGAGCTGTACAGGAAAGTCCATGCTGGGAGAACACACTTCCTTTCAAATGTTGCTGAATCTTCAAAGCACCACATTCAAAGAGGCCAAAAGATGTTCCCTCTGTTGAGTGAGGCTGAGACATCTGCTCTCAACTTGCTACCTGGGTCATAAGCTATTTGTGGAAAACAAATGGAATGCACTTTCATTTATAATTTTCCTCTGAGAGTCTAGCTGTTTTAAGGTAAACTAGCATTAAAGACCTTTTGTCAGTAAGCGTTCTATCCAGAGCTAGACTCGGGACTATCCAAGTGCAGAGTTGAGTGGGTCTTTACATGTATAGTAATGCCTCCAGTGGAGAATATTATTTTACATTTGAGGCTAAACATTTCTTTCCATAGATTTTACAGTTTCCAGAGTCCTTAAATTAAACAGTGATGTACAGGGACATCTGGGTGGCTCAGTCAGTTAAGCATCTGACTTCAGCTCAGGTCATGATCTCATGGTTTGTGAGTCTGAACCCTGCATCAGGCTCTGTGCTGACAGCTCAGAGCCTGGAGCATGCCTCAGATTCTGTCTGTGTCTCTCTCTGCCCCTCCCTCCCTCAGGCTCTGTCTCTCTCTCAAGTATAAATAAATATTAAATAAATTTTAAAAACCCAGTGATGTACACTTAGTGTTCCCCACCCACTATGATATAATTCGATCCTGAGTTACTTTATAAAGAAAAGTAACTTTCTCATCTTTACTGATGAGAAAAGTGAGGCTCAGAATACTATTTGTCTAAAATGATACAGCAAGTTAGTAGCAACATCAATGCCGCTATCACCAATAATACCTACCTCACCAAAATGAACACAGATTTTGTGGGGTCCAGAGCTTAATTCTGTATCAATAAATGTAGAAATGTACAATATTCTACTTTGTACATTTTATAAACACATTTATAAACAATTATATGAACACATTTCTGAGGCTCCCCTTGGGACCATGGATGGGGCTCAGGCAGGTGAAGGTCGCAGAGTGCATGCTTCACTATCTTGACAGTAAACCATTTCTGCTGCCACAGAGGAATGTGCTAGCAAGAGACCTGCACCTGGTGCAACACACATGCTCATTAACTAGTAGTCATTATCGTTCTCTCTGGCTTTATGTCATCTCTACAGTGACCCATAAATACGTGTTTCTAGATGAGAGCAGTGGGTCATGCTAGACTTCACTGCTGTCTTCAGAACAGTGCACCCACCCCACTGTCCCTCACTGCTCTCCTTCCCTCCCTGGGACTGTCATCTTTCCCCAGAGTCTGCTCTGTCTGACCAAGGGTGCAAGTCCCATGACTTCTTTACAGAGTGAACATGGCTGCCCCTCACAATACTCAGTACCTGGTTCACTTAAGGGCCTACGCCCCCCATTTCATTCTTTAGTATCTCCCTTCATTTTTAGAAACTTGTATTATTTTATCATCTCATTTCCAAAGGTCACAATTTGTTTTTCCTCTGGTTCTCTTTTTGCAGCTTTAAACAATGGCTTTTGTTTTTTTTTTTTTTTTGGAGAACCCCATGGAATCTTTGTAAACACCCATCTGCCTTTTCCATGTGGAGTACAACTGTCGTTTGAAACACATACTGGGCTCTTGCAGGATGCAGAGTGGGCAGCTGACCAGGTGTCAGCAGACCCAAGTTTCAATATTGACCTTGTTCCTATCTTCTTATCTGACCATGTATCATGCACTTACTTTTCTGTATTCTGGAAATAATAATCACAGTATATCATGTTAGGAGGAAACTTTAGGCAGTGGTTTCCTCTAAGGCTGCATTGGAAAAACATGGTGCACTTTTTCACAGTACAGATTCCCAGGTTCGGTCTCAGACCTTGAGAATCACAAGAAGAAAGGAAGAGATAGTCACTACCATGATCCCCAATGTATCACCAACAACCAAAAAAAGAAAAAAAAAAAAAAAGAAGCAGATGAAGGTTCCAATACGCCACAGATAAAGAAGGAATTCAGGGACTATTTCTTTTCTTTTCTTCCCTCTTTTACAGAGGAGATAGCTCAATACCAACACTTTGAGAAAGGGGAGCAGAGGGCTTAACAATCCCTTTTCATCTCAACTTATGTAATTATCCTCAAATATCAAGTAATTTGAAGTGTGCTCTATCAGCCATGCACAGCTCTGATGGGCACCTTGGGGACTCCAGTTAGCCAAGTAACCCAATGACCTGCCTCCTTCCTGAGCTTCCCATGGTGATAGCAGCAAGATTCCTAAAGGCAGCAAGCCACCCCAGAGGCAGAGAGGGTCTCTGAGATCTTTGGAATGCCATGGGCAGTGTCCTCACACGTATCGGGACACAAGTGAGGCAGGGATCTGTGTGGCGCCTACTCTGAAATGCCACAGCTGAGCCTGTGAAAGATCCAAGAGTAGATCAGATTCCCAAGTCCTCAGCTGGCAGGTCTGTAGGAAAATCAGATTCCCGTGAGTCCTTAGAGGTCATGGGAGGGTGACTGCTCCTGGTCAGAGACAGAGTGGCTCAGGAAGGAAGTGAATAGGGCAGAAAAGGGAATGAAATGTGACCAGAAGAAACTGACTCCAGTTATTATTTTTCTAGTGTGGCAATCCTAGCTTGGGTATGTGTTTGTGAGTCTTGCACAGAGACTGGTCTTTAGTTTCAACAAACATATTCACCTACCAAGGACAACACACACACACACACACACACACACACATCCCCATTGTGTAAATGACTCAGCTGTCAGTCCCAAAACTCACCAAAAGTAGCAGAAGCAACTAAAAACTGCATATGCGTACACACACACACACACACACACACACACAAACACACACATGCACTTGCACCACACTCTCCTGGCAGAACCTCAAATTCTAACAAATTATTAACCTTTTATTAGACTCACAGCCTTTAGGACTCAGCATTATAGGTCACTTATATTTATATTTCTCCAAGCATAGTACTTGGCGTCCTGTGGCAAATGTTTGTAGGATAAATTAATAGAGGAAGCAACAACTGTTAGATAGATTACGTTTAGTATTGAAAGGACAATATGATAAAAGCTTTCAGAATCATATTGGACTGGAGCAAAATAGCAATGTTCATCACATTTTTAAATGGAGAACTCTAGGCATCTATGAGACTTGAGAGCTCTTAGTTGAAGGCTGGTCAGCTTAGTAAAATCCATGATATGCATTAAATCCAAAAAAGATACATATATTGATCAAAAGTTGTAAAGTCATTTGTGTTGTATAACATAACAATGATCACATGGTACTGTTATTAGTTGCATAAAATTGTCTCTTCCACTAAACAGTGACTACTTGAAGGCAATAGACCTGTATCACTCATGTCTATAGCCCTGGTGCGTGGCAATATGTGTCAGATATACTGTAGGGATGATTATGTTCTGATTAAAGTGCATTATAATGTAAATATTGACAAAAAACCTATTGGAAGTGTATGTTCACTACAACAGCACATATGTACCTCTTCCACCTGACCTTGTAAATGAAATGGTTTGCAGCTGAAGGGGAATAGAATGTGTACAGAGATTTTCCAGTGTTTATTTTTACATTGAACATCAACTAGGCCCCAAGGCTAATGCTATTGACCTGTAACACGCATAGAGATATGGCCAAGCAACTGGTCACTTGGTCAGTGAGCTGAAAGGCCAGGAGGATCCTGTCCTCAATGGGACACTGCCATCTGCTGTATGCCCCAGGTTAGACAGCCACGGGATGTAGCTCAAGGTCAGGAATAGTGGGGAAGCAGAGCTAACCCTTCAACACACATATTGCAAAGCTGCTATGTAGACAAGAATGATCACCTATTGGTGGGATCTTGGAGTCAAAGCTTCATATCAAAGAATTAGATAGAAAGGTTATTCCCAAGAAAGAAGGGAGAAAAAATTCCTCAATGTCTGCAATAGATTGACTGAGCATTACACATTGGTTATCTCATTTAATTCTAAGAGTCATCTAACAGGTAAATATTAAAATGGTTATATCACATGTAAGGAAATGGAAAACCAGAGAAGTTAAGTAACTTGCCTGAGGTCACATAGGTAGAATTAATAATCAAGCTACTGCTCTTTCCTCTCTATCTTGCTGCTTCTGTGACTTTTCCATTTTATAAATAGCCTCTTAAGAGGAGGAATGGTTCTTCCTTTTTTGTCCAAATGTGATTTCACATAGAGCTAAATAGTTCTCAATGATAGGCAATCTACTGCAATAGAGAAGTACACCCATAATTCCTTACCGCTTGTAGCTTAATATCTGGGTGAAGAGAGAAAATCACAAATTAAAGTGAATTAACACTTAAAAATCAGTGCAATATCAAGGCCAAAAATACTAGTATAAACATAACATAAGTAGACATTTGATATTGATTTATGAAGAAATGCAGGGGTTAAGGAAAATTCAGTAATTATAATCCTGTCTTGATTTAGCATTTTGATATTTCGTACATTATGTATTTTTTTGCATTAATTTTGACTTTTTTTGCTTTCCAAATGTATTTTTGAGTTTTATAATTGACAGGAGCACCTGGGTGGATCAGTTGGTTGAGCGTCCAACTTTGGCTCAGGTCATGATCTCATAGTCTGTGAGTTTGAGCTCTACATCATGCTCACACCTGTCAGCACTGAGGTGGCTTTGGATTCTCTGTTCCCCACTCTCTCTGCCTCTCCCACCATTTATGCTCTCTCAAAAAATAAATAACATTTTAAAAAGAAAGAGATAATTAGCATATAAGATTATGTAAGTTTAAGGTGTACAGTGTGTTGATTTGATACACTTGTATACTGCAAAATAATTACCACCATAGGATTAACTAACACTTCAGTCAGGTCACACACCATATCTTATTTTTTATGATGAGAACATTCTAATATCTACTCTCTTAGCAACTTTCAAGTATATGCTACAGTATTATTAATTATAATCACTATATTGTACATTAGATCCCTTGAAGCTATTCATCTTAAAACTGTAAATTTGTACCCTTTGGACAACATCTCTGAATTTTCCCCTCCCTTGACATTTGGAAACCACCATTCTAGTCTCTTTTTCTATGAGTTTGGCTTTTTTAGAGTCTACATGCAGTATAAGTAATTTCATATGGTATTTGTTTTTGTCTGATTTATTTCTCTTAACATAACTTTCTCGGTTCTATCTATGTTACAAATAGCAGGATTTCCTTCTTTCTCAGGACTGAATAACATTCCATTGTATCTACTCGTATGTGTGTATATTATATTATATTGGCTATGTCTTCTTTATCCATTCATCCATTGACAGACAGGTGGTTTCCATATTTTGTCTATTGTACGTAACTGCAATGAACATGAAAGGGTAGATACCTCTCTGAGATCATGGTTTAAATTCTTTTGGATATTTGGCCAGAAGTGGGATTGCTGATCATAGTTCCATTTTAACTTTTTGAGAAACCTAGATACTATTTTCCATAGCATCTGTACTGTACTTTTTATTTTTTTAATATCATTGTGAAATGTTATTTATCTTGAGTGCTGATTTTTTTTTTGAGTCTCCTTAAGTTTTGTGCCAGGAAAGAGACCCTGACTAATCCTGACTTTGAAGGATTTATAACTAAAGGTTGGAAATAGTCTAGAAATAAAATCTTACTTCAGCATAATGTCTGTCAAAGAGATATTGTCTTGCTCACTATTACCACAAAGCATCTTGTTTTCTTATGTGAAAAAAAGTTATATTATTATAAAAATCATTAATGATAAAATATCAGTAGAACCATGATAATTATGATGAAGTCTATATACTTTGACGTTTGTATGTATTTTATATGAATAGTGCCTGCTTTATCTACATTTAAGTTTAACTAGAAAATTAAATGAGCTATTAGATATAACATCTCAATTTCAAAGCATGATATGTACGTGTTAAAGCTGTTAATCAGAGAATGATGGATACTTGTTTTGATGGGCACCTCAGGAGATTTTGTGTGTGTGTACATAGTGTTAATGCAGAAAAAAAATGTGTTTGCTTCTGATTTTTGAATTAAACCATAAATATCACAAGGGAAATAATGTTTTCTACCAACATGTTACAAATTTAGATTAACTGAAGTGTTAGCCCCTAGGTTTTCACTAAAAACAGGTTGGTGGTGAAAAGTCACATTAAATAAGACTAACTCCATTCTAATGGGAGATATTTGGGGGGCACCTCTCATGTAGCAGGAAGTAAGAACATCCTTAAGCCACAAGCCATTCCAGAAAGGACCTTGTGGAGATATAGACACAGATTTAAAATACTTTCAAACAGTATAATATCACTAGAAAAATTCCCTATTGACATTTGAGGATTTTCTCCAGAGGGTGTGAATCATAAAACTGAAGAGACACTGTCAAGATTTTGTGTATGAAGTTAAGTCTTAGTCCTGCTCAGCTCAACTTCTATTAATTATATTTCAACTCATAGCAAGCAGAAATTAAGAAGGATGTGTCATGGTAAGTAATTCACTCGCATTCCCTGATGCAATGTCACAATCTACATCTTTCTTCTGAGAAGATTTAGTTGAAACCTCCATCCTGCACCTCCTGGTAAGAATACCATTTAATGTTCCATTAGCAAAGCAGATAATAATGAAGGAAATTCTCAGAAGAACTGAAAGAAGACTTGAGGGAGGGCCCTGTTTTCATATCAATCTCGTGGTTAAGTTGGAGTCTGGGTAAAATTGTACAAATTCCTTTGTAATTTATCTGGCAGAATAAGATTTCAGTCAGACAAGGTACTTACAATTGAGAAACCAGCTTCTCTCCAGCCATAAAGCATGCTAATTGGAAAGCTGTGGGCAGAATTCCTGCCAAAAAGCAGAGAATCTTCTCAAATATTAATGATGTCCTCCTGCCAAACTTTTCGATGCTGTCATGAATCTGGTGGCTTACAGCTTTATGTCACTGCATCATGTCTTTGATCTTGCTGTTGGTATACCCCAAAGAAGTAATACTGTCCAGTGCTGAGGCCATAAGAACCAGTGTGGAAGTGCCTATGAGTTAGGAAGGAAAACTGTTGTCTATGCAAGTGGACACATCCCATAAATGTGACATGAATTACAAACTGAAGCAGACAATTATGAATATGTTTAGGAGTCATACTAAGCTTCATAAGGAATTTGAATTGTCTTAAACTCATAGAATACGGCTGGCATCACTAGCAAATGTAGAAAAGAACAGGAACAATGGCAATGATCGTAACAGAGAAAATTATCATCCAGGAGAAGCAAGAAGTGTTCCAAGTCTGTTGGGAAAATCTTTTAAGAGAAGGATAACATTGGCTATAAGGTGCTGCTAACTGATCATATACACAGCATATGGGATGTTCAAGTGCTCCTAACTTATTTTTGAGAAGTTTAACAAAATTAATGCTGTTTCTCCAGATGCCTAATTCACTCCACAGAAGTGGTCTCCATCTTGAATCTCGACCAGAAGTTGATTTGGAAGCTGGCAAGCATGCACCCTTGGCAACTGAGAACATCAGCAATGAGAGAAGAGTCTGCAACCTTCCCCTCTGCCCAGGAAGAGGTCAGAACCTTGGCACATCACTTTGGGAAGATTGCCAACTTTGGGTTTTAGACAGCACATTTAAATATTTTATCTGAACTGCCTATTACTTTACAGCTAAGCGCCTCTCCATTCAGCCAAAGTGGTCAGATAGACACTTGATGAGTATTTGGATTGTTATGCCAAAGTCATTTTTGGCCTTCATTTTTGGATACTTGTGAGAGCAATTGTCAACTAAGTTCCTTGAATAATTGATTGCAAACAGGGTTCCTGTAGATAGGAACTTGAAGTTCTTATGAAGGCATTCCAAGAGCAGAAATTTCCATGTGGAATAATGGTATAAGAAAAGTATAATAAATCCTCACATTTATATAGTACTTTATAGTTTAATGTAATAGTTAAGAGCACAGGCATTGGAATCAGGCTGAAGTGGGTTTTTGAGTTATGTTAACTCCTATAAAAATCAGTTGCTGATACTCAGATTCCATAGTTTCTTAAGGCCTTTGCTACTTCCTAGCTGTATGGCTTCAAGCAAATCCAACCTCTCCAATGACTGTGTTGGTAAAATGGGGATAATAACATCTATGTAACAGGCTTGATTTGAGAGTTCAAAAATATGCTGTATGTAATATAATATATATACATATAATTTTATATTACAGCTCCTAGCAAGTAAGTGATCAATTGTAGATGACAAATCTATTTTATATATTTTTAAAATATTTTTAGGGGCACCTGAATGGCTCCGTAGGTTGAGCTCCAACTTCGGTTCAGGTCATGATCTCGCAGTTCATGAGTTCGAGCCCCGTATCGGGCTCTGTGCTGAGCGCTCAGAGCCTGGAGCCTACCTCAGATTCTGTGTCTCCCTCTCTCTGTGATCCTCCCCCACTCATGCTCTGTCTCTCTCTCTCTCAAAAATAAATAAAAACTTTAAAAAATATTTTTAATCAATTAGTTAATTTTGAGAGAGGGAGAGACAGAGAAAGCATGAGAGGGGGAGGGGCAGAGAGAGAGAATTCCAAGCAGGCTCCTTGCTGTCAGACCAGAGCCTGATGAGGGGCTTGATCTCATGAAGCCTGAGATCATGACCTGAGTTGAAATCAAGAGTTGGATGCTTTAACAACTGAGCCACCTAGGTGCCCCAAATCTATTCTGTATAGTATGAAAACCTATAGAGTCAGGGATAAAGTTTTATGAAGGTGGTCCAGGTGAACTTGTCAAGGGAGCCAGGCTTTTTAAGCTATCCTGAGCTTAAATAAACAAACCAACATGTAAATGGACTATGGTGTCTATAAGGGACACCTATATATCCCAGCTATTGGAGCATGAACAATAATTCAAGCTGAAGACTGGAGTTAAGTATTCCCTACCGTATTTTCTATGACAAACTATGGGATAATGGTGTCAGGTAAACCTAATTTGCATCCTAATTTGGCCATTTACTGACTGTGTGATCTTGGAAAAATAATTTAACTTTTCTAACCTTAATTTATAAAATGCAAGTAGTAATAGTTCCTAGCTCACAGGGCTGAGAAAATTCAATGGGACAATGCTTATAAAGTGTTCAGCATTGAGCCTGGCATATGGTAACAATACAGTAAATATTAACTACAATTATTACATGTAGATAAGAAAAGAGGACAGGAAGCAAAACAAAAATTTGTTGAGCACCAACTTTATGTAGGACACTCTGCCAGATCCTTTATGTATGTTTTTCTTTTTTATCCTCATAGCTTCTTTGGAAGATGGGTGGTGTGGTTCTCATCCTTATAAACAGGGATCTGGGGCTCTGAAAATTAAACAGTTAAACAGAGAGAGGTTAAACATATCAACCGTTCACACCTTGCTTTAAAGAAACACGTGCTGAGTACCTACCCTCTGCCAGACATAGTACTAGGTACTATGAACACCCCATCTTCTGTCTTCATAGTGTTTATTCTGTACGAGTGGAAAGAGCTGAGTCCAAAGAGGTACAGGGAGTGTGAGAGTATGGAACATATGGATCATGAGAACCTTGTAGGTCACTATGAGAATCTTACCTTTGACTTAGGACCTCTGTACCTGCTTTAAAGTTATGTTAGTTTTCTCAACATCTTTTTTTTCCTTAAAGAATCTTTTTATTGGCTTTAATGTTAAGATTCTGGCTCAGGGTCTCTAACTTAGAACACTAATGGGGTATTAGAGGACCATAGCGGAGATTCACCATGCAGAAAGCTTTGTGTACATTCCTGGGCAGGCAACAGTGCTATACTGGGTGCCCTACCACCATGGAAGTTGTCTCACTCAAGACATTCAACAGTCTCCTATGCCACTTCAGCTATCCCAAATGATGGTCAGAATAAACCACAGGAAAGATGGAGGTGAGACTTGACCTTGACTCTTTGATACAATTTCTTGTTTCATAATTCTCAACATTCCATTCATGACTTTAGACTTCTCTGTGCTTTGTGCACCGGGACACCTCATATGGTGCCACTGCGTTCACTAGACCTAAGATTAGCAATTAGCATCTCCTATGAACATTCAACCTCCATGATGGAAAATCAATAAATCATGTTCAATAAAGAAATAGAGAATAGTTGAATAAATAAGTGGTTGAATAAATATATCCTCCCTACTATCAAGCAAAAATTACATGCCATGTGCAATTTCTTTACTGAACAGACTATTTAGATACACCAATTTACTAAATAGTGTCCACAAAGACACAACTTCTAATGTCTTCGCTTTATACAAGACACATACTGTTAGGCATTCTAAAAAATGCTTCAACCTAAAGGGATGATGCTGCTCAGAGTGGAAATTATAGGCATCATGGAAGGCTGGTCAAAAAAATGAATTTTTCTGAACATGAATATATCTTTAAGTCAGTTTTGGAATTTGACCATAAAATTCCCCTTACAGGTACTTTCAAAAATGTTCTCTAAGACAAGACTATTTCCTGTATTCCCTGAGTCTATAAAATAAGAATACCTTGAACATGAAATCAATGGCTTGTTGTTAGGTCCATGCTAGTTGCCAATTTAGATTACTCCCTAGTAAGTGTATAAAAAGTTAATAAGAAGAACATTCAAATTGGCACACAAAGTGGGGGTTCTTGGGATATATCCAGACAGGACCATGTTCTGAGGTTTTCTTCTTTGAAATGGAGGAAAAGACTACTTGAATAATTGACTGGTCATATGTGGCAAGATAGTGTTGCTTTCTCAGCTTTATACATTAAACATGAGTGGCAGTAACTAAAATAAATGTTTGTCAGAGAGGGAGGTAAACCATAAGAGACTCTGCAATACAGAGAACTAACTGAGGGTTGCCAGAGTGAAGAGGAGTGGTGGGGGGATGAGCTAAGTGGGTGACGGGCATTAAGAAGGGCAGTTGTTGGGATGAGCACTGGGTGTCATATGTAAGTGATGAATTACTGGGTTCTACTCCTGAAACCAATACTACACTGTATGTTAACTAACTTGAATTTAAATAAATAAATAAACAAATAAACAAATAAATAAATAAATAAAATATATGTTTCTATTCAACACACACGTGTATGTGCATATGTATATGGAAGACTCTTTTTGCTGCCATGAAAAAGATTGATTTTTCAATATGAGTAAGTGACCTTCACTGTACCCTCCAGGTCACTTGTTTTCCCAAGCACCTGAACATTCCTTCACTTGCTAAAAACACCCAGCATTAATCCAATGCCTCTCATTAAGCATGGTGAATGTTCCTTTTGACATAGTAAAACTAAAGCTAGTATAATTTGTGCATGCCAATGGGTAGACTTTCTTGCCGCAGGGGATTTCCCTGCTGCATATGGAAGGTGCTAACGTGTGCCCCTTGCCAAGAGGTGATGATCACGCACTGTATACAAATGCATAAACAATTTTATGGAGTGTGACACTCCCTGTGGGTCCCTAGAGCTATTAACCAGAGCCCTCCATTTTCCAGGCTTGAGTTTCCATGAATTGAGGAAATGTAACATCCTTCTCAACACAAGCATCGAGTCCTACATCTGCTGTGACTGCAAAAAACGAAGCATAATCCATGAAATATCCTTTTAAAGGATACTCAGCATAACCATTAGCATAACAGAGAGTAAATGTGGTTTCACTAACTCTCTTTCTTTCCCTCTCCCTCTCTTAATAGAAATATATAGATATAAAGATATAGATATAGACTTAGACATTCAGGAAGTTTTTATGCAATGTGAAATTTGCCTTCCTCCAAACCACAGAATCATTGCTGAAGATTTGGGCATTAATGGTAATTCTGATTTGTATTTAAAATAGTCCTGTAACCTGCTAAATATCAACCTTTCTATAAGAAAAAAAGAAAAGGAAGATCTACTTTCACCTTGTACCCCAAACCAGTTAAGGGATAAAACCAATAATGTGAAAGTACTTGGAAACATGCAGCACATTTCAGATCTGAGGGGTTGGAGGATTCGAATGTAAGAATGTAAATGTCTACAGCATATTTGCATGAGTTTCAACTTAGTAGAACCTTTAAAGAGAAATGTGTTCATCTCCACCCATAATTCTTAAAATTACTTTAAATTCTGCAGCTTGGTACTTGGTGCATTATACATGAGGTAGGACTAGTTTCACAGCTGGACTTTATAGCATGGCAGTACTTAGAATATTTTTGTGGATAATGTAGTCCTCTTAAAGGTTTCTCTCTTTAAATTCTGAAAAAAAAAGATGATCAAAATATGAGTTTTCCATTTCCAAAGAATACTAAATTGGTTTAGGACATACTTCAAGTGATGCCAAATGTCCTAGATTCCCTTTTACACTTACAATGAGACCTCTGCAGATTAAAAGTCCAGTTCACGCTTAGGCTAACATGAGTCCAGAAGTAAAATCCTAAAGGATGATGTGAGAGGACAATCTAGTTCCTCCTTCAGAAGAAGGTGTTAAAACATTTGGAAAAGTTGGAAACATTTCTGTAAGTAAACCCTGATTCAGCCAAATGACAGCTTGAGATTCACAACTCAGTGACAGTGGGGAGGCCAGTTCCAGGATGATAACCCTACCACACTTCATGAGAAAAAGGTTTTCCCCATATAATCCTCTCAAAGATCTGTTTGTAGGTGATATCATTTCTATTTTTCAAATAAGAAAACCCAGGCTCAAACAGCTATGTGATTACAATCTTATATATTAATTTTAATTTATATCCATTCTTGTACCAGAAATAACTGAAAGAAGCCAAATAGATATAAATAGCCATGTCCCCATCATTTTGCAAATGATAAATTGAACGCGTGTCTTACTAGTCAGTGTCTCTGCCTCTAGCTTCTTACCCCTCTAAGGCAGATAAGCAGGCCATTTCACAACCATCTTCAATGACCATATTGCAAATTATTTTAGGTTTGCTGGTTATACTAACTTTGTTCCAATCATTCAATCTGCTTTTGTAGCATGAAACAGCAATTGACAATACATAACCAAATAGACATGACTTTGTTCTAATAAAGATTTATTTACAAAAACAAAGCCAGCAAGCCAGACTTGGACTATAGCTTATCCACTCTTGATCTGTGGTCTCTTGCAAATGTCGTGAGTTCTTTCCTTCCAAATTCCATTTGAAGCTCACTTCCACCAAATGTCTTCTGAGCAGCATCAGCCGATAATCAGCCCAATATGCCCAGCAACTCCACATTCTTACACATTTTATAAACATTTTGTGTGAGTTTATCTGGGTATTGCTTTATTGTCTGTTTTACAAAATATTTTAAAATTTGTTTTCTCTCTTTTAAGGTTGTATCTTTAAAGACATAGGGCCTATCTTCTCAGGCCCCAAAAGTCTCAGGAATCTTACTGAGATTTCTCATGTAATATATCCATGATGCTGATGAGTACTCAATAAATGTGGCTGAATACTGAAAGGGAATAAAATAATTCAAATTTATTGAAAATTAAAAAACTAAAGATATAAAACTTGTGTGGGAAAGAAAATAGAAATTCTTCTTTAGAAATCTGAAAATAATGGAATGCAAATGTGGTCATTGACGTTTTCTTTAAAAATCCTATGTTGGGGCAGAAAGTCTACAAATATTATTTTCTTTTGGAGGAGATTGTTCTTTGTCCAAGAATAATAGTCACTGCGTCATTGCATTATGGTGCACCATCACTACTACTCTCCATGTAAAACCCTAATGAGAAGACAACTGCTGGTCAAGTTGTTCTGTTTTAGGTTGTCTCTCAGTTTGGAAACATTTTTGACCTTCATTAAATGCCAATATAATACACTATGCTGAATCCTATAAATAAAAAATGTACTTGGGCCAGTTTAGCTAAAGTTCTTGGTATCTGTCAATTTGATTCTACTTCAATTTCAATAACTTTATTGTCATGACAAGGTAAACATGAGCTCAAGGCTTGCCAAAGTCAATAAATAACACTTGGGTCTGGAGATAGCTTCTGTATGGTTCTTTTTTACAATTTTGAATGAGAGGTAGACCAACTGGCACATATTTAGAAAAGCTCTTTTGACCTTGAATAAAAATAAAGCATCAGGATTAATACTCACCTGTAGACCAACGTAAAGAAATGGTCTTCTTTGTTGAACATGCTTTCACAGGCCAAATCAGATAAAGATCAAGATTTTGTTTCCAATGTGAACCCTATGCAATAGAACTAGGAAGAATATATTTTGTGCATGTCACACTTAAAAGTTATGAGCATTCCTGTGATTGTTATTGCCATAGCATAGACCAGAATTGTGGAGACATTTCTTTCTTTCTTTTTTTTATGTTTATTTATTTATTTATTTATTTATTTATTTATTTGAGAGAGGGGAAACTGGAATAGGGGCAGAGAGAGGAGGACAGCAAATCTGACGTGGGCTCTGCACTGATAGGTTGACAGCAGTAAGCCCAATGTAGGGCTCAGTCCCCCTAACCACAAGATCATGACCTGAGCTGAAGTTGGCCGCTCAATAGGCTGAGCCACCCAGGTGCCCAAAGCAGACATTTTCTTAAAGAGCCAGATAGTAATACTTCAAACTTGTGAATCTTTAGCTTCTATTCAACAACTATCACAACTATTCAACTCTGCCACCATGGTAGGAAAGTACCCATAAATTTTAAAAAATGTTTTTATTTATTTCTGAGAGAGAGAGAGAGAGAGAGCAGGGGAGGGTCAGAGAGAGAGGGAGACACAGAATCTGAAGCAGGCTCCAGGCTCTGAGCTAGCTGTCAGCACAGAGCCCGATGTGGGGCTCGAACCCACAAACTGCGAGATCATGACCTGAACTGAAGTCGGAGGCTTAACCGACTGAGCCACCCAGGTGCCCCAAGGAAAGTACCCACAGAGAAAATTTTTAAAAATGAACAACAATGTGTTTCAATAAAAATATATTTACAAAAATTTGCAACTGACCCACAAGCTATAGTTTGTGAACTCCTAGTATAGACTTTCAATCAGAAGTTGGTCTAAGAACTTGACACATATTTCACTCTTTATTGCCTGAACCACATTTTGAACTCCTATACGTTTCTCTCCATTCACTTTAGTAACATGAAGAACACTTATAATTTATTTGGCCAATGTCTGGCTTGTTCACGTCTGTGTCCCTACTGTCTATCACAATATCTGGTACATAGTAGGTATACCACAAATATTTGTGGGAAAATAGTTCCTGGGTATATGTACTAGTATATTACCTAGAAGTAAGGTATGCCACTCAAGACTAAAATTGTGCCCGGGCATGCTGGGACTACATAATGGATCTGTTTTTATTTGCATCCAGAAACATTCCTAGGATAAATAGAATTGTGTGATTTTCCTAGACTCTTTGTTTTGCACCCCTTTGAGGGTTTAGCCATGAGTTGAAGAAAAAAAGTAGATATTAGCAACTAATCTAATACTTAAAGGATCTATATAGTTCAATACCAATTGTTCATAATATAGTTATAACCATGAATAGGAAAGCAGAGTAAGCAAAACATTCAACCATATTTCATCATGAACCAAGAATCAACAATGTGATATCTTTTTTCTCTCTAATTCCACTTTTGGTATTGTCTTCAGTTAATTCTTCTATTGAACACATACTCTGTTGTAAGCAAAGTTCTAGACTTTGAAGAGAATAGAGAAGAAAAGAAATAGCTTCTGCCTCTGATATTCCTTGTTCACCTGTAGAAGAAGTAATGCATTAAAACTTAATAATTAAAATAGAAGTAATAATGATATGGGAGTACAAAGGAGCAGAGAAGTGAAAAAGAAAATAAACATTTCGACTCCTACTACCAAAGGGGACCCTGCCCACACCATTCAAGTTTTTCCATAGCACAGCAGTGTATTTTATCAGCCTTTACCTTTAAATTTTTTTTAAATATTTTTTTAAAAACTTATTTCTGAGAGAGAGAGACAGCATGAGCAGAGGAGGGTCAGAGAGAGAGGGAGACACAGAATCAGAAGCAGGCTCCAGGCTCTGAGCTAGCTGATAGCACAGAGCCCGATGTGGGGCTCGAACCCACTAACCATGAGATCATGACCTGGCCCAAAGTTGGAGGCTTAACTGACTGAGCCACCCAGGTGCCTCTACTTTTTTACACACAGACTCAATTAAAATATTTATTTGAAAGCTAAGCCCTAACAAATGTGATTAGGCCTATGTTCAAACACACAGAATCCAATCTCTTCTTTTCACTCCAAATGTTCCTACCTTGGTCAATGTTCCCATCCTTTCTCACCTGAATAATGAGATTCTAACTGATCACTCTGCTTCTCTCTTGCTCTCTTCCTAGTCTTAACCCTTTAAAATGTGAGTTTGATGATGTCATCCTTTCTTTAAAACACACAGTGGATTCCTATCTCACTCATAATAATAACCTTTCTAATGGCTAGGCAGAGCCTATATATGTACTTCCTCCCCATTAACTCTCTAACATCACCTCCTCCCATCCACCTTTCTCACTCTTCTCCAGTCACATTTACCTTAGTGTTCTGTAAGAATATCAGGAATGTTCCTATCTCTATCTGTGTTTCTTGTTTTGACATTATCCATTACATGCATATCTGTGACACACTATGTAAGCATTAGGACATTAGAATATTATGAAGATAGAGATATATCTATTTACTCCTATATCCTCAGTGTTTAAACCATTTCTTGATACATCTTAGGCTTTCATCATGTAGAAGGAATGCAATGAATTAACAAGTGATAGACATTATTAGTGTTCACCAACTATTTCCATCTCTCTTCCAGGACACATGGTAGGATTTAGGCATGATTATGTGATTTGCCTTAATGCAGGAAATGTGAGCAGAAGTGCCATATGTCATTTATTGGCAGAGACACTAAGATACAGTGTGCAATTTATGCAATTCACCATACTTTTGGTGGATATGTTTGTCAAAGGAAAGCCCCTTTGGCTATCCCAGAATGACTACAGAAGAAAAAACTTTCCTGTCTGACTATGTAGGACATGCAGTTTGAGCAAGAAATAAACTGTTTTGCACTACTTGAATTTGGGATTATTTTGTTCCAGCAGTATAGCCTAACCTAAACCTAACTGATACAGGATCATTTTTAATATTTCTTCATATCTAGGCCATCTTTCCTATTCACTACAACAGTAATCCTCTGATGTTCCAGGAGTCTGGAAAAAAAAAAATATATATATATATATAACAGAAGTCTTTGATGTACTGGGGGGCCTTTGATGAGTGAAATGAACATGGATGGAAATAATGGAGGGTGTTTCCCTTCCCTGCAAATCACATGTATTTAATATTAATATAGTTTTTAAAAAGAACTACTATATAGTATGATTAGAGCTTCAAAAATGCTTTTGCCATATGACAAACTATTTAACAAAGTTGTATAAATAATGATTATCATCATTTTGGTTTTTTAAGTTTATTTATTTATTTGGAGAGAGACAGTATGACCAAGGGAAGAGCAGAGAGGGAGGGAGAGAATCCCAAGCAGGCTCTGCACTGTCAGAACCATGTCATGAACCATGAGATTATGACCTGAGCTGAATTCAAGAGTTGAACACTAATGGACTGAGCCACCCAGGTGCCCCTGATTATCCTCATTTTAAAGAGAAGATGTAACATGAGCAACCAGGCTTACACAACTACTAAATATCATAAACTAGACTCAATTACAAGGGATTTTAATAACAGTATTTTGTTCTCACACTTATTCACACCATATGTATTTATTACATACTTGCTATGTTTAAGTACTGGGCTCATTTACAATTTAAGTATGTGGGTCCTTCTCTACGTCTATAGAAGAGTAAATCTCAATGAGAGCAGGTAGAATGGATTGCCTTGTGCAGAATTTCAATATCTAGAAACCTCAGTTATGAGAAGCTTTCCACATTGCTGGGGTCTTATGATCCTACAACTCCTAACAGAGGATATATAGAGGGTGCTCAGCCAATATTCCTTGCTGATAAATATAATCCAGGAGCTTATCATGGTCATAAAGTGCCACCTAATAGTGTAATAAGCACAGGATCATTTTGGTGCAAAGTTGGTGTTAAGGACTGAATTGTGTCCCCCTCAAATTCCTACATTGAAGTCTGAACCTTCAGGACCTCAGAATGTGCCCATATATTGGAGATAGGGTTTCTTAAAGAGCTAATTAAGTTGAATTGAGGTCATTAGAGTGACCCTAATCCAATATAATTGGTGTCCTTATAAGAAAGGAAATTGCAACACAGATGCACTTAGAGGAAAGACCGAGTGAAGACACAGGGAGAAGATGGCCATCTACAGGCTAAGGAGAAAGGCCTCGGAAGACATCAACTCTGCCAACACCTTGATCTCAGACTTCTAAGTCTCCAAAACTGTGAGAAACTGAATTTCTGTTGTTTAAGCCACCCAGTCTGTGGTACTTTGTCATAGCAGCTCCAGCAGACTAAGACAATTTAACTGCTCAACTAACACAGTTGAACTCAATGATATGCATTCTAATTCATAATAAAATTATTTATTTACATGCCAAAGTACTTACTTAAGGTAACATTCATGGGGCTGAAGAGGCTGGAATATAATCAAACAGTATCAAAGGGCTCCATGAATATTCATTTGGCTCTAAACACAATCTTGATACTGACATGTAATGATTCTTCACTCCTTTCACTTACACACGTAATTTTTATGAATCTTGGTCTGCAATTCTATATGTGAAAGAAATTTACCTTTATTCTTAAATTGAAATGAATCTCTCCACCCCATTTGGTTGTGATAGAATAAAATGAATTTCAGCCCAGCTGAGGCTCTTGTATCCTTTCCCTAGAATTGTATCAATTTCTCAGAGACTTAAGAGGTATTTAATGATGGGCATGCTTACACACTACCATATGTAAGGGAAGATCATTTCTCAACATGATCATTTTCATCTGTTATAAATATTGCTGCTATGGTGTACCTCCCTCTTTGCTTTAGGGTCTTCTGAGTCTGAAAACGTTTTAGCTAATTTTGAATCATCTAGCATTCAGAAATCCCTCCAATATTATTGGGTCACGCTGTTTCTTGAAAGCTGTGAGCCCCTTCACTTTTTCTGTCCCTCTTGGGCCACTAGATTCCTTCAATTACTGGTTTTGCCCTTTGCTACTGTGGTGAGCTGATTGACACTTCCAGTTCATGCACAATACTTATTTTTTTCCTTATCTATGTTAACTTTTTTTTTTTTTTTTTTTGTTTAGGAGTGGAACTATGACCAAAAAGAGGCTATACTTCATTCCATCCTTGCAACCAAATGAAGTTATGTGACTAAACCTTGGCCAATTAAGATACCAGATCTTAATACATTGTTGGATGGGACTTTCAAAGGGGGCCTATTCTTTTGTTCTTCTTTTTACTTGAATATGTATGTGATGGCTCATGAAGTCATTTTGGGGCATAAGGAACATGATAAGAATGGTAATAAAGAAACTGGTTACCTGATGATCAGGGAGCTACTATAACTGGATTTCTTGAGTAAACAAACAAATAAAAATCTCTTATTTGTCTGAGTCTTCCTTACTATGATGTTTTGTTATCGATACACGAACCGAATTCTAATTGATCCCTGTTATTTCAGGAATTAACTCTTAGACTAACCATACAATGATTGTTATACTCTGAGATCTTGCCTTATTTTGGGTCTACTTGGGAATGGAACACAAATCCATTATTCTCTCAGATTCTTTCTAAACACATCTTGTTGTTGTTGTTGCTGCTGCTGCTGTTGTTTTTGTTGTTCTAAATCTGTTCCCCCTAAGGTCTGATCCCTGAAAGATTGAGTACTTATTGGCCATTTTCTCAAGGAAATACTGGCATCTAATTCTTCATTCCTTCCTCTGCAATCAACCTTCTCTGTCTACAACCAATGTTATCATTTTCTATTCAACAGGTTGTAGTACTTAAGAGCATAGGATCTAAAGCCAGATTGCTTAAGGTTGAATACTGGATCTGCCATGTAGTGTATGTGTGAACTTGGAATGTCCCTCTGTGCCTTAGTTTTCCCATCTATAAAATAAGCAGTACACAATTCATACAGAAATTGTAAGACAACTCTTGTAAAATACTTAGAAGAGTGTCTGCAATATAGCAAGTGTCCAACATATTTTAGCTATCATCATCATCATTTTTGAGATACAAATTCGTATTTACACCTCATCAGGTATATCATCAAATGTATTGTGTTTCTTAAAAACTTTCCAATTGCTTAGAGGCACTTAACTTGAAATAAACAAAGAAACAACTTACTCCCTGTTGAACACTTTCTCTTGGAAACAATGAGCATAGAACAGGATACCTGACTAATTATACAAAAGGTCACTGTATATAAGCAAACATGGAGGAAAAAAAACTATTTAACATTTAAAATAATATTTACTTCATACTAATATTTTCTTTTAAAACATATTATTTAGGGGGCACCTGGGTGGCTTAGTCGGTTAAGCATCCGACTTTCACTTAGGTCATGATCTCACGGTTCGTGGGTTCGAGCCCCGCATTGGGCTCTGTGCTGACTGCCAGCTCAGAGCCTGGAGCCTGTTTCAGTCTGTGACTCCCTCTCTCTCTGACCCTTCCCTGCTCATGCTGTCTCTCTATCTCCTAGAAATAAATAAAACATTAAAAAAAATAAAACATATTATTTAGCAAATCTATTGATAAAGCCATTGCATGAACCAACCATCTATAGTGTTGTAAAAAGAGACTAGAATTTGGTTGGATCACCAACTGTGCCAGTTTGCCCAGGATTGACAGGATGAAAAACTAAAAAGATACAAGGATTCAGTGTTAAAATGGAAAGCCCTGGGAAACTGACCACCATAGGTTTATATGAAACAGATCTGGAATTAAAGCCTGGCACCTCCATTTCCTAATGGAGGAAGCTAGTATAATTCTCCTCTTCATGCCATTCTATATCCAAACTACTATACTTTACCTGTTTGGTTTTCAGTTTGTTCATCTGAAAAATGGGAATAATATTATAATATACCTTGTGCAAAGAATTTGGTATAGAGAAATGACAATTATTTTTAATAAATATTATTTCCCTCCTATCTACGTGATACTTGAAGACTACATTTCCCCAGTAATAAACCCAAGGAATTCAGGGCAGAACTCACTATCCAGGCGTCTTCAGTCATGTATGACCTGAATGAAACTTTTAACAAAAACAAATGGCATACTGCACTTTCAACAGTGATATGCAGAAGCCTTCTATAAAAGACCCTATTTTAAAACCAATGAAAAGAAACTCCATCACTCTAGTTGAATGAATATAGTCATCAGCAACTGAAAATGGAAATTAGTTAACAGAGGGTCCCTGGAAACCTGTGGAGAAATGACTTAATAATCACGGTGACTGAGACAGAGGTTTCCTTTTTTACCATAGCAAATAAAAAGAAATGTGAAAAATATACTTCCTCGGGCTTTTAGAAATAGCTTATTTAAAACTAACTTATTTATAATAGATACTTACAATTGAAAAGTGAGTAGGGAGAAAATAATCTGAATTCAGAAGAGGATGTTGAACCACCTCTTACAGATGCCAGTGCATCTATTTTAATAAACATAAACATTCAGTTATTCATTATGGTGATGAGGTGAAATTTCCTTCTTAATCAACTATTCTTCACACTGACAAAATACTTTATCTGCCACCAATTTTCCTAAGAAAGACAGTTTTCTATATCATTCATTCCCATGTCCTTTCTTTGATCTGTTATGAAGCCCAAATTGGATAAAAATTTACTCTACCTGGTAGACCCTCTCCTCACCCCAAGCTGCTGAGTGCCTAATCCATACATGGAAAGGAGACCTTTCTCTGCAAATTGAACTGAACAACTAATACAGAACATATTTGAAAAGAAACATGCCAAGTCATCTTAGAAGAATATAGTGGGTCTCTAGTCAATAAAACCAAACTGTCAATTGTAGGTAAAAATGATAAAGAAAGAATGAATCCAGGGGCACCTGGGTGGCTTAGTCGGTTAAGCGTCCGACTTTCGCTTAGGTCATGATCTCGCGGTTCGTGGGTTTGAGCCCCGTGTCGGGCTCTGTGCTGACTGCCAGCTCGGAGCCTGGAGCCTGTTTGGTCTGTGACTCCCTCTCTCTCTGAGCCTCCCCTGCTCACGCTGTCTCTCTCTCTCTCCTAGAAATAAATAAAAATAAAAAAAAAAAAAAGAAAGAAAGAAAGAATGAATCTGCCAGAGGAAAAATTGGTCAACTCTGGGAGCAAAGACAAGGGAGTCAGAGAGTCAGTCCTTGGAAATGACCATATATGAACCTTCAAAGTCAGAGCATTTGGTTTGGCCAATGTAAACAGTTCTCTTCTCAGAGTGTGATGAAATTAAACACTGGTTTTCTTATAGTGCTAGAATCCAGCTTCTGGAGAAAATATTTTCATCATACTAAAGACACTCATATTGGCTTTATTGGCCGCTTGTCGCTTAAAAAAAGTTTTTTTTTTATCTTGTTGTAGTAGTCTTCTCAGGCTGCCATACAGATTACCACAGTCTGGGTGGCTTACACAACAGAAATTTATTTTCTGAATTCTGGAGACTGAAAGTCCAAGATCAAGGTACCGGAAGGATTGTTTTTTGGTGAGACCTCTCTTGTTGGCTTACAGGTGGCTACCTTCTCGCTGTGTCCTCACATGGCCTTTTATTTCTGTGCACACAGTCCTGGTATTTTTCCCCTCTTTTTATAATGACACTTCATTTGACCTTTATCTTCTCTTAATGGCTTTATTTCCAAATATGGTCACATTGGGAGTTAGACTTTCAACATATGAATTAGGGGGAACATAATTCATTTCACGTGTTATGAAGTGTGGTGTCTGTGTGAGTTGGCCAAAATCTATTTTTTAGGTCAATTTATTTCTATAACACCAAATAATTGAGAGGACTTCCAATAATTTGATATTAGTTAGATACTTTTGATTGCGTTAATATTTTCAAGGTACTGTCCACAGACCATGTTCATCAAAAATAATTGGGAAATTTGTTTAAAAAATTAAATTTCTTGACCTCATTCAAAACCTGCTGAATCAGAATCTCTGGGACTGAGAGAAGAGAATTATCATTTTTAATTACTTTCCTAGGCATTTATAAAAATACATTTCAAAATATGGAAAACTAACTATGGACAGGTTATTCTAAGTTTGGTTAGTTTTTAGTTTCAAGATATTAGTTTAAAAAATAGTTCCTGGGACTCAAAATAGAAATATGAATCATAGACTACAGCTCGGGGATATCTAGATTTTTATTAAAACTTCCAGAATGCACCCTGTACAAAATAAGCTTCTTATCATGGTGTACCATACCCCTTAAAATCTTATAATCAGCCCCTGGTTACCTCTGAGTTTTAGAGTTCAAAAGGTCAGCTTCTCTTCATATCTCAAAAGGAGGAGGGGTCTAAACCCATAAAAACAACATCTGATTATTCGTTCTTTCAATATGACATGTTCTGACAATCTTCCAATTGTCCTATATGGTTAAATTATAGGAATAGAAGAAATGGAGGGTGAGTCTTATCATTGACTTGTGGCCAGCATATCATATCAAGACAGATTTTTCACACTTTTTCTGTCTAGTAGGAGATAATCATATATTTACCAGTGGGTTTAAGCAGCTATGCAACAACCTAGCCTTAACCTTAGGTGACCTTACCTTGAACATTTGCAGAGCCTAAGTAGAGACTTACATACCAAATGCCTAAATGTTTAAAAGTTTTATGTAAAACTCACAAGCCGTTAAATAAAGTATATTTAGTGCCCTGGTGTGAGAATAAATGTTTAACAGTTGGGTCTCTGAGGGGGGCTGGGAACAGGTGGGGATGCTGATTTATAGCACTCGCTGATTTCTGAGGTGTAAATATTTCAGTTTCCAGCATCCAACATGATATCACTGAACATGGGTCTTGGATAAGATAATAGCAGTCAGTTCACCTGACACTTTGTAAGCAGCTCTACCACACCACTGAATTCATCTTCCTTCCTTAATGGACATACATTCATCATAACCTCTAAGTCCAGGTTCCGATTTCTAGATCATAGACTTCTGAGAATTCTACACCAGAAATGGGCCTCTTCCACCACTGGCCTCTGACAACATATCTCATATCCAGAAACAACCTATCTCTTCTTTTACCACTCCTGGGTCCATCTTTTACAGCAACAGACCCCACATGTTTACATATTGACAACCCCGTCATATCTCTATTCTTTATCCACACAGGTCTATGCAGCCCCATTTCCCTTGGACACCTCTTGGGAATAGTACTCATGCATCCAAAGACTTGGAACCGCTTGGAAGGAAAATCCCAGGATTTGAGGTACCTATAATTTTTGGCAGTGGGAGTAGTTGTATATGGGCTCTAGTGTGGTCATGATGTTACCTAAGTCCTATGAATTTCTCATTCCATAGAGAAGAATATGGCCCTGGGACAGTCAAAGAAGAGGTCCTTAAAGGTTGGAACCTAGGGAAACCTGAATCTGCCTGAATCTGAGACTGACTGAGACTAAAGCCCTAAGACCAATAAATTTCAGGCATTATTCCCTAAATCTCCAGGCATAAATGGTCTTTGCAATATTGATTAATAAACCTGAGCATCTAATTTCCCAGTTAAAAGTTTTTGTGAGTCACTTTCCAATTATGAGAGCAGCAGCAACATTAGGTAGCCAGGAATTCCTTAGTGTGTGACAGGAGAACTTTGGAGAGGAAACTGAGATTCCTGTATGTTCCAGAGTAGCCCTGTCTAGTCTTGGGAATGATTTCTAATACCCTTTCTAGTTTTATCCCACCCATTTTTTAAAAATATATTTAATGATTTACTTATTTCTGAAAGAGGGAGAGAGAGACATCATGAGCAGGGGAGGGTCAGAGAAAGAGGGAGATACAGAATCTGAAACAGGCTCCAGGCTCTAAGCAAGGCACAGAGCCTGACATGGGGCTCAGACTCATGAACCGTGTGATCATGACTTGAGCTGAAGTCAGACACTTAACCAACTGAGCCACCCCATCCTACCCATTTTTAAACCTTCACTTTCTTCCTGCTGTCCTCTGTGTAAGTAACCTCTGCAGATGCCAGGCTATTCCTTAGTACTCTGCCTTTACTAGAAATCTTGTTCCAGCTGAATGCTCCTATCTCCCCTGCCTCTGGTCTGTGCCACACTGTTGCCTGGGTGATGATCATTCAGCTTTTCAGATACTATGCAGGTCCCATCCTAAGGGCATTTCTCAAAAAATAAAAAAACAACAACTTTTTTATTTTATTTTTTTTATTTTTGAGAGAGAGACAGGGAGAGAACATGAGCAGAGAGGGGCACAGAGAGAGAGACACACAGAGTCCAAAGCAGGCTCCAGGCTCCTAACTCTCAGCACAGGGGCTGGAATTTGCAAAATCTGAGACCATGACCTGAGCCAAAGTTGGACACTTAACCAACTGAGCCACCGGGTGCCCTGAGAACTTCTCAAATGTTTGCATCAAATACCCTTAACCCAGAGCATACTGACCATAGTTCTAAAGACCTAAAATGCAGATCCATGAAGGAAAAATTCTTTTTTTTAAGATATCTTGTTTTATGTTTTAAATAATCAGCATCAACAAAAAAATCACACCATCATGGTGGTTGTTACAGTCTTATGTTTCTGTCTTATGCATTTGGTGGCTTTTAGGGTCCATGGAGAAAAATTTTCTTACTCCTTTTGTAACATCAATATTTAGCAGTGTCTGGTACACTGTAAGATTCGATAACTATCAAATGAATAAATAAATAAGTGATTGAACATTTAATGAGGAAGGAAAGAAAGAGGGAAGCAAGGAAAGAAAGAAAACATAAAATAATGGAAAGAAGAAAGTTAGAGACTATATGAATGAATAAATTAAAGGATCTCAGAAAACAATTTGTTATAGTTTAAAGATAATTACCATAAGGACTTTTATAAAATATCAGGAATACTTTAATCTTGCAATCTAAATAATTAGAATCTATAACATTCTATTTCTGTATGTTGTTGAATAGCAAAGTATAAAATGGTATAAAGGTTTGTGGACAGGATGCTTTTAGTATCATTTGACACTGTCACAAAAGCAAAGTTATGGCATAGGCTGCTGGACAAAAGTCCAAACATTCACAGATGCCAATCTTCGGGGATCCCAATTTGTGAAAAGACTATTGTATAAAACATAAGGTGCCCTACCGAAGAAATAAAAACTTAGTGCTCACTTTTTTACCACTAAATATCACTGAAAAGTCTTGTCAGAGACTGTTTTATTAGTACTTCTGTTTTTAAAACATGCTCTTAATGGCATTGGTACAACTTGACAAATTACTAACTATGTAGCAGACACATGGAAGCTAGGAAAACTTAAACTGACAAAGGACTGACCCTTAGATAATCAAAAGTCTGTACAAATAGTTTAAATAAAGCCATGGGTAATGAAAGACTAATGTAGGTACTGAATAGCCATTTTCTCTCAATGGAAATATACATATTGTTGATATTTTTAAAGATAAGTTTAACATGCACTCATAAAAAAGTCAATAAGAAATAGTTTCGAGTAGTTCCTTCTACATTTTTCTGTGGACACACTGCAAGTTATGTATGTATTCAATTTTCTTATGTTATTTTTATGTTATGTTATTATATACTGCATATACTGTTATTTAACCTACTGTTTTCACCCAACAATATGCCACTGATATACTTTCCCATCAATAAATGCAAACTCATGCAACCAGTATTAATAACTGTGTAGTATTTTACCCACAATCTATCAAAGTACCCTTATCTTGATGGATATCTAAAAATTCCCCATTATATTTCCCCCTTTTTTTTTTTACCTTGAAACTGATGAATATTTGTATTCTATTCACATCTCTCTGTACTAGCCCAGTTTAGATAAATCTCTAAGAGTTGAACCCTTATGACATGTAAAATTTGACTTAACATTTAATATTTTTTAAAAAATGTGTGATAATGTGATGTCACCAGGAAATCTTGTATTCTACCTCTGGGATATATCCTGAATAAGACTCCTTATCACCAGCTCTGCCATTTTCACCCTCACCTAAGCCTTCATTATCTCTTTCCTGTTGCAATTGCTGCCTTCTACTTTTGCCTCCATGCCATGTATTCCCGACATAGAAGGCAGAGACATTCTTTAAAATTATGAGTCAGATCATGTAATTTCCCAGATTATGTAAAAATCTCCAATGGTTTCTCCTCTCACTTAAAATATAACCTAGTTTCCTTACTCTGAAAAATCCCTGAAGGACCCCTGTCTACATCCCTGCTTAAATCCTTAACTCTCTCTCACGCCATTCTTCCTGGACTTCTTTTTTTCACTGGACTCACTGGTCTCACTGGACTTCTTTTTTTCTGTACAGGAAGTTAAATCTGTCCCTCCTTTTTGTCTTTGCACCTGCTCTTCTCTTAGCCTTCAACGCTCTTATCCTTCCTTTGAAGATGGCTCAATCCACTTGGCAATTCAGATCTTCATGTCAGCTTCTTAGAAAAGTCTTCTCTGACCATTCATAAAAACAACCTTCTGGTCGCTCTCTAAGATGTTATGTATTCTGTGTCTCAGTTAAGCATTTATCACTGTGTGAAATTCTTGTTTATTTTCTTATTTACTTGTTTAAATGCTAGCTCTCCCTCAGTGGAGCAACATTTCTATAAGAGCAGAAGTGTTTGTCTGTGTATCCTTTCAATACCTGGAAGGTAGTAGGAGTTCAATATTTTTAAACTGAATTCATGTTGCTTCTGGAGTTTCTTCTTAAACTTAAGAGGTACACTGCAGTGAAGGAGTATAGTCTCGAAAATCAGTGCTTATTAAAAACAAATCAGACCGGTAGTGGAATGAAATTGTCATCATGAAAACATTTGTCTGGAAAGAGTAAGTACAAGGTAGCTAAGCACATATTAACTGTTACACTTTGTGAGAATAGGGCAACCTTTATAATTGGATCCAGATTTTTCAAAACTCTGCTTCAAATCATAAGGCATTAAGGAACACAAATAGAGCCTGTAGTCCAAACTTTGGCACATCGATGACATGGTTCCTTTTATGGTGGTGGCATGAAGGTTTTGTGCAACTTTGGATTTATGATACTGCAGCTCAGAATTATTCCATTAGGTTCAAGTGAACTGGGCAGCTTTAAATGCTCCAGTGATATTCCTGATTTGGAGAAACACTCTGGGGGCATTCCTCAGAAATATCAAGGATCTCTTTGTTAAGAAGATTAAGGAGATTGTTAAGATTTGCACATCTATATTTTTCTTTACTAAAAGATTGTATGCTCTTTCAAGGCTAGAACCATGTCATATATTTCTGTAACAAAAAAAAAAATAATTGAATTAAGTACATTGCAATTCTTTATTCCTTGGCATTCACATTCTAATGATCAACCAGACATGTTGTTTTCTGTATTGTGTGTTATTATCAATCAGCACGCTATCAGATCATCAATAAAATAGTCTAAGAATTGCTCTGTGGAAGGATCTAGAGAGGTGGGTCACTAATGTGTGACTAACCTCTTTGTTTTAACACCCACATGAATGATCTAAATGCCACAAGGAAATCCAGCCCAGTATGATGTCTCGATAGTTCTGTTCTCTTTGGTTTATCAGAGACCCTGAGCTTGGGCATGGCTCCAGCCATGGGAGTAACTCATCCTAGTATCTATTAAGCTATGAGATGTGAGTCCTTGTCTTACTTTCCCGCTTGAAGGCATCCGTTTATGCTTATTTTCATCCTTCAATTGATGGATTGATATAGAAACTTAAATACGTCATTTGTTTTTCCATCCATTCCTTTTGTAGCAGTTGTGGATTCACTTCTGTAGCCAGATTGAGTCCAGGGTGATTTTAAAGTCTAATAAAGCAAAGAAAATCTCTTCTCCCGGTTGTATTTTTTTACGTGTTTGTTAATATGCAGCAATCGGGGGAGAGATGAAGTCTGTGGCTCATTTTCAAGGGAGGAATCCAATTTGGATTTTATAGATGTTGCTGTCACTGGTCCGACATTGCTTTATTCTTTCACCAAGGATGAAGCATCAGGGTTTACTGCTGTTGCCGCTAATGGAGATCTCTCTGGCTGTTTGGGTTGAGAGCATTTCCGTTTTTATGTATTGGAGTAATTAGCCCTCCTGACCATATCTCAGGAAGTGTCTGGATTGGAGGATTAGGATAAACATCTTCAGTCAGGCTTTCTGAGTGTGATCAATGTGGGGCGTTAGCATCTCATTTGATGGGTTTTTATCAAGGCTATGGGGTTTCCTAGCTCCCTCTTTGAAGGGGAGCGCTTTCATTTCTTGAATCACCAGGGCCAAGCTTAAATAACTGGGACAAAGTTAAAGATACTCTTTCAAGCAATTTGTAAGTCCAGGGCCCTGCTTAATCATGGCCTCTGCCTGGGCCCTTTTCTAAGCACCCATAGAGGGGTATGAACTCTCCTCCCCTTTGCTTCATAGAACTATGATTCTTAGGGAGTCCCAAAAACACCATTTACCAAATTCAACTTCTGTGCATCTCTTAGAATTGACTAGCCTGTCAGTTTTTTAAGGAGAGACACCATGCCCTTTGTTCCATGTATTTCTTTCTGCAAGATACTTATGGATTATTGGCTAGTTGTTAGATAATCTTCAAGGTGCTGAGGTAATAGTAATAAGCATAGTAGATAAGGCCCATGCTTTTATACAACTTTTAGGTAAGCAGAAAGGTAATAAACAAATTAGGGAGAAAATAGTTATAGTAGTGACAATTACTTTGAGGAAAATAAACCAAGTTCTTATAATAAAAGGTGCCTATGACAGGACAGAGGGTGGTGGCAACATTGGATTTGAGATTTAAAGACAGTAAGATCTACATGGAGAGAATTATGAACATCCCACCCCTTTACTACCTCTGTGACCTTAAGAAAATTACTTGTTCTTTCAGAGTCTGCTTCTCTAGTTACTATTTGAGGGTAAGAGCAATAGGTTGTAGTAGGTAAATAAGTTAATGCATATAAATCACAATGCCTTACACATAAAAGCACTCAATAACTGCTGCTATATCATCATTATTAATATTATTTCCCCTCTTGAAATACCTAGATTTTATTCTGCTTTCATAGTAAAATCATTGTCATGTTTTCAGCATGACATGCACTTGAATTCCAAATGAGGTTTAGCATAGTGAGTGCTGAATGGTTCATTTCATATCCTATATATTTTTTCCTGAAACCTCTAAGTAACTTAGATGAGCTCCTCCATGGCTACCTGGTGTACATTTTCCATTGAAGAGAATATAAAATACAGGACATGGATCTTGGCTTCAAGCATATTGCCATTGGTTGAGGGTTTTATGAAGTTTGTTTGTAGCTCTTTTTCTGGAATGCATCAAATAAGTTCCTCTCTTTTGATTGGTAATGCTGTACCAGTTCTTCTTTCATGAAGAATGATAATGTTGGTGAAGAAATCTGAAGAAAAAAAAGAAAGAACAGTAATAGTCAATCATATGAGACTGGTCAAACAAATTATAAGCATGAATACTTCTATCAATAAAAATCAAGCTGAATAACAAATCATGATATGATCAATTTTACAAAAGTAAAGTGTATTATAAAAAATTATGGGACAAAATGTTTCAAATATTAACACTGAGTCTGCATAATGAGATGGTAGGATTATGGATTACTTTAATTTCTTTCTTTGAACTTTTCTACATTGTCTGAACATCTCAAGGAAAAGATGCATTTGTTTTGTAATCCAATAAAGTGAATTAATTATTAGCAAGATTGAAGAAATAAGGATATTCACAATCACTACGAAATAAGTTCAAAGAAAATGACAGATTATGTAATTTAGCAGGATATATTCCTAGACTAAAATATAGACCACATTTTCAGTTAAGCCCTGATATCTTCCATGGTATTAAGACAATGGACCCTGTTTTGAAGAAACAAAGAGAGTATCCTCTAGTTCTTGTCTGGGCTTTTCCCAGCCCAACATCCTACAAATAGGAAACGATTTGACTGTGCACTTGTCACAGAGGCCCTACTAATTTCTCTGCACAGCACTGTCTATACTTATGTCATCAAAATAGACGAATATAATGAGACATGAGAACGTTCCATTTCCTTTGTTCTGTCCTACTCTTCACTGCCCTTCAAACCTTTCCAGCTATACTCAGAGTGTACTTCTGTTCTGTTCTGTTCTAATACATAAATTGTTCTTATCAGCCCTTGGGCTCCATGAAGCCCAAGACGTGGTCGAACTGAATTTCATATCCATGGTGCCTATACAGTACCTGGCTTATTACTGCTCTGCAAACTGTTGAAGAATTTATTGAGTTGCTGCCTTTTGCTCCCCAGTTCTCATTAGACATCATAAGTGTGGGTGCTGTTAAATTCTTAAACTCTAGACTCCAAAGAACCTGAAAAACAGTTGTTCATTTCCTTAAGGGAACCTTTATATTGTACTAGCAATTCAAGAAGTGCTCTGTTTTCCTGCTTTCTTCTCCTGCTTAGAAAGTCCTAGCAATGAAAAGCTTTCGAAAGCAGCTCCATGTCTGGCAAAATCTTTGTTTTCTGACCTAGAACAGAAATTAAACTCTCAACAAAAGAGCAATTCTCTACCTGCAGCCTGAGTACAGAGCTTTAATGTAAATGACAATTGCAGGAGATCTTAAAAGGGAGATTGGAGGGGAGGGTGATGTCATGTGACAGGATTCCTACTCTGTCTCAGCCCTTCTCTCTGGCTTTTAGATGAGTTGAATGACAGGTAAAGCACAGGGTTGGGGCTGCCAGGAAAAATAAATGTGGGTAATTTTAATCATTTGTTCAAGTCTTTAAATATCCTGTATAGCTTTCAGGCACAAAGCAATCTTCCTATAGAGAAACAAACCCAGGATGTGGTTACAGTACAGTTCTACCCCTTTGTGTTAAAGTGCCTTAATGATCTGGAAAAAAAATAGATTTGCATGAATGCTACTTATGGAAAGCACTTAACACAACAGTTACTCAAGACAAACTTCAGCACAAGTAGATGTAACTGATATGATGAGTCATCCTATGTGGTTTAAAGCCACCACAAGTGAATGTCTTTTAATTCAGCCTTCATGAGCCCAGAACATCTTTTATAAGACTTTGAGAATATCCATGGCATTGACAAAATGCATTTAGCTATTTAGTTATTAGATTGAATCATAAGATTGAAGGACAGTCTGATTTAAAAACGATTCAGGTGAATGGCATATAGACGCCAAAGCTTCTATTCAAATCAGCTTAGATCTTTTCTTTTGCTTTCCTGGTCTCATATCATAAGTTATACACATACACACAGGGTGACATCATCTTAAGATCTGAGTAATATAGTCAGTTTAGAAATGTAATTGGCAGCAATATCTTCCCATGTGAGCACATTAGTGATGCTTACATAATCTCCTGGCATCAAGTCATTCTCTGGAGTAAGAAGTATGGTTTTCTGTTTCAGATGCATGCCTTTAGTTTGGGAAAAGCTTTGATCTTTGAAGAAAGTACAGTGTAAGATGTTTATTACTATGCTGGCTATGTCTTTGATGCTTATTCTAAAACTATTTGGAGATATCTTAGAATATCTAAATCATGAGTGAGAAAACATGGCCTGATTGTCATTACTAGGCCATGGCAGTTGTTACTAATTGCTCATGGTGTTCCTTTCTGTTGGCATCAAACAGGATCAAAATCTTTCTCAGTAGAGTGCTCTAGAAAGACATAGCAAGTCAACTATAATGATCATGAGCAATAAAATCTACTTTTTATTCACAGCTTATATCAGATAATCTAAAAATCAGGGCTGTTATTCTGAGGTATCCACCCCTACCTGAATGAGCATTTGGTAACATCAGGTTCTGCAATAGCAATTATTAATACAGGTTTTCATTTTATATTGCCTATTACTTTATTTTTCTAGTATTTCAATGCATTGTCTCCATACCATATATCATATACTCTTTTTATTTTGCATTCCTTGTAGAACCCAGCACAATATGGAGCCACTGTAGTACAATCAATAAACATTGGTTGACCAATTAATTCATATGGTGGTTATTTGTCTAAAAGCTGTATTGGCTTAAAAGAATCTTTTTTTACCAAGAGTCAAAACATTTGAGTTCTATTCCCCTTTACACCTGCAAATAGCTGTGGTTTGGAACAAGCCTTTCAAATTCTCTGGATCTCAGTTTCCCTGTTTAGGAAAATGGAGTGATGAATTAAACATTTGCAAAAAACCTCTTCCATTGGAAAATACATTAATTCTTCTGAAGGGGTGACTATTCCAGCATTTTTAAAGGGAAAAGATACAGAAAAGATCTATTTTCAAATGTATAACTCTTTTCTTTTTCTTTCCACTTTTATTCTCCCTATCTCCCACATTTGTTCTCTCAATTTTACATTGACTAGAGAGCCCTAATTTGGAGTAGATCTTGCCTCTGAGAAATGGCAAAAACATCCCTCTTCTATGCACACTCCAACCAACACACACACACATGATAACTAATAAAGAAATTCCCTTGAGTCACCAACTCGCTAAAATTTGGATTTACTACCAAAAGAAAGTATTAGAGACCCAATAATCCCACTGGAATCACATCCAGAGAAAACCTTCCCATTCCTCAAATCATTTCCTACCGCGTTTGCTATCCACTTTCCTAGAATCACCCTTCACCAGGCAAATTCCTGTGCCGTTTTCAAGACCAAGTCAAAATGCCAGCTCCTCAATGAAGACTATAATTCTACATGGCAATTGGACCCTCTGCCCTTAGTGTTTTAACTGTGCCTCTGCGGGAGCAGTTGTATATTATAATTATTAAAACATCTTTTTAAATGTTTGTTTCTCTTCACAACTTAAAACAGCCATAATTTAGGTTCATCAAGTTTATTTTACGAGGATATATTAGACATGTTCCTGTAAGATTCTGCAGCGCACCTATCTCACATTCCAAGGTAAGTCCCAGGATGTGGTGGCATTGTTGACCTTTTTCAATTCCTATGAAAACTGGTCTTTGACAATTATGTATTTTGAGTCCAGAATCTTCCTCATGAATCTCCCTAAAGGTTTCAGTTTATCTTAAAAATGAAGCTTATCAAAGAAGATGGTGAACAAGAAGGCTTTAGGTCCTGTGATATAAATTATATTTAAAGAATAGATTATCATATTTTAAAACTAAAATCATAATTTCCATCAAGTTGCTTTCCTAATTATCTGCATATATTGCTAAAGGAACTGTGGTCTAAATTCTCACAACCCTGTTCTTGGTTTTATAGTCTTCATAAGAATGCTGACTTAGACGAGTAACTGACTGGCATTTGACAATTCCCAAAGGATTTACTTTCAAAGTATGGCATTTTGCATTAATTTTCTCATCTTTAAATTTACCTCAGATGTCTATCTTCACATGGGTATGAGTCTCTGTGTATGGATTTCCTATTAACAGTACATTGGATCATAGGCTTAAAGCATCAATTAGAAACTGGCCCAAAATAGCAAATGCGCTTGCCAAATTGTTGGAAAAGGACTTTTTTCTTTCTTTACTTCCACCAACAGCTCTTCCTAGACAAATCATCATTCTTGGTGATCTCTGACAACAGACCTTTCTATGTCTGATTCTGTCATTTACTTGGTAGACGTGTTGACTGCAGCAAACAATCCCCTATCATCAAGTTTTCCAGATGTTTGCACAGCGGGTTCAGTGTTTTTAAACTATCTAAATGACGGTCCCAAATGACAAATGTTCATTTTCAAAATTAAAGCTTATTACGAATTACCTGCCAAGTACAATGTGTCAGGAGAGATTGAATGAATTAGAATTTTTGTCCATTGAGAATGAGTGAATAAGAAAAAGCATAAATGAGGCAAGCTATTACACATCCTGGAGGTACTTAGAAAGAATTTTAAATAACAGTAATTTACCAAAAGCTGTTTCATTAATACTTAAGACTTACTTTTTAAAAGGCCATCCCTACCTTTTGTCATGAGTCAGGCTTCAAATTTTTTTAATGAAAAGAAAAATGGCTAGGAAAGAGAAGGATAATCTCTAATGTAAACCTGTGCTTCACTTTTTGGTCATCATCTTCACAGGCTCAGCTTTGACATATTGGGAAGAAAGAGTATGCCTGATATAGCCATCAAAGACTAAGCTCAGTTCCCTCTTTACAGCCTTCTGGTGGTATGGTCCACTCCTGCTGGTCATTTATCCTTGACCTCCACTTTGCTCATCTATAATGTGGGAATACTAATGCTTAAACAGGTAGTGGTAAAAATTAAATAAATGAAAATAGTATTTAGTACTATATATAGTACTAATAATATGTATATACTATTATAGTAGTCTAAAGTACTATAAATACATAATGACATCAGAATAATGTTAACTACCATATATTAATGATGTACTATGTGCAAATACTATGTAAAGCTTCATATGTATTCAGCCTTTCAATTTTTACTATTTGTTTAAGATAGGTAATATAATCTGCATTTTATAGATGAGAAAACTGAGTCTTGTATAGAAGTTAAGTAACTGTCCTAAGTAACTGCTAACTTGGGTTAGACAGAATTGGAAACAAAATGGCTCAGTCCCAAAACATGCATGTAACCTCTGTGCTGTGCTACTGATCTTTTTTTTTTTTTATGTTTTATTTATTTCTAGGAGAGAGAGAGAGACAGCGTGAACAGGGGAGGGTCAGAGAGAGGGAGTCACAGACTGAAACAGGCTCCAGGCTCTGAGCTGGCAGTCAGCACAGAGCCCGACGCGGGGCTCGAACCCATGAACCGCGAGATCATGACCTAAGCGAAAGTCTGACGCTTAACCGACTAAGTCACCCAGGCGCCCCATGTGCTACTGATCTTTAATCATTAAAGCCTAATGCCTGGTGATGCTACTTTGGCTCAAAATATTTAGGTGCTACCATTTAAAATTGCCTTCAGATGCAAATATATTGAGGCATGCAAAGCAAGATGCCTGCTGACTCTAGAGACAACTTTTTTTTTTTTAAACCCCAAAGAGCATCACCCAGCCTGATCATCCTGCATTCTAGGCAGGAAGGCAATGAATAACCATGGCCAAGAGTTCTATCTTTTAGAAGACTCTACAAGATTGAAATTCCTTTTCAAGATGGATGTAGATCTCTTTTCCTCACAGCCCCATAGCTCTGGGAATAACATCAAATGTTACTCTAACCACATGATATTTTAACTGTTTACCTACATATACAAACTCTAAATAGCCAGAATGTTTTAATTACTGTATCTCAGAACCAAGAATAGAAGTTGCATAGTAATGTTTGAAGAACTGAACAATGCACATTTCTTGTTGCCTAGGAAAATTTTGGTCCCAGATAAATATGACACCAGGCTGACCACAGAGTTAGAGATTGTTTCATAGGACAAAATAGAACGTCTAGATTTTCCATCTTTAAAATTATAATCAGCAGCAGGAAGCAAAGCAATACCACTGCCCCTGTTATAGGAAGCTAAAGGCTTTTTATAGAATGCACAGCAGCAAATGTTATCGCTATGCTTGAAAAAACCATTTTCATTATCAGATGCCTTTTTTCCCCAATTGATTATGACTTTTCCTTTAAAAAATGCATTTAAGCAAAAATTTTCTATGCTTGATTTAACCCAAGGGAAAATCTGGGGGGACTAAGAAGGGAGAGAGTAGTCTAAACAAAATTCCTTCTGCCTTTAAGCTATGCACACATGGACAAAATATATCACACTCTACTTCCATCTTTTTAAAGAAAAATTCCTATTACTTAGAGAGAAGCTAACAATGAAAAATCCAGCTTTGTGGTATTGTAGTTTTACTGTTTAAGACAATGAACAGACAAGGGTAAGTTTTGGTTTTTGTTTTAAAGCTATAACATTCTTAAAGTCACTTCTTCTTGGTTTAAAGGAGTTGCATTGGACTGAAGTTTCTTCAGCATACTTGTGACAATGTACCAGTTCATGTTAGAAACCTTCAAGGTGAAAGTCATTGGAGTTAAGGCTAGTGTTTAGTTAAGACAAACTGAATTAATGGGGCCCACTCAAGGTGGACTATGAATGTATTTCTATGTCTGGTTTAGCTTAATGTGTCTCTTACCATGAAGGGAGGGCTAGAGATAAGGATTTTTTAAGCTGATAAAAAGCTCTTTAAGATTCTTCAGAAAAAAAATTACATAGATGAGAAATCTGAGGTTAAACCCGATATGCTAAACAAAGAGGTTTTACTACTTCAGAGCAAACACTAAGACGTGTTCTAGTGAAGCAGGTGATTTAAAAGTCTAGGACAAAACAGCCTTTCATTTCATAGAAAGAAAAGACAAATAATTTTAGAACAACATTTTGATTTAGCATCTGTAAGGGACTTTTGCATTTAAATTTCGATATATAAATCCCAATTTTGCCATGCAAAATTAATAATGGATTTCTCTAAAGCCAAACTCTCTTCAACCTCTGCTGTAATTCTCTTAAGAAAGCATTAAATGAAAGCATTTCACTTTAGTTGAAAATCAATGGCACTTCAGCGACGCATGCATCTCCCAAGTATTATGGAGTCAAGAATCATACAGCTCCCCTCGTAAGACATGGGGGCCTGGATTTGGCAATAATAACTTCATACAACATATGAGTCTTTGAAAAAATTAATATAAAATGAAAAGATTGAAAATGCAATATGACCATGATCAAATTCTCTTTGAAATGTCAACCCAAATGCATCATAATATAATTAATGTTAATGATATGGTAATAATAGGAATAAAGATAGTAATAAGTAGAAATAATATTTAATTACTGATTATTATAGACCAGACATCTGGTAAATACTTTATAAGTATCATCTCATTTGATTTTTTCAAGAATTATGTGACTGGATGCTATTAGCTATAATTTTAGAGTAGACTTGAATAAGGAAGATCTACCTGTGAAAATATAAGATATATTTAGGAAGGATTAAAAGATTTCATTGTAAGGGCGCCTGGGTGGCTTAGTCGGTTAAGCGTCCGACTTTCGCTTAGGTCATGATCTCGCGGTTCGTGGGTTCGAGCCCCGCGTCGGGCTCTGTGCTGACTGCCAGCTCAGGCCTGGAGCCTGTTTCAGTCTGTGACTCCCTCTCTCTCTGACCCTCCCCTGCTCGCACTGTCTCTCTCTCTCTCCTAGAAATAAATTAAAAAAAAAAAAGATTTCATTGTCCATTAATCTGTGACCACTTGGAAAATGAATCAAAAGATATTATAAACTCCATCTATTTGAAAAGTTTGCTTTCCCTTTACTCACTGATAAAACCATATTTATCTTTTACTGTTGTGATTATAAGGATAAGAACAATACAGCCCCTGCCCTCCAGAAACTCACAGTCTTAGAGGGAGATGAAATATGCACTGAAAATCCAAATATAATTTATGGTGGTTTATGGTAAGACAATGTAAAAGGAAAAAAAAACAACAATTCTTAGAGTTTGGGGTTGAGTTAGAGGAGAGAAGGATCCTCAAAGGAAGAAGCAGCTCTGCTGGGTTTGGAAGGTGGGCTAAGTTTCAACAGTCCGATGAATATGAGACCCAGGAGAAATAGTGATGTGCAATGTCTTCAAAAATATTTTCAGGATGCCAATGTTGCTGGAATTTTTGACATATGAATGAACAATAATGTTGACTCGATCACATAAGATCTTTACTGTCATTCTAAGGTGTTTAAATTGTATTTAGAATTCAGTAGAGAGTTTTGGGGCACCTGAGTGGCTTAGTTAAGTGTCGGACTTTGGCTCAGGTCATGATCTCGCAGTTAATGAATTTGAGACCCACATCAGGCTCTGTGCTGACCTCTCATAGCCTGGAGCCTACTTCAGATTCTGTGTCTCCCTCTCTCTCTGCCCTCCTCCTCTTGTGCTCTGTCTCTGTCTCTCTCAAAAATAAGTAAACATTAAAAACCTTTTTTAAAAAAGAATTCAGTAGAGAGTTTCATAGTGGAAGTCTAATATGGTCAGAGCTCTTTTAGGGAAGATTAGTCTAGCAATACATTACACTCATTTATTCATTTTTGTTGTTGTTACTCCATTGATGAATAATAATTTTCTTGTTATCATATGCCAAGACCTACATGAGGCAAAGGGAATATAATGGTAAAAATGACTCACTCTGTGCTTTCAAAGAATTTATAATAAAGTTAAACATAAAAATGAATAGTGTCACCACTACTATAAGAGAAGAAGTACAGGATAGCACGTAGGAGGAATACCTTTTCTAGTTTGGGTATAAACAATAATAGCAACAAACTTTGAATTGTGTGTATTGCATGTGTGTGTATATGTGTATAGGTTTATTGGGTAGGAAGGTCAATATAGGAAAAGGCTCCCAAGGGAAAATGTGTTTTGGGAACTTGATGTAGGGTTATTTGCCTTCCAACCACAAATTCTTAATAACCTGTTATGTGCACAGGGTTCCTGATGTTTCATCCTGCAGAGAGGGTCTGACCGTCAGTCAACTTCCAGGAGAACCAATGAAGCATTATGAACAAGGACTTTATGAAAGCAAATTTTGTTAAATTGAATTGGCTCTCTTCATAGACCTGGAAATCATCTGGTCTGACTTTTAAAAATATACCAAATATGAATAATTCAGTCAAGCCTGAAATCAGCACCTTGAATGAGTATGGCTTTTAGTGCTCATTCATTGACTCAATTATTTTGTAATTATTTGTTGCTTATCAGAACCATGGAACCCACTGTACTAAGTATTTGCCTTATGTAATGATTTCATCATAATTAATCACTTCCCTTAATATCCTAATTTTCCTGTACCTCCTTATAACACATATACAGTTTGTTTCTGTTGCTGGGTGCTGTGTATATAAGTATCCTCAAGTAGACTATAGCATTTTGAAGGAAGGAATTGAGTTCTCATTCCTGTGTTCCATTTAGCCAATGGCACAGATATAATAGAGATTCTGTAAATGTTTGCTGAATGAACCAATGAATGGATAGATAGACAGATGGATGATGGATGGAAAAATGGATGGAGACAGACTTGAATATGAAATCTTCCCTGCCCTCATGAATCCTATAATCTAATGCTGATCATGTATGCATAGTTAATTAGAAATATTTTTCAATATTCAAATTATGATCTCTTTTCAATTTCTGTTTACTGTTGTAGTGCCACAATCTTTCCATGATCCTAAAGATTCCATCAAAGAGCTCCATAGGATATTTAGATTTTAAATATTTCTCTCTTCCAAGTTAACGAAGTTTGATTTTTAAGTCCCATTTTTAAGTCCCCTAAAGTACTGATTCCTGAGTTTTCCCTTAATTTTATTAAAAAGGCAGTCCCAAATCCCCCACTAAACCATTTTAACATGCTGATCTTTTCCCTCAAGTTAAATAGAATTGAAGTGGATAAGAACAGAATTGGAATTTAAAGAAAGTCTGCAGTCATCATTAATCTGAGAGCAAAACAGAAGTATGCCTTTGCATTAGCATCATTTCCAACTATTCTGTGGTCCTATTTGATGTCATTTTCCCAAAAGTCTTCCCATATTTTCTTCTTTCTTTTCAACACATTCAGCATATCTTTTTTTGACTACTTCATGCCATGGACATTGGTCTGGTTGACCAGGCATAACAGGTTCAAAAACTCCAATGGAATTATCTATGTAGACATTTGTTGCTCAATAACTTGTTTTGAGAAAATAAGATATTTCTTACATTTGCATGCATTTATTAGAGAAATGCAACTTTATATTTCATTTGAGTAAACTGATTCAATAAAACAGTGTTTTCTCCCTTAAAATCAGGGTGTGTTAATTATATAATATACTCTACAAGTTAAGAAAGTGCATGCTGTAACATGAAGGAGATGACAGAGATGGAAATTATAGTTGGAGAAACCAAATTCTGAATCCCAAATACTCTACTACTATGTTTGATATGAGAAAAATCCCTTAATCCTAATAAGTCTCAGATCCATTTTATGTAAAATGATAACAATAGTAACCTTACTATATTGTTACTATGTCACTGTGAGAAGTGTGAAACACAATGGATATCAAAATACTATACATTGTTCTAGTATGTGGAGAACTATCATTGGTGGTGATTATTGTATAGAGGTAGTAGACTAAGCCATCTACCTGCAGTTTCTCATTTAATATTTTCCCAAACTCTATGAAGCAGATTCTACTTTAATCATTATTTTTAAATGAGGAAATTGATACATAAAGAAGGTAAAATTTGATGTAGATCATAGAGCTATGTGGGAGACCCAGGATTCAAACCCCAGAGCTAAAAGGAACCAAGTGTGAGATACAAGGGTGTGTGATCTGATAGCAGAATATAGAATGTTTACCTCTGACGCCAACCTATTCCCAGGAGTAAGATGTATGCAAACTAAGGCTTAGAATGGGTCAAAATTCAGGAGCTAAGGGAGGAGAGAAACTCAACCAAAGTCTGATTAGCAAATATTTTGTTCTAATTGATCATTGGGAATAAGCATTCAACTAATTATCTATGGGGCAAAGAATAAGACATTAGATCCTATATCTAGCCCCGCCAAGGTAAACAAAGGGGTATTCATAGGTCTTATGCAAATCATATTGTAAATGATGACTCTTTCAGTAAGCCAGTTCTCAGAACGCAAAAGAGTGGAGAGATTTCTTAACCTTTACTGTTTTCCAGAATCATAGGACTCAGGTAAAGTTCAACATTGTACTTCCCATTGGTTAGACATGGTGAAGATAAGATTAGTTTTGGAAGCCATATGTTGAAGGTGATGGGGTCGCCAGATGACCTTGTGATCTCCCTTCCCTGGAGTGTTATTTGAGTCAGGGAGTTTTAGAGATTCTTTGTTACAGCAGCTTAGATAGTAGCCTAAATAGTAAAGTTCTCCATTTTAAAATCCACCACCTTTGTGATTTCAATTAACTCACTTCACCTCATGAAACTTAGTTTCCCTGCCTGATAAATAATGGAATCATACTAGACAAATCCTTAAAGAGTCTTCTAGCTTTGACTTTCAAAACTTCTTGAAGATATAAAGATTTGTCCAAGTGCCCCATGGTTTGACATGTGGAATTAAAGGCTGAAGCACACCTTACTCTTCCTCCCAATACTTAGGCAGCATCAGTGTAGGAGCCACTTAGGAATATTCTGGCTTTGGATGTCATATAACCTTTTCATAAGCAATTCAGAATAATGCCATCAAGGCTGCTTTTATCTTCCATTCTGCCAATCAATCACATGTTCTTCCTAAGCCTGCAGTACCCTGTTTGCACTGCCTTGCATAAATGGGGTGATTCTTTTCTAACCCTTCTGATTTTCTACATTTTCTTTCCACTGTCCCTCTGAAATTTTTTCTGTGTCATGCAAACTCAGTTTTTGGTGTTGTTTCATGTGTTTCTGAAGGCCAAGTTTGTTTCCTACTTAATATACAAGAAGCATTCTTAGAGCTCATCTCTTTTGAAAAAGCCCACAAAGCTCACCAGTGCCCAGCTGATGACTTACTTCAGGATCTGTCATTTCTCTGCATTGGGATCTTAGCATGTAAGCTAGTTGAAGCACAACTCTATGGGCCTTAATTATCACCCAGTGCCTTGGACGTAGCACTGTAATAGATGTAAAATTTACCTAATTACCAAACCTTTAGGAAAAAAAGGTATAATGTTACTGATAGGTGGGCTTTGTATTATAAATATGGGTAACAGCCTAAAGTGAGATTTCAATGAAATAAAAGTAAGTTACAACTTCAATTAAGCAGAGCACCCAAATTTTCTATTTTTTTTTGTTCAAATTGGAAAACATCAAGTACAATTTTTGGTATAATTTTGGTGGATAGTGGATTATAGGGTTTTAGAACAGTGGTAGTAGAGGTAGAGCCCATGACCAAGAAGAAATTCTTGAGATATCTTTGGTGCAAAAGGTGATTTTATTAAAGACAGGGACAGGACCTGCAAATAAGAAGAACTACCCCAGACCACACCAAGGAGGGACTGATTATATATTTGGGAGTTGGGGGAGATAAAATCAAGGGAAATTTCCAAAGGGACTTTCATACACTAAAGAAGACTCACAGGATATGGAGGCCTAGCTATTGTCAAGCTAAGGTTGTTTTTCCCTCTAGCAAAGTATTAACATTAAGACAATAGGGAGTTCCTGGAGAAATGCTCGACTCTGCCTCCCTCAAGTATTTGTCAATGGGCTTCAGATTATAAGGAAATTTAATTTTATCTACCATTTCCTTCTGCATGTGTTTCCCACACCATTGGACATATGCCAAAGAGAGTAGAAGAGATACAGAACCCATCTTAAAGACCTAAACCCAAAGACCTGAAGGTCATAGTGCTTTTGGACACAGTGCCTGGGTAATCTTGAAAATGTTACCTTACCTCTCTCACCTTAGTTTCCTTGATGATAAACTAGGGACAATGATTACCTTAAAGGACATCAGAATGGAATGAATAAAATAATGTATGGAAAATACCTTTCGCTCTGTAGATATATGGTAGACATCCAAGAATGTTGGAGTTGTTGTTAATGTCATACAGTTAATTAACATTGACTTACCCAATGGGACATAAAGATTCACTAGTGAGAGCTTTTGTTTATAAACCCAGAAGGTAGGGGATAGAATCTTGAAACTCTGAATGTGGGCCACTCTGTGGATTTTTAAGACAAGTGCTCCCTGTGGAAAGAGAAAAAACAAATTTGAAGAGTCATGTCTACAAACAGCTCTAATACTTGGGTAATTAAAATAGTCTACCATCTTTTCATCTCAGTCATTATCAACCTTTTCGTTCCTTTTCCTGTTCCACTCATATCACTGGATTCTTAACTATTCTTTCCTTCCTATTTACCACTTACTAGACTCCATGAAGGCTGACACGTTTGGGTCATGTTTTCAGATGTAAATGATCCTCCTTTATCTCCAAGGAACTCTGTGAGGAAACAACAAGACCAAAAAAAAAAAAAAAAGAAAAGAAAAGAAAAAAAGAAAAAATAAAGAAAAGAAAAACAATAAAATCAAAGTCCGAAAGAGAGGAAACATTAGAAAATAGAGAAAGGTACAAAAAGAGAGGCCAGAGAGAAAATTTGTACAGATGGAGTAGTTTTAACGTGACAAAGAGAAAGGAGAATGGCTTTTGCTTGTTCATTTGGTCAAAGAAGATAATTTGGATAATTGAGTTGCATGGTTTGGAGTTATACAGAACGCATATTTATTGGATAATTGAAATCTCTCTCACTTACTTTGAGCTAATAGATTCTGTCCTTAAAGCTCAATGCTGTCAAATACTGGAGTTATATAACTAAAAAAAAAAGAAACAATAATCTTAGGGAAAAAATGATTCATTAAACAAAGTTAGAACTTTATCCTTAGGAAGTTCATAAGTATATTTGGCTGGCCATCGCTATATGGGAACTTTTTGAATGTTGGTGGCAGTAATGGGACAGAAATTAATCAGTTGAGGCTGGTTCTAAGGAATGGCTTCAGCCCCTAAGTGGTCTGCCAAGTTTCTGTTAAACATCTCACATTATTGAGGATACAAGTCAAAATCACTTATCAGCAGTTCTTCTAAATAGCAAGGAACATGTATCAAAGAGGCCATGAAGGAATTTCTAATGAGAAAAAATGCTCTTACTTTTTGAGAAATTAACTGCTCCAATAAATTGCAAAGATAAAGTAGGAAAAGTTATCACAATAATGTCTGTTGTAATAAAACTAAACTGTACAGCTGATAACAGTTAAAATGCCAGAAGGTAAGTTAATGAAATACCATTCTCCTAAAAGCCCCTTTGGTCCTTACTCTGAAATATAATTCTGACACTCACATATAAAGGATATGGTGGAAAGTACATGGAGATACTGTATATGTACATGTTCTACAGATTCATTGCCTATGAACTTTTGAATACATATAAAGTTTAAAAAGCAAAGTATACTAAATGAAACTTTCAGGAAGGTGAAATAAAATAATCCTAGGACCTAAAATTGATTCTTAAAGTGTAAAAGAGATGGAAGTCTGTGGAGAGAGAAATCAGTCTGAATTGCTAGCTGGCATTGGAAAATTTCTATCAAAGATCACGTGAACGGGGCAAAGGTGGAGTCACTGAAGTTTCCCTAACATCTTCTGTGGACTCATGAAAGTAGGAGATGCCTAAAGCTTCTGTTATGATTTTCCACCAATTCCTAGGCAAAGTGAAAATTTGTAGTAGTGAGAACGAATTCTTAAGGATAATGAGAGAGTGGATAAGAAAAACAGAAATAGCACACATAGAAATTGGAAGGTAATCTTAAGTAGGCAAGCTTGTGGTAGTAGCTTTGCTGTTTATTACTGAACTTCTCTCATACATAATAATTATCAAAACAGCCATGAATGGTGAAAAGCTGTGTGTGTGTGTGGTGTGTGTGTGTGTGTGTGTGTGTGTGTGTGTGTGTGTGTGTGTGTAGAAAGAGAGAAAGAAAGAGAGAGAAGACAAGTGAGTGAGCAAGGGATGTGGAGAAAGGGAGGACGAAAATGGAAGGGAGAATAAGACAAAAGACCAAAGTTGCAAAAGCCTTAGAAAGCCAAAGATACTATATGCACACATGCTCAGATACCAGGCTGAAAATGTCAGAACTCAGGGCCAGCTTCTTGCCACGTGGTGGAACCCAAATGGTTCCGGGCACCTTTCAAACAAACAGCAGAAGAACAATAAACAGAGTTATTTTCAGTTACCATGAGTTCAAAGGAGCCAGGCAAGGACCCTATACACTTAACCCACATCCTGACTAATTAAGTAAAAACAACAACAAAAACAGTGGACAATTACACGAGAAATAAAAGAAATTGAAAGCCACCAAAGCTCTGTAAGTAAAGGCATGAAGAAATAGTACAAACCATGACAGAAACAAACCTCTCTCCTTTGAGCCATCTGTGCCACTCATCAGCTGGTAATAAGATGACACTGGGTAGCAACAGAAATAATCCAAGGAAGGGCTTTAAGAAGGCATGGCAATATGAATAGATTTTTTTTCTGGGTTCCTGGTTTTTGTTTATGGATAATTATAATTTGGCAGTGTTCAGAGGCCCATCCCATGAATGGGTCTTCTGTGTATTACTTAAGCCACAGCTCACAAAGGAGCTGCTTCAGTTTTCCACCATACTGGCTAATTGTTGTAGAAGGAGAAAACCTCCAAGTGATGTGTAAATTTTAAATTATAAGCCGACTTAAAGTTACAGCAAATTCTCCAACCAGAATTCCAGATAAGGGTACTTAGTATGTTTACCTGTCCTGTGAAGGCAATTTTGTTTATCTTAACATATTTGAAATAAGTCTTGCTTTCAAGTTATGGCCATTTGATCTTACTCTATTTTAGACTTTACTTTCATCTTCCCAAATACATACTTATATATCCTTGTGTTTGTTGAAATCTTAAAGATATGGAAAGTGAATAATCTTGGCTTTAATATACCTAAGAACAGGCTATTCTGAGAATAAGGAGATATTTTGTGGAAAGAGCATGGAAAATTATAAGCTGGTTAAACTACCCTCATCTATATCAAGTCAAATCTAGCTTCAAATACAGCTTATTTTTTTGTTAAAAATGAATTCTCAGAATATCAATGTATCAATGGATAGTCTTCGGGTGCATGCAACAGAAACAAATTCTGATTAATTTGAGCAAAACTGGAAATTTATTAGGAAGAAGATAGAATTGTTTGGTTATTCAAAGGAATAGTTGAAGAAACACACCAGCAAGGGGCCGATAAGGCAGTTCCAGGAATCCAGGCAACGAGAATTAATGGGCAGTTGGTTCAAAATGCTATCCTTGGGATGAGTGAAACCTGACCATTTTTAATCTCTGGATTGCTCAATTTAATTTTCAAATTCCTGGAAGAGAACTTAGTTATGGCCTGCTTTGAATCATTTATGTACTCTTTGTGAATGAGAAAGCTGAGCCACATGGTTGGACAGTTTACCAAAACTAGCTAATGAGGGAACTTGAGCTTCTGTTACCAGAACAAAAGGAAACTGATGTCAGGAAGACAAAAAGCAATCCTAGGCTTAAGTACATTCATGGTAAGAGATTAAAGATATAATATTATGAAAAACTCAACATGATTAATAGATCAGAAACAATTAATGCTTTGTTAAAATTTAATTTATTTCCACTCCATTCAAAATAATGAAGAAAATTGCATTCTGTCCATTAATATTGAAACAATATTTACTATAGATATATTATGTACTATAGATATATATTATAGATATATACATGTATTATATGTATTATCTCATTAAATTATCACTTGAAATTCCTATTAGAACTAACATTTCTTTTTTGTGCTTATGAAAGGATCAGAAAGTTAGGCTAACTTCTTTATTGTCACTACACAAGTAATTTTGGTCCATTTTTTGGTTATATTTTTATTATTTGTGCAGAGTATCTTCACTGAATTGTTTCAATGCCATTGTACTGTAACACTAAAATAAAGAAATAAAATCAGGATAATAACTCAAAATCAAACAGATCAACAAACCGAAATCCTTATGACACTGTCTTTTTTTAATTTTTTTTTATAGTTTATTTATTTTTGAGACAGAGAGAGACAGACCATGAGTGGGGGCAGGGCAGAGAGAGAGGAAGACACAAAATCTGAAACAGGCTCCAGGCTCTGAGTTGTCAGCACAGAGCCTGATGCGGGGCTTGAACCCATGATCCATAAGATCTGACCTAGGCCGAAGTCGGACGCTTAACCAACTGAGCCACCCAGGCACCCCGACACTGTCTTTAAGATTAGTGCTAAAACTACATCTGTAGATTTAGAACCTTGTATACAGTATGATACCTGTGCAGATTGAACATATACCACCACTCTTTCTCATAATCTCACTAAAAGGAAAAGAAAGGAAAAGTATAAAATCACCAGGGGAAGGACCAGTAATCCAGATAGGACAACAAATTTTTGGAACATAGAAAGCAAAAGAAGAGTTAACAAGACAAAGTAGAATACTAATATATTTTCTTAATCTGAGTTTCCATTTATTATAAGATGCACCATTAGTTTGTTTCATTGAGAGAGAAAAAAATCACTGCCAAATATAATTATAAATTTATGATTATGTCTACTTATCTATTGTTATGTAATAAACTATCCCAAATTTAGAAGCTTAGATCAACAATAAAAACTTCATTATTAGCTCTCACAGTTCTAGGGACTGCTATACCTAGCTGGATCAGAAATCTCATGTAATTGAGACCACATACTTGCTAGATCCAGCATCATCTCAAAGGCTTCTTCACTCACATGGATGATGATTACTGTTAGCTGTCATCTGGGACTTTAAGTGGGCCTATTGCCTGGAACACGTATATGCAGCCTATACATGTAGCCGGGCCTTCCTCAGAGCATAATAGCTATTTACAAGAACAAATATCCCAGGAGCACCTGGGTGACTCAGTCGTTTAAGCGTCTAACTTTGGCTCAGGTCATGATCTCATGGTTCTTGAGTTCAGACTCCATGTCGGGCTCTGTGCTGAACTCAGAGCCTGGAGCTTGCTTCAGATTCTGTGTTTCCCCGTTTCTCTACCCCTCCCCCACTCACGCCTCTGTCTCTCTTTCTCTCAAAAGTAAATAAACATTAAAAAAAAAAAAAAGAACAAATATCTCAAGAAAAACAGCTGGGCAGAATCACATTGCTATTTAGGACCTATCTTCAAGACACATAGCCTCACTTTTACTCCACACTATTAAACAAGGAAGCCACAAATGTTTAACCAGTTTCAGTGGCAAAAGATGTATATTTGTTACATTGATGGAAGAATAGTAAGGTCTCTATCAAAAAGAGCATGTTGGATGAAGATATTATTTCAGCTATCTTTAGAAAAGACAATCTTCCATAATGCAATTTAATGTAATGTGGTACCCCACATTCAAAAATATTAAAATGAGAAAAAATACTTCATCTTAGAATCAATAAATATGGTAATTACCTACAATTGAAATATCAAATAAAAAACAAGAAAGTCCATGTTGTAGAAGCTTAGAAAGTTTAGAAATTTGAAGCATCAGCTATATTAAAGTGTTTCTCTAAGATCTGTAACTCGTTGAAAGTAACAATAGAACTCCCCTATGACCCAGCAATAGCACTGCTAGGAATTTACCTAAGGGATACAGAAATGCTGATGCATAGGAGCACATGCACCCCAATGTTCATAGCAGCACTCTCCACAATAGCTAAAACATGGAAAGAGCCTAAGTGTCCATCAACAGATGAATGGATCAAGAAGATGTGGTTTATCTATACCATGGAATACTACATGGCAATGAGAAACAATGAAATCTGGTCATGTGTAGCAACATGGATGGACCTTGAGGATGTTATGCTGAGTGAAATAAGTCAGGCAGAGAAGGACAAATATCATATGTGTGCACGTATAGGAGGATTAGGAGGAACTTAACAGAGGACCAAGGGGGAGAAGAAGGGCGGAAATGGTGGGGGAAAGGGAGAGAGGCAAACCATGAGAGACTCTTGAATGCTGACAAAAACTGAGAACTGATGGATGTAGGGAGGAGGAAGGATGGGCATGGAGGAGGATACTTGTGGGGATGAGCACTGGGTGTTATGTGGAAACTAATTTGACAATAAACTATTTGTAAAAAATTAAAAAATAAAAATAAATAAAAAATTTAAAAAAAAAAAGAAAGTTTGAATAAAGAGCAGTTTCCTCATCCACCATAGCTGGGTTAGAATCCCTCTCACTCTTGGTAGGAGATAACTTGCTATGTGGGGAAATTAAGCCAAATTCTCAAGGTCTGGCAAATAAGAAGCACATTATTGAAACCAGAGGTATTTTTAAAAAGTCTACACATAGAACATAAGATCCTCATCTTTCTTCTTGTTAGTTCCAAGAACTTTGGCAAGGAAATTTATTCTTCATCCTTTTCCCTCTACTTTTACAGATTATGGATTGGAGGACTTTTCTTCTGGAAATATGAGGATGGTTTCTAAGCAAGTAATGGCTTAGAGAGTGCACAGAAAGCTATGCAGAAATGGACATTTAAGTATGTTGGGACAAAGAGTGCTATGATGCCGACACAGTCACTTGATAGTGAAGTCATGCACACGGAGCTTCCAATCATCTCTTCAGTGCTTTAATTCTAAGTATGAATCAGTAGTCAAGAACCATCAGACAAATAGGAGAAGGCTCAGCATGAAAAAAGGAGATTGATGCAAATAACAGAGGGAACTTGCCATAAGTAGGGACAAGCAGAGATCAGAATACATCTTAAAACATACAAATTTTCAACCTTGAAGATTTTAAGAAGATATTATTTTCCTGAAATGAGGACAGACTTATACAAAAAGGAAATTTTAAAAAAGAGACAAGGGAATAATTAGAGAACAATAAACGATAGTACAGGATAGTTCCAATTAAAAATTCAACAGAAATCTTTTCTTATTACTATAATACATATGCTTAACATATGTCCTTAATCAAATTTTAGGTGTGCAATACAGTATTATTATCTAGAGGCACAATGTTATACAACAGGTGTCTAGAACTTATTTATACTTCAAGACTGAAATTTTATACACATTAATTAGCAACTCCCAATTTCTTTCTCCCCCAACCTGGCAACCACCATTCTATTTTTTTAATTCTATGAGTTTGACTATTTTAGATACCCTGTATAAGTGGAATCATGAAGTATTTGTTCTTCTGTGATGGCTTTATTTCACTTCACATAGTGTTTTCAAAGTCCATCCACGTTGTCATATATTATAGGATTCCCTTCTTTTTAAAGACAGAATAATATTCCATATATGTGTGTGTGTGTTTACATACACACATATATGTACGTATCACATTTTCTTTATCCATTTATCCACTAATGGATATGTAGTTTATTTCTACATCTCAGTTATTATGAATAGTGCTATAGTGAACATGAGAAGGTTAATATCTCTTTGAGATCCTGATTTCAATTCCTCTGGAAAAATACCTAAAAGTGGCATTTCTGTACCATATGGCAATTCTACTGTTAGTTTTCTGAGGAGCCTCCATACTGGTTTCCTTAGTAGGAGCATCATTTTGCACTCCCCACACAGTGCTCAAGGGTTCTGATTTCACTAATACTTGCTGTCATTTTTAAATAATAATCATACTAACAGGTGTAAAGTGATAATCTCCTTGTGGTTTTGATTTGCATTTCCCAGGTGATTAGTGTCACTGACTATTTTTTTTTAATACATCTTTTGGCCTCAACAGAAATCTTCAAGAAAATAGAATAAAAAGGCTCAGATTTTCCAAAAATAGGTAAGAAAGGAGATTCTTAAATGATAGATGATAAACCAGTAGGTCCATCACCTGACTAATATAAATGCCAGGAAAAAAGAAGAGGAGAAATTTGAAAAAATGAAATCACCAAAGAAATAATGCAAGGAAATTTCTGATAATTAAAGTCCAACTTCAATTTTGTGCAGAATAATGAAGGGAAGAAAACCCACACTAAAGCTTATTATCATAAAATTTCTCAAACTAAAATAAATTAAATTAAGATCCATAAAACTCCCATGGAGAAAACAAACAAGCTCTCTCTAAAGGATGGAGAAACAGAATGGCAATTGACATCTCAAAACCAGAAACTAAACAACAGTAAAATAATGTTTTACAAATCTTGAAAATAATGTGTTTTTCTTCTTCAACAGAGATTTCTATCTCTAGCCAACTATCAATCAAATTTGAGAGTACACAATTTTCAACGATAAATTTCAGACTATCATCAGTCACCCTCGTTTTAGGCAATTATTCTAGCATCTCAAATTATGTTCCATAAAAACAAGAAGGTACCTGAGAAAGAAAATCCTGAATCAAGGAAAGCGTGGACCCTCCATGAAGAGAGGAGAGCAGCATAGCAGGTGTGAGATGCAATTTGAGAAAGGGATAGTAGAATGTGGCCTTTCGGAATAATGTCTCCAGGGGAATGGAGAAACAGATGACATAATGTTTTAGAACACATAGAGAAGAGGTTTTGAAAGTGCTTTGATATTTTTTGAAGACTTAATGAAAAATTAATGATAAGGACATAGAAAATTAAACAAAAGTTAATTCAAGAAAATTATTTAAATCTGGAAAAAAACCCAAAATATTGCACAAGAAAGATAATTGAAATATAGTGCTTGACTTGGCTCAGGAGTAAAAAATAATTACTTAGCAACTATAATGTAAACACTGAAAATTGCTTTATCTGAACAATTTTGATAAAATTGTATTGGAAGATGGATAAAATGCAAAGTAGATGGTGGGGACATTTGGGTGTTGTCTTCCTATTTCATAATAGCAAGGCAATAAATAATGTCTAAAGTTAATAAATCAAAAAAGGGGAATATTACCATGCCATTGGAATTATGAGTGAAGAGGAAAAGGAAAAATGTTGCTGTCTTTCATTTAAAGTCTTGCAGCACCACTTAACTTTTAAAAATGATGCATAGGTATTATGTTGATAAAAATAATTTTTAAAAAGATAAAAGAATTTCAAATTACAGAAATAGAGTCTATATCCTGACTTCTCTACTTATTACCTATTTGTTTGCAAGCAAGGTGTTTTTCTTTTATAGCCACAGTTTGGGACATATGAAATGAGGAAAACAATAGAAGTTACTGTGTGTAACACTTTGTTACAAGAAACACTTGAATGTATTATTGAATTTAATCATCACAGAGTTCCCATGACTTTTCACACTCTTATGATCCCAGTTTATAGATAGGAAAAGAGGAACACAGGAAGGTTAAGTAAATTGTCAATTTAATATTATAAATCATTGATGAAAATGGAATTTGAACTTAGGTACCAAAATACCAGAAATAGCCCCAACTTTTGTCATTGTAAAGTTAATATAGAATTTAAATGAGAGCACATAGCATCGAGCTTGCAAGAGTAAATGTCCAATAAATATTTGTATGTGAATGAGTAAATGTTCACTTAACAACTTCATTAAATGCATAAAATGCATAAGATCCATTTTATAATGCTGATGTATTGAACTCACATAGTAGTTATCCATGGATTGCCAGAGCTTTAGTGTATCATTGGGCCACTTAGATTGAAACATATATATCCCTGCAACCACCAAAGGATTTGCAAGTAAATTAATTATACTATAGGCATGTGGATGGCTCAGTTGGTTGAGTGTGCGACCTTGGCTAAGGTCATGATCTCTCAGTCTGTGAGTTAGAGCTAGCATGGGGCTCTGTGCTGACTGCTCAGAGCCTGGAAACTGCTTCAGATTCTGTGTCTCCCTCTCTGACTGTCCCCCACTCACACTCTGTCTCTCGATCTCTCAAAAATAAATAAACATTACAAAAAAAATTATAATGGTGGTTTACTACTAATTTATATAACTACGTTAATTAGAAAATGTTTGTAGATCATGAGGGACATTTTTTTATTATGACACCTGGGCAGGTAAAGAAATTTCTACTGTTAAATACTAGCCAGGAAATTATATTGTTCAAATTTAATTGAAACCTTCAAGAAAGTTTCAAGAAGGAAAACTTCCTCTGTCAGTTCTTTCTTCTCGTCTTTGTACTGGATCAATTTTCCTATCAATTATGCTAATGTGCATCAGACATGCCACCCAAAAGTGAGGATGTCTAGAACTGGAGGTCTATTAAGGAATAGGAATGGATTTCTTATCACTATGATTAGGTTAGCTTAGCCTTTTACAACATTTTCATTGATCTTTGAAGAAGGTTATCAAATTTAGTTCAGATTTTATTTCCCTCTATAGTTAATTATTATATATGTAAAATAAAAGTTCTGTAATCAAGTGTTTAAAATCCTAAATGCTTCAAAGAAGTTTCAAAGAATAACAAAAAAAGTAATTAATTAATTAATTTAATTAAAGGCTTTTAAAGCTATAAAACAAATAAGATACATTTTATTAACTACATATAGAATTAAAGTTCAAGAAATGTGTGGGTGTTCTTTTAGGTTTTAAAAAGAAGTGCTGGAAAGGTGTTTGTGCACTGCTAAGAGTTGTTTGATGCACCAGATTTACAAAGTGTAAGTTGAAACACAAAACTGTCAGTGTTAAATTCCATGTTTTATGTCATGTTGTCTACTATTTAAAATGTTTTTTTTTTTTATTTCTAGGAGAGAGAGAGAGAGAGACAGCATGAGCAGGGGAGGGTCAGAGAGAGAGGGAGTCACAGACTGAACAGGCTCCAGGCTCTGAGCTGGCAGTCAGCACAGAGCCCGACGCGGGGCCTGAACCCACTAACCGCAAGATCATGACCTAAGCGAAGGTCGGACGCTTAACCGACTAAGCCACCCAGGCGCCCCTGTTGCCTGCTGTTTAAAAACAACAAAACAAAACAAAAAAACCAAAAATTCTTACTAAATATTAGTTATGCAATCAAATGATTGAAGATTAATAAATTTGAATATTAAATAAAGAACACTATCACTGACTATTCATATATGTCCCCATGATACCTATTCAAAAATCCCAGGAGTTTAAAACAGCAATCTGGGTTTTTAAAAGGTTTCCATTACTATCATACAAACTAATTTCTCATTACTGTTTATGACTATCAAACTCTAAGAATTGATTTTATTTTTATATGAGCCTCAAAAGAATTAGTTTTAAATGAAGAAAATACAACTATGAAACAAACCATGGTTTTAAAGGGATAGACTGTAGAAAAACTGTTTTGTTTTGTTTTGTTTTTATGAGATTATCCACATTGCCTGAAGTTTCTTGGGAACATATCTCGGCATTTTTTTTATAAGATGCACATTTTAGTGTATGTTCATTCTTACTTCTTTTAGGCAAAAGAAATAAAAACCTGGAATTTCAGCATAATACATTAGGGGTACTAAACTTGAAGTAGTTTTTGGTTTACTTCTTGCTGGTTATAAATGACTACTAGATGCTAATAAAAGATTTGGTCGATTAGTCAGCAACTTTCAGAAATATATCATGAGTCAGGTTTTTTTTAACATATTGAATCTCTTTTCCATCGTTAGTAATGCAAACATTATCAATTATTATAAGCCATCTTTTAAAAATTATTTTGGCACTGAAAATTTAGTAGAGGGTTGTTAAAAGAAGGTAGATTGTTGGGTTTTTAAATTTTTTTTAATTAATTAATTTATTTATTTTTCTTAAATAATTTATTGTCAAGTTGGTTTATATATAGCACCCAGTGCTCATCCCAACAAGTGCCCTCCTCCATGCCCATCACCCCCCCTTCCCCTCTCCCCCACCCCCATCAGCCCTCAGTTTGTTCTCAGCATTCAAGAGTCTCTCATGGTTTGCCTCCTTCTCTCTCTCCAACTATTTTTCCCCTTCTTCTCTGGCTTCATCCTCCATTAGCTTCCTCCTAATCCACCTATATGTGCAAACATATGGTATCTGTCCTTCCCTGCCTGACTTACTTCGCTCAGCATAACACCCTCTAGTTCCTCCATGTTGCTACAAATGGCCAGATTTCATTCTTTCTCATCACCATGGAGTACTCCATTGTATAAATATACCACATCTTCTTGTCCATCAGTTGATGGACACTTAGGTTCTTTCCATGTTTTGGCCTTTGTTGAGAGTGCTGCCATGATCATTGGGGTACATGTGCCCCTATGCAACCACACTCCTGTATCCCTTGGATAAATTCCTAGCAGTGCTATTGTTGGGTCATAGGGGAGTACTATTGTTAATTTTTTGAGGAACCTCCACACTGTTTTCCAGAGGGGCTGCACCAGTTTACATTCCCACCAACAGTGTAGGAGGGTGCCCGTTTCTCCACATGCTTGCCAGCATCTGTAATCTTCTGATTTGTTCATTTTAGCCAGTCTGACCCGTGTGAGGTAGTATCTCAGTGTGGTTTTGATTTGTATGTCCCTGACCTTGAGGGATGCTGAGCATTGTTTCAAGAAGGTAAATTGTTAACCTGGATCATTCAGATTAAAAATCAGTCCCAACATCAGCATGCATTTGTGACTATACCTACCAAGAAACCAAAAAGAGATATCTTCCAAGTGTTTTCAAGATGTATCTGCTTTGAGAGAACATGATATGAAAAAGTATTTGTAGGATGTCCATCCCTTTGGGATATGATAATTTGGACATGGTTGATCACCTTGAATGGCTTCAGAGAACTGAACACTAATAAAACATTAAAGCATGTGATCCTTGGGACAAATGATTATACAAAAGAAAAATTGGGCTCTGGAAAAAGTCCAAAAAGATGGTATTTGAATTTGGTTCTGAGCCCTTCCAAAGGTCACCATTGCTAGTGTTTGGGAACATCTCTTAATAGGAAAATTAATTGATTTAAAAAGGATAGGTTTAAGGTCCTATCCTAACATCAAGCAGGTTGCTTGGGAATTCAGACTATAGATCAGGTTGTAGCTTGATAAATTCATTTGAGAGATATGCAGAGGCAGACCAGGGAAGCAGGAAGATTGCGTCATGGCGCTCCACAGTGTGCCTTCATAATTTGTATACAAGTCGGTGCAAGAGCACTGAATCAAGAAAACTTAATTTTGACAGGTCTGATATATAGTCTATTTTGGTTAACCAAAAGGAACACATACATTTACTACATTAGAGAAATTTCCATTATTTTTCTCTCAGCCATGAAAATCGATTTTGATGTGATTACACTCAGAGGCTGCTTGATATGTCTCTGACAGCACAAAATGGATAGAGACAGTGGGTGGTAGAGAATGTGGGAAACTGTGGCTAAGGGGACTCTGGCTAAGTGAAAATCGTAGCATTCAAATATCAATTAGGATAATTTGTGTGAAAACAGACCTAAGGTAAAATAATGATGACTATGCTATATTTGAATGGTAAGGGAAAAAATATTTCAGTACATCAAGTAACGAAGGGTTTTCATCATTTCATTTTTATTATAAGCTTTATCTAGAGAAATGCAGGGATATCACTAATTGTAACCAGAGAATATTTTATTTCTTGAATAAAATGAGCCCTTATTACATGCGAGGCATTTATTTAAGAAATCTTTATTGAGGTTTATATTTGATAAAGAAAGAAGTGAGAATTAGAGATTTTGTGGTTGTAACTGGAAAGTTCATTTCTGTTTCTTTTCAGAGCCCCTTTCTTATTTTTTGTAAAACTATCTTTACTTTCATTCGTTTGTTCATTCTATAATATTTATCCAGCACCCAAAGGCAAGTCACTTGACTAAGTATCTGGTACACAAGAATAAATAAAGTAGACAGTACTTGTCTTCATGGAGTATATAGTCTAACTGGGAATGCATACAAGTAAAGAGAAATTACTATGAAGTGTGGTAAGTGTTGTAATAAAAGATTAAGTCCAGCCATGGAAGATGAATACAGTCTATTTAAGGGAGCAGTTAGCTAGCAAAGGGATGGGTTTAGTGATCTGTAAGGAGGGCGATATCAGGAAGAGGGAATAGCTTATTCAGAGGTCAGAAGGCAAGAGTGTGCATTCATAACACAAGAAAACAAGACGAAGTGTTTATATTGACTGTAGTGAGGAATGTGAGAGGCCGGGTGGGATGCTGGTAAAAAGACCAGAATGTAAGCAATGGTCATTTAATCAGACCACAGAAAAAAACTTGTGTCTGAAAGAGAGAATGTTAGATGGCTTTAACTAGTAAATATACATGTTTTAGACTTGCACTTTACTAAGCAGACTCTGATTGCATGGAAGAAAATGTATTGGATGATAACCAGATTGGGAATAGGAAGTTAGGAGATTATTAAAACAATCCCAGTGGGAGATGGTGGTAATCTTTACAGGAATATGAGCAGTAGGTATGGGGAGAAATAGTAGATGTTAGAGGGTCGTGGCTTTTGACTTTTTGTTTGTTTATTTGTTTGGAAGATGAATTGATATAAATACATAGCTGATTGGATCTGGGGATTACGGAAGAAAGAGTAAGAATGACTGTAGCAAAACAACTAAAGTCTGCAATGAATATATTTGAGGCATCTGAAGTTTTCCAGGAGGAGAGACAGTTCCTAAGTTCTCCATTTCTTCTTAATAAAAAGAAAGAAAGACAGAAACACAGGAATCAAGGAAGGAAGAAAGGAAGATAGAAAGAAACAAAGAGCATATATAAACTGGAACTGAAGAGCATATATAAACTTTTAGGCTAAGGCTAAAAGACCAGGAGGAAACCAGATCTGCTGGAAGGTCAATGATTTTGGTCCCGAGGAATCAGCAATAGCAGTAATGACATCAGGAAATTTTAAGAAGTTGGGAAGAGGGACTTGAGTCCCTAGTGCTGAGCGGAGGTCCTCAGAAAGGGCTGAAATGCTCCAGATTTCTGGATTCCATTGGCTATTAGCTCCAACACTTCCCAAGCCTTTAATTTATGCTCATAGGTCTGTCACTGATTAAGTTCAAGCAACAAACACATAACTCAACAAAAGAATGCAATTCCTTATGTCTGAGCATCAGCAGAAAGGCAAAAACAAGAACTTAAGGCAAAAATCCCTGCAGCTGATGGAAATTTCATACAGTGAATATAGAACTGCATGTACTTGAGACATAATCAGCTCTACACTTCAGTCTTAAATGTTCTCGATTAAAAGTTTATTAGAAATGGACAGATAATTTTTTTAATTTTTAAAATACTTATTTATTTTTGAGAGAGGGAAAGAGAGAGGGTGATAAAGAGAGACAGGGTGTGAGTAGAAGAGGGACAGAGAGAGAAGCAAACACAGAATCTGAAGCAGGGCCCAGGCTCTGAGCTGTCAGCACAGAGCCCAACACAGGCAGGGCTCTAACTCACAAATCGTGAGATCATGGCTGGAGCCAAAGTCATATGCTTAACTTACTGAGCCTCCCAGGCATCCCTGGACAGGTATATTTTTAACTACATAACTTCTAAAATTAAACATATAGTGGTTGAAATAAAAACCTCAATTGACTAGATTAAAAAGAATGATTACAGTTGAAGAGAGAATTAATGAACTAGAATATATATCCAAAATAGTCAATAAGAACGAGAGGGACCAAAAAAATTTTTTTTAAAAAGTCAGAAGTATGAATGATAGGTTACAAGATATAAAGGATAATGCAAGTAGTTTTAGCATGCGTGTAACTCAGTCCCAGATGGGGAGAACAGAAGAGAGACAATATTTAAAGAAATAATATATTTTTCAGGATTGATGGAAATATAGATCCACAAACCCAGGAAACATCTTGATCCTCAAACAGGATAAACATAAAATTGAAACTGAAACAAATTGCAGTAAAATTATAGAAGAATACAAAGAAAAACCTTTAAAAGCAGTTTAAGAGACATGGTAAATGTTCAACAATGTTAGCTATTTTTGGTGATTAATTTATATAACTTTATCAGACTGCTTCCCTGGACTTTGACAACTCTGGCAGCTTATGTACAGTGTCCAACTGGCAATCCAAATCAGAGGTTAATAAGTGTACTTTTCTTGTGTCGGAGACCGGCTCTGGCCCGGGTCCAGGGGTCCCTGAAGTATGGACTGTGTCGGTGAGGGAGGGGTGAAAGAAGCCCGAGAGTCTTTCTGGTCACCAGGCAGGCATCTCCACTCTGACTGGGGATCAACTTTATTTTATAAGTGGGAGATGGCACAGAAGTGGCATTTGCCTTAGACAATGATTTCTGATAACAAACATCTCTGATATGTAAGAATTTCCCAGAACATAGATCTGTAGAAGACTTTGTGCATAACCTTTATCAATAGTGAGATAGGTGATTTAGATGCAGCATATCAGACAATGTTTTTAGCCTAAAAGGGTGAGGTTACTTCTCTGTGAGTAGGGGTCAAACAGGTCTTTCAGGAGACACCTCTGCTCCCATAATCACAAAAGAAGTTCCTCAGTAGGTTCCTCCACAGGGAGCAATCAGCATATTCATGGCCAGAATAAGTCACTCCAAATACTTGATAACAAATGCCTTGAGGTGGGAGGCTGCTAGTGCTCCAGGCAGAACAATTGGGTGGGGATGGATATCTGCCCTTAACTCCAAATTAGGCTCTTTGTCTCAGGGGCACACTCAAGCCCCCTTTATTATGTTAAGTCTTGGATCTGCAAGGCCCTTAGGAAGAGCCTTTTAACAATCATCCACAATGTTTTCATCTGAAATCTCTTTGGAAAAGGCAGGAGTATGCCTTTCCTTATGAGCAATCTGTGTGGGGAATATCGGTCTGATCTGGAATATTGTGAGGCCTGGTCAATACCAGCAGCCTCATTTCCAACATGAGCCAGTAATCGCAGAAGGAGACACCAGTTTTCGTTTCTCATGGCTGGAGCTGTGCAAACGCTACCGTTTCCTTGCTGTGACTGTCATCCAGCGAGGCCAGTGCAGCTCCCAGCATTCTTGACTTGGCATATCTCTTGAGTACTTCTCTGAACTAGGCACGGAGCTCCTTGTTTCCACGGAACTAGGCACTTTCTCATTCAGTGCTCTTGACAATCCTTTAAGGTTGATATTGTTACCCTCTTTTGAACAAGGGGGATTCTGGGATGTTAAGAGATGTGATCCATCTTTCATTCTTTGTTCTAGTGAGTCTTATATTAAATTATCTTCAACTTAAAAAGTAGAATATAATTCTTTTATAACCTTAAAATAAAAAATAATTTAAATAATTAAAATGCAGCCAAAGCAAAAGAACAGATGACTGACAAATGAATAATTAGAACATCATTTGAAGCCAGAAGGTAGTTGGAAGATATCTTTAAAGTGTCAAGGGAAATAACTGCTAATTTAGAATGGTATAACCAGAAAAATTTACCTTTCAAGAAGAGTATAAAATAACCATGTGAATATGAATAAAACTGAGAAGTCAACACAAGAAACTGAACTAAAGTAAATTTTAAGGAATATATTGAAGGAAGAGGGAAAGTCAATCTAAAATAAGATATGTACATATTATGCAAGTCAGGAGAATGATCAATTTATTGCATTCCATGGCTGTTAAATTGTTATGAAGGAGGATTAACATATTATTTTAGTTTTGATTTTCTAAAAATAAATTTGAGTGATAAGGCTTATAAAAAAAGAAAATATGAACTCAAATTTTAAAATAGTAAGAATAATGGCAAAAGAAAAACAAAAATTAAAAAGTAAGGTGGTAGAAACATACATAATATCTCATAATCACATAAATATATGTATTATACATATCAAGGAACAGAGATTTTAAAGTGAACTCTATGCTGTTTTTAGAGACAAAGCTAAGTTATTAAAGACATGAGAAGACTTAAAGTAAAATGATGGAAAAGATATACAAAACAAATACCAAGAGCAAGCTGACATAACTATTTTAATAGGAGAAAAATATATCTTAAAATCAAAAATACTTTTAGGGATGTAAGTTATTATCACATAATGATAAGAGGCTCAACATATCAGGATCTTGAATAATTATATATAAAACTATCTCAGAATAAATATAATGTTGATAAAGTTCCTGAAAAAAGTTAATAGATCCTTCATCCTTTTAGCAAATTTAACATTTCTTAATTCCTCACAAAATAATCTGGAAAACATAATAAATGAAAATGTAGAAAATTTGAACAAAATTATCAATCGAGAGATAATAAACTTCTATGGAATCCTACACCCAAGAATAAGAGAATAGGAACTCTTTTCAAACATCTAAAAATTTTATAAAAATTATATACTGAATCATAGTGTAGGTTTTAACAACTTACAAACTCTGGTCAGTATAAGACCACAAACTGAAAAAAAGGCATTAGACATACACACACATACACACACACACACACACACACACACACAACCATAAATAACTCATGTATTATTCTAATACCATTATAACTGAATGACAACACAACTATTGCATATTGAAACTTATTTAGAGGGGCGCCTGGGTGGCTCAGTTGGTTCAATGTCCAACTTCTACTCAGGTCATGATCTCGTGGTTTGTGAGTTCAAGCCCTGCCTCGGGCTCTGTAATGACAGCATGGAGCCTGCCTGCTTCAGATTTTTGTCTCCCTTTTTCTCTCTGTCCCTCCTGTACTCACCCTCTGTCTCTCTCTCTCAAAAATAAATAAATATTTTATAAAATGTAAAAAAAAGTATTTAGAAGACAATTTACTGTTTTCATATTTAAAAAAGAAAAGCTGAATATTAATGAGTTAAGTGTGAAACTAAAGAAGATGGAATAGAAACTTTGACATAAAAAAGGACACAATAAACTTAAGAACAGAATCAATAAATGCAAATCAAGTATAAAATTATTTTAAAACACATAAAAGTTGGTTCTTTGAAGACAAATACACAAATCTCTGGGAGGATTCATCAAAGAAAAAGAGAGGAGAAAAAAATAAACCACAGTATTAGAAATTGAAATGGTGACAATGCTACAAATGCACAGATATGAAAAAGATACGAAATAAGAGGCTAGTGTTGGGAATGAACTTCTTATTCGGTAACTATGCCACCTAATATACAAAGAGAAGGGCACACTAAGGAATATATATTCAGATTTGGCATTCAAGACTCCATGGGTAATCAAATGGTTGTGTCAAATAGCCAGTTGCCATACAGGCTAATAGAAAGATCTAAAGGTAGAGGTGATCAGCAATAGATAAAATACATTAAATATTTTTCTATACATAATCAATTCTCTCAAGCAACATATACTTGTTTTCTTATATAGAGTATAAAGCAAATAATTCTTATGGTTATTTTACAAAGAACTGATCTGAAGCTTAGACAAGTGAAGTGATTTCTCCATCACTATGTAGTAACTAGCTGAGTAAGAATACAAACCTTGAACATAGGTCTACAATGTCCAAAATTCATGTTCTTAAACACTGTCCTACATTTCCTCCTCTGAGCTGGCGATTGATAGGATGGGATCCATCATGTTATAGATGGAAATTGATGCGCTGGAAGCAGAAAATATTAGCCTGGGGGATTTTTTAAAATAAGAAGGTGAAATGGCTTAGGGCAGAATTCTGAAGATTGCCAATAATTAAAGGGTAGACCAAGGAGAAAGAGAAGCTCACAAAAGAGACGAAAATGAAACGGTCAGAGAAGTATAAGGCAAACAAGGAGAGTGCAATAAGAGATAAGTCATAAGAAGAGGGCATTTCAAGAAAGAAGGAGCAGTCAATAGTGTCAAACTCTGCCAAGTGTTCAGGTAGATAAGGCCTGGAAATTATTTATTGGATTTAACTACAAGGCCATCATTACTGACATTGACAAGAGCAGGTTCAGCAGAGTGGGGAAACTGAATCCAGATTTTAGAAGGTTGTGGAGTGAAAAGGAGAAACAGATGTGGAGACAAAATTCAAACTCTTCTGATATGTTTGGCTGTGAATGGGAAGAGAAAAATATGTTGGGTCCTGAAGGAAAACATGAAGGCATTTTTTTTTCTAAAGAGTGTGTGTAGATGCTGATTAGAAGAAGTGAATATAGTCATAGAAATTAAGTATATAGGAATGAGGGGATAGCCTATCAACCACTGTTACTGTGTTTACTCTTCTAAGGTCTTTATAAACATTAACATTTTGAATCTCACCACCACTCTATACAATAAGAATATTTCTATTCCCCCATTTTATAGTTAAAAATGAGTATGAAGATATTAGGTTAAATGATCATGATCATTCAGGCAATTACTGAGGAGCCATAGTCAAATCCAAGCTGCAACTGCTCCCTTAGACAGATTATCTATGGATAAGTATCAAAGCAAAACCTTTGCAAAGAAGCCCAAAGGATTCAGCAAGCAAGTTGAGAGGTGAGTCTTGGATAGGAAGAAGGACACTTCTTACATTGCAATAGAAGGAAAGAGGCAATCTTGTGCAGAAGCATATTATCGAGATTGTGGTAGTTCAGGAGTTTCCATGAAAAGATTCTGTTCTTACTGTCAAGTTGTCATGTAAGGACATCTGTGAAAGATGGGTGAGGTGATGGGGTTAGATATTTGAAAAAAAAAATGGAGATGGTTTATCATAGTATCAAAGAGGAAAGGAAAAAATGAGCTTATTGTGGACACAGCTATGTACATTGGTGACTACAAATTAGTGATGATACCAGTGTGCAAGATTGTGTGTGTTCCCTCTAGCAGTGTCTAAAACCTCAAGGCATTAGTTTTCAATGAGGATTAAACTTTGCCAGGTAGGAACAATAAAAGGGATGCAGAAGAAGGGAATTAATGACAAAAGAGCAAATTGAAGTGATGGCAGTTGGTATCCCAGCTGGATAGCAAAGACAGTGAAGAAAGAAACGGAAGTAGAGACAGAAGAACCCCACAGGCAGTGGTTCTTCAACCTGCCTGCACAGTACTTAGGCTGGTTAATACGAAAGCCCAGAGATTCTGCAACAATTGGCCTTTGATGGAACAAAAGGCATCCGTACTTTCTTAATGTCCCAGGGTGATTTGAATGTGCAGCCAGTCATAGTCACAGACTTGGGTGCTCCAACTAGGTGGAAGAAGAAATATAAACAAGTTGAGCTCAGGAGCTGGAAGAATGGGAGGTCAGGGAGAGAGAGTGAAGGCACTGAGTTAATTATTTGAGAGATAAGGCTTTCCCTGATGAGGACAAAGTCCAAGTATCAGCCATGTTGTGGCTTTTGGCCAATATTGAATGCATTCCCTCTGTGGCTTAGAAGTCACCCTGGATCACGGTAGGATTTCAGATGGAAAGGCAGTGTGAACTAAGGGCCAAAGTCTGTAGTTGAATAAGAGGATTAGCCCAGATGTTTGTGGATGATAGCAACGAAGAGGAATATAGAATGATTTAGCCAGATGGCATGTGTTTTAAAGTAGGAGGTTTAGGTTTAGTTTGGTTTGCTTTGGTTTTTTCTTTGCGGAGATGAAACCATAGAGGTCATAAGAAGCATGTTGGAGGGAGTTGGACATTGAATCCATACACTGACATGATTTGCAGGGGTGTTTTCTAGAACCTGCCACTTAAGAAAATGGAACCCTTTCGGAAGGGCCAAGTTGTAATTAAGATCAGATGCCAAGAATAAAAGATCAGGCAAATAGGTTGATGTTGCAACACAGCCTTCTAATAAAGGACTAATAAGAAAAGAAAGCAAATAAAGTGGAATCAACTAGAATTATGTAGAACTTAAGAAATTGAAAGGATGAGATTATCTTGGAAAGGCAAATAAGTAAACAGATTTTATTTTATTTTTTTAATGTTTTATTTATTTCTGAGAGAGAGAGACAGCGTAAGCAGGGGAGGGTCAGACAGAGAGGGAGACACAGAATCTGAAGCAGGCTCCAGGCTCTGAGCTAGCTGTCAGTACAGAGCCCGATGTGGGGCTCGAATCCATGAACCATGAGATCATAACCTGAGCTGAAGTCGGTTGCTTAACCTACTGAGCCACCCAGGCACCCCAGTTAAACAGATTTTAATACTGAGTGTGACAAATTCACATTGAAATCACAAATAAGACAGAAATGTACCTTACCACTAAATTATTTTAATAATTCTTTTTTAAAAAATTTAATGTTTATTTTTGAGAAAGTGAGAGAGAGACAGAGCATGAGCAGGGGAGGGGCAGAGAGAAAGGGAAACACAGAATCCAAAGCAGGCTCCAGTCTCTGAGCTGTCAACACAGCCTGATGCAGAGCTCAAACCCATAAACTGTGAGTTCATGACCTGGGACGAAGTTGGACGCTTAACCTACTGAGCCATCTAGGCCCCCTCGAAGACTTCTAAAATCTGTTAATTCCAGTCTGTTCATAATTGTTTTTCGTTGATTCTATTCCACTGCCTAGGGAAATAATATCATTAATATATAATTATTTTGTTTCTTGTTTGCCAATATCTGTGCATCCATTTCTCTTTACGTTGTTTCACTATTTAATAAAATGTTTTTGATATGATTTTCTTTAATATATAAAAAAGTAGTCTCTATTCTACTTTGCTTATGATAAGTGAACACTTAACTTTATCAAATGTATTTTGAGCAGCTTTCAAAATATTTTTTGAACAACTGATTATATATGCATATCACACATTAACACCAGCATTGTAATGTTATATAAACAATGTAATAGAAGTAATACGATGTAAGCAGTGTAAGATAAGCCCTTGAGTTTTTTAGACCCAGTCCATTTCATCATCTAATACATCCTTAACATAATATGAGGCCCAAATAGATAGTGTTTCCTTGAGGATCTTCACATCTCTAATCCTAAGCAAGTTTACAACATGGTATTTTGAAGGTTTTGGGGTCAATGTTTTGTTTACTTCATAAACTATTTCTATGTTCTGAATCAGTCTAAGTAGCATGAGAATAATCCTGACATCTTTCCCCCAAATTCATCTGCATCATACTTCCCTGGCAACGTTTTGTAGGGATATGTTTGGGTTTTGTTTTGAAATTTTATACTTGTCATATGTCTTCATGTGATGTGTCTGTCTTAATTAATATTTACTGTATTAATGTATTTTATATTCTATGACAATGTTTCCAATTTTTAGCTCATAATGATTTAATAGGAATAATACTGTCTATAATTTTAGTCTAATCCTCTTTTATTCCTAATGTTTCATAGTTGTGATTTCTTGCAAGTTTATTTCCTCTCTTTCAATTGACATTGCCAAGTTTAACTATTTTTTAAATCATCTTTCATATTTATGTTTCCATTCTGCTACCTTTTGGGTTTCTAACTCATTCCTTTTTGTTTGTATTTCTTATTTATTAATTCCTTTATCCTGCTTTACTCATTTAATATTTGTTTTAGTTTGTTGTGAATACTTGAGCTGCATGTTGAACTCTTTCACACCTAGTATTTCTCGCATGTAAAATATCTGTATTTAGATTTATAAATCCTCATCTAGGTGGAGATTTGGCTGTATTCCATTAATGTAACATGTGACACTCTCACTTATATTGTATTCTACGCAAATGCTGTGACAAATTTAATTTCTGTTTTGACTTCAAAGTTACTCATATTTTTATCTTCCAAGCATTTTATAAAGATAAACTTTTCTTAATAAATCTCATTTCATTGTATTATTATCAGGTAATATAGCTCATTGACTTCTTCTGAAATTTATTGAGTTGTTTTCTTCTTAATTTTTGTTCAGCTTTTACAAAACATCTGTGAGGCTTAACGGTATATTTTCTCTTTGTAGGTTAGAATGTGTGGTATGTAATTCTATCATATGATATAAAAATTCTATCATATAAATTAATAAAACAATAATAACTCCATCATATGATATAATAATACATAGTAATATGTAAAGAATCACATCATTTAAGGTATAACAAAATAATACTTTGCGTATATAGTATATAGAATAAATTCATAACTTTCATATCCTGATTAACTTTTGCTAGCAAGATTTGTCAAAGACATAGGTAAGTATGTTAACTCTCATTCATATATTTTAACTTCTCTTATACGAATTTTGAGGCAACTTTGAGACAACAAGTGCCAGATATGTATATTATTGTGAATTTGTATTACAATAATTCATTATTTCTGTAAAGAGGTATTTTGGCTTGTAAAATGCTTTCTTTTTAATTTTTAAAATGTTTTTTTATTTCTGAAAGAGGGAGACAGCGTGAGCGGGGGGGGTGGGGGGGGCGGTCAGAGAGAGAGGGATACACAGAATCTGAACCAGGCTCCAGGCTCTGAGCTAGCTGTCAGCACAGAGCCCGACATGGGGCTCAAACCCATGAACCATGAGATCATGACCTGAGCCGAAGTAGGATGCTTAACAAACTGAGTCACCCAGGCGCCCCTGTAAATTGCTTTTTTGCCTTGAATTTTATTTGACTAAATATTAATTGTGTGAACTCTGTTTACTTGATATTTACACTTACCTGAAAATATGTTTGCTCATTCTTTGTTTGTAATCATTTAGCTTCACCTATCATTAAGCGTTTTATTTTAAATTCAAATCATGGGGCAGGCTTGCAATTCTGGCATGCCCCGTGAAATGCCAAGCCTCCAAGCCTTTGCCCTGATGCCTACTTGGTCTATGATGTCATCTTTTGAGATTCTTCCATAAAGTGAGCTTTCCTTACAAGATTTGATTTTGTCTACTTTACCTCCAACTGTATTCTCTATACCTCAATAGCATCCTTCTCAAATAATATATATTATTGCATTCATATTTTTGTAACAGTATTTATTTATTTTGAGAGAGAGAGAAAGCATGAGCAGGGCAGGGGCAGAGAGAGAGGAAGAGAGAGAATCCCAAGCAGGCTCTGTGCCATCAGCACTGAGCTGATTTGGGGCTCAATCCCATGAACCATGAGATCATGATCTGAGCCAATATCAGGAGCCAAACGCTTAACTTACTGAGCCATTCAGGTGTCCTGAATTCACATTGTTATATATTCCTTCCCATAGTAAGTCTGTTTTCCTTCAAAACAGGAATTGTGAGTTCTGTGTGTGTGTTTATTTGAAGTACTCAGTAACAGATACCAATAAATGTTTACCAAATAAATGGAGGAATCAATGAGTAGATGGAAGTGTCTATAAGCAACATCAGGAAATGATGAATTTTTTGCACTCAGAAGAGATATTCCAATAATGACTGAGTAACTAGATTCTATATATTAAAAATGAGGAACAGAAACATATGTAGAAATATTTTGTTTATTTTATTTATATATATGTTTTTCATTTTTATATGTACTATAGAATACATAGTGTATGTATGTATATACATGAAAATAAGGAGAGACAGTATGTATTCTAAGGTGTTTTCCAACCCAAAGAACTTTAAGTGAAGGAGAAATATTTGTATAGTGAAAAGTTTTCTTTTATGTCTTAGAGAATAAAATTATCAGGGAATCTCTTTTTTGTTTCTTATAATATTCCCCTTAATCCTCTTATTCTTATTTTCTAGAGAAACAGATTTTTTTTCTTAAATGTCAAGCCATAAAAATGTTCTGCTTTATTATTTTCTAAGCCATTTATGAAACCAAAGCACTCCTGTTACATGGGAGAAAAAAGTATGTCCTATAGCCAGCTCATTAAATTAACTTATTACACTAAGGTGTACTTCCTAAACAAGTTCCTATAGTTTATGGTCATCTATTCAGATCTTCAAATAAAGTAAGTGAAAAATGCCAACCAAATCCTGTAAGCATCAAGCCAGAATGAAACATTTTAATAACCAATGGATACTGATTTTATATTGTGTAACTGTACTCCTCTTCTAAATTAAAAATACTGTTAAGTTTTCTCTGAGATGCCCATGGGTATGCTTTCCTTTAATAGGAATTTCCCTTAACAGGAAGATTTTACATATTAAAATCAATGGGGTTATGTTCAGTGTTTAAGGAAAAAAGGAAATCACCCCAAGATTATGCTTTTCATACTATTTTGCAAATCACTTCATAGTTGAATAGGAATTTAATCATACATATTTTTTGCATACCCTGCAAATATATCCTTTTACATTATGAATTATCACATATTATGCACTTTTAGGTTATTTTTGTGTTAACCAACTGCTTTGGAGTTTTCTTCCATCGACTTCATTCAGCATAGTTGGGAAGACATAAATAGGGCAGATGGCTCTATGTTTGCCTCTCATTTGATGGTAACTATAACCTAATGGATTTTTCACTAACTTTTCTTATTTCTTATGTTGACCCAGGTATGCATGGTCTGGCACAGATGATTGATAATGTACTCTATTTAAAACCTTGGAGCAAAGGATGTGAGGGTGCTACAAGTCATAGACTTTGTGATGCTATGGAACAATCTTTCTGTGCCCTTACCCTCATGCTTCACCAGTTGAGTGAACTTACATCATCTCCTTAATCCTGAGTCTCTGCTTCTGCCACAGATATCATGCGAAGTCTGTACCAGAGAAATTAGAACCTTGATGGGGTCTTGAGAGATGAATACAAGGAGAAATCCAATGATAGGCAGGTGGAAGTGTTCCAGGCAGAGTGGAGGACAGAAGCAAGCACTGCGAGGTATAAATTCACTGGGTAATTAACCAACAAACAGAACAATGGAAAATAAGATAGAACATGTTACTTTGGGCTGAATTATTAAAATGTGAAATGCCACATATGTTTTAGAACCTGACTTATTTATACTGATGTTTGTTGGGAGCCATTCTGAGCTCACTAGTCGAGAAAACTCCTGGTGAGGTTAAAGCAAGTTTGCACAGTCTCTTGCCAATCAGATGACGACCGATATCCACCCCCACTCAATTATTTCTGCTTGAGCACTGACCCCTAAAGTACCTTGTTCGTCAGTATCGGGAGTGACTTGTCCCCTTATTCTGGCCCTGGTATGGTGATTGCACCTTGTGAAGGAACTTATTGTGGGAACTTCTTCTTTTGATTATGGAAACAGACATCGTGTCTCCAGAAGGTCCTGTTTCCCTCCATACTTTCCCTTGAGTTATGAACAGGCTAATGACCCCTAGTCATAAAAGATTGACCTTTACATGTACAATTCTGTTTCTACCATTGCGTTAGTCCAAGATGTTCATACAGCTCAACATATAAATCAACTAACCAAAAATGTCTCTCATGCCCTAGCTATTCAAGAAATCATAAAACTAGACACAAAGGTAAATGCACTCGAAGAGGCTATTCTATGTATTGGAAATAAGCTAAACTCTTTAAAGGTATGGTTGGCTCTCTGGTGCCATAAAGCATATAACTGGAAAATCAAGTCTTGCCCAGAGACAAAGAGCCTAACTTAGAGAGAAGGAACAGATAAGGGCAGAAGATCAGTTACTACATACACTTTTGCTAACTGATGGTGTATAGCAGCTCCTTCCCTAAGGCCTACTTTCCACAAACCCCTTCCCTTACCCTGGCAGCTGTGATGAGGATGGATAAGAGTATCTACAAACCTATGACTTAATCTTAGTGTTATTAAAATGTGAACACCTTGTTATTTTCTTAGTTACTCAACCTCACTATATTTGGGGCAGATTTTAAAGTATTTTGCCAACAAAATTCCATGGATTTATCTAGTACCTCTCTGTAATGGACAAGTAAATAAATATACAATTTACTGTGTTGTCTTTGCTGAAAGCAAATATGTCAAATGAGAATGTCTGGAGAGAGAGTAATAATGTTCTTATTCGTTGATAAACTCACCAATCCATTTATTCATTAAATTGATATTTATTGAGCCCTTTCTGTGTGACAGTCAATGTGCTAGAGGGTTGAGGCATAGTCCTTTTTTCTCTAGACGCTTAAGATCTAATGTGTAAAACAGACAGTGGGCAAGTAAACACAAACCTAAAAATATAATTATAAATTGTGATATGCTATATCGATGCTATGTGCTTTATAGATGTTATAAAGCCGAGAACAAACAGCTATGATTGACTACCAGAAGCGGACATAATTTATATTATATAGTCAGCACAGGACTTGCTGAAGAGTATGCTCTTAATTACAGACCATGGCTTCAACTTCAAGATAAGTAATTCTTTGGAAAATACTTATCTCATTTTGGCAACTCTAGTGACTATTATCTTCCACATCAACCATTAATTTTTTTAAAAAATTTAGTGATTCTTGAACTTTTCATGTCATTAATGGGTTTGATTGAATTCAACTTGTTGTGGAAGTGTATCAGAATACATCTTGATATGGAGTTCTGACTTGAAATAAGAAAATACTTCTCGTTCTTATTTTAACTTAAGTAAAATTTTGACTTGAGACCCCTACTTCTTCCCAAGGATGGATAACTTGCAATACCTCTCTATTTAGTCTTATAATTAGTGTTTGGATGCCAAAAATACTTTATAAGAACAATTGGTCAGGAATTTGTTTCTATGTGCTCCCAATATATTTATATTATTTCTGTCTTTACCACAGTTCTGCAAAGTAGGGGAGCCCACCATTTTGTGGATGAGAAAACTGAGTCTAGACATTTTAGTGACCTTCCTAAGATCAACAATACAGCAAATAGTAATGCCAAAATTTAAATACCTAGCCAACTAAATTCAGAGCCTATATTCTTTCTACTCTGTTTGATTTCTAAGTACTTCAAATTTTTGTGTGAACTCCAGAAATGACTATTGTGGGTTGAATTCTATCCCCCCAAAATATGTATTGAAATCCCAACTCCTAACACCTCCAATTTGACCTTATTTGCAAATAGGATCATTCGAGATGTAATTTGTCAACATGAGGATATACTGGCGTAGAGTGAGCTCTTATAAGAAGACCATGTGAAGACATAGACCCATGAGGAGGGGACATCACATAGTGACATGATAGACACTGAAGTGCTGCAGCTGCATGCCGAGGATTGCCAGCAAATCACCTGAAGCAAGAAGAGGCCAAAAATTATTCTTCCCTACAAGTTTCAGAAGGAATATGGCCCTTACCCTCTGATGCAGCTGATGTTTTGGCACGAAGTGAGCTAAGACGAAGGGAAAACTAAGTAATCATACTACAGGCCCTTTCAGCATGGTGGAAATCCTGGAGAAATATCTTCAGGTCATATGTTTCTGGGGAGACTACACATTTATTCTCCAGGTTCCCATTTATATGTCTAGTCTGAGGACATGGCAACCACTGTTTCAACCCTGCCAGACATGTCTCTGCAGTAGACATCTTTGATGTTACCCTCATTGGGAATGACAGATGTAGGGCGCTCCTTCTTTCTGGTGTAAGGTGGAACGCTTGCTCCTTCTCTGTGAATATGATCATGCTTTGTTCAGAATAATTTGATTTTTGTCAGCAATACATTATTTTTCAGGATTATTAACTTTTCTGTTCAAATGTCATTTTCTCAGAAAGCCATTTCCCAACCACCTCTCTCACTCTCAGCTACTGTCAGTTTTTATTCCTTCATTATACCTTTAATTTAGATTATATTTCCTTCCACTTCTTTCCTTCTCCTTTCTCTTTCTTTCTCCCCTTTCCTCCCTTACTCTCTTTCTTTGTTTCTTTATTTTCTTTCTTGTATTTTCTCTAACTTTATCCGATTCAGAACTGAATTCCTAGCATCTTGAAGAGTGATTGGGCCCATGAGAATCTGCTCAAGAAATATGTTAAATATGAAAATAGTTGTAAATATGCATATATTTGGAGGAAGACATAAAACACAATTATGTTCTATATAAATTATAAACTTCCAGTAACATTGCTTTATAGGGGTTTGGATCAATAACACTAAGAAGAAATCCAAATAATTGAAAAGTTATGGGTTTATATCAACCATAACATATTTACAACTATGGTGATATTTGTAATCCTTTATAAGCAACATACATGAAGTGAAAATTTGATAAGCCAAGGGTAAGAATTTAATAAAATAATGTTATTCTCATTGAAAAAAAAATGTCTTCAAACTTGTAAATAGATACAATGTTTAACCAAAGTGAGAAAAGTGGGTACCCTTGAAGGATGTTTCAATATAGTTCTTACCTTGGGCTTCTATATATGTAAAACTATTATTCTGAGAAGGTTTCAAAATACTGCCCAAATGGCACAAAATAGGTTAAAACCCCTCACCTAGCATGACCTGTGCTGACAATGATGGGCAGTCCCAACAATTTATAGCTATGACTCTAGTTAACACATAAGACTGAAGTCAAGTACTGCAAACTGTTTTGATAATTTTAAGTGAAAGATGTAAAGCAAATGGATAATATGCTATTATTGTCAGTTTGAAGGGTATGCTTTTGGAAATTACAGCATTTTTCCCAAGTAGTCTTGGCGGAGATGGAGGTCCTCTCTGTCCTCCTGTGTCAAGTTAGACTTGATAGATATTTCCAACTGTTCATTAAATAATATCTAAATCATAAAGCAATAACCATCATATGACTCTCACATAACTATCTGTTTCTAAAAGAATTATAGCACTGATGGCTTTTAATGGCCATTTACAATGCCAGAATACTCTTAGGTGATCTCCAGTGGAATCACTCCAAATTGGTTACCCAGTGGAATTGATCTTTAGTTAAAGGTCAAATTCAATTTTACCTTCAAAATTGAGAAGACTTGGATGTGAAAGTTCCCTCTTAATAATAATTTTTAGTGTAAAATTCACTCTATATTCATTTTTTTAAACCTTTATTGAAGAAGAGGAATAATACCATTCTTTTCCCACCTCCAGTATTCAAAAGAATCAGCAGATTGACATGAAGACTATCATATGGAAATTCAAATGATCACTTTCATTCCATACAAAACTCTTTGGAGAAAGCATCCATGGAACTATAGCAAATAAGACTTACTAACTTCACTAAAGATTTAAGTTTAATGACATAATCAACACAATTGCATAATAGACATACACACCTCCACTAGGGCTTGACTTTTTAAAACTTGCATTACAAGGTTAAAGGATGCACTCCCCCCACCCCCACCTTGCAAAATAAGAGAGTGAAAGAGCTGGCTAAGCTAACTGAGCATGTCCACTTGTCCTTTTCTAAATCTATCCATTAAATAACTTACTACTGGGGAATGATAGAAACTAGAAGTCCCTCCACATGGAAAAAAAAAAGTGAAGAATGAATCTCTAATACTCATTTAGTAATATATCCATTACTGAGATCCTAATCTTCCCATCATCCTTCCTATAACTTTCCTCTCAGTTTTTCCATATCTTTCAATGGCAAATTTGTCTGTGGTTATTTATTTTTCATACATCCCAACTCATGGTAGATCTTCCTCCTTCAAACTCTGACATTGGAAGCCTATTCTCAATACTGCAACTTGAATAATCCTATTAAAATTTAAAAAATGGGGCATCTAGGTGGCTCAGTCAGGTAAGTGTCCAACTATGGCTCAAGTCTTAATGTCATGGTTTGTGAGTTCAAGCCCTGTATCAGTCTCAGTGCTGACAGTTCAGAGCCTGGAGCCTACTTTGGATTTTGTATCTCCCTCTCTCTCTACCCAACCCTCACTCGTGCTCTGTCTCTCTCAAAAATAAATAAAACATTTAAAAACATTAAAATGAAAAATAAAGGTTAGATCTCACCACTTTTTCCACCTAAACCCCGCAGTAACTCTCATTGCACTGGGTGTGAGCCCAAGTCCTTACAATGGCTTATGAGGCTTGTGATAGGCAGCCTCTAGTCTGTTTATCCTCTGATGTCCAGTTCCTTACTGGTACCCTTCAGTCCTATCACCTTCTTGGGGTTCCTTAAGCCTTGGGGCATGTATCTACCCTGAGGGCTTTGCTTTAGCTGTTCTCTCTGCCTAGAGAACTCTTTCCTCAAGTATCTACTTAACTGATTCCCACTCCTCCCTCAATTATTTACTGAAATGTCATCTACTCAAGGAGGCATGTCCTGACCATTTATTATCCTAATTCACCACTGTTGTCCTTCTTCACCCAAGCACTTTTTTCTAACAGTACTTAACAAAAGGTAATGTACTATTATGTTTTATTTATTTCTTTGGCTCGCTGTTTACTACCTGTATATCATCATTATATTTTAATTTCTGAGAATAGAAATTTTTGTTTGGTTCACTGTGCTATCCCAGGAATCTAGCATAATGCTTAGTCCATAGTAAGCCCTCAATAAATGTGTGTGGAATCAATGAATCCATTAGAAAATCAAGTGGGCTCTAGTTTCAAAATATGTTTTAAATTTAACTATTTCATACTTCATTATCAACAAATCCATTGCCACTAACTTAGTGTTGGGCATTGTTATCATTCTCCTGGACTAGTGCTATTAAGTTCTTAAATAAGCTTTTTTTTTTTTATGTTTTTTTTTTTAAATTTATTTCTAGGAGAGAGAGAGAGAGACAGTGTGAGCAGGGGAGGGTCAGAGAGAGAGGGAGTCACCGACTGAAACAGTCTCCAGGCTCTGAGCTGGCAGTCAGCACAGAGCCCTACTCGGGGCTCGAACCCACCAACCGCGAGATCATGACCTAAGCGAAAGTCGGACGCTTAACCGACTAAGCCACCCAGGCGCCCCTTAAATAAGCTTTTTAATAGATTTTTGAAGTAGAAAAAAAAGTGACCCAGCATGGGGCTTGAACTCACAACCCCGAGAGCAAGTCACATCCTCTACTGATGAGCCAACCAGGTGCCTCTTAAATTATTTATACCTTTGCTTGCCCTCCTTTATTCTACAATGCACACCCATGCACACACATATACTGTAAAACAGCCGAATGCAAAAGCAAATGTAAAATGTAAGTCAAATTGTGCCAGAGTTTTAAACCTTCTAATATCCCCCTTTTTTTCACACCAAGTAAAATTCAAAGTCTTTACAGTGGTCCTTGGGATCCACTCATTTTATCTCCTCTCCTCCCTGACTTTTCCTATTCTATCATACTGGTCTCCTCATGGCTCCTTGAAAATACCAGGTCCGTGCATGGTATTTGCATTTGCATTTGCTAGTCCCTCTGCCTGGTATGTACCTTACCAGAAATCGTCATGGCTGGCTCCCTCACTTTTTTCATTTCTTCTCTTAAATGTAATTTTCTCGATGGAACCTTGCCTGGACTTGCCACTTTCACTTTCCACCTCTTCCAACATTGCTACCTCCCTCCCCTGCTTTATTTTTCTTCATAATACATATTACTATATCTCATATAGGTTTGCATACTTATCTTATTCATTGTAATCTTCAACTAGGATGTAAACTTCACAAGGGCAATGGTTTTCATCTATTTTGTTTGCTGCAAAGTCCCCATGGTCTGGAACAGTGCTTGGCACATGGTAAGCACCCAATTAATAATTGTAAGAGGGGGGGAAATGAAGTATGTACTCTTGGCAATTGGAAATGCTCAAAGGAAATGCATATGCATTAGTCAGTGTCTCAGCAAGAAACAAATGGCACATTCAAACTAATGTGAGCAGAATTTAATAAAATGACTATTTACAAAGGTGAGGGCAGAGTGTAGAGAACCCACATAAGAGAGTGTTTTATTTTCCAGGCCAGAATCAATGTCATCCCTGCCAACCTCCCAAATGGAAAACTGAGAGCTCTTTGATATGGTCAATCTCCCAGGCATAAAGCAATAGGGAGAAGAATGTAGAAGGGAACTAAAGTGCCAAAGAGATGATACTCAGAATAATAGTGTTGGTGATTTTTAATAATATGTTTGACTGCAAGAGAGTCACCAATATTTCAACAACTCTCCGTATTCTCTCTCTCCATAAAATTTTTTTTTAGGATTTACTCACAAACTACCACTATTTGCCAAACTAAAGCGTAACCCATGCTCATCTTCCAACACTGACCTTAGGTGCCATCCTATGTAAGACTTCCTGGATTCCTGGAGACACAGATTACTGTGGTGCCATTGAAGGAGGAGTCATTTAATAGGCAATTATGGTATAAAGTTGATGACTTTGTGAGTGATTGTAAATGACTTTTACAAACAGATAATATCAAGAGTTGAAATAATTGGGAAGAAAATAATTAAGGCAAAGTGTTAGAGCATAACAATGGGTCACTTTAGATAATGTGGGGAGGACAGCTCTGAAGAAGTGCTCTTAGGTCTGAATGATGAATAGGAACCACACCAAGGGAGTACCAGAGCAAACAGACGAGAGAGTGTACAAGCTAGTCTGGGAATGAAAATCTCAGTGAACTCACGAAACAGTTAGCAAGGGAAATTGGGAGAGGAGATGAGGTATAAATTTGGACAGGAACCAACCAGATGATTTGTAACTTTGCAGGCCATTGAAGAAGGAATGGACCAAGCCAACGGAGGGCTCTGAAACTGAGAATTACATGATCCCATGTACATTTAAAAAATATTCTCTCATCAATCTGTGAAGAGTTCTGCAACAATTCATTTTTGTTAAAATGTGACTATAAATCTCTTTCCATCACCATACCTCCCAATTCATATATCATTTGTTTTAGCTGTCTCTTGAAAGGCATTCCTTTTAAGTTTTCTTTTTGTTTTTCTTTAAATTTCTATATTTTATTTAAATTTATATCAACAACTTTATTTTGATTTCTTCTCCATGTTCTCTCTTTTCCTGGAGCCATCTCTCGGAACTTTTCCACCTTTCACAGAATTGTTGGAAAGCTCTTTATTGCCGTTAAGTTTCTCCTATCTGTTTGGATATCACACATTTTACTTCTCTTCTTGTATGCAATTAGTTTTTAGCATTGAAATTTAATTCACATAGTGGTTAGAAGCATAAATTCTGGGGGTGTCTGGGTGGCTCAGTCAATTAAGTATCCAACTTCGGCTCAGGCCTTGATCTCAATGGTTTGTGAATTCAAGCCCCAAGTCAGGCTCTGGGCTGACAGCTCAGAACCTGGAGCCTGCTTCAGATCTGTGTCTCCTTCTCTCTCTGCCCCTCCTCTGCTCACACTCTTTCTCTCTCTCAAAAATAAATAAACATTAAAAGAAAATTCTAAAAAGAAAAAAGAGCATAAATTCTAGAGCTAGACATAGATAAAGACATAGCCCTTTCTTGACTATTTACTACCTGCATGGCCTTGGGTAAATTACTTAAACTCTCTGTTCCTCAGTTTCCTTAATAGTAAAGTGGAAACACTGGTACATAGTTCATAAGGTTATTGAGAATGTTGCATCAGTTAATATATATAAAACTACTTGAATAAAGTACTTGATATAAGTACTATAAGAGTTTATTTTTGTTTTTAATAAATGTTAAAGCATTGTAGTGGGTTAAACTGTGGCCTCCCAAAAGGCATGTATCTACCTATGACTATGATCTTATTTGGAGAAGGTATATCTACCTATGATCTAATTTGGAGAAAGGGTCTTTACAGATATAATTTATTTTTTTAATGTTTTATTTATTTCTGAGAGAGAGAGAGAGAGAGAGAGCGAGAGAGCAGGGAAGGGTCAGAGAGAGGGGAGACACAGAATCTGAAACACGCCCCAGGCTCTGAGCTGGCTGTCAGCACAGAGCCCAACGCAGGGCTTGAACCCACAAACTGTGAGATCATGACCTGAGCCGAAGTAGGATGCTTAAGCAACTGAGCCACCCAGACGCCTTCACAGATATAATTTATATAAGGATCTTAAGATGATATCATTCTGGATTAGGGTGAGCTGTAATCCAATGATGGCAGGAGACAGAGAGACACGCAGAGGGACAGATTGATAAAGATGAACATAGAGATTGAGGTGATGCATTGACAAGGCAAGGAACATCCAGAATTGTGGATCCACAGAAAGCTAGCAAGGAGACATGGAATAGATTTCTTCCTCAGAGCCTCCAACAGGAACCAACAATGTCAACACCTTGATTTTGGATTTCTGACCCCCAGAATTGTGAGAGAATAAACTTCTATTGTTTTAAACCACCCAGTTTGTGGTATTATGGAAGCCCTATGAAACTAACACATACATTTACAGTGTTTAAAAGTATTTCAATTCCGGGGCGCCTGGGTGGCTTAGTCGGTTAAGTATCCGACTTTCGCTTAGGTCATGATCTCGCGGTTCGTGGGTTCGAGGCCTGCGTCGGGCTCTGTGCTGACTGCCAGCTCAGAGCCTGGAGCCTGTTACAGAGTCTGTCACTCCCTCTCTCTCTGACCCTCCCCTGCTCACGCTGTCTCTCTCTCTCTCTCTCCTAGAAATAAATAAAATTAAAAATATATATATATATTTAAAAAATATTTCAATTCCTCCCTCAAATCAAGGCAAATTCTTGGCTTGCTGTTATGTCTCTTTCGTATCCAATGCCATTCCATGTTGTTGAAATCACCTGGGACTTTTACTTTCATTTTGTATTAGGTCTTCACATTTTTACAATCCCTCTCTAATGAATGTCTTAAGATTGACAACCATTGTATTAATAGTTATTTATATGGTCATAAAATGTACAGATGTCTTATTCCATAATATTCCTTGAAGCCCGTATAATTTTTCCCCCTGGGATTTATATTTGTTTTGGAAGCATATATTCTTAAATAATTCGTTAAGAAAAAGTTTGAGGATGGAAAATGTTCTTTCCCATATATGTAAAACCGTCTTTGTCATGTACTCACATCTGAATGCTGTTTTGGGTGGTACAAAAAATGAGATTCAAAGCATTCTTTCCTCAGAACACTGGAACATCATTCCGAGTCCTCTTTGTTGGTAATGTTGGTCAGATCTTCATTGCGTTTTAGGTCATCTGTGTTCATTTCTTTGTGGTTTTAGATTGTCTTTTTTTTTTCCTTCTGGCACTTGATGGCCTTTTTAAGTCTTTTGTTAGCTCTGTAAACAAAGTGTTTAATTTCCTCAAAACAAGGTGTGTTAAGTGTCCAGGCAGGGTATATGGATGACTGCTTCTCTGAGAAGGGAAGTTCCCTGTCGTGTCTGAATGCCTTTATCACAGCCTATTTTAGGACTATACAGATAATATAGATTATTTCCTGTGAGGAAATGTTGGATCCAGTCAGATGCCTTATAATTTGAGAACTGATAGAGGTTTTTTTCTGAAATAATTCCCAGTTGAATTTCGTTCATGTCCAGATTCTTCTTCCAGATTCTGTTCCATCAAATTTCTTAGCATAATGCTTTCATTCTTCTTGATAACACTTGGTTTGTAAGTCTTCCCTGACACCTGATGGTATAACAGAGCCATCATGTCTACTGGCCTTTTCTGCCAATCTCCAGAAATCCTTACCATTCTGGTATACTAGTGATACTTCTCCTAATGTTCCAATGTTGCTATGAAGTTATTCTTATATTTCTTTAATAATTCTGATGTAGTTTGGAAGAAAAGAAATTTAAAGAAGGCTTTTGGCCAACCATCTTTTTTTTTTTAAGTTTATTTACTTATTTTGAGGGAGAGAGAGAGCGAGAGAGCACACGCACAAGCAGGGGAATAGCAGAAAGAGACGGAGAAAGAATGCCAAGCAGGTTCCATGCTATCAGCACAGAGCCCAACTCAAGGCTCAATCTCGCCAACCGTGAGATCGTGACCTAAGCTGAAATCAAAGGTTGAATACTTAACCAACTGAGTCACCTAGGCACCCCAATACTATGGTGAGTAACTCTTTTATGCATATGCTCAGAGAGATACAGTTGTGTAGGAAATTAGATGGAGGAGAAAAGTGACGTGTCAAAAGTGGTATTCAATCCATGTCTCCATTTGGAGACCAGAACCCCTACCACATGGAAGCGAAGCTTGAGTCTGGTGCCTTAGGCAACTTGGCCACCCTGACTCTATGGGCCAACCAACTGCAGTCATAATAGAGATGGATTTCTGGGACAAGTTAATGACTTAAGTTTAAGATATGTGCAGTATTCTAATTGGAACTGGTATATGGGCCTGTAACTGAGAGGGAGGTCTAAGTTAAACATATCTTTAAACAATAGAGAACAGTGGGGATCAAAAAAGCAAATCAAATTATCAAGACAGAGCAAAGAGAATGTGGCCAAGGATAGACCCTCAAAGCTATATGACCTCTATCACTTTAAAAGATGTATTTACAGTTTGAATACATACTGGAAGTTCACAATATGTAAGGCAACATGTAAGAAAAAGGCCATATGTAAAAAATAACGTGTTCATGTTTTTTTCTGTTAGAAGGTTTTAAACATATAAAGCATGTGGCAAGTGGAGCCCCAACAATTAGGTTTACAAGATGTGGCGGTAGTACACCTCCCTTAACCTAACACTTTCCTGGAAAATGGGTATGCAATACCTAGTATAAATTGATTATATACATATATATATGAAATGTAATTTATACATGCTAATGTTATGATTATTATAACTAGCATTATTGTTATCATTATATTTAAGGAAGTATGGCATATACACTCCCCAACATTTATGCTGCAAGAATTAATGGGTGAAAAATGCAGATCGTGGAGGGATCATGTGTGTCTGTAATAACATTTTGCTTTTGCTTTTCACTTCCTTTACCATTTATTTCTCCCTTTACTTAAAGATGTGGTCTGAGTGCCAGTTATTCAAACATGATTTAAAAGAGGGGAGAAATTTGTCATGTGTATGATTTCTATAAAGAGTATCTACAGAGCCTAAGATCTACTAGAGGAAATGCAGTCATCTGTCCTTTCCTGCTCAATTATTTACACAATTTTGGAGGAAGATAGCAGAAATATCAACATGTTTTAAAACATACATTCACTAATTTCCAAATAAAATTGTTTAAACTGCTCAGAAGTGGTAGTTCTGAGCACCTGTGTGGCTCAGTCAGTTAAGCACCCAACTCTTGGTTCTGGCTCAGGTCATGATCATGATTTCATGAGTTGAGTCCCACATCAGGCTCTGTGCTGATGGCACAGAGCTTACTTGGGATTCTCTCTCTCTGCCCCTCCCCCACTCATGCTGTCTCTCTCTCAAAAATAAAATAAACTTTAAAAAATAAAAAAAATTTAAAAAGACAACAACAACAAAGGAAGATGGTGGCTCATACCCATCTTCCCCTATAGACATTCATTTATTCCACAAAGGTCGTTTGGCACCTGCTTTAGGTGGGGGGAGGGAGATGGGACGGGGAGGGGGTCATGTTATTGGCACAGGTATTCCAGAAGGAAAAGACACCAGACAAAGTTCCAGCTTTCATGGAGTTTCCCTTCTATTAGGATTTCACAGGCCATAAACAGGCAAGCAAATGAGAAATGCCAGTTGAGACAATGACAAATGTCACAAAGAACTAACAGTCTGAGTGGCACAGTGCAAAACTATGCTATTCTGATAGGATTTGATGATTCTCTGTGAATATCTGTGTTTTCCAGCTGGCATTTCACTTGTTGGTTTGTTTTTCTCTTTCAGTTCTAAGTTCACCCAGGACAGGCCCATGACAGTAAGTACCCAGGAAAGACTCTGAGAAGAGGCAGAGAAGAGCCTCACTGGGTCACAATAGAGGTGCTCACAAGCTGTATTCACATCCATTGCTCAGGAGGAGGGGCATGGTGACAGCAATTCAACAGAAGGCATGTGTGACAATACCACAAAGATTAAAAGCAGGGTTATCTCTAGAATATAACTGAGTATGACAAAGAGCTCTTAGACCTGAATTCTAGAAATGGAGAAAATAAAGAAAAACAGAGTTGGTGGTCATTAGCTAAGACCATCCTAGCACAAAATCATCTATTGTCAATGACTATTTTATCAGTTAAATACATGTATATTTATATTAAATGTATATTAAAAGTAGTATATTTAATATTTATACTAAATATGTTATGCATTTAATTTTCCTATAAAATCTGTTTATTCTTCCTATTAATGTGTTTTCTCAAAAAAATGCTCTGATTTTTAAAAATTCTTATCATCAATTCTCTACATTATTTAGCTTCTCTTGAGAAAATTCATTTGGATTTTAGCTTCGTGAATGACCCATTGCTTTAGTCAAACCTCCAGGTCACTGCCCAAATTGAAAAACATATACTAAAGAAAAACACATACTAAGGGAAGGGGGGGCATGTTGAAATGCACAATCAATTTCAGTAATCAAGAAGCACCACTAGGCAGTGTTAGGGTCCAAGATCCTAAAATAGATGAGGATTCCAACAGAAGAAAGATAACAAACAGTAAGTTTGCTCTTTTGAACATTTCTTTTGCCTAAGCCAAGGAAGTCTTTGTAGAGAGCTGCCATATTTTTTACATTTGAGTAATCCTTCTCTTATACCTTGATGTTCATTAAGTCAGTTTTTAAAGGAGCCCAGAGGTTTCAGCAGTAGCTTAAATGATATTGACTTTATTTTTGCTATTTAAAATATGTGCTAAGTAGATCAGAGTATTCTTGACTTTATGGTATTCATGAAGTAGACAGTCCATTTAGGAGTAAAAGACCCTTTCTGTGTCTCCTACCAACCAGATTTTCTTACAACTGCAATGCATCTTAATACTTGATATCTTATGCACACCCCGTTTAGGATAGAGCTCCTAAATAAAAACCCTCAGCATTTGCTCTTTTGCTCATCTTATTGGCATTACTGTAAAACATGGTTCATTCTCATTCCACAGAGGCAGCAGAATTTTTAACCTCATCTTTTTATATTGATTTGATGGGTATAAAATGCAGGTAAATCTTGATATCCACGTTGTTGTTTCATTGCAACGGAAAGCTATTGACATTGCAGAAAGCAGGTATTCACATGCCTTTTAAAGTGGTTCAGTCCCTTGTAAAACACTGTTGTTATTGTTTTTTCCCCAGTTCCCAGATATTCTGAAAGGTATGTCTCTTCAAAATGGAACTGGCCTCCCCCTTCAAACTTGCAGACAAGATTTGCTAACATCTGTAGTGCTAATGCTTCCGGTTGAGCTATTTCAGGTTTACGGTAAAATGGTCCAGAACCAAGGAAACCCATGACATTCACAAGTGAAAATGGGTAGTCCCACACTTAAAAATGAGATATTTTCCAAATGGCTCTTTGTAATGTGAATTTTAGGAACTTGGGGACGTTTTCCTATTAATCTATTGTTCTAGTTTGGCAGTCTGTTAGCTTACGCTAAAATACATGGGGTGGCAGCAGTTAGCAAGTGAAAATGAAGGCCTCCCAATTCCAGAACAACCAGGATAAGTTTTACATTATTTACTTAATTGTTGAAATTTATGCTCAAATGTCACAGCTAAAAAAAAAAAGCTGAAAAACTATGGTACCAGCTTTTTTGTTCAGCATTGTGAAATTCCAGTTATTCTCAAATATTCCAGCTACATAATGCCTAAATATGCTCATAAAATTTTGCTTTAAATCTCCTTCTCATGGGCCTCCTACATGGCTCAGTCCATTAAGTATCTGACTTTGGCTCAGGTCATGATCTTGTAGTCTGTGAGTTCAAGCCCTGTGTTGGGCTCTGTGCTGACAGCTCAGAGCCTACTTCGGATTCTGTGTCTCCCTCTCTCTCTGCCCCTCCCCTACCAGCTCTCTCTCTCTCTCTCCCTTTCTGAAAAATAAATAAACATTTAAAAAAAGTATTCTGAGTACATAACTAACATCCCCCCAAAATAGGAGAAATCCTCAGAAGTCAAGACCCCAAACAGAAGATTATCAATGCTGGTAAGAGGGAGAAGATGCTAAATTACTCTCTTTCTGCCTTATGCAAATGTGGTAATCTAGAGCTTTAGCCTTTATTTTTTTTTTTAATGTTTTATTTATTTCTAGGAGAGAGAGAGAGAGAGAGAGAGATAGCGTGAGCAGGGGAGGGTCAGAGAGAGAGGGAGTCACAGACTGAAACAGGCTCCAGGCTCTGAGCTGGCAGTCAGCACAGAGCCCGATGCGGGGCTCGAACCCACGAACCGCGAGATCATGACCCAAGCGAAAGTCGGACGCTCAACCGACTAAGTCACCCAGGCGCCCCTAGAGCTTTAGCCTTTAATCTTCAAACAGGTGAAATAAAAATAATGGTTGCATCTGCCCAACATGAGAACTGGAATAAAAAACTCCAGCATGAAGCTACAACACCCAAAGCCTCTGTGCTGAGGGAAGGAGTAGACAAAAACATCTGTAAAAGGAAATGACAAATAATAGTTTATTTACCATTGTTATGATGGCAAGGGGGGGGAATCAATGGATATGCATATACATAAAACAGTCTAAACTCATTACCAAGTCTAAATTTTTATTTTCTAATTTGCTAAAAATGCCCAATTAAGAAAATAGTATATAGTCACACAGATTTGATAATTTTCCCAGAAGCCTAGCAAAACCAAATGCAAATAATATCTTTGTATTTGCAACCTAGATATCATAAAATTCCCCAAAGTAAAGACCCAAGAAATATGATTAGACAAATTTAAAAAAATGAACAAGCAAGAGGGGTGTCTTGGTGGCTCAGTCGGTTAAACATCTGTTTTCGGTCAGGTTATGATCTCCCCATTCCTGAGTTTGAGCCCAGCCTCAGGCTCTGTGCTGTGGGGAGCCCACTATGGATCCTCTGTCACCCCCTCTCTCTGCCCCTCTTTCCATGCACCATCTCTCTTTCTCTCTCTCTCTCAGAAATAAATAAACATTAAAATAAAGAACAAGCAAGATATATAAGATTAACAAAATATACAAAAATCTATGATAAAGCATATTTTTATAAGAACCAAGTAAGTTTTCCATAAATAAATTTATTCTTGAAATTTAAAATCTGATGGATATGTTAAATAATAGTCTTGATTTAGCTAAAGACGAAATTAGTGAGCCAGAAGATGGATCTAATAAAATTACCCAGGATGAAGCACAAAGATATGAAGAGATATTAAAAGATACAAAGAGCAGAATAACACCTATCATAAATCTATTCAGATTTTCATAAGGAAACAATACAGAGGGTAGAGTTGTATATTTGAAGTTATAATGGCTTACAACTTCCCTGGAATGACAACTTCAGACAACAAATTAAGAAATATAGCGAAGCCAAGTCAGGGTGAATTTTAATAGAAGAAAATCCATACCTACTCACCCTCTACTGAGCCTTTAGAATATAAGATCTTAAACATGGCCAGAAAACAAGACTATCTCAAAGAAATGAAAAATACATTGACTTCCAAGAACAGAAATGGTATCTAGAAGATAGTACAATAAGGTTACAATAATCACTTTAAAGTGCGGAGAGAAAATAATTGCCAACTTAAAATTGTAAACTAAACTTAAAAATTCAGACAAAATAACATTTTCAAATGAACAAAAAAATTAGAGAATTTACCACCAGTAGACCATCACTAGAGGAATTTCTAAAAGCTTATTTCAAGAAGGAAAATAAATACAAAGAGGTAGCTAAAATGCAAGGAGAAGCAAAAAAATAGTAATAATAAGGAAAAGAATAAGTGTAAATAATCTTAAATGTCATAGACAACAATAATAATGTATAATATGTGAAGATAGAAGACAGAACTAAGTTTTTTTAGATGTGCTTATTTATTTTTGAGAGCCAGTAAAAGCATGAGTGGGGAGGGGCGCCTGGGTGGCTTAGTCAGTTAAACGTCCGACTTTTGCTTAGGTCATGATCTCGCGGTTCGTGGGTTCGAGCCCCGCGTCGGGCTCTGTGCTGACTGCCAGCTCAGAGCCTGGAGCCTGTTTCAGTCTGTGACTCCCTCTCTCTCTGACCCTCCCCTGCTCACGCTGTCACTCTCTCTCTCCTAGAAATAAATAAAAATATTAAAAAAAAAAAAAAAAAAAAAGCATGAGTGGGGAAGGAGCAGAGAGAGAGGGAGAGCAAGAATTCCAAGCAGGCTCCAAGTCAGCCCCAACACGGCGCTCGAACTCATGAACCATGAGATCATGACCTGAATCAAAAGCAAGAGTCGGCTTAACTGACTGAGCCACCCAGATGCCCCAGAACTAAGTTTCTTGACATGCATCTTAACTATGGGGTATTTTGCTCCAAAGTTCTCTAAGGTCTTTATGTTATTCAGGATTAAGTGTCTGTTAAAACATTTAGAATAATCACTAATAGGATTGAAATAAGTAGCATAACTTCCAAATACATACTGATGGATAAATGGAGTGAGTTGTTTTTTAAGTGTATTCTGAAGAAGGCAAGAAAGAATAAGATATCTAAAAATAGGACAAAACAAATATACAAAATAAGATGCTAGGAAAAGCCCAATAATCACTCAAAATGTAGCCTAGCCTTAGTAGTTAAAAGATAAAAGTTTTGGGGATAAATAAATAAAACAGTATTTGATTATATCCTGCTGATAAATGATATACTTAAATCAAAGTAGAACAGGAAGATTCAGTAGAAAATTGCCTAAAAATTTCCAGGCATTTACCAACCAAAATAAAGAAAGTGTAGCTATATTGATATGGAAGAAAGTAGACATTAAGCCAGAAGGGCATTGCTGGAAATAAAGACTATCTCCCCATAAGAATAACAGTTTCAATTTAGAAAAACCATATAGCAATTCTAGACTTATAGAAGTTTTATAAGTGTTATAATATATAAATAAAATTTTTCAATATTAAGAGGGCAAATTAAGAAAGCACCATCCTAGTAACAGATTTTAACACACATCATTCAGTAATTGTTAAATCAAGTAAACAAATCACTAAAGTTCAGTGAATATAAAGTAACAGTTATACAAGATGAATACATTCTAGAGATCTGCTGTATACTCTAGCCCTTATAGTTAACAATATGGTACCGTGCACTTAAAAACTTAAGAGAGTAGATCTCATGTTAAGTGTTCTTAACACACACACACACAGACACACACACACACACACACACACAGAGCAAAGGAACACAACAATAAGAAAACAAGTAATCCAAATAAAAAATGGGCCAAAAGCCTTAACAGATACTTCACCAAAGAAGATATACCGATGGTGTCAAGTAAGTGTACGAAAATGCTCCACATAATCTGTCATCAAGAAAATGCAAATTAGGGGCACCTGGGTGGCTTAGTCGGTTAAGCGTCCGACTTTCGCTTAGGTCATGATCTCGCGGTTCGTGGGTTCGAGCCCCACGTCGGGCTCTGTGCTGACTGCCAGCTCAGAGCCTGGAGCCTGTTTCAGTCTGTGACTCCCTCTCTCTCTGACCCTCCCCTGCTCACTGTCTCTCTCTCTCTCTCTCTCTCTCCCCTAGAAATAAATAAAATATTTAAAAAAAAAAAAAAAAAAAAAAGAAAGATTAAAAAAAAAAAAAAAAAGAAAATGCAAATTAAAACAACAATGAGATATTAATACACACACTGGTTCTATTTGCTGAAATTGTGGGTTAAAAATGATGGTTTAAATATTGTTCTTTTAAAAAAAATGTTTTTAATGTTTATTTGAGAGACAGAGAGAGAGGGAGAGACAGAGACAGAGACAGAGAGGATGAGGCAGGGAAGGCCAGAGAGACACAGAATCTGAAGCAGGCTCCAGGCTCTGATCTGTCAGCATAGAGCCAACGCAGTGCTCGAATCCATGAACCACGAGATCATGACCTCAGCTGAAGTTGGACACTTAACTGACTGAGCCGCTCAGGTGCCCCTAAATGTTGTTCATAAGATTTGATCTCTTTGCTAGTTCCTGCTTTCTCCAAACCATGGCTTCATTGACAATCTCTTTGTGGTAATAGGATGGCTGCAGTGGCTCCAGTTTTCTCTCTCAGGTTCAAATCCAGCAGAAGAGGAATAAGCACTTTCTCTGATCTCACTAACAAAATCTCTGGTACTGGTTCTGACTGGGTTTGACTCTCTTGGATTGAGTCATGTGCCTGTCCATCCCTGAACCGCTCACTGTGACTGGGGCAGGTAATGCTCTTACTTACTTACTTACTTCCCACAGATTTCACCTCTGGGGGCAGTGGTGGTTACTGCTCATTTCCTAAAGGGGCACGTGCTGAGTTTCGGAGTGACATTTGCCCTAATCCCATTTAGAGTGTTACAACCAGGAAACTGGTAAATGGGATAGAGCAGGGAAAGGTGCTCCATATACCTCAAAAGCCTATTTAAATTCAAATGAGCTATAGTTCAAATAGAACCTAATTACAATTCATTAATTAATTTATGGAGAAAGCATGCGTTATAGTGGTTAAGGATTTGAGTTTTTTAATCAGACAGAACTGGGTCAAGTTGCAGATTTTCCCCACGCTACCTGCATAACCTCGTGATTTTCTACAATATGGAAATGATATTTCTACCTCACTAGAATGTTGTGAGGACCAAGTAATATATGCAAATTGAGTTCCTACAACATAGCAAATATGCAGTAAATGTAAACTATCTTCATCATTTTTATAATCATCATAAACTTCATTTCCATCATCATCAACATCATCCTCATCACTATTGTCATGAACTGAATATTCACCAGGAATATGTTTCTTTAGGAAGTAATTTTCAGAGTTTTTTTTAGGGCCAGCCATCAGGAAAAAGAAAAATCTTTCCTACATATCATATCTTTTTTTTGTATTTTTTTTTTACATTTTTCTAGTATGGTACTTACCACAGTGCATTCTAATTGTGTTTACATTGCTATTGTCTCATCAAATTGCCTCACCAAATTAAGATAATATTTAATCCATCATTGTATCCCCTAGTACAGTTTTTTGTACACAATGGGAAGAGAAGGGTTTTGTGGCTTAAAAAGAAATCCATATTACTTAGGAACATACAGTGTGTAAAACATTATGTGACATACATTGTATATATCATGCTATGTCTTCCTCATAAGGGAACCGTTATATGGCCAGCATTTTCTCATTAAATACTAAGATATCAAGTCATCTAATTTGGCTAAAATAAAACATCTCATAAATTCGAGAGCCAAGATTAGAATTCTGGTCTGTCTGAATCTCAAAACTATTCATTTTCCCCCTACGCCAGCATTTCAAAAACTGCAGAATATGGTCTTTGGGATTAAGATAAATTTTTCTAAGACCATAGGATCTCTGTGATTTTTTTGTTTGAGTTTCAATGATGATATTAAAAATAAATATGAACATATTCTTGATTGCCTTAGAACTCGGTCCTGGTATAATGTTTCAAGGGCTCACGTTTGAGTTTGTTTTCAACAACATTGGTATCAAGGGAACAACTAAAGTGACAGCCTTTAACTTTTACTGCAGTGTTTCACAAACTGGCATCTGTAGACCCGTGAGGACCATTACACTCTACTTGATAAATGTTGGTTGAATAAGCAAATGATTAAGTTCTTCTCAGAGAACCCATCTCCCTGTGGCAGAATTTGGGACTTTCCCTTCCCCCAATCCCTTCCAGCTCATCAGTCAGTGACAAGAGGGAGTCCTCAATTTCATTTCAAGTTCTATGTGCCATGGCCGTGAGATGGCAGGGGCTGGGGCAGAGATGGGGAAGAATCTGGAAGACCCAGGACCAGGATGGGGGAAAAGGCATCATTCAGAAATCTATGAAGGTAAACCTGTGGGAGCCTGACTTTGGGCATCTTCAGTCAATGTAACCTTTAGAAACACATATCAACCCACTGGCCCCAGTCCTACCACCCTATGAATAAAATAATCCTTTGAAAGCCACAGGGATTAAACGGTCCCACCTCTTTCTTCCTAACCCCATTTCTCCTGATGAAGACAAAAGACTTCGGAAGTTTTCCAAGAAAAGATCCTACTGCGTGCAAAAAGGTATGGGCATCGCAGGCATTTATTTCTAGAACTCTTCCGATTGCCCCTTAGTATTTCCTCACGTTTATTTCCCCCTCCTCCACAGAGTGGGGACAGCTAACTCTGATTAGTGAGAGCCTAACATTCGCAGGATTATTCTTTTACTGGGGTGTGTGTGCACTGGGCAGATCACTGCCTGTGCCTGGCACGGGCTCTTGCTCTCTGGCACGGGCTCTTGCTCTCTCGGAACTAGGGGGAGTGAGCTTTCCTCCTATGTTCTCTGTTCCCTTGAGATAAATGCCCTGAAGGAGGCTTACCATCTCTGCTGTCTTTCTCTCTCACTCTCCGGTAACCATGTGTGAGGCTTGGAGTTCTTTCCGCAGGCTGGCCTGGTATCACTGGAGTCTGTTTGTGCTGACCCAGCTCTCCCCGTGGGTCTTATTTTGAAATGAAAATAAAAAGTTTTCATTAGGCTTTAGTTCTAAGCTACTTTCTCGAACATACTTTATCAGGAGCCTTGCAGTGGGAGGACAATTGGGCACCTGATTAGCCATTAGCAAAGCTAATATCTTGTCACATTTAGCTAGTGATCCTTGTGTGCATTCTCTATTTTTGGTGACATGAAGGGAAGGAGGAATGATGAGTCTTAAGCCCAAAGCCAGATTGTAATCTCCAAAACCAGATTTTAAGGGATTCTTCCTAAGTCACACTGTATCTTTTCATACTTCGATGCTGTACAGAGACAAAGATACCAAGAGGATGATACCTTCTGGCACACAAAAGTGGCCTGGAATCTTGGAGCAAGAACAAGGTGAGGCTCATTATGACAAAAGATTACCAAAAAAATAAAATAAAATAAACTGCACTTAGGCTACGGGGATGATGTTGAAACAGGAGGAATAGCAACGATTTGTTGGGAAATATTTCACTCACTATCCACATTGTTACCTCCTGTGATTAATTCCCGGGAGCTATTTATTTATTTTTTTTAATTTTTATTTTTTTTAAAAATTTTTAATGTTTTTTATTTATTTCTAGGAGAGAGAGAGAGAGAGAGAGAGAGAGAGAGAGACAGCGCGAGCAAGAGAGGGTCAGAGAGAGAAGGAGTCACAGACTCCGAAACAGGCTCCAGGCTCTGAGCTGGCAGTCAGCACAGAGCCCGACGCGGGGCTCGAACCCACGAACCCCGAGATCATGACCTAAGCGAAAGTTGGAAGCTCAACCGACTAAGCCACCCAGGCGCCCCCCGGGAGCTATTTATACATGAGGGGAACAGAGAGAGTTAGCAAACGTCAGAGGGAAATGTCATTTTCACCAAGAAAATAAAAACAGCCACAGTCACATAAATCAAAATCCTTAAGTCTAACCTCCCAGCAAACTAAGCCCACTACAACCTACCAAACTGAATACCAGCATTATCAGTGCTTTTAGAAAATCTAGTAATTTCAGGAATGTTTTGACTACACATTTGTAATGTCACTATGTGAGAACAAATCCAGATATAAATGTATTCTCTAAATCAACAAGATATCTATAATTTTGGTTTAAGAACTCATCAGTGATTTGGCAAAATTAATGTGGCCAGTGAAGTCATCCTGCAGAGAATGGAATTGGGAGTTTGATGAAAATGCTCTAACATCTAAATCTTATAAAGTCACAGTTTACCACAATAAATGCAAGAGATGTATTTTAAGTAAAGATTACTACACATGGTAATCAAGCTGAAGATATTTAGTGACTGTAGTTTCTCAAGTATCCCCAATCCAGAATGGGAAGGAAGAAAAGAAGGAAGAAAGGAAAGGAAGGAGGGAGGTGAGAAGAGAAAGAGGCAGATTTTGGACACTGATCACCTGCAGTTCCAATTACAATTTTGCCTGATACTAGCTGAATATGCTTAGGACTTGGCTTCCTCATCTTCAAAATGGGTTTCATCTTATCTATTTTATAAGATGGTTCCTAGGATTAAATGATGTGACAAAATACCTGTTGTATAATGGACATATAAAAAAGTTTCATTTCCTTTCTTTTTAACAGTACTCTCCATAAATATTCTACAAGACTACAAAATCCTTGATGAGTAGACCTTCTAACCAAATTTTTTGATTTGTATGAAGTAGTTATTCAATAAATACTTATTCAGTGCGTTAACTATCTAGCTTAAGCCTAAGATGATCCTACACGTTTAAGACATCTGAGGCACAGGCATGTTTTTCCAAGTGGTAAAGACCAAGTATAGAATTCTAGTTGCAGGAGAACTTCAAGAGTTTCCTAAGAGAAAACAGAGCAAAGATTTCTCCATGGAAACATGTACAAGGTCATGAGACCAACTTGGTATAAAATCTTTATTTTACTTGAAATTTTGGGGGGAAGGGGATGTCACTTTATACTTCCCCAGAGGAAAACTTCCCTGTTCCTCTAACTGAGGGATGTTTGGGTGGAAGCATTTAAGAAATAATGATCAAAGTCAGATATCATATACCAGATATTTAGGAATCAAACTGAGATTCATGATGCTTGGCTAGTGCTTAATTTTTGAATTAGTTGCCAAGTTTCAAAAATCAAAAAAGTTCACATAAAAGTCTAGATTTGGGCTCTACCAGAAAAATTGGATCTGATTAAATTTGGCCCATATCCTAGCATGGCAACAACTGGCTCAAGCTGAAGGATATTTCCTTTCAATAGAGAATGCTCTAGCAAACTAGACCACCTCCCCCTCTCCCAGCCTGATTCAGTAATTTATCTACTCTCTTAGCCTTTGTGGGCCCTTGCAACTCTTAGCCCGTGGAGGGAGAATCAAGCAGATAAGCTTTGTTCCATTAGGAAGCTATAGATTTCTAAAGGAAACTTATGAATGATGTATGTTTACTTGAATGTGTCTCTGGGATCATCTTATCTTGCTCATATCACAGACTCATGGAGAGTCAGGGACTGAAACTAAAAACTAAATGAGTTGGTATCAATTCTGAATGTACCCGGGGGCACAAAGAGCTCTGAATGGAGACCCATGTATCAACATGGACCTTTAATTAAAGGGGAAGAAGCTATGTGTTACTGCTGCCTAGAACACAGCTTTTGCTTACAGAGGTTTCCAGAAGACTCCATAAGTTGTCCCACAAATTTGCAACAGCGCCTGAGCAGTTGCCCTTCAAGAGAGGATAGAACATGAAGAAACGGTGGCCAGAAAATAACGCAGGTGCTTAAGAGAAGATGTCAGACCTACTTTTGGGAAAGACCTTGTACACACCAGCAGGTAGAACCTGTGTAAAAGTAGATAGAAGACCGTCCCACGCCTCCAGTGAATACACCTCCGAACTGCATCAGTGATAGAGCCACAGAACTAGAGTCTCTGCTTAAACCAATGTGAGTGACTGCTAAGGAAATGCAGGATACAAAGAAATGAATGGTAATTTGCAGGCAAGCTGGTAGAGTTTAATATTATTTTTGGACCTGTCTGCACCATTACTTTTAAATAAAATGGAGAGGAATGAGTGTTAATACAAGTGTAGAATTACACTACAAGTTCTATTTGTATGTAGCCCTGCCATTCAGGCAAGAAAAGGTAATAATGACTCAGAGATCAGATTGGCTCACTGGAGCACAGCAGTAGCAAAGAAAAGCCCCAAATGATTTACACAGAAGAAAGAAAAGGAAGGCAAGATAGGCTTTTTTACATTCAGCCGCATTTCCTTCACTTAGTCTTACTAGCAGCTATTAAAAAATATTCTTTTCACCAAAATATTTAATTCATGAATTAATTCATGAGGGATAAATGAAGACATTTTTAATTTCTTGTGAAACTAAGAATGTGAATTATTACTTTTCATTTTTTAGGATATTCATCAAAATTACTTTGCAGAAGGCTTCCATATTTCAAATGCTCTATGATCTCCACTGTACCTTCCAGGCCTCAGCAGCCCCTAGGCCCAGCCACCACTGTCACCCAGAGGACATCCTACAGCGCCAGATACATGTGCAGATACATGAGTGCTTGTTGTACAAGAGCTTATCCCAACAACAAACATATTAGTGTTTCATCCTCACTGAGTTTTTAAAGCATTTCAATTCATTTTATAGAAGCTACAGTTACACTATAGAAGACTAGCCCCTCCTCCCCCCCCCCCAAAAAAAAACGCTTTAGGAACAAACAACTGGTTCTTCACAAAGCAATACTCCAATGAGAGTTGAAGCAGTGGTGCTAAGGGCGGTGGTCAGTATGATCCAGAGGGGGATTGGAGACTTTGGTTGGCAAGTGGATCAGGTTGAGACCTATTTGAGACAGGCTTTTCTGTGTGACCTCACCTAATAAACAGAAGAAATGGTGATGAGATGACACAACAGCAGTTAGAATTCTGTTTGCTAGTAATGCCCAGTGGCTAGAAATAGCTACAATGTAATGTCATCTTTTTTTAGTATTTGTTGAGTGTGAACCTGGGTGTGGAACATATGGAACTCTGAAAGCAGAGTCTTGGCTGTCCCTGAATTAACACATCTGGCCTGTTAACACCCAAAGTCTTAAGGCAGCTCCGGTACAAAGCTATCTTGTATCACAAGCCATACACATGCAGTATGCTGGACTTGAGAGGATGTTAGGAGCCTCTCTTCTGCCCTCTGCCCATCCCTCTCTCATCTCACCCATACTTGCTCTTCAGGTTTAAGAGCATTTGGCCACATGGCCAAGGGGCCTCTTAATCACCTCCAGGACACACCCCTCTTCTGGCCAGAAATAAGCCAAAGGAGCACTCACTATTAATGAATTGCATGCAGAGTCAACATTATCCTGGGCATATCTAATTTCATATTACAAAGTTCTGGGACCCTATGTTGACTGAATAAGACCTAACCAAGACCTCTGTATTTGGCAGACTGAAAAAAGGCTGGAGGAGATCTTTAAACCAGTGGAAATTTTCAAAGTAAGATGAGTAAGTCAGTAAGTTTACAGAAATAAAAATAAAAGAACTATACTTTGTTGTAAATAAGACTGACAGATGTGGCAATCCCTTTCCAGCACAGAATAAGTACAAGCTCACCACGGCAACTTTGGAGAATCATCTATCTGCAATATGTTTTTATTATTTAATACAAATCAGAGTTAATTTCTAGATGATCAGGGACGTCTTTTTCACAAGGACTAGAAATCATATTTCTATATAAAACAAAACCTATAAAATGATTATTAGGTTTTAATATGAACTTTGAATTCTTGAGGCATCTGTGTTTCTCCATGATACTACTGCTGATAATAGCACTTACCCCTGACTTAACTTTTAAATTGTGAAGGCACTCTTCCGAGCCCTCCATAGACCTTCTTTTTTAATCCTCCTAACATCTGCTACTCACTTAGACATTATTCTCAGACTGATGAGGAAACTGAGGCTGAAAGAGGTTAAATAACTTCCCCAAATCACACAGTTAATGAATAGCAGAACCAGCTTTGTTCGACACGACACCAAAGCATATGTTTTTCCTCTGTGCTCTGCCATTTCTGCACAGATATTCTCCAGGAACCATTGCAGGCATTTGTGGAATATTCTGAAGCATCCTGGGTATAGATGAAAGAGGAGCAAGTACCATAAAAATGTGGGGACAGTATAAGATGATTTGACTTTTAAGGCAGCAATGCTATGGTACAGCAAACTTTTCAATTCATATTTGTCAGTATTTCCATGTAATAGCTTTTATAACACTACTCTGTTGAGAAGGCAGATAAAAAGGGCCCCATTTTTGTGTATGTAGAGTAAAATAAAATGCCTTTGAGTTGAGTGGATATAACACAGAAGAGGCGTGCTACACTATTAAACACTGGACTTGGTGATTAAACAAAATGAATCCTTTTTTTTTTTTTCTCTGCCTTTATAAACTAGTGAGCAGACTGGTAACCTGATAAACCGGAAACCCCCACCCTTCATCCTTTCTCTTTTAAAGCAGGAAAAAAGAAGGAAAACAAACAGTCTTTATAAATAAATTAAAATTCTAACTAAAAAGCTAATTATAAGTGTATTTGTTTTGTTGGAGGTAAGGCACATCTATTATCATAAAGATAATTAACTCAGTCTGACAGATCTAATAAAAGAACAAGTTTAGCACTGGCTTAGCCGGAAGCCGAAGGCAAGCAATTTTTATAATTACTAGTTATTGTAACTGGGCTCAGAGAAAATGGTCTGTGATATTTAAACAGTAATGTTAATTTGCATTTAGACCTGCCCTTTTTTTTCCCCGATGAAAGAATAAGTAAAAGACTGGATTAAGTACAAGAAACTCAATAACTAAAGTATTTTTAAATGTATAAAAGCATTGAGAATGAAACTGTCTTCATCTCTAAACTCAAAAATCTCTCTGAACAGACAATGAATATGCTTACAAGGTAAATGTTTTCACAATTAGCAAACAATTAAATAACTTAGTCTAACTTTCTAATGCAGAAGAGGGATCTTTCCGGTCTCCAAAGATGGGGCAAAGCCATTGTGCTGTGATCCTGTTTCATTCTCTGCATTTATAGATATGAGTGGTCATGCCTCCCATTGGCTAGCTCTTGAAGTGAGGACATTAAAAAATACTAATTATGTAAAGAGCATTGTAAATAGGCCAGGGAGAATACCGACTTTGTAAGCAATTACTTGCAGTGTTCAATGAGAAAATAAAAGGACAGGTAGCATGCTACGGAGATGAATGATTTCCACTGTTAACAGGCAGCTGCCCTTAACCAAAGATTGTCTCAACATTTCATACCGGACTCCTTCCTGGAGCAAAACAAATAACCTTTTTAAGAGTGGAAGTTACTCTTTAACTGCTCCTATAATAAAGGCTGTAGAAATAAGTAATAACCAGTGTCAGAAAATAAGTTCATAACACTAAGAAAAGCACTTTAAGGTAAAATACCTGTTAGTCAAGGACACATTTTATTATGTTCTACAAATATGGTGATAGAATCAGCCCATTACATTTGGTAAATATGTTGTATAATTTCTCCACAGAATGCCCTGTCCGCGCTTCTGTTAATATTTAACCCATCAGCTTAGCTAGTTGTATGACCAATACTTTTTTTTTTTTCAAAGAATGTTGACAAATTATACGGTAAATGGTCTTTTTCTCTGGATCCTCTGGGGATGAGTGGTTTCTGGTTTATTTCTTCACATTCTCCTTGACTTTCCTTCATTTAAAACACTTCTTTTTTCTTCAGGTTTCTGAGATGTTATAATTGGGAAACCAAGGTTGACCTATTTTATTTTTTTACCTTTGCACATAGGAATTCTACTCTTTAATGAGGGCAAAAGAGTAAAAAGGCAATCCTGTAAAGGAGGACACCTCTGTTGCAACATTGGCATAGGAATATTCTCCTCCATCTGCATTTCCGTGGATTTCTCCAGTGGTTCCTACGTTTAACACCCACACCTCTAACCTGATATATTTATTATATTGTATTCTGATGACATGTCTTCATCATGCACTTTCAACTAGTACTTATTGATGTGACAGACTTGGAGATAGATGCCCAATAAAAGGTAAAAAGAGGAAAAGAAAAGGTGAGATAAAGTTTCTCAAGGTGCTCTAGTCTATGGTCTGAAACCAACATAGAATCAGGGACTCAGAGTACAATGTGGGAAGTGAAATTCATGGTAAGAATATGTAGCTATGGAGAAAGTGGACATCTATATAAAATTTACAAACAGAAAGCTGATCTAGTTGAAAGAATTCTAAGAGCTAAATGGAGCCAAGATATTTCCTGGAGGATGAACCCACGGATGGGGAGGGACATGCTAGATACACTTGTAAAGTCCATGAGGCAAGAGAGAATGGAACTATTCATAGAATCTTGCCAATGTCTATTTATTCTTCAAGATTTAGCCCTGTCCAACTCTATTTGACTCATATTAACATTAGACAGGTAACCTGAGATATTTTATGCATTTCTATGCTTCTCTACTTTTTTTTTCTTTTGATTCTAAGTGCTTAAAAATCAAGGACCATACCCATTTTTCGGTTGCAAAACAAAACTCTACAAACACCAACAAGCTGCTGAATGCCTGGTACTGAGATATTCGGGTAATAGAAATTTAAAACATTGAAACATTCCATACCACAGAGAGGGTACTTCTTCAGGCAACCAAGTCATATTTTCATCAGCCTCCACAGTGCCCTGGTGTGGTAGTTTTAAAGCATCAGAAATGAAGACTTAAGCTTTTGTGGTAGTAAGGTTATAGTGTTCAAACTCGGGTTTTCAATAATTTCCCTTTATCCAGATGTCTGTGCAGTGGACAAACTCAAACTGATTCTACATTTTTTCAAGGTCCCATTCCAGGTCATTGCTGAGAATGTACCAGTGGCAATGGAGCTTGAAAGATGGGGAAAAAACTGACAGAATGGGTCTCCAACCTTTCTCCACATATGGGTAGGCAGAGCACATGCTTCATTTCTTATGATTGCCAGGGTCACTGTATAAAGGCAGGGGTCATCTGCCTGCAATTGAAACCAAATTGACTATTATTTATACAGTTCCAGGTAGGAGTTCGTAGCTTTGTGGGGAAGGGGAGAGTTGTTCAGAGATGAAGGTGGAAAATCAACACTAAATGTCCGCATCCTTATCTTGCAAGGACAGCGTAATAAAGAACAAATGAAATAACAAGACAAGGAGTAGGTAGGAAGTCTCAGTTAGCCGAACATGTCACTGAAGAGAAGCAGCCTGGGTCCTTCATTTTGCAAAATGTGAAGACAGTATTGTCCGTATAATGGACCCTCAGATTGCTTCAGGACAGGGTGTGGCTCTTGGAGGAGAGCTTGTCTCATTACTTGAGAGAGAAGGATCAGCAAGGACAGAAGATAAAAGGCTCAGATAGGCAGAAGAGAAAAGAGATAAATTGCACACAGGTTCTGACTTTGAAAGATTATGCTTTTTTTCCCTTTTTACTCTCACTTTCTCTTTCTCTCTCTCCCTCTCTTCTCTCTCTCTCGCCATTGACCCCACAATGTAACAATTGGATGAGACCTTAAACACCGAATCGGGAAAATAACAGTATGACTTAAAATCAGTTATCTTCTCTCATAATTTCCTCTTAGAAATTCATTTGTGAGCATACTGGCTGAGAGGAGGAATCTGGAAGGGCATGAGCCTCACTGAAATTTTACTGAAGCCAGTTCATCCTCATTTTCACTGCAGTATAATTGGCGAGACTCTCAGGAAAGAGGTTTGATTGTTTTAACTGTGATTCATTAGTGGAATCAGTCACAAGAGGTGGGGCAGCACTGCCTACTTTAAGTGTTATACAAAGGCTGTGCATTTTTATTATTATCCATAATTTTTCACACAACAGGCCTGTTACACAAAGCTGCTCAGAATTAGTGTGCAATTTCTCCTCGGCTTCTAAGGCAGGTCAACTTGTGGGTCTTAAAAGATTGACTATGGCCCCTTAAAAACACTCTGTGTTATGGTGCATAATTAATCACAGCAACAGAAGCAAAATATATTGTTTCCTTGCTGAGAATAGCATGTTTTCTTTGCTTATGAATTGATCCCTTAAACATTCCTCATGGGAATATATTTTTCCCTTCTAATACAAACCGGCTTTAAACTACTGATGTGCTAATCTATCTATAGAACGTTCCAGCATTCATTGATTTGTGGGACACATAGGTATTCATCTACTTTAGATGGAAAGCTGAAAGAAGGGACAATTAATTAAGTCATCTTGCAGTTATTTTTCAAAACTATAATACAGGCAGTGACGGGAAAACCCCCCAAGGCTTTAGAGTTTGAACTTGGTTTGAATAAGCATCTTGAACTTTTTGAAAATTGGGTAGATTTGAGGAAAAATAAAAATACTGTGCTTTGCACTAGGGAATGTGCACACTGTACCTCTCATCCAGCCTTCAGTCTGAGGGACATGTGTGATGATGTGAATCTTGTTGCATGTCTGTGGGCATATGATCTCCCCCAAAGGACCACAAAGTCTTTAGAAAGAGATTGTCTCACGCATCACTCTTCACATCGCTCAGGGCTTGGTTCAATACTTGCAACTTATCCATTCATTACATCTTCAGTAAAACACTGATTCATTTATTCACTTATTACCAAACACTAATTGAACATCTACTAAGTATCAATCATAGATTCAGAGAGCTCTCAATTAGCAGAGACCCATCATTCTTCAGGGATAAGCAAATACTACTTGCCTTCTCTTCTGTTTTTTTTAAGACAATGAGCTTTGAAAGGAAACTTTACCATAAATACATAATCTGCCCCATAAAAAGCCCCAGATGCTTTTGGAAGTAGGCAGGATATAAATATAAAACAAGGGAGAGTGTTCATAGAATTACCTATGATATATTCAACTTAACTATTTTACATTGAGCAACTATAAAGTGCAAAGGGCAAAGCTAAGTCTGTTGGCAGCATATCTGTTAGGGACTTCAAAAAAGCAGCAAGAAAGGTCTTTCAAATATGCTGATTTAGTTATGTCCATTAACCAGGTTAGAAACTTTCAGTGAGGTCTCAAATCCTCAACATGGCTGATGTGGACTCCACATCCTAGACCTTTCTCTTTGGCTTCCAATCTTCATTTACCCATTGTCTCTCTATCCTCCAGGCATTCTGAGTGCATCCCAGTTCCCCGAGGTGCCAAGTTCTCTCTCACCTCTGAACTTTCACATATGCTATTCATTTGCCTGGAACTTTGTCCTTTTCTAGTCTATCCCTTAGCTATTCCCAACCTAACCTTCAGGACTTCATTTAAACTTCTCTGTCTTTCTCTAAACCTTTCCTTATTTCTAGATCTGAGTTCATATGTTTGGAGGCCGGAACATCATTTGCTTCTTTCTCTTTCATTTCTTCTTAATGCCCAATTCATATGAATTTTTGTTTAGGATTTGCCTTCTCTGATAGCATGTGTTTCCATGAAGGTAGAATCATGTCCCTAGCAAATAGGGTAGAACCTGGTACTCAATATGCAATGAGTAAATTTTTGTTGAATGAATGAATAGAGAATCGTCTACTCTATTGCCAAATTTCAACAGTATTCTATAACAAAACATATTTGCCATGACAAATTCATTTGAAAGTTTCTTTCATTTAAAAAATTCTTTAGAATTTCTCCGTGACTATTGTTATTGTTTTGAATGGAAATCATCTTTTTGCTGTAGACACAGTGAAATAATAAAAGAGAAATTTCTACTTAAGTGAAAAATAAACATTTTATATTATTTTGTTCATCAATGTAAAGTATGTCAAATATGAAGTTATTTCTAATCTCTCAACTGTCTCAGCACCATCTCAAAGAACCGAATAAAAAAATATTGTCTTTCCTTTACCAAATATCAGAAAAGATGTAGTTATTTGCTGTTACTATTTTCAGATAACACTTGGCAGGTAGTTTAAAATATTAGTTGAGGTAAGAATGTACTTTTTGCTTAAGTTGTCACAGTGGGAAGGGCAGAGAGATATACAATGGATTCAGTCCTAAAGACCTGTATTCAAACACTGTCTTTTTCACTTTCAAATTATGGGCAAATCATTTAAATTCTCAGTGCCTCTCTTTTTCTCATTAAAAAAAAATGGGAATAATATAAAGTATTTCAAAAGACTCACCCAACCAATTTTAATTTAACAATTACTCTAATTTTAGGTACTATTTCAGATTCTTGAACTAAATCAGATACAAATCAAATAAATAAAAACCCCGCCACTTTATAGAATTTCTATTTTAGGGACTGTTCAGGAAAGTACTTTCTAAATGGTAAAATACTACACAAATGCCAGTGCTTTTTGTTTCATTGTTTTTGTTTTGTCTTGTTTTGTTTTTTACCAACTTTGTTAACTTTCTTTCCTGATTCTTGTGACCTTGAAATTTTCGTTCTATGCATAAAGAAATTATACTTGGGATGTTTAATGATAACATTGCCTTGATGCCAAATAATTTCTCTGAAATAGTCAAAGACGCAGAAAACCTGAGATGAGCCACATTTAGTTGGCGTATATTTGTGGAAAATTCAGAGTAGATTAATATTAGCACAAAATACAAGTGGTATGCTTTTACTTGTTAAGTTCTCAGTCCATGTCCACTGCGATGACTTCTGTCTTCACTCATTCAAATATTCTCTAAGTTTGAAATTCTGTAAATTTATGGCAGAATCATAAGAAAGCAAGTTATATAGCATAATAAGTTAAGAAAGCCAAGTCAAGTCTGGAGTACCCTATTTTTATTTTCAGAAATGTAAGGTATTTTGGAAAGCAACACATTATATTATAAAAGAAAAGGGACTCTTGACCCTTCCTAGGTTCAACTCCTAACCTTGTTACAAGTTGTGCAAGTTATTTGCTTCCTCAGACCTCATTTTCTCCATTTGCAAAAAGAAGCTGGAAAATAGAGTAGGAAATGCCAGAAAAATTAGTTGTTTGTGTTTTTGTTATTATTATTATTATTATTACTGATGGTCTTACAGTACACAAAGCATTCTCACTCTTAGGGTATGTGTGGTAATCAGAATATGCTATGAAATTCAGGAGTCTTAACAGGGCAAAGGATCCAGTCAAAGCCTATTGAATGGTCAGTCTCCCTACCTCATGTGAATTATTACCTATGGTTTTTATTAAATCAAACTTACAAAAAGGGCTCCCAGCTTCTGAGGGGTGGCTATAACCTATGCCAGCAGCAGATCATGATCAAGTGTAGATACTCCAAAAAGACATTTGAAAAACAGAAGTCTCAAAATGTCCCCAAATGAGCAATCATGGCTCAATATGGGACCTTAATAGTTACCGTTATTTTTTTCCCCATAGTTTAGACTGTTATTTCTACATTCACAGGATTCAAAGGTTAGAGAGGATTGAGGGGAAAAAAAAAAGAAGAAAAGAGGAGAGAATAGAAATATTTTGTTCTTATAAAATTAGTTTTTATTATGAAAGCAATATGTACTCATTATAACTTGCAAAACAATGCAAAAATGTATAAATAGAATAACCACTGTCTTCAACTTCCCACCAGCTAGTCATCTTTCCTATTTCCCTAAGATGTGGCATTCCCTAAGGTGGGGTGTATTCTTCCACTCCTTTTTCTAAATTCATACAAAAGCATCTACACAGTTTTATATATGGGACTGTTCATTGCCATTGCTTGTAATTTACATGGGGATCATTAGATAGATAGATAGACAGACATTGATATAGATATTGATATAGATACTGATATAGATATAGACATAACACTGAAGTTTTCTTTTCTCTTAATATTCTTGTTGATGTCTGCCCACATCAGAAAATGTGGAATGCATCTAACTCACAATAAATGCAAAAATATTTCATAGTATGGGGTCTACCACAAGTAACACCTCTCCGTTGATGAATTTGAACCCCTCTCTATTGAATTTGCAGGTTGTTTCCAGACTTCTATATTGCTATGTTACTGTTTTGCCGGTATACTATGGCAATGAAAATCCATGTTCATGGGTATATACTAATGATTGTATTCCTATGGCATAAATTCCTCAAAAAGAGATGCAGGGCCTAAGAATATGTATCTTTCTAGTTGTAAAAGATAACAGAAAATTATTCACCTCCAAAATCTGTAACAAGTCATGCTCCAGCCAGAAATATATGAGTGTGTTTGCCCATATGCTCATGAGTTTTGGCCAACCCAAAGGGTGAAATACAGCATCACACTGTTAATTTGCATTGTCCTGACTGCTAGAGAGTTTACCTTTTTTCCATAAGTTTCTTTTACCGTTTGTATATGATCTTTTCAAAACTTACCTAATTGGATACTCTGCATATTTTGAAGGTATTTTTAGAGATCATTTCAGACTTACATAAGAGTTGCAAAGATAGTACAGACAGTTGCTGTTCATGTACCTTTCGCCCTGCTTCTGCTAACATCTTACATAGGCACTGAACAGTTATCAAAACTAATGTTAGTATAATACTATTAGCTAAAATAAGATCTTATTTGTATTTTGTCAGTTTTTCCACTAGTGTGGTTTTCTATTCAAGAATCCAACCCAAGGTTCCACATTGTATTTAGTTATCACATTCTTAGGCCTCTCTAGTCTGTGACAGTTCCAAAGTCTTTCCATAACCTTGACACATTACAGAATATGGTCATTTATTTTGTACAGTGCCCCTCAATTTGTTTTTTTCTGAGAATTTTTCATTATTTAATTGAGATTTTGTCTTTTGGGGAATAATATCAAAGAAGTGATATGGCCTTATAAGAGCATCATTTCGATGGGTATACAGTGTTGATAGGTATTAGAGTCAATGTTACCATTGTTTATTTATTCATGTATCTGTTAGGATATTTAAGTTACAATTTTTTCCTATGTAAGCAGTAAATATTTTGAGGGAGTTAACTGGAGACAATGCAAGTATCCTACTTTTGCTACTAATTTTAGGAATCACTGAGAATAATGCCTGTATCAATTACTATTGTTGTGCTATAAGAGTAATTTTTCTTTCTCTCATTTCTTCAACATTTACTAATGGCAATTATTCTATAAAGAAGAGCTGTTTTTTCCTTTATCCATTTTTATTCATTTATTTATATCAGTATGGAATCTTCAATAATTATTTTATCTTTTTTCGTTTTAATCCAGTACTATCATTTATTTTGTTTTTCAAATTGTTCTAACTTTGGATACTCAGAGTTCTTTCAGGTCACCTCATATCCCTTTTGACATGTCCATCTATGTTTAAATACTCCAAGACACTATGACTATCTTGTTTTTATTTTTATTTTACGCCTATAATCCATCAGTATTCCAAAAACTCTGTTGTCGTTGTTTTTTTAATTAGAGAATGGCATTTAGAAACCAATACATGAGCAGTAGGTGTGCTCAGTGCTACTGGGTATATCATCACTTTTAGTCTCTTAGTAGATAGAACTAGAATATATATGCATATATATTACCTCAGGCATACACACAAACATCATTTATTTACAATCTGTATATATATTTACCAAAAAAGCATGTCTATAGTGATTTAGTTTATTCCAACCCAGTACCATAGAGCTCATTTCTCACTTTCTTAATTGTATTTTATTCTTCCAACTGTGAAAATGTTTCTCATTATCTACAATGTATTTGCTCAATTGTTCAACCCTAATTTATGAAAGTAGTTTCATACAGGTTTATCTATATCCTTCTAAGAGACAAATTTGCAAATGGAACTACAGTGCTTGTATACAATTATTTTTATCTTTAGCTCTATAGTATCCACTCAAAACTTTATTACCAGCATCCTTAGATGGGCTCTGTCCCACCAACACCCCCCCCTCCCGCCATCCTTCAGTGTGATGATGTATTCATATGTAATACAACTAGATCTGCTTGTTTCCATCTGCATTTTATCTTTCCTCCACATCCTGGCTGATTATTTTTTAATTATATAGAATAAAATTCATTCTTGGTTGAAACAGCTTTATGGGCTTTGACAAAGGTATAATGCATACATCCAGCAACACACCTCCATAAGAAACAATTTTATCACTTTCAAAATTCCCTCATGATGGCCCTTTCTGTTTAGAAAATCATGTTATCTGTAAGAAAGACAGTTCTATATATACTTTCCCCATCTGTATATTTTTTATTGTCTTATTGCATTAGCTAAGACTTTCATTACATTGCTGAATAGGAAGGGTGAAAGAGATGATCCTAGCAAAGTTCCTGCTCTTAGTGGGAAAACATCTGTATTCTCAAAATTAAGCAGGATGTTAGCTGTAGGTTTTTTCTAAGTATTCTTTACCAAGTTAAAAAAAAAAAAAAAAGGAGGGGGCTCCTCTATTCTTAGTTTGCTGAAAGTTTTCATCTTGAATAGATCCAGATCCTGTTGAATACTTATTTGTGGTGGATTACATTAATTTTCAATGTACCAGCCTTGTATACATAGAATAATCCCACTTGCTTGTAATGTATAGTTATTTTCATATACTGTTTTTGGAATCTATTTGATAATATTTTATTAGCATTTTTGAATCTATACTCATGAGATATTGATCTGTAGTTTCCACTTCTTATTATGTCTTTCTCAGATTATAGTATTAGGGCAATGCTGGTCTCATAGACTTAGGAACTAATCCCTCTGCTTGCCTAGTGGAAGAGGTTGTAAAGACCTGGTATAACGTCTTTCTAAAATGCTGGTTGAACTCACCAGTAAGCCTACTTGATCTTGCCCATTCTGTTTTGGAAGGTTTTTAGTTATTGATTCAATAAGTTTAATACATACATGCCTGCTGGGAGCCACACCATCCTCGCTGGATGACAGTCACAGAGAGAAAATGGCAGTGTTTGCACAGCTCCTGCCATGAGAAGCAAAACTGGTATCTCCTTCTGCTACTACTGGCTCATGTTGGAAATGAGGCTACTGGTATTGACCAGGCCTCACAATATTCCAAATCAGCCAATATTCTGCATACAGATACCTCATAAGGAGAAGCATATTCCTGCCTTTTCAAAAGAGATTTTAGATGAAAGCATTGTAGATGATTGTCAAAAAGCTCTTCCTATGGGCCTTGCCGATCCAAGACTTAGATAATAAAGGGGGTTAAGAAAATGAGAGTTACAACTGAGCCTGGCCCTAAGACAAAGAGCCTAATTTAGAGTTAAGGAACAGATAAGGGCAGAACTTAAGTTAATACTTAACACCTTTTCTAACTGGTGATGTATGGCAGTCCCTTTCCTAAGACCTACTTTCTGCAAACACCCTCCCTTACACTGGCCGCTGGGATGCAGATAGATAAGAGTAGCTAAAACATAACCCAAAAACAAAGGCCGACATATTTAGGGCCTCCATGGTGTTTACACATTCAGCATCAGGTCAAAAAGGTTTCCACAAACAACTCATTAACCAGTTCAAAAACATTGGTCCTCTTGTGAGCCAGACAGAATGACTCCTAGTCTATCTATATACAACTTAATCTATGACTTAATCTTAGTGTTATTAACTTAGAACAAATATGTATGTCATCCTGTTTTTCACGAAGAACATCCTGTTATTTCCTTAGTTGTAAGATTTACTCAACCTCACTACGATTGGAGTAGTTCTGTGAGAATACTTCTGTAAAACCTGCTTCTGTACACTTTCCAAAGCATCTTGTCACAGAGAACTATCCATCATAAAAATTCCTTTTTCTGATGTCATGTTATCATTTGACCTATAAGTAAAGACACCAAAACCGACAGGACAGAGATGCCTGCCTGGTGATCAGAAAGAATCTCGGGGCTCTCTCACTCTCTCTCTCGCCGACACCGTCCATCCTTCAGGGACCCCTGGACTTGCTGGAGCCGGTCTCTGGCACATGCCTATTCAGATGACATATTTCTTCTTCTGTGAGTTTTGGTAGTTTTATCTTTAAGGAAATTGACTCATTTTATTTAATCATCTAAGTTATCAAATATGTGAGCACAAAGTTGTTTACAACATCCTTTATTCTTCTTTTAATGTCCACTGGATCAGTAGTGGCAGCGCTTATTTCATTTCTGATATTAGTAACTTGTACTATTTCTCTTTTTTTTTCTCAGCTAACATAGCTAGAGGTTTATCAACCCTATCATCTATTCAAAGAACCAACTTTTGTTTTCATTGATTTTCTCTATCAATTTCCTGCTTTCAGTTTCATTGATTTCCACTCTGATTTTTATTATTTATTTTCTTCTGCTTACTTCGAACTTAATTTGATCTTTTTATTTCTTAATTTTTGCTCTGTTAATATGCTTGTACTTTCCTAAGGTGAAAGCTCATATAATTGATTTTAGATATTTCTTATTTTCTACTATACACATTCAAAGCTATAAATTCCCTTCTAACCCTTGCTTTTGCTGCATTCCATAAAACTTGGTAAGTTGTATATTGCTTTATTTTTAGTTTTAAATAATTTAAATTTGGGGCACCTGGGTGTTTCAGTTGGTTGTGTCCAATTCATGATATGGTCCTAAGATAGAGCCCTGAGTTAGGCTCCATGCTGAGTGTGAAGCCTACTTAAGATTCTCTCTCCACTCCCTCTGTCCTTTCCTGACTTGTCCTCTCTCTCGATAGATAAATAAATAAATAAATAAATAAGAAAGAAAGAAAGAAAGAAAGAAAGAAAGAAAGAAAGAAAGAATATTTTAAAATTTCTTGTTATATTTCTTCTTTGACATATGTGTTATTTAATATCCAGGCATTTAGGTGCTTTACAGCTATCTTTATGTCATTGATTTTTTGTTAAGGCCATTGTTTTCTGAGAGTATACTATGCATGATTTCCATTCTTTTAAATTTCTTAAGGTGGGTTTTATGACATAGAATATTGTGTATCTTGGTGAATGTTTCATGTGAGCTTAAGAGTGTGTACTTTGCCCTGTTGAATAAAGTTTTCTATAACCATCAATTAGATCTAGTTGACTGAGAGTGCTGTTCAGTTCAATCATGTCCTTACTGTCTTTATGCATGCCATATTTGTCACTTACCTGGAGAGGGATGTTGAAATCTCCAACTATAAGAGTTGATTTGTCTATTTCTCCTTGCATTTCTATCTTGTTTTGTTTGTTTTGTTTCAGGTATTTTGGTGATCTCTTGTTAGGTGTATACATGTTAAGAATTGTTATGGCCTTAGCCTGCCTGGATGGCATAGTGCGCTGAGTGTCTGACTTTGACTTAGGACATGACCTCACAGCTTGTGAGTTCAAGCAGCCTGCCTCAGGTTTGCTTCTATCAGCACGGATCCTCTGTCTCCTCTCTCTCTGCCCTTTCCTTGCTCACTCTCTTTCTCTCAAAAAATGAATAATCATTTGAAAAAAAAACCAGAATTGTTACGGCTTCCTTTTATCATGATGTAATGTCCCAATATATTCCTGGTAATTTTTCATGTTCTGAAGTTTGCTTTGTCTGAAATTAATATAGCTGCTCTAGCTTTCTTTTGCCTAGTGGAAGCATAGTTTATTTTTCTCCATTTCTTTACCTGTAACTTATCTGTTTTTATGTTTAAAGTGGGTTTCTTATAGACAACAGATAGTTGGGTCTTGTTCTTTAATCCAGTCTGAAAATCTTTAACTCTTAATTAGCATATTTATAGCATTACTATTTAATGGATTAACATGTGCTGTTTATTTTTATTGCTTTCTATTCTTTGCCTTTTGTTTTTCCTTTCCTTCCTTCTGTCCTCCTTCCTTCCTTCATTTCTTCTTTCTTTTCTCTTTCTTCTCCTCTCTTCCTCCCTTGTGTCTTCCACTCCTTTTCAGCCCTCTCTACTATTAATTATTTTACATTATTCCACTTCCTCTGCTCTCTTATATCAGTCATACATATTATTTTATTTTTAAGTGGTTGCCATAGATTATACAATATATATTTGCAAAAAACCAAGTCCATTTTTAAATAACACTAACCCATTTCATAAGTTGTACAAATACCTTATAACAGAGTACCCAATTCTCCTCAACTGTTCCTTATAACACTGCAATCATTCATTTCCCCTTTCCATAAACTGTAATTATTAAGTAGATTACTGCTATTATTTTGACAAATTGTTATGTGTTACATCAACCTCAGAAAAAGAGAAATAAAAGGTTTTATTTTACCTTTATTCCTTTTATAATACTGTTTCTTTTAAAATCTAGACTTGATTTTCTGTCGTGTATCATTTTTCATCTCCCTGAAGAATTTATTTTAGTATTTTTTTTGAAAAGTCTTCTGGTGAAAAATTCTCACAACTTGTAGTTGTCTGAGAAACTATTTCTCCTTTGGAAAGACAGTTTCAAAGGATAAAGAATTCTAGGCTGGTGGGGTGTTTGTTTTTGTTTTTGTTTTAACATTTTAATTACTTCACTCTACTCTTCTTGTTTGCTTCGTTTCTGAATAGACATTTTATTAATTCTTTTCTTTGCCTGTCACAGGATAAGTGGCTTTTTTGTCTGTCTTCTTTCAAGATTTTCTCTTTGTCTTTGATTTTTTTTTTCAGTTTTAATATTCCGACGTATAGATTTGTGGGATTTTTGCTATTTATTCTGCTTGGTGTTCACTGAGATTCCTGGATACATGGTTTGGTATCTGTCACTGACATTAATTTTAGAAAGTTATCAATCATTATTAATTCAAATGTTTCTTCTGTCTGATTCCTTCTTTCTTCTCCATCTCGTATTCTAACTGTATGTGTGCTATTTTGTAATTGTCCTACAGTTTTTGGATATCCTGTTCTGTCTTTTTCATTCTTTTTTTTGTGTGTGTGTGTGTGTTTTCATTTTGGAAGTTTCTATTGACATATCTTCAGGCTCACGGTTTCTTTCTTTCTCTTGTCTAGTCTGTTAATAAAACCATCAAAGCCATTCTTCATTTCCTTTACAATATTTTTAATTTCTAGCTTTTTTTTTAACACTTTATTAGAGTTTCCATCTCTCTGATTTCTTTATCAATCTGTTTTTTCCACGTTGTGCACTTTCTCCATGAGACTTCTTAGCATAGTAATCACAGTTGTTTTAAATTCTTGATTTGATGATTTCAAAACTACTGCCATATCTGGGACTGATTATAAGTCTTGCTCTTTCTCTTCAAACTGTGTTATCCTTTGGTATGTTTGTAAATTTTTACTGAAAGTTAGACATGATATCCTGGGTAAAGGGATCTGCAGTAAGAAGGCCTTTAGTCTGAGTGTTTATGTTTATATGACTAGGAGAACATTACTGCTTTACCTGTAGTTGTCAGAGACTAAAATTTCCTCTAATGTTCTTATTTTTGCTCTCCCAGTTGTCTTTATGTTTCTCTAGACAGCTCTTCTTAAATAATGTCTTCAGTATAAATTCTTTCCATTGTTACCCCTTGTTATGTATCAGTATGGTGTTAAGGTGTGGATTGAGGGGAAGTATTCTAAAGTCCTGTGACTTGTTTTCAGTCTTTTAGTCAACCTGCACCCATGGCCTATAAATGCTTCTCAGTTCCTTCCAACTCTTGAGTGAGACAAAAAGTTTAGAGGAGGCTAAAACTGAGTATTTCCCTTCCTTGAGGTCAGTTAGGCTCTGATAAAATAATTTTCCTTAAGGGACAGTTTTACTAAGAAGAACAAAATGCCCTGAGCATATTTCAAAATGATGACTTTTCTGCTCCCAGTTCTCTGACCTTCACTGCAAATCTGGTAAGGCCCTTGAGGGTAAAACTCATGAAAGTAGAGGGGCATCCCTAACACTATATCTTCTTGATGTATTCAAATCTCAATTTATCCACACTGAAATTCCAATGATTCACTAAGAGTTTAAGCTTTCCTGATCCCAGAGCAGTTTCTCTCCTGGGCTTTTGCTCCAGTAACCTGTAATTATCTGAAACCATCTATCTTTGATTTTCAAGACTCAGTTTGCCCTGTGGTCTTATCTCTCTGACGGATCTAAGAAAAGTTGTTAATTTTCAGTTTGTTGTAGTTGTTGTAGTTGTTGTTGTTGTACGGACAGGAGATAAGACTTCCACATTCCTTACACGCCAGAACAGAAACTTAGAGTCCAATCAACAGTTTGCTTTTAAATTTTAAATCTCTTTTGTTCACCATTAGAATATAAAAATACTTTGATTTTTATACTTTGACTTTGTTCTTATAACCATTTTTACCTCTAGGAAGTTTTTTTGTAGATTATTTAGGATTTGAAATGTAGAGAAGCATGATGTCTGAAATACTTCTATCTTTCAAATATGAGTGACTTTTTTTCTTTTGCCAGAATACAACATCCAGCACAGTGGGGAATATGAGCACATCTTTGACTTGTTCTCAAATTAGGGGGGAAATTTCAATTTGTCACCATTATTAAATATGAAGTAAGCTTCATTTTTCCTTTGGTTTTGGTTGTTTTGGTTTTTTATAGCTGTTCTCTATCAAGTTAAAATAACTCTCTTATCTTCCAAGTGTGATGGGATTTTTTTTAACTAGGAATAGCTACTGGATTTTGCCAAGTAATTTTCTTCAATGATTGAGATGATTAAATGATTTTTCTCTATTCATCAGTTAACATAATTGATTATATTGATTAATTTTTAAATTCTGAACAGCATTCTTGGGAAAAACCCCACTTTTTCATGCCAAATATTTTTTATATGCTCTAGATTCAGCTACTTAATATGTTTCTTGAGGTTTTATTTTATTTATATTCATAAGCAATACTGTTCTATATTTCTCTTTTTGTAATGTCTTCATTTGATTTTGGTAATAAACTTATGTTCACCTAGCCTCATAAAAGGTATAGGAAGTACTCTCATATTTTATGGAATACATTTTGCAGGCTTTTTTCTTAAATATTTGGTAAAAATCATAATAGAAAACATCTGGAACTTGCTTTTCCTTTTTGGAAAAGTTTTAACTCTGAATTCAATTTAATTGATATATGATTAATGCATTATCTATTTTTCCTTGGGTTTTGGTAGTTTGTGACTTTCAAAGATTTGGCACATTACCCCTAAGTTACAAATTTACAGAAATAACGTATTCCTTTTGTTATTTTAATTTACTTTATAATTTTATTATAATGTCCTTATATAATATCTCTTTTTTTTTTCTTTTAAATATTTTTATTTATTTCTAGGAGAGAGAGAGACAGCATGAGCAGGGGAGGGTCAGAGAGAGAGGGAGTCACAGACTGAAACAGGCTCCAGGCTCTGAGCTGGCAGTCAGCACAGAGCCCGATGGGGCTCGAACCCAGGAACCGCGAGATCATGACCTAAGCGAAAGTCGGACGCTTAACCGACTAAGCCACCCAGGCGCCCCTATAATATCTCTTATTAATATCTGTGGTGTCTATACTGTGAGTTGTTCATTTTGTTCCTTTATTTGTATTAATGTCTACGGGGTCTGTAGTGATACCCTTTCTTTCGATGTCTTCTCTCTTAATTCCTTCATCAGTCTGGCTAAAGGTATATTAATTGTTTATTTATTTTATCTAGTATTTTTGTTTATTTTATTTTATTTATTATTTATATTTATTTTTCATCATCTGCTTGCTTTGGGTTTAGTTTTTTCTTTAGTTTCTTTTTCTATTTAAAATTATTTGACACTTCTTTAGTTCTAAGAATTTAATGCACAGGTTTAACAGTAAACATTGCTGTTGATGCACTACACAAATTCAAATATGTTGTATTTTTTAAATTCAATCTAAAAGATTCTTCAATATTTTTCAGACTTCTCGTTTGAATCATGAGTTTAAACATGAGTTGTTTAAATTCCAAGTACTTGGAGATCTTTTAGTCATCCTTTTGTTATTTATTTCTAGTTTCATTCCATTATGGTGAATGAACATAATTCATATTATTTCTAAAATTCAGATTTGTCAGGATTTGTTTTATGGACCAGAATATGACCTATCTTAATGTATGGTCTAGATACATTTGAAAATTAAGTGTATTTTGAGGTTGTTAGGTGAAATCTTTTATAAAAGTTAAATAGGACTATTGGCTATAGGGTAATTTGGTTCTTCTATATCCTTATTATCTATTTTTGGATTTGTCTATTTTTCCTCTTAGTTCTATGTGTTTCATTATGTGCTTTAACACTCTGCTACTAAGTAATTACATACATGTTTAGAATTTTTATGTGTTTCTGGAGAATTGATTATGTCATTATATAGTGTTTCTCTTTATCTAGAATATTCCTTGTTCTGAAGTCTACTTCATATGATACTAATCCAGTTACTTGCTTTTGATTAGTGTTTGCTTGATACATCTTTCTCCATCCTTTTATTTTAATGTACTTATATTTAAAATTGGTTTGAACAAATTCTCCTAAAATTTTCCAATGTTTTTACTGTTTTGTAGTTTATATTTATGCTAAAATCCTAAATATATTACTTCCCCCAAATGGTGTAAGAAATGGTCTTCCTTTGTTGTCTTTCAAATGGATAGCAAATTTCACCAGCACTATTAATTTAAAAAAATCAGGGGTGCTTGGGTGGCTCAGTTGGTTAAGCATCAGACTTCAGCTCAGGTCATCTTCTCATGGCTTGGTTAGTTGGTCTGAGCCCCACATTGGGCTTTGTGCTGACAGCTCAGGGCCTGGAGCCTGCTTTAGATTCTGTCTCCCTCTCTTTCCACCCCTTCCCCACTCACATTCACTTTCTCTCTCTCTTCTCTATCTCAAAAATAAACATTAAAGTTTTTTTAATTAAAAAATCATTCTTTTCCTCAATGAATTTAAGTGGTACTCTTCTTATATACTGATCATTCATAAATACTTAAAGCCATTTGGAGGTCTTTTATCTAGTTTCACTGATATATCTGATATCTTTTCCTAGACATTCTATCATTAAACTTTTTAAATGTCCCAGTAAATAATTCTACACCTTCTCTTTATAAGAAAATCCACTGTTTGAAAAGTCAATGACCAGAAAAATCTGACATCAGAATTTCTCACACTTCCATCCAAAATCATTTAGTTGTAAGGTACATATCTTTCTTCAAAGCTGTGGTAATATGCTTACTTTTACCTGAACAGAAAGACTTTTGAAGAGAAAAATGTTGTCCTTAAAGGAAAAAAAAAAAGCAGTTGTGTATGTAATAATTCTTCTAGTTTCTATTTCTTCTTTCAAATTACAGTTATAAAGTCTGATTTTTATCTTGATCTAATGATTCAGAAACCAGGGTCATAATATGCATTCATACATAGTTAACTTTATTCAGTGATGGGCTATCCAATAAATCTTTTAAAACCATCTCTATTGTATTCAGTCAAGTTCTAGGCTCTCTGGAGATACAAAGTCATATATATATACAACACATAGTTATTTTGGTGTTTTTGCAATCTAGTTAGGTGATCTAACATAGACAGTGGCATTTATCAGTAATATAAGACAGTAAATGTCAAGTGTTCAATGAGTGATTTAATTTATAAGTGCTTGGGTAGGGAGGTGCTCAGAAGGAACTAATGGTTAAGGAGCCATGAACTTTTAACACATGCATTACAAATATGTTTAATTAATCCTTATAACTACTCTGTGAGTAGGAATTAATATTCCAAATATACTCTAGAAGAACTGGAGGCTAAGAAAGGCTGGTCTCATGGACTACAGCGGGGTCTTAGAGTACATCAACAGTAAAGGTGAACATTAAGTTACCTTATTTGGAAATAGGGAGAATGCAAATATAATTAGTTAACATGTGTTCATACTGGAGTAGGATGGGCCCCTAATCCAATATGACTTGTGTCCTCATAGGAAGACAGCCATGGGAAGACAGAAAAAGAAGGACCCCCATGCGATGATAAAGCTATACATTGGAGTTATGCAGCTGCAAGTCAAGAAATGTCAAAAATTGCCAACAAACCACCAGAAACTATAAAAAGATACAGAAGGATTAACCTACAGTTTTCAGACAGAGCATGGTCCTGATAATAATGTGATTTTTGGACCTCTAGACAAACCAGAACTGTGAGAAAACAAATTTCTGTTGTTAGTTGTTTTAAGCCACCCAATTTGTGGAACTTGGTCATGGCAGCTCTAAGAAACTAAAGTAGAAAGTTATGGACATATAAGAATAGCACAGGGGAGAGTGGGCTCTCCAGACCCTGCACTTCCAGAAGGCAAGCACAGGGGTGGAAATTGGGTAAGGAAAGTATTACTGTAGGTTACCAATATCAGGTCACTTGTTAGACCACAGCACTAATTTCCAACTATAGAATATTCCAGGTAAGAAACTGTTCATGGGAAGGATGATGAAGAGGTAAAGATATGGACTCTGGTAAGGTGTCAATATAGCTACCAGCTGGTCCACTATTCCCAAAAAGGGAAGCTTTCTATATACTTGAGATAATAGGTACACGTATTACACAGTTTATATGATGAGGCCAAACTGCAAAAATGGCCATATAAGCTGGAATCCTCAGTGGAAAATTATGATTGTTTTGTGACCTTTAAAAATTTTGTCAAAACACTAAAAAGTCTTTTACTATTGTAGATATATAGGGAAATGGAAAAAAAAACACAGTAAAACTAATATCTATTTAGTATACTGTAATTTTTAAAAATGTAAAAAGAGAGAATGGAAGTCTTTGTTTCTTTGTATTCAAGAATAATTTGAACAGTGCTTCCCTTCCTCATGTCCTATAACTTAAAAATATGGGTAAACATCTTTTCTATGCGTTGGCAAATTGCTATATAACTTTCTAAGTTTGGATCACCTTCTAAAATGTTATCTTTTGCACTTCCAATGTCATTAAATATCTTTGAAATTTCCTTTAATGTAAAGTTTTTGCTGGCATTTCTTCCTCTAGAATATGCCATTTTTTTTTCATCTTAACTTCTTTCTTCATGTATGTTGATAAATTCACCTTTGCTAATTTCCTCTGGATTCTTATCTAGTCTTTCAAATAGTGTCCATCTATATTCCATAGTCAGCAATTTTTCCATTATTCCATTTACATCTTATTGTAATTTCCCTTCTTCCACTGTTATCACATTCAATTTCTCTACTGTACTTTTATCTTTGTGGCCAATTCTCTCTTTTGATTATCCATTTTTTAAAAAATGCCACATTGCTCTATTTTAGGGAGACAAAGAGGCAAAACAACTATATGCTTTGCTGTCTGCAAGTAAAGCAACTAACAATCATACAATAATAATCATCAACAGATGTTTAAAGAATTGACATCATTGGTCATTATACACATCTGTTATTTATGCAGTGATTTCTGGACTAAAGAAGTAGCATGGAAGTTTGTACTTTATGCAATTACTCACGGTTAATATACCATGGTAACTGAAATTTGAACCATGTTACACGGGACTGACATTATTTAACTAAACAAGGTACCTGCAGTTTGTGCATATTGGAACCATCAAAGGACCGACTGTTTTTATATATACAATTTTTCATGAGGGGTGATGACTTATGCAGAAGGGAATTAGATGAGAAGGGGAAGTAAATGCATAGGGCAGTAGTTCTTAAAGTATAGTCAGCAAACCAGAAGCACTGACACTGTCAGGAAATTTGTTAGAAATGCAAATCTTAGGTCCCACCCCAGACTGAGGAAACCAGAAACTCTGGGAATGGGGCCTAGTCATCAATGTTTTAATAAGGTCTCTAAGTAAATGGGGTAAACCCCTTACTTTAAAGGTGACATGAATTGGCAGAAGGATTTCTTTGAGGTTCTAGGAGTCAGCATTGCCTCTAGAGATGGCTGCTATGTGCATAGTTTCTTTCAGTTTTATACTACTTAAAAATACACATTTATGGGAGAAACTAGCATAACTACCTCAAATCTATGTTGTTTAGGCCATGAAAGATTGTGGTTAATCGAGAACATTATCTGAAAGGCCACAACAGTCCCAGTCCCAGTAGCTGGTAGAGAAAAATCTTAAATTCAGGTCGTTTTGCCTTGAAACTTCATGCACTTTAACTTCTATCACACTATTTATTCATGGTTAATCAAGACTTTATTCATGGGTTCACATTCAAATTTCACCGTTTAATCTGTATGTGGTTTTAGAGATAATAATACCTACTTCAAGAGCTTTTTGGAAGGATTAAAAGAGATAGCTAAGGTAGGTAAAGTTCCTAATCTGATCAATTTATACTTAATGAGGACTAAATTCCGTACCTAAATTCTTATATGGATCCCAATCTCCCATTTCTTGCTACCAATTTTATAGTAATATTACACCTATAAATATTATACCTTAATAATTTAAGATGGCATGGATCTTTGTTTTGTCACCGATGTATTCTAAGGTCCTGAAATTGTGCCAAAAATATAGTAGACTCTTAATTAAAATTTGTTGAATGAATTAATAACTCCTCCCACAAGTCCTAATTCAAAATCCTCATTCTCAGAGACTTTTCAAAGCATTTGAATGGTTATGTGAGACTAATATTTTCATGGGGGTGTGATAATGCCTAAATTCTGTATCAATCAGCAGCATTCTTAATGAAGAAGATGGTCACCTAAATAAGTAGAAGATCTCAGCATTAAATATTATGGGATAAAGATAGCATCTTCAGGGGGAAATGTAAATCATATTCAAGAAAGGAAGCAAAGGCTATAACTAGAAAAGTGCTGGGGTGAACACATCAAAAGGTCAGAAGTTAGAAGAATCAAGTGCAAATTAGGGAGTGGAGAGTGAGATGGATCCAGGCAAGTGGTACAGGAATAACACTATAAAAATTTGATGTCCTATGGTGCTCTCTGCATGGTGCTAAGCCTTGCAGGATTGAAAATTTTTTCTTGCATGCATTTTAAATGCTTTGATTTGTACTTAATGACAGGGAACTTGTATATGCCACTCAGTAAAGATGGATTTGTCCGAGGCCCTGCTAAATCAATGCATATTCACTGAAATCTCTTGTCATTGTTCTGTCAGAGAAAGCTCTGCATCCATTCTGCCACATGGAGATCTGGCTAGTCTGTATCGTGTTTGTAACCAGCTGGGACTTTTACTGGCTTCATTATGCCATTTATTTTATCAGTAGACAGTTTTCCTCTAGTCTTTGTTTTCCTTTGTGGAAGTTATGCTCCTTTTGTTTGTGTTATAATAGAGAACAAGCCATTTCCTTTTGAACATTAACAAGCCCATCAGTCATGCACTTTGACTTATAATTTTGAGTGCCTTTCAGCACTTTTAGGACCAAGAAAAGATGACATTATTCTGAGCCACAACATTATGGGGGCAAGAAATTCCCTCAAGAGGTCATATAATCTAATCCTCTGACTCCAATTGAACATTAGCTTTTGAAGAGCTCATCACTTATAGATAAAATCTTCCTCTTTGCTTTATATTCACATGACATTGAAGGAGACTACATTTTCTGTGAGCCTAGAGGAAGACAAAATGGCTTTCTCCAAGCCAAGGAATCTCACTACTCTCATTTACCAAGATATACAACCTGGAAAAGGAACCTGTAAACGGATCATCAGTTCTGACCACATTTAATAGTTAAAAGGCTAGGTTGGTATATTTGTTTCCTCTTGGCGCATCACAAATTACCACAAAGTGAGCTCAAAGCAACACAGATTATTATCTCACCATTTCCATGAGTCAGGAGTCCAGGAACCTGGGTACTTTTCTGAGTTTCATCTTATTGAAATCCAGAGGCCAACTGAAGCCATGATTTCATCTGCAGCTCAGTATTCTCTTCAGGCCACTGGTGGTTGAATATTTTCAGCTGGAGGACTGAGATTCCCATTTCCTTGCTGGCTGTCACCTCTGGGCTCTGAAACCTGCTCACCATTCCCAGTCATGTGATCATCTCTACAATACTGCAGATTGGTTTTTCAAAGCCCAAAGGAAAATATCTGCTCCCTTAAGGAGCATCTGATCTCTTAAGGACACATCTTAATAGGTCAGACCTACTCACAACAATCTCCCCTTGACCAACCCAAAGTCAACTGATCAGAGACCTTAGTTACATCTGTAAAACCCATTCAGCTTTGCCTAATCACAGGAGTGATAGTCCCTTATATTTTCAGATTATATAGGGCATGTTAGGGCAAGAATCTTGGGAACCAATTTAGAATTCAGCCTATCACAACTGAAGACATGGTAATCCATGATGTTAGTTTTTGATCCTCACAAGTCAGCCTCAAACTTAGAGACTTAATAGTAATTAATTATTCACTTATGATTCTATGAGTTGGCAGCCTGGACTAGGCTCAGCTGGGCAGCTCTAGTCAGCTCAGCTGGATTTCCTCATATAACTGAAGGTTTGACTGGAGACTCACCGCTCCTGGATGATCTCACATTTCTTGTGACTGGCCACAAAACTACCCTTCTTCAGAATCTAGAAGACTGTATCAGTCTTCTTCACAAAGTAACTGGGTTTCAAAAGTAGCAAGAGGAATGAAAAGCACCTTTCAATGCTTGGCTTCTATCAAGTTTCCTAATGTCCTTTTGGTCAAAGCAACTAACATGTCCAACCCAAGATTCGAGAAGTAGAGAAATCTATTCCTAACAGTAGAAGCTGAAAAATATTGTAGCCACTTTTTAAATCTGTCACACCCATTAGAAATTTAAAGTCAAGCAAGGGATAATGAAGGCCACTGGGAACAGCACTACCACGACACACAAATACTCTACTTCTAAAGAGCAAATAATGATTCTAAAATTCATTTGAAAAAAGAACTCTTAGAGTTCATCTCTTGAAATTAAACCATTTCTTTTGAAACGGGAATTTTGTCATATTTCTTTCAATTTCTATTTTTCCTCAGGTTTCTTTTTTTAAGTAGATTTTCTAGTTGAAAATACAATATTGAAAGATATGAACCACTATTTCTCTATTACCTCATGAAAGATTTTGTAACTACATGCACTCTTACAACCCATTCTTATTTCAGCTTCATTAAAAATTAGGATGTACAATTAGAATATGTAATTTGACTCAATTATATTCAAAAACCAACCAGACTTGGACCTTGTCTCTGACATTGAAGCCCTCAGTATTCAAGGAAAATTACAAATGACTCAGCACATTTAATGATAATGCAGGCAGCTCTCTTCTTTCTGATCAAAGACTACAAGAACAAATTAAAATCGAGCAAAAGAAAAGATTACAGAAGAAGGAAATATTTATTTGGCTTCATCTTGTCAATAAAAATAAACCAATGAAAAGAAAATCCCAAGAGCGGTTTCTGAGAAAGTAGTAGGACAAAGAGAATGTTGATTTAGCCTAAAAAGAGGCACTATGACATAGGATTGCGGAAAAATATGTTTAAGATGAGAATACGGGCATGAAAGAGTAGGGGAGAAAAATCAGAAGAGAGGGGCTGGACAGCATCTCTGTAATAAAAGCAAATACCTAATTTATGTGTAGTTAAGGCATTTAAATATTATCCACATTATTATACTTAGAGTTTTTAAAAAACAGGTAAGCATGGGAAGTACATTATATGGGTTCACCTTCCCTTAATACTACCACCAGAATTACATTTTTAAACAAAATCATGTTTGTATCCCTTACCTGCTTTAAAACAAAACAAAAACACTAATGGTTTTTCATTATCCCTAGAATAAAGCCCAAACGCCCTAGCCTTTAAAACAACCTGGCCACAGCTTAATAGATACAATTAGTAACCGGCAGAGCTATACCTCACGTACCTAACAGGAGTGTTTTAAATCTCTGTGTTTTTGCTTTATTTTTTTTCCTGTCTACCTGGAGAATTCATTAATGTAGTCTTGGGCAATTTCTCAAGGAATAGTAAGAGTTTTTTCCCCCTATCCTGTGTGTTTCACGAATTATTATTAATTAGTTTAATGGCATTTACCCCTGTGCACAGTAAATATTTGTTTATTAATCTGTCCTCCCTAGATTGTGGATGACTCTAGGACAGTCTGCACGTGGTCCATTGCAAAGGTTGTAACACAGAGCCTGAAATGTAGCAGGTGCTCATTTTGTGAGAATGCACAAATCAATCAAGAAATAAATAAATGGATTGGGGCGCCTGGGTGGCTTAATCGGTTAAGCGTCCGACTTTCGCTTAGGTCATGATCTCGCCGTTCGTGGGTTCGGCCCCACGTCGGGCTCTATGCTGACTGCCAGCTCAGAGCCTGGAGCCTGTTTCAGTCTGTGACTCCCTCTCTCTCTGACCCTCACCTGCTCACGCTCTCTCTCTCTCTCTCTCCTAGAAATGAATAAAAAACATTTAAAAAAAAAAAGAAAAGAAATAAATAAATGGAATTTTTGATGAGGTAGAAAGGAATCAGAACACAACTTTTCCAGTCTTCAAAAGTACTAACTGATTACCTGTGGTCCATGTACTCCGTTAGGAATTGACTTTACATGTCACCTGTCATTTTTTAAAAGAGGGTAGAATAATACCAGCTGTTAAAGTCAGTCAAATATTGCTCTGGAGACTCTCTAATCAGTATTTTGGGGTTAGAGACTAAGGTGTCTTTTTATTTCACTGAAGTAGAAATTACCCATATACTCTGGATTGCCTGACTAAATTCAGCTTATGCCTGTTGTCCTGGAGTAATTATTATTTGGGCACCTTTTCACTGCCAATGGTATTATTCTTTGGATAATAAATTATGTGATCATACTGAAGCTACTATCATTTCGTATTAGACTTGTGTGTCTAATACATGACAATATTTTGAGAGTATAGACTAGACAGAATTTGGAACCACAATATCAAAGAATTATGAGATTTGGATTCTACTTGAAGACCTGCCACTAATTTTGGAATCCACTTAACATTGAATTTACTTCAGCTACATTATCTAGAAAATGAAATAGAGGAAGGAGGGAAAACAGTATAATATCATTTAAGATTAAAAAAAAAGTAAGTCAAACTCTTGGTTGTACAAAGTTAGAAGAAAGAGACAGTGTAGAGAAACAAAATGTACAGAAAATCCTCAGATCTTATTGTCTTCATTCCTTTTTTTATGCTGTCTTGTTACTAAACTTTTTACAAGAGTTGCAAGCAAATAAAATGTTGACTAGTTTGTCTATCACATCTTTTCTATCTAGTGGAGGTGCAAATGAGCAATAAAATGGTTACCTGGCTGATAATAGAAGGGTGATAGTGAAAAAGTAGAGGACCAAAGGAATCCATAAATAGGATAAGAGCCAGTGTAACCGAGTGGATTGCCAATGATACTGTATTCTTCAGAAGAGGAGGAGGAAAGTGATATATAAATATTACATCAAAGGACCATGTGGGATTAACCCCATGAAAGCCAATCTGTAAAATATTAGCTTTCTTAGAGGTTAGTGATTTGATCAAGGCACAGTGAAAAAAAAAAATCATAGCTCGAAGACCCCAGGTATTCTTTACTATGCTGTATCTCACAAAACCCTGCAGGACTATGGGCTTACATCAATTTCTAATAAGACAGGCTTTATAAATTCAGCACTGTGATTAAGGTTATCTTCCAACATAAGTGTTACTACCCTTTGTACAATCTCACAGTGACTTCTTTGCTATTGTCCATGGGTTGTAATTTAAATACCTTAATACTAAATAAGAGAGGCACCTGGGTGGCTCAGTCAGTTAAGCATCCAACTTCATCCCAGGTCATGATCTCACAGTTTGTGGGTTCGGCCCCCACGTTGGACTCTGGGCTGACAGCTCAGAGCCTGGAGCCTGCTTCAGGTCTGCGTCTCATTCTCTCTCTGCCCCTCCACCACTCATACTCTGTCTCCCAAAAATAAATAAACGTTAAAAACTGAAAAGAATAGGGGCGCCTGGGTGGCTCAGTCAGTTAAGCGTCCGACTTCAGCTCAGGTCATGATCTCACGGTTTGTGGGTTTGAGCCCCACGTCAGGCTTTGTGCTGACAGCCAGTTCAGAGCCTAGAGCCTGTCTTCAGATTCTGTGTCTCCCACTCTCTCTGACCCTCTCCTGCTCATGCTGTCTCTGTCTCTCTCTCAAAGATAAATAAAACATTAAAATTTTTTAAAAACTAAAAAGAATAGTAAATAAGAACTCTTCATAGTAATTAATACCTACCCTTCAAATATATTTTCTTTATCCCTTCACCTCACTATTCACCATGTTCTCAGCATGAATCCTATAATAAAGCTATATTGACAACTGACTATTTAGAACTCTGCAAAAGCCCTTGACCCTACTGTGATGTTCAATGACCTTCCTCTTCTCATATTTCAAAGTTCAGTTGTGATGTCATTGTCTGCTCCTTCTGTCTCTTCCACCTCAATTCATTACCATACATCACCTTGTTTAGGCTTGAGAGAAGTTTGGCAGTTCTCTTATTTCCTGAAACCCAGCACTCTTTCCATAATTCCATTGTCACACAACATACTTCCCCCACTCCTCCCATGTTGATGAATTGTGAAGGACTTGAACTGTGGAATCTGAGAGGTGTTTTAAAACTTCTGTTAGTCTTAGTAGCCTCACCTAAAAATAAATAGTGAAAATAATGTCAATCTTATAAAATTGTTTTGAGGATCAACTGAAATAATGCACAAAAATTGTTTACTGCTATGCCTAGAAGTCAATGAAAACAAGCAGTGTGGATAATTTTCTCACTAAACTATGCAATAAAAATCTCATTACTCAATTTTGTGTCTCTAGCACCATTCCATGGCACCTGTCTCAAGAATGAAAGATTTTAATTACTCATGTCATTCCTTCTTCTCTTTTGTGCCAAATCTAGAAGAATTGATTAGAAAGCCTATGATTATTTTAAAAATCAATATCCAGAAACATGTGTTAAAAAAAAAAACTTTCAAGAATTGTGAACAAGTATGGTCAGCCTTAAAGAAAATACATGGAATTGGAGTCCAAATGAGGTGCTGGGTCTCATTCTGCCACTATTGCTTTAGGAATGTTCTTTCATCTTAAGTCTCCATTTCTTCATCTTTGGCATGAGACGTAAGCCTAAATAACATCTAATTGAGGTGTCTATATTTCTACAAACTATAATGAATAAATGTATTTGGAAAGATTCAGGCTTCAATAGAACTCTCACATTTGGAATCATGTTGACAAAATCACGGCTAACAGCTCCAACAGCTTCTAACATCCTCAGAAGCATTAAATTTGGTAATTCTATATAATTCCTCTAATCTATCTATTCCTCTAAATTTAAGATCATAAACAACTGGGTATGCTTATGAAAACATTGACTAATAAGAAATCATTGACTATGAAAGATGATAGCCCAGGATTAATTTCCCAGAAACTAATGAGTGAGTGAAAACAAAGATAGTAATAAGAGTCTACCTAACATGGACTACCATGGTGATTACAGTCCCACAAAATGCTTCCTACTGACAGACATCACATTAACTCTAATATTAAACAAATTATTGCCAGGGTTTCCAACCAGATGGTCAGCAATCACGAGCTCCTTGCTGAGCAGTTCTTGAAGGGGTGCCAACACAGTTGTGTGATTCTCGTGATCTTTCTGGATGTCAGCCATGTTGGATCCCATGTGACTTATGCCTTAGGGACAAACACTGGCTACAAATGGTCAAAGCACAGCCATTGAGCTGCAATATCACATGACCAGCAAGTGCTCCTTGAGTTGAGGAATGGAGGTAAACACATCTAATTGTCCACACTTCATAATAAAAACCTACTTTTTTAGTTAGATTACTAAATGATTTAATGGAACATTTTTCAGGTATCATGATGTCCAGATATACTTCTGCAGAAATCTAGAGGAACAGACTGCTTTATATTCACCAAAGGATATACAACAAAAATACTCTATTTGAACTATTTGTACTTGGAAAGATATTTGAGTCTTTGCACTTGACATTGGTGGGAATCATCCCAGACTTTATTTATTTTTTTAAATGCTTTTCTTTATTTCTGAGAGAGAGAGAGACAGAGAGAGAGGACGCATGAGCAGGGGAAGGTCAGAGAGAGGGAGACACAGAATCTGAGACAGGCTCCAGGCTCTGAGCTGGCAGTCAGCACAGAGCCCGATGCGGGGCTCGAACCTACAAACCGTGGGATCATGACCCGGCCCGAAGTCGGATGCTTAACCGACTGAGCCACCCAGGCGCCCCCATACCAGACTTTAAACAATCTTAGTATCTTAAACCATTTAATAGTTTCACTTCATTTATATCACTAACTTCCTTTCAGATAGTTTTGTGCTCTATGCCTCATTGTGTGTCAGGTCTGGAAAATTTTTATTCTTAATATTTGTAACTACTTGGAGAAGATGAGTGAAAAATGCCAAAGAAATGACTCTTGGAATTCTTCCAGCTCTCTTAGGTGCAAAAGGAGAACAAAAGAGTAAGGACAGCTTATGTTTTTATTTTTTCTATCTAGTGTTATATGACAGTTGACAAATCTGCAGCTTTCCTGAGACTCAGGAACATAACTTGGGGAAACCAGAGGACTTCTGGAGTCCCACCAGCCCTGACATCTATGGTTCACACACAAAATAAACGGAAGTGATTTTAACTTTGGGAAACTTATTGAGATGGCATATCATTTGTTCACAAAACGTAAAGATCCGTCTTCATGCTTCTGAGCTGTTGGGAGGTAGGAGGGTGAAGGAAGATGAGGACGTGTACATGGGGCTTTTGTTCTGTGATATGTAAATGAAACTAATCATGCTTATATCTGATTAAAATGTAATTAATTTTTGTAAAAGCATTGTAGATTATACAATAAAATAATAATAAATAAAAATAATAACTATCAAAGAGAAACTGTTGAAATTTTACAGGTGTTTTTCTTTTTTTTATTGTTGAGACAGAGAGAGACAGAGCATGAGTGGGGAAGGGTCAGAGAGAGAGGGAGACACAGAATCCGAAAAAGGCTCCAGGCTCCGAGCTGTCAGAACAGAAACTGATGCGGGGCTCAAACCCACGAACCACGAGATCATGACCTGAGTGGAAGTCAGACGCTTAACTGACTGAGCCACCCAGGCACCCCTAAATAGTTGAAATTTTAAACCAGAATTCTCTAGTCTTTTTTATATTCCATCTTATACACATATATCTTCAAAACTCCCAATTTTTGTCTTTAACAAAATTGAGATATCTCTTTGCCATTTAAAATATGATTTTATTCTTTGGAATTCACATTGAACTTGTTCTATACTATTAAATATTTTTTAACAATAAAATGTAAATTGGTTTACTTTATGCCCTTATATGGATAAACAATAATATATGTATTCAATCACTTTATATTGTGAAGTTAATTTGTTCCCAACTTTTGCCACTACAAATAATGCTGAAATAAATATTTTGATAGATAAATACTTTTGTGAATGTCTCATTATTTTATATGTAAATTTCCCAAAAATGAAATTACTAGGCCCAGTACCCAAATTGATTTTTAGACATCAAAACCTAAATAATTGGAATACTCTTGGAATATAATATTAGAATGATAAATTAAGAAACTTCTAGAGGTGCAGAGCATTACAGAGACCATAGAAAAGATCTAACTCTCATCTCTAGATGGGAAAAATTGCTCCAGACTCAACAAATAATTTTCTCACTGAGTTATTGTTAGATCCTGAGGTTCGAGTAATAGTCTAAATCCTAATGTAGTGGCCTTATGTCCAAAAATATTGTCTTTTCCCTTCTCCCTAACAAAGAAGTCTCTTTCTCTTGTCTATATTTTCTTATTACATTTTTAGTTAAACTGGGGAAGTCCACGAGAAACATAAGCACTGGCACTGTCCTTCCAAGGAGGTATGCAGTGGAGGAAGTTAGTATACTACTGTAACTGAAGCTGTGTACCAGCATGGGACTGAAGCAGACCCAGACTGAGCACTCTTTACTTGCTTTCTGAAGACACAGCTACTGGAGTGAGACAGTCCTTTCCTCCCCCTGAAGCTATTTTATCAGTTTCCACTCCTGATGCCCTGTGGATGCAGGGGAATTGTTAGCATAAACCCTCCCATAAACAATTCAGTCAGCCGAAGTGCCCAAATTAAGCTTCTTAATTTAGTACTTTGATTTAAAAACCTTTTTCTCTCTGAGTTTCAAGTCAGTTATTTATAAAAGTTTTCACTTATCTAACAGAGTCCAGCTCTTCCAAATAACTTTCTCCTCCCTCTGGGAAGCACTTAGGCAGAAGCTTGCCTCCTGGAGCAATAAAGAAAAACACCCCTAGGGATCTACGGACAAAGAGCTTCAGGAATTGCTAGAAATGAAGAATTCCAAATGAGAGGACCCTCATTCATTATTCAACATATTATGATTAGTAAACATCATAAAGCAAGGGCCATCCAGAAAAGTCACAATGCCTGATTTATTGAACACTTGTTATAGTATCACTGGCCCTGTTTGGAGACCTAGAATAAGAAGGCTTAAATATCAAATTCGCAGATATTGCTCATTCACATCTTCTATGTGAATCAGAGTCCATGAGATTAGAGCTAAAACTGACAGTAGAGATCATCTAGTCTTTCAATAAGGTCAGTATAGTAAGCAATTGGGCAGAGAAGTTCTGCATCTTCTGTATAGCAGCTCTATAGGAGATACTCAATACAACGTGCCAAGGCTTGCCATACCCCAAATGCCCTTTTAGTTACTAATGAAAGAATAAACAATTTTCAGTCTATCTGTGTTGAGTTTCAGTGCATTCTTATCTTCAGAAGGCTAGATCCTTTTAATATTGCCAAATTCTTCTTGATATTTTATAAATATTTTTAAAATATTGTATAATGTATATGTAATTTTTCTTTTTCTTTTGCTTCTTGGAAGCTGAGAGGCGAATATGAAATTCAGTTAACACCTAAACTTGTCTTTATGATCTGTATTTTTTTATGTTTACATGTTGTTGATTTTCTACTTATATTTTATTTGTATTGTAAGTGGCTTAAAATTCTTTATGAAATAACTAAAATGTATACTAAATTAACTTAAATGTCTGGCATTTCAGTTCAATGTAAAATGTTACTGCAGCATTAACCAAAAGCTTTGATAACTGAATTGTAAAGTAGGATGAAAAATAGAATGAAATCCTGTTTGAAGTGGCTTTGAATAAATTTTCTTAAATGTGGTTTTAAAAATATTCTAGATAGTGTACCTAAGGCATCACTATTAATCAGGATGCTTATATTAATTGCTTCACTCCTACATTTGGATAAATAGAGGTTTCTATATGACAAGATGAACCTGCTACGACAGTCATTATCAGCCTCTGGGTCCAATCATTTCACTGAATTCACAGGGTTGTCTTAAATGGAAAAAAAATTTATATCAAAGTGATCAAATACATGAGTGTAATTTTAATATCTATAAAGTACTCTTTCCATGTAAGATTAGTACTTTAAGCAAAATCAGTATAATGAGACAGTGTGTCTAAACATAATTATTTACTTTGTTGCTCATTATCAAGTTCATCATAGGAGGATATTAATGATAATACTTAGCTATGAAGGTCATACTGGACCAATCATATCAGATGCACATTAAAAAATATCAGAATGAAACTCACCCAAGGAATCACACTGACATGGCTTGAAGTTACAGAAAGCCTTTGGAACTGAAAGTCAAGAAATGTACTCTATTATTCCAACTTTGCCTTTCCTATTTGATCTTGAGCAAATCACTTTCTTGTGTGAGCTTTTCTTCTTTTGCTCTGTGAAATTAGGGTATTGTAGAAGATGGTCATCCAAGAGGCATGTGGATGCTCTTAGGCTCCAAGATTTTACTCAAAGAGTTTATTAATCAGAAAGAAAAAAAAAAAGAAAACAGAGAAGACAGGGATCCCATTTTGATATTTACAAATGATTGGTAGTGGGACCATGAGTTTCCCAGAAGCGGAGAATGTAAATTTGAATAAAGACATGATGCAATTTTGAAGGCAAAGTGACCATGTCTCTGTCAATTCCTGAGTGACAGGCTCCACGGGTGGCTCTGCTGGCCCTGAGAAGACAAACTGTATTTCCAGTCAGCATGGAACAGACTGTAGGTCAGAAATGAGCCCCTTTAGCCACACTTGAATGACTGGATAGCAGCCTTGTCAGATGTGTCTGTGCTTCGTGTCGAGAACAGTGATAGACATATGCTGGCCATCTTTCCCATCTGTTAGCATTCTAGACATTCAGGAAGAATATCTGTAGATCGAGAATTTAGAAGTCAGTTACTGGATGTGCTCAGATTTTGACCGACAATTTTTCTGTTTGAATGCAAACTTTACTATTTGAATGTTAAAAGATGCCTGTGGTCCTCCCCTGTGCCCACCTCTTTCTACTTCAGAGCAAACAACTTAAAACTTTTTCCTTAGATTCAGTCTTGAAATTTGTGCTGATTGATATTGATGTCCTCATTTGTATCCCCGGTGTTGATAACAGAGAGAAGTTCTAGTCTCTTTGAAGTAACTGTGTTCAAAAGGACCCCTAATTATCTTCTCTTAGTTGGAAAGCTGTATCTTACTTTACCTCCTGACCAGCACAGACTTATATGTGAAAACGGATGAGACTTCAGCAGAAAACATAGCCTATTCCCAAACCAGCATATACATAAAGTTGGGAACAAAGGCAGAGAAAAAGAAAGCTATAATAAAATGTGGACAAATGCAACTTTATAAATAGGAATAAATAAATGGAAATGCAACTAACTCTCCAAAATTATAGAACTGTAGAGCTGACAGGAACTTCAGAGTAACTTTATCCAAATCCCTCAGTTACGAAAAAAGGAACCGGGGCTCAAGGTGATAAAAAAAAAAATGACCTGCTCATGGCCAACTAGCTACTTAGCGATAAAACAGAATTAGAATTCATTTCTGTATAATTTATTTATTCTATCTGAAATTATAAAATCATGAAGTCAAGGCTATGCCTTTATGTAATAATAAAAAAACAATAGTACTTTTAGAAAAAATTTATAAAAGTTACTCTTTTGGGAGGAAATATCTTGTGCTACTTACTATTAATTTTAGGGAGGTAAACTTCAAAAGCAAGTGCCAGGATGTTCCTTAAAGAACATATTTGAGGCACCTGGATGGCTCAGTCAACTCTTGATCTCAGGGTAGTGAGTTTAAGTCCCATACTGAGCTTAGAGCTTACTTAAAAAAAAATATATATATATATATACTTTTTCCCACTGAAATTATATAATGAGGAATTCACATAATTAAAAATTCTCTGGCAGGTATTCTTAAAACCATGTACCAGGACCCTGAATATTTTTATCCCTAGAGAGCTCCAAAATGCCATTGAGAAGCTTAAGAAAGAAAGAGGCCCACAGATTGGAATGTAACAGGGTTCAGAATAATAAAGATGGGCACCACAAAATAAATTCTATAATAAAGTAATCAAATATTGGATAAGTATAGCCTGATTAGTCATATCATTAATGTGCTGCAATTTATTCCAGAGATTGGGAAAGAGAATGTGAATGGATCCCTACACATCCATCACAACTGGAAAACCAACTTCAAGTTCCCTCCCAACAGAATGCCATGTGTAATCATTACTCATATTTATTTCCCAGATATATGTATGCCTACACATAACAAAATGAACTATGCAGTCTAATAAATATTGACTGTCAAAATAATGATATAGAGTAGAGAAAGGCAAGAAAATGAGGGGAATAAAGGAAACAACATTTGGGTAGGATGTTCTGTGGGCCAGGTTATTAGTGTACAACTACATTTCAATTTTTCAACAAGCAAGTGAAGCAAATAATACTATTCTCACATTGACAATTAAGAAGTTGATACTCAGGAAGGTTAAATATCCTGCCGTAGGTCATAAAACCTAATAAGTGATAGAGTCAGAATTCAAACTGATATATATCTGACTTGAAGAGGAGAGAGAAATCCCTGTTAACTCGGGTAATTAAGGAAAGCTTAATTTCATGAAATTTGACGATGCTATAGTAGAAGAAAGATATGGAGAAGTGATTCTAGAAGAATAAGCATGGAACTAAGTATGGAATAACTAAGTATGAAGATGGATGGATGGATAGATAGACAGATAGATAGATAGATAGATCACCTGGGAAATTGGGCTTCTGAGTAAAATTAAATTTATAAAAATAACTCAAGGCCTCACCTCAGCCAACTTTCTTTCTGAAAGTGTCACTCTTTTCTAAGAAAAGTGTAGATCAAAAACTAGTAATTTCTAATGCTCTCTTAAGATGATCTTGTGAAGTATGGAGGAGGACCTAACTTCTATGGTGGCTTCATGATTCCCACCTCCTGGAATTCATATCTTTGTGTAATCTCCTCCCTTGACTGTGGGCAGAACCTGCATCTTGCTTCAACCAGCAAAATACGGCAAAGATGCTGTGATGTCACTCAACATGTTATATTATATAACATTTCATCTTGTTAGCCAACTAAACCTTGGTCTTCTGCCAACCTTGAAGAATCATGGTGCCATGTTGTAAACTGCCTACAGAGCACACCACATGGCAGAGAACTGTGGACAGTCTCTTGGAGCTAATGACCTCCAGTCAATAGTAGGCAAAAACGAAAGAAAACACACTAAAAGATAAGAAATCCTCAGGAAGTTCAAGTTCTGCAGTTACAAGGAAATGAATTCTACCAATAATCTGAGTGAACTTGAAACTGGATCCTTCTACAGTTGGATATTCAGATAAGAAGACAACCATAGGCACTTTTGTTGCAGCCTAGTTAAAACCTTGAAGCAGAAAACCAGCTAACCATGCCTGAACTCCTCACCTACAGAAACTGTGAGATAATTATGCCTTGGTTTTGGTAATTTGTTATGCAGTATGGATAAAAGGCTTTCCATGCTGGTAACTTTTCTATGCTGGAAACTCACAAAGAGCTATAGTTATTAAGGAATATCCTGTCTGGTGCTATTTGTTGATTATAGCTGCATTTTTTGTAATGATGACTCTTAATAACATAAATGGGTTAGGAATTTACTCGGTTTCCTCTAACACATGTGACTGTCATTGGAGACAGCTTCCAGAAACTATTCCTCTCAGTAGCATATCTGGATTACATAGCCTGTCGTGTGCCTTCTGCCCTCAAATTGTTCCTGCTACTTGTAGCTTCCATCAGGGAATAGGTCACACCAGAGTCCCTGATTAACCAGAGTGACCATACAAATTATTGTTCAAATTGAAACACTCTTAAGAGCACAAGGAAGAAGACTGGTTTTCTCTGTTTCTAAGATACCATGATTCTGTGTTGTGAAAGCTTGAAATCTTAGATTTCATGGGTTTCAAATCTTGATGGGACTCAAAGGTGATATAGGATGCATATTGATCAGTATGCGTAGAGTAAAATAATACTGTTCCATTAAAATTCTCATTGCAATGGCTTTCACTACAAATTTATAGTGTATCTTTTTAGATAGCCCAAATCTCTTGGTCTTATTGTTTTGCCAAAACAAAATAAAGCTGAAGTGTTTTACCAATAGATTGTGTTTATCCCAATGGAATAATGGAGATATCATAATTTTTCTACCTCTGGAAGATTTTCAGAGGAAGTGACATGTTAATTCATACAGAATTATCTATATGTATTTTAAGTTTTTTAAGTTCCAGGGCATCAGATAAGAAATACTAGGTCCAATAAGATCCCTTCTTACATCAAACTCTATGATACAGAGAAATATTTTGTAATGTGTTTTGTATTTAATACAAAACATAATACAAAAATGCACAATTTTATTTTTAAGTACATTGTGAATAGATCTGAATATTGATTTTTGTCTAGATTTCAAACGAGGGTTATACACCTTTTGTAGGCTATCTGTGCCTTCTCTCACTTTCCCTCTTTTAACCATGCCAATTTGATTGTTAGAAGTTCCTTAACCACAAGGGCAGAGGCTAAAGAAAAGACCAGTTATGAAAATCAGCTCAGATATTGCCCTCATAAAATTTTACTGAAGACATTTGAAATTACTAGTTGGAGGTTCATATCTCCTTGCAGACTTTCCTCCATTAGGTATAATTGAGAGTTATCTATGTATGAGTTCCATGAGCCACTTTAGAAATTATGATGTTTCTTTGCATTTGAATGTTGAAAAAATCCATGAACATATTTTAAGCTATTACCTTTGAGTGGAAGATTTTCATTAGATTCCACTTAAATGTAGTATTGTTTAGCTCTGCATATTTGACTTAAATCATTGGCAGATTTGAACTTAAGAAAAGTGGCCTCTGAAAAAGCACTCATTTAGAGAGGAGGAGGAGGAGGAGGAGGAGGAGAGGAGGAGGAAGAGGAGGAAGAGGAGGAGGAGAAGAAGAAGAAGAAGAAGAAGAAGAAGAAGAAGAAGAAGAAGAAGAAGAAGAAGAAGAAGAAGGAAGGAGGAGGAGGAGGAGGAGGAGGAGGAGGAGGAGGAGGAGGAGGAGGAGGAAGAGGAAGAGAAGAAGAAGGAGGAGGCAGAGGAGGAGGAGAGAAAGAGGAAGAGAGAAAAAAGAAAGGAGGAAGAGAGGGAGGAAGAGGAAGGGAAGGAGAAAGAGGAAGAGAAGGAGGAGAAAAGGAAGAGGAGGAAGAAGATTTCAACACAAGCAGATAGATTTTAGATATGAAGTAAAGAAGAATTTTGGAGGTAGCAAATAGTGGATATACTTTGAGGTAAACCCAGGAGAATGAATAAAGGAGTTTTCTTCAAAGCCTTACTTAAACACAGGACCCATTCTTTTCACTGAGCTGTTTTCCTGTGGCCTTACTGGAAGGCAAGGTGAGTCAGGTGAAATTGCAGCTCCTTCTAAACTCAGTAGTCCTATGCAAGTCATTTCAAGCCTATTTTCTGTAAAAAGTTGCTTGCACATGATGTCCTGCCTTTGTGAAATCTTTACAATTTTGCTGATGAATCCTCATATGCATGATAGTGTGAAAAAGTCACTTCAGTTTTTACTCAAGAAAGATAGCCATTGAATCCTACTATACTGTTTCAAATGGGATTTCCGTAAAGCTGTTCAGGAGGCCTGACAATTACATCACAGAAACACAACACATAAATAAGGCAGAAAGGAAGAAAGAAAGAAGAAAGGAAGAAAGGAAGAAAGAAAGTAAGAAAGAAAGAAAGAAAGAAAGAAAGAAAGAAAGAAAGAAAGAAAGAAGGAGGGAGGGAGGGAGGGAGGGAGGGAGGGAGGGAGGAAGGAAGGAAGGAAGGAAGGAAGGAAGGAAGGAAGGAAGGAAGGAAGAAGAAAAGAATCAACTTTTGAAAGTCTAAAATAATCTCTGAATAGAGCAGCAGTTTAGAGAGTCATAAGCACACTAAAGCTGCATTGATTTATATTCCACTGTAATGAAGTTTATAATGATTATTTGACGGGTAGATCTTTAAAAAAATTCCCATGTAATTATGTAATATAAGTAATATGGCTTAGATAAATCCAGTATAGGTTAATTTTGAAATATTATATTTTTTAAATATTTTTATTTATTTCTAGGAGAGAGAGAGACAGCGTGAGCAGGGGAGGGTCAGAGAGAGAGGGAGTCACAGACTGAAACAGGCTCCAGGCTCTGAGCTGGCAGTCAGCACAGAGCCCGACGCGGGGCTCGAACCCACGAACCGCGAGATCATGACCTAAGCGAAAGTCGGACGCTTAACCGACTAAGCCACCCAGGCGCCCCTGAAATATTAATATTGGCAAATTATTGGCCAACTTCAAAGGCATCTAGTACTCAATAGGCTCAAAAACTAACTTGTAGTCTTCTGTCCCCAAACCTGGTTCTCTTTCAGATTTTTTTGATTCATTAAACCAAACAACCATATATCATTCTACATGACATAAGTCATTGTTGATATTCCCATTACTCCCCAAACAAATCCCCTTTAACAAATTCTGTCTGTCGTATGCACTAAATACCTCTCATACCTGTCTCCTCTTCTCCACTACCATCGTCACCACCCTAGGTTATCTATCGTTTTGCCTCTTCTTCGGCAATAATTTCCCAACTAGTCTCCTCCCCAATCCTTTTTTTCTCTCAACAGCTAGAAATAACTTTTCAAAATGTCATTCTCAACCTATACCTCTGAAATCCTTTACTCGCTTCTTATCACCCCTAAGATAAGGATAGACGTCTTTCAAGTCACCTACAAGACCAACCTTGTGTAGTGTAGCCCTGCCTGCATCTTCTACCTGAAAACACTTCCTCTACTTTTGAATTACTTATCCCTTGTGCCACTGTGAAAGGTCCATCACTTTGAGTAACGCGCAAGCGTTTTGTGCTACCCTTACTGATTGCAATCTCATCTGCTTCTTGATTCGTTTTGTGCTCCTCTGAGAAAGAAACAGGCATTCAGTATAGACCACCTCCCACTGCAGAGGGATTTTCTTTATTCCTGCCACTCCAGCTTTCTCTCTCTCTCTCCTGCCAGAGATCTTTTTCCATGCTGTTCCTTTTTCCCTGGACACACTTCCCTTCTCTTACCACTTCTTATATTTCAGTTTAAGTTTTTCCTTTTCTCACTCACTGAGGCAAAACCTCCTTTTCTAGGCTCTCTCAGCAGGTCAACACTCACTACACTGGCAAGTTCACAAGTTTTTTGTAAATATTTGAGTAACATCCCTCTCTTCACTATTCCAGAAACCCTCTAAAATCTAGGACTATCTGGATTTCGTCCTCACTGGATCCCCACTAACTGGCACAGTTCCCTTCAAATATTTGTTGGTTGACTAAATGAATGAACGAATGAATGTCAAACATTCTTAGATAATGATTAAAATGATAATCAAAACTCAATTTGATATCACTATGATGATATATACCAGAAAGTTGATCAAATAAGCAGAGCTTCAAGTTGGAAGAAATTTTGGGTGAATTTATTTTCATCAAATATTTTATAATTCAGACTTTTGCTGTTTAGCATAGATTCCCCCTACAAACACACACATGCACGTGCGCACACACACACACACCCTATAGTATATTGGCAAGGTTCTACTTTATGTAAATAATTAAATAAAAGGAATGCCAAAGGAGAGGACTAAGGAGGAATTCATCAATTGATTCATAAAATATTTGCTGTGTCATTCTTACCTCTGGACAAATTACTTAACTTCTGACAGGTCAGCCTCATTTCTTCAAAAGTGAAGATAATATCTGTAACACAGGGCGACCATTGGGATTGAATGAGATGAAGTATGTGAAATTGCCTTGCCTATCACCTGTTCATTGTAGGCTCTCAGTGATGATTTTTCTATTTATTGTATAACACTTAACACTATTACATTTTATTTTTACAATAGCTAAACAACCAAAGAATTATATCCATTATCTCTACTTTCTAGATCATAAACCTCAGAGTTTAAGGGGCGTGTTAATGTTTCCCAGGAATTAGCAACACAACCCACGATAAAAATCAGTTCTTCACTGTATAATTATTTTTAATAAGGGACATGTGGGCAGAACTTAAAATGCTGCCACCTGACTTTTATCAGTGTTCAGTGGAGAGAGATGCTACTGTTTGCTATTTCATAACTATGGAGCTAAACATTAGGCCTGATGAACCATTTTGACATTTCTAATCAGCTGATATATACCTTCTCTTAGGTTTGGAAGATTTGCAAATAAAGTAGCCTCTGCAATTAAATAAAACAAAAACAAATAAACAAACTAAAACAATAACTGTATCCCATTTCAGAAACAGGAGAAGATAAAGAGGTAAAACTTGGAACTTGCTGACACATTTTACCTTTCATCTTCAGTATTTTATTTTTATCTTATTTTATTTTATCCTTTTTTGCTTAAGGAGTAGAATTTAGTGCTTTATCACTTACATATAACACCCAGTGTTCATCATAAAAAGTGCTTTCCTTAATACTCATCACCCATCTAGCCCATCCCCCACCCACCTCCCCTCCAGCAACCCTCAGTTTGTTCTCTGTATTTAAGAGTCCCTTCTGCTCTGCCTTCCTCCTTTTTTTTTTCCTGGACATATTTTGACTTTAATTTTTTTGTTTTTAAATTTACACTTTGAAAGATCTTCAGTTTATTTGCAGCTTTTATATTTCATATGTTCTGAGTATCTTCTGATGCCTCCTTCTGAATGATAATTTCCTCTCCAGATAGCCCACAAATAGATTCTTGCAATTACTACTCTCTCACTTCTGACTTCTATATTACCCAAAGTCTTCATCACTCTTCCCAATTTTTACTGGTATCTTCTCTGTGTCCTTAACAATAAGAATTCCTTGTTTTGCACTTGCTTGATTTATGTATGTTTTTACACAATATTCACTGCCACTGTATCTATCCTTTCCAGTGATTAAAGACACATAGAAAGAAAGAATATAAATTTCTTCGATGAAAAACATTTAAATGGCTAATTAAATTCATTAATTGAAATTCTCCATTATTTTTTATTCCCTTTGTTCTAATCTTATCTACTATTATTGAATATTTCCGTGTCTGTGTTTCTGCCCTTCTTTCTCAAATATTTACAGAGCACCTGTACGTTTTAGGCTTTTACCTCCTTGGGATAGTAAATGCAGAGATAATAGATGACGATTGTAGACAGATGATAGATAGATAGGTAGGTAGGTAGGTAGATAGATAGATAGATAGATAGATAGATAGATAGATAGATAGATAATAGAGTGTGTATATGTCTGTGAGAGTATGTGCACTCACAGTCTGTATTGTGTGCTTGTATATGTGTAGTGCCTACCCTCAAGGATCAGAAAAGGAAACAAGTAATCATAGTTTAAAATATAAATGAAAAGAAAATGCAATCTATTTCTTTCTCTAATGACCTTTAGGCAGTATCCACTGAACTGAACTATATGAAATTGCCAATATTCAATTGTTCATGACCAAAAAGGAAAAAAAATGGCTTTACCATATTATTCAATCTAATCAAAGCATCTAAACCATTTGTCAAAAAGGGGAAAATGCTCTTCCCCAAACTAAACCCAGTTGTTTTGTCATTATGAGCTCAGATAACTGAATTACTTCACTTTTTAAATAAATTAATGGAAGTGACCTGTTTGGACCTTCCATAGAAGCATTTTAATTTAAGAAAACTTTTATCAATGCTATCTATTCACATATGGATGATAGTTAACATAAAGTCAAAGGACAGTGATCCACTAATTGGCACTCCCTTTGGCCTCTTCCAGAGAAGCAGGGCACATGGAGGAAACTTCAGCCTGGTTTCCTTAAACACTCACTCTCTTCCTCCCTCAACTACATCCCCACCACTCTCTCTCTCTCATTGAGCTCCAAGGCAAGCTTAAGCAAATGTTGTTGTTTTTTTTCCACAGTCAGGCAACATTTATTCTAACCAACATTTACCCAAATCGATACATTTTAATTGAAACTAATGGCAGTTAGCTTAAACCAACAGATTTTTCACTGGCTTAAGTACATTAAGTCAATGTATTTCTCAAAATTGCTATATCTTATGTAAAACAATGCATTTTCATTTTATCCAGGACACATTTTTATTCTACTCTAATCTACCAAGTTAGAGTCATACTGAAGTAATAGATTTCTTTTTTTTCATACCAGCCCTAAGATCTTGAATGAAAGAAACATATTAATCATTCAGATATATGAATTCGATTTCATTCGATTTAATGCAACAGACATTTATTGAGCACCTACTGTTTGTGAGATACTGTCTTTGACACTCCGGAGAGTACAAAGTGATTAACATAGAATTTCTGCCCATAGAAACTCATCATTTAGTGGTGAATACTTCCATGGATGGAATTAATTATAACATATGACAAACAGCTAGGGAAATGTAATGGAGGAAGATACTAACTGTGACTGAGGGATTCAAAAGGAGATATGAAGGAGGCTGCATTTAAGCTCACCTTCGAACGATGGATACCTGTAGTGGGAAGAACATGCTAGACAGATTGGATAGTTGGGTTGAAAATACCAACTATTATAACTAAATATACCTTCTAAATTTTCAGTAGGTTAATGAAATAGAAATTAATTTCTCATTACACAATAGCCCACAGTGGCTGGTCCTGGTCAGGAATCAACTATCCTTAATTGATGTTTCTAGAATGAAGGGTCCTTTCAATTGGTGACTTCAGCATCTCCCAGCACTTAAAGAACTCTTCATCCAGGAAGGAGAAGGGAAAGAGCTTGGAAAAGACACATCTGCTTCTAACAGCATTAGCTGAGAAGTGGTACTAATCGTATCTGCATATGTTCCAAGGGTAGAAACTTGATGCAAAAAGACCGAAGATGTAGATCACATCTGTGAAGCTACATCCTAGTGTTAACAGTATACCATAGAGGAAGAAATATGAACTTAAGTGGACAGCCAGCTACTTTGCCACAATCAAAGATACCAGGTAAGAATACAGAGGGTTCTGAATACAGCATAGACAACACATGGTGAATATTTTAGGAGATAGGCAGGGCCAGAGTATGAAGAGCTTTGTATATCACCCTAGACTGTTAATTCTACACATAGATGGGAGTCACTGAATGAAATTAGTTTTCTTATACAAGAGGCTCCACAACATTTCCTCATGCCTTCCACCACATGAGCACACAGTGAGAAGTCAGCCATCTACAATCCAGAGAGGGTCTTCACCAGTACCTGACCATGGTAGCACCCTGATCTAAAACCCTGTGTCCAGGGTTTTAGAGAAATACATTTACATTGTTTATAAACTATCCACTCTGCAGTAATTTGTTCTAGCAGCTCAAACCAAGTGAGACAGACCCCACTTAATCTTCTCATCAGTAAAATAGAAAAGGCAGCGCCTCTTTGAGAGGGTGGTTTGACCTGTGGTTTACTTCTATTACCCAAAACGGCAATAATCGGGACTTGTTTAATTGTTTCTTTTAAAACCAGAATGTATGGTCATGTCACCTACATCATATCAGCTCAAAAAGAACAATTCAGAAGATGATAATATAGCCATCATTTTTTAGGAACTACTATACACTAGGTATGTTCTGTATATTATTTCTAATCCTTATATTTTAAAAATCCACGGTTTTTTTTGAGAATTTCTCACTTAATGGTTTGGCCTTCAGATGGCTTTCCCAACCCTCTTCATTCATTCAGATACCCATCATTGTGATGTGTGTAAACTAGTTAAATGCCCTGTTTTCAAGAAGATGCACCTGCACTGTAGTGAGCAAAGCTGGCAACTGCATGCCTAGTTGGGCACACGATTACACACTGCCAGCATGCCCATATTTCCAGTAGTTGGGCCAATGAGAAACGAAATTAACTCTTAGCTTGGTGAGAACCCCGAAACAAGTATTTGGCTCTCATCCAGGGCTTGTGGTCATCTCTCTGAGCATTCAATTGCATACGCAAGATTATTTGCTGCTTTATTGCATGCCTACAATTTACTCATGAATTTGCTTGTGTCATTATGATTTATTGAGAATCACCTGGCTTGCAAAGCTTTGGAACTCCATTTTCCTTTTGCCACATTGCTAAGACATGACATGTGACATACACATTTGTTATAAGTATGTATGCATTTATTTGTATATAAAAAGTACACATTCTCTAATAAATCCTTTTCACTCCCTCACTCTCAATGCATTTCCTGATAGTGTTCTACTTTACCAAATGGAACATTTTCTCCTCTTTGCCTCTCCCATTCTGGTTAATTTGATATGGTTAATTAGGAAGAAGAGTGGGTCCTTTCTATTTCCTGTTCCTGAGAAAGGAGGGATGGTGCTTTGTGTCAATTTTTATAATGATTGTGGTGTCTGAGAATTCAGGTCCTTTATCTTAGATTTTCAAGGCCTATGAGATTGCTGCAACTGAGAAGTTGAGCAGAACCAGGTACTTGGATTTGATCTATTGACTTGATTCCTTTATGCAAATTTCAAAATACAAATATCAGTTATGGGGCATTATCTGTAGAATTTTTTAGATTTATCACCATATATATTCTTGTTAACTTCCCACATACATGTGGAAGTGCTATACTATATCTGAACTTTGGAACCAAACACTCTTTGTTAAAGTCTTTATTCTGGCATTTAATGATTATGCGATTGAGATCAAACACTATACTTTTTGAGTTCCAACTTTCTTTTCTGTATAAAAAGGAATAATAATATACTTACAAATTATTTTGATGGTTAAACATGGAACATATATTTTTTAATGTTTATTTATTTTGAAAGAGAGTGTGAACAGGGTAGGGGTAGAGAGAGAGGAAGAGAGACAAAATCCCAAGCAGGTTATGCACTGTTATTGCAGAGCCTGATTCAGGGCTTGATCTCACGAACCATGAAATCATGACCTGAGCCCAAATCAAGAGTCAGATGCTTAACCAACAGAGCCACCCAGGCATCCCTACACATGGAACACATTTAAAGAGTCTACTACAATGCCAGCTGCCGAATAGTCTTTCAAATGTTAATATCAATCTGTAGAAATATATGACAGGGGCGCCTGGGTGGCTCAGTCGGTTGAGCGTCCGACTTCGGCTCAGTCATGATCTCACAGGTCGTGGGTTCTAGACCCGCATCAAGCTCTGTGCTGACAGCTAGATCAGAGCCTGGAGCCTGTTTCAGATTCTGTGTCTCCCTCTCTCTCTTTCTGATCCTCCCCTGCTCATGCTGTCTCTATCTCTCTCTCAAAAATAAATAAAATAAAAAAAGAAATATATGACATATGCTTGATATTTACATACTAAGATTCATACATGACACATTAAATACATAACACAAAATTGAGTGAGATTTTTTTCTTTACCCTGGATTTAGGGTGGCTCAATACTAAAGACAAATTAGTACTGAGTTACCAACATGCAAAAGAGAACTTGCAATAACTGTGTCCTCATAGTTCCCATTGAGCCATACTCTAGGGCAGCAGAACTGGCCCTACCAACAGGTGCCCAAAAACCTGTTCCATTATCCCCTTCCTGGTTAAAAACTAAGACTGGAAAGAGCATAGAGTTAATAGAGAATGGCTTACATCCTAAGGACTGTAGTTTTATGGTTAGAAAGGAGGTGTTCCTCCATTGCTTTGTGAAGCTGTCACCATGTTAGGGGCCCTTTTCCTAGAGACTGATATTATCCAAAAGAAGAAAAGATTTAGCATCTCTGTTCCTTGCTAGATGACTGAGGAACCCCAAAATCAGTCAAGGTGAAAGTGTGAGTTGTTTGGAGAGAATTACTTGCATTTTTTGAAGGTTAGGGTCTTAAAAGAGCATAGATGTTGGGGTCCAGTTATTGTCTAGAGATTTTGAAGATGAAAGACTTGCTCTTGACAACAGGACAAAAAGGAGTCACCACATTATATGCCTGGGGGGAAAGTGGGGCAACTTCTCACCTCATCCCAGTTTCCTTCAGCAGTGAAGGGCCACTGATATGGAAATCGGTTATCCCTGGTTCCTGAGAGCCCAAACACTTTGAGGTGCCCTGTATTTGAGCCACGTCTTTCAAACTAAGAGAACAGATTGGAGGGACTAGTAAGATATGAAGAATAGCATAATTGCCATCTCTAAATGTGTTAGTCATAGTAGAGAGTGTTAGATTAACACTGCTTCAACAAAGCTACACACTCTTAACCACGTGGAAACCAATCCATTGGCAGGGATACCAGCAATGAATAGAATGGACCAAGCCAGAGTTTTGGGGGATACTCCCTACAATGAATGTGCCTGAGAAAATAATTTCTTCCTCACCTATTTCCCTTCTCATCCTTCATACAAAAAAGCTTTAAAAGGGGATAAGATACTAGAATAGGATAAAAAATGAAAATGATGGCACTTTTTAACCTCAGATCTCTTTGAGCCACATGTTAAGTGTGTGCTGAGGGAAGTTATGAATGATAATAATGAAAATAATAATTATTGTTATTATAATAGCTAATACTTCTATCTCTTTCATTCTACACTGATCAGTACTCCATGTATAGAAAATCACCAGAGCCATATGATGTAGGTTACTTCATTATTTCCATTTGAGTGTTGAGAAAATGGAGCCCATTTGAGTATGAGTGGCTAACCCAAGAAACCAGAGCTAAGAGGTGGGGATTCTTGGATTCACATTAATGGAGTCTGGCTCCAGTGTTTGAACTCCTAAATTTGAGTTTGGAATTGTAATATGGACTGAGGTTTTAATATTTTAAATGTATATAAATTTTCACTGAATTACATGAGAAGATAATTTGACAGAACAAGTTCGAAGACAAAATTGGAGAAAAATAAAAGCATGTAATATTTATACCTCATCAAGTTAAATGCTCAATATACTCTCAAAAAACTGATTTTAAAAGTATAAGTAAATATATATAACATGTAGTAAGCATATATTGTTGTATCACATATATGTTACAAATTGAAGGCTCATAAGGGTACCCAATAAATTTTTGTTCAAAGAATAATCTTTGCTCATATAACAATAATTAGTATGATGTGTATCATTTGCTACTATAATGTTAACATATGTGAAATTCTATGCAAATGTTCATAACTGAAATTATTAATCACAATATATTGGATTTATCTTTATTTCCTAGATATTTGCCATGAGCTTTCTTTATTGAAAAGCCAAAGAAGATAAACATGTTAGAAGATAAACAAGATGCAACCTGTTAAGAAAACAAGCTCTCATTCTTTATATTTATGTCATTACAATGGAAATGGTAGATGCTCGATCACAAGGGAAGTGTAATATTAGATTGAAGAAAATATTAAAAAGTACAGAGACTGGCAAAAACAAGTCTATACAGGCACAGGGGAGGGTCCTGGTGACATGCTAGGTCTTCTCCACATCTAATTTTGATAATATGATTGATGATGTGATTTCTCATAAGTGGTGGAAAGAAACAACATCAAAACTAATCACATTATGCTGGCGTTTGGAAGTCTAAATAAAAGGTATGTGAACTCATTACAGGAAGATATTTTTTCATTTGAAATTTAAATTCACCAGCCCATCCATAGTTGTCTGGAAAACTTGTGAATTTGTTTGTAGATGAAAATGACCAGAGTTGAGCAATCAGTTCCAACTGATTACGGCTTATAATAGGCAGCCCAGGGACTTCCTGGCAGTTACAGATCTGCCTTTACAAATCTCAGGAATAAGGAGGAAGATACCATGCCCTGAGTCTCTGTAACCATGTTTCTCTGACCCTTCAAACAAAGAAATGACCCTCCGGATGCTAATGGGATTTCTCTTTGCAAATGTAGCTTCCTCTGTGGCTTGATTTTTCTTTAAAATGGAAATGTTTAAGAGTCTTAAGGTGAGAGAATAGTATGCTTCTATTTTGTAGACATTTCAATGATACATTCATGACTGTATGGCAGTATCTACCATGGGGGAAATTTATATAAAAACACGCAGCTAGGAGAACTCAAGAAGTCTATCATTTTTCCAATATGCAGTATTCAAGCCCCACAGTTGCACACCCTACACTTGAGCTATCAAGAAATTTAGGCTATTTGAAATGTTACAAATGTGAAAGCAATACCCATTATCCTAGATGGGCGATACAATTTATGGAAGATATAATAAATAGAGGGAGATTGAGTATGTTTGTTCAATACAGAGTAGGTAATTGAAGTATAGGATCCAAAGTAAAACCATAAACAATAATTAGATAGTGGAAATGTGGAGAGTTGGCTGTGACCCACATAATAATACAGCTGATCATCAGCGGAGATAGAAGCTGGCTTGCGGTTGGAAGCAGATTATAAAGGGAATGTATGTTTAATAAACATCTGGAGAAACTGTGATAATATCCAAAGAAGAATCTTCTGAAGAAGGGAACTCTCTAATCTTAACCTTACAATCTTAATTTGTGGAGGAACATATGATTACGTAGATGTTATTATGTACATCTGGAGTGGAGTTAGCGTGATGTCGCTGTGAGCCTCAGCACTGAGCAAATTGCAATAAAAATGTGTAGAGTTGCTTAGGCAGATAGTACCACTGATAGTTTCCAAATTAAAAGTACTTCAAGGCTGTTGTACTGTTTTGGGTCTTGAGTGCAAATAACAGAAAGAGATTCTGTCTACTTTAAGGAAAAACAGAATTTAATGGAGGGCTATGAGAAGCTCACAGGGTTATAGGGGCCCAGAAGGGGTGGGGCTGGGGCTGTTGTAGGATAGGATTTGAAAAATGAGTAGGCCTAGGCAGTAGGAACAGACTGAATAAGGCACTGTCATTTCAGCTGTAATACACATTTTCTAACTACTCTTTCAAAGTCAAACTACCAGGAGAGAATACCTGATTGGCTGATGGTAAAGTGAATGTGTACCTCTCATTGTAAAGAACAGGGAGAGGTAGAATATGTCCCTTGAAAGTCCTCAGGAAGCATGTGCTTTTTAATGCCTATTACCTAATCATATTATAGGAATAATCGTGTAATAGGTCCTTTTGAATGTCTATTATATAATAAGATATAACATAAACATAGAATAATAAGATTATATAAAAAGTCCGCAAAGCATTAGGTTGCAAAAGTTCTGCCTTTTAGGAATGTCTGTTATACACGAACTACTGCAGGAAGTCGCAGGAGAAAGTATGACAAAAAAGAGCCTCTGTAGAGGTGGCTACTACTATCCTTATTTCACATGAGTGGAGAGAAACCTATGCCACATACTTCAAAGCTTGAAAGGAAAGAAATGAATATCATGTGCAATGAGGCAGTTAAGGTGGCCATAATTTATTGACCAAATCGGAAAATTTTTGAGAGTAAAAGGATCGCCATTAATATTTATGCCAGGACAACAGGTTTAAACAGGAGTATCCTTGGCATATCATATCCCGGGCATATCAGAGCACAATAAGCCTGAGAAAAACATTATACAAGGGACACTGCTTACTGGCTGTGCTCACTTGAGTCAGAAGCAACCAGAACAGTGCAATAGAACTTTTGACAAGGATAGAAGTATTCTATTTCCATGCCTCCAATGTTTGGAATCTATGCAAAGTATGGCAGTCACTAACCACATTTGGCTATTGACTTCTTGAAATGTAGCAAGTATGACTAAAGAACTAAATTTTTAATGTATTTAATTTTAATCAATGTAAATGTAAATAGCTACATGCCTTGTGGATGCCAATAAAGACAGCCTAGAACTAGATTGTGGTTTAACTTAAAGTTCAGTAGACTTTTATAGCGATTTATCATAATAGTCTGAAAGACGCTTTACATTGAGACTTTAGCGAGGCAATAGTTGCCATTAGACTTTAGCGAGGCAATAGTTGCCATTAGACTAAAAATGAATAAATGAAAACACATCCAACTAAATATGGCTAACGACACACACCAAGTCCCTGATGTTTATTCTGAAATCCACTTCACTAAGGAATTGTGAAACTCTGGATATTCTCTTTGTTATTATAGGGTAGGGAAAATTGATTGAGACTCTGCCTATGTAATAAAAGATTAACAAGAGAAAAAGAAGTTTAATAACACACAAACCTCCTGTGTATATGGGAGATACCCAGGAAAACTGAGTAACTCCTCAAAATGGCCCAAACCACCACCTGAGATACCATGTTCAGCTATTATTTTTCCTCCTCTACATTATGGTCATGGAGGGATTGGTTTGGTTTCTGCTTTGGAAACCATACCATTCTCATTCAGTTGGCGTGAAATGCTAGCTAACTGCTTTGCCCTGGGAATGGCCTCTGTTAAAATCATCCTAAAGTCCTCAGCTCTTTTTCTTATCTAGCTGTTTCTGTGCTTCCATCCTGCTTCTGTGGGAAGAAAGGAATTTGATACCTTATTTTTTGGCATAAAGAGTTACTGCTTCTTGAGTTTAACAAACTGGATCCCTTGTTGGGCTAAGGTTTGGATACCATTAAGCAGTATAATAATGTAGTTGCAAATATAGGCTCCAGTGAAACAGAATACATTTGCAAAAAGCAATTCAGTGTATTACTAACCGGATGCTCCAGGGCAAATGACTTAACCTTCTTAAGTCTCAGTCTCCTCATCTATAAAGCAAGTTTAAAACGTTACCTTCCTTGGCGAGTTATTGTGGGGCTGTGCATGTAAAGTAACAAGCATAACTTATAAGATAGAATCAGCATAATTCAAATCAGCTCCATTTTTCTGAGCCCCTAAGCAAGTCTGCTTAGAGCCAAGAGAGGTGGCCTGGAGCTTACAGTATAGTGGGTACTCCTGGCAAAGCACCAGCCCCCGGCCTCCATGGTGATATGTGCTATGGTTGCACAAGTAGTGGGGTCTTTAAGAAGACTCTAAGGAGGTCAGGGAAGGCTTCCTGGGGAAAGACTAACCACTCCCCAAATTCTGCTAGTATAGTCTTGGGAACTTTGTATAGAGCCAAGTCTTAGGAAGTCAGGACCCATATTCACACCTGAATCTGAACATTTTGCTTCTTTGTTTTGGCTTTGGTTATGGTGTTGTATGTTCACTGATCTTGAGCTGTTTGCAGGAGCGATTCCAGACTTAACAGCCAGTTGTGTAATCACAAGCTGTACTGTCTCTTGTGTCTACATTTTTCTCAACAAGTGTTTATTGTCTGCCATGCCAAACACTGGGCCGCTTGTTACACATACATTCATGCACAAATCAGATGAGGCTTGTGCCCTCCTTGTGCTTACAATCTATAGAGAGTGGCTGATTGTCTGTGTTACTATTCTTATGGCCAACCTTCCCAGACACTTTGTATGCATATCATATCCTCTGCATGGGGGCCAATGTTTCTCAAACTGTCAGGACTGCAGGACCTAAACTTTCTTTTCTAAACCATTGCACTTGTAACAGGCAGCTCACACTAGCCACAATCCACCACACTAGACAGACAACACTAAAGCCAGTCATAACCAGTGCAATGACACCCATCCATAGACTATGGGATGTCACAGTGACAGCAAATTGTCATAAGAGTTTCTAGACACCTTTCATTTGTATGCCGGCAACAGTGTGTGTATCACCTCCAGTCCATAGATCACAATAATTCAGGAATAATCCTACCATGTTCATAGAACTTATTACAAAAGAGGAGCAGAAGTAGGAGAGGAGAAATCAGCTCTCTGTTTTAACGGCCTGTGTATTAGATAGACTGCATATTATTTGCACGCTGTTCTTACTGCGATCACTAATGTACATTTATATTCCCAGCAGATAAAGTGCACTATCATTCAGCTCATTGGATCCTCTGCACACAATCCGAGGGAAAAGCTGTGCAGCTCCCATAGGGCAGGGCTGAGCACAGAGTTCTCCATTTGCCCTTACAAATGACTCTGGAAAATAAATGGGAAATATTGAGATCTCTAACTGGCAGTAGGGTAAGGGACCAAGGATAACAATCGCTATGGGGTGACACTTCCAAGCTGAAAGACAAAATTAGCTAATCACTTTGCTGGAAAAAGTTACTGCTGCTTTAACAGTTACTCACTCTGTTCCCAAATATTGTATCAACTTTGTCAAGCCAGATCACACCCCATTGGCCATCCTTTATACAGGAAAGACAAACTTAACAAACTAGTTTATGATGTAATTTTTAAAGCTTATAAAGAAATGCATTTTATTTCCAAAAAAATTTTTTTAATATAAACTCAGATCAAATGGGTACATTTATTGAACCTAGGCAGGAGGGGCCCACAACACTAATTAGTCATTTTTTAATGTGTTCACTATTTCCAAGCTCCTCAAAACTCTTTGTCATGATTTTACACATTCTTCAGGGATGCTTGCTTTAGGGCAAAAAAGAAAAAGTTTTAAAAAAAAAAAAAGAAGAAAAAAAAAAGAAATAAATGCAGCACCTAAAATTATCCATCACCCCAGCATCTGAACTCAAACACTAAATTTACCTCGGTTGTGTTTTCAGCGCCATTCTTTGAATAACACTGATCTTTGTGCTTGAAATAACACAGCCTGCCTAACATTCCCACTTCCCAGAGTAAGAAGTTTCTGTGGGAAATGAGGATCAGCAGGCTCTAAATAGCCGCCTCTGTAATGACAAAACCACTACAAAGTTGGGCTGTATCAGGCTTGTGAATAACACCCTGATCCTCACAAAAGAAGAAATTATCTGGAGCTCTTTTTTTTTTTTTTTTTTTTTGGCTCAGCAAGAATCAATTCTTAAGTCATATCTGAACTCTTGTAAATTCTGAATTAGTGGGGTCCGAGTTAATGAGGTTTGGTTGTGTCCTAGGCTATTGATAAAATTGCGATACCGTAGATTCAACACAGGGCCTCCCACTGAAATCAGACTGCTGTTTGAACACTGGGTGAAGAGGGCAGATGCTTCCTGGTACCCAACATCAGCGCTTTTTAATTACACTATTATGTGGTGTAAGGTGGTCCTATAAGATGACCTACCAGAGGAAGTCAGCACTTTTTGAGTAAGCACCAGCATATTTTTTTACTTCGCTCTGCAGCCCCTGATTCACTTTCGAACGGATCAGGTTTCCTTTCTCTGGATCTTTAGCTTTTGTCCATTAGAGTTTCCTCCAAAGACTATTTTATCAAACAAAGCAAAACACTTTAGGAAAGACTGTAAGTTCTTTGCAGAGTTATAGCCTAGGCTTTGTTTATGTATAGTGAACACTTACTGAGTTAGCACTCCCCAAAGGAAAATCTGGGGAGATATCAGAAAAATGTTTTCGGTAATTGCTACTTGGTTTGATCTCCTGGTATTTTGTGGTGTTTTATGCAGCATTAATGGTATCGCCTGAGATTCTCAGGGTACAAAAGAACTTCTAAGTACAGGTCCATTATCAAATATAAGGGAGTCATTTTCAAATCTCTGAGAGAATCAAGCAAGTTGGTATTTAAATGCTGTTCTTAGAGCAATGTGATAACGACATGCATCTAGAAGATTTAATACATTTTAATGTTGTGTGTGCCCGCGCACATGTGTACGCATGCCGATTCACAAATGCTATGGGTAAAAATCCAGTACCTCTCTGTCAGGCACACAGAAATACCTAATCAAGTTGTTGCTGTTATATTTGTTGTGGTTGTGGTTGTTATTTTGACAAACCGGCCATTTAACTATCAATATCCTTCTAATGCATGTTTATAATTTATGTAAATTTGGGAGCTACTGAAAAGCCTTCAATTTCATTTAATTTGCCCTGCAAATTGCTATTTGGGGTCTTTAAAGTTACCATATTCTCAGTTACAAATATTTGGGACTGAAGAGTGACAGAGAAGGCAGGGAGAAGTTGCAAACAAATTTATGTCTTTTACCACTGTGGGTAGTTAACTAAGTTCCATTCCCCAGTGACCACACTCTCCTCCTGCAATCTGGTCTTATCAATTGGTGACGAAAATGACCATTCTGTGGCACCTGGATGGCTTAGTCAGTTAAGCATCTGACTCTTGATTTTAGCTCAGGTCACGATCTCATGGTTCCAGGGTTCGAGCCCTGTGTCAAGCTCTGTGCTGGCAATGCAAAGCCTTCTTGGGATTGTCTCTCTCTCTCTTCCTCTCTCTCTCTCTCTCTCAATCTCTCTTCTTCTCACTCTGCTTCTGCCTCTTTCTCTCATTCTCAAAATAAATAAGTAAACTTTAAAAAATGCCCATTCATTTGGTGGAAAGATAAGCCCATCCCAGTCTCTGTCATCTTCAGGACACACTGTATTTTTATTCCAAACTGTATCTTTATTTTGCTGTCTCTTTATTCTTGGAGATAGGAAGTGCATCTTCCTAGGCTGCAGGAGCTCTGGACAGATTCTGCCTGGATCTGGTCGCTACTTCTGCAGGAATGATGGCACAGTGCCAGAATCAGTCCCTGAGATTCTAGCTGAGCTGGGCCCTGCCAGCTGCTTTTCTGACGGTATGTGGAAATGTGAAGTACACTGTTAAGAATCTGGATTTTGAAGTTAATCGGTTTGGACCCCGGCGGAGTCACTGCCTGAGCTGCCTGGTCAGCCGCTCCCTCTCTGTTTTCTCAGCTGCACCACGGGATAGAAGGACCTCATTGCAGTGCGGCCCTGATAATCAAGAGATAAAACAGGGTGAGGCTGTAGTGTGGGTATTTGTAGCTTTAAATAGTTGAAGAGAAGTGACTGAATCCCCCACACCTTTGAAACCACTTAAAAGCATAAAGTTGAACAAAAGTCAAAATGGCTACAGTAATGCTTCAGAGACACTGGAACTTAAACTAAGTAACCGTTTTTCCTCCCTTCTGCAAACCTCCCCTCCTCCCTTGTTGGCCTTTTGTTTTAGCAACCGGGTGCTGCCCTGAAAACATGACACATGAAGCAGGCAGCACATACACAGTCCCTGTTAAAATCAGCCAGATCCTGTATTTCCCAATTAAACCCCTCAGTCCTGGGGCAGCTGGGTGGCTCAGTCAGTTAAGCATCTGACTCTTGATTTCAGCTCAAGTTGTGATCTCCCGGTTAGTGGAATCGAGACCCATGTCCAGCTCTGTGTTGACAGTGTGGAACCTGCTTGGGATTCTCTCTCTCCCTCGCTCTCTGTCCCTCTCTTACTCACTCACATGTTTCCTTTCTCTCAAAATAAATAAACTTTAAAAAAAGGAAGGAAGGCAGGAAGACAGAGAGAGAGAGAAAGAGAGAGAGAGAGAGAAAGAAAGAAAAAAAGAAAGAAAGAAAGAAAGAAAGAAAGAAAGAAAGAAAGAAAGAGAGAGAGAGAGAGAAAGAGAGAGAGAAAGAAAGAGAGAAAGAAACGGGGCGCCTGGGTGGCTTAGTCGGTTAAGCGTCCGACTTTCGCTTAGGTCATGATCTCGAGGTTCGTGGGTTCGAGCCCCGCGTCGGGCTCTGTGCTGACTGCCGGCTCAGAGCCTGGAGCCTGTTTCAATCTGTGACTCCCTCTCTCTTTGATCCTCCCCTGCTTATGCTGTCTCTCTCTGTCTCTCCTAGAAATAAATAAAACATTTAAAAACTTAAAGAAAAAAAAAAGAAAGAGAGAAAGAAAGAAAAGTGGGTAAAAATCTCCAGCCCTTTCCTCCAGGCAGGTTTGCAGTTTTGAGAGTCTTACTTAGCTGTAGCATCCTTTGCCCCGCAAAGCAATAAAGCTATTGTTGTTCTATTTATACCCAAACTCCACCTCCACATTACATATTTCAGCTCTGGAGCACAGAGGTCAGTTTCCGATAGTACTTTCAGAAAGGAAAGAAAAGAGGAGTACAGGTATCTAATCTGAACCTAAAAAGAGACTCCATAAACTCAGTTGTTAGGAGATCCTGGGCTGGGGGGTCACTGAAAGGGTAACACAAAGCCTCCCCAGGATACCTAATGGGTATGCTATGGACCATGAGATCCCACATGTATATCCCTCATGCCCTTGGATATTAAAGAACATGTGAGAAAACAGCCAAGTAATAATACTAAATGAGACGATCATAGTTAATATTGCTTGAGTGATTTCTAAGGAGCAGCCATTGTCATAATACTTAACTATATGGTCTTATTTAATCATGTCAGTATTAAAAATAGAATCTAATATTTATTGAATGCTAGCAAGGTACCAGTCAACATTCCAATGTTTGATTTAAGCTCAAACAAATCCTATGAGGTAGATATGTTATTATATCCACTTTTAAAAATCAAGAAATAGACTCACAAATGGGCTAAATAATTTGTCCAGTGCAATACTGCTAGTACTAGTAAGCAACAAAATGAAATTAGGAACCTGAACAGTCTGATTCAGTTGTAGACCCTACTAATGCCTAAATTCACCAAAAAGCATTTTATCCCCAGCCCACACCCTGCATTCTATCTGAATGTTGATGTTTCTATAAAAACAAAACAAAACAGAAACAAAACAAACAAACAAAACAGCACAATTTTGTCCATAATTTAGGTGGCTTCAAAGTGTGAACAAAAGTAGCTGTGTTTCATGTGTCAAAAGTGCATCCTGGGTTTAAGGAAACATTAGGAGTGACCAGGAGAGAGTAGTGACCTGTGGGTAAGTGTATTAGCTGTGGAAATACTTGCTTGGCTTCCAGTCCAGTTCTACCAATTCTTAGTAATTACTTCTTTCTATCTCAGCCTTCTTGTTTTAAAGTAAGCATAATTTCAGCATGCTTGTCCTAAAGTAACCTGAGAATAGATTTCTCTGAGTTAACGTAAGTCAATGTGTTTAAAGTATTTTGAAACAACTCTAACAGAGTAAGCAATATATAGGTTACTTAATATTACCATTTGACTCCATATGCAGAGCTAAAATCAAAAGGTGGAAGTTTCTGGGAACAGGGATGCCTGGGTGGCTCAGTTGTTTGAGTGTCAGACTCTTGATTTTGGCTCAGATCATGATTCCAGGGTCATGGGATTGAGTCCCACATCTGCTCTGTGCTATGCATGGAGACTGCTTAAGATTCTCTCTCTCTCTCTCTCTCTCTCTCTCTCTCTCCCACCCCCACCCTCCATCCCACCCCCACCCCCGTTGGTCTCTCTCTCTCTCTCTCTAAATTTAGAAAAAAAAATTAAAAGTTTCTGGGAACAGATTTCAACTCACAGAGTAAAATTTATTCAAAAGATTGTCCAAAGCTAGAACGAGGAGAAATGAGTTCCTCCTCATCAGAGGCATCCAACGAACTGGGATTTGGTAAGGCATCTGAAAGTTCTAATTATTCGCCATATCACTATGAGACCACCAGCCTGTTATGACCTGACTTCTAATTTGAAGGTTTTATATTTTGATAATTACTCTTCATAATTTTTGTCAACATGACCACGTTAGTGCCAGTTAGGGTGTGAGAATGATGCAGTAAAGAACTAGAACTGTGAGGTTCAGTGGAAAGAGACAAAGCCTAAGTCACCTTAGCATTCGACCTTATGACTTTGGGAAAATTCCTTAACTGCTTTAAATCTGACTAAGAGGGGTGGGGAAAGGTTCGTAGTACCTACTAAGATGAGGGTTGTATTTAAGTTGAAGGAAAAGAAACCAACACGGACGTAGAGTATGGAACACACCATCCAGGCTGGTCTAGAGCTAAACAATCATGGACTTACGAGGACAATGGTTTGTGGGAGGAGGTGGCTTAAACAGAAGAGGAAAGCACAGAAAGGGAGGAGCCAGATCTGAAAGCAAAGCCTGTGGCTGCATAAATCTCCCTGAGATCTCCAACAACAACTCTGCCTCCCTTTTTTCAGAAATAGCTATATCTGGGTTTCCCAGTTATAGCTCAGTCAAGAGAATGCTGATAAAATAAATAACACCCCCACCCCGCATTTTATCTAGCTGTCTTTGGCTACAATACTATGGAAGCCACCATTCTTAAAGAGTGTCATCTTTTATTTATTAGCATCATGAAACATCCTGGAAGTAACTGAATTATGTGATCAATGTTAATGCTAATCAAAGTTATCAACATCAAGTGTTCTCTCCACATGGCGTGGTCCTCGCTGCTCCCATGATGCCAATTGCATGATTTGTACATAGCCTTAATTTGCTGATTACACTGATCTTCTCAGTTCCTGCTATTCTGAGTTCTTACCCCCTTGCTATTTTTGGTTTCAGTTCAGCATTAATATTAGGAAAATGCCATTAGAAAGAACAAGGTATTTGGAATAAAATCCAGCAAGATAAATTTTAGAACTTAAAATATGTGAATCTTTTGAGTATCTGAGTTATTAACCATTAGGCATTTAATAAATAATTCAATCAGACTAGGAGGAAAACTGATTTTAAAAAAATATACATTTATTTCACATATAAGCCTCACTCAAAATTTAATTGGAATCAATAAGTCATATGCCAAGTACAGGAAATGACATCCTATAATAAGTGCATCTTGTCTTATTTCATTCATTCTCAGATGGTAAGTACACATTCATACATAAATGTGTTAGAACATCAATACATAATACTCTATTTCTGCTCAGACAGAAGGGGATTCTGGAATCAGAGACGGAGATGACTCAAGCGGTGTTAAAAGGGAATGGAAGGTAATGCGCACAAGGGGCAGAAACTCTCCCCTATTGCCCCAAAGCCAGAAACTCATCTACTGTTCCCCTTTCTGACTGCCCCACGTGAAATAGAATAACAAAGAAAAACACCTCCGCATTTACTGCCCTGTGTGGCCTCAGGCTCTTTATTTCACAGCTTATGAGAAACTCCTGTCTCCCAGAGGCTATGAAAGGGAAACAAATCAGCAAATAGGAGCCCCTCTGCTGCAGGGCTGGATGTGGTACACAGTTGGAGCTCAATAATTGCTCTGGTCCCCCTTTTTAAATGCTTATTTTATTTTATTTTATTTTTGAGAGAGAGAGAGAGAGAGAGAGAGAGTATGAGCATGGGAGGGGCAAAAAGAGAGAGGGATGCAGAATCTGAAGCAGGGTCCAGGCTCCAAGCTGTCAGACAGAGGCTTGGCTTGAACCCACGAACCCCAAGATGGTGGCCTGAGCCGAGGTTGGAGGCTCAACCAACTGAGCCACCCAGGCACCCCTGGTAACACTTTCTGTATGTTGTGACCTCTCACTCTTACTTTGTCACACATTGACACTCGTGATGAAACAAAGATGTGTGTTGGGTTGAGAGAGAAAAGGGGTGGGTATTCTAGGCCTTGCTCATCACCAGGAATGATTCAACTTCTAGCTTTGGAATTGAGTTATTTGATGCATTAGTTTTTATATTTATACTCTTGGTGCAGGTGTGGATTGAAGAAAACCTTACCACAGTATTCTGATTTAATTTTTAAGATAACCTTTGTTGTTGTTTTTCTGGTCATAAAGTGATTGCTTGCTTAATGGGGTTAATTTAGATGGGGGAGAAAAGGAAACTATAAATAATAATAATGATTATTCCACATAATTCCACAGTTTATTGTTAACATTCTGATATATTTGTTTCTGGTCTCTTTTTTTCTACCCATCTGCCTATTCTGTTACTATACACACTTACATGCATATAGAAGAATATAAATACAACCAGATACATATATAATATACCTTATATATACGTTAAGAAATTTGTAGAGATTTCATAAAAACACATATAAATGCAAATATTTTACATACATATAACATATATGTAAATATATATATAAATGTATTATATAAATATATAAAATGTATATATAAACATATATATGTAAATTTGTGTACATATAAAGCTAACATGTGTGTTTGTATATGATCTACTAGCTTGTTTCCAACTTTTTCTCTATAATCAGTGACACTGTAACCTATATATTACAAACTTTTATCTTAATATATATTGTAACTGTAAAGTGGATTTCAAAGAGTGGACTCACTTGATTCAAATCAAGTCCAATATTTATCCACCCTGCCTTCAATTGGCATATCTGCCATTTGGATTAATCGGTGATTATGCTATATCAATAGTTTAATATTTTGAATAAGAATTAAAGTTCTAAGACTATGAAAATTTTTAAATGTGTTCCTTTTTAAAAGAGATTTTTGCAATTTGATTTGCATAAGCCCCCTCCAAGCTGAACTGGGAAAATAAAATCTACTGGGTTATCTTGAAGCTCTCTGCTTGCAAACACACGAACTGCAAATTTATCACAGAGGTTTAATCAATAGAATATAACATAACAAATATTAAATCTGTAGATTACCTCAAAAATTGAAAATCTCCCTCAAGTAATATTCTTATCCTTCAATGTCCCAGGCTCACTCCAGGTACCAGAAAGTGAGACTTCCCACATTCCACCGTCTCTGTGCCGTCCTCCACTCTGCCACCCTAGGCCCGTCCCATGGGGTCACCGTTCTTGGTTTCTGACAAACTGACCCTCATTACCATTTCCACCATATCTCAGTATTCCAGAATCTTCTCTAGTCTTATTTGGGGAAGGAAGTATCCCATTCTTAGGTCTCCTTTGGGAACTGCCATTTCCTCTGGCCCTGTCTTCCCTCAACGTGGGATAAGCCCTCTTTCTGCCCTGGGAGTCACACACAAGACACATTTATCTCAGCTCTCCCTCAGGAGGCTTTTCTGGCTCTGACCTTAGAGCAGGCATGTTTCCCACTTGGTGATCAAAAGGTAAAACTATCCAGATACACCAAGAAAAATGTAAAAAGTTACCGTTACTTGGGTCTATTGCCCTTCAGTAACAAGAATCTGAAGGTTAAATACAAGCATGTGAAATAAGGCCTTTAAGTTGACCACATTATTACCAGAGGTTAAACAAACAAATGGTTGGGTAATAAGCAATCTTTGTTTTTCTATAATCATCTACTCTTCTTCAGGAGCCCTGGCCCAACGGATGGTCAGGGAGATTTACAAAAATTACCAATTATGGTTACATCCCTCTCTTTCAAATGAACCCAGTTTCTGTCTTGCAAATAGTCAAGAGTGTCCTCCCTTCTTTTGCTCCTTATCAAGACAGTATGTGAGAGTAGAAGAAAGCTTTCCACCTTTACTTATCGATAAAGAGGTGATTTCTCACCTCTGGCTCATGCTGTGCACATCAGGCAGCCGGTCCTGGAGTGAACACTGTTGGACATCTTTTGAAATGTGCGTCTGGTCCCGTCTCCAGATTGCCTCCTGGGTGTGCTGCTGCTGTTTGCCCCTGGGGCTCCCGGGGGCTGTCCAATTGCCTCGGTCAGAGTTGTCCACCCAGCCTCACTTCGCACCAATGCTGTGGTGCCTCCAGACACCAGACTGTGACAACAGATGGTCCCTGGTCTGGGGGCTGCTCAGATGCCTTCAGTGTAAAGTCACATCCTCTCATCAGAACAGCACACCCTGTTAGGATCCAGCCAGCCCCATCAGCTCTCCTTCATCCCTGGCCCATCACACTCTCAGGAGCTTGGGGGCCCAGCAGCTCTGGACTATCAACTTGGTCTCACACTCCACCATCACTGCTCATTCTATCTGCATGCTGGAGAATGGCCACGCAACACAGCACAGTTCTCCCAGGAGTATGAGGAGGAGCTCATCAGAACTATGGTGTTTGTGTCTTCCCCTTGACCATGAGATCTCTTGCCCTCTGGGGGAGATGTCAAGAGACTTTTCCTCTTAATTCTTCCATCTGCTTCCCTCACATAACCAAGCTGGAAGAACCAGTTTTCCTTTTTCTCTCACTCTTTGGCAGTAACTTTTACCTTATTTATTCTCTCTCTCTCCTCTCTTTTTCTCTCTGTCTCTTTTTTTCTGGAGACCGGAAACCTAACACCTTGGCTTTAATTGCAGATAGGATGAAGAAAAGGAAATAAGCTTACTTGTAAGGAACATATTTGGATTAAATTTTTAGAAATATTATTTTATTTATTTTATAGATAGAGCTTCATTAGTATAATAAGAAGATAGATTGGTTTACAAGAAGCACATGGAGTATACAATTAATTTTAGATCAGGAAGAATACTCCTGGGTTTCATGCCTTGGTAATAATTGTTAACAATTAACCATTACATGCAAAGGTTTGTTCCAAGTACATAACATATGACTCACTTCCTCAAGATAATCTTACAAAGCAGATATTGTTACTTTTCAGTACTTTAGAGATGAGGAGGCAAAAGCATGGAGAAATGATTATCCCAGATTAAACAGTTGGTAAATATAAGAACTGGATTTTGAATCCAGACAACTTGCCTCCAGAGTTGGTATTCTTGACCACTATGCTCTCCATCCTTCATATATTCAACCTATCCTTTATTATCACCTTCTTTCTTCCACTGTGTATTTATTGTATATGTCCTATACTGTTGGTAATGTTCTAATAGCTAAACTTTCTAAATAAAGGAAGACAACGCTTGGAAATATAAAGTGAGCAAGAGTATGGAAAGCAAGCTTTGTGTTCTTCATTACTCTAGAAAGGAAAAAAAAAAAGTCCTTTTAGTGACCCAACTGGTAAAATTTTGGTAAAGCCAATGTGCATGATACTAATGAGCCCAGTCAAAGTAGGAGCATTTCTACCCTACTCATGTTTCCTATACTATATTGGTTGAAGAAGGCTATAAGTGCATGAAAAATATTAAAATTTTTAGGATCAGTAGCTGAGGAAATGAAGGTATATTTACCATTCCTACAAAGTTCAGTGTGCACTTCCTGGTTGGGCTGTTCTCCTGGGTTGACTCTCTCAAACAGTGACTCAGATATCTGAGTTTTTGACATCTTTCCCTGGATAATGAAAAGTGTTTTAGGATATGGCAGCCAATTTGTAACCATGAGGTTAAGGATGAACATAAGCTTAAGGATGAACTACCAACAGAACAGAGATGGAGAAAAAAAAGAATACTAAATTGATATAATTCTTATACAGGTGAACCAAAATCAGAAATCATTTACCACCCCAGGAATTCTTCTGTAAAATTATTAATACCCACTTGTTTAGATGACTATTATTTGGGGTTTTTTTGTCATTTGTAGCTAAACATCTCCTAATTTATGCAAATACATACAATATTTTTCCTTAATTATTTTATATAAATCAAGAAAAAATTGATTTACTTTACATAATGACTTTAATTCATGTATCATACAATTCACCCATTTAAAGTATATACTTCAATGGTTTTCAATATATTCAAAGTTGTGCAATCATTACAATTTTAAAATATTTTTATCACCCCAAAAATAAACTCTGTAACTCTGTATCTCTCTTCAACTTCTCCCCCCAGAAACCTCTAATACATTTGCTGCATCTAGACTTGCCTATAGATTAGGATATTTAATTAATGGCATCATACAATATGTGGTCTTATACTTAGTGTAATGTTTTCAGGTTTCATCCATGTTGTAGCATGTAGTTAGTATTTTAATCCTTTAATTACTGAATAATATTCCATTATAGATGTTTACAATATTTATTCACCCATTCTACAGCTGATAGACATCCAGTTGTTTCCACTTGGAGGCTAGTAAGAATACTGCTGCTATGAACACGCACATACAAGTGTTTATGTGGAGTGGATGTATGTTCTTATTTTTCATACCTAGAAGTAAAATTGCTGGGTAATGTGGTAACTCTATGTAAATCTTTTGAGGAATTGCCAAACAGTTTTGCAAAGCATCCGCACCATTTTATATTCTCATCAAGAGTGTATTAATGTGCCAATTTCACCATATCTTCACCAAACCTTGTTATTATCTGCTTTTTGATTATACCCATCCTAGCAGGTATAAAGTACTATCTCATTGTGGTTTTGATTTGCCTTTCCCTAATATGTAATATTCAATTCTCTTTGAAACAGACTCATCCTAAGTAAAAATATCTGGGCAACAGGATTTCTCTGATGGCTACATATTAACACATATTACATAAATATATAATTTGATATATGTCACACTTAAACCTTGTTACTTAATTTTCTTCCATCCACAGCTTTTTGGTCAGCTTTCTCTCACCTTTTTTTTCCTATTTCTTGTTTGAGAATCCCAGCAGACACAGACCCAAGCTTATTAAAAAAGAGCTGATGAAAACTATCAATGCAGCAGGGGAAAAGAAAAGTTTTCGTTGATGACAGTTTACCTATGAGTCAACAATGAGATGTGACAGCTCACATGACCACATGTAATATTAGCCAATAGTAACCAAACGGGAGACTAGAACTCCCAAGAAGGGGCTACTATTCAAGCTCTTCATGGCCATACAACTACTGCATACAGGTATTCATTCTGGGGCTACACCTAATGAAAGATACTGGCAAATCAAGGTCCACTCTGATCAGGACAACCCAAATGATAAGGTCAATAAAAACAAACTCCAAATCATAGCCTGAAGTATCTGAGGATATTTAAACTGGAAAAGTGAAGCCTAGAGAAAATGATAGTGATGCCTAGACCCTTATAAAGCAATGAGACACCAAAAATAGATTTGTTTTGTGCCCTGAAACTACAATTCTCCCACGCATCTCCCTGTGGGATGCACTGCTTTTCAGTAGGTAGGTGAATCCCAGAGGATGTTTTACTGAAAACAATTAAAGACCACAAGTCTGGGATTGAGTCTCACTATTATAAGTTAGAGAAGATTGGGGCTATTCCTTTAATATCACTTTTGTTCATTCTTTATTGAGAGAGATACAGGTGAATTTTTATCTAGTATAAGAGAAATTACACATAAACTCAGTTATCCTCAAGAGACTCTGTAAACCACTCTAGAAGGTGGAACCAGTGTCTGAGAATTACATACAGCCTGACTTCAATTCAGTATAATGATATGGGATCTAATAGTGAAAAGGTCAGAATGTAACCTGAAAATATAAATACTGTTAGATGGATTCTGATACTCAGTATGTGGTTGACCTCGGTGATATCTTTCGTTTCAATAAAATGATATATTTTTATTGAAAAAAGATGACACTTTCTGACTTTCTCTTCTTCTTTCAGGTCTAGGATCCATGTTACTTGTTGTAAATATTTGCTGCATACAGCCTAGCCCTTCCTAAAATATGCAACATATATCATGTGGCGTATCATGATTTTATATATGCTTTTAGCAGGCATATGCAATGGATTTAGTTGGTGGTGCATAAACTTTAAGTCAAATAAAAAGATATAATCTTCTCAGTTCTTAATACATCTTAAATTCTTACCCATCTTCTTGTGCTTGGAGACATTTTTAGGCAACTGTGGCTAAAACATCGTATTTTCTATTTCATCTTTTATGTGGTTACTTTTGAATATTTACACTTACATTGACAATGCTGGTATACATGTTGGCAACTTAAACTTCTTTTTTATATAAAATTACTTAAGCAAAAAGTAAATCAACAGAAAGAACAATATTAAGTATTATGTAAGGATGCAATTGGTATAGGACATCACCAAATTTGAAAGGTGATGTGATAATGATTAGATTTGGGGAAACACTGGAGAGTCTTCATAAAACTCTTTCTCTTTACCCTGAAACCTGTGAGGAAAGTGTGACAGGGAGATGTGTACATTGTTATTCTTCCTTTCTGCATCTGCTCTCCTAGCTGGATGAACTTTCCCATTCCTCATTTTCCCACAGGTTCTCTGATTCACTTTCATGGCTGCCTACAACTATCTGTGCTAAGGAAATTGACCTGCATTTAACTACCTACTGATTTAGTCTATCTATTCTTCCACAATATAATACATAGTCTATCTATTCCTCTAGAATGTGATATCACACACACACGCACGTGCACACACACACACCATATATATATATATATGTGGTTCTCAATAACTTTGAGAAAATAAAATTACCTACAAATAGAATCATGATTTTTATACTCCTATTTAAGCATTTAGATACTTCTTCCTCTTAAGTTATGCTATACTCTGGATTTATTTTTCATTTGGATGCTTTCATGCCACAATACTTGGCTTTCAGGTGTAAATTAGTGTAATGCATTTATTATGCTTCTAGTGTTTTTACGTTTTCTTTCTATGTCAACTTTGTTTGTTCTTAATGTTTAAGTTTTGGAAGGTAAAACTGAAGAGTACATCAAACTTTCCCTGCCATCAAGGAAAATGTTATATTAAATTAAGCAAATCATGAATGCATTCTTTATTATGTACATTTAACTCAAGAAGAAAATGGCCACTAGTGGTGGGACCAAAATGTAATGCTCTTTGACATTATTGGTCTGTAATGTAAATGGCTATACTTAGAAGTTTGTTTTAAAGATCTAAGACTCCTATAATTGAGGAAACTCATTCATTTGTACATCATGGGAAATATGATTTTAAATGCAAGAATGAAAGAAAAATAGTATCCAAAGTTATTTGGGGGTGCCTCTGCTTACTTCCCAAGTTTCATATGTGATTAAATATTATTTAGTTTATGCTTGATTTATGGGATGCTGCTTTTCCTCTCTCCAGAAAAACCAAAGTTTTTAAAACTACTGTCATGTCTGTCATTTCTACTGCCATGTTCTGGAACTTAGAGCCTCGATGTTGATTTATTGAAACTGCTTCTAAAGCTGACCATATTTTATTATACATTTCTTTACCACTTCCCTTGGAAGAATGTTCTATTTCCCCAGGTAACAGTGGCTCTTGCCATTTTATTCATGAACGCTTGGTAGCAAAATTCTGTTTAAACCTCGCTTTTTACTCAGTTCTGTGGACCCAAAATGCATCTAAGGTGACAAAACCATCACAAGCCTAGCAGCTTATCTGCCAGAGTTCTTCTCCTCAAAATGATATATTATCCCATCCTTCTTGTTCCAGATGTGGTAATTCATCTTCAGATAAATGTTTCATGCGATTTTAAGGCTTCTTCTCCCTTTTTTCAGACCACAGCTTGTTTTATTTCTCCTTATATGTTCTAAGATAAGGATGAGAATATATTTCTCATTGGAAACAAATCAAGTGAGAGGATAATAGAACAACATCTTTAAAGTACTAAGAGAGAAAACTGTCAGCTTGGAATTTTATATCCTATGAAAATATCTTTGAAAAACAAAGACAAGACTTTTGGTTTCAGCTCCAACATGTAAAGAGTTTGGAAGTCTTCACTCTCATTCTTACAACAAGAAATAAGCTGACCAAACTAAAAATCAATGACTTTTCTTAGACCCATCAGAAAATTGAGGTCACAGAGCAAACCACAAGCCCCCAAACTGTAGTAAAAATAAGAATAAATAAAATCATACACAAGATCACCCAAATGGCAGCAACAGCCACTGGAGCCATAAGGTGGTAGAAATGTTTAAAAGGTAGTTATAATGAGCTGCTAAAAGCTGGACATGGCTTAGTATAAAAATGAGAAACTCTTAGGGGCTACAGTCTTAGACCCCTCCCCCCACATACAAACATATTTGTGTAGACTTTACCTCCAAGAATTCAGGCTTCAAGTTGAAGATCTAATACCCTCTTCTGTCTCAGGCAAGGCAGGAGAAAAGTAACCATTTGAAATACATCCAGCGCATTCTCCATAACAAAACTTTGCTCTCCAAAGACATCTGCATACAAGAGCCTTATCTTCCTCTTGTAAAGACAATTAGCCAACTTCACCCACCTCTAGCTTTCCTGACTCATCTAAAGGCAAAGAAAAATGATTAATAAACACTTCTGAAAGTCGCATCCCAGAGATTCAGTCCAACAGAAAGACAAAGGCTTGAACATACTATTATAGAATGCTTACTCTCTCCAGAAGCTTACCACCACATCGGTAGGGGTCCAGTGTAACAACAGTGGATTACAACTGATGAGTGGAAGACACAGAGTCTCGTAAAGAAAGCATTTTTAGGGAGACTCAGAAGCAACAGAGAAAGGGAAACAAACAAACAAACAAACAATGACACTGAAAGAGACTATATCCTCTGACACAGGTTAGATATAGTAGCTTTAAAAGAACTACTAATCACATTTTAGCTCCCACCTAGCTTAATATAAAAATGTCACAATAAAGACCTCTTTTTAAAGTTTATTTATTCATTTTGAGAGAAATAGAAAGTATGGAGGGACAGAGAGAGGGAGAGAGAAAAAATCTCAAGCAGGCTCTAGACTGTCAGTGTGGACTCCAATGTGGGGCTCAAACCCATGAACTGTAAGATCATGATCTGGACCGAAATCAAGAGTCGAGGGCTTAACCAACGAAGACACTCAGGAACCCCAAAATCTCTCTTTTTAAAAATGTTTATTTATTTTGAGAGAAAGAGTGTGTGTGTGCACATGTAAACAGGAGAGGAACAGAAAGAGAGGGAGAGAAAGAATCCCAAGTAGGCTCTGCATTGATGGAGGATTTGATCTTATGAACCATGAGATTATGACTTGAACTGAAATCAAGAGTCAGACATGTAACCAACTGAGCCACGCAGGCATCCCCACAATAAAGTTGTCTTTGTCTCAGTCCTTATTAGTCAATATGTTCTATCCAATTCTAACCAAAAATAGTACAAGGTATGCTAAAGGCAAGAAAAACACATTATCTGACAAGTCAAAATAAGCATCAGAAACAGACTCAGATGTAGACACAGATTTTCAAGTTATCAGAGAAAGAAAACAATCATGATTAAAATCTTAAGGGCTCTAGTGGAAAAAAATATACAATATGCAAGGATGCATAGTATGTGGAGAAAAAAATACTGTAATAGAAATGAACACTACCTTTGATGGGCTCATCCACAGATGGCATGGCCAAGGAAAGAATCAGTAACTTGAAGTAGGTGAATAAAAACTTCCCAAATGACATGCAAATAAAGCAAGAATGAAAAAGAAAACAGGATGTACAAGAAGAAGAGGAGTTAAGATGGCGGAGAAGTATGGGGACGGGGATTTCCCTCATCTCTCAAACACAGTGGTATTGAGGTCAGAATACTTGGACCACCCAGGAAGTCAGTCTGTGGAGTGAGAGAAGAATCTCCACAGGTGGATGGACACAGCATGGCAGGACAGAGGTGCATGTACGCAAACTGGGAGAGATAAAATAATGATGTAGGCACGGAGGGGAGCGGAACCCCTTCTATGGAAAGACAAAAGGGAGAGAAAGAGAGGCTGTGGAAGTGTGGAATTATGTTAGGACAAGAGAAAAACTTCTCTGGACCAGGACTGGGGAAAGAGAAATACAAAGAGTGCCAGTCTCTACTTTGTAAACAGCCTTAGGAGCTGAAGATTGGAGATTTCAGGGGTGAATGACTTTCTCTAGACTGAAGCCAGAGACTGGGAAGCATGGGAGACTGTGGAGCGGACAAGCCCACCACCCCTGTTACTCTGCGGGGACTGCCTGAACAACGTGGTTTGAGACACACAGTCTGGGAAGGACAGATTGGTTGGGGTGTGGCCATTTTTCTCCTCATCACCAACAAGGTGCAACTTCAGGGAGCAGCACAGCAGCCCCCGTGGAGATGGATCCGTTTACATCAAACTCTGCCCCTCCATGCCAGGCAAGGGCCTATCTCCTGGGGCAGGAGCTGACATTGACAGAGGGCACCCTCCTTCAGGCCAGCACAGCATGGTTTCAGACACCTACAGACAATGGCCCTGTGGCTTTGTATGTTAATCTGTTGTTTTCTTTTCTTTTCTTTCCTTCTCTTCTCTTCTTTTCCTTTCTTTTTCTTTCTACCCTCCTTCCCCACCCCACCTTTGGAATCAGTCTCACAGTTTCTGATTTGACTTTTTGTCAGTTCTTAAGATTTATATGTCTTTTTTCTTTCAATCTTTCTTTCTCTGTTTTGGTTGTTTGTTTAATCAAGCACTTTTACTCTATTCTTTCTACATCTTTTCTGTATCTCCTTATTTCTCTCTCTCTCTCTCTCTTTCCCCTTGGATTAAGCCTTATAGTTACGTTAATTCTCTGCCTGGCCTTTTTTTTCTGCCCCTTTCATTCTTCTCTTTGTATGGAGTAAGTTTCCTTCTCCCCATTTCCTTTTTCCCATGGTTACTTCAACAAACAAATCAAACCACACTAGGTGGAAGGTCCAAACACTCTACCACTACAAGCAGTGGGATAAAGTAGCCAAATACACAACAACTGAGTGCACAAAACACACTCCAAAAAACAATTCCTGAAGTACAAGCCTCTGGATAGTGTATGACCCTTTTTTAATATAGTTGCTCTTGAAGGTGCAAGAGCATACCAGCTATTAAAACACGTAAAAGACAGAAACCTAGCCAAAATGACCAAACGGAAGAAATCTCAAAAAAAATTCCAAGAAGAAATGATAGCCGGAGAATTACTCAAAACAGGTATAAATGATATATCTGAACAAGAATTTAGAATAACAGTCATAATACTAATTGCTGGGCTTAAAGACAGCATAGAAGATAGCAGGAGAATCTATTGCTGCAAAGATGAAAGACCTAAGAAGTAGCCATGATGAATTAAGAAGTGCTGTAAATGAGACACAAAATAAACGAGATGTAGTGACAGCAAGGATGGAAAAAGCAGAAGAGAGAATAGATGAAATAGAAGATAAAATTATGGTAATGATGAAAATGAAAAAAAAAGAGGGAAAAGAAATTACTAAACCTGGAAGGGAGAATTAGAGACTTATGTGATTCAATGAAATGAAATAATATCCGTATCATAGGAGCTCAAGAATAAGACTAGAGAAAGAAAGGGCCAGAAAGGTTTGTTTGAACAAAATATAGCTGAGACCTTCCCTAATCCAGGGAAGAAAACAGCCATCCAAGTCCAAGAGGTATTGATAACTCCCTTCAAATTCAGTAGTCAAAACCATGGCACAGTGAAACACCATGACACAGTGAAACTGGAAAATACAAAGATAAAGAGAAAATTCTGAAAGCAGCTAGAAACAAATGGGCCTTAACCTACAAAGGTAAACGCATAAGGGTAGTAGCAGACCTGCCTACTGAAACTTGGCAGGCCAGAAAGAAGTGGCAGGTAATATTGAATGTGCTGAATAAGAAAAATATACAACCAAGAATTCTTTATCCAGCAGGGCTGTCTTTCAGAATAGAAGGAGAGATAAAGGCTTCCCCAGACAAACAAAAACTAAGGGATGTCATGGCCACTAAACCAGCCCTGCAGGAGATCCTAAGGGGGACTCTGTGAGTGGAGTGCTGAAAATACTACCAAGAACCAGAGACATCACCACAAGCATGAAATCTACAGAAAACACAATGACACTAAATCCATATCTTTTAGTAATTACTCTGAATGTAAACGGACTAAAATCAAAAGATATAGGGTACGAGAACGGATGGGGAAAAAAAACAAAACAAGATATATCTATATGCTGCTTACAAAAAAGTCATTTTAGACTGAGGACACCTGCAGATTGAAAGGGAGGGGATGGAGAACCATCTATCATGCTACTGAACATCAAAAGAAAACCATAGTAGCCATACTACAGTTTTAAAACAAACTAGATTTTAAAAGAAAGACTGTAACAAGAGATGAAGGAAGGCATTGATCATAATTAAGGGAACTATCCATAAAGAAGAGCTAATAATTATAAGTGTTTATGCCCCCAATGTGAAACACTCAAATATATAAATCAATCACAAACATAAATAAATGTACACCTAATAATACTTCAATTATAGGGGAAATCACAGGAAAGTGGAAGTGCCATATCATAATAATAAAAGGATGAATTCTCCAAGAAGACATAATAATCTTTTATGTATGAGTCTAAAGACAAGGACCAAAGTGCATGAGGTAAAAACTGATAGAACAGTAAGAACTAGACAAATCTACAATTACAATTAGAGAATTCAATGCCTCTCAGTAATTGATAGATACAGCCAGTAGAAAATGAGTAAGGGTATAGTTGAAATAAACATCACTACTAATCAACTGGATATACTTCATTCAACAACAGTGGAATACACACTGTCTCAACCTCAAATGGAACACTCACCAAAGCAGATAACATTTTGTGTATTCCAAGACCCTATGTAATTTAAAAGAAGAGATATCATACAAGCTATATTTTCAGACCACAGTGGAATTAAACTAGAGTTCAATAAAAGACAGATGGAAAATCCCAAAATATTTGGAGTTCAGACAACATGATTCTTTCAAGAGGAATTTTAAAATAACTTGAACTAGATAAAATGAAAACAAAACTTAACAAGATTTGTGGAATGCAACAAAAGCAGTGGTTGGAGGAAAATCTATAGCATTGAATGCATATATTAGAAAAGAAGAAAGATCTAAAATCAATAATCTGTTTCCACCTAAGAAGCTAAAGGAAGAAGAGCACTTTAGTCCTAATGTAAACAGAAGAAAACAAATAATAAAAATTAAAGCAGAAGTCAATGAAACTACAATCAGAAAATGCAATAGAGACAACAGAGACAGTCAACAAAACCAAATGCTATCTTCAAAAAGATCAATAAAATTGGTCTGGCTAGACTAATCAAGAAAAAAAGAAAGAAAGCACAAATTACTGATATCATAAATGAAAGAAGTATCATCACCACAAATATCATGAATGTTAAGATGATAATAAAGAAATATTTTGAGCAAACTCTAGGCCCACACATTTGGTAACTTAAATGAAGCAGACCAGTTCTTTGAAAGATACAGAGTATCAAAACTCACAAAAAGAGAAATAAGTAATTCAAATGGGCCTATAATTATTTTAAAAATTGGACAAATAATTAATGACCTTCTAAAAAAGAGAGCATTAGACCATGATGGTTTCACTGTGAAATCTACCAAACATTTAATAAAGAAAAAACAGCAATTTTTATGATCTTTTTCAGAAAACAGAAATGGGAGAAACATTTTCTAATTTATTCCAAGATGCCAGCAATAGACTAATACCAAACCAGATAAAGAATTATAGAAAAAGTAAAACTACATGCCAATACCTCTTATGAACATATTCCACAATAAAACATTATGACATTAAATCCAATAATGTACAAAAAATTATACAAAATTACAAAGAGGGCTTTATTCAAGGTATGCGAGATGGATTCCACATTTGAAAATAAATTTATGGGGCGCCTGGGTGGCTTAGTCGGTTAAGTGTCCGACTTTCGCTTAGGTCATGATCTCGAGGTTCGTGGGTTCGAGCCCCGCGTCGGGCTCTGTGCTGACTGCCAGCTCAGAGTCTGGAGCCTGTTTCAGTATGTGACTCCCTCTCTCTCTGACCCTCCCCTGCTCACGCTGTCTCTCTCTCTCTCTCTCCTAGAAATAAATAAAACATTTAAAAAAAAAAAGAAAAGAAATTTATGTAATCTACTATATCAAAAGGTGACAGAAAAAAATCATTTTTTTTGGTGTAGAAAATGCATTAGACAATATCATGATAGAAACTCTCAGAAAAGTAGGAATAGGAGATAATATCCTTTTTATAAAGAACATCTACAAACAACTTACAGCAAACATCCTACTAAGTACCTGCATACCTTCCCCCTAAGGTTAGGAACAAGGCAAAAATGTTCCTTCTCCCCATTCATATTCAGCATCACACTGGAAGTCCTACCTAAGAGAAAAAAACAAGGAATGGTAATAAGGGTGTGCAGATTGAAAGGAAAGAAATAAAAATAAGACTTTTTTCACAGATGACAAGATTGTCTATGCAGAAAATCCAATAAATTGTCAAAAATCAGGAATAAGTGATTATAGCCAGATCATAAGATACAAGGTTAGAGTTAAAAATCAGTTGCTTTCCTTTATACCAGCAATGAAAAATACAAATGTGAAACTAAAAAAAAATACTATTTATATTTATTTGTTAGTTTGTTTATTATTTTAGAGAGATTAAGAGTGCACAACAAGGGTAGAGGAGCAGAGGGGGAGGGTGGAGAGAGACATAGAGAGAGAAAGAGAGAGAGAGAGAGAGAGGGAGAATCTTAAGCAGGCACCAGGCTCAGCACAGAGCCCAATGTGGGGCTCAAGCCCATGAACCTGGGATCATGACCTGAGCCAAAATCAATAGAGGATGCTCAACCAACTGAGCCACCCAGTTACCTCAGTACTACTTAAATTAACATAAAAAAATAAATATTTAGGTACACATCTAACAAAATATGTATAAGATCTATAAGAAAACTATAAAGCTCTGATAAAAAATTTAATTTAAGTAAATGAGTGATATTCTGTTTATGGGTTAGAAGCTTCAGTATTAGTCCGGTGTTGATTCTTCCCAACACAGATTCTACACAACTCATCTAACTATCAGCAAACTGTTTTGTGGATACTTTAAACATATTATAAAGTTCAGTGATAAAGAGAGCATGATACTCACAAAAGAATATACACATATAGATCAAGAGAACAGAATAGAGAGCCTAGAATTCAACCCATGTAGATGTAATCAACTGATCTTTAAAAAAGGAATAAAGGTAATATAATAGAGAAAGAGCAATCTTTTCAACAAGTGGTTCTGGATTTCCATGTGCAAAGGAAAAGAATTTGGCCACATAACTTATGTCTCACAAAAATTACCTCAAAATTAATCATGCACTAAATAAAAATATAAAATCACAAAACTTTTAAAGAAAAACATTGGATAACATCTAAATGAAATTGCTATGATCCATGATAGAAAAACTTGATGTTGGATGTTATTAATATTTAAAAATCTTTTCTACAAAGAACACTACTAAGAAAATAAAAAGACAAGTCACAGGCTGAAAAAAATATTGGCAAAATATATATTTGATAACAGTCTTGTGCCCAAAATATACAAAGTACTATGAAATTGAACAATAAAAAAACCTAATAATCCAATTTTAAAATGTGCAAAAGATCTGTACAGCTTAACAAAGGAAATACACAGATGAAAAATAAGCATGTGAAAATATGCTCCAAATTATTATTACGAAATTGCAAATAATGATGAGATACTACTATACACTTATTAAAATGGCTAACATCCAAGAATGGATTTTTGACAATATCAAATGCTCATAGGATGTTATTATTCCTTGGTGGTGGCAATGCAAAATAGTATAGCCACTTTGGAAGACAGTTTTGAAGTTTCTTACAAAGTTAAACACAGTCTTATATAATACCTGAATCACGTTCCTAGGTGTTTGCAAGAAGTGTTGAAAATTTGTGTCCACAAAAAAAAACGTGCACAGGAATGGCAGCTTTATTAATAATTGCTAAAGTCTAAATGGAAATAATATTTCTTCAGTAAGTATATGGAAAACAAATTGGCATAGCCATACAATAAGATTATTAAATGACAAAAGCAAAAACTATCAAGCAACCAAAAAAAAAAAAAAAGACATGGAAGGACCATACATTCATATTAAGTGAAATAACCAGTCTGAAAAGGCTACATCCTGCATGTTTCCAATTATATGAGATTCTGGGAAATGTAAAAATATAAAGTTGGTAAAAAGATTAATTGTTAAAAGTTTGAGGAGATGAATAGGTGAAGCACGAAGGATTTTTATTATAGTAGAACTATTCTGCATGATGGTGCAATCATGGACACATTACACATTACTAAAACCTACAGTAGTTTAAAACACAAAAGAACAAATTTTAATGTATGCAAGGTGTTTTTTTTAATAATTTAAGGGGTCAAAGAATTCGAGAAGAAAAATTCACACTGTTGCAAGAGGATCTAATTGGATAACAAATGTATGAAATGACCTCAAGAAAAGGGGTAGGAAAAGGCACTGACCTCAGTAATGTTGGAATGAGTGGATTCTATATAACTAAAGACATAAGATACTGTACATAAGTCCTTTACTTTAGTAGATCACATTGTTTTCCATTAGTGTAAATGTTACCAAATATGATAAGTTATAAAGGTATATTGTAATTGAAAATTAAGTAAATGAATGGTCATGACAGAGCCAGATTTGCAACTTTGGAATGGAAATTTACATATTGCAAAAGGAGGAAGGTGGTATATCCAAATTTTATTGGGATAGAGTTGGAGCCATCAGTATGAATTCATATGATCCAAATTTAATGGGTTAGAGTTGGAGCCATCAGTATAAATTCATATTTAATACAGATACAGATCACTACAGATGGAAATATTTATAGATAGGTGTACATATGGAGGGTTTGTATAGACAAATATATTATCTTACTCTGTCAGCTGAGAGGGAAGAAGAAAGAAAGAAAGAAAGAAAGAAAGAAAGAAAGAAAGAAAGAAAGAAAGAAAGGGAAGAAGGAAGGAAGGAAGGAAGGAAGGAAGGAAGGAAGGAAGGAAGGAAAAAAGGAAAGAAAGAAAGAAAGAAAGAAAGAAAGAAAGAAAGAAAGAAAGAAAGAAAGAAAGAAAGAGAAAGAAAGAGAGAAGAGAAGAGAAGAGACAGAAAAGAAAGAAAGAAAGAAAGAAAGAAAGAAAGAAAGAAAGAAAGAAAGAAAGAAAGAAAAAGAAAGAAAGAGAGAGAAAAAGGGAGAAAGAGGAAGAGAAAGAGGAAGAGGAAGAAAAAGAGAAGGAGGAAGAAAAAGAGAAAGAGGAAGAAGGAAAGGAAGAAATGACACCCTAGTAGCAATGAGCACACCTAACCTCTAGATATTGGTTTCTAATGCCATTCTCCAATTAAACTAATCAGAGCTTCTTAAAGAAACAGTTGATTCATGGATGGGTATAGAATGTACAAAATGAGCCTGGGCACATTATAATGGCAGAAAGTAAAAAAGTTCTTAAAATAAAAATTTTAAATATTGATGAGAATATGTCAAAAGGGCACAAGAGCTATCTCAAAGAGCTCCCACAGGCTCGATCTGGAATAAATTGAGGAAGAAACAAGGTAATAGTAGACTGAAACCAATATATAAAATAAATATCAATGTATCCATACTAATATAAATACACAATTGAATAAGTTAATAAGTAGAGAAGAAAAGAAATCCCTCACGCAGAATTCCAAGTAAGTTATGTAAATAAGCCACTCTAAAGGAGGTGGAGCATAATTCTTCACCACTTATGTGTAGACTGCACACAGTGACTGTCTTTGAAAAAGGACAGTATTAAAAAAAGGGAGAAAACAGTAACTTCATGGTAGAGAAACCTGAAAAGCACTATCTTTGTTAGGTGATCATAATTAACATCAGCAATGATAAGAAGTCATGCTGATGTATTCTTGATATGATGTGATGAAATGGCACTTTACTTTTGTGATCTTCCTCTACAAACCCTACAACCTCAGTATAATTATGAGAAAAACATCAGATAAAGGCCAAGTGAAAATATTTTACAAAACATTTGACCAGTACTTCTAAAAGTTGTCAAGGTCATCAAAAACAGGGAACATTTGAGAAACTGTCACAACCAAGAGGAGTCTAAGGAGACATGAAAACTAAAATGTAATGCAACACCTTAAGTGGGATCGTGGAACAGAAAAGGATAGTTTATTAAAAACTAGGGAAATCTGAATAAACTATGAACAAATGTAGCAATATTTGTTCATAAATTGTAATAGATGTACCATATTAATGTAGATGTTAATAATAGGGGTAACTATGTGAAGGTTACATGGGAAATCTCTGTACCATCTACTCAGTTTTATGTACAGCTAGAAATTTCTGTAATTCTAAAACTGTTCTAAAAGTAAATATTGTTAGTAAAATTTTTAAAATAAAAGCAAAATAATAACATATTAAGGAACACACAAGCTACAAGAAACATAAAGGAAGCTCTCAGGCAGAAGGATAATGATACCAGATGGATACGGATCCACACAAAGAAGGATTGCATCTTGGAAGAGATACAAATGTAGGTAAATATAAAATATATTATTCATTATCTTTAATCTCTTTAAGTGAAGAAGACAAAAGTAGTACCAAAGTACTATCCAATTAATTTTAATCTCTTTAAGTGAAAAATGACTACACAAGACAAAAGTATACCAAAGTATTATGGACTTCATAACATACATAGAAATAAAATAGCATGAACAAAAATTAGCATGAACTATGAGAAGGAGTGAACGAAAGCTCTCTAACTTAAGTTTCTTATGTTTCACAGAAAGTTATGTAATATCACCTGGCAGCAAACCATAAGTTAAAGATATATATTTTAAACATGATAGCAACTTATATAAAATAAGTATAATTAACAAAATAATATTGAAGATAAAAAGAAATATTAAAAGTACTTACTCTAAATCAAAAAGTGAAAAGAAGAAATAAATAAAACATGGGATAGATAAAAAAATATTTTCAAGATAGTAGATTTTGATAATCATTACATTAAATGCACATTGTTTAAACTAAATTAAGATAGACTGTAGATCAGATTTAAAAACAAGGTCTAATGTACACTGCCTACAAAGAGGTTGAGGTTAAATACAAAGACATAGGTCTGTTGATTCAAAAGAATGAATAAATATGCCACATCAACTCTAATCCAAAGTAAACTGGAGTGGCTATATTAATATTAGACAAACTAGACTTGAGAAAAAAGAAATATTGCATTACATAAAAATAATGGGATAAATTTATCAAGAAAATATAGTAACTCCAAAATGTATCTGCACCTAATAAGAGTTTAAAATAAATAAATAAAAATCATATAAGAAAACATATATGAGTTCACAATTAATATTGGAGAGTTTAACACTGAAAATAGGCTTTATTAAATATTTCTAGGTAACATTATATTAGCAGTGAAAGACTGATTTCACCCTAAGATCTGAGACAAGACAAGTAAGTCTTCACTCACTATTTCTATTTAACACTGAACCAGAAGTTCTAGCAAAGAATATAAGGCAAGAAAAAGAAACAAAATGCTGCCAAAAGGGAAAAAAAAAAAAAAACCACTGTCAATTCACAAATAACATAATTGCCTACACAGAAAATCACAATAAATTTACAAAAGAAAGGAAAAAATAAAGTCAAGAACAAACGAGTGACTTTAGCAAAATGCAGATACAAGGTCAATGGAACAAAAGCAATTATATTTCTATTCACTCACAGTCTACAATTGAAAACTGAAAAATCTAAAAATGTCTTTTAAAATAGCATCATAACACCTCATGTACTTAGGGATAAATGTAACAAAATATGTGCAGTATCTGTACACTGCAAACTATAACATATTATGGAGAAAAACTAAAGACATAAATAAAGTAAAAACATACTGTACGTGGGTCTGAAGACTAAATATTGTTAAGATGTCGATTCTCATCAAATTGATCAATGGATTCAAAGCAATCTCAATTCGAATTATTTGCTTTTGTTTTGTGTCACTTTTAGAAATTGAGAAGATGATTCTAAAATTTAGGCAGAAATTCGAAGAGAAGAAAAAGAATTCTCATTACATTATTTCAAGATTTTAAGATAAACATACAGTTTAAAAAAAAACCGTCATTATTGACATACTTGCCAACACAGATAATCACAGAGGACAGAATACACATGAAAAAGTGTTCAACATCATTAGCCATTGTGGAAATACAAATTAAAAACACCATATGATACCACTAACACCTATGAAAATAGCTAAAACTAAAAAGACTGACAATACTAAGTGTTGATGATGGCATGGAAAATTAGAACTCTTTATACATTGCTTGTGAAATGTAAAATTGTACACCACTCTAAAAAACAGTGAAGCAATTTTGAATAATGTTGTATGGAACTTTATATATACTGATCATGCAATATAGATTGGTACATATATATAATTCATATTTTGGGATATTTAGCAAAGAAAACTGAAAACATATGTTCACTCACAGACCCATATACCCAAATGTTTATAGCAGTTTTATCCATAAAACCAAACACTAGAAATAACGTAAATATGTATCATCTTATGAATGAAAAAAATAATTTATAATACATCTATAAGGTAGAATAGAACCCAGTAATATAAAAGGACAAACTAATAAAATATGCAATAACATGGATGAATTTTAAAAGCATTATGTATTATGATAAGAAGCTATATATTATATGATTCAATTTACAGAAAATTTGGGAAATGGTTATTATACAAGGACAGACATTAGAAGAGTAATCATCAAGGTCCAGGACTAGAGGTAGAAAAATACAGGGACAAGAGAAAACATTATGAAGTGAAAGAAATATTCTTCTTATTCTGTTCTTATTATTCTGATGATTATATAATTACATTCATCTAAACTCCTCAAACTATACACTTAAAAGAGTTAATTTTATTATTTATAAAACATAGATCAATCAACAACTTTTTAAAAAATTAACCAAAAAAATACTAATAATGATCTTTGTCTTATTCTTGTCTTCAAGGAGAAAGTTTCTAATATTTTATAATGAGATTTAGTGTTGACTGCTAGTTTGAAATAGATCTCCTTTATCATCTTGGAGATTGGTTCTTATCTCCTATTCCTAGTTGACTAATGTTTTTTATCAATAATTGATGTTGAATTATTTTTAAATGTTTTTTCAGCATCTATCAAGATAAATTTTTCTTTCTTCTCCTTTGATGGATTGTTTTGATGAATTATTACTTGGTTTTCTAATATTGAATTGTTAGTGCATTCCTGGAATAAAACCTATTTGGTCATGGTGTGTTATCTTTTAATAAACTGCTACATTTGATTTGCTAATATTTTGCAGTTATAGTTCTAAAGATCTTTAGTCAGTTTTTCCTTTTTTTAATTTCCATTTTTCTTATGTTTGGTATGGGATGTTGCTTGGTTTATAATTGAATTGAGACACTTTTCATTAATTACTATATAATCAGAAATAGTGTACAACCGGTTTGATAGCCTGGATATTTTTTTCTTTTTTTTGTTTAAGTTTATGTATTTATTTTTGAGAGAGAGAGTGAGCATAAGTGGGAGAGGAGGAGGAGGAGCAGAGAGAGAGAGAGAGAGAATGAGAGAGAGAATCCCAAGCAGGCTCCACACTGTCAGCATGGAGCCTGATGTGGGGCTCAAACCCATGAAATGTGAGATCATGACCTGAGCCGAAATTGAGAGTTGTACACCTAACCAACGAGCCACCCAGGCACCCCTGGATCATTTTTCAATATGAACTTGTCGGAGCTCAACCACAGAATTGATAAGTTAACAGTTTTGATAAGAGAAGATAAAATAAATATTCCATTTGATCTTTTGTTTTCATTTCAATTTAATTTAATTTTATGAGTATCTTGTATTGTTTTGTTTCACCCATGATCATCTTCTTTCTTACTCTTTATGCTGATATGGAACTAGGAAATCCTGTTTTCATTTTATATTTGAAAAAAAAAACTATTGGCCTTTCCTTTACAAAATTACATATGTCAGAGTAACACATGTCTTATTTGAAATTCTTCTCATTAAAGACTTGTCTCTTCTCCCTCATTTATTTGGTCAATAATTTATTCATATCCATAGGTACTCATGGATATTTGTTTCATAGTCCAGTATTACTTCATTTCTTGTGTTTATTCACATTATTCCAACTTTGGCTATTGAGCACTCTAGTAATGTCTCTTGTATCTTTTGACATGGCCCTATCATAACAAAGTTTTTACATTTTTTATTTCTCAGCATTCATTACCTCTAGTACTATACAATAGTCCACATTTATCTTTTCTATTTCCTGCCCTAGCCCTGAATTAGTCATTTCTCCAAGGAGCCCTTGATCCTCTTATTGAAGAATGGTACTTAGGAACTAAGATCTGGGGGGCAGCTAGGGGGCTCAGTTGGTTGAGTGTCCGGCTTTGGCTCAGGTCATGATCTCACAGTTCGTCAGTTTAAGCCCTGCATCAAGTTCTGTGCTGACAGCTCAAAGCCAGCCTGCTTTGGATTCTGTGTTTCCCTCTCTCTGCCCCTTGCTGGCTCATGCTCTTGTCTTCCAGAAATAAGTATTAAAAAAAAAAAAAAAAAGGAACTAAGACCTGGGAACTACATGTATTTGTTAATACTAGGATGTTGTTATTTCTAGTCTGTCTCAGCTGACACAGCAAGAATGGTTACGTGTGTAATTGACTTTCGGATTTACACCCACCTATAAATATTTCTTGTGTGTATGTATATATGTGTATACACATATATTTAAACTAAATATAATTTCATAATAGTGTCCCCAATTCTAATCCATTAAAATGTGGATTATTCTCCATCCTTTTTTGCTTACTAATTGGTAAAATCTCACTTCCCAACTGGCTCCTACCACCTATTATCCATTTACTTAATTGTTCAATTCTTGCATACATGTATAGCAGTGGGATAATTTTTAACTAATATCCCTATGGAAAACAACATTATCAACTAAATTACAGTACTATTTTTGCCTTTAGTTTTACAGATTCCACTAATTTCCAAAGTTACTTAGATCAGCACATTTTCCTTCATCATTTTTAGTGATATTGTTTCCTAAATTTTTAATATAGTTGAATTGTTTTGTCATAATCTGCATCACATCTTGGGATTTCTCAACCATCTAGATATATTTTTTTTAATTTGTATACATTATATAGATAACCCATCCTTAAGAAAGTGGAGCATAACTGCCCACATCTTGAGTTTGGGCTGTATGTGGCAACTCTTCTATCCAAAAGAGTATAGCATTGAATGAAGGAAAGAAGAAAGAAGAAATTAACTTTATGATAGAAAAACCTAACAAAGACTACCTAAGTTAGATGATCAAAGTTAATATCAACAGTGATAAGTCCTACTGGTAGCATGTACCTTTGATGGAGTGTAATGAAAATGGCACTTGCCTCTGTAACTATCCCACCAAACACCCATAACTGCAATCTAATCATTAGGGGAACATCACACAATCCCTTTGAAGGACATTCCACAAAATACTGACCAGTATTCCCCAAAACTGTCATGGTCATCAAAAATGAGGAAAATCATGGAAGCTACCACAGTCAAGAGAAGTCTAAGGAGATATGATAAGTAAATGTAATATGGTACATTTGAACAACAGCAACAAAGGACATAGATTTCTAATGTCTAAGAAAATATGAATAAAGTGTAAACTTTAATGACAACATATAATATTGGTTCATGAGTGTCACAAATGTATCATTAAATGAAACAAATGTAAGATACAAATAATAGAGGAAACTATATAGGTTCTACTTAAACTCCCTTACTATCTTTATTTTTTTTCCAGTAAATACAAGCTATTCTAAAATAAAACATTTTTTAAATGGCATATATCTAATCACTATCCCTTGATAATTCAAACACATTTACCTTTTTTTATTATCTTCTACTTTATCTTGTAACCTAGTAGTTTAGGTCATGATTATTATTTGACATTTTAAAGTATCTCCATTGCCTCTATCAAGAATTACTTCCCCACAAAAAAAAAAAAAACACTGTTACACAAATAAATGAATTTAGCAAAATTGCAGAAAACAAAATCTGTTGCATTTATGTACATTAATAATGAACTATCAGAAAGAGAAATTAAGAAAAACAGTCTGATTTACAATTGCATCAAAAGGAACAAAAAACCTTGGAATAAATTTAACCGAAGAGGTAAAAGACCAATACACGGAAAACTAGAGGACATGGATGAAAGAAATTGAAGAGGCACAGGTAAGTGGAAAGATATTCCATGCTCATGGAATTTAATTTGAAAAGGATGATAAGGGGCAACTGGGCAGCTCAGTCAGTTAAGCATCTGAGTCTTGGTTTTGGCTCAGGTCATGATCTCATGATTGGTGAACTTGAGCTCCACATTGGGCTCTGCAGCTGGTAGCATGGAGCCTGCTTGGGATTCTCTCTCTCTTCTCTCTTCCTCTGCCCCCCTCACACTGTCTGTCTAAAAATAAATAAACTTTAAAAAGGGGAAATGATAAGGCCAAAACTTCAGGAAGGATGTTGTAAAAAAGGAAAACAAAATCAAAACGAGACCCCTTGAACAGATTTAACACTGTAGGAGGAAAAAACTAAGAGAGAAGAGTTGAAGACATAGGAGAAAAAGAGAGAAAAGAGATGGAGAGGTGGGTGAACGGCTGACCTAGAAAATAGTGATAACTTATTAAATCCTGGACTGCGTTAAATTGGAAAAAGATTTAGCATGAGTATTTGTGCTTGGAGTTCTGAAAGCCCACTGAAAGTTGCAGAACCTGAGCCCATGTGCAGGACTAGACAGGCATAGAGTTGCAGAGTGGATATAGAAATAAGAACTGACTGGAAGAACTATTCAACGAAAGAATGGCCTAAGTGATCTATCTAAAAATCCTAAGGAAGGGGTGGGTAAGTAGAATGAGGGGAAATGTAAGAATAGGGATACAGATTAAGGAACAGTTGTAATCCACTAATTCCAGGATTGGTATTTGGCTCACTAGGTAGGCTTCATTATTTTTTTTTTAGTTGCTGACATAAGTTTGGCTAAAGTAGTCACAAAATCTTGGTTATTCAGAATAAATGTTAGTGTACTAAATCCCTTCAGTAAAGAAATGTTTTAACTTTAATAACCCCATTCTCCTAAGTGTATGTGACTAAACATCAGTTTATCTTCTTCTGTGTGATCTTATTAACATACTGAAACACTAATTTTCCATGTATTACCCTAATCTGGTAACTGGTGGTATAAATGAAGTAGAGAAATGAGAAAATTGGCATGAGCAGATAGTAGTCAAAAGAAGGAGTATTTGAATATAAATTTCCAGAGCTAACATACATATATAAGGAACAGGCCCGATTAGAGTATGTAAATGATTAGGCCATGGAAGTGGACCACAGCTGAAGGTCACTTGAGTTGAAGAGCAAATGGGGTGGCTTGTATGTTGTTCATTCCCATAGATACAGAAATAAACCTCCAGTCATGCCAGAATCCGGCATGAGAACGGTATCTGTGAGCCAGCTGCCAAAATACTGGTTAGATATTGGGACTAATTGTGTTGGTTGAAGAGAATCTTGCAAAGAAGTAGAATAAGCATGGCTTGTTAGGAATTTGTAAGATGCAACAGTGGACAAATTGAATAATCCAGGACCATCTGTAGCAATGTTGAAAAAAAAATTACTCTTCTCCCTGAAAGCTGTGCTCTGGGAATCTCAGGAAGGTGAGGGTCCTCACTTTTCAGGAGACGAAGAGGGAACACCAGCAGATAAATGGAAGCTCTGTGTTGTTGTATCAGTACAAGATGCTGTTATGGGTTGAATTGTGTCTCCCCGAAATTCGTATGTTCAAGTTCTGATCTCCCAGTATCTCAGAATGTGAGCTTATGTGGATATAGGGACTTTAGGCCAAATGAGGTTATCAGGATAGGCCTTCCTCCAGTATGACTGACCTCCTTATGGCAAAAGGGACATGTGGACATGGAGACACACATAGAGGGAAGGCCACGTGAAAAGATATAAGGAAGCCAAGGAGAGAGGCCTGGAATACATCCTTCCTCACAGCCTTCAGAAGAAACCAAATCTGCCAACACCTTGGTCTTGGACTTCTGACCTCCAGAACGATGAGATAAGACACTTCTGGTGTTTAAACCACTTAATTTGTGGTGCTTGGTAACCACAGCCCTAGCTGTGTCATACAGAAGCATTTAACCAAAAGGTTGAGGGTGAAAGGAAAGTGATGGGTTTTTTGCTTTTTCTATTTCATTCATTCATTCATTCATTCATTCATTCATTCATTCATTCACTTTAGCATGTAATGGGCTTTTCCAGGAATATAGTAATAGGTCGAGGACAGAGAAGATGTTGGGAGCTGGTTGTTCTCCCTTAAGAACTGGGCACCATGCCTCAGAGAATCAAGCTGGTGGTGCTGGATGGGTTGGGCACTCTTGCTTCCTGTTGTGAAGAGTAAGGAATTTACCTCACGGTGCTCTTTTCCTCCAGTCAATATGCTCTCAAATATCACATTATAAAGGGGGTAGAGATGACCTCTGCACTCATATTTTAATTTCCTTGAATAAAAGCAAATCCTTGGCAAATTAGCTGGCATTTTGCTTGCCAGAGGAAGAGACAAGAAGCACCTCTCCATTGTGGGAGCCAGTCTGTTCCCATCTTTTTTCCTTGCTGCATTTACTTGCTCACTATCTGAGGCACTTACTAGATAGAGATTCATGTTTGGAGGGAATAAGTTTTTCATTGCACATGACACCTTGAATGGTAAAACAGGAGCCTATGATACTCTGATGTGCACAGAACTTGAAGTTTTAGCGAATCAGTCCACTGGGGGTTGGAATTTTTCTATACACTCTAAAATATTTCTGTTCCTGGAAGACAGCAGGAGGAAGAACTGCTGTTTGAATCAGAGTCAGGTGTAGTATGAATTTTTTTTAATATATATAAAAAGGAATGCCGTGCAGATCGAGGTGGCTCCTTTTCCATCTGTCAGCACATTCTTTACAACCATGCATAAACCTTATTATCACACTCAGTATGTTACTGCAAAAATTATCCTGGTCCCCAGAATGGTTTCTCTACAGCTTTGAGTGGAATTCAAACTTCCGTGCAGTTCATGTGAAAACAAGCAACCTAGTAAGTGAGTGGGGGGCGGGGTGAGTAAGAGACATTTTCCTTTCATGGAAAATTTACTAGAGCTCCTTCATTGTATCCTATGTCCAAGGCTAAATATTTTGAATTGAATAAAATAGAGACTGATGACACATATTTGGCCTTGATAAAATTTTTCCACTGTCTTCACATATATTAACCTTTGATGAAAAGACCACTAGAAGGAAAAGGCATGGGAGGAATATGGCATACTTTCAAAGCTTTTTTTCATTTTTTTTAACATTAACCTTTGAGATCTGACCTGTTGTAGTTGTGTGTTTGGGGGTATATTTGGATAGAGACATTACTGCCATCCTGTTCATATTTATGGGCCTGACCTTTGTATTATAGTAGCCTGCTTTGAAGCACAGTTATTTTTAATTGCTTTATATGTCCACGGAGACTGTTCTTTGCCTCTGTCAGTTATATACAGTACCCCAGCACATATGTTTGCTCAGTGAATCTTTCAATGACTAGATATTTACAACCGCATCTGAATACAAGAGGGGGAAATGTTGCATTTTGGGGTGGTGTGAGTGTTGCGTGTTTGTGTGAAAATGTGTTTTATTGTCAACGTTGCCATATACTTAATGAGGTGACAGGAAGAATTAAAAGTGACAGATTGTTTTGGCTGCACTGGGGCCATCTGAGATATAGTCTCCTGTAATGCAGCTCCATAAACCCAGGCTGTGTGAAGCCCTCAGTGTATGATTCATGGCTGCAGCAGGACTACTCACAGAGGTTTAACGAGAGAGAGGCACGGGCTGGGCATCAGGAGGTTGAAATTGCTGTCAGAAGACAATGCAAAGCGCTATGTGCCAAAACAGGGCCTGAAATTTGCAAGGTAGGCCTTGATCGCCAGTGTCCCTAATGCCATTATTCTATCCATTCCTGATTAGGAGTGTGACAGAATGATTGCCAAAAATGCCTGACTCAGGACAACTCATTTGCCCTTGTTGCCCAAAGGAAACCTTACACAGGAACCTGTGTGCTTTTAGTTGATGGCCTATTAGGTGCAGCCACAGAGAGGACAGAGGGAAACAAGTTTATTAGAGTCACAGGTCCTAGCAAGGGGATCTCCACATGTCACACCAAGTCACAAGGGACCTGCCAGGTCTGGGGCAGGTGGCAGAGGATGGGAACAAGAGCAAAGCTTAGGCCAAGAGCTTAATTGGCACTTTTATTGCCAAGCAAGGCAGAATAACGAGTTAGGATTGGCTAGTTTGAATAATTTCAGGGGGCTTTATAGAAGTGTCCCAGTATCTGACTCTGGGATGATTCAGCAGAGGAATATTGCTTTCCAGGGTTTAATGGCCAGATAGAGAAGTTTCTATATCTGGACTGGTTAGTCTGCATATCAAAGGCATGCTGCCAGCAGAGTCCTTTGCCATCTCTAAGAACTGGCTAGGAGGGGTAGGGGGCCAGTCTCTCTCTAGCCAGAAAAGTTTAAGATGGAAGCCATCATAATACACAAAAAGTAAAAATACACATATATGATACAGTATATCTGTGACATTTCTCCCACAAATGGATTATTTGATTGTGACAAATGTCTCTAGACAGCCATTGTTGGTGAAATCAGTGGAAGCATTGGAAAATATGGTCCCGAAACTAGCAGCCTCACCATCCCTTCAGAGCTTCTTAGGAATGCAGATTCTCTGCCCTATCCCGGATCTCTTGAATCAGGATTTTTTGGGTCCAGGAAGGGAGGGGGGGGAGAGGAATCTATGTTTTAATAAGCTTTCCAAATAGCTATTCTGCACACCAAAGGTATGCACCCTTTAATGGACCACACAAGTGACTACAAGAAAGAGAAAAGTGATTCTATTTATCAGAGATTCAATTGCATCAAAGGTAAAATTTCAGTTAATGAAAACCAACTAAGTGGAATCCTGAAAACAATTTGTGTTCTTATACTATTGTGTATTACCTTGGACCTTCGGTAAGTCACAACCTGTCCAGGATTCAGCCACCCAGTTTGTAAAATGAGAAAGATACTGGTACTTATCTCTTGGAATTTGTGAGACTTAAAGGTAATGATGTATTTATATGCATTTAGTGTAAGGGTGCCTAGCTCGTTGGTTAAGCGTCTGACTTTTGGTTTCAGTTCAGATCATGATTTCACAGTTTTGTGAGTTCAAACCTTGTGCTGACAACATAGAGCCTGCTTGGGATTCTCTCTCACCCTCTCTCTCTCTCTGCTTCTCTGCCTCTCACACTGTCTCTGTCTCTCTCAAAATAAATAAACTTAAAAAAATTTAAGTACACTTAGTGTAGACGATGTTAGTTGTACTTAATATTAAATAATCCTTTCTGTCCATACCATTTGGAAGACAGATCACAACGAGACAAGTTTACAACAGAACTGGGGTCATACCAGCTACTCTATATTTATTAGATTTTTTAATTGCTTATCAGACACAGGGTTAAGCATATTACAGACGTTATTTCATTTAATTCTCAAAACAACCATGTTAAAAAGGCTGCAAAATTGTACCATCCTAATTTTTTGAAAGAGCATAGTAGATGAAAGAAGTTAAACAATTTATTGAAGGACACACAGATTTTAAGTTCCACCCTTGTGATTTATGCTCAGAACTGTCTGACTTCCTGTGTTCTCTTCCCCCAACACAATTCCTTCCCTGGGAGAAGAAAAAACAATTCCATAGTATTCTCTAGCATCATAACTTTATCTGTCTTTTAGTCTATAGTTCCATGATTCCTGAGCAACAAAGATACCCATGAGTTACAGTGAGATACCTTGAAGTTAAAAATGAAGAGAGATACTTGGGTGGCTTAGTCAGTTCTAACTTTGGCTCAGGTCATGATCTCATAGCTTGTGAGTTTGAGCCCGGCATTAGACTCTCTGCTGTCAGCATGGAGCCCACTCTAGATCCTCTGTCCCCACCCCCCCGCCTTTTTCTGCCCCTTCCCAACTCTATCTCTCTAAAATAAATAAATATTTTTTAAAAATCTTAAAAACAAAACAAAACAAACAACTGTGGTCTCTACTCTTTGAGTAATAAAGTAGAAAAATGATTTAAAGTATTTTAATGTAATAGTACAGGAAGATACTAAGAAGGATTATCGTATGGCCTCACAGTTAAATTCATGTCCAGTCTAACGTATCTTATTTATGTAGGTTCTCACTGCCTAATAGAAATAATAGTATACAGCACATCTTATTTCTGGAGATCCCAGGAATCATTGTGTGATTCCTGACATGCATAGTTTGACTCATCAAATACACAGATATTCATCAAATACACAAATAAAAGATCAAGAAAAACCTAAGCCAGACATTTCAGATGTCAAGAACTTAACTATCCTTATAGCAACTTCCCAAAGCTTGACAATGTAAGTTATTTCCAGTTTGGTTTGATTTCTCACTGCCAAGGGAAACAAGGGATTGGAGTATTTAAAGTGGCTTTGTATTATCAGATCAACATAGCATATAGGTCCCAAGGCTGACACTGCCTCCCTTTCTTTCTCCTTCTGTGTGTGTGTGTGTGTGTGTGTGTGTGTGTGTGTGTGTGTGTGTTGGGAGTGGAGAGGGAGGTCTCTCTCCTTTCCTTAAGAAGCCTGCCCAGGCACTGCTACTGAGTGGTTTCTTTGTAGACTAGATACTGGGAAAAACTAAAGCAGGCAAAGGGACAGAAAGAAACAGAACAACAGAAAGACACAATAACAGCTACCTTCCTGAAAGGGAGTCATTGTGCCACAGAATGGTCTGAGCATTTCAATGCACAGGGCAGAACACAGTGCCCCAAACCTTCCTTCACTCAAATCCTGAGATGTGAAAAGGCTTGTCCTAGCTTTAGTCATTTTCTTTTATTCTTCCACTCAAAGGGAGCTAATGAAACAAAAAGCCGAGTCTATACAACTGCTGCTCCCTGAGCAAGCTGCTGAGGAAGTGGCATTTCCATCCTTATTCCTTCTGTTCTTGGAGTGTTGCTGAGTCCGAGTAAGCATTCCTCTCAGTGAGACAAACTCTTCTGGACGACACGATCATTATCTCCAAGTTCCCAGCCTTTCTCGTAAAGTCCAAATGAACGCCAACTTGCACGCTGACCAATATTGATAGAACATTAATATAGTGGTGACCAAAGGTAAACTTACTCCTCCTTGTAGAAACTGAGAGAGAGCATCACTTTCCCATACTTAGTCTCTTTCTCTTGATTATTGGGAAAGGTTGCACACAATATTCTGGGAGGCAACCTTATGGTAGATAGACATTTTGAAGCCCTGTGAACTAGAAAAGATGTTCTTAACCTTTCTGAATTTCAATGTCTTAATATGTGATCAGAATAATAAAGCCTAACTCACAAGGGGGCAGGGATGGAGTTTAAGTTAGATGAAATACTAAACTATTTCTTCCCTCATTAATTTGGCCCATAAACATTTTAAGTGCTTACTGTGTTCTAATCCTATACAAGGCATGGGTATATTAAAATGAAAGCCTCAAAGATCTTATGATCTAAACCTCAAAGATTCTAGAATTCAGGTTCTCCATGAACTTGGTTTGAAGCAATAATTATACCCTTATTTTCATTTACCTCTAACTGAAACTTGGCACTTTTAAAATTTATCAGTGTATACAACAAACCACAATAGTACTTTGACATAATTAGAAACTATAGGTATCATATCACAGTGATGGAAGGTATGCTGACAAACTGTTTTCACTCACCACTACTTCTCAATGACAACAATTAGTGGACTTGCTGCTTGAATTTCTTAGCTGAGGCTTTAAAAAACATATCTATATTTAATATTATATTATAATATATTTTAATTTATATTATAATATTTATAATATATATTAATTAATATATTATAATATTTATAATATATATTAATTTAATTAATAATAATATAATTTAATATTTTGGTAACTGTCATTATAATTTATTTTCTTTGTATTCATATGTATTTTGTCTTATGTTTTTAAAAACATGGGCGTGCCTGGCTGTCTCATTCGGTAGAGCATGCGACTCTTGATCTAGAGGCTGCAAGCTGAAGCCCCATGTTGAGTGTAGAGATTACTTTAAAAAAAAAAAAAGAAATTTTTAAGTGAGAAAAAAAAAGCATGATTCAGAGAATGGGTCCATGGTATGACAGGGTTCAGAATCCTGGCTCTTGGAGAGATGATATTTAAGTCAATAATTCTAATACAATATAATTAATATTGTTACAACAGTATAGTTAATGTAGTGGTAGGGCTATTATGGAATCCCAGTCTGGGTCTGGGTGTGTGGGTGTATGTACAGTGAGGGTGTTAGGGACAGCAAGTCATGGGAGATTAGTCGTGGAAGATTTCAAAGGTAAATAACGCTTCAGCTAAGCCTTAAAAAGGAGGTGAAAATTAGCCAGGCCAAAAATAGAAGGCTGGGTGAGGAGTGAGATATGTGAGAGGGGAGATGGACATCAGGCAGCATGTGTAGCGGCAGGCGAGTGTGAGAACGCCGATGTACCCGGGAATCTGTATGACCCGAGCCCGGGTATACACGGATAGTGTGGGAGACAGGGTCCGGGAGGTCAGTAGGGGCCAGTGAAGGGTTCTGATCATTATACTGGAAGTGGTTTTGAGCCACAGAAGCATTTCTAGCCTCTGCTACCATCAGATAGGTGTTTTAGAAAGATCATTTTGGCTGCATTGTGGACAATGGCGAAGCAATTATAAGGGGGGTGCGAAGCAGAGGAGAGCCAAGAGCAGATACGAAGTCTATGGCCACAATCCAAGCAGGCAATGGCGAGGGCCGAAATCATGGCAGTGGCAAAGTGTGAAATCACTTTGTAAAGTGTGAAAGGCCACTGTGGAGCTGAGAGAAGGGAGAAGGGCAAGAGAAAAGGAAGAAGAAAGGGAGAGAGGAAAGGAAAGGAGGGGAACGGAAGCTTCCTTCCATCTTCACGGTAAGGGAAGAAGGAGACAGAGGAATTGTAGTCTTCAGCTAAGCAGACATTTGAAGTCAAAGTGTTTCATTAAACTACAATCACAACTGTTAGTCTACCCTGGAGGTGTCATAGGATTACCAGTGCACCAGGTCTCAGGCAATCAGCCAGATGGCCGCTGATTGGTTCTCCTGGAAACTAATCAGAGCTCTTCTTCAGTGGTTCAATTGCTGCACAAATAGCCACAGCCAAGGTGAGCTCAGTGAACAGAAGCTGTTGGCAAGTCGACATCCAAAAGGCAACAGGAAAGGCGGCACAATTTTGGTTTTGACAGGGAGCGATAGCGAGGTTTATTTACAAGAAGTCCACAGAAACTGACACCACACACACCCATAGCTGCGCGTGAGCGCGCACACGCGCGCACACACACACACACACACACACACATACACACACACACACACTTCTGGAGTTTTGTATCTAAGAAACCTAACATAGGCTGTGTTTTCTATGAAATTCAGTAGGAGAGAGTTGCAGGAGCACATCTAAGCGTGTATAATCTGATCCAGAAGCGGTAAATCAATACATACTTATTTTAATACACAAAAACATGCAAATGTGAAAAAATTCTTAAAGCAATCATGCAAAGTAATATCTGAGGATGGCTTCAAGAGAACCAAACTGCTTTTACTTATAGGTATGTCAGTTTTCTTCAGGTTTTTTCCTTCCCCTTATTTCTGCCTTTCTTTGATATTAATTATTGGTGTCAAGCGGGAATCACCTATTAGACACTCTTGAAGCTATTTTTAAGAGCTTTGAGCTTATTGAAACTTGTTCTTTTATGTGACTCTGTTCCAAACAAATGACATTTTGCTTTCATTTAGATGAATTCTTGGATAATTGAACAATTGTCCAGAAGAGAGCAAGTCTGATTTTGGAAAATACTCAAAGGCAAAGATGCTAACAGAGAGTCCCCCTTCAAAAGACATGGTTATGCAAATAAATGAACTTGCATGTAATTCCAGAAGAGATCTTAATTTAAACAATTCTCCCCACTATACTCCAAAGATTCTATTCAAAGTTCATAATTCAGCAAATCCAAATCCCCTTTTCATTGGATTAGCTTCTGCATAGGAAAAAGTGGGAGCTAGTCCACGCCAAATAAAGCAAGAAAAGCAAAGGAAATGCTTAGTATGGAATTTCATGAGAGCAGTGACATCACAAAAGCATAAAATTACATTTAAAAAATATATGTCAACATAGAGAGCCGTTTTGGGATAAAGCTTCTATGAAGGGTGCTATCTCCCTATTAAATAGATTAACATTTAAATCCGTTCTTTAAACAATATTGATGATACTTCTGAAACTAAAGTGTGCTGCATGCTACACTCCTATTCCCAAGATTGAGGATACAAAAAAAAATTGATGCAAGTGCTGCACATGAAACCCTTTCCATTTTGAGGAACTGGGTCTGTGTGAACATCTGCCAGCCCAACAGAAAGAAAGGCTCTCATTTAACACAGTTTGTCTACAGCCAGAAGCATTTCCAACACATTCCAAGAGCCGCTAATGATACTTCATCCAGTTCAGCCTCCTGAAGGTTGGTACATAATTAATGAGTTAGTGGAAGTTCTCTAGAATTAGTTTTCATCTAAATAAAGGTGCCCGATGTTTATCTGTACCCTTTGTACTCATTGTTGCCTTGAATATACCGAGCTTCCTGTTGGTACAGGGAACTATCGATTTGCTGACTAATCTTTTTATCTGATCATTATAGATTGTAACTCTCAGTCTATAACCTTTACACACACTGCTATTGTGGTTAAATAAAACACAATACAAAATAATTAACATGTTCCCATATTGATATTCCTCTTCCAGGCAAGAGCAGAAGTTAAGACTTGGATTTGACAACTGGACATTCATATTTTTAGAGAAAAGTATAAATAGAAAATGAATATACAATCTTTAGTTCCTTAATATAAATTACTCAGGAAGAAATAGTATGTAGCCTTGGGGAAATCAACAGCTTCTTCAATTGGATTGCTTCTGTCACTGTATGGACACAGTCTTGTTTGATGTCCTCCTACCATTTGTCTTGTATGGAGTCTTTTATCTAAATCCAAAGTAATGCAGTCATCAGGGCTGCAATTCAATAATGGCTCCACAGGAGCTGTCATCCACAGTTTGCTATTCATCTTGTAAAAGGCTTTGAGTTTTCAAAGTACCAACTAAGGTTGGCATTTCAATGCCGGGGACAGAGCACTTAAAGTTCCTTTGTGTTCACAAGAAAGGGAGTGAAACTGAGAATGGGGGAAGATTAAATGGCCAACCTGCTACTCTACCTGACTACCTAGGGGTAACCCCAAGCTACCTAAGGGAGTGAAGATATTAGGTGATCTGACCTACTCTGTAATGGGACATTATGATGAATGGGGGACTTATTGAGTGGTGTTTGGTTCATACTGAGCTTTACTGCTATAATTAAGAGGCAACAAATTTATGGAAATTGACCAAAAAAGGGAAAGTTAAAAAAATTAAAAACACAGTGACAAGGAAGAGAATAATTCCTTGATATATTTATAGAATCAAAGCATTTTAGAATTAAGAACATCTTTTGTGGCTTTAGAGATGGATAAGCTGAAGCTGAAACTGTGAATTAATTGCCCCCAAGTTATCATATGTGACTATTGTTCTGTGAACAGGTTGGACTTGGATTATCATCACTGGAATTGAATGTTGAGCATTCTCACCAGAAGTAGGGATATTTCTCTCTTCCATTCAGATTCAATTTCTAAGTTCTTCTATGACCATGATATGTCCATTAAAAATGGCTAGCCTAGGAAAGCATGGCGTAAAAATCTATGCAATGATCAAGGAATTAAATCAAATACAACTTTACAGACCCTGACACTCAATGACCCCTGAGTGTAGAGGAGGTTGGAGACACTTACCCAATACTGAAGCCACCTAACTCCTGCACTAATTCACTGTAATTCTGGCCTTCTGCTTGCCCTTCTGGAATGAGGCTGAGAGGAACTGCAACATAACAAAAAGAGTTCAGAGTAGTAGTGAAGACCTAGATTCTAAGTCCACCTCTGTTATAATGATCAACCGTGTGATATTGGACAAGTCATTTGGTTTCTAGGCCTCAAATTCTATCTAAATAGTGAGAGATCTAGAACATAAGATTTCAGAGGTACTTATTCCCAAACACACTATGATCCCGTAAGCATAATAGGGGTTGGCTATATTTTCTGTACAGGTCATCGGTCCATCTATTCTTTCATGCAACATCATCAACAATATCAACAACTATGTGTTTAATTCTTATTTGTAAGATTCTGTGCCAGTGACTGAAAATACAACAGGTTTTCAAAGCACTTGCCTCCTAGATTACAATCTATTACAAGCGGCTGATATTTTATCTATTTTATCTCTTTATTTATCAATCATGGCACCACTTGTAAATTTACAATTGTGATCTGTGCTAAAACTGTGAAAAATGCATCATGTCATGAAATTGTCTTAGCCAAAAAGTCAGAGAAATATTCCTTAAAGATGTAAAACTTAGCAGAGTTAAGAAGGCTGCTGAGGTGATCTTGTTTGCCATGATCAATCTAATCTCCATTCTGAAAATAATGAAGAATTATGGAAAGATTTTAAACAGGAGGTAGCATATATATCCACTTTGGCACCAGATTTGGGAAAGACCATCTTGCTATAAGAATAGAGAATAAGTTAAGGGAGAGCAAAACTAGAGGCAAAATTCATCTTCTTCATAAGATAAGACAAGTGGAATTAATTTTCAGCAGGAAAATTAGGAAAAACAACAGTGCTTGACCTTGCAATACCAAGAATTAGGGAAGTACCTCAAATCTACCTCTCAGGTAGACATAAGAGCATCATTTTCTTGCAGTTGTGACCATGTTAGAGTCATTGTTTTTGATTTTTTTAATCAAATGGAAAATGTGAATTTAAAGAGCTACAAGTTGACTTTAAAAAAGAAAAATTTCTTCATCCTTCTCCTCATGCATGATTTAATGGTGGATGGGATGCCATGGGAGCAGATATTAATATCTGTGGCACTAATAAACAATTCTGATGAATTCTAAAGCTGAATCATTACTTTATAATGGTTGGGCAAAAATAAGCATCCCATGAAATTTTACCAGTCCTGCAGTATGGTCCATAATCTGTGAAATGTTATTTTGTAAACACGTTTCTCAGAAAAGTCACGGGTACATGGAAAATCCTGACTGATCATTTCAAAGACTGTTCATGGTGACTGATATATTACTAAAAAGGAGGGATATCCAGGAAGATTCAAAATATTCCTTCAGAGTAACTTCTTTTTTTTTTTTTTTTTTAAATGTTTTATTTATTTCTAGGAGAGACAGCGTGAGCAGGGAGGGTCAGAGAGAGAGGGAGTGACAGACTCTGAAACGGGCTCCAGGCTCTGAGCTGGCCAGTCAGCACAGAGCCCGACGCGGGGCTCGAACCCACGAACCGCGAGATCATGACCCAAGCGAAAGTCGGACGCTTAACCGACTAAGCCACCTGGGCGCCCCTCCTTCAGAGTAACTTCTAAGATGTCCTATCATATTCATAGTTACAGCGGGGAAGATTATTTTGGCTTGAAACTCCTCTCCAATTTTATTATTCACAAGTCTTCTCACCTATATATTCATATTCCTAAATTGGTTTTCTCAGTGTTCTAGAATGAGCTCCATGTGATTTCATCTTCACCTTTTACATCAGCTCATGCTTGTGTCCCTCCTTTCTCTCGTAAGCTCTTATATAACACCTGTTGGCTTATAATACCCTGCATGATTTCTATATAAATCATATATAAATTTATATATATGTCATTCTCATAGCACCCAAAGGGAAAAAATATCACCTAAAAGAATAGATAATAAATATTTGCTGATTGGTTAAAATAATGTCTATCAAAGAAATTTTCAAATCCTTCAAAAAGATGAGATGAAATACCTCCAATATAGTCAAGTTCTCATCATGATATTGCCAAAGAAAGTGATTGACTTTCACTAATTTTTCTAAACCATGGCCAAATCTAGTAGATGCTTCCTAGTATAAGGATTTCTAATATCAAGAGTTAATATGGTGATCAGAAAAATAAAAATATAACAAGAATTATAACTTGACCAAAAATCTCTACTGCTATTCAAGGCATTCATTCAGTAAATATAAGCATACATTAGTAAATATTAGTAAACTAATATTTTGGACACTATTGGGGGACTTCATGGTATTAACTTAAAGTAAATAAAACTGAAGAGACAGGCCCACTCAGCCTTCCTCAGACTCATCAAATTATAGATTCCATGATTTTATTTGAAAATTCCAGGACAAAAGAAATATATGGAACTTTAAATTAATTCATTCACCAAAATAGCAGTGGTTAATCCATATCAGGTCTTCCAGATTTCTTAGGTCAAGTCATTAATTAAATCCTCTTCAAAATGCAAGAGTCTCTACATTAGGCTCACTGTATTCCAATTAAAGTTCCCTCTCTTGAGTGGAGGTGAAGGGTAAAGTAACCCTACCTCTCACCCTTGAGGGTTGCATGGGACTATAACACAGTGCTTCCTTACTGTAAGTAGTTCAGTATTTGTTTAGTCTCATATCTCACTTTATTACCTGATCTGTACCACTATAACTCTTAACCAAAACCTCTGTTTTAACAAATTAGCATCTTCAAAAATTCCTTTTAACTAATATATTTTCTTCCTCAGATCCCACTGTTACTTTGTATTTGGAAGCTCCAATCAACAGGAGAAAAGCTGGGGAAAAACAATGAAGTCCAGAAGAGGCATGGAAAAGGGAAAAAAGAAAAGACAGCAAATAATAACAAGAAGAAGCCCTGAGATAACCAGCTCCACAGAAAATATATGATCACCATTAATTTAAGGGGAGAAGATATGTGTCAACTCAGTGAATTAGGTCATCATTTCTCAAACGTTTTAATCTCAGAACCCCTTTAAACTTTAAAAAATTAATGAGAATTCCAAAAACATTTTGTTTATGTGCATTATATCTATCAATATTTACTGTATTAGAAATTAAAACAGAAACTTTTAAACACTAGAAGATATGTGTGCATTCCTTTAACCACCAAAGCAATGACATCATCGCATTTCATGTGGCTTCTAGAAAACTCTGCAACCATTATGAGAAAGTAGGAGTAAAAAAAAGTAAATAATGTTACTATTAATATGAAAATAGTTTTGACTTCATTGTGCTCTTGAGTCAGAAACCCAAAAGTTTCCACAGACACTATTTTAAAAACCACTAAACTAGGTGGCCAATGACTAGTATTACTTTATTTTACGAGGTGCCTTCAAAAATACACACTTGAATTTCAACTTCTCACAGGCAAACTTTCAACTCAGGCAACTGCTTATGCATATAAACCTTTCCAAAACTTTCAGCTCAAATGAAGAATCAATCCAATGAAGGAAAAAATTAGCCTGTCCATTTTTAAGTAATTTGATATAACATATATCTAAATCCAATTGTCTTTCCTATTAAACACTATTCATTAGCCATATTTATCTGAGGAAAAATGTCAAATATAATTTTGCTCATTTATATTGGCATATAATCTATATTTATTGATAGATCAATAACATAACACTAATTTATTTTTCTCTCTTGAACAATGTCTGAAAATTATTCATATCTGCAAAATAAAATAAGGTTTCAATCTAGACTCCCTCCAACGGCATTGGGAGGTATTACCTTGAAGATGATCACATAGTATCACTGTCTTAGTTAAAGCACCAAGCTTGCGGGAGCTTTCCTCAGTAAGGAGACCTTCCTTTTTGAAATATCTCAGAGAATATACCAAGTATCAATATATCTGATGCAGATAGTTTGTTAAGATATTCTTTAAAACTTATTCTTTAGGAGTGCCTGGGTGGCTCAGTCAGTTAAGCATCCGACTTTGGCTTGGGTCATGATTTTGAAGTCTGTGGGTTTGAGCCCTGCATCAGGCTCTGTACTGACAGCTCAGAGCCTGAAGCCTGTTTCAGGTTCTGTTTCTCCCTCTCTCTCTGCCCCTCCTCAGCTCGTGCTCTGTCTCTCTCTGTCTCAAAAATAAATAAACGTTACATTTTTTTAAATTGTTCTTTAAAAATTATCACTTCCCTACTTTGTTAATAAGAATACTTTCCCCAAGGGAGGGATTTAACAAAAGTTCCCAAATGTCCAGAGTGGCAAAGATAATGGTCGAAATTGAGATTCGGTGCGTCTTTTGTAAGGGTGCAAGGACAGGCTTGGGAAGCCTGGTGCCAGATGAAATTCTAAGGGATTTTTACTGCATGTTGGAGAAGGAACAGTGTCAGCCAGAGGGGGAGCCCAGCCAGCAGGGGGAGACAGTGAGCTCCTCACCTAGCATGGCCCTATGAAGGGAACAGAGACAAAACTCACTAGCAGTGGACCAACGCCAGATGCAGCCAACACCAAATTACCGGCCTTTTCTGCAAGAATAATAGGCAAATCCTCCTACGGAGCTTAGAGAGAGACACGAAGGAGAGGAGAATCCTAACTTAGAGACTTCATCTAAAATGGAAGCTCCCAGATTGACTATGAATTGACAAATTTCAGCTTTCAGTCAACAGGAGAAATAGGGCCTTGAGAACTAACTTTATTTCAGTTTTAGAGAAATAAAAATGTCTTGCATTTATAGAATATTGTGACAATGAATTTTATACTTGTTACATGAAAATATAAAATTCTGGCTCAGAACAGACCCATGGAGAGCAAAATACTGTTTAATGCGAACAAACCTGAGTGTGAGGCAATCACACCTACAGTTTATATTATTTTTGTATTTAAATATTTGTTATTATCTGTCGCTTCCTCCACCACCTCCATCCGAAGAGTAAACCTTGTGAAAGTGAAGAGTTTTTGCTTTCTTTTCTTTTTACCCTGTGCCTCAGTGCACCAGGGCTGGTGGGGGCTTCTACAAGCCTGATATGGCTTGTAGTCTACCTTTTTAAGGGGAGGGGAATGCAGATTTGTAGTTCTCTCATCCTTCTGACCTGGTGAGCTTCCTGGCAGCTCCATTTAGTGGAGTTCTAGTGGGGACTCTTTTACATGCTAGCTGTACTTTTAAACCCAAGCCATGTTTCTGCACCCAAGGCCAGAGGGATCTGTCCCTGACCCTTAGTACCATCTTCCCCACTGCCCTTCGCAGCCTGCCTTCCATACTGTGTGTGTGTGTCTCTCTCTCCTACAGTTCTCTTTCGCTGGTGTCTCTGCCTTTCATCATACAGAACTTATTCCCAGGGCCCTCAGTTCTTTTTCAGGCAGAATTATTCTATAAATAGGTATAATTTGGTGTGTTCCCTGGAGGAGGTAAGTTCAGGGTCTTCCTAGGATCCCATGTTGGACCAGACACTTCCCCTTTTCCTTTGAGAGAGAGACAGAGAGTGAGAGAGCTTGCATGCAGCAGAGGAGGAGGTAGCAGAGGGAGAAAGAAAGATCATCCTAAGCAGACTCCATACCCAGCTCAGAGGCGCAGGCGGGACTCCATCTCAAGATGGCAAGATCATGACCTGAGCCACCCAGGTGCCTCCCTCTTTTTTTTTAATTGAATTGCAGGTTTCAGGTGGAGAATATGGTGATTTGACAATGATATACATGACACGGTGCTTACCACAAGCGTAATCACCATCTGTCACCATACAAAGTTATTCCCTATGTTGTATTTTTCATTCTGTGACTTATTTATTTCTCACCTAAAGTTTGTACCTCTTACTTTCCTTCACCTGTTTTGACCATCACCCACCCCACCCCCACTCTGACAACCACCACTTTGTTTTCTCTCTTTAAGACACTGTTTTTCACTTATTTGTTTGTTCATTTGCTTTGCTTCTTAGATTGCACATATAAGTGAGATCAGATTATATTTGTCTTTCTCTGACTTATTTCATGTAGCATAATACCCTCTAGTTCTGCCCATGCTGTCACAAATTGCAAGATCTCATTCTTGTTTATGGCCGAATAATAGTCCATTGTGTATATATACCACATCTTTCTAACTGTTCATCCATCTATTGATGGACACCTAAATTAAACCAGGGAGTTTTTTATCCTTTGTTTATTATAAGATTCTAGTGCCTGGTACATATTAAAGGATAAAAAAAAAATATTTGTTGAATGAATGACTGAATGATTTGGCAAATTCACTAATCAGAATCTCCTGAGAAGCTTTTTAAAGTACAACTATCTTTCTCCAGCCCCAGAGTACTTCTAGAGTGGGCCCGGAGTCTGTGTTATTAACAAGTTCTCCAGATGACTGTGATGCACTTGAAGTTCAAGGATTATTGTTGGACAGGGCTGGTGGATAAGGAACACATAGGAAACTGGGTTAAGGGTGTGGAGTTTCATGGAAATACGGTTGGAAGAGAGGACTTAATGTGTACTTGGCACTGAATCTCATAAAGTTACCTATAGCCGGTCTTTGTTGTAATTTCTATCTTACTGAATTATTTGTGATTTTTACATTTCCATATGTCTGATAAAATGGTGCCTTAGGTACCACATATTTTAAAGGTGAATCTCTGCATTTTGACATTCTTTTTCATATTTCCAATAATTTTTCTTTTTCTTTTCATTTTCTCTGGGATATCATTATATCTTCACTTGAAGGTCTCATAGGTTTCTCAAAATTAACATGTCTTTTATATAATTTTTCATGCCCATCTGGCCCCAAATTAATATTTTATAGAAAACCTAACACTTCACAGCAGTTATCATAATTTGCTATTATATTATATCATCTGTTTGTTATTTTTAAATTTTATTTTATTATGATAAGTACACTTTTTAATTTCTTTAATGTTTTATTTGTTTCTGAGAGAGAGAAAGACAGTGTAAGCAGGGGAGGGTCAGAGAGAGGGCAAGATATAGAATCTGAAATGGGCTCCAGGCTCTGAGCTGTCAGCACAGAGCCCAATGCGGGGTTCGAACCCATAAACTGTGAGATCATGACCTGAGCCAAAGTCGGGCGCTTAACCAACTGAGCCACCCAGGTGCCCCATTATAAGTACACTTAGCATGAGATCTACTCTCTTCATTGCTAATTGTACAGTACTGATGAATGTATAATATTGTTAATTATACTACAATGTTGTACTGCAGATTGCTAGAGTTTATTCATCCTCCTTGACCAAAACTTTATGATCATTGATCTGTAACTCCCCATTTCTCCTTCTCCCTCAACTCTGGAGACCACCATTCCACTTTTTATTCTATGGATTTGATTATTTTCAGTATCTCATATAAGGAGAATCATGCAGAATCTGTCTTTCTATGACTTATTCACTTTGAACCTGTCTTTGGATTCATCCATGTTGTTACATATTGTAGAATTCTTTCTTTTTCTAAAGCTGGAAAGTATATTCTATGTATACATCACATTCCCTTTATCTGTTCATCTATTGATGGACACTAAGGTTATTACCACATCATGGCTATTGTAAATAGCATTGTAGTGAACAAAGGAGTGCTAATTCCTTTATGAGACCCTGATTTCAATCACTATTTTTAATTTTTTGAAGGACCTCCATAATGCTTTCTATAGCAGTTGTACCATTTTGAATTTCCAACAAAAGTGTCCAAGGGTTCCAATTTCTCCACATCCATGTCAACAATTGTTGAGTTTGATCAGTGTCTGCTATTTATGTCTGTGTTCTACACCAGAAGGTAAACTTTATGAGGGGCCCTCACTGACTAGTGTTTCTGTTAACCCAGACTTGTGTCCGGTATGTAACTGACTCTCAGTAATATGTGATGAATGAATACACTGGGGAAGGAATAATTGAAGATAGATCCTGAACAATAGTTTGTGCATAAATAGTGCAATGCAGGTACTCCAAGCCACAGCAAACAACTGCAGCAAAAGCATAGACCCAAGAGTTCCCAGAACAGTGATGTGCTCTTGAGGCATGGCTTCCTGGAGTGGAAGGGACCGTGTGTCAGACACTGGGAGATCAGGCTGGAGAGGGGTCGAAATGTGGACTCCCTTAATGAGAAGACAGAAACCATTAAACTTAAGCCCTTAAGTGAAGGACTAACAAGATGAAAGCAGGATCATGGAAATATCAGTCTGGCAGATAACACAGAGTGGACGGCCTTGGAAACCACCCTTTAGGGCCCATCTTCCCTCTTCCTTGAAGCACCAGAGGCAGAGTTAACTGTCTTGTGCTCAGCAATTCACTTTTCCACTCACCCCCATACTAGCATTCTACACGGGGTTACCTGATTCCTGGCTATTTCAAGTCTGCAAGGGGCCACTAAAATGAGTCTTCTTAAACCCCGATATTCACAAGTGTGTGAAAATACATTAGACATTAGGTAACATTAGATTCAATTCCCAGGAAAATGCGGATTTGAAAATATGCAAATTACAAATTGATTGACCACTTCTTCCTACTCTTAAGTCATAATAGCAGGTTGACTCTGACACGCAATCTCTGAAACATGGTGAGGAACCTGTAAGTAGACACAAAAGGAAACAAAAGAACATGCACCAGTTGCTGTGGACTCTGTTGCTTCAGTTGGAGGATCCAAAGTGCCACTTCATATTGCTTTTGAGACAATGAAGAAGTGGAAATAATATGAAAGGTTTATTTACATTTTATGCATATTAACTCAACTAATCCTCACCTCAACTCCAATAGTTTCTATTTCAACCCCCATTTTACAGAAAAGGAAACTAAGGTTCACCACACTAAACAACGCATCCATGTCACACTGTGCGTGCCATGAACCACTGTACTGTCTTGGTGGCTGAGTGGACATCGTGCCCTAAATTTTAAGAGGTGTGAGCTTTAAAAAGTGTCCTTGTGTATCCTGTATCTTTCTGATGTTCCTATGGAGCTGAGGAAACTGAGACTTAGGGAAGATGAGTGACTTGTCTAAGGTCATATTACAATTGAGGAAACTGAGGCTTAGGGAAGATGAGTGACTTGTGTAAGGTCACACAGCTTGAAAGTAGCAAAGGTATATTTGAAATCTGGCGTGCCTGTTTATTCCAGATTTTGCTGTGTTTTCTTTTTTCCCCTATGCCCTATATGTTATCCTTGGTGTGATTGCCCTCCCCATATCCAATACAGCTATAGGAGAAGCAATGTCCCCAGTTTAAAAAAATATTAGGATTGACCCAGTTCAACATCTCTCTTCTCTAGCCACAGTCTTATGGGATCTCAACCTTCCACCACAGGCTTGAATCTGGAGGAGCCAAAGACATTGAGGAACATTCACAGTAACTGTCTCTTTGTCCCAACTGTACACCCCATTCTTTTTTACTCTTTTTCACTATTGACAGTGTTTAACAGAAAATGTCAACAAGCACAGCCATTTATTCTTTCCAGTGTACCAGATCAGAAGCAGAAAAAACAGAAGGAGAGCAGACACTGCCCAAGACAGATGCAAAAAAGAGGAAGCTGATGCCTGATGGTGAGGTAGAAGGAATCCAAGGAAAACAAACACCAGATGGAGAATATCTTATCTCTTAGAGATAGAATATCCTATTCTCTTAGAATTGGTAGCCTGAATCACAGAGAAAAGTTTAAATTATATCTATATACACTCTTCTGAGGAAGTCAAAGAGGTGAATAATTCATTTTTATAATTATTTTTATTAAAAATAGTTTACAAAAAGTGTCACTTGAAAACTTTATGTAGAAAATTGATTTTTCTAACAGAGAGAGCACAAGAGAGAGGGGCAGAGGGAGAGAGAGAATCCCAAACAGGCTTCATGCTCCCCACGGTGCCCAAGGCAGGGCACAGTCCCATGCCCTTGGGATCATGACCTGAGTCAGTTGATGCTCAATCAACTGAGCCATCCAGGAACCCCAAAAATTGATATTTAACTTTAAAAAGGATAGGCCAATAGAGTCCTAACTGCTACCTGCTCTCACCCTTATTGAAGTCTGCAAGGTGATGCCTCTGACAGAATCCAAGTGGACATGATTACTTTCTCTACCCTTTCTGCTTTCAGATGCTCTTTATAAATCCCTACCTCCAGTGCTTTTTTGCTGCCTATTTCATGCTATCATCAAAACTAGTGCATTATACAGGGTGCCTCAGTGGCTCAGTCAGTTAAGCATCCAACTCTTGGTTTTAGCTCAGGTCATGAACTCATGGTTCATGAGTTCAAGCCCCACATTGGGCTCTGAACTAACAGTGCAGAAACTGCTTGAGATCCTCTCTCTCTCTCTTTCTCCCTCGCTCATACTTTCTCTCTCTCAAAATAAATTAAATTAAAATAAACTAAAATGGAAGGTAAAGGTATTTTCATTTTATATTTCATAATTGTTTTCTAATATGTAAATATTAATGTAATTTTTAAAGCTTTAAAATGAAACCGACTTTGAAACATATTTTAAAAGACTGTTGCATGGGGCGCCTGGGGGGCTTAGTCGGTTGGTCGTCCGACTTTCGCTTAGGTCATGATCTCGCAGTTCGTGGGTTCGAGCCCCGCGTAGGGCTCTGTGCTGACTGCCAGCTCAGAGCCTGGAGCCTGTTTCAGTCTGTGACTCCCTCTCTCTCTGACTCTCCCCTGCTCACACTGTCTCTCTCTCTCTCTCTCTCTCTCTCTTAGAAATAAATAAAAATATTAAAAAAAAAAGACTGTTGCATACTTCTAATATTTAGGTCAAGAATACATAAGCATTTCTTGAATATATTACTTTTGCAAAGTAATACATATACATTATAAGATGTATATACATTATACTATTACATATGGGAATATATTATATGAGGGTAATACATGCACATTGTCAAAAATTTAAAAAATACAGAGTAACAAAAGAAGAAAATAATACTATCATTTAAGAAATAACCATTGATAATATTTTTTATCTTTTTTATCTTTGTATCTTTTTTCTTTTCTTTTTTTTTTGTTGTAAAAACAATGTGACATCTACTCTTTTAACATGAAATCAACAAGTTTTAAGTGTACAATACATTGTTGACTATAGGTACAATGCTATATAACAGATCTCTAGAACTTACTCTACTTACATACTAAAAATTTATGCTTCTTTATTAGTAACTCCCCAAGGAATATGTTTTTAAACTGATATTTTATCTACTAATAACTAAAGATTTGTTTTCACAAACTATTTTTTAAGTTTTCAGTAATATTATCTATTCCTAGTATACAACTGAAATCCTAAGACACTTCCTGTCAGTAGAAAAATCACCTATCTTTAAAGAATTACCTTCTCATGATTCTTTTGAAAAGCATTCAGTATCAGACATTTTTCCTTCACAAAACAAAACTGGACTTTTTTATTTCTTAGTGATCTCTGGAACTGTGCTCACCAATACCTGGTTCTTCTTCCATCCCAAACCTCATCTATTCTGCAACTGGAAGAATTCATGAGAGCACATCTGGCCAGTGGCTGTGGTCAGATTGGACATGAGAAGTATAAAAAAAAATTAGTCAATACCTTTCCAGCTGTCTCTTCCTTTACCATGCTGACTGAATGGATCACGTATTCCAGATGATATAGGTAGACGATGACGGAATCTTGGGCAGCCTGGATGGCTGCTTTAGTGAGAGGAGGACAACTGGCCTTTAGCTGAAGCCCCAGGAGACCATTAAGTATTAGTCTGCGAAGGCAAATTGACTTCTTTCCTTGGATCTGGAAAGATGATTGTATGTAACATCCTTGGCAGAAATGAAAAAAAGTGGAGTTGTGAAAGTCAGCCCTACAATGTTGTCAGACTTGCTATAGACTTTGCCTGAGTAAGAAATAAACTTCATGGAGTTAGCCACTGATTTTTTTTTTGGATTTTTTATTTTGCCATTAGAGAATAATCACTTCTGTCCTACGACTGTTGTTTTAGGAAAATCTTACCTTGAATACCGTTTAAAATCATCTCAGTTTCCAGCAATTGCACTCCTAGGAATTTACCCAAAGGATACGGGAGTGCTGACGCCTAAGGGCACAGGTACCCCAATGTTCATAGCAGCACTCTCAACAACAGCCAAAACATGGAAAGAGCCTAAGTGTCCATCAACAGATGAATGGATCAAGAAGATATGGTTTATCTATACAATGGAATACCACATGGCAATGAGAAACAATGAAATCGGGCCATGTGTAGCAACATGGATAGACCTTGGGGGTGTTATGCTGAGCGAAATAAGTCAGGCAGAGAAGGACAAATATCATATGTTTGCATGTATAGGAGGATTAGGAGGAGCTTAATGGAGGACCATGAGGGAGAAGAAGGGGAAAAATAGTTGGGGAGAGGGAGGGAGGCAAACTATGACAGACTCTTGAATGCTGAACCAACTGAGGGCTGATGGAGGTCGGGGGGAGGGGAAGGGGAGTGATGGACATGGAGGAGGGCACTTGTGGGGATGAGCAATGGGTGTTATATGGAAACCAACCTGACAATAAACTATTTAAAATTTTTTTTTAAAAATAAAATTGTCTCAGTGTGAGGAGTACCAAATCAAATTCCTTCATATGCAGATAATTTAATTCTTCACATTACATCTTTAAATGGATAAAATATATCAATTTTCTCAATGCTTAAAGGCCCATAGACTACCTTTCTAGCCCTTTATATTCTTATGGTTCTTATTTGTATTATTCTATTTATATTGCATTTTTCCTCTTGAGATGTACTTCAGTAATATTTAGATAATTCTTCCAATTCCAGGCTGAAATGGAACATCTGCAATGGTCATAAATATGGCATATGACTCTGAATTTCCATTCAACATAATTTCTAAAGATACAATCATCCCAACTCCCTCTCTTCTTCAGGCAGAGTCCCAAGTATCTCATGTGATTTTCTTGGCATCCACTCAAGTACTGATAAAGCTACTAGTGCCAACCTCATCCCTACCTGCCACCCTGAATCTGCTGCTTTTCTGCCTTGCAACTTGACCTTGACATTGCCTCTGGAATGTGACATTGTTAGTACTTCCCACATTGCTATCACTCTCTCTGTCAGTGCCAATGCTCCTCGTTTATATAAAGGAGGTGCTTCTACCTATCCCCTTCCCAGTATTAACAAAATATGCCAGGAGAAAATTCAACCCAATAGTTTGGGCTAACTCACAAGAGTGTCTTTAATGTGACTTCATTAGCAATAACCTTTATCCTAAGACTGGGAAATATGGCTTAATTCTAATTTCCACTGGATGACAGGGCTTAGATTTCTGGCAATGCAGAGTGTATCACTCCAGATAGCCTAAAAGATCATGGCAGAACTTAGCTTGCGTTAGTGGATCCAGCTAAGAGAATGAGGTGGAAAACTGATAAGGGAAAATCAAAGTGGGAAGAGAAGAAGATGAGACATATTATTTTGAACATAATCAGTCTGAGGTACTATGACGAACAAGAAAAGAGGAACACTGCTCAGTGATTTAGAAAAACAGGAATAAAAGATACAGATTCAGTAGTCAGCAACATAAACAACTCTGCAGGAGTAGATATACAAGAATATTCAAAAAAGCTGACTAATTACAAAGAAGTGCCATACCTGAAAATATGGTTAACTTGATAGTAGGAATTTTTTTCTGTTACAAAACATCTAATATTGAATCATAAAATATAATCATCTGGAAGTACATAGCTAATCTTGCAAATAAAAAGAGATGACTCTGAGGGGACAAGATCATAAAGGAAGTTGAAAACAAGGAAACAAGTAGGTGATGAAACTATATGTACCCTGACTGCATGTATAAATCTCTTCTCACCCAGCAAGCTGTGTGTCAATGACATTGGGCCCACTCAGGGTAAAGGTTTAGAGCTGGATGACACAGCCCTCAAAGAGCCATGTGTTCAGTGAAAGTGTTGACCATAAAAAAAATGTGTGCCTGAAAACAAAGAGAGAAAACACACACACACATGTACATATGGGAAGGAAACATATATATGTATATATATAAAATATATATATATTTAAGTTTTATTTATTTATACTGAGGATGACAGAGAGATGCAAGTGCAGAGGGGCAGAGAGAGGGGGAAGCAGAGAATCCCAAGCAGTCTTTGTGCACTGATAGAGCAGAGCCTGACACAGGGCTCAAACCCATGAAATCACAATATCATAACCTGAGCAGAAACCAAGAGTCAATGTTCAACCAACTGAGCCACCCAGGCACCCCAGGAAACACATATATTTTAGCCCAGATTTAGATAAAAACAAAGTTTCTCCTTAATTTATAAAAATCAAGCTGTCCCTCAAGAGGAGTTGGAATTGTTATTTGTATGATATATATGATCTGACAAACTACACACACGTTAGATTAAATGATATTAAGTTAGTAGAATCCTACAGTGCCAAGCAGAAGCAAACATAGATAGTCTCTGGAGAAATTTTCCCCTGATACAGGGCTTGCAGAATTTCTGAAAATAAAACCCTAAAAATAAAACAAGAATCCATAATCCAAATCCATAATCCAAAATTAATAATACTAAGAGTGACAAGCTACCAGAATGAATGTCAGAAGAACCAACAAACAGTAGAAGCAGACTTCCCAGGGACTTCTGATAGTGAAATTCTCAGATACAAAATGTAAATAAGTATTTCTTAAAGTTATAAAACATAGAATTGAAATACCATATAAAAATTAAAAATGATCCAAATGGGAAAAAATAGAAATTTTTAAAATAAAAAATATAGTCTTTGAAATACAAAAACAACAGAAGTATTAAATATAAGATTAATTGGGGCGCCTGGGTGGCTTAGTCGGTTAAGCGTCCGACTTTCGCTTAGGTCACGACCTCGCGGTTCGTGGGTTCCAGCCCCGCGTCAGCTCTGTGCTGACTGCCAGCTCAGAGCCTGGAGCCTATTTCAGAGTCTGTATCTCCCTCTCTCTCTGACCTTCCCCTGGTCATGCTGTCTCTCTCTCTCTCCCCTAGAAATAATAAAACATTTTAAAATATATATATATAAGATTAATTACAACTGAAGGGAGAATTAGTAAACTGGAAGGAATCAGAAAAATTACCTAAAACTCAGTAGTACAAAGAGGAAAAGTTTTCAAATATGAAAGATAGTTTTAAAAATATGGAACATAATGAGGTCATATTCATGTAAAGGAAGTCCCAGACAGAGAGAATATGGGGGGGCGGGTGGGGGGAGAGTGAGAGAGAGGAAGGGAGAGGGAAAGGCAGAGAATATTTGAGGGTTAATAGCTGTGCAATGCCCAGACTTTAATCAACAGTGTGGAAGACTAGTCAGTTGCTGTTGCCACTCAGGCTATTTTCCCACATCATTCAACGAGTTCCCAGCTAAAGAATGTAATTGGAGGGGAAGACTGCTTTCGGTTATAGTTAAGAGTAGGTGGACATTTCCCATTCTCAATATCCCTCCCAGCCTCCCTCCATCCTGTGTGTGTGCCTCCTCCTACCCTCACTCTCTCTCTCCTCACCAAATATGATGAGTTGATGACCCCATGTTAAACGTGAAGGAACCTGGATTCCTCAGTACTTGCTTAGAAGACAATAGCCCAGGAAAGCCATTAACCCAGGATCACCTGCATTGAAGTTTGAATGAGCAAGAAATAAAACTTACTGTATGTTAAACCAATGACTCTGGGGTCTTTTTGTTATAGCAGCTAGTATTAATTACCCTAACTAATACACAGAGAATCAGAAAACCCCGTGAATCCTAAGAATGATGAGTAAGATGATGCATATTTACATGCATCAGACTAAGATACTAAAAGTAAATCCAAAATGAAGAAAATCTTAATAGAAACTAAGTTTTACATATTCTTTCTTTAATATATCTCTCAAAGTTGACTGCTTTTTCCTGTCTCCACCACAAATACCTAAGTCAAAATGTCCATTACCTTTCCCATAAAACACTGAAGAAACCTCCTGACTGGTCTCCCCATCCTGCACTCCTACCCTGCCTCTAATTCTTTCCTACCTGTCAGAAAGTGGGGTGTTTCAGAAGTGAAATCCATTATTACCATACTTCTGCTATAAAATTTGAATGGAATTCCATTTCTCTTGAAATGTGGTTTGGACTCTATAGCATAATTTTCAAGTCTTTCAGCAATATGACCATGCCTACCTTGCCAATTTCATCTCTTGTTAGACTGTCTCTAGCCATGTCAGACTTACTTCGTGTCATTTAGTGAATGATTCTCTCATCTCCAGATGTTTTCATATTCTGTTTATTTACCTGGAATATTTTCATTTTCACCTAAATATGTTTTACACATCCTTTCATCAGAGAAGCTTCCTCAGATAACAGTGATTAGTTTTAGTCTGAGCTTCTACTTTTGAAGCCTTTTTTGGTAATAATAATGGTTGTTTTATTTCTATCTTGGAATTGAGGCTTAGTTTATTCCGTAGAAATTAGGGTTATGAATTTCTTGGTGGCAGTATACTGAATATATTTGTGGTGCATAGTAGATGCTTAGTAACTCTTTCTAGAATAAGATGAAGTAATTGAATACATGAATGAATGAACAAACCAAAATAATGTGAGGCAATGTTTCAGGAAATTTCTGCTTGTTTTAAAGATGATTATTGGATACTAGACTGGTATTTGATTCAGGTGTCTATCAAAAAATAATCAAATGTTAGCAATTAAAGTTTAAAAAAAAAACACAAAAATCTCATCATCCTTAGTTTACTCTAAGCATTAATAGACCTCAGTACACAGAATTGGGCATATCACAGAACTTGATTTTGTAATAATTAGTATATATATGGTCCTCATTTATTTTTTTCTTGTTTGTTCACTTGTTCATTTATTCATCTATTCATGCATCCAGTTCATCCAGTTGTAGTGGCATTATAATAAACACTTGTAAACACACATAAGAATTAAAAAACTCCCATGCCCTCCTGCCCCACTCTCTGATGTAAGAACTATCCTAGGTCTTGTGTTCATTCTTTTGTTTTCTAAAACTATGTTATTATGTACATAGATATGCCTCAATTTCATGTGTTTACTTTAGTCTTTCACTTTAACTGCTATAAAGTGTGTTAATCAGCATGTTGTCATCTAGGAATTTTTTTTGCTCAATTTCCCATTATTGAAATTCATTCATGTTTTCATATGTAGCTGCGTCTATTTATTTTCCTGCTGTTTAATATTTCATTCTATAAATATATCATAATTTACTTATTTATCCTTTCCTATTAGTGGACACTTAGCTGTGTCTAGTCTTTTGCTTTTATGAGGGTGTTTCTTCTGAGCCTCTTTTTATATGTCATTTATGGTAAATGTGAAAATATTTTTCTTGGTTCTATATGTAAGAGAGGAAGTGCAGGGGCCATAAGAGACAATGAAAATGTTATGAAATGTACTTCCTTATGATCATTTTATAACTTTCTTTGCTTTCTAATATTATAAAATATTCAATATCAAAATGGTCCATTTACAAGTTAGTGAGTTTCCTGCTTTTGAAATGTTCAAAGACTAATTTAATATTCACCTGATAGGCTTTCTTCTCTGGGCAAGGGATGGGGCCATTCATCATTCATTCAACAAATGTAACTTAGCAGCATGTTAGGAGTTGAGGATGTACCAAGGATCAAGATAAGCATAGATGCTGCTGCCTTGGAGCAAGACCCTAATAGTCAATTATTAATGTGATAAAATGCCATGAAGAAGTTTAGAAAGTTATAGAGTGAAGAACAGAAATGCCTATTCTGGTCAGAAGATGGGAAGGATAAAGGAGAATGTCTCCTGTAGAAGGATCCCAAAAGCTTAAAACTGAATTAGACGTAATAAAACTCACCCAAGAGTGAGAGAGTTGGTGGAAGAGGTCTTCCTGATAGAGGAAGTAGCTTGGGAGGATATTGCCTTAGACTTCTGCCTGTATTTCTTCTCTCCCAAGGCTTAAATATATTCTGGGGTCAAAGGCAGAAATTAGTGCCTCAACCCTCTTACACTGTTAGTGGGAATGCAAACTGGTGCAGCCCCTCTGGAAAACAGTGTGGAAGTTCCTCAGGAAAATAACAATAGAACTCCCCTATGACCCAGCAATAGCACTGCTAGGAATTTACCCAAGTGATACAGGAGTGCTGATGCATAGGGGCACATGGATCCCAATGTTCATAGCAGCACTCTCAACAATAGCTAAAACATGGAAAGAGCCTAAGTGTCCATCAACAGATGAATGGATCAAGAAGATGTGGTTTATCTATACCATGGAATACTACATGGCAATGAGAAACAATGAAATCTGGCCGTGTGTAGCAACATGGATGGACCTTGAGGGTGTTATGCTGAGCGAAATAAGTCAGGCATAGAAGGACAAATATCATATGTTTGCACATATAGGAGGATTAGGAGGAACTTAACTGAGGAACATGGGGGAGAAGGGGGAAAATGGTGGGGGGAAAGGGAGAGAGGCAAACTCTTGAATGCTGACAAAAACTGAGGACTGATGGATGTGGGGGGGGGATGGGCATGGAGGAAGGCACTTGTGGGGATGAGCACTGGGTGTTATATGGAAACCAACTTGACAATAAATTATTTGTAAGAAAAAAAAAAAAGAAAGAAAGAAATTAAGTGCCTCAAACAGCCATCTTTATGTTCTCCCTATCTTTCTTTCTCCCAGCCAGGGCTCTCCTCTGCCAAAGGAACCCAAAGATATATCAGCTTCTAATGATGGAAAGAAACTACACATCAGTTCACCAGGCAAGATCACAAGGCCCCTCAGCTGGGGGCTCCTATTGCGATTAAAACATAACGTGATAGGGCTCAGTCAATTAAGCGTCAGACTTTGGCTCTGGTCATGGGCTCACGGTTTGTGGGTTCGAGCCCCACATCAGGCTCTGTGCTAACAGCTCAGGGCCTGGGGCCTCCTTCGGATTCTGTGTCTCCCTCTCTCTCTCTCTCTGCCCCTCCCCTGCTCATGGTCTGTGTCTGTCTCAAAAATAAATAAACATCAAAAAATTTTAAAAACACAACGTAATAGCTATCGAGCATTTCTGAGAAAGGAATGAAGAGTTCAGAAAACATATGGGGAAGTGGGCCTTGCAGAATATTGATTCTTACATGAGAGCTGAATACCTCTAAACTATAAAATGAATAAAAGGATAATAATGAAGATGTTAGGGTTTTCTCTACTGGCATTGTATTCCAATATTTCTAATCTAACATACATATCCCCACTTATTCTGGGTACTCATTCTACATTTTTTACTTTTGAGTTGTTTTCAATTCAATTCACTGTGAAACTAAAAGGTTGTGAACTTATTATAGAAACTTTTTTTTTTTTGGCCCTCACATCAGACAAAATCAATCAATAATTAACAATACTATTTGTGAGCCAAATAGATATTTATTACTATTCTACGGTCTAAAATAACCAGGCAAATAAATGATGCTCTATCTGAGCCCCCAGAATATTCATCTTGGGTATATTTATTTGCACATGTGCATATTATTTTATTTAAATACTTTATATACTATATAAATATATACCTAATTTATTATACATTAATATATGTACTTTTTTCTACCCAGATTATTTATATATAACACTTTCTCTTCTGAGACCTTAATTTGGAAAATTAAATTTCTTCTTTTCCATTATAAAGCCTATGCATGGCCTTCTAATATTCTTTGTGAAAACTATTTGACAATAACAAACTTGTTCTCCTTTAATCCTTGGGACAAACAGTAATTTCTATTTATTTAAGTCTTAGTTTTCTGACTATTAATGTGCAAAGGGTCATATTGTGAAATAAAGGCTTAACAAATGGCCTGTTTGGAATATCAATGAGTTACTTTTAGTCACCACAAAGAAAATGCAAAGATTCTTTTAAAAAGTAAATACTAAACTGTCACAGAACTCATTTGGAGAAAAAGAAATAAAAGAATATTCATTTGAAACTGGCTGGCATACTGCTTGTTTTAAGGCATGGCAGGGCAGTTATAAATCTGGAAGGAAACTTAGAGCTTCTCAACAATAAAGTCCCTTTATGACCTAGCCGTTCCATAGATAAGGAGACCGAGGCCAGGAAAATCAGTGCCAATCCAAAGTCACACAGCAACCTTGCTGCAGTCAGGCACAGAACGCATGGCTTGGACACCATCAATTGATTGCTCTTTTCCCTAAACTATGGTTTATTTCTGCTAAGCAAATTTATCCCAGCAAAAAAATGTTTATCCCAGCTTCATGGTGAAGCTGGCAAAAGATAAAGGAAATCAGGTTGGTAGAGTAGGCATAATTTTCTTGGAAATTTTTGAAGTATCTGACTACTCTACTATCACATACACACACACTCTCTTTAACATGCACTCATATTTACAAACACAGACACACATAGATGATTATAAGATATTGGAAGATGAGCCAGCCTCTTACTTTTTGTGATCCCACAGGAAAGAACCTAGTTCCTTGCACATAATTAAGCTGAACTAGAATTCTCTTAGCATAGTTTGGCATCCCTAAAGCACACAGTGTACCCGTTTTATACTGAGAGGAGATTGTATTTACACTCCTCATTTTCATTTTCTTCTGGGGTGGGTGGTTGTCAAGTGTGGGCAAAAGAGTTTAGAATTTGAAGTCAGACAAAACGGGATTAAAACCCACATTTAATTTTTCTTTTTTTCCCTTTTTTTTTTTTTTTTTTGAGACCACATGCACAGAAGCGGGGGCAGGGAGGGGTTGTGCAGAGATTCAGAAAGAGAGAGTCTTAAGCAGGCTCAATGTTCAGTATGGAGCTCAGTGCATGGCTCAATCCCATGACCCTGAGATCATGACCTTAGCTAAAATCAAGAGTTGGACTCTTAACCGACTGAGCCATCCAGGTACCCCTGTACTTAAATTTTATTATATATGTTATCTTGGGGGAATTTAATATTGTAACATTAAACATCCAGTTACCTGGAACCCTGGTCCTCAGGTAGATTATCACATACCTGGTAGGAAGGTTGCTTTGACTGTCAGCTCCCTGTCCCGATGCCTTATGTTTCTCAGGCCTTACATTTCCATGTGCAATCGCCTGACCTCTTGCTCATAGCATCTTCATCTTTTTGCTGAGGTCTTGTGTATATAACAGGCCAGAGGTGCCCAGGAATTATCTCCTTCCCCCCAGCACCTTTGATCCATTAGCAATTGCCCCTCAAACCAGTAACACATGGGCACTCGTTTATAAATAGTCCAGCTCCCTCCCCCTTCCACTGAAAAAACTCCAAGGCACATGTTTCACAATGATTCTCGGGATTCCTCAGCTAATTTAGGTTCCAGTTGCCAACAATGGTAACTTGTCTGATGATGTCCACTTTATTGGCTTTCTTCCCTCCCTGACTCATTTCTTCACTCCCCTACCAGAGGTACCTGGATTTGGCTCCTTATTAAACTATTTACACTTGAACCCTTGTGTCAGGATCTGCTTCCGCATGAACTCAAATGGAGATAGATACAGAAAAGTGAATAGGTCATTATAAACTGTGAGTGCTATAAGAATGTCAGGATTAGGATATTATGGAATACCTAACACAGATTTAAAGGGACTTTGTTCAAAGAGAATTTCCTGGAGTAAATGGTATTTGAGTTGCTTTTTTTTTTTTTTTTAAGTATGAAGAAGGTTCCAGAAGGGGGAAATCGTTAAGTACAAAGTCTTGGAGGCAAGAGATATGTATGTTATCATGTTTAAGTAGCTGAAAATGATGAAGTGTACTCAGAATGAAAAAGTGAGTGTATGGGGCAAATGATGAGAAGAAAGCATGGACAGGTAGGCAAGAGACTAATCAGAAAGACTTTTGTGAGCTAAGCCAAAGAGATGCTTCTTTATGAAAGAGCAATAAAGAGGCATTGTGGGAAGTGAAACAGGGCAGTGATATGATCAGATTTCTGTTACAAAAAGATTCATATTTGACAGCACTGGGGAGAATGGATTGCAGGGATCAAGGTAAAAAGCAGGGAGACCCATTGGAAGCCCATGGCAGTAATCCAGGTACAATATGATAAGAATCTGAACTAAGTTAATAGTCGAGAAATAGAAAAGAGAGAAAGATCTCAAAATTATCACATTGGTCAGAGATCAACAGGACTTTTTGAGTAATTGACAATCGAAAGTAATGGGAGAGGTAGAATATGAGAATGACTCCACATGTCTAGCATTGGTAATGGTGTTATTTGACAGTTATGCTGCCCATTGAGCTGGTAGTCAAAGAGGAAAGGTAAGTTCAGAAAGTCAAATTGTGAATGTGGTTTTGGCTATGTTGAGCGTCATATGCTTCTGGGAAAATCACATGAAACCTGAAGTCTGGCCTACGAGGGAAAGAAGCTACACCCAAAGATGTAGAAATTGAAGTTATGCAAGAAAGTGACGCTATAAGAGCTAATGCAGTCAACCTTCGAGAAAAATGTAAAGGGAAAATGCATGGCATTACTACATAACATAGGAATGCCAACAATTATGGGACCGGCAGAGAATAAAGAGTTTCATTAGGAGATTGGCAATGACAGAGATGCCCCACCCTCTGGCAAAAGGACCATCAAAACCCATTCTTGTGTCCATAGCACATATAGAAGTTTATCATAAACCTCTTGCACTTTGGGCTCCAATTTAGCCTCAGAATTTTCCTCAACTCAGCATAGTTAGAGCAGTAAGGGTCATAACTACTTCAAAGAGCTGTCATGTGCATTAAATACATAAATATGTAAAGCACTTAGCACAACATTCCATACATTGACAAGAACCCAATAAAAGATACATTTCAAACCATAGAGGTAGCTGCATATAATTTTGTCAAAGGGAAGGAAGCTGAGGGAATTCTTTTCTGAAGTTCTTATTCTCTCCGAAGTAGGCATCTGGGACATCAGTAAAGAGAAGCAGAGAAAGTAATAGGGTAGGGGTCTGAGAAAACCGGAGACTATTACGGATACCTAGTGCAGGAAATGGGTACTGGAGCTGGCAAAGGACCCACACAGGAGTTGTAGGGAATTGCTGAGGACCAGGGAATCATAAACAACCATCTTAAACAAAAAGTTATTAATCATAGAAGAACAAACAAACCCAAAGCCAGCAAAAGGAAGGAAGTAATAAAGATTAGAACAGACATAAATGATATAGAAACTGAAAAAAACAACAGAAGAGATCAATGAAACCAGGAGAATTATAGTCCCATTGTCTTTTGAGTGTGAGACGTGGGAAAAGGAAGACAACTACAGTAGGGAAAAAGAATCAGATGAAGAAACCGAGGCTGAAGCATTTTTCTTTTTTATATACATCACCCAAGATCACTTTTGTCAGAATAGGTAGAGCTGGGGTAGAATCCAGGGATGTCTAGAGCTCAAGTCTGTGCTATTGACAAACACTTCTTCATTATACCAAATCTCCATTTTTAAAACAATAATTTCTTGTGTTTCAGCTTCTTTCTTTCTGTTCTCTGTTGACATTTCACTATTCATATTTTTTTTAATTTTTTTTTAATGTTTTATTTATTTCTAGGAGAGAGAGAGAGACAGTGTGAGCAGGGGAGGGTCAGAGAGAGAAGGAGTCACAGACTGAAACAGGCTCCAGGATCTGAGCTGGCAGTCAGCACGGAGCCCCACGCGGGGCTCGAACCCACAAATCGCGAGATCATGACCCAAGCGAAAGTCGGATGCTTAACCAAGCCACCCAGGCGCCCCTCACTATTCATATTTAAGGGAATTCCTTCAAAGTCAACTGAGAAATAGACACTAAACTGCTGGTAATAATTTCGAACCAGCCTTTATTGTATTGTCGCTGTTGTTCCTCATGCGTCTGTGGAATATTTTATCTACTTCAGTTAAATTTTATTTTAGTGCAAAAAAAATTTTTTTTTGTGAGCATCTTTATTTATTAGGAAAATGTGAGTTAAAACCAGGATGAGAGATTGCTACACAGCTACTAAACTGTCAAAGATTAGGGGTGCCTATGGGCACCTGTGTGGCTCAATCGGTTGAGCGGTTGAGAGTCTGACTTGTGGTTTCAGCTCAGGCCATGATCCCACGGTTCATGGGCTCGAGCCCCGTGTTGGGCTCTGAGCTGACACCTTGGTGCCTTCTTGGGATCTTCTCTCTATCTGCTCCTCCCCTGTTTGTACTCTCTCTCCCCAGATAAATAAACTTACAAAAAAAAAACCCCAACAACCTGGGGCACCTGGGTGGCTCTTTCAGTTAAGCATGGGGGTCCGCTGGGGGTCAGACTTCGGCTGAGGTCATGATCTCACCATTTGTGAGTTTGAGCCCCGCGTCAAGCTCTGCATTGACAGTGTTAAGCCTGCTTGGGATTCTCTTTCTCTCTCTCCCTCCTCCCCTACTCTCTCCCTCGCTCTCAAAAAATAAGGAGCCCTGGGTGACTCAGTCGGTTAAATGTCCAGCTCGGCTCAGGTCATGATCTCGCGATCCGTGGGTTCAAGCCCCGCATCGGGCTCTGTGCCGACAGCTCAGAGCTTGGAACCTGTTTCAGATACTATGTCTCCCTCTCTCTCTGCCCCTTCTCTGCTCACACTGTGTGTCACTCTCTGTCTCAGAAATTAATAAAAAAATATATTAAAAAATACAAAAATAAAAATAAACTTAAACAATGATGGCAAAAGAAGTGGGGCTCACGAGAGCCTCATATACACTGTATGATTCTATCTTTATAAAATCATATCAAGTCCAAACTAATCTATCCAGAGAGAAAGCAGATCAGTGGCCGCCAAGGAGGACGAAGTGCAAAGGGGAATGAGTAGAATTCGGGTGCACACTACCTCGACAGTGCTAATAGTTTCCTGGTTATATGCTAGTTACACCTTTTCTTAGTGCAAAAATTTTTTAAAATCTCATGTCAGCAGAGATCATTATTCCAGAACAAAAGACTCTTTAACATTTACATTTATAGTTATTTTCTCTGTTCTCACCTTCCCCCACTCTATCTATCCATCTTTCTATCTTCTATCTATCTATCTATCTATCTATCTATCTATCTATCTATCTATCTATCTATCTACCTATCTACCTATCTAATCTATTCATCTACCTATCTGTGTGATTCTCAGTATTCACAGTAGTTATATCCTATAAAGTCTCCATAAACACTGAATTAACAAATATTGAACCACTGCTCATAAGGGAAATAGAGAATTAGGTTCCTGTGAGCCTCTGATTCCAACGTTTTTATAAAACCATCAATGCATAACAATGTTTTATGTGTTTCTGTTTAAGAAATCCTTAAGTAATATTACTGTTGATTCATTAACATTGAACTCATGGCCAGCAGCACTCCAACTCCTGCCCAAGTGAAGTTCATGAGACACGTGTATTTTGTCCATAGTGCACAGTATAGCCTTCTTGCACTTAGGAACAACCTTAGACAGAATTTCAGCATTATGCTTGGGAGCCATTTTAAATGGTGAAATCACCGAAAAGGCACCAAAAGGGTGGAAAATGTGGCCCTAAATAGACCACAGAGAGGCTATGTGTATACAGTACAAGAACAGCAGCAATAAGGCAGAGTGTCACCCTGTTGGACTTCAGCCAGGAACATGGACAACTCAAATTTTCACCACTCTGTGCCGGTCTGTGAATAATCACACACACAAAAAAATCCATGAGTATTGATTTGGGGGTTTCAAATCACTTTTGATAAGTAGGTGAATTCACATATTGCAGAATCTGAGTAATCAAGATTGATTCTGTGTGTGTGTGCGCGCGCCTGAGTGCATGTCTCTCCTTTTCACAAAGTTAAATGCTATCCCAAGTGCCAGCCAGTATTCCTTTATGTATCAGAAACTGTCCCACGCCTATCGATGGAGAGTTCTATGTGAAGACCCCAAAGCTTGTCCTGAGACAAGCTTATGAAGTTTGGAAACTCCTGGAGAACAAACTCTCACAGTGGAATAGGTTTTTCTCTTAATAGCATTCACTTCTTTGAACTGCCTCTTTCCTTTTAATTTTTATATCTGTGCATCTCTTTCAACAGCAGAATGTCTAAATGATGTCTACATTCTATGCCCATTAAGCCAACGTACAACACTGGACTGGAAATACCTTGAGATTTGTTTCAAGCATTTCTACTGTTGCCAAAAACTAGGTTTGGCCTTCTAATTTTTAAACACTAGTGGTCAGGATACACTCATATGCATTTCTTTTTTTGGCCAGCCCTATAGCTTATGGCGTTTTTGTCCCTACAACAGTTTGCCTGCTGCAGTCAGACTTATTATCACTGGAGAACACAGCAGCAAATAGGATATAAACTCTGCAGCAAAAAAGAATCTGCAGCAGTGCCTCCTTTTACCAGAACAAAGTAGAAAATCTCGGACTGCATTCCTGGGTCTATTGTTTTCTTAATTAATCATGCTTTGTTTAAAAAGTGTAATGACTCTTTTGCTGCAAAAACAATTGTGGAAGCCATAAATGTCTTGAGGTTCTCAGTGAGCTTCTCCTCAGACACTCAGAATTACCATTGAGTCCCCCCATGAGCTGTCTTCGCATGTCATCACGCAGCCAAGTTATTATCTTTTGCTACATTTAGGGCACAATGGTCAAATTCTTTCCATTCATCGCCTAAATCATTTCATGTCAAAATAGATTCTGTTTCCATTAATCCCTGATGTTTAAAGTCTCTTTTCTAGAACTCTCTATCCTATAGCTAGCTTCACTGAGTATGGATGATATGGGTAAAAGGCCCTCCATTTTTGGAGTCCAAGATATTGTAAATTATCAGCCCTCAGCAGTCCCCCACCTCCCCAAACACTGAAGGCTTATTCGTTAGGAACAATTCACCCCTCTAGTGGTAGGATGTTAGTACTGCAGCTTAAACTAGGCCAAAGAGCTAAACTTACTGCTGAAAGAGTAACTACAGACATTTTTTTTTCAAGATTCCCCTTTTTATTCTGGTTTGTTATTAAATATAACCCAACAAAGAAATCTCTTTAAAATTTTCATTTACTTTCTTATGTTTGTATACGTGGAAATGGTTAGAGCTATAAACAGGCAGTATTAACACTAATAGATTTTTGTTTACACATATCTCCATTTTTCCCTTGTCTGGAATCAAACAGAAATTGATTGGAAAAGGGTTTTTTTGTGTGTACTTTACCAAGTTAAGCAATAATGGTGAATTTTTTTCCCATATGCTTCCTATAAACAATGAGGTTATGTTAAAATCCACAATTTGGCACCAAATGGAAAAACTGTTCAGCTGAACTGGGTTGTAATGGAAAAGCAATGACATTACTATTAATGAGTACCGGATAGCTACTGTGGGAATGATAGGAAAATTCTGATTTCAGCTCTGCTATTGGGAACTTCCTGTCAGTTAAAATGTCGGAACTGAAAAACACCTTCAAGATTTCCTGGGCCAAAAGTCCTAGAAGTGAAGTAACTTGTCCCAGATTACACAGCTAGTTAGTGACCATGCTGGAGTCCATTTCTCCTGGTATGGAAATTGATGACTCCTTCCTAACAACAATCCTGGTAATTATGGTGCAGGTCTGAAGGCAGACTGAACAAGCTTGAATCCTACCCTGTCTGTGGCTTGTCTGGACCATCATGCATGAGTCTTTTTCATCTGTACAGTGAGGCTGACAGGGATGCCCAGCTCAGAGACTCCGTGTACACCTTAAAATGAGATGATGCTGGAAAATTACTTAGCCTGGGACATGATGCATAATAAGTACTCGGTATCAGTATTATTATTACTGTGAGCTTTTCTCTTTGCTGTTTTGGGGCCAATCTAAAAACAGAACTTCTTTTCACTCTCAGGAGTAAATGAATATGTAAATTAGGGAAATTTAAGTCTTTGTTTTTTATTCCATTACTCATAAGTATTTAAGTACTATGAGAGCATTACTAATCTTATCCTTCATTTATGCAGTAATATAAGGGTGATAACAGCTGTTTTAAGAGAAGATTTTGATTTTTTTTTCAGGGCATCATATGCATTGCCTCTATTAAGCCAGATTTGCGAAATAATTCTAGTATAATTTAGGTACTATGGCATATTAGAAACCAAAGATTATAAAGTGCAAATGAGATTTTTTTTCTTCTGCTGACATCATAACAGTTTTTACAGAGCCATTATCATCTCAATGGATACGGATGTCATCCAGTCATTATCCTCAGATCATAACGAGGTGGACCATTAGTGCCTTCTTTGGAGACCTTATGGTCTGAGATGTTAATGAGCCTTTGGGGAACCCTAAATCCTGGGATGGTTGGCAGGATACTCCAGACCATAACAGAAACTTCTTTGCAATGACAATGGATCCTGTCAATTTCTATTAAGGAGCTTCTTAATTCCCCAATCGTTAAGATAGTAGAAGGACTTATTACACTAGCCTATAATTAAGAAAGCTTTCAGCCATAAATCCCTTCCATAGAGTCCTTCCTTCCATTCAATACGGAATGAATAAAGGGGAAGAATCCCACAAGAGGAACTATGGAGACAGCATTCATCTCGGGAAAATCTGACAGGAGGAAGATTTTCTCTGCTTTCCCCCAAATTCCCTCAGCCCCTACACAACTCCCTTGCCAGAGCACAGAACAGGGAGGCCCCTTGACTAACACATAGAGGTCTCCAACTGCAACTGAGCCCGTGGTAATCTTTTGTCACAATTGTCATTTGGATTGGCCTGTGCCAAGGATTCATGCTAGGCATTATGACAGAGAAATACAACTTGAAAGCACTATCTCTGCCTTTAAAGAATTCACAATCGTATTGGAAAGAGTGGATGATAAAGTACAGCAGTGGCATCAGAAAGTAAGGCAACAATACAGAGAGGAATAGAGGCAGCACTAAGGTGATTTCCCAACAGCTGGCATAAGGAGTATGTGCTATGAATTGGCTGAGGAAATATGTGTGGAAATAGAGGCTTAATGAGTATTGCATTCTTTCCTATTTTAGAGGACGATGTGTTCAGTGTGAATTGTCTACTATCGATTCATTTCATTCTGCCTCAGTTTCTCAATAGTTAAATGACTAGACTAATACACCTTGCTAGGAAATATTACTAGAGAATCAAATGATCAGGTTACATTTGTTGTTATTTTCTATAAAAGGAAATAATCCCTGGCATGCTAAAGTGACAGGTGCTACAGAAATATTCAGATAGGGAGACGCACGAGCTTCATTACAATTGAGGTTTACTCTCATAACCTGAAATTTATTGCTTTAGAAAAAGCAAGGAGCCAACCAGGAACAGAAATTATGTGCTGCCATAAAAATCAAAAATGAAAGAATCCAACCCGTTGACCTTGAATGTACGGAAACTTGAAGTTCCCTCATTCTTTTTGATAATCCCGGACTTTTCATCTAAATTTCATTCGACCTCAAGCAGACCTGCATTTGGCTTATTACTGAAATTTCATTGCTGAAATTTTCCGATGTAAGAAGTTTTCTAATCAGAAGTTAAATTTACAGAAAACCTCCACTATAGTGAAGAAGAAATAAATGTCTGCTTCTGCGTTTTGTGCTTTGGGAATTTGAGTTCGTTTTATTGTGATGTTTCCAAAGCAGGTCTTCTTCAATACTAACAAGGGAAACAATCACCCAGGACTTCATCTCTGAACCAAAGCCCTGAATGAATTGAAAATTTATAAAGGGATCTGAGCTTCACTTTAAGTTGTTAATAAGAAACTCCTGGGTTTAACTGTTGCTTTAAGGGCATTCAGAAACCAAGGTCCATGATCCGATATTTGAGACTTTCTTCATTGTTCTATTTAAGTTCCTTGAGGCAATTCGTCATCTTTTTGTTTCTCTTTTGCTTATAATCACTTGGTATTTGACTATCATGTCAGAGAAAGCTGAGTAGCTATACTAAGCCCTAAAGATAGGTGTAGTAAGCAAGCTGGTTGGAACATTTGCAGCTCACAAGGGCATTTCACGAGCATTCCTCAAGTTCATCTACCTGGCATACCTGCTCCTGCTTCTTTTCACAGGAATGACCCTTTAAAATACTGACCATTCTCCACTCTGCTAGCTATTCCCTAATGTAAGCACAAAGCCTTCTGGCCACAAAGCTGCTTAAAATGAATTGTGAAAAACAAGAAAAACAATAACAAAAAAAAGTGTAACACATGCCTTCCTGCTCTCTGCCTGCTTTCTCGATCCTGGAGATGCAATCACACACACACACACACCACAAACAGTTTTTCTTCCCTCTACTTATTCCCCTCAAAGGACAGCTCTGTGGTGAGAAACTTTTATTTAGAAAGCCAGAAAGCATTTCAGAATTCCATCAAATATCTGAATAAGCCCCTGGTTTTCATGAGCTCTAACTCAGGAACTGAGTATCTTCCCCTTAAAAGATAGCCTTGGACCCTAACAATTGCACAAGCAACCTTCATTTGCATTATCCAAGAGGGTACAGCCCATATTAGTCTTCAGATGTGGATGATACACGCTTATGAGAATCGTTCACCAGAGCTGTGTGGGAAAGACCTGACATTAGTCCCAGATCAAATTAGAGATTAAAATAAAAAACTGAACCAAATATAAGCCCTTGAAGGGCAGATGTAAATTGGATAAGCTTCAATATTACAAGACTAACAAGAAAGAATTCTGAGACATGAATGAAAAGCAGAACACATCCACTCTAAGCTGCTCCTGAAGCAAAATAGGCTGCATTGGCTGCTTTTCCTGCTTATATGGGAAGGCATAATGGGGGTGCCGTTGGGATACCATGGAATATTGGTAAGAGCTACATCTCCCTCCAGGAAGTGTCCAGTTATACCAAGAAGACAAGATACAGGGTCAGCAGGAAGGAGGTAAGATATAAGAACTGACCTGCACAGTGCCTTCCCACTTGGGTGTGAAGCAAACTCTTTTTGTTTCTTTGACTGCTAATACTCTAGCGAGTATTGTAGAATTTTCTGCAATAATTCTTTATCTGTTCAGTCCAATATGATAGCCACTAGTCTCACCTGGCTAATGAGGCCATGAATTCTTGTTGATGCAGCTATGGAAATGAAGTTTTAATTTTATGTGATTAGAATTAATTTACGGTTAAATAGTTATCAGTGTAGGGGCCACCATATTGTACAGCACAAGTGTAGCAGATGGGCATCATTACAAAGACTCTTACTGGGCCACATGATCTTTTTTTTAAATGTTTATTTTTTAAAGAGTGAGAGAAAAAGAGAGAGAGAGACAGAGAGCGAGCAAGCAGGAGAGGGACAGAGAAAGAAGGAGTCACAGAATCCAAAGCAGGTTCCGGGCTCTGAGCTGTCAGCACAGAGCTCGATGTGGCACTCGAACTCACAAACTTTGAGATCATGACCTGAGCCGAAGTCAGATGCTTAACTGACTGAGCCACTCAGGCGCCCCACATGATATTGAGATAATCTCAGCCCTGAGATGCTGTGGGACCTTGAACGAGTTACTTAACCTCTCGGAGCCTCCAATCCTTTGTCTCTAAAACAGGTAAAACAATATCTAATTCTTGTTGGATCTTAGGACCTCACACATAGTATCCAATATCTCTGTCATATCCGAGTCTGATGCTTGCTCTGCTTCTTCAAAATGGTGGTAAACAAGCCTTTAGTAGTGTGTTCGTGAGGTGTGGGGGAGGGGAAGTGTTCTGTGGCTCTATGATTAGGTCTCAGTCTTCAGTGAGCCTGTATCTGTGGGACTGTGAATTTCATACAAGCTTCACAGCCCTCCCCTATCTGCTGCCTTAGATGGGACAAAATGGTGACAGAGGGCTGAAGCTGGGTATTTCCTATCCCTCAGGTCAGTTAGGAGCTGACAAATAATCTAAACTCCAGTAAAACACTCTCTAGTGAATAGTTTCTGTTACAAGGAGCAGAGTGCTCTGGTTTATTTCAAATGGCTACTTTTCCTATCCCCCTGTTAGAAGCATAAAAGAATTTTTCTCTGATTCACCATGAGAATCTGGTCAAGCCCTTGAAGGCAAAACTCACATAAGTGTGGGGTTCCCCAAAACTGGGCCACCCTGGAGTTTTTGGCCCTCACGCTTGCCTCCAACAAGCCTCCAGCAATTCATCAACTACAGTTCAGATTCTCCTCCCCCTGCACTGCTTCCCTTGTAAGTTTCTGCTCCACCTGCTTCAAATTCTGTGCCTTCCTGTCTCTCTGACCCTCCCCCTCTCATGCTCTGTCTCTCTGTCTCAAAAATAAATAAAACAGTAAAAAAAAGTTTCTGCTCCAGTAAGTTGTGCTTCTCTGTATATACTTGTCAGTCTCTCCATTTTGGGGGGACAGGGACTCGTCTGGTGACTTCCACTCACAAATGGATCTAAGAGTTGTTGCCTTTCAGTTGGCTTACCTTTTTACTTGTTGGGATGGAGTGACAACTTCTAAGGCCCTGACATGCCAGACCAAAAACTGGAAGTCCACATTGTGTTAGGTTAAGAAAGTGCATGATGATAAAGAGAAGAATGGAGTTAGAGGGAAGACAGTTGATTGGAAGAGGTATAAAGAAAAAAAGGGGGGGGGAATTTAAGGGAATGTAAGCGGACATAAGGGATAGAAGGAAAAGGAGGAGGGAAAGGAACAGAGAAAGGAAGAAGAAAAAGGAAGAGGAAAAAATGACCCACCACAGTATCAAACATATAGTAGGCATTTAATACCTATGGGTTCCCCTCCCTTTCTCTTGACAACCCCTCACAAAAGAAAGTGTCCCTCTCCCTGCCCACCAGGCCACAATACCTACTGGTTACTTCCACAGAGCAAGCCTTCCTTGGACTATTTATGTTCCCACCTTATGTGATGGGTCAATCATTCTAGATCACAGGTAAACCAAGTATCGGACAGAGAAAATACAAGAATAGGTTTAAAAGTTTTTAAGGTCTCCTCTAAATCTCCTCTGCTTTCCTTTGCAATTTCCACAAATCATATCTCAGAAGGAGACCATGTTAAGCTGCTGTCAATCAGTAATAGCTTGGCACAGATCCAATTATCAGAATATATTAATTAGTTCTTCCACTTGCCAACTAGGTATCGAGGACTTACTTTATGCCAGAAAATACAGAAGGTATTGGGGGACATCATAGCAAGCCACATATGCAGTTAGTATCTTCACTGAGCCCAGATGGTAGAAAGAAGACCCTGGGTGAGTCACAAGACACACCATGCATGGAAGCCAGGCCTAAACAGGGAACTTTTAAAAATCCGCCAGAACACAGAGAAGAGGAGGAAGAGCCAAAAAGTGAGAAGTCAAATCTCAAGCAGATAATTGGGTGGCTGCTGAGAACTATGTATGCAGGCCTTGCCGCTGCATTTAAGAATGGTACTCTCTGTAAACAAGCTTAAGAGAATTTGCATCCAGTGAAGTTTGCAAAGCGCCACTAACAGTAAATCAGCATCTCAGATGCAGACAAAGGTTTAATATTTTTGTCTGGGTAAATCTAACTCTCTCTCTAAAACCAAAAGTGGTACACCTGCACCCAGGTCTTATCTTCTAATGCCATTCTCTAACTAAAGACAGGGAAACATTGTCCAGAAGAGCCTGGAACATCATGTAGTGTCATTAAGTAAGCAGGTGCTCAAAATACAAAATGATGAAGGCAGGTCAAAGGAAGACAGGAGCAACTGAAAGAGCTCCCATTGACCAAGGTGGAACATTCTGAGCAACAAAGTAAGTAACATAGTATTGGGTTATAACTCAGAGTGTAAAATAAATATGTCTGTGTCAATTCTGATATAAATATGTGGTTGAATAAATAAATAAATAAATAAGGAGAAGAAATAAGTCTCCCATACAGAAGAATACCAAATCATTTAGATAGACACATCGCCTTCAAGGATTAAAGTTTGTAGTTTATTTTATTATTATTTTATTTACTTATTTTGATTATTGCTGTTTTTGCTATTCATGATATTGCTAACTAAAGGACCTGGTATACTCTTTCTTTGTTTATTTTGTTTTAAATTAGAGGTAAGAAAGCTGAGAGATAGGGGTGAAAGTCAACAAGAAGTGTGATTTGAGACCCATCCAATTAAATGGACCGTGGATGGAGAGGGAGCACAGAAACTGTCGGGAAAATAGTGACATCAAAATGTTATCATCCACCAAATGCTAATTGCATCAGGATGCTTCACATATCAGAATGGGATTGTTACTGGTGTGGATTTCCCCAGCAAGGAAATACGCTGACTTATAAAATTAGTTTTGTTTTATTTTGTTGCAGTTCCACTATTATCCCTACAATAGAAGAAACATCTATATGGGAAATTACCTTCAAGAGTGCAAAACCCTTTCAAACTAAATGTCGTTAATCTTCCCAGCACTAGCTGTGTCAAGGGGCAAGCTCTGTGCTTTGGAGCTGCCATTGTGAGACTCGGGCTGATGAACTTATTAGGGTGTGTGGTAACACCAAGATGGACTCCAGGCGCGACATGCGCATCCAGGATCTGAAGCCTCGGCAACTTCCTAGGGGACTTCATCTGAAGAACCCACAGAAGTAATGAAAATGACTTTCATCTGAATTTTGCACTAAGTGCGACCCCTGCATTCTCCTAATATGTCTGCATGGAAAGAGGGATTAAATGAGTTAGTACCTCAGTGAGTCAGCAGTGCTCAAAGAAAAGAAGCCTACAACCCCAGAGCTTCCCCCAGTGATCTTTCTAAAATAAAAACCACACACAAAACAAAACAAAACAAAAAACCTACCTATGTTGGTTCTCCTACCAACACTCTCAACCACCCCTGGATTCCTGGGAATAAAATACGAAACTTCTGGGCATAGGAGGCAGGCCCTTCACGATCTAGAGATACCTCTTCAGACTCATCTGTCACAACCTGCTCACGCTTTTCTACCAGTGAAACCAAACTCATGCTTCCAAGCTCTCAACCCACACCATGTCTTTGTGCATGTAGCCCTCACTGTCTGAAATGGACTCCCACCCCCTCCGCAGCCTCCATGCAGCCCACTTGGCAAGCTCCTTTTGCCATTCAAAGCTCTCGTCAGAAACTTCTGTCACCATTTACTATGACCCACCATCCCAGTTTGCATGGAGTTGAGGAATTTCCAGGGACTTGGAATTCCAGTGCTAAAAGAAGGAAAAAATCCAAGCAGGTGGGGACAAGCTGGTCACCCTAGCCCACCCCTCACTGAGAGAATTAATCTTTCTCTCTAATTTCCCCACACTTTGAATTTTTAATGTTACTCTGAGTGGCACACTGCAGGGCATTTATTCACAGCTTCCCTATTAGAATGTAAACTCAGAGGGCAGGGATGGTGTTTCCTCTGCCTTTGTAGTCCTCAGCAGTATTCCTTAAGGGCAGCAGTATATTAGAATTACCTGAAAACTTGTTGTTGTTGTTGATGTAGCTGTATTTTTGTTTTCATTAAATGCCCTCTGACTTGCAGAGATTCGGATTTAATTGATCCAGGGTGAGGCCTGCACATGGGTTATTTTTTGAAGCTTAACCAAGTGATTCTAATGTGCAGTCAAGGTTGCTAACACCTGCTCTAGGGTAATGATCCTCAGCTGGGATGGTACGCACATCAAAACACATCACCCTAGGCCCAACTCCCCACAGATTCCAATTTAATTCATCTGGAATGAGGTCCAGGCAGCTGTCTCTTTAAGCATCAGGTGATTCTAATTCATGGTTATGGTCAATCCATGTTTCCATGTATGTGTATATATAACCAAACTAAATTCCAAGCCATTCCTTTTGCCCTTATCTCTTGCCAGTCCTCTAAGTATTAATGAGTGCGGGTTGCAAACAGATTTTAATATATAACGGAATTAATACCTTCAATTTTTGGCTCATAACATTATAAAAGCTTTTTTTTTTTTTCCCTCCAAAGGATGTCCAAGCAGGATCCTTCATACCCACATCAACCAACTACACCCTTCTCTACCTTCAGGTCATCACTCATTATCAGCCCTTCTCAAAGCCCTTCTCCCAATGTCTTTGATACTCTGCTCATATTCATGGCTTTGTTTGCCTTCCTTCTCACTAACACATGTACGAAGAATAGTTCCCCAACTCTGCTGTGACATCTTTCTTACCCTCTCTTGGTCTCTTCCTGCTCCCTGGATGTTCTCCATAAACCACGAAGACGCTGGATAGTTTTTTTCTCTCTTGAACACAGTAAAATAATTCCCCAAATCAGAAATCTTTCACTTTTTCTGAAGGATTTGCTCATAGATTTTCAAATGTTTTGGTTCTTTTATGTCACTAGGATATGGACTCAGATATCCCCCCCGAGAGACACCTGTCCTATCTGTCCAGTCCAGAGTAACCTCCCATACTCACCATGCTCTATCATGACAGCTCTGATTAGTTTTCGTCATAGCATTTATTATTTTCTGAAATTCTATTATTTGCTGTTCTTTTTATGTCTGATTCCCATTTATAGAATGTAAACTCCATGAGGGAAAAGAATGTTTACTACTGTATCATCAACACCTATAGCAATACCTGGCCCATAATATTTATAAGAAGGAAATGAATACCTATATATGCATAGATAGCAGAGGAACTAATTGGGTAACCAATATGGATGAGTCTGGAGCTATGGACTTTTCTACCAAATGTTCCTATCTGAAGCATAATTCAGACTCTATAAAATAGGCAAAAAGTAGGTTTCACCCAGTCAAACCTTATATTGCCATATTCAAGACAGTGTGATTTCATGAAAATCATGCACTCTGATAATAGATGCTCTTTACTTGGAATTCTGCCCATTTCCTCCCTTGCTATATCACGTAGGGCAGATTCAATGTCAACATTAGCATCACCCGGGAAATTACTAGAAATGCAAATCTTTGGGTCCTACCCCTGACCAGCCAAATAAGAGTATCTGGAAATGGGGCCCATGAAAGGACTCTACCAAGCTCTTCTTATGATTCTTACGTACACTAAACTTCGAGAAGCACTGATCTAAGTCAAATTAGAAAATCCTCTAAGTCCCTTTACATTGTGAAATGGTTAAGAGGACAACAGATAATGATGTATGCAGAAACACTTAGTACATAGCAGGCACTCAAGAGATAATGTTTTCCTTGCATTTACCTTTATTTTAAAGAAAACAATGTAGACCTAATTATTTTCAGATGAGCGAATTCTAACAGTCTGTTTTTCCTGGATGTCCAACCCACTAGAAGAGAGAAGCCTGTATTACTGGAAGGAATCTAACTGCCTACCCATAAGGAAAGAAACAGAAGACCTATAAAAAGTATGTCCATCTTGGGTCATTTAAGACAGGGGCAAACAGTCCTTCATACCTCAATAGCCCCTTATATTTCAGCACAGTTCAATAATTGATATCCATAATGATGATCCTGCTTTATGAAGTAAATGCAAAATTCTTCTCCAGAGTCTCTGCTCAAGTGTGTTCAACTTTTATTAGAAACATTTCCATTTGAAATATTAAATCACTTTGGGGGGGCATATCTGAAAAGCTTTTGGTTATTTGGAACATTTTACTTGATAAAATTATCTTATTCTTTTAGGATTCCAGAGAAATTAGACATTATTCTTATATATTTGTATATATTTGTCAGTGTATTTGTCCTGGTGAGCACTCCATTACAGAAGGGGCTCTATCTTCTCTGTCTTCGGAAATCCCACTCAGCACCTAGTTCAAGTGACTCCACACAAAAGGTCCCCAGAAAGACGGTGGCCCAGGAGGGTGGCTGACCTCAGAAACTTGCATTTTCTCCTGGGAAGAGAATGGGCCATCACTGTAATCACTGTCTTCTTGGATACCCTTTAAGCTTGTGCTCTTGCCAGATAAGCTAAAGGATAACAATTCTCAAAGTCACTGGCATTTATTGAAAGCCAAAGAAATTAGTGAGCTTTGACATTTATAGGTCTTAAACATTAAAGAAGTTAAAAGTAGTTTGAGCAAGGTTCAAGTCTTAAATGTAATGGTATATGAGTTGCTGTTAATTCTCCAATAATTACTCTGTTTATTATTTCAACAGTCAGATTTAGAGTTCTAGTTAGCCCTCATTTTAACGACATGGTCTCTCACCTTCCAAACTTTTCAGTTTCCCAATGACCTAAGTTGTCTCTGATGGGGAATTCTTTAATGGCTCACTATTTTGAGCACAAACTACATGCCAAGGTTTTTTATAGTTGCTTCAAATGTATTAGTTCATTTATCTTCACAATGACCCAATGGTGTAATGACTATTATGAAATTTGCTTCACAAGTGAGGATTCAAAAGCAACAGAGACGCTGTGCAATTTACCCAAGATTACACAGCTGGTAGGGGGCACAGCCATGATTTACACTCGGAGTCAGTAGTATTCAGCCATTCTTCAATACTGTCTTCCAACAAAATAAGTTTCAGTTGAGGAAAAGACATAAGCTCCTAGTTATTCATTATGTGGGATGATGATCATAAAGCTCTGATTCAGGGAAAACTAGAATATAGGGACATCTTTCTGTCCTGCTGACCATATCCCTCCTTTCTCTGCTCTAGCACCTGCATCCGTTCTCCTCAGCAAGACCATAAGAATGGCTAAAACTGCCTCTCAAGGAAAGCAACTGCAAGACTTCTCTACAGCATTTGCTGTTCCAAATTCAGTGCTAGTAGTCTGATTAGCAAGAGCTTGGGGAAAAGATGTTGTCACAAATGAGGTCAAAACCATTGTTAATATGAGGTTTGGGCAGTCTTTGTTGACTTGACTTTACTCCACTGTTCTTGGTCTTGATCTCCATTAGCATCAATAATTGAATCCTGGCTGCATTTCTTTTGAAACCATGGACTTTGAATAAAACATATAAATCTATATATACCATACATACATATACACATATGTATACACTTATACATGTATATACATACACATGATGCACAGGCATGTATGTGCATATACATGATAAATATACTACATACATGACATGTATATATGTGTGTATACATATATATGTGCGTATATCACACACACACACACACACACACACACACACACACAACACCTTACCTTAAAAGAGAAAATAGTGGATACACTGATGCAAACCTAATTCAGAAAGGAGGCGGGCATTTGCTTAGTTGTATTGAACAAAATAAACAAAACCTGCCAAACAAGCCTGAACTATAAACAAAATAAAGCCTCTGATGAACACAGCAGGTTTAGCATTGAAAGAAGCCACTTTGTCTGGACAGGTCATGTGCCTGAAGTTCGATGCAAGAGCAGATAGGAGCAGTCTCTTTCACGTCTTCTGAGGAAGATGCAGGGCTCGGTCGGTATGGGTGAATGAGAAAACTCTTTTGGCTTTTCAGTGAATACAGAATAAATGTCACTTTCTTTGGAAATGACCTTTCTGCTATTCTCATCTTTGTATATAAAGTTGCTGTGTGAGAAAATCCATGCCTATGAATTTCATTTCTGAAGGTACAACAGAATCATTCCATAGACATTTTCAAGATGGATGGACTAAAAGGTATCAGAATCAGAGATGAGAGTCAATTTCTTCAGTGATCTTGAAAGAATCAACATCATCAGGTTCTCCTCCAGTGTAATTCAGTAGGGGTTTTAGATTCTCATCAGATGAGTATTTGGATCGAGATATGCAGCATATTTCTTAGAAAGGGGCTTGTCTGGAATTGTTAGGCTTTGGTTCACCAAAGAAAATTGACAGCATGTATCCTTCTTGGGGACTTCACTTGGTCCTTGTGTCCATAAAATACAGTGAGCTCAAATTAAGTCCTGTGAAGCTTTAGAGATGGGTGTTTTCATGACAGTGTTAATGAAAAACAAAAGTGTATAGTCTGTTGCAGAATTTCCAGAAATTCAACAAAACAAAACAAAACACAGAGGTCCAACACACAGATCTTAAGTGGCCTGCATTTGTAAAAGACAGATATTCTAACTTGTACAAGCTGAGAATTGCTACAAATGTGTTGCATTCGTCCAGGACTAATAAAGTGATGCCAAAAGCAATCAAGCTTTTAAAAAATCTCAGCTGTCCAGCAAATGGATGATCATTATTACAGCAAATCACTATGCACCTAAGAACAAACGAAGTTTATAGTTCAGTGGAATTCAATGGCCGGATTTCATCACCAGCTCTCCAAAGTAGTACAATCTATCGTAGGAATACAATTGGTCATTTCAATTTGAAGACCTAACCAAGGTCTAATTAACCAACAACTGCAGTGTCCTCCTATCCTGTCCACCCATGCTGGAAGCTTCTTTATCTTAGAATGGTTACCTGTGCTAAAGGTTCTTTTGGAAGATATTGTTTTAAACTTCTGCCCAGAAGTCTTGTCCTTTTTGTATCAGGCCTCACCTCACAACACTGATGTCACCTTTCAGTTAAAAAAAAAAAGGTCATAAGTATTATCACTGGGCCACAAACTCCTTGAAAGAAGTAATTGTATCCTGTTCTTTAAATGGGACCCTTTGAGTCCCAGCATAATGCCTAGGACCCAGCACTATAGTGATTAGATAAAGGACTAGAACAATATATAGCAAAATGTTATTAATTCAGAATCCTTTAATATAGGATTTGTGTTAACTCATACAAATCTTGAGCTGAGGTTTTGATCTGCACCCTTTTGTGATAAAAAAAAATCTGCAGTTATTATTGACTTCTTTAGGACTAGTACACTAACAGTTTACAGATGTGGGTTATGAAGGATAAGCTCTGTTATATAGCAGCATTTTAAATGCAGTATTTATATACAAATAATTATTATGCTAATTTCACAGCATCTTGATCTACTCATTAACACAGATACAAAGAATCAGCATGGTATGGTGGAAAAGCATTAAAAGGGTAATTAGGAGCCCTGGGCTCTGATCCCAGCTCTACCATTCATTAGCAGTGTCACCTTGGCCAAGTCACTTAACCCCTCTGAGTCTGTTTCTTCACCTGTGAAATGAAGAGATTGAACTAGAGCATCACCAGTGCCCTTCCAGCCCTAATATTTTATGATTGCATGATCCTCGTGAACGTCCAAGTGGCAGCCACACTCTCCTTCTAATGCATCATAAGCAAACCTGAGACACTCTTCCCATTGCCCACAGCTCTCCTGTAGTGATTAACATTAACTCCTCTTTTTCTGGAGGGAGCTAATTCCTCTGGGAAGCCTTCCTTGATTTCTCCAATTAAGTTCTGGCATAATCTTGCACAGCTATGCTCCTCTCTTGATAGTATGTGTGAGAATTCCAATTTCTAATCCATTAGATTTTTTGCTCCATGAGAACAGAGACAATTGGAATATACAGAATAAACATCTGAATGAGCAAGTGACACAGTCCAAATACATTGATTGATGTATTTAAATGAAAGGGGGACAAGGGTTGACCCATGCTAGCCGGACTTTCATTGCTGTGTGAATTTAAAAGTCACAAAATTGCCCTTTCTGAGTTGGACCGCATTTCTTTAATTAGATCACTTGCAAAATTACTCCAAGACAAAAAAATTTTTTGTCTTCCTAGTTTCCATGTCGGACCTGAAGTGATATGAATTTGAACCAAAAATTTTTTTAATTTTATGTGGTGACATTTGCAGAAGGAGAAAGGTCCTGTGGTTTGTTGCAACATAAATTTGAACCTACGTAGTCTTTTTTTCCACAAATGCTATTATCCTGTTTGAATATGTGTACAATTTCAGCCTTTAAGTTTCCCTATCAGATTTTCTCCCATGCATTCATGATCATCTATGAAGATTCTATATAGGCATATACATATAAAATCTTACTAAGCAGTCTTAATGCCAGATCATTCTTTTTAGTTTTATCTCGTGTTTCTCTTGTTTTTCAAGCCTGTTATGTTTCCAAGCAGTTTTCTCCACTCATTTTCTCTGGTTTTAAACCTTTCCATTGGTAATGAATTTCGATCGTGAAGCACAGAAACTTCACATTTGCAGAAGTTCACTGTATGAATATATTTCATGCTATTAACTTTAGTCTCAAATCATATGTAACTAAGCACAGTGGCCCTCTGTCATCTTTGTCTTCCGCCCCTTTTTTCAGAGAAAAGAAGAAATTGTGATTTATAATAAATCCTGGCATTAAAAGGATATCTCATATGTCTCCTTTTGTGATTGTTCTGGACTTGAAGGATGACATGTAATAATACATAGTCCGGTTTTGAAGGTGACAATTTAGAATCTTAAAGAAGAGAAATGACGTATCAAATAACAATATTACCATCAGAAATGTGGCTAAATAGACGGAGACAAACGAATCTAATTCACTACTGTTATATGTGAGCCCCTGGCTATAGATCCCAAACTGCCTCTTCCTATTTCCACACAGAATAGCAATTTTACCCAATTATCACTGGGAAGCCTACAATTTTTATAAACATCATAGGTAAGAAGCCTCTCATTTATAGTTATTCCAACTTTCTCAAAACTCAAGATACTGCCACTGTGGGCTTCCTGAGAACATTCTTCATATGGACAGCTCCAAATCTTCTCTCCATTCAAATTTGTAGATTGGTAATTGCCACGTTCTTAGGAAAGCACAAATTGGGCTATTGCCATTCCACAGATATTCTTCCTTTTCTCCTTTTGCCTTTGGCTTGACCTTTGTGACTTAATGTACCAATATCCTTTGATGCATCCAGCAATACGCATCCCACTTTTGGGGGGCTTTGAGTTCATAAGTAAACTCACATAGAAATCCTAGGACATCAGTCAGCTGGCTTTTTCTGAATAACAAACCACCCCAAGTTGTTGAGAGTCAGGTGCCATGTGGGTGTTTTTTCTGGTCTGTGCCAAAAGGTCTGGTCTCTGCCTGGTGACATCTGCATTCAGCTGGAGGCTCAGCTGGAGCCTCTCTGCTTCACTCCATCCCCTAAGCCTCAACAGCTCAATGTGAGTGCCACAGTTTAGAATCAGAAACAAAGACCAGAAACTCTGCCATGAAGTTCAGTCGGTGCCTGTGCAAGGAAGATAAAAGATTTCCAAGTTTCTGGCAGAGCTAGTTTCCTTCACTCCTACTGTCTCAATATTAAGATATTCTACAGTAGAGAAGAATAGAAAAGAGCCGCCACCCAGGCAGGAAACGATGACACTGAAAAACAGAGATTTCTGCAGAGAATTAGACAACGATTCAAAGGACCTGGTTGCATTCTGAATCATCAGCTAGTTATCCTTCTAGTTGCCTCCAAGACAAGATAGCTCCATTTTTTTTTTTTTTTTGACAGTCCATCTCCTGGTGATCACCACATTTGGGGTGGTATTTCTTTGCTTTGACACTCATACAGGGCTTTATGCCTGTGCATGAAAACTAACCTGTGTGGAAAAGAATCCATCCGATGGACCCTCCAGAAGCTGAGTGACTTCAGCAAACTTTAAGGGTGATGACACTGAAAAAGAAAAAGAGCTCTCTTATTCCTAATCAACAGAACAACTCTGAGACCCACCACCGCTAATCAAGGGCAGTCCACGTTATTTTTTTTTTAAATGAAATCTGTGAATATTACTTTAGATTGATGCATGTCCACCCCATCAGCAAAAGCATAAATACCTTCCTCTGTCTCTGTTTTTTCCAAATTTCTCTAAATATGTGTAATACAGGTTCTATGTGAGTATTGCAATTTTTAAAACCATATTTGCCAGTCTTTTCAAATCTTTGAGATGGTTAAAAATTAAATTTGGGACTCACTTTCCACGAGTATGCTACTTCCAATAATAATACCATCATCCTCTGAGTGGGCCATTAAATATGTTTATAGATCAGACATGCAAAAGACATTTTATCATAATCATTTCTGCTGGTTTGTATTTAGATTGCTTCTTGCAATTTCTACTTTTAGTGGTTGAGAGTCTTTCTGGTTCACTTTTTAAATGCACAAAATCAAAATGCAAAGGCAAAATTCCTGTCAATGTTGAAAAAAAATATTTAAGAACTGTTCAAATCAAATTTATATTTCAGCCATTTGATTTCCCCCAAATGGAGGAAAAAAGCCTAATCAACAGAAGAGCTTCTTCCCGGTGGTTCGTAATTCTCTTCAAGTGAGGACTCAGGAAAAACAGTCTCCCAGCACCACAGTGAGAAGAGCAGAAACTCCCTGAAGACTTATTAAAGCAATGCAGGAGAGACACTGGGGGAAAGAGGGAGACATAGGCACAGTGGACAGACACATAAGACTGAAAGAGTCAGAATCGGGAAGATACCAATTGAAGAGATGCCTAATGAACGAAAATAATAGTACCAGCCTTGGACCTCATGGACAGTCCATCCATACACTCAGTGAGGAGGACCCTACTGCTGGACATGTAAGGGTTGTTTTGGATACATGGACATCTGAAAGAAGAGGGCAGAAAGAAAGGGTAATTTTCTCTGTGGTGATAAAGAACAACAGCCACAGACCCACCTCGGTGTTTTCAAAAGCTCTCCTTTTGAAATGGTATATAGTAACACCTCATAAATTTGGACCCAATTATAGGCCCTCTCTTCCAGCAGTCAGGATGGTTTCCTGGGAAAGTTTTATTGCCCACCTAAAGTCAAGGAACTCAGTGGGAAAGAGTGATGTGACAGCTCAAGTTTGTTTTGCAGAAGTACATTTTTATTCAGGCTTATTTTAGTCACAAAACCTCCTGCTCCTTTAACATACAGCAGGATGGGAAACCCTTCTATTTACGGGAACATCTCTCTCTTTTTTTTTTTTTTCTATAAGATTCTGGCTTGAGCTGGGGTGTCAGTTCAAAAATCACTTCCTCGGGGCGCCTGGGTGGCTTAGTCGGTTAAGCGTCCGACTTTGGCTTAGGTCATGATCTCACGGTTCGTGGGTTCGAGCCCCGCGTCGGGCTCTGTGCTGACTGCCAGCTCAGAGCCTGGAGCCTGCTTCAGTCTGTGACTCCCTCTCTCTGACCCTCCCCTGCTCACGCTGTCTCTCTCTCTCTCTCTCTCTCTCCTAGAAATAAATAAAAATATTAAAAAAAAAAATCACTTCCTCATTGGAGACATTGGTTATCCAACTACACCAGCCCCATCCAACCCATAATTTTTCTTTCTTAATAGCTCTTTTTTAGTACCTAAAATAATCCTGCTATTTCCTTGGTTATGGTCTGTCTTCTCCATGAGAATGGGAGTTCCATGAAAGCAAGGACCCACTGTGGGGGCTATTTAGTTCTATATTCTTTGCTATCAGAACAGTTCTGGCCCATAGTAGGTGCTCAATAACAATTGCTTAATGAATGAATGAATGAATGAGGTAGTGCTGGTGGACTCTATAAAACATAGAGATAAGTGGTAAGGGAAGATATCTAATTTGGGATCTGGTCCTCGATTTCAACCTGTGTGGAGGTTCCCCTACACCAGTAAATATAGCTCGGACACTAAGTGAGTGTGTTCTACAATCCAACTCAGTTCTGACACTATGGAAGATAGCGTCCATCCCATAGGTTAAGGGTTCAGTCCTACAAAGACTGCCTCCCACACTCTTCAGATTGCATTCACAAACCCATGTAATCACGTGTGCTTCTGGCTGGCCAGCTATATATTGGAGGTTCCAACAGATCCCTTCTTGGACCTCAAATGCCAGGTTGTTCTCTGTACTTCTGACTAACTGGCTATAAATAGAGGTTCTCAGGACCCCCTCCTCAGGTTCACTTAATTTTCTAGAGCAGCTCACAGGACATAGAGAAGCATTTCACTTACTAGGTTGCTGGTTTATTAGAGTGACATAACTCAGGCACAGCCAGATGGAAGAGATGAGTAGGACAAGGCATGGGTAGGTAAAGGGCATGGAGCTTCTCAGAACGCACCTCTCTTCTCAAATCTCCACATGTTGACCACTCAGAAGCTCTCTGAACTCTCTCCTTTGGAGTTTTCTGGAGGCTTACTTACATAGACATGAATGATTAAATTGCTGGCCACTGGCAATTGATTCTACCTCCAACTCCAGTCATTTCCCCAGGACTCTGGGGGCAGAACTGAATGTTCCAAACTTCTAATCATATAGTTGCTTTCCTGGCAAACAGCTCCCATTCTTAGGTGGTCCACAGATCACTTCATTTACATAACAAGAGATATACTTAGCTCTTAACACAGGAAATTCCAAGTGTTTTAGGGTCCTGTGGCCCAGAAACTATGAACTAAGGCCAAATATGTGTGAGTAATATATATTAATCATCTCTATGTCCAAATATATATCTCTTATAAATCACAATGGCTCAATATCTATAAGAAGATATCACTGGTGCTGACATCCAAAGGATGTACCTAGTGGGAATTGGCCAAGCCAAGGAGAGCACGGAGCTGAGCAGAGTGAGTAGATGAGACAAAGAACGAAGAAAGAAGCAGAAGACAGAGCTTGGAGAGTCCCCGAGGTCCTGGCAAGGAGTTGAGATTTTATTACAAGTGCAATGGGTGTCTGACTAACATTTTTTTAGTTTTCAGCTATTGTAGATGCATTTTTTTTATTTGCTTCTATTAACCCTGAAACATAGGTTGCATTTTTGTGAAAGTGAGATACGAATCACTATGGCTTTAAGCAGCTAACTGACTCAGAATCTCACAATTAATAGGTAGTGTGAAAGGAACTTAATCCCAGGTCCATTCAGTCCAATGAAAGTATCCTTTTCTGTACTCCAAACTCTTTCCAAGAGGCCATGGCACTCAAAGAATCATCACACCATTTATATTTGCTAATTGCCGTATGAATTACAAATGAATTTAAAGTTCTGTGTTGAAACACGTTTCCCAAGGAGATCTGCTTTTGCAATACTTCCGTTTGTCTAGTTTGAGTAATTGCTTGCTCTTGAAATCAGTAGGGCCGCATAATCTCTGCAACAGCTATTATTTTTATATCGTATTTAACCATTCTATGTTCTCACTAAGTCACTCCCCCCACCCCACCCCCATCAGCGATGTGCAATTGTACATGTCTATCGAAAATGGCTCTTTTGAGAACTTTGCTAGAAAAGCCACGGAAACCTCAAGCTTCATATTTTTCAAATTGGAAGAAATAGGGTCACAGATGGTTTCATTTCTAAGACTATGTGCAATCTTTTCTCTCTTTTTCTGTTCGAAATAAGTTTCCTGACTCAACTTCAGGGAGTACCCTCAAGCTTTCCATCTTCTTGGAAAAATAATTGACAAAACCTCTTCCTTTTCCTGCAGTAATTAGGAGATTTCTGCTCCTTCTTCCCCAAAAGGAAAACACTTTTCACCACTTTTGCCTCTGCTGCTTCAGAGTTCTGGATGAAATTCTGGAAACTGCATGAAGTGTGTGTAGGTGTGGCATCATCACCGTTAACCCAAAGCAAATCTCTTCCTCTGACACCGACGCGCTTCCCATCTCCCCAGAGAGTGTGAATCTGTTCAGCAACACCTGCTAACAACTGAAAAAGGAGAACTGTCTCCTGAAGGGATAATCTCACATAGTTTTTGATCTCATGTGGCAGCCAGAAAGAAGACTTGCTACAGGGTCAGAAGCACTGCTATTCCCGAACTGCTAGGCGCCACCCCGCAAGCATCATGTGAGGCCTGGGAGACAGAATCATAGAGGAGTTGATAAGAGAGTCTGGTAATGGGGCTGCTGAAGGCTTTTGATGATAGGCTGGGAGCTGGTCCTTGCCCCTCTGCAATGTGAACTGGGAGAGAAACTTGCCTCATTTAAAATACCCCTTAGAGAAAGAAACAGCAGCGTGAACTTGGCAAAGTAATATTGAGTCACTCCTTTAAACATGCCTATTTCTATGGACTGGCTGCAGAGGTGACCAAGGTGGGTTGTCTCTTGCTGCTCCTCTTAGGGAATGGGTTCTAAGCTGTGTGCCTGAACTCCCTGCCCCAAATGTAATTTTCCAGGTGGCTATCAATAAAATCAGATGATTTGTCAGGAATAAAGCAGGCCAGGTGCAGGGTCCCCAGGATCCCAGACACAGCCTGCTGCTAATGGAATCAACTGCTTAATGAATGAGGGGCTTTACATAGACCCTGAGGTTAAAAGTCAACAGGAAGGGCTTCAACAACAACTTTATTAGGCAGATGTGCGCCATGGTATTCTAGCCTGAAAATACCTGTCTCAGATGGTTTCTCTTCTATTTAAGGATTCCAGTGGACAAAACAGATTAAAATACACACTTACGTACGCTTAATAAATTACCCCAGGGTAACTTGCTTTTCAGGTGATTAAAACCACTTGGCTTTAAGCTGCCAACTTAAAATACACCCCAAGATGTACAAATAATGGCCGAGGAGTACCAGTCCATTACATTTGTTAGGCAGATTTTTTTTTTTCAATTAGAGCCAATGTGTGTACCAGGAAATTACCAATGCGGGAGTACTTAACACAAGTTGGGAGGAATTGATACACTGCCAATGTTATTATACAGTTTATGAACTTGAGAGGCAAGTTTGTAAACTTAATTTGAGAAACACAGGACCCACTTCTAGCTTAAACTGGCACATGACTAGTGGCTCCTGATAGAGATACTCCAAGTTTCCTACAAAAATATCCAAATGGAGATATCACGGACTCTCACATCAAAATTTAAAACTAAAGTCAGCTTGGGGCACCTGGGTGGCTCAGTTGCTTAATCGTCTGACTGGCTCAAGTCATAATCTTGCGGTTTGTGAGGTCGAGCTCCATGTTGGGCTCTGTGCTGACAGCCTCTCTCAGATTCTGACAACCTCAGAATCTGTGTCTCCCTCTCTCTCTCTGGCCTCTCCACTGCTGGTTCCCTGTCTCTCTGTCTCTCTGTCTCTCTGTGTCTCTCTCTCTCTCTCAAATAAATAAACATTTAAAAAATCAAATGTATATATATTAAATAAACATATATATTTTATATATTACTTAGATTAATTAATTATATAGTTATTATGTATCATATGTATTATAAATACATTCTATATTAATATATTAAATAAATCAAATGAATATATATTTTTTAATTTATTTCTAGAGGAGAGAGAGAGAGACAGCATGATCAGGGGAAGGTCAGAGAGAGAGGGAGATACAGACTCCGAAACAAGCTCCAGGCTCTGAGCTTGCAGTCAGCACAGAGTCCGACGCGGGGCTAGAACCCACGAACCGCGAGGTCATGACCTAAGTGAAAGTCGGACGCTTAACTGACTAAGCCACGCAGGTGCCCCTAAATCAAATGAATATTAAGTATATATTTATTTATATGTTTATCATATATATTTATGTAGATATAAAAAATTCTTAGAAAGACAGAAATAGGCAAATTATTGGAGCTGTGAATACACAGCTCTCCAGAGACACAAAACAATACATGGCATTAAACTTAAAGTCCCAGTGAGTTTCAGCATAATGAATTAAAAAAAGAACCATACCAGATATCATTGTAAAAATTAATAGTCCCCAAGATAAGAGAAATAAAGTTCCCAAAATCTTCTAGGGAGACAAACTGATCATCCAAAAATAAGCATATTAGACTGACACTTCTGCAGCAATTCCAGAGGCTAGAAGGCAATAGAATAGTGCCATAAATATACTAAGGAAAAATTATTTTCAACCCAGAATATTATACCCAGCGAAATTATCTATAAAATTCAGAGGTTAAATAATTTCAGACAAGGAATCAGAAAATACTTTGCACACAACATTTTTAGAAGACCCATGAGAATATATTGCAGCAAAAATACACCAACAGTAAAAACCAATACCCCAGTGGTCTCTTCAAAGAAATTGGGTCGAGAATGGAGATTACCGCTCTTTCTTAATTAAAATACTTAATTTAAGTTACTTAAATTAACATCAATGGACAGTGGATTAAAAAGTCATTTGCTTAGAAGATAATCTTTCTCTTGCTCTGAGCTTCTCTTAAATTAAGAAATAAAAAGTCTAGACTAACCACTAGATCAGTCACTTACAAACTTTAGAGCTCATAAGAAGTATATTATGGATTAGTAGGTGTGGAAATCTATTTTCTAAGTCATTTTGATGCAGCTGGGCTACGGACTGTATGTTGGGAAATACCAGAGTGTGCCTTTCCTAAGGACAGAGGTGATTGCCTATTTGTTTGTTTCTTTGTTTTTCTTGGCCATTATAGTTCCAGAATACAGCACTTTTATGAAGGAACTTCATGTTTAAGAAAACTGGATCTCAGACCATTTTCTGTGTGGATGCTACCCTTCTGGAAAGAGTGCTATTTCCACTTAAACATCTTTAATACCTCTTGTTCTGTACCTTGTCCTAGACAGAGGGTTTCAGAAACCAACTGAAAGCACACATGAAGATGAATGGCACAGCACCCTACAGCTCAGACACCCTCCAAATAAAGGGCCGGGAGTGAGGCAAAAGTGGGAAAAACCTAGAAAACAGAGTGCATTGCTGATTACAGTTTTTCTGCCCTTTATCTGTTCACAGTGGGGAGTGAACTGGAGAGGAACCCATCTCAAGCCAAGGGAGAGCCAAATGAAAATCTGTTTAAAATTGCGAACAATGCATAGCCCGAAACAATGATTTAATCAACACCCAAGAAGAAAGCATTCACCTGATTTGTTGACAAATGACTTGACTTAGGATGGGAGCCCCTAGAAGAACTTGAGACAAGGTTAGAGTACAAGTAGGTTATACTGGAGGACATCCCAGGATGCTTTGATCAGGAAGTTAGAAAGTAATACACGGAAGGAAGACAGCCAATGAAAGTGCACTAACTGACAAGTTTGCTGTGAGAAACAGGTGCTCACATCCACTGCAGACCCCTGGGAGAGAGTGTAGGAAATGCTTTGACATTGTCCGCACTGACGGGTTAAGACATTGGGCAACTCCCGTTCCCTACGGGGCTAGCTCCCTGATGTCTATTCCCAGGGATACCAACTCTCTGACACTTCCATCCTGTACCCAAGCATGCTAAGGAAGCCTGCAGATATAGAATCCCAGATGCATACCACACGGAAGCTATTAGCCAGCCCAGAAATGGAGCAGTGAAGGACGTGACAGCATCGACAATGTATCTGGTCTGAAGAGGTCTCTTCTTTGGGTGAAAAGAAACCCAACATAAAATCATGACTTCATGGAGGTGGAGGGAGGGGCGAAATTTAACAAAAGGCCAATTGAGCTTCGGAGCACACAAAAAACCACAACACGTCACTGAAAAACTAGACTATAATAACCAGGAAAAAGTTTTGGAAATGTTTTCTATTCTGAGGATACAAATAGTGTAGCCTCCTATGCTGCCAAAGCAGAAAGCCGGAAGAGAGGACAGATTGTAAAGAGACCAGTCAAATGTGAAGAAGGGGAAGAGGTGGGAAAAGAAAGCTTTAGGAGAAAAGATGACAGAGTTCAATGAAGAGTCAAATTGTGCACTGAACTGGGTAAGTAGTACAGTTGATATGGTAGAACATAGAATGAGTGTTATGGAAGAAAAGTTGAGATCTTAGAGAATGTCAAGAGAAAGACAGAACAATAAAATTTGCTGAAAAAGAAAGAAACATGAAATTCCAGCAGAGAGCTATGAGATCACTTCCCCAAGAGTCTCCAACTTTATTTAACAACAGAAGTGCTCCCCTCCCTCACCACCACAATAGGAATATACAAAATACAGCAATAGTAAAACTAACAATAAAACAGCAATAATAATAGCTTACCTTTGCTCAACGCTTGTCATGTACCAACACCATTCCAATGGCTTTACGTGTGCTGACTCATTTAATCCCCTAGCGTCCAGCGTGTGCACCAAGGCAAAGGAAGCCAGTGTATAGCAAGAGAGAGAAAGAGCCACATGTAGAGCAGGGCAGAGATGAGACAGGGACACAGGAAGAATGGACCTTTCTTGCTTCCATTTATTTCTGCTACATTCTGGCCCTTTCCGTTGCTCTTTTCAGCTCTGCCTTGCCCATGGTTCTTAAACTGCCCCAGGAACTTTCCACTAAGTTGCTAGTTTTGCTTAAACTGGCCTAACATCTCACATATACAGAATTCCACTTTAAGAAAACTGTAGATTACCATTGCTGCTAAGGAAGAAAATGAAATATTTGGAGGAGAACCCACGATTAGATTTGAAGAAAACAGTTCTTCAACTCATAGTGAGTGGGTTTGTGGTGGGCACACCAAAGGTGACTCTTCTCTTCTCCCAGTAGAAACTATCACTCACTTGTAACCAAAAGAACATGGCAGAGATGGTGGGATGTCACTCTCATGACTACATGTCATCATATAAAGCCCTGTTTTAGCAGAGAGAGGAAGAAGAAGGAAGTTGCCATCTTGGGAGAGAGCCTACAAAACCAGACATCTTCTAGGATCAGAGGGAAAACTGCCGCCCACAGGCAGAAAACACCCTGAGCATTCAGTCACACAACTGTAGGAAAATGGGTTCTGCCAGACCTCAGTGAGCTTGGAAGCAGGTTCCTCCACGAGCAAATGTCCAGATGAGAACACAGCCTGGTCACCACTTGTCTGTAACCTTGTGAGGCCCTAGAGTAGGACCTGGTCAACTTGTGCCCAGACTCCTGATCCACAGAAACTTGTAACATAATAAAAGGACGTTGTTGTAACATGCTAGGCTTGTAAGTAGTTAGGCTGCAATGGAAAAGCAATGCAAAGGTACTAGGTGTAGAAGTTTCTGGCAAGCAAATGAAAAATGAAAAGAATAAACATATTTACTGTAGCAAAGTTTTTGTATTCTATTCTGGAAGATACTTTGTACTACAATTCTTTTAAAATATCCTACAAAGACAAAACCAGGATTCAAACTACTGTTTATATAGGAACAAAAATCAAATTTAGTTATTTTAAAAATTTTTACTTCAGACTTTTTATCTCAATTTGAGGGCAGCATGGCAACATCTATAGATTTAGATGAAAAGGGTTTTTATAAGCAGCTTTTTCCACCACATTTTTCATGTTTGAAAGAAAAATACATTCTCAGGTATATGAGAACTCAGAAACCACATTTTATTTATATATGAGTGGTATGTATACTTATCTATTAACATATCATCATATATATCTTTCTTTTTTATGTTTATTAAGTTTATTTATTTATTTTGAGAGAGAGAGCAAGCAAGGTAGGGGCAGAGAGAAGGAGAGAGAGAGAATTCCAAGCAGGCTCCACACCATCAGTTCAGAACCTGATACGGGGCTGGAACCCACCAACTGCGAGATCTTGACCTATCTTGAGTCAGACACTTAACCAACTCAGCCACCCAGGCACCCCTTTATATATACCTTTCTACACACACACACACACACACACACACACACACACACACACACACACACGTATGTCTTTGTGTGTGTGTGTGTGTATGGGCTGAATATCTATGTCCCCCAAAATTCATATGTGGAAGGCCTAACCCCAAATGTGATGCTATTTGGAGGTGAGGTCTTTTGGGAAATAATTAGGCTTTGAAGAGGTCTTGAGAGCAGAGCTCTCATGATGGAACTGGTGTTTTTCATAGGAAGAGATCAGAGGGCTTACCCTCTCTCTCCTCTGCCTTGTGAAGGTATCGCAAGAAGGCAATGTCTGAGCCAACAGGAGGGTTCTCGCTAGAATCTGACCATGCTGGCAGCCTGATCTCAGATTTCTCAGCCTCCAGAACTGCGAGAAATACAGGTCTGTCATTTAAGCTGCCAAATCTATGGTATTTTGTTATGGAAGCCTGAGCTAAAATATGTGTGTATTAGCCAACCAAACATTGAACAAAATTAACACCTCAATAGTGGATACATTTTGATATAAAAAGGTTGTGGTTTCCTTGTATGAATATCCACTGGTCTAAAAGCTAACCAACTCACCACAGAGTCCAAATTTATAAAACAAATTTTACTGAATTAGCTCTAATAATGAATCTTCAAGAACATTGAAGAGCACAGTTATTTCTCAATACCATCTGGCAAAAGTCTATAGGAAGACAATTTTGTTTTGATTCACTGTCTTGCATCATAAGAATGATTTATAATGAATAAAAGAAAGTAGACTTTTAAAATCTCTCTCTTCTAGCATCAGGTTTAGAAATACCAATAAATGGCATTACCACCCTGTAAAAACCAAACAAATGCCATGTGGCCAAGTGTGGAGGGCAGGTAAGGATTGGAGGGAGATGGAAGAAAATATGGCAAAATTTGAATGTGTTTGTTTGGATAACAGAACAGTTAGAAAATTGGTTTCTGTGAATTCTTCAGCTATTCTTTCAACAAACAGAGTAACATAAGCTTCCTTACTAAGAAGAATAAAATGTAAAACAAGAAACAGGAGTCTCTTTTTAAGAGCAAATCTGCATAAATGAAAGGGAAAATCTGAAGACATCTCAGAAACATTGGATTAAACTAAAGGCAATGCAATAAATGACCCTGATTTGAATATTTTGAGTACCTTGTGAGCATAGGAATTTCAAATCTTGTTTTCATAGAACTCAGTATTGCTGTATACCCTCACTTTTTATGATGTTTATCAGCCTTTGTCTGTGTCAAAGCTCAAGGAGATAAGAGTGATTACTATTGTATATGGTCATTTTTTTATATGCTTTCAAAATAATTTCATCTAAACCTGTCGGGATGGATGTCAAGTGTTGTAAAAATATTTTAGATGATTGTATAAAACCACATTCTCAAGGTATGGCTTTTGGTTAAATATTTAAGAGATATAGAGATCTCAGAATCTCTGTTCCCCCTTTCCACCTTATATAGATATGTAGTTTAAAGTACAAAACTTCTATGTATTTTCTGGAGTTTGAGATAAGAGATCAGTCTGTGGATCTGTTCCTTTCTTTGGCTCAATAAAGTATTCCTTAAAAACCCTATAGGACTGTTTGTACATTTGAGCCAGGAATATATGGTACAGGAATCTATACTAAGGATATAAAAAATAAGAAATATAGTAAAATATGATATGCAATGGTATTTAGCACATTATTTATTTTTTATTTTAATTTTTTTAAAGTTTTATTTATTTTTGAGAGAGAGAGAGACAGAGCATGAGCGGGGCAGAAAGACAGGGAGACACAGAATCTGAAGCAGGCTCCAGGCTCTGAGCTGTCAGCACAGAACTCGATGCAGGGCTTGAACTCACAAACTGTGAGATCATGACCTGAGATGATGCTGGATGCTTAACCAACTGAGCCACCCAGGTGCCCCAGCACATTACTTAAAAACAAAATTGGATGCATTCTAAAAACGGAAATTAAGGATATAGTTAAATGGATTATGGCAAATTATTGGGCAGATAAACACCATGCTAATCTATTAAAAATGTACAGACACAATGGCTTGCCTTCTGTTTATGATTCTAGAGATTAAAAACAAATAAAATTATGATTTAATTACATTTTTCTTGTTGTAGCAATTATATTGCTTGTTGTAAAAAGATTATAAAATACAGCACTGTAATATAAAGAAATAAATCTCCCATAATCAACCACAGAGTGATACATAATATTGGCTTTCCAGTTCTTTCTTGCCCTTTTTAGCAATTTTGGCATAGGTGTGCCTGGATGGCTCAGTTGGTTAATCGTCCAACTTTGGCTCAGGTCATGATCTCGTGGTTAGTGGGTTTAAGACCACATTGGGCTCTGTGCTTACAGTTCAGAGCCTAGAGCCTGCCTCGGATTGTCTTCCTGTCTCTCTCTGCCTCTACCCTGCTCATGTTCTCTGTCTCAAAAATAAATAAACATTTAAAAAACTGAAAAAATTTTGGAATAATTATTTAACTTTCTAATTTTACTTACTAATTTACCCTACAAATAAGTTCTGGAGTCAGAGTGTCTGGGTTCAAATTCCACCTAGACCACGTATACGCTACACGTCATTTGACAAATTATTAAACCTGTCTATCCATCTGCTTTCTTACTTGCAAAGTACAGATAATAATAGTACTCATTATAGTGGTCTTATGCAAATAATTATTTTAAAGAATAAGTAATACAATATATATTGAGAGCTTGCATACATAAGGCAAAACAGACTTGAAAGAGAAAATAGAAAACTAAACTACTGTGTTTGGAAATCTCAGCACTCTTCTCTTCGTATCTCAAAGAACAAGTAAACAAAAGATCAGTAAAGGCATAAAAGATGTGAACCACACTATGAAATTACTTTGACTAATTGACATTTATAGGACATGCCACTCAATAACCGGAGAATACAAATTCTTTTCCACAGTAAGTAGATATTCCATCGACATTCAGATAGACCATATTCTGAAAAATAAAACAAATCTCAATAAATATAAATGAACTTAAATCACTTAAGAAAGTGTTCTCTGACCTTATGGAATTAACTAAAAATCAATACCAGAAAGATACAAGAAATGTCTCCCAATGGTTGGAAAATAAACACACTTCTAATAACACATGGGTCAATGAAGAAATCACAGTGAACTTTAGAAAATATTTTTAACTAAATGAAAGTGAAAACACATATCAAGTTTTGTAGGAATGCATCTAAGGCAGTGCTCAGAGAGAATTTTGCAGCATGAAACTAGATTTATATTTATATTAGAAAAGAAGAAAATTTTTCAATCAATACAGTAATTTTCTACCTTAAGAAACTAAGAAAAGCAAAGCAAATTAAATCCATAAGTAAAAGGCAGGAAGGAAATAATATAGATAAGAGTATTAATATGCTGATGAAAAAGGAAAGATAAAAATAATAGAGAAAAATCAATAAAGACACAAAGTCTGTTTTTTAAAAAGTTTAACACAGTGAGAAAGAAAACACAGATTTCCAAGATCATAAATAAAATAGAGAACATTACTATTGATTTTAGAGACATTATTAGGGTAAAGAGAATATTATGACAATTGTACATTCACAATTTAGATGTGGTGAACAAATTCCTTGAAAAATACAAATGACCAAAGCTCATTCAAGAGGAAATAGATGACACAAATAGCCCTGTATCTATTAAAGAAATTAAACTTTTAGTCAAAAGCCTTCAAACAAACACAGATGTAAACAGGGTGAGGGTGGGGGTGGGGGAATCTCCAAGCCTAGATGGTTTCATTGATGAAATCTACCAATATTTAAGGAAAAAATTATACAAATTTGGCACTAACTCTTCCTGCAAACAGAAAAAATAGAACATTTTCCAACTCATAGTATAAAGTTAATTTTACCCTTATACCAAAAGCAGATAAAGATAATTCAAGAAAAAAACCCTACAGACCAACATATCTAATGAATATAGACACAATCATCGTTAACAAAAAATTTAGCAATTGACTCCAGCAATACATTAAATAAGAGACTGCATCATGAACAAGTGAGTAAGGTGTATCCTGAGTGCAAGCTGGGTTCAAAATTTGAAAAGTAATCAATGCAAACCACTATATCAACAGACAAAAAGATAAACTGAGGAGCCTGAAATTAAGTCCCCCATTAGAAACAACCTGAGGCTGCACATAGTCCCAGTTCCAGGAAAAGCCTCAGCTGAAGCCACCCTTGGACCACCCTCGGATCTGCCAATCAAAAGAAATGTGTAACTTTCCTGTAGTCTTGGAGACAAGTCAGGGCTGGGAACTGCAGGTAGTTACTTTGTACAAACTTGCCAATCAATCACGGCTTGCAGGAGCCCCAGCTTGCATGAGCCCCACAGTAGATTCTCTGAGTCCACCTCATAACTGGTCATTTTAAAAGACTCTCAAAGGTCATGATTGGGTCCCGCCAAATGGCCAAATGTAACGGATGCCTCACAGATACTGAATGGTCAAAACGGTTACTATGCTGTTACTATGGGTGCTGTACAATTATGACTGGTGCTTATGTAATGATGCAAAACGTACAACGTGTGCACAGTAACACCCCCGCCCTTCCCCCATAAAAACCCTGCTTGCCACTGTTTGGAGCTTCACCTTGCTGCCGCTGAGGCGGGAGATGGGTGAGCCCCTGCTCGAGCTTATAATAAAGACCTTTTGTTCTTGCATTGGTGCCGCCGGCTCCTTGGAGGTCTCTGGGGACTCGCGATTCGGGCATAACAAAACCATATGAACATCTTAATAAATGCAGAAAAAGCACTTGACAAAATCTAGCATCCTTCATAATAAAAGCAGTGATCGAAGAATGCAAGGATGCTTAACTTGATAAAATATAAGCAAAGTCTACATATATCAACATACCTAATGGTGCAAGACTCAAATAATCAATTAAATATTTAAATATTTAAATATTTAAATAATTAAAGAGTTTAAATATTGTCACTTGCAGACAACAAAATCACAAACATAGAAAACATTAAGAGATTTTAAAATTAGTAAAACTAATTGATGAGTTTAACAAGGTTGCAGAAGAGAGAATCAATATTCAAAAAGCAACTGTATTTCTCCAATGAGAAGCAGGCATTTGAAATTTAATTTTTTAAAATACAATTTATAATAGCATTAAAAAACATGAAGTATTTAGTAATAGATTTAACAAAATATGTGCAAGATCCATACACTAAAAACTCCAAATCATGCTGAGAGAAATTAAAGAAATCTTAGAGAATTGGAGAGAAATGCAGAGTTCATAAATTGGAAGATTTAGTACTGTTAATGCATTGATTTTCCCCAAATTAATTCACATATTTTGCACAACCCCAGCGATAGTCATAGTATGTTTTTACAGAAATTGCAGGCTCATTCTAAAATGCATATGGAAATACAAAAGAACTATCATAACCAAAATGATTTTGAAAAGAAACGAAAGAGGAAGAGTCATATTACTTGGTTTTAAGAGTCACTATAAATCTCAGTGACATTGATATAAAAGTAGAAATACAGTTCGGGGGACTATAATATAAAATTCATACATAGAAATGCAAATATATAATTAATTGCTTTTTTAAGAAAAAAATAGAAAAGTAAACTCAATTGGGGAAAGATAGCCTTTGCAACAATAGCGTTGCAACAATTGGATAACTGCATGCACACAAATGAATCTCGACCCTCACCTTACAACAGCTACAAAAATTATCTCTAAGTGAACCACAGACCTATATGTGAGAGCTGAAATTACAACATACTTGGAAGTAAACAAAGGGAAAGATCTTTGCTAACTTCAGTTAGGTAACAATTTCTTTTTTTTTTTTTTTTAATATTTTTATTTATTTCTAGGAGAGAGAGAGACAGCATGAGCAGGGGAGGGTCAGAGAGAGAGGGAGACACAGACTCTGAAACAGGCTCCAGGCTCTGAGCTGGCAGTCAGCACAGAGCCCGACGCGGGGCTCGAACCCACGAACCGCGAGATCATGACCTAAGCGAAAGTCGGACGCTTAACCGACTAAGCCACCCAGGCGCTCCTAGTTAGGTAACAATTTCTTAAACAGGACTCAAATACGAGCCATGAAAGAAAATGGATATACTGGGCCTCATCATAATTGAAAACTGTTCTTCTAAAGACATTATGCAGAAAATGAAAATATAAGCCAGTCATAGAGAGAAAATTGGAAGGCATGTGTAATATAAAGGACTTGTTATACAGAATATAAAGAATTCTTACAACTTAATAAGGAAAAGACAAATAACCCTTCCCCCCACCAAAAACAAACAACAACAAATAAAACCTGGGTAAGTATTTGAACAGACACTTTGCAAAAGATGATATACAAATAATCATGAGCACATTTAAATAGCTCAACATCGCCAGAAATCATTAGAAATGCAGACTCAACCCAGGATGAGATATCATCATCAGCCTACTAGAACATTGTACAATCAGGGTTCTCCAGATGAACAGAATTTGTAGCATGTGCACACATACATAACAATTTATTCTGATGAATTGGCTCTTGTGATTATGGAGGTTTGGCAAATCCAAAACCTGATGGGGAGAACACCTGGAGATTCAAGAAGGAGGTGCAGATTGAGTTCAAACGCAGTCTGCTGAAAACCCAAGACCTAACGTTGCACATTAAGACGGTCTGCTGGCAGAATTCCCTCTTGCTCAGTGGAGGTTAGCCTTTCATTCTATTCTGGCCTTCATTTGATTGGATGAAGCCCAATCAAATTTCAGAGCCTAATCTATTTTACTTAAGGTCCACCCATTGAAATGTAAATCTCATTCAAAACACGCTCACAAAAGCAGAGTAATGTTTGACCACATATGAGGGCACTGTGGCCGAATCAATGTGACACTTGTAATTAACCATCACAAATACCTAAATTTGAAAATGCCAATAATATCAAAAAGGAGTAGGTGCGTGAGGCAATTCTAGGTCACATACATTGTTGGTGGGAATGTAAAATGGTACAGCCACTTTGGAAGTATAACCATTCCACTTTTGGAAAAAGTTATAACTTATCATATATAACCTGGCAATCCTACTGCAAGAGATATGAAAACATGTGCCCAAACGTATGTTTGGTCTATGAAAACAAAGGCCTTCATTAAGATGTGAATAGTAATGATGTGCGTAAGAGCCACAAGAATGGAAACAACTTGACTTTTTATTAACAGGTAAGTGGATAAATAAACTGTGGTATGTTGATACAATGGAATACTACTCAACAGTAAAAAAGGAGCGAAGTAGGGCTGATACAACATCGGGGATGAATCTCTAAAACATTATGCTATGTGAGAAAAGTCATCTATAAAAGACTACTTACTGTAGGACTCCATTCATCTGACATTCTAGAAAAGACGAGACTATAGAAATAAGAAATATTAACACTGGTTGCCAAGGACCAGGGTGAGAAGAGGCAAAAAACTACAAAAGGATTTACGGAATGCTTTTGGGGAAAAAACTGTTCTGTGTTTTATGGTGGTTCCAGGATTATTTATTTGCATTTATCAAAACACATCAGACTTTCACTCTAATAGGGTAAATTTTAATAATGTAAATTATATTTCAATAAACCTAATTTTCAAAAATGGACCAAGAAATATATTCTTTAATTAATATATCAAATTAAATAATTAACTGCTAATAAATGTTTTCAAATGATAAAGACTGAAATTACTGAAAAAATGTTCAGTAAGTAATTGGTATTGTATCATTATTATTTTCTCAAATCATGAAATATCTTTTGAGAACAAGTTAGTCTGTCGGTTAAAATAGAAATATCTGTCACACCCACATACATGCATAGACACACACACACACACACAGATACACACAGATTTTTCTGGAACATTAGGAGGGCAGCCAAGATTTCTGTGGGATCACTAACAAAAAACGACATAGCAGAGATTGTGTGAGTAGTTGCTTTTCCATAGGGTGCTGTTAGTGTAAAGGCACTGGCCTAGAGCAAACTTAAGGGAGCCAATTTGAGAATCAGGAATTTGGTGGGTGAAACCCACAGCAAAGCTCATACCAGTGACTATTAAAGGTCTGTCTGAAAGCAGAGGTAGAGGTGGAAGTTGCCACGCAGTGGTGAAAATTACATGTTCAGGATCTCTCAAGAGGAAGCCCCTGGGGTCTTCCATAAATAGTTAATGAGCCGTTTTCCCTTCTCTGGCAGGTAGGTGTGAGCCTGCGAGATACATTTGACACTAACTCTAATGAGCACACAATGTTCCAAATCCTGATGTTTTGATCTTTGATGTAACAGAAGCTGTTTCTACACAAAGCCTTCAAACAAACTGAAGGCAGAAAGGTATGTAATGTTTACGAGTGCATTTGAATATCAGAGCTGCACGTTTATTTTAAAACAAGCACACAGGCTCACTCTGTGTTTGAAGACATGAAGTCGTGGCCATAACGGTCTGGGTTTCTGGAGCTTCTAGGTCCGACTCCACCTCTGCCCTAGTTCTGCAATTGAGGGAAAGACTTGGTTTTTCTAGATCTCATTTTCTCGACCAGTAAAATGGGGGAGTTTAAATAGGAGACTTCGAAATGACTGCATTCAAGAACCAAGCACATTTTGTTTGGCATTTTGTTTGGGCATATTTTTTGTTTGAAGAAATTAAATATGTTGCCAACATTGAAAAACCAAGAGATTTTCATAACATATAGATATACAGCTGCCTCTGAACACTCAATCTTCATTTGAGCATGAGACCAAATGGCTGCATCTGAGTTACGGTTGTGATATTTAGACAAGACGTCACTCTCTGTTAGGCACACCCGCATTCCTATATGTCACCTACCCTGCTCTGTATGCATAAGAATACCTAAACCAGCGGCTACTAGGTCCATTTCTTCTATAAGTGGCCATGGCTCAATTTCTTTCTTTGTTTTTTAATTGAAGTATAGTTGATACACAATGTTACATTAGTTTTAGGTGTTTGCTCTTGTTGCTGTTGTTTTTTTTGCCTTGGCTCCAATTTACCCCAACCAGCAAAACAAGTGAGAACTGCTACAAAGGCTGAAATCTACCAATTGCTTATGCTTATTGCATAGTGGCTGTTGCTGCCACAACATTTCAGATACCTTTCTCCTGACTGATGGGACAGTAACACTTGTGGAAGCGATTTCACAGAAGAAAGGAATATGTCCATTGCCTAGGAACCAACCCAGAACACCACCATGCTAAAACTTCCTGACCTGACCGACTATTTCAGCAATCAAAACTCTGCACTCACTCCGTCCGGAAAGATCAGCATCGTGGTTAAATTCATTTGAATGAACATTGTTGAGTACCTGCAGAGGACCAGACTCTACACTACATAACAAGAATACACAGATGCATAAGACACGGCCCCTGCCTTCTTAGCCTTTGACACTGAAATATATAATTTAAAATATATATGCTTTATATAATATTTGTTTTATTTAACTTTTTAATAATTATAAAATATTTTGATAAATATATTAATAGAAGTAGATATGACACAGAGGTAACAGCAAGAAAAAGTGGTCCTCCAGAGCCTGGAATATTTTTCCCCTAGTTTCCAAGTGGTTCACTCTTTCTCTTCCTTCACATGTTTGCTCAAATATCTTTGCGGATCAACCTGGTTAAATTAAAACTACCCGTCTCCCCAGCCTTAGCATCCTGCTATCTCTTGCTTTTCCCAATAGCACTGACGACCATCTTTCATCCTATATATTTTGCTTCTTTATTTTGATTGTAGTTCATATCCCCCATTGGAAGGTAAGCTCCGAGAAGCAGGATTTGTTTTAAACGTTTTGTTCACAACCATTTCCACAGTTGCTAGAACAGTGCCTGGCATGTAGAAAGCATACAAAACCTTCCTGAAGAGATAATGCCTGAACAGATGGGTTTTGAAGGATGAATACAAGTTCACTATGTTAAATGATAAACTGGACGGAGAACAGTATAGAAAAAGAGAGCACCATGTTCAAAGACAAGAATATGAGAATGATCACTCTGTTCAAGGAAAGTATTTATTTAAAATTACTATATGTACACTATTATCAGTAATAGTAAGTCTGCAATTGTTATAGCACCTGAGAATGTTAGATAGCCTCATAAGCACTCTGAAGACAATGCTTCACTTCACTCCTACACAACCCTTGGAGGTTAATGATAAGCCCTTATTTTCCTTCACTTCACTCTTATATAACCCTTTGAAGTTTAATTATAAACACTCATTTTCCAGATAAGTAAACTGGGTCTCAAACAGGTTACATCTTGCCCAAGCCCACATGGATCATAAGGTCAAAATGGGAATTCAGATTTGTTTGGTGTGTCTAAACCTGTGCTCTCTCCACATGCAGACCAACTTCCCTCACAACTGTCTCCATCATAAACTTACCCATAGGTTCACCTTAATAAAGTGCAGCTGATTATTCTCGTGGTTTTGAATCTTTTAGGAATATTTTCAAAGGCACATGCATCACAAAGGGACTGGATAGCATACAAAATCTTCATTTCTTTGGTCTGAAATGACTTACTTGCAAGTCAAATTAATGTTTCCCCTCTCAAATTCCACTTCTGTATCTGTTTGTCTAACAACACACATGCACTCTGTGATAAGAAGCCAAAAGTTTCAGCCAAAAGTCTCTTTTGTTGTTTGCAAGAATCCTTTATGATATTTTTAAAGGGGAAAAAAAGGAAGGGGAAGTTAGAGAAGGAGAAAAAGATAACTTCTGATTTCAAAACATACTAATCTCGTCTCTCGAAGGACTGCTATTAGGCATTTGTGTAGCTGGTGCTGATTTGGAAACCAATTGAATATACAGTGTTTATTTCAAAGCATTATTTTCCCCTGCCACTCTGTAATTTTTCCAGGAGAATATTTGCATTTAGATGCTACCTGTATAAAGCGACGGTTATGACCATAAACAATTTGAAGACAATGAGAAAGAATAGTTAAAGCGAAGTGAAAGAAAAAGCAGTTGCAAAGGGAAAAAGTGAGAACATAAAATGAGAAAAGGGGCTCATTGATTTAGCTTCACAGAAAATAATAGGAAATCAAAAGAGACACAGGAAAGACTGAGGACGACTCAAAGAAAAATCGAAGGCAATGAGGGTGCTATTTTTGTATATTAAAACATAATTAATATTCATCATGCTCCCTAAAGGGGGAGCGGAAAATTGAGAGAGACAGAAAAGGAAAGGAAAGAAGTGAATAAATGGTTCAAGATAATAAGGGGAAAACAGAGCAATGGAGATTGCTGGAAAAACTGTGGGGCCAAGGCCAAAGTACAAGCAGTCCAACAAAATGTTATTTTTATAATGTGATAAAATATTTCCAGAACAATAACCCATTTATCCACATCTTCTTTTAGTCATTCAACCAGTGTTTGGAGAACACCTACTGCGTACCAGGCTCTGTGTTAGATATTGGAAAGACGAAAATGAATAATTATGACTTTTTCATGAAATCTACAACTGGACACTCTGATTATGATCGAATCTTGAATGGAGGTAAGATATTCCAGAGTTCTTTCATATTGCTTCCACTAAAAAAATAAAATAAAACTGAGTTATTTGAACGTTTATACTACCTTGCATTAAACAGCAGGCTCTCATATCTTGTTTATCATAATGAGGTCTTTAGACCTATACTTGACATTCTGTGCACCTTGGATGTGTCAATGGGTTTCAAAGACAGAGGAAGGAAGGGGCAAAAGACAAGAAAAATATGGTGAAAGATAAACTTTGTAATTTGTAAAGAATAAAACAAAGAAGAATATAGGTCTGATGCAAATCATGGGTTTTTATTTTTTTTATTTTTTAACATTTATTCACTTTTGGGAAACAGAGAGAGACAGAGTGTGAACAGGGGAGGGCAGAGAGAGAGGGAGACACAGAATCTGAGGCTCCAGGCTCCCAGCTATCAGCATAGAACCCAATGTGGGGCTCAAACTCATGAACTATGAGATTATGACTTGAACCCAAGTCAGACTCTTCAACGACTGAGCCACCCAGGTACCCCTGGAATATTTTTTAAAAAATATTTAGTTACTGATTTTGAGAGAAAAGGAGAGAGAGAGAGAGAGAAAATCCCAAGCAGGTTCCACTCTCAGCACAGAGCCTGATGCAGGGCTTGAACTCATGAATCATGAGATCATGACCTGAGCCAAAATCAAGCAGACACTTAACTGACTGAGCCACCCAGGTGCCCCTGATATAAACCAAGTTTTCACAAAATAAACTGTTGCCTGTTTTCTCATTGAGACATTCATAGGACTAGAAGGAAACAACAGTATGTGGAGCCATGTGGGAATGGGGGTCTGGAAGTGGGAGGATCTCATGAGATGGCTGATTCTACTGAAGCCAGTGGAATTCTGAATTACATTGAATTCAGAGAGACAAAAGCATTGCATAAGAGAAGGAATTCGAGTGGTAACACGTGTAAGGTAAAAAGCAAGCTCTAAGAATAAGGGAAGAGTTCTCTGTCAAAGCCAAAAAAAATATCTCCTACTGGGCATTTGCAGCAACTTCCAAATACTCCTCTTCTTTTTCAGTCTTTTGATGTTTCGTGTTTGTTTGTTTTGTTTGTTTGTTTGTTTGTTTGTTTGTTTTTGGACTGATGCGTGCTTGCTCTGCCTGGGCCACAGGTCTGGGCTGACCACACTGGTCTCTTACTTGATTATGGTCAATGGTTCTTATTATTTATGGTTACTTAAAATTTTTTTAACGTTTATTTATGTTTGAGAGAAAGAGAGAGAGACGGAGCACGAGCAGGGGAGGGGTAGAGAGAGAGGAAGACACAGAATCTGAAGCAGGTTCCAGGCTCTGAGCTGTCAGCACAGATCCTGATGCAGGGCTTAAACCCACGAACCACAGATCATGACCTGAGCCGAACTTGGCCATTTAACCGACTAAGCCACCCTGGTCCCCCTATTTCTGGTTATTTATTAAGACTTCAAGATCACCTAAAATCTGACCCTAGCCTCTTTCCAATTTTATTTTTCAAAATATCCCTTGGCAAACCAATAATTCCCTAATATTAGGGACATGTTCCCTGACATGTTCCATTTCCAAACCTGAGTATATTCTGTTAGCTCAACCTCCCTCTCCCCAGCTCTTCATGCTCAAACTCTACTCATTTAAGAGCCAGCTCACATGTCACTCCTTCATGAAACCTTACTTGATGTTGTTGGACGGGAACAATTGCATTAGTCTCTGAATTTCCATAGTATATTTTCTGGGTTTTGTCCATGGCATTTACTCTCGTCTGCTTAGGCTCCAGTAATTGATGCTTTTCTTTCTTTCTAGATTATAATCTTATTAAAGAAAATTCCTGCTTTTTTTCCCCTTTTTTTCCCTTAAATGCTTATTTGTGAGAGAGAGAGAGGGGGAGAGAGAGAGAATGACCAGGGGAGGGGACAGAGGATCAAAAGTGGGCTCTGTGTAGCCAAGAGAGAGCCCAATGCAGGGCTCAAACTCACGTGGCTCAAACTCTGAGCCAAACTCAGACACTCAAACAAGTGGGCCACCCAGGCACCCCAAGAAAATCCCTATTTCTGAGTCAGGTTTATATAACCTAAATGGTGAAAGAGCATATCTGCTCAGAAATGACCAAATTCAAAGTGGAAAGATCAGATAGGTGGGGTCAGATGAAAACAGGATGAGGTCAGATATAGAAGGAAACAGGATGGAAAGAGGAATGGACAGTACTCAGAAGATGAGCCTTAAACTTCATGGCCACCCTCCAAATACCTAAATACCCATAAGTGCTCTAATATATGTAACACTAAGAGAGATCTTTAATAAACGGCCAGAAGCTAATTTAAAACATATATTCTGTGTGCTTAATTTATTAAACAATATCCAATTCAAGAATTACATTTTTCCCATACTGTTTGTTTGTAGATACAAATATTTAATGGAGTTATCAGATGTATTTATGCATTTGGGGTGCATTACAAATTTTACACAAAAGAAATGGAACATTTGCTTATAGTTTCTCTTGTTTTCTTCCTCTCCTTATATCTTTACTTTCACAATTAAATTTTGAATATTTGTAAATAATTGCATCATGTGCAATGACCTGGTCCATGGGGGTGTTAAAAAAATGTTTTTAGGGCTGCCAGCATTGATTTTTGCCAGGCTAGAGAGTCTCTCTGTGTGTCTCTGACACATTCTGGAGTCATGGGGATGTGCCTTGATGTGATTGGCCCAGCAGGTGTCTGAGGAGGCACAACTGGGACTTGTACGTGCGATCAGAACCCATCACTGCTGGAATATCATCCTAAATCCTGGACAACTGCAGCCCAAGTAACTTGCAGGCTTTGTGCATCATCTTCTTCCATAGCGGGATGGTAAATGTCTACAATGTGTTAGATTTTGTCATCAGAGTCCATAAAGCCAAGCAATTATTGCTTCACTAAAATGCTACACTGTATCCAACCAGATAAATGTATCCCCTATGGAATTCTCAAAATGTATCCCCTTTGGAATTCTCATCTCGAGAGTCACCTATATGTTTTCTAGAATTAGAGACTTTTCTCACAACCTTTCTACATTCAGACTCTTTGGGGTGTTAGTTAGTGGATCCCCTTCTCTCCCTTGGCCCCATGTTTCCATGAGGAAGCATCAGTGAGAGTAAAAGCCTCGGTTTCTTACTCCAATGCAGCATCTGTTAAGGAGGACAAGGGAGTTCCTTGTTTGTTAGGTGCCATTAATTTGTCCATGTTTTTCATTTGGCTGTAATGAATCTAATAAAAACCCACAGGCCCTGCGGACTGTCTTACTATTCTTCTCTCTCCTCCCTCGATGATTATAGGGCAGCAACCCTGGCCTGCCCGAGGCGCACATACTGGCCTGCCCCTGCACCCAAGGTCTACTGATGTTCTAGCAGTTAGTAATTGAGTGGGTCAGTCTGCTCATTCAGGGTTGATGGATTAGCAAGGCTACATTTCCACAGATCTCAAGTCACATATTTCAATCAGCATTAACACTATAAACATGGTAAGTTGCTATATAATTATGTACCTCCTACATTCATCTTTATATTGGTTCCAAATTCAGCAAAGAAAAATGGGCATGTTATATCTCGGCATCCCAAAACTCCAACCATATTATTTTGATAAGCTTTGCTGGCAGCAAATTTACCTTTTCTGAAGATGCCTTTCTATTTTGAAAGAGCCAAAGATACTCGGTAACTCTTGGGGTGAGATGAATGTGGTGGGTCAGGTGGCTAGTGACAGAATTAAGGGATACAATTTATGACTATAAAATAGTAAGCCCATTGGTTTTGTTTGATCCCTTAAGCTGGCACAGAATGCAGATTTCCAAAGCAGTTTTGAGCCACTGTGGTATCATTAGCATAGACTCACAGCCTCCCGAGGTGATGACTTGGAATGATAGCACTCATTTGGATGTACGCTTCCGATGTCCTTATTAAAAAATCAATCACACTACTTTATAATTACACTTGGAACTTGAGGAGAATTGCTGCTTGGTGCTTCAAGCTGGGTTACTGAGCATCACAGCCCTCCACTTTGATTTGGTATCACATGAAATTGTTGTTACAGCGCTGTATTTGACACTTTGCCCCAGGGTTGGGTGGAGAGGCACTGTGAGAAATGTTCAATGACCACTTGCCACCAGAGCTCTGTAGCTGTTACTGCCACCATTGACAGCATATTCGATGACATCACACCACATCCTTCTTTTGAGGGCCCAGGGAAGAACTTTAGTTGAATTTATCACCAGATGGAAAAAAAAGTCTTTTTCTAAGCCAGAGTTCTTTTTTTTTTTCCTATCATATTGTATGTGTTTGCATCCAAAGGCATGAAACTTCATTTGTAACAAATGGAGTAGAAATAAATAAATGCAAAGAGAGGGAAATAACTGTATTATCTAAGTTATTCTTATGAATATTGAATATGCTTGAAAGAAAACCTTTTATGTCTCTTGATGCAGGGTCAAGATCTAAAGGATCATGCTCCAATAAAAGCAGCAATAACGACATTTATTGAGCTCTTCAGATGACAGCATAAGCTATGTAGGTTGAGGGTGGAGACAAGTGCCTAACTGAGTTCAAACTCCATCTGTGTCACCTACAGACTGTGTGACATAAGCTAATCACTAAATCTCTCTGAGTATAAAGTACTTATAAGACTGTCTGGCATATAAGTTCTATGGAAATTTTACTTTTATTTTTTATTAAGTACTGACTCTGTTCCAATAATTATTCTGAGTTTAAATGGGCTGTCTCATTGGATTGTCACTTCAGTTCTTTGAGGCAGGTGATACTGTATCCATTTTACAGATGAGAAAACCAAGGCACACAAGTATTATGCACTTGTTTAACGTCACGTGGATAGCAATCAGTAGTCAACAACCTCTACAAAATGATCACTAAACTGTATCTGAAGAAACATGGGCGCTGGTAGCACAGAGGTTAGGGTTTTTGTTGTTATTTGGAAATGCAGACCACCTTGTTTTATCATTCACTTTTTTGCACTTGGCAGAGCTTGTGTTTTTTACCAATTGAAGTCTGTGACAACTTTGTTTCCAACAAGTCTATTGGCACTATTTTTCCAATAGCATGTGCTCACTTTGTGTCTTCGTGTTACATGTTGGCAATTCTCAAAATATTTCAAACATTTTCATTATTATTATATTTGTTATGCTAATCAATAAGCAGTGATTACAACTTGCTGAAAGCTCAGGTGATGGTTAACAATTTTTAGGAATTAACTATTTTTTAATTAAGGCATGCACATTGATTGGGTTTAGACACAACGGTGTCGCACACTTACTAGACTACAGTATAATCTAAACTTAATTTTCATATTCACCAGGAAACCAAAAACAATCACTCGATTTGCTTTATTGTGATACTTACTTATTGAGGTAATCTTGAACCAAACCAGTTACATCTTCAAGGCACGCCTGTACGCATGATTGAAATAAAAAGAGACTTGCTCAGGGCAGCAAACCAGATACTGAGCACTGTGAGGAAGTTCTAAGAACAGATTTGCAGTGCCTTGGAAGGGGGTCACCTGAGATCAGAGCCATGAGATGGAGCAGTATTGGAGATGGTTTGCTCAGAGTATGCAATGTAAGTTTCCTCTTCCAACAACATCCTCAGTAAATGTGCACAGCATTGAATGATGGTCTCCATCTGTCATTCTCCTCATAGCAGAATTATATAGCCACACCTTTGCCATGGGCTCACGGTAGGTTTGTGTATATTTTCCACCTAACATCTTTTAGATTGTTCATATTGTTTTAGCCAATGGGATGTTACTAGGTTTGATGTGAGTAAATTTAAAAAATGTGCTTGCAGTTGGCTTTTTCTCTTGTGCTTTTGTCATCATCATGAGGAGAATATACTCTAGGTGTCTACCACCCACCAGGCTGAGACCCAGAATGAGTCAGCTATATGAGTCCTGCCCCCTGGATCTGAGCCCTGTCTGAAGAAGGGCTAACCCAGCTGACCCTCAGATGCATGACCGACCAGAAATAAAAATGCTCATGTTTATAAGTACCAATTACCTATAGGTAGGCCAGCTTCACAGGTTAAGGCCACACTTCTTCTTGAGGCTCCTTCAGACATCAGCCACAAGTTTGGGGGGGGGTGACCAGAACACCCTTGCTTCTGACAAACTGGCTGTAAATTTGAGGCTTCTCACTCCCCACTCAGGTTCAAGAATTCAGTAAAAATCTTCATAGAACTCAAAAAAGCACTGGACTTATGATGAGTTTTATGATAGCAAAGGATTCAAATCAGAAGCAGTCTAAAGGTTTGACATGGAAGGCAAGGTCTGACAGGCTTGCAAAATGAAATCTCCATTGTTCTCTCTACCCGTGAAGTCAAGATACATTAACCTCCAGGTACACTGACATTTGACAATACTAAAAATATTCCCAACCAGGGGAGCTCACCCAGGCTTTGGTGTTACATAGTCATTATGTACCAAATCATCACCTACGTGGCTCACTCTCCAGTCTCCCTCCTCTCCCCAGAGGTCAGACTGATACCACATGACCCCTCCTATCCAATACTCTAATCACATGGTTGGTCTTTCTGGTATGACTGGCCCCACCCTGAGTTAGCATAACTGATCAGGACCCATGAGGAATAACAAAGACATTCCTACCACTCAGGAGATTACAAAGATTTAAAGGCTACCTTCCAGAAACTGGGAACAAAAGCCAGCCAAATTTTTTATTACACAGTAAGACACTGAATCTTTCGGGTGGTTTGTTGTGCATAATTATCGTAGCAATAGCTGACTTATACCAACTGTCCATCACACACACACACACACACACACACACACACACACACACACACACACACACAAGCATCATTAAATGCCATGCTAGTTTGAATTTTTTGTGGAAAATATTGAAGGGATAAGGGAACAATCATATATCTGGGTCTCACAAATAACCACAATCACTTTAAATTATACCGACCTTTTTATCTTTGATTTAAAAAATTTAAGATAGCTGTGTTTATGATCTATTATATTTTATCTGTCTCCCTTGCTTTGACCTAAGCCATGAGAATACTTAGGGCTGGGGATAAAATTTGTGGTTCTTGATGGAGACTCTTTCCCCAGAAGGGACAGTTACCATAGCTTATCTAGGCTTTAAATAAGTGTTAAAGAGGGAATGATTCATTTATCCTTAATTCAAGTGGGGTAGCCAGTTATCTAGTTAGTACTCACAGACAAGAGTCTAAATATGCTTCACGTGGAGATTTTGAAGTTTCTCCCCAAAATTATATCCAGTGATTCTTCTTTCCTTAAAGGAATAGTTAAATGTGGTTTCATTTTAATTTTTATCACTTTAAGGGAATAGCAAAAGAGAACCAGTAGTCTACTAGTCAGGAAATTCATCTTAGAGATTCTATTCTTCATTTGCTATGTGACATTGAGCAAATCATTTCTCCTCACTAGACCCCAAATTCTTTATCTATGAAATAAGAAAGATGAACCAACAGACCTCCGAATTCTCTATCAGCTCAAGCAACTCTGTTTCTCTCCTACTTTACAGTGTGACCTGGGGTGAATCACTTAATGTCTTCAAGCCTGACTTTCTTCTTATCTCCGCCTGTGTACTCCCTCATCTCAATTAATAGCAAATCCACCCTTGGAACCATCCTTGACTCCTACTTCTCACACCCCATATTCAATCTGTCAGCAAATCCTGTGAGTGCCAAATTCAAAATATATTCATAATCCAGGGGCTTCCGGGTGGCTTAGTTGGTTAAGCGTCCAACTTTCACTTACGTCATGATTTCACGGTTCGTGGGTTCGAGCCCTGCATCGGGCTCTGTCCTGACTGCCAGCCCAGAGCCTGGAGCCTGTTTCAGTCTGTGACTCCCTCTCTCTCTGACCCTCCCTTGCTCACGCTCTCTCTCTCTCTCCTAGAAATAGATAGATAGATAGATAGATAGATAGATAGATAGATAGATAGATGATAGATTCATAATCCAACCACCCACCACTGCTACTTCCTATCTTCAGAACCCCCATGTGTAGTTTATGCTAAGAGCATATCTCAATTAGGGCTACCATCTCAATTTAACCTGTTTCAAGTGCTCAATAGTTACATGTGATTAGTGACTACAGCACAAGCCAAGAGTAAAAGTATATTCTCCTGCCTCATCAATGCTCCAAGCAGAGCTGCTTGCCTTAAATGAGGTTTCATACGGCCCTCACTGCCTAGCCCTCACCTCTAGCACTAGTTTCTTCTCACTTTATCTCTTTCTTCTTGGGACTTATCTGCTAATTCTCAATCATTTCTTGAAATGTGCTCATAAGAAATACTTTGATACATTCTTTTATTTATTCAACAATATTTTATTGAGGTTCTGCTACCAGTCATAAAGTTCTATTCTTCCCAGATAACTGCTCCCACAAAGAGAACACTGGAGGTAGCCTCCTGTTACCCAAAGGGATAAATAGATCGCTAATGGTAGGGTTCATCATGAAGGTACAGCTGAATTAGGGACCAGGGCAAGAAAGAAGGAAGATAATTTAAGGCATAGGTGGATTTTTTTCTTGTTTCCCCTATCATAAATATAGCCCCCTTCTATTCTTATGCATTACAAGAGTTAAGATTGATATCCCCTTTCTTTTCCATTCATGTATTCATTCATTTACCAAACGCTAACTAAGTGCTATAAAAATATGTTATATGTTCTCCATCTTCTTCAAACAAAGAAATTAGAATGTTCTTTCTTGATGACTTTTTAAGGCACCATCTAATTATCCTAAAGGTCAGAAGCAATGAGAATCTTTAGTTATGTTAGATGCAGACTTGCTAATACCATGCATGACTTATGTAGATATTTTATTGTAACTTTTTTTCTAAACTCTTAAAGTGAAACAAGTCATCAAAATGTTAAAAGCCAGTATCAAGTACTGAAGTGTAAAAGCATCTGGAAACATTTCTCCCCTTTCCTGGAATTTTGGAATCCCTGGTGGTAGCATCTGGGAGAACCCCAAAAGATCATCTAACTCCACACTTTTATTCCATAGAAGATACATGTGCACCAAAATGGTGAGAGGCTTTTTAAGACCATATAATTAAAAGGAATGGTAGTTGTACTGTTTTTTTTTTAATACTTGGTTTTCATTGTATTCAGGTCTTTATATGAAGAAAAGCCAGAGAATTTTGTCTTTATTCTCTGATTCCTTCTCCTCTGAGAATTATACAATATTAAGGGCATGATGGATTCTTTTCCTAAGAATGGCGTTTACATAACAGTAACCAAGAAGCCTTCAAAGATATAATGAGATGTACCCACAGGCATAAAAGAACTTGGAGAGGTCAAGAGAGAGGCTGTCAGGTTGAGCCACTGGAGGGCACCAAATTATCTCTTTTCACTAGAACTATCCACTCTGCGTGTAGAGGGGAGGAAAAGCTATAATGGACTGGAATGTGTGGGAGGTGGAGACAGAAGAATGGAAATTTCTACAAGGCTGATTTTAATCCCACAAGCCTAAAGCTAAAGAAATAAAAAATAGGGCAGGTATTCACAGGTAAGTACTATTTCCTGGGATCAGAGGCCCTCCTAGATTATTCCAGATCTTTAATGGTCCAACACCCAAGGGACTGATACTTTGTATTTTCACCAAGTGATTCTTTACAGAAGACCGAGAAAAGTTGGCACCGAGACTTTACTGACCCAGAATGATTTTTCACTTTTATTTTAAACTGTTCAGTCAGAGTCACTTGCCAATAGCCTCAGGAAAATATAAGATGAATGTCCATCTGTTCGGAAACCTACAGAATCATCTGTTTTCATGGAGATAGGACACTTGTTGGAATGTCATCTCACTTCTTATAATTCACCCTCTTCATCCTCCAGCTGATTTAGGTAGTATTTCAATTGGTGACCCTCAAAACCAGTTAATAAGTTTCATGTTCCTTTTCTCTATGCTGGTTCTTCATTTGCTTGAGAGGTGGCGAAAAGCAATGAAATGTTACCTGGCATCTCTGTTCTACAGCAAGAGGAGATAATTGAGACTCCAGAGCAATACCACAGGCTCACTCTGGTAAGGAAGCATGCTTCCGTAATACGTGTGCTGTTCAGAGAGTCACAAATCTTCAAGAAGTTACTAATTTCTTGGTGACCTATGGTCATCATAGAGAAAATTAAAAGAGCTCTGGTGTAACCAGTAAAATGAGAAGTGGACAGAGATTAGCCTGAGTATCTCAGTTTGTAATGAGGAACATGACGTTTATTCTCAGTTACTTCATAAAGCTCTGGAAGATGCTGTGTAAAATACATTTATTTAGGACCAGGGTATACTTTGCCTTTTCATAGGTGTACCTTCCAAACAACATAGCTAACCTCAGAAACATGGAAATCCCAGAATGTAGCCAATTTCTTCTTATCATTCTATTAAAATAGCCAGGAGATGGATCATTCAGGCTTAACCATTGCTCTAGTATTGGACACGTCATTGTCCAATTGTCCAATTGTCCAATTGACCACTTCATTGGACACAATGAAGAAGGCATTGGTCCAGGTTGGAACTGCAATTCTAGTAAATTCTACCTTTTAACTAAGTATGTTGTATCTAGTGTTTTATAGGAAGATACTTTTTTTTTTAATTTTTAAATGTTTATTTATTTGAGAAACACCAACAGAGCATGAGCCAGGGGTGGGGCACAGAGAGGGAGACACAGACTCTGAACTGTCTGAGCTGTCAGCACAGAGCCCATGAACTCGGTTTGAACTCATGAATTGTGAGATCATGACCTGAGCCAAAGTCGGACACTTACCAACCAACTGAGCCACCCAGGCACCCAGGAAGATACTTTTTATTTCATTTATGGAGGTTAACCAAAAGAATAATCATAACAATTAAAAATTGCAGATTCCTCTATAGTTGGCAAAGCACTTTCCGTTAACATCCTACTTAAATCCTTTCAACAACTCATGAGGTTAATACTATTTTTCCACCTTAAAAGTACAGGCAAAAAAATAAAACAAAACTAAGACATAAAGAAGTTGAACAATTTGTGTGAATCCATGCAGTAAGTGTTCAAGTCAGGGTTCAAATCTCTTTTTTAGGCAAGTATATACAGACTATAGGAGCTATGGGTATTAGTCTTCCAGAACGTGCTCAGTGCAAACATGTAATTTTATGGTTGCCTGTGTATCTTTACTAAGTAAGTGTGATAATGTTTTTGGCTCCTTGGTTTCCATAGGATGCTTTTTGTATACCTGCAATATGGTTTTGTATACCTGCTATATGAATATCTATTTTAACCATTGGAGTGTAAGCTCCTTGTAGGCAAGGCCTATGATGTTTTCACTGTTACATGCCCCCACCCCTTTCCTCAGAGCCAAGCACAGTACCTATTCATATGATGGATTTTTCAATATTTGTTGAAATACTCTGAATTAGTTGCTATATTACAGTCTATGATGATCTGAGGCATCTTGCCAAATGATGCCTGCTTGAATTTCTTCCAAGACCAAAAATGAGATATTTAATTATGTTACAGTCTATTTTGAATAAAAATAACTTTAAAATCACTTTAGGAGCCATAATTATGGAGAACTACAGAGATCCTTCACAGTGGCCCCCTACTCACATTCCAGACTTAAGGTCCTGAAAACACGGGAGAGGTGGAGAGACAGAGAGAACATTGTAGCAGGAAGCAAGAGACAGCAGGTTGGCAGAATACATCCTCTCTGCTCTCAATGGTTTTGTCTAGTAACAGCGCATGAACCCATTCATCTACGCTCTGGCACAAGGGGATGTACAGACCTGTAGGATCCATCAGAATCTCTCTGGTGACTTCTGAGGAAGGCTTGTATGTTCTCTGGGGGCTGAGGAGGGGAAGCCTTCTCTTGGCTTCACAGTCTCAAACTAAGGCTGGTGACAAATATGAATATGCTCACAGAGAGCAGGATAAGAATGCATGTGTACCTGTACAGTTTGGGAGGTGAGGAAGAACACAAACCATCATATGCAAAAGAGATGAAAAAATTGGGACTGAGTACCTTGGGAGCAAGAAAATTTAAAGTGGCTATTTAGAGGATTTTTTGACATGAAGAAGGTATAACCTGACACACAATGTACAATCATGTGCCATAACTATGATTTATGATGGCTTGCAGTGAAAAGTAGCAGTGACTAGCATGTCCCATACAGAGATTCCTCTGTAATTGTGCTCTTATTCTACGTCACTCCTTCCACCTAGTGAAAAATGTACTCTCCCTTCATGATTCAGTTCATGGAACACCTTCCCTGTGAAAAGTCCCTGATTCCCCAACATATTAATTAGTTTGCATGGGTCTCTCATTAAACAATCTCTTTTAGTTTTTTGTTTACATGAATGTCTTTTTCTCCAGACTGTGAGGTTGGAGTGAGAGGCAACGAGTATAGTTATTTTATCTTTGTATGCCAGGTGCGTAGCACCATGTTTAGCATGTACCAAATATTTAGTGAGGATTAAAAGGGAGACGAGAAGGAGCAAGAAAAGAAGGAAGGAAATAAAGAAAAAAAAGCAAATTCCTTGGGAAAGTGTTGTTTATTTGAGGAATAATGCAGCACAGGATTAAGCTTCAGCAATCGTTGCCTGAGCTGTTGGGGATATAAGATGGAAACGTAACAATCCTGCACAAGGAATGGCATGGTACCATTGACTGAACAATATCAGAAACTAAAAGAATCTACCATACAAAATTAATTGCCTCCATTAAAATGTTTCTAAACTCAGAGCAATGGTGTTCCTACCAAAAGAGTTCAACTTCTCCCAGAGAACATGGCCTTGGTGCAGTCTGGTTAAAGAGACAGAGAGCTGCAGCATCTGGCAGACTCAGGAGCCAACACTCCAAGTCTAGAAGCTTCAGAGATTAGTACCAAGAGGACTGAAGTGAGGAACAGTGCCCCATGGCGGAAAGCACAGGACAAGAGTGGCTTGGGACGCCCATAAGAGCATGTAGATCAGAGCATAACCAAAGAGAGATGACATCCTTGCTTACACTGGGTAAACACTATCACCAGATGGTTAGTGAAGAGGAAGGAAAGATCGAAGTGAGAACATTCAGAAACACCCCATATATTTTCCTGCATGCATATGGAATCACCTGTATACAATTCCCACCATAGCGATGGGTTCATTCATTCTCATCAAAGCCCTTTCTTTATGAAATCTCAAGTTAACACACCTATCTATATATTAGTATCATCTGTAGAAATAAATAAATATATATACCTGGCAAGGATGAACTCTACCTGAAGGTGGAAACCAAGATTCTGTTGCTCACTGTGTGAGAAATGAGTAATTGCCCTTCAAGAATTTTCTAATATGTCTGTTTCCTGCACTTGTGTAATACATCCAAGGAGGACTTCAATAGTGATACCTCTGATTGCATTCTCAGGTTTGCTCTGTATCCATTCCCATCTGTGCCTACTGTATTAACACTAATATTCTACTTCTACTGGATCACGTGATTACACTGTAACAACTTGAGTTTCCTTTTTTTTAATTTTTAAAAATATTTATTTATTTTTGAGAGAGACAGAGAAAGAGACAGAGATAAAGTGTGAGCAGGGAAGGGGCAGAGAGAAAGAGACACACAAAATCTGAAGCAGGCTCCAAGCTCTGAGAGGTCAGCACAGAACTCGATGTAGGGTTCGAAATCACAGCCCAGGGGATCATGACCTGAGCCAAAGTCAGAGGCTCAACTGATTGAGCCACTCAGGTGGCCTAAGGCTTGAGTTTCCTCACTCTATGACTGACTGTGCACAATTTTTAGCTATGCCTTTAGATCCCAGGTCATTCTTATAACCTCACTGTGACTCACTGCTTGCCAGCATTTTCCACCATAAGTCTGTGACATGCAGGCTGATGTAACTGGCCTTTGAGAACAGACTTCCATATACAGGAGTGTCATTCCCTTTATCAGTTAAAAATAAGTCTGTATGAGGAAGCTTTGAAAATTATAAAAAGCTTGTTTTCCCACTTGTTGAATCCCAAAAGGAACCCTGACAGAAATTTCTACACTTTCACCATACTCCAAAGTGGGAGTAAATAACTATAATTGCCCAGGTTTCATGCTCCATGAAATGGCAACCCACAGAATGTGAGTGTAGAAGATAAGGGGCACAAGCTGGTCATCAACAGAAGGGAAAGGGAGCTGGTGTTCCTGATCTGACCTGCCAGCACCTCAGCCCTTAGAGCATTACAGCATTTGTCTGTGTGGAATTACACAGCTCTCAGATATGCTGCTGGGGCCCTGGGTGGCTCAGTCATTATGCCTCTGACTCTTGATTTTGGCTCAGGCCATGATCTCACAGATTGTGAGTTCAAGCCCCATCCTGGGCGAAGCCTGCTTGAGATTGTCTCTCTCTCCTTCTCTCTGTGCCTTCCATGCTCTCTCCCTCTCCCTCAAAATAAATAAACTTTTTAAAATGCTGCTTAATAAAATCCATACATTTTTTTATGTCAAAAGAGTAGAGGGTCTCTGGGGTCGCTCCATCAGGTACGCACCCGATTTTGGCTCCGGTCATGACTTCGCAGTCCACAAATTCAAGCCCTGCATCAGGCTCTGTGCTGACTGCTAGGAACCTGGAGTCTGCTTCAGATTCTATGTCTCCTTCTCTTTCTGTCCCTCCACCACTCACACTCTGTCTCTCTCTCTCTCTCAAAAATAAATAAACATTAAAAAAATGTATTTTTAAAAAGAAGAGTAGATCTGTGAAATGCCCTCTGCAGTCACAATTTTATAGCTTTAAAATGCAGTGTCCCCTGCACTGCAGTTATTCATCAAAGTCACTTTTAAAACATCAGCCTACTTTAATGACAATTGCCTTATTAGAGGTTTTCAGTGGAAACTTGGAAGCAGTGACTTTGGAATGAAAGGCCCGGCATTCTAAGCCCAGAGCCAAAAAGCTCTAGTGGAAAGCAGTCAGCTGTCTAAAGCTGAGACAGTTGTGAGACTACACTGAGGACCCAACACTGGGAACCTACTGAAGGAACAGTGCTGGTGATCCGAAGTAGAGGAGTGGATGTGGATGACCCACATCCCTATGCAGCCCCCCGAGGAGCTTGTGCAAGTGTCCAGTGTGCTGGCTCAAGAGTCGAAGGTCCACTTGCTGGCACTCAAACATGGCCTCATGGCTTCCAGTTATCTTGTATACAAGTCTAGAGCAAAGTATAAGTAGAACAGAAATCAGTCCAGCTCTTTGATCACTATCTAAGGAACCGGTATAAGTTTCCTAGGGCTGCAGTAGCAAGGTAAAGAAAAAAAAATGTTGGCTCAAAATGTATTGACTCCCCCTTCTGGAGCCTAGAAATCCAAAGTCAAAGAAGTCTGAAATTCCAGGGAGGGACCATTGGTGTTTCCTGGCTCTCAAATGTGTCACTGTTGTCACATGGCCATCTTTCCTCTGCATGTCTTCACAACATCTTCCTTCTGTGCATGTCTCTGTGTCCAAATTTCCCCTTCTCATAAGGACACCAGTAATATTGGAGTAGGGCCCATCCTGATGGGCCATCATCCTGATGATCTCATTTTAACTTAATTATCTCTTTAGAGGTCTGATTTCTAAATAAAGTCACATCTTGAAGAGTCTTGAGGTATTAGGGGTTAGGACGCCAACATATCTTTTCTGGGGAATACAATCCAACTCAGAATAGAAGCATAAAAAAAAAATCAAACTTCTAGAAAAAAAATGTACTTCCAAAAATATGACGGCTTTTGATTTGCATTCATAGGAAAAATAAATCTAAGCTTATGTTTTCTTAAATGTCCTCATTTCTGAGCAATGATCTGAATTAGAATTCCAAAATAAATAATTGATTTTGGAAAATCAAACCCATAAAGAAAGGGACTTCTGTGTTGTTCTAAACTCATCCTTTGTCTGTGTTCGCACAGCTACCCTCATGATATTTATCATTTTGCTTCCAGTACCTTAGCACATCCATAATTCCTTCATTAGGCTGTGGGGTCTTAGGTCAGAAACTGCTTTCTTTTATTTCTTCAATCTCTAGCACCCCACAGAATGTCTAGAACATAGTGGTCACTTAGGAAATGTTTCTTGCATGAAGGAATGAATTGACAAAACGTGGGTACAATATAGTTTTCATATAAGGACATTAAAAAATACCCTTGCTCTAGTCCATAGGGTGTTGCTAATGAACTGTATGACCCTTAATAAGTCACTTCACCTCCCTGTGTCTGGTGTCATCATCTGTATAATGGCAGTGTTTAACTAAGTGACCTTTAAGGTCTTTGAGGGATCCTACATAGAGGATTCTAAGTGATTTCATGCCCTCTGAAATAGATGGCAGTGAGTATCAGACATTCCCACACTATGTTTCGGCACCCTTGAAACTGACTAAGGCAGTCAGGGAAATACAGTGAAACACTAAGGACTCAATATCACACGACTTCCTTACAAACACCTGGCTCTTCAACCTTACCCAAGAAACCCCTCTGACTCTCCTGTCTAGATTCATATCCCTGATCTCCTAAGAAAGGCTGCTTTGTGCAAATCCTTTCCTTGTTCTTTGCCCAGAAATCCCATGATCTGTTTCTGATGTCCTTTTGGCCAGTTAGTTCTTCCAAAGGTGCACAGAACTCCCTGTAAATGATGGGTCATGGGCCTCATTTTTCCTCTCAGATAGAACTATTTTCCTCAACACCCAGACTGTGCTCTCGCTGTCTCTCTCCCCCTTCCAAAATAGATCATGATTCAACAATCTAGTATGTCAGTCAATGTTGATGTTTTAGTCAAGGCTTATCAATATATCTATGATGATAGATAGATTTTCTAATAGAAAATCCATTTCTGTGTTCAAGCTTAATCCAACGTGTTCTTTATTAGCTTCCTACTATTTCCTTTCTTGTTCTTATTTCCACCACTGGCTAGAAAACAACCTATTCCAGACTACAGATGGAAGGTGGAGAACAAAACGGGACTGGGCTTTTTGTTGCTATTGTTTCAGAATTGCATATAACACAAGAATAAAAGGCATCAACACACACTCTTCCAGTGCCTCAGTTTCCCATAGACAAAATGAGTTCAAAGGTATTAGCCACGTACCTCAAAGATTTGTTGGAAGGACTGTTAGGTAATTACCAAACCTTTGATCTTGTCCAATATCCATTAAGTCGTCAACTAATGATTTAGAAGTCCATCTCCTGGTCTTTCAGAACCGCAGACTGGGATTCACATACAGACAAAAAGCTGTATTTAGTGAAGTTTCAGTAATTTTCTTCAAAATTAAACTAAGAGTTGGCTTTAAAAGCCTAAGTTATAACCATATCTGAACATAAAGGGAATGTCATAAATTTGTCATGAAAAGAGATTCATCTCTGCATCTGTAAGCCTGGGATCCAAAGATATTCAAGCACCCTTTCAAAATCAGGGAGCTCACTACAATGAGTCAAAAAATATGGAAGGTTATAAAAATTGACTTAGAAATAACAAAAACATAGTGACACATTCTGGCTTTTGGCATCAGGAAAAGGTACATTGATATCCCTTTCCTCTTACAGCGTATCTTATGGCAAGTTTCAGCTAAAAAGATTTTTCTGAAGACTTATGAGTGTTCCCTTTCCCTTTGTGGATTGGAGGTCCTTATGTATATGAAGTGAAGTGGCATTTCTGGATTTATTTCGTTTTTTGTTAAAATTTTTTCAATATTTATTCATTTCTGAGAGAGAGAAACAGAGGACAAGTGGGGGAAGGGCAGAGAGAGAGGATACTGAAGCAGGCTTCAGGCTCTGAGCAGTTAGTACAGAGCCCGACTGGGGCTCAAACCCATAAACTGTGAGATCATGGCCTGAGCCAAAGTCGGACACTAAACTGACTGAGCCTCCAGGCTCCCCCATTTCTTTCAAAGAAATAAAAAGGAAACACACAAACACTTGATTCTTCAAGTTTATGCCACAGGGCACAGTAAGGTTGGCTGTGGGCAGCACAGTGGTGGAGGAAAGGAAGTAACGGGTCCCATACCATTTGGCTGGATATGAGACACAACCAAAGTGCATAATCCTTCTTATCTTTACTTATTGATCTGCAAATGGGAACCATACTACCTGCTCTGATACTTCACAGGATTTAGCTTTTTTAACCCAGTTTCCATAGCTTCATGCCCCTCTTTTGTAGTTTTGTTTATATGTTCCTCATCCCTCTTTTGCACATGATTTTCAGAATCTGGATGCCTGAGAGAGCTCCCTGTGTAGCCATGTTGGTCCTATAACTACCATAGGTCAGATTTCCAGAATTACATTTTAAAGTGTGTTGTCATCGTGTCTTAGACCATCTCTCCCTTTAGAAGCTCTGATCATAGAAGCATGTCTCTTCTGTACCTAAGTCTATATTAACTGGCTCATTGTAAGTCCTCTATAACTTTTGTTGAATAAATAGTGAATAAAATCTTATTTCGTAAAGTATTCAACTAAACCCCAAATTCCATTCCTGGGCTGTTAAAACTCCCAGAAGTTTATTACATCCACTCTCTCCCAAGGTCCCCATCTCTTCTGCTTCACAAGAATGAAGTTCAGGGCAGGGGTTTTCTGGTTAGCTTATTCCATCTTAAAATCAATGAAAGTGGAGGCAAGGGAGTCAAACATTTAATAGATGATCTCTTTTTCCATGAATGATATGCCCATTATTGAAATCTCTCCTTCATTACTCAACCTCCTATATCAGTGCTCCCTACACCTACCCAATCATAAAAGTTACCTAGAAAGACTGTTCAAAATAGATGACCACGCCCTTTCCCAAATATACTGAATTAGAATCTCCAGGGATTTAAACGTAGACTCTGCAGCTCTTAAAGGTTTCCCCAAGTGTCTCTGGAGATGGCCAAGGTTGGGAAACACTATCTCAGAGTGTTGTCCTTTGAGCCTGAAGAGAAAGCACTCCTAGGGTTTTTTTTGTTTTGCTTTGTTTTCTTTTGTTTGCGTTGTTACTATAGAGACCATTAGGTCTCCCTCTTGAGGTGGGCAAGGCAGATTCTTCAAAAGAGTTTTCTTTGAATGAATCTGTGCCTTTGTTTTGTTTAAGTTAGATAATGAGGGTTGGATTAATTTTCTAAGGCTGTTCTGACCAAGTACCATAGAGTTAGTGGCTTACGTAAGAGAAATGTGTCGTCTCACGGTTCTGGAGGGCAGAAGTTCAAGATCAAGGTGTCAGAAGAAGCACTGTCCCCTCTGAAGATTCTCAGGAGGGATCTGCTCCTGGCCTCAATTCCAGCTTCTGGTAGCTCCTGGGTTGAGGCAGCCTAGTTCCAGTCTTTGCAAAGTGTCCTCCCTGTGAATGTGCATGTCTGTCTGGATAGCAGAAGTTACCAGACAAGAGTGGACAGAGCTGTTCCATGTGCTCGCACATTTCTTGCTCTCTTTTGAGCTGCCAGAATAAAAATAGGAAACAGATTCCTGGTCCTAAGGTACGGAAAGGGCAAGATGCTACTCTCAGGAAATCAAAGGTCATGGAGGGAAGAGGATTTCTGCAGACAAGACATAACAAGAGGAACGTCAAGAGACCTGGCTGACGGATACATGAAAAATTTACAAGATAATTGACAGGAAATTATAGCTTGAGCTGAAGTGACAAGTCGTTAAATGAATATCAGAGAAAATAAACCAAAAATGATATTCCTCAGAGACAAATAACCCCGTAGACACTACCAAGAAACTGCTAACAAATGTGCACGTGGGAGAGAAAAAAGAGCTTCGAAGCATCATTTGTGGTGACAAATGGTGACAAATGATGAAGCACAATTTCAACTAGAAAAAGAGACTGGCTCGCATTCCAAGGTGTTAGAAAAGGGGAACATAGGGACAGTGCACCAATAAAACCTGTCTAGGAAACAATGCAAATGAACATGGACCAGAAACTGAAGACACACCCTGTAGAAATACTGGAGCATTCAATTGACTGGGTTCTATCCAGTCATTTTGAAAAAATTAATGAAATATTCTAATTAAAAATACTGACCTTGCATGACCTTAGTTACCACCAAAGACCCTCCTTGGTGTTTTTCTAGTAGTAAATGTACTTTTACAAAACCGTCTCAAGGCACTTGGGTGGCTCTGTCAGTTAATCACCCAGCTTCAGCTCAGATTATTATCTCGTGAGTTTGAGCCCCACGTTGGACCCTCTGCTGTCAGTGCAGAGACTGCTTTGGATCCTCTGTCTCCCTCTCTCCCTTCCCCCAACTCCAAAAAAATAAGCACTTAAAAAAATAGTCTGAAAACTCAACCCTATCTAGTTGATGAAAATCCGGGCAGATTCTTTTTTTTTAACTTTCAAAAAAATGTGTATTTATTTATTTTGAAAGAAAGCACAAACAAGAAAGGGGCAGAGAGAGAGTGAGAGAGAAAGAATCCAAGCAGGCTCTGTGCTGTCAGCTCACCTGACATGGAGCTCAATCCCATGACCTGTGAGATCATGACCTGAGCCAAAATCAAGAGTAGGATGCCTAACTGACTGAGCCACCCAGGTGCCCTTTGGAGCAGATTCTACTCTGAGAAATTAAAAATATTCATTAAACTCTACTGTCCTGAACCATTGGTATATCTTGTCCCTTTCTGGTATGCAAACAATAGCAGCTTAACAATCCAAAACTCAAATTCTGGCCATGCTACCTTTGTGAAACACAGAGGGAAACTAAATAATAAACCCAGAAGTCCTTTGAAGAGTCAAAATACATCACAAAATGTGTTCCATTAAAGCTCATGTAGCTCCCTCTTCAGGATGCGCTTTGTTCCTCCTTCTGAAGCCATTTGCCCATGCTTTGCACACAGCTACCGCATGTATGATTATCTGGTTTCCCAGCTAGTGTTAGTCTAGAGCAAGTGATTGAAAGGATACAGTATATCAGTTCATGGTGACACATTGATAGCTGCAGGAAGTGACAGCTGACAGCAAATGAGAAATCATAGACATGATAAAAGTGAAACTTAAGAACAAGAAGAACAACAATGATCTTAAATTGTTTAATAAAGGGAAACAGCGCTATGCATCTCAAGTACTCCAACAGCATCACTGAATTATCGCATGCTATCATAGCGGATGATTATAATGATGACCCTGAGCCATCAAGAAAAAAAAATAAATTTGGTTCCAGATGCATCATGTAAGGTGGCAGAAAAATGTGCCATAAATTTTTAGAAAGATTTCATTCAAATGATTTTTTTTTAGTTTTAGTGCTTAAAGTAATAAACCCTTACTATTCAAAAAATTCAGCTCTTAAAAGTGCCTCATGCTTTGTCATATTCAGAAAATATCATATTTCTGCAGTCCTGACCTGTCTCTAGATCCAGATTTGAAAAATAAAGGTTGCTAAACATCTCAGTCTACATGTCCTACTGGCTCTTCCTATTACACATCTGAACTCAAATGATGACATCCAGCCTCAAAGCTTGTCCTGGGATCTTCTGAATGTCACCACCCATGCTGTAACACAAGGCAGATCTTTCATACTTATCCTTGATTATCCCTTCTGTCTCTCCCTTACATTTAGTGACCCCAAGTTTCCCATCTTGACCTAGAAGCCTATTTTGAATCAAAGTTCCTAGTCCCCACCTCAGCCCCCTTGCCCGAGCCTGCATTATTTCTAACATCTCTTTGTCATCGTCACCCTATGTTAGAGTCACATCAGCTCCCTTGCCATTTGCTGCTTCCTCTTGTTCTTTCATGTCTTTCCTCCTGCCTGGTCGGAATGGGTCAAGTGCCCTCTTATCCCGGTAGCTCACTTTGCATGCATGTGTTTATTTATTTTTTAGTGTTTTTGGCAAGACCATGAGATATTTGAGTCTAGGCAAGACTTCTTAGGCATTTAGTGAAAATTTCTCAAAATATTTATTGACCAACTAACATGAGCCAGGCAGTCTGCTAGCACTGGAGGAACAGCAGTGAATAAGATAGATCCTTAGAGGGGCACCTGTGTGGCTCTGTCAGTTTTAAGCATCCAACTCTTGATTTCAGCTCAGATCATGACCTCACTGTTTGTGGTATCTAGCTCCATGTAGGGCTCTGAGTTCTTGATATTCTTTCTTCTCTTTCTCTGCTCCTCCACCTACTCTCTCTCTTTCTTTCAAAATAAATAAATATTCAAAAATGATAGATCTCTAGATTTCTGAAATGTACAACATATAGAATAATCACATTTATAAAATGCCCAGTTATTATAGTGTTTCCATATCTATTATCCATTTTCTTAAAATTTTTTAATGTTTATTTATTTTTGAGAGAGAGAGAGAGACATGGAGTGTGAGTGGGGAAGGGGCAGAGAGAGAGACAAAAGATCTGAAGAAGGTTCCAGGGTTCTCCCAGCTGTCAGCACAGAGCAGGACATGGGGCTTGAGCTCAGAAACCGTGAGATCATGACCTGAGCCAAAGTTAAACACTTAACCAACTGAGCCACCCAGGCACCCCGTATTATCCATTTTTTAATAAACATAGTGTGTGAGCAATTAACTGAATTTTAAATACATTACTTCATACCTGTCTTCATAGAATACAGTCTTTCATTGGATCATCTCAGTTGTTCCTCACAATAGCCTTCTGACAGTCATTCTTACCGTCTTTGTATGATAATGAAGCCAAGTCTCACTGAGATTTTATAATTTGTTCGTTTATCTCCATAAGATGGACAGATAACAATGGAGACACAGTTTTTTGACACAGTGTAGTATCCTTTCCACTCTTGCTTCTCTACCCAAATGCTCATCCATCAAAACATAGTTTGATCCAAAATAAAAATCGTAATGCAGACAAATGCACATGTTTGATGGACAACAACTGCTTTTGATTCTCTTGAACTATGGATAAGTGGTCGCTAGTCCATCTAGAAAAGGCAAGTATCAGTAAAGGTACTGATAGGAATCAGATGGTCCACTCAAAGGTTTACCTGAAGAAAGCTCAATAAAGTCATTATCTACAGAGAGGAAAGTTCAAGGTGGTCATCAAGAGATGATGCCGTACCTGGGACTATCAACACCTGAAGCTGTCATCAACTGAGGTCTGAAGGAGCAGAAAAGGGAGTAATGTTACTGGTCCTCAAAACAAAACAAAAACAAAACAGTTATAGCAAGAGAAGAGGAAGTACCACGTAAGAGATGTGGCCATAGGAAAGAGAACACAATTATTACAAAGACTATAGCCTAACAGGAGAAGGTAAAGGAAGAAATACCTGTATGCCTTCCCCGTCTCTTCCTCTAATTTCTTGCCAAAGCCTTTCATTAGCAGAACTCAGTTAGAAGTAGAAAAAATCAAAACCCAAGTGATGTCATTCTTTTTAATTTTTAAAAAATGTTTATTTTTTTTGAGAGAGAGAGAGAAAGTGTGAGTGGGGGAGGGCAGAGAGAGGAAGACACAATTAAAAGTGGGCTCCAGTCTCTGAGAAGTCAGCACAGACCCCAACGCAGGGCTCAAACTCACAGGACACAAGATCATGACCTGAGCCGAAGTTGGACACTTAACCTACTGAGCCACCCAGGCATCCCCCAAGTGATGCCATTCTTGAGGTCAGATTTTTGGAGCAGAGTGCAGGGAAGGAAAGGGCAAAAAGGAATCTGGAAAGAAAATGGAGAATGATTGGCACAGAAATTCCTCTACATACTGAAGAAAGGAAATATGTCACTTTCCTATTAACTATTGGGATTCTCATGGTAATAGGATAGGGGTGATGTTATTCAGCGACTTTTGATTAAAATTAATTATGTCAAGTAACTCTTGACTTAAGCAGGCCACATTTAAGATCATGGACCTTGGAATCTGCCCAATCACTTTCCTCCATTCAACAGCACTGTGAATAAGCAAGGTACTTAAATTCTCTGAGCCTCAACTTCATCACCTGCTAAATAAGGGAAGCAGTAGTATCCATCTCTCTTAGATGAGATAATGGGGCTAAAGTGAAGTATCTGACACAAATGGTAAGAGTTCAACACACATTTATGATTTTAAAGACATGGCAGAAAGAGAAATGGATGCCCAAGGAGTACCACTCCCTAATAGAAAATCTATAATAGATTCAGAAAATCTGTGGAAAAATGCAAAAAATGTAGGTATTGTGATGACAGTTTTATGAATATTTTATTTGTCAGATCCTGAGCTTTTAACCGTTTCTGTGCCATGCTTTTGTGAAGCTGATGAAACATGTAGAAAATCACATACTCATAATAAAGTTTTTACCTGCATAAATACAATTCCTAGAGTTATAATAGAAAATAATTATGGATGTATTTGCCTATTTATATATAAACCATTCATAGAAATAGTTAAAGAAAAAGTGTGATAGTGTAATGTGTGTTCTGATTTAGCAGTACATTGCAAAATAATATCTAATGGTAGCTCTAACAACTAACACAATTTTGAAATAGTAACAAAGGTAACATTTCTAGATGTCAACCGGAGCTGTACCTTGATAAGAAAATATGTGTGATCTTTATTGGGGACACAAATCAAAGGCACTGCTATCACTGCTGGAATTTGCTCCTTTATATTCGAAATTAAGAGAATTAGTGATGAGTTAGTAAGAGATGGTGGAGAAAAGATAGATTTATTTTTCCTGCACAACTTCACAAGTCACATTAGTTTCTATCCATGGTGTTTGGCGTCCATGGAACTGACCTGGAGCCTAACACTATGCCTGGAAGTACACATTCAATATGTATTTGCTAAACTGAAATAAACATAACAAAAGAACCATACTTACAGCACAGAGTATTAGTTAGAGTATCTTGCAGTAAATCTAGTAAATTAGTAAATCTAGTGAATTACTGTTAGTGAGCCAGTAAGACCGGCCTCAGGCAGGCAAGTTTTCAATATATCCCACCTGTCGGTCCAACCAAGCATGGATGTGAAACATCTCATAGGTAGCAAAGGACCAGTTATCTTTGAGTTATCCGGCAATCACAAGGCTCTATGGGAAGACATGACAAAAAACTACAGAGTCTGTTAAGGAATAGACATTTTAAACTTCACAATAGAAGAAAAGGTAAACCAGGAGTAATAATACTTATGAACATAAAATTTCCTTCCTGAAGAAGAAAAAATTTCGAAGTCAGTAAGTGACTCCAAACAACATGATAACCAGCCTATGAGGACATACTTACTTTCTCAAAGAAGCAAAACATTGGGACTTGAAAAATAACATGACACTCCTTTTACCTATCAAATCATCATTTCAAAAATGGTAAAAAGTTGTAATGACATGGGAATAAAACTTGTGAGAATATAACTTACTTGTGAGAATATAATTTGGAGCAACCAAGCACCTAGAGAAGAATTCAAGAATAGGCATCAAAACTCTAGCTTCTAGTGAAGAGCTTTATGTACATTATCTTATTTAATACTTACAATGACTCTAGGAAGCAGGTGTGAATATCCCCATTTTACAAAGGAAACCCCAAAGGATCTGTGAGTTAAGGAGTTTGTCAAAGCCACAAAGGCAGTGGAAAGCAGAAACGGGATTCCAATCCATGTCTCTCAAGCACCAAACCCCATACTTTGTCCACCATATCTCATTTCCTAACTTTTGGTTAAGTAATTAAATCTCTGCTAATTCAACCTAATACAGTAACTTGAATACAAAAAGATTACATGTACCCAGACTGTTATTGCAACAATATGAATAATATGAAAGACAAGCACAAGACACAACAATACAGGCAATGTTAGGGGAATTATCATGAATTACTTTTCTGCTTGGTCTGCAGCTACTTAAAATTCTATTGCAAAGTGCCGATAATAACATGGAGAAATATCTATGGTACCTTAAGGTAGAAGTGAGAGTAGAAAATAGTATGATCACAATCATAAAAAGTTTAAAAAATAATTACACATAGGAAATAACAAAAAATGTTAAATATCAATGGTTTACATTGAATAGTAGATTTTGAGTAAATTTTTTCTTTCTTCTTACAACTTTACTGAAATTACACATTTTTCTATAATGGGTATTCGTGACACTTGTATTGGAGGAAATATAAATTTATTTTCAAAAGATGGAAGCAAAGTCACATTGCAATCTATCGATGTATCAAACTAAAACCTTGTACACCTCAAGCTTGCACAACATTATATATCAATTATATCTCAATATACACAAAAATAATGTTAAAAAACCTGAAAGGAGGAATTAAATGGTATAACTAGAATATTACTATTAATAAGAGCTTAAATCTCACAATACTAAGGCACCTGGGTGGCTCAGCTGATTAAGCAGTTAAACATCCAACTCTTGATTTCAGCTCAGGTCAAGATCTTATGGTCTGTGGGATTGAGCCCTGCATCTGGCTCTGGACTGGCAGCATGGAGTATGCCTGGGATTCTCTCTCCCTCTCTTTCTGCCCCTCTCCCCCATTAAAATAAATAAATAATCTTAAAAACACATCTCACAATACTAAGTCATAAGATTATTCCATCGAACTTAGCACTCCATCTCTAACAGTGAGTTTTTAATGTGCTGTAGGAAGCATAGTCACCTACTTCCATATGGCCCTCAAGAGATTAGGGATCATGGCCACCATGGAAACATCATAGTGACACAGGGTTGAAAGTTCTCAGTTTGTCCCTGGACTCTTAAACTTATTAATTAGTTTTGTGATTTGGGGCAAAGTCCTGAAATTCTCTGAACCCTATCTACAGAAGATTATTATCATTAAAACGTTATTAAGATGGATACAGAGTATATTGGATGCTGTATTACTGCACGCCATGCCATCAAGCCATGTATGATAGAGTGGAAATCATCATCCCGTACAGATAGTTACCTCAATGTATTTATTTATACCACCTCTTTCTTTTTAAAAGAAAGAAGGAAGGAAGGAAGGAAGGAAGGAAGGAAGGAAGGAAGGAAGGAAGGAAGGAAGCAAAGGAAGAAAAAAAAAAGAAAAGAAAGAAAGAAAAAGCAAAGCAGAAAAGAAAAGAGAAGAAAAGAGAAAAGAAAAGAAAAAGCTGGGGCACCTGGGTTGCTCAGTTAGTTAAGCGTCTGGCCCTTGGTTTTGGCTCAGGTCATGATCACACAATTTGTGAGTTTGAACCCTGCATTGAGCGCAGTGCTAACAGAGAAGAAACTGCTTGGGATTCTCTGTTGCTCTCTCCCTCTCTCTCTCTCTGCCTCTCCTTCGCTCCTCTCTCTCTCTCAAATAAATTTTTTTTTAAAAAAGCCAACTAGGAGAAGAAATAAATATACTACATTTAATTATAGAAAAATAAAAGTTTAGGGTGGAAAGATGAAAGATGGTCAAAGGAGAAAAGCAAACATTCCCATCAGAGGGTCAATACGTTTTCTGTGACCAAGCATAAAGTCTGGCTGTAAGTTTCCAGCAGTGAATACAAAGCTAGTCACATGACTTCAATGATCAGATAGAAGGAAACAGGTTAGTGCCTCAAGGCACACTAAGGTTTCACCAGAAGCAAACTCTAAACATTTTTTTTCTTGTGTTGGGGATTATGCACAAGAAATGAATGATATAATTGGCAGTGTTCACAAATAAGTTTTGCAGTAAATGGACAAGTATATTCCACATGGCTATTTTTATAGTGACTTTTGTGAAAAGTCACGAATTTAACATAAATTTCTAAGTCAGTGAAGACAATTCCATAAGGACTCACGTCAACCAAGGCTTCGGTTTTCCAGGCATTCTCTTTGTGTCTCTGTCTTCCCTCCCTCTTTCCTTCCTTCTCCTCTTTAAATTCATCAAGAGGCAGCCACTGAAAGTAGCTAAGAATATGGACTTTTGGATTATATTTCTTGATTTAAATTCTTATTCCTACATATACTAGTGACTGACCCTCTGCATATTATTTAATCATCTTCATCTGTAAAATAGGGTTAATCATAACACCCACTGCCATGGGATTTGTGGAAGGTTAGAGAAAGCATGCAAAGTACTTAAAATAGTACAAAATGCTAGCCCATAAAGGTTAGTAAATGCCACTACTACTAATAATGTGAAAAATTATCTCCTTAATTTGGCAATCATTCTTTTTTTAAAAATTTTTAATGTTTTATTTATATCTGTGTGTGTGTGTGTGAGAGAGAGAGAGAGAGAGAGAGAGAGACAGCATGAGCAGGGGAGGATCAGAGAGAGAGGGAGATATAGAATCCAAAACAGGTTCCAGGCTCTGAGCTGGCTGTCAGCACAGAGCCCGACCCTGGGCTTGAAACCACAAACTGTGAGATCATGACCTGAAACGAAGTCGGACGCTTAACTGACTGAGCCCTAATTTGTGCCTGCCTCGCAGGCACCCCTAATTTGGAAATCATTCTTGAATGCCTATTAGGTATTAGGTAACGTACTAGGTGTTGACTATTCATAATTGTTTCCTGACCTCAAGAAACTCACATATGATGGTAGAAGGAGACATCTAAACTGACCGTTTCAGAACAAGTTTAAATTGCAGATGATAATAAAAGAAGCACCAGACTGGGTTTGGTAGAGGAGTATGAGTCAAAGAAAGCTTTCTGGAGGAGGTAATGTCTGAGGCAAATCTAATAAGTGCAAACACTTCCGTAACGTCTTACCCTCTGCCGTGTGCTATTTGGTGTGCTTGCGTATCTGAACTAATTTAATCCTCCCAAAAATCCTGTGGTGTGTTTTTTATCCTTGTGTTTTAAACAGGGAAGCAGAGGCATGAAGTAATTCAACAACCTGCCCTAGGACATAAAGCTAGAAAGTGACAGAGCAGAGTGGCTGTGCTCTTAATCGCTGTCATTGTGCCTATGGTGTCTTAAACCCTAAGGAACTTGTGACGGGCATTGTGACGCATGTCCCTCAGATAACAAGGATACTTGAGTTCATGACACAGATGAAAGAGACAGCTTGCTGTGGGGGAAGAAGGCAGCATTTTTCAGTAACAGGTGCATCAGAAATGTAGCAGGGGGAGAGGAGGGAGGGTGTGGGTGCATGGTGTGGGAAAACATGAAGAGTCTCGTACGCCATGCTAAAGAACTTGAACTTTTTAACCTGCTGGACCTGAAAATGACTGTATGTGAATTTGAAACACGCCACTTGAGCAAGAAAGAATTTTGCTCTGTGACGTTGAGTAAGTTATTAAATACCTTTAACTTTCAATTTGTTAGGGGAAAACGGAACAAGTGGAATTTACATTACAGAGCAAGCAATGATAGATGTATATATGTAACATGTGTGGTGCTTAGTAGACATTCAACAAAAATGGTCATTATGCTTGTAAAACACGTCAAGGGGAGCCTGAGTGAAGAAACATGCATTCTCAAGGCTTTTCTACTGGAGCCAGAAGAAGTTCAGGGGACATAAATCCTATAGACAGTTGGGGCTGATGCTAAGCAGGTGCTATGGCCTGAAAGCTTGTGTCCCCCCCCAAATTTATGTTAAAATACTAACCCCCCAATTTTATGGTATTTTTGAGGTTGCGACTTTGGGAACTGATTTGGTCATGAGAGTGGAGCCCTTGTGAATGGCCTTGACAGTGAACAGCCTTGTTCCTTCCACGAGGGGAGAGCACAACCAGAAATCTGCACCAGGAAGCGAACCCTTACCCGACTATGCTGGCAGCCTGGTCTTGCTCTTCCAGCCTCCAGAACTTTGAAAAGTAAAATTCTGTTGTTTATAAGCAGGTCAATCTGTGGTATTTTGTCACAGTAGCCTACATGGACTAAAAGAGCAAGTAAAAATCTCATGGAGCTAAAAACTACCCTTGACATTCCTTTTGCAAGTTGCTGACATATTATCTCCCAGCAAATACAACATTCACGCATTGAAATACATTACTGTTGCTTCTATTGATGAAAGAGATGTATCCATCTCTGTCTACTTGTCTCCGTGTCATCTCTCTTTCCTTGTGCCTGTCCCTGCTGACGGAGTATAGCTGAATTCACAGAAGTTCAAGGAATGTAGAATTCATGTCCTTCTTAAATAAGCCAAAAGTGGGGGAGAGGGTGGAACCCACCAGCATATTATTTTCCCATTAGGGGAAAAAAATCTCTCAGGTAGACAATCTGTCATGAACGGAGTCAAAATACAGCCTTCATCTCTGTACTTTACATTTTTAAGTGAACTAGCGTGAAAAATGACATTATTTGCCATCTCTTCGTTCCCTGGAATCCCTCTCTTGTGCAGAGGGGAAAACAGGCTCAGAAAAGGAAGATGCCTTGTTGGAGCAGAACTGGTGGTTTCAAAATTAAAAGTGGGGATTCTGCCATGAGGCTCCCCCCGCCCCCAACAGAGTTTCTTCAGGCCGCCTCACGCTGGAAAGAGGCATTGTCACAAAGACCCTGGGAACCTCACCAAAAACCGCAGGGAGGTATTGACAGGTATGAGTCATGCGCTAATAAAGCAGGGAAGGAAAGGGAAAGAAACATGGATACACGGGGACTCAATAGACTTAAGATTTACCCCCAGAACAAAAGCCTGCATGGGCAAGAAACAAAAGGAGTTTAAATTTAAGAAGCAAACTCATCGAAGAGCTCGAAACCACCACCACACTATTTCTTACCGTGAAACTGGACTGAGGGAAACAACGGACAGCAGATATATATAAAAAGAGAGCGTCGCAGAAAAGCCTGTGATAAACGCAGCAGGTGGGTCGCGTGATAGGGGAATAGGAAATGTCCTACCTACCCCTATCTGTCCCGAGAAAGTCCTGAAAACAGATAGGCTCTTTGAAACATTTTTCCGTTTCCAAAGCCGATCAGATCAGCAGGCTGAGAACGGAGATGAAGAGATACACTTTTAAAAGGTTATTTCAGGAAGAAACCGGTTTTTTTTTTTGTAAATGCTCCTTATATAATATTTACAATGAGGTTGATTGTGGCAAAGTGGAGTTTGGGAACTGCTTAAAGCTTTGCCAGGATTACAAAACATACAAAGTGGCCTCTAGAGAGAGAGAGAGAAGGAGTAATGAAGGGCGTGGAGCAAAAGCTTTCTGCTGAGCTCTGTGCTCAGAGGCAGGCTCAGTGTCGCCCTCTGCTGGCCGTCATGCTGCCGGCACGAAACAGCAGAAAAGGGATTTAAAGGCAGGTCTAAATCCTTCGAATATTTTTGCCATATAACACTGACAAAAAAACAATTGATGTCACAGGAAAGAAGACAGCTTACATAAGAAGCTAAGGAAACAAATGTGTCAGAAGAACCAAAATGGAATACATAAGACCTCTTATGTGAAAACAGAACAAGATTGGAATACTGTATAGAAGAAAAAAGGCATCTGTCCTGTGGGAAAATTTTTCCTCCCCCGATTATATAAAACACAAGTTGAGTTTTCATGCTCAAAATTTTTATTCTGAGTCCTTGTGCCCTGAGAATAATCTGTTTCCACCAGACAGCTTTAGTGCAGTGAGACACCACGCTACCATTTCAGTGCTTTCCGGAAACATTTCTTTTTCTTTCACTTCATGTGTTGGTGTCTGTGGGTCAGCTACTGTAGCTCAAAGGAACATGCCTTTTGATCCCATTGCCCAGATGAACAAACAGCCTCTTGTTGAAACGTATATTTATAAAATCCAAAGATCATGTCAATCCCACACATGTGCATAGGCTATTCAATACTTACTCATCAACCTTAGAATTAAATCCCCAAACTTTGCCATGACATGAAAGTTCTAGACTGCTTCATGCCCCTTCGTCTCCACTCATGCTACCCTCCCCCTGAGTATTCTCCAGACACACTGGCTCACTATCTTTCAATTCCTTGAACATGTCATGTTCTTTCCAACCACAGGACCTTTGCACAGGCCTTTCCCCATGCTGGAAATGTCTTCGTCTCTACCATGCAATGAGTGAATCCTAGATATCCTTTAGACCTGAGCTTAAATAATACTTCCTCCAAGAAGTCTACTTTGATTCCTCCATGAAAATGAGGACCCTTTGTAATTATCTTCCAGAGTTCCAGTTCTTTTTCTGCAGTCGCTTCTCACAATTTGTAATTCCATAGATTATGATTATGTAATTCCTGACTACCTAGCCTACCAGATTGGAAGCTAGGTGAAGGCAGAAATAATCTTTATCTTTTGAAGACATACATTGCTCCTTCTCCCACATCTAGCAATTAATGATGTCTATTACATACTCAAACATACAGGTAATGCACTGAGTTGTGGCTAAGAGTATGTTTACAGAATTATTTATGAATCCAGCAATACTTACTGAGAGCCTACCATGTACCAGGTGCTGGGAAAATAGCTGTGTCTAAGCCAGACCCGTCCCCTGCCCTCTTGAATCTTACAGTCTATATCCTATCTCTACATCTTTTATGGGGAATTGTCCAAAGCCTTTTTAAAATGGAAGGATGGCATTTATGTACCAAACTCCCCCTTGCAAAAAACAGAAATTCATGGCAAAAACATCAAGTCGAAGCAGAAATTCCACCTTCAATTCAAGCTACCTTTTCATGTACTCACTCTTCCTAGCCAGCAAATCAAAAAGGGACAGGTCATTGACTTTGATCTCAAATTTCTTTTGTTCATTTGCGTCAGAACTGTAATGTTATTTAACCTTCGCTTTCTGAGCTGAATGGATACGGTGTTCTGATAGATACAATGCAGCAGTCAATAACACACCAAAGCCTGCCCATAATTGGCTAACTTGGGAAATAAAGGGCCCTGCTTACTAAGTCTTAAATAATACACTCTGGGCAAGTCAGAACATCATTTTAGCATTGATTATAGGAATTTAAATGTTCAAATCCCAGTATCGTTAATGAGAGTTGCAACCTAGCTGCCCACAACCTATTCTAAAAATATACTAAGATCCACATTCAATTTTTTACTCTTTTCCCTGCACATTTTACCGAATTCTTTCAGGTAAAAACAGGGTTAGTATATAGCTTCAAATACTTTTTGGCATAGCACAATTAGAACAAATATAAGCTTGTGAAAACCATGCCTACTGCATGTTAGTGGACCAAAGTATACAAGAAAACCACATAAAAACTATAAACATTAAATTATAGGAAAAACAAACAGTCCTTCAATTAGTCTCTGTGTCAGACAATTTGCAATTACTTTTTACTCCAAAACATGATGTCAGAGTATGAACTCTGTCATTTAGACTTTGCTAATAGTTAGCAGGTAACATTTGACAAATTTACACGTAACTCCATATATCGTAGCAATGTAAGCTGATCATCTAATGGTAAAAGCTTTGATACTTCACTCATCTCTAAAACGCCACAGCATGGTAATAGAGAATCACTTTGCAGTACGGCAATCAATCTGAGAATGCATATGCTATGTATCAGTTACATGTGGTACCTAAGGAAGAATTTCCTGGAAACGTTTTCAATGTATGAAGATAATAAGACACATCATTCATCAAGTAGAACATACCAAAGTGTGCCTTCTCAGGCAATTCGTGAAGAGATAATGTATACAAAGAAAATAATCAGTTCAAATCCACCGAGTCCACTGCCCCATTTGAAAGCAGCAAATCAAATGACTGATCAAAATCAACTTCAGTTGGCAAAGTGTAAATAACCTACACAATATGGGAGCAAATGAAAGCTTCTTAAGAAAATGAAAAATGGACTTCTCGACCTGGGACTGGAAATCAGGAGCCCTGGAGTTCCAACAGACACCAGTAGACTAGACTGGCTGGCTTTGAGCATGAGTCCGTGTCAAATGTCTATGACATATGTCTGTGGCTTTACCTAGGTCTATATCTGTGTCTACCAATGTCATCTGTGTCTATTTACACATATGTACGTCTATTCAAACTGCTATGTGTTGGTATCCATGCTTGTGTCTATACCAAACATTGAGGATCTCAGACGAACAGAAGAGAGAATGCCATCCAATAACTAGCAATATAAACTTAGGAAGCTTTACTCATTAGACGTGACAGACACACTGGGTGAGGTCAATGAGCTTTTCAAGTGCCCAAGAACATATTTGGGTCTTTAATTTAAAAAATAAGGTTCCTGGGTGGCTCCATCGGTTGGTATCTGGTTGTTTCAGGTCATGATCTCACGGCTCGTGGGTTCAAGCCCCACATTGGGCTCTGTGCTGGCAGCTCAGAGCCTGGAGCCTGCTTTGGATCCTGTATCTTTCTCTCTCTTTCTCTCTCTCTGATCCTCCCCTGCTCATGTTCTGTCTCTCCCTGTCTCTCAAAAATAAATAAACAGTAAAAAAAAAACCCATTTTAAAAATCAAATTGCTGGTTCTAAAATATGAAATCAAAATTGTCAAGTCAAAAATCAAAAGGATTTAATTAGATGTCTATAAACATATTATGTCAACCTCATTCATGGTGATATTCAGAATTCATAAGCATTTCATTACACTTGAAAACAATTTGTAGGTTAGATTTTCTAGAGTATGCACAATGCTAAGAAATGGTAGCTGGCTTTGAATTAAATGAGTTATGTATAGCCAAATAGTTTAGAAGATCTTTTTTTAAAAAAAACTCACAAAAATTTATACAGGCCAAACATACATTTTAAAAGTAGGATTTGTGTGGATTTTTATATATTGCTATGATGTGGGGGTAGGGTGTCAGAAAGAGGGGGCAAATAGCCTATAGAAGTCCCAGAATCACATAGGTGCAGCAGGAGGGGGTGTTAGCATGAAGAGAATGGGCTTCTTTGAGGATATGAAGTTTAAAATATGATTACGAGTTTCTCTCATCAAAGGGAGAGAAAATACATGCATCTGCAAAGATGCAATCATGCATTTGGGACATTGGTAAACCATTCATCAGAGCTAGAATGTCAGGTATACATGCTGGAAGGTAGGAAAGAGGTCTGAAGAAATATTAAAGCTCAACAAGGAGCAACACCGAAGAAAAGGAACCTTTAAGTTTTAAACAAGAGAACAACATGATTAGATGCACTTTTTTAAAAATAAGGTAACCCCAGGGGCAACATGGACAATAGATGTAGCAGGGATACCCATTCATAGGCCATTGCAATATGAGTCAGATGAAAGATGATGAGAGCCAAGGCTCTGGCTGGAAATGTCCAAATTCAAGAGACATTTCAGTTTGGAGATAAAAACAGTTTCTCGCTCTGCTCTAAGCCTTTGAGAGCAATTCAGGGAAAGAAGTGTTGAGTGGGATCATTTTCTCTGAGGTACAAGTTATTTTATAAAGTGGGTAAGTCCAATTCATAGCAACTATTAATGTATCCTTTCTCTTTAAAAACATAGTGTGATTCTCTGTTGTTGAATCCAGCAAAAATATGAGTGCCTCCTATGTAAGCAACATTATGGACTTGCTAGAGTTGAAGCAGATAGCAGGTGCTATCATACGAGTTTGGAACATGGCTGTGGCTTCTTGACAGCCCCTTTGCCTGTTCTTTGTACTTGGATTGGCTTTTCTGTCTCCAGCCAGTTGACTTGCCATCCCCAAACAACGCTCGTATCGTGAACCAGGTTGCTACCCTCACTACCCATTTCATCTTCTTACCTATGAGCCCCTAGTTATGCCTGGATTGGACCTATCAGCATCAATCCAACTTATCTGCCCTACAGCCATCAATATCCTTCACTCAGCTCTAGCCTCAGATTGGCTTTCCCTTCTAACCTTCTACTGGCTGCATTTGTCTGCTAAATTTGCAGCTCTATGCCTTTTTTTCATTCTTAAGGTCTAATATTTCAAAGCCATATTATAAATTGTCCCAATTCTATTGTTTATAACCTAATAATATCTTAACATATTTAATAAGATCACGACAACCCCCGCAATTCATTTCTCCTTCTACTCTTAGAGACAATGATAATAAAGGAAAGGAAATGTGATTTATATAACATCAGGTAACCAAGAAACCTGCTTATCCTAAGAGAGGTGGTAAAGAAAGATTTTATTATTGCCTTTTAAGAAATATAGTGACTGAGCCAGAGAAAGGTCAACTGGCCACGGTTACTCATTATTCAGTTTCCATGCCAAGATAAAATTCATGCTTCAAATCTATTTCCATACACTCCTCACAAACTTTTGGTGTCTTTTTCTTAAGAATCCCTTACCTCAATGGAAACCCTGCACAATTCTTATAAAGATGTTTATCTTATAAATTGATGTTTGCCTCTGTGCATCAGATATTTATTTTTGTTTTACTTAAATTGGCTTAAGTTGCATCCCCTGAAGATCACTGTTGTGGCAGTCTCCATCACTCTACAGGGGTGAGAAAAGGGAGAAAGGAGATAATTGGCTCTCTTCTCCTTCCTGTCCCCCCTCACATCTTCCCTTTTCATCTCTAGGTTTTCCTATTGTTAAATCCTGTGCCAATAAAGTGAAAAATGAAATATAGAAAAGAATAATGAGAATAGTGCATGAAGTTCTCTAATTAGCCACCGAGTCGTAATGGCCTTACCTATAGTGCTCTCTGGTTGGCTCCGTTAAAAAAATAACAAATCTGAGAACATTTATAACATAATAGGTGTTCAATAAATTTGGATCCTTTTTTTCTTCAGTTCACCCCAACCAACAGTTTCAATTCTGTTATTTCTCTCATTCTGTGTTATTGTAATTATGCACTGATCATACATTAACCACCATATTTTTTAAATTATTCATTTTGCATATTAGCCATCTCATAATTGTATTCATTAAAATGATCCTTATTTGAACATCCACTTCATGCAACCTCCAGCTTGCTGAACATTTCTACATCACCTGGATCTATGGGCTTCACTTGGTTTTCTTTGTTGAATTACCAGTTAATTCAGAGAACTGCTTTTGTGCAGTTTTATTTGAATTTTGAAGGCAAGTAATTTACTAATCCTCCTTTCAGATGCTTCCTTTGTTCTTTCCTGAGATGTGTATTGACTGAATGTTTCAAGGGCTTCATTGTTTAAAGTCAATGAGGAAATGGAATTCCCTTTGATAAACTAAACTTGTTGACCTAGTCCTTTGCAGAAATAAAAAAAAATCATCATTGTATAAATATATGTTGATGGAGATGATTGTACCTCTTGGTGAAACACATAGCTGCCTATCTTTATAAGAGCTGATATCTTAAGAGGACAGAATAACTTTCTTTCTTTCTGTTGTAACTTTAACCATCCAAAGATACTGGCCATAGAGTAAAAGAACAGGAAGTTGAATAAAGACATTAATCATGTATTTCTACAAATCCTCATTCTCATAGACACTTCCTATGCTGCTATGCAGTATCTACACTTAAGTGAACAATTCACTTCCTTGGAATCGTTCTAAACATTCTCCAATGAATCCTTTCCCCCAGTGACCTTCATCTGGGCACCACCTGCATGCTCATCTGCTCCCCCACTGTCTCATCCCACACTTTACACAGACAATTACTGAACTGAGACATTTGCTAAAGAAATAGAAGACAATGTATTTTGTGGCCACGGTTCACCAGTTAGTCTCACTTTCAGCAAACCACTGAAACTCTCTGGGCATCAGGTATCTTATCTTTAGAGATCACGATATCTTATCCTTCTAAAAGTAGACCATCTCTGAATTCTCTTTCAACTCGAAGACTTGTTCACATATAAATATATGGAGTGGACTTTAAGCCTCATCTAATACAAACTTTGTATTTTAAACATGGGGGCACATGTGGAATCTCTGTTAAAATCACCGTGAGATACCTGGGTTTATCCTCCCTATCTCACAGGGATAATAAGAGAAAAACAAATTATTGTAGCAAAACAAAGCAAAATATCTTAATAGCTCACAGGGCAATGTCTCCTAGGGTAGAAGCAAAGCTACCTCTGTCTGGAGAAATTACATTGAGAGATTGCTTGTTGGAGGAAGATGGGGCATATATTCGGAGGAACCAAGGCAACAAAAAAGGTAGCTAGAAATTAACAGCATTCTGGTAGCTAGAACAGATGTAACCAAAATGTTGTATTGGGAGCCAGTGAAATAGAGAAAAGAAAAGGTAGAAGAATGAGAATGGCCGTGCAGCATAAGGGACATAAGAAGTCTCAGGCAAATTTATACTTCTTGTTTTGACGTGAGTAAATCTTACACACCTATGTGCTAGAAAACCTGCTTCGCATATAGAAAATTCTGGTGTCAGTAAGTTTTTACAGTAGAGCTTATAGAAAATGACTGAGTTCTGTTTCTGAGTCCATGTATTATAGTTGATGGATAATAAAGTCCAGAAATGAGATATTCTCTAAAGTGAAAGAATTCAGTTAAAGTAGAATCTCAGAGCCACAGCTGTAGAACATGAAAACCCTTAGAGCATGAAAACCTTAGGATAGGTGTTAAATTTTCTTTGGATCTTGGTCTGAATCTAACTTTTTGGATATTAGAGGCAGGGGGCCAATCCCAACTCACATCTGGATAACGATGAAGAGGAGGAGGAGGAGGAGCATTGTTATTAGGAGGGTTTATATTTCTAGGTAAATTTAATCATAAAGAAGGAAAAAGATCAACAACCCCTAAGTGAAAAAGAAAAAAAAAAAAAGGATTCTCAGTGAAAAGAAGAGCTTTATAACCAATATAATTAAGAACCGAACCAAAAGGTCACAGGCGATTTATAACAAGTTGAGACAGAGGAGTGGGGAACAATCCAGAAAAGAAATGTGAGACCTTGAAGGAGATGCTATGAGGTTAGACTCCATCTTAACATGCACAACAAGTTCTCATAGAATTAGCATTCCTTTTTGAATCATAATTATTGTAACATTAAAGGAAATAATTGAAATGAATTAGTAGTCTTCTTCAATAAATGTCTTAGCTACTATTTCAACTAATAGAACAGATGCATTTCCAGAATTCATTTATAATAGTAAGATGAAAAGCAACACAAAATGAAGGTGACTAATGTGAGGGAGGGACAGAAAATTGGACTCAAAGTTCTAGGAACTAAATTCAAACCCTGCTTTAGCAAAAAAAATTATGTGTTTAATTTCTGTGTGCCTGATTTTGTAACTGACTACCATAGTCCCTTACCTGCAAAAACTCACAATCTACCTAAAAAATACATGAAAACGGGTAACCTATTATAATTTATAAATGCTATCATGGAAATTTGAACTATAAATGCAGTGCATTGTGGCAATACGGAGCTGGGGGGCTGGACTCCCTCAGGGCCCAAATTCTGGCTAGTGCATTTAACAGTTGTGTGACCTTGAGTGATTTGTGTAACCTCTCTTTGCCTCAGCTTCCCACTTAAAATGGAAATGCTAGGATTGCTTCCTGGAGTTAGGAAGGATTAAATGACTTGAAAATTGTAAAATATTAAAGATGATTGCTGGCACATAAAAAGAGTTATGTTATCACCATCCTCTTCACTATCATCATCACCATCATAGCATCATCATCACCATTATCACTAAGGAAACACTAAAATGGGAAGAGCTAATGTCCAGGAGAAACAAGAAAGACTTTATAAAGTAAATAGGACTTAAAGGGGATATTCCAGGTAGAAAAATGAAAAAATATGCACCAAACAGAATGACCTACACCCCCAGAGGTGAAAAATCAAGGCAAGCCCTGCTGAATTGTGGGGTATGTGCATGACAAGACTGAAAAGGTAACATGAAACAAAATCATGGAAGACTGCATGGATCACGATGTCTTTTATGTAGGTGACTGGCATCATAGTGCTTATGTTTCAGGATGATAATTCTAGGAGCTCCATCTATTTTCTTAAGTGTTTTATTTATTTCTGAGAGAGAGAGAGAGAGAGAGTGAGCAGGGGAGGGTCGGAGAGAAAGGGAGACACAGAATCTGAAGCAGGCTCCAGGCTCCGAGCTGTCAGCACAGAGCCCGATGCGGGGCTTGAACCCACAAACTGTGAGATCATGACCTGAGCGGAAGTCAGATGCTTAACTGACTGAGCCACCCAGGCGCCCCTAGGAGCTCCATCTAGAGCCCTAAATTCTCAGTGACTCCTAACAAAGAGATATTTCCTACCCATATCACATGTTGGTTGTGGGTCAGCTATACCTCTCTGTTCCATGTCCTCTTCATTCTGGTACTCAGGCCAAATGAATGTCTCTCATTTGGAACATTCCTATTCTCTTCATAGGGGGAAAAGGAGAGGGTAGAACCACATGATGGCTCTTAAAACTTCTATCCCTGTGAATTAAAGTGACTTGTCAATTCTGCTCATATTTTACTGGCCAAAGCAAATCACATGGCCAAGTCTGATGTCAGTGAGATGAGGAGTTATAATCCCCACAAAGGAAGGAGTACCACAAATCAGGTTGCAAGACCTAATCTCAGTTGGGTGGGGAGCTATGATTCTCAAGGACAGGCAGGGGGAGACAAACAACATTTGAAAAAATAATTATCACCCCAGATCTCTACTACATTACATATCTCTAGAAATAGTGCCTTCAGATAACAACAATCATTTATTATGCTCATGAATCTCAAGTAGTTAGACAAGGCTAGTTTGGAATATGTAAGTGGCTTATTCACTTGCTAGGAAACACATAGCTGAGAATGGTTACAAAGTTAGGCTCACCTGGACTTCTGTCCCTCTCTCTGCAACCTCAGAGCTTCTCCATGTGGTTTGTCTTGTTGATGTCTCAGGGCTCCAAGAGGCTGAGGCAAAAGCTGCTGGTTTTCTGAGGGCCATGCTACCAAAAGAGACATGAGCCAGCCAAGATTCAAAGAGAGGAAATTCACCCTACCTCTTAAGGGGAAGAGAGCCAAAGAATCTGTGGCCAGCCTCCAAATATGTAAAGGGTGGGAGGCAGATTGAGGAGCTATTTCTGACATAGCATGTCAACAGCATATGCTGACCACCTAAATGTGGAACGGGAATGAAAGAATAGAAGCATGAAAAAACATGTTCAAAGAGGAAACGGTCACTTCTACAATGCTTATACATAAGTACTGAAAGGACGCTTATCTTAAAAGTAGGAATTACTTTATCAGTCCTGAATTATCCAAGAAATTCAAAGAAAGAAATTTTGATCAAGATGGTGATCACATCCAAGAGATTTATTTCAAGATGTTATTTGTGTCTGAGGCTTGTAAAAGTGCTGTGAAAACACACAAAAAAGCATATGTTAAATCAAAACAAACTTTATTTTAGAAAGTCACTTTAAGTATGTGGTGATATAATTAAGCCTTATTAATATGCTGTTTATTTAACAGATTAAAAATGCATAAGAAGCATGTCCCATTCATCTTAATTAGACAATATGCTTGTCACAATTATTTGCTTTATATTTTCATTTTTCATGAACATTTTGAGGATATCCATTGATGCTATTAGAATCAACTTTCCCCTTGGTTTGTAGTTCTCTGATCTCAGTGTCTCGGCTCCCTTGAGGTAGTACCCTGCATTTCTCACCTGACCCTCTGCCAACGCCTGGTTGTTAGAACTGATAGATCTAGGGCTAAGAACAGCTGCAAGAAAATGGCTATATACATTTCAGTGTTCTCAACAGTGTCCTCTCTTTCCTTCTGTGATTCAGATTCAAAATATTCCCTCTCCCAAGAATTGCACACAGCTATGGGTGTGAGATCACAAATGCTGGCTGACATAGAATATCAAATTCTAGAGCTATAAGAGATTTTCAAGATTATCCCTTCCAACTTGTTTCCAAGCTCAATTATTTACTCTCCATTTCCTCCACATTATATCAACCACTGACATGCTATTTTTCTCTATAAACTTATTTACATTTTTTACTTAGCATCTTTTAAGAGAAAAATATATACTGCTATTAGAAATGGACAACTAGTTGAATCTTCCATAAATTGAAAATGATAATATAAATGAACACAAGCAAGACAAAATAATATTGTTAGATTCTCATTAGATGTTTTGGCTTACTTGAAGTTCAATGTCTGAGGTCTACTCACTTTGTTAGAAAAGTAAACTCCTAAATCTGATATTATCAGGATCAAACTGAAGATCTCTTTGAACAGAAAGATTACAAGTAAAGGTAAAAGGTATAAAGGTGTAAAGGTATAAACACCTTCTCCATGTCATCCAGTGGATAGCAGCTTCCAGGCACAACAAATCATTTTGAGATTTTTAGTCTCATGGGGCCCTTGTTTGGGAAACATTTCCTGTTCTTTCCCTCCATTCCTTACTCTCATTGAGAATACACTATGCTCAAATCTTGATTTCTAATACTATTTCCAATAAAAGGAACCAGGGCTCCTTGGAGAAATGGTTGATTCTAAGACTGAAACAGGAAATATATGAGTTTAGAGCATCATAAAGTTCTAGAAAGTATGGAAATTCTGGAGGGGGTGGGAATCAAACCACAATGATGGGAATATGTCAAAGAGACCCAAGAGCTAATCAAAAGAGCTTCAAATGGTCGTAGATGGAACTGTATGACCAATAAAATATAGTAGTATTAGATTATCATCCAAAGTATAAAATAAATATCCAGAAATCCATACTAATAAAAATAAATGTTTGAATTAATGGGGAAGAAGAAACAGATAATATAGAAGAATTCCAAATAATTTATGTAGATACTTTGCTTCAGGAAGTTAGAATATAACTCCCCATTCCTTAAGTATGGATTGAGCATAGAGACTTTCTTCAATAGTATGGAAAGGAAGAAAGCTTCACAGTGAAGAAACCTGACAAACGTTACCTCAGCAACAATGATCAAGGTCAATAACAACATGATAAGTCAGGCTGATAGTATGTAGCATTGATGCAATGTGATGAAAATATCCACAACTCCAGTATAATCACAAGAAAAACACCAGACAAATCCCAACAGAGCAATATCCTACGAAACACCTGACTAATACCACTCAAAACAGTCAAGATCTTCAAGAACAAAAAAAAGTCTGAGTCATGGCAACTAAATGTAATGTAGTATCCTGATAGGCACCTGGAAGAACAATAACAAAAAGTACATTAAGTAAAAATGAAGGAAATTTTAATAAAGTTTAAATGTCAGTTCATAATCACAGTGAATTATTAATCATTAATAATGAATAGTTAATCAGTAATTATAACAAATGTGTCATGCTAATGGAAGATGTTAATAATAGGGGAAACTGGATGTGGGGAATATGGAAACCATAAAGTTTATTTTTAAAAATACACATTTATTCCCCCTTTTAAAACATATTTGCCAGGTGTCTAATTGATGCCAAGATTCATGTTAGACACAGGGGCTACAACATGGTTGTTGCCTTTGTAGAAACAGGCACAAAAAAAGCTAACTGGCTCCTCCAAAGTCACATTGCTGGAAAAGAAGAATAGTTGATAGGGCCTCAAGACCCATGATTTTGCCACTCAACTTTTTCGGTCTACCTCTTTCCATACTCTGACATGTTCAAGAAAATATTCCTTGCTGTGTTATTTATAGAGTGCAAGTAAACTTTTGAATCAATCAGCAAATATTTATTAAGAATGTGCCATGTTCCTAGGACTGAGCTACTTGCTCAGAAGTAAACAAGCGAACCGGTGGTCTCTACATGCAACAAATATGCTCTTTCTGTGACTGTAGAACAAGTGTATAAACATAAGGATAAGATTTAAGGATGATTCTCAATTTGAGAGGTAGGGATCATAAAACAATAGTGGTCAAACAAAATGGGAAAGTTTCATTGGGAAAGGGGACTTGAAGTAGGTGGTTTTAGGTAGAGTATTCATGCAGAGCAAGGATTGTTTATCAAGGTATTATAGTGTAGTGGTTAAGGGCATGATCTCAAAAGCTGGATCTCCAGGGTTTCAATCCCAGCTATTCTACTCACAAGATGAAGTGATCTTCATCAAACTCCTGAAGCCCATCTGCTGTCTTCATTTTTAAAATGGGGTAATAATGGTATATTCTTGATAGGATTGATTTGAGGATTCCATAATGTATCAGCCAAGGTTCTAAGAGAAATGATAGCCCATTCACCCTAGGGAAATTCAAGAAGAATTTATTTACAAAGGGGCTATCTTCAAAGATATGGATATGGAGGAGCCACAAGGAACTTGGCAATCTTAACTGCTGAGTTCTTATAACCCTTAACCTAATAGATAGAAGTGGGGAGTTTTTACTGGAACCCAAAAGAAGAATCATGGAAATTCTGCCTTTCCATGAAGACCAATGTCCTTTGATAAAGTCAGGTAATTAACACTCGAATCTGATACTTTTCCTTCCTTCTAATTTCTGCCAAGACTTCCTAATGCCCTTATGCAGCCAGAAGTCATAGGGCAGGCTTGATGATGTAGTCTATGCAGGTTAGTCTCCAGGTACAGAGAGCAGAATGATATATCTGGAAGGGCCAACATGAATTAATACACATAAATATTTAGAACATATCAGGCACACAGTAATGTCCAATAAATATTAACTATTATGGTTATTATTATTACTTCTATGTTATCAGTATTTGCCGGTTTCCAACTTTTAGTGGGTGCTTTAACAAAGTTCAGGTGATAATAGATGGATGACTGATCCAAAAGCAGGGTAAAGGTTGCCATAGCATGTTAAAGTAGTATGAGTCATAGTCATATGTATATAATTAATCATAAATACTTAATGGACAATGACATAGGTTTAAATGAGTTGGAATTTGCACATTGGGGAATAGCAAGACATATAGTTGCAAGGTAACTCCTGAAGATTTTAGGGGGAAAAAAATCACATTATTAAGATATATATTGTTCTATACAGAAGAACAGTTTAGGAAATTATAAGGGCCAATGAGGTGCAAGGTAAAGATTCAAGCTTTGAGACATAGAAATATGTTCATTCACCTCTAAGTGCCTTTTAACAAGTTTCCTTCCCCCTCAGCCTGTGATGATTAATTTTATGTGTCAACTTGACTGAACCACAGAACGCCAAGACATTTGGTCAAATATTATTCTGGGTGTGTCTATGAGAATGTTTTTGGATGAGATTAACATTTGAATGGGCAGACTGAGTAAAGGAGATTCCTTGTCTCCCCACTCCAATGTGGGTAGGACCCACCCAGTCAAGAAAGATCTGAATAGAACCCCCCCCCCCCAAAAAAAAAAAATGTAAGAAGGAACTCTTCGTATACGACCATCAAGCTATGGCACTGGCCTTTCCTGAATTTTGGGCTTTGATTGAAACAGTGATTCTTCTTGGGTCTTAAGCCTGGCAGCTTTCCGACTGGAGCTTACACTATCAGTCCGCCTAGCTCTCACATCTTTAGACTCAGACTGGAACTACACTGACTGCTCTCTCAATCTCCCTCATAATTGAGCAAGCCCATTCTTTATAATAAATCTACGTATGTTATATACGTATAGATTTCTATATGTACCTACTTTATATACATTTTATTGGTTCTGTTTCTCTGGATAGCTCTGACTCCTACAAAGCTCCAATGCCCTAACTTATAAAAAAGGAAGTATCAGTCAAATTGAGTGAGAAAAATGCTAGGCAAAGTGGCCAGCACATAGTAGGCATTCAGAGAATGTGTTCGCTCCTCCTGCACAGTTGAGGGATTGCAAGCGCAGCAAGTAGAAATTAAACAGAGAACTATCTTTCTAATAGACATCCTTCCTGCCTCCAGTTTTTAATAGAGTCCATTAATATCTATCAAACATTCCTGGGAATGGAAATATAAAGCTATCCTTGCTGTATATGTGGCAGCCTAATGAGCCAGCTTCTCCCAGTGAGGCAATAATTTACTCAAAGGTCCCAAAGTGGCCAGCATGAGTTAAGACAGCTTTCCAAATTGACCAGTTCTTGCACAAAGAGATTGCATTATTATGCTACCCTTTCTATGTGATTTGTTCAACGAAGCTCTGTGCAGGATAAACCAATGTAGATGTCTGCCCTCTAGGACCTTTCCTTGTGGGAATTTCAATGCCAACTTCAATCCCCCTGAAATCATGCAGTCAGCTCCCCTTGTTCCAGGCCAATGGAATTTTCTTAAACCATGACTTTGTCAGACTAAGTCATGTATATCCATTCCTTGGGGAGGGGCCAGAGGAAGGATGACATTGGGCAATTTCTCAAGCTCCATTTCTCAGTAAAATGTCTCAAAATTTGTGCACATAGAGCTTTTTTTATGTTGGCCAATCCATATCGGATGATGATATATGTCACTTCACAGTGATGGAAGGCCTGGCTGCAAAAGCCATTTTCTGGAGTCAAGGATTGCAGTCCCAATGCTAATTCAGCAAGGGAGATATTTATGACCTTAACAATGGTACCAGAAGGCTCCAGTCCCCCCTTGTGAGTCTGGACAGTGCCTGTGGAAAGACTGGACTGCATTTTATTCACCAGAATCTGATGTCTAAATACATTAGAAATTACGTACAGAGTCAATATAACTAAGTAAGACTATTTTCAAAAAGGATTTAGTAGAAACAGCATAGCTTAGTAATCAGAAAACTGAGTTATCATCCCTCTTCTAGTCTGTCTAGCTCTGTCACCTTGGTTGAGTCACTTAATCTTTCATGGATGAAATTGTGTGACCTGAGAAATGGGTTAATAACACCACTCTAACTTTAAAGCCTAGAGAAAGTAAGAAGATTTCATGAAGTTGTGCTTCTTATTCCGTGTGAAGGCATCACTGATCAGCATCAGATTATTAACACTTGATAAATTTCCTTTGTATGGTGCTTTTGATTTGACAAAGCAGCTTTATGTACCCTGCTTAATTTGATACACACAGCATTTCTGGTAAAGATTGGCAGAGCAAAATTATCCTTCTCATTTGACAAATGAAAAACAACACTGATGCTCAGAAGGATAAATGAGTTACTTAATGTTGCATTTCCATGAAAGTACCAAGCATACTGCTGCCTCAATTTCTCTGAGATTACTTCTCTCCGCTATTTCTCACATAACGTTCTTCACCTCACTCAGGTGTCTCTGCTCAAATGGTACTTTCTGAGAGAAGGCTTCCCTCCTATCACCCAAATAAAATAGCATCACTCTATCCCTTCACCGCGCTTTATTCTTCTTCAGAGAACTTGATATTTCAAGATAAAGTAATCATTTATGTGTTTATTTAATGCTCCATTGCTTCCACTAAAAAGTAAGCTCTGTACAAGCAGGAACTATGACAATTTTTGCTCATTCCCATGTTCCTAACACCTAGAAAACATCTAGAATAGTACCTGGTCAGTAGTAGGCACTTGATAAATAATTGTTAGTAAATGAATGAACAAATGAGGTAAAACAGAGAAGTCACCGGAAACTTTGGTTTGTATCTCTAGAAAAAATGGAGCTTATCCTCATCCCTTTACTGTTTGAGTTTTGGTTCACTTCCCAGGAGATCTTGATTGATTTTTATCTCATACATACTTTTATCTCTCTTTCTCAAGAAAAATTAGGCCTTATTTTAATATTTTTTCTGAAACCATTGGGAAATGTAATTGTATCATTCTTGTTTAGGATTCAGAGGAGTGGTCCTTCGGGTAGAAAATAAAAATAAAAATCAGTGATTTTCAAACCTGGCTGTACATGAAAATCACCAGGGGACATTTTAAAAACTGAATTCCTGAGCTCTACTCTAGAAAAATTTGAATTCATTGGGTCTGTAGTAGAACCAGATTTTGTACATTTTCAGCCTTCTCAATTGATTCAAATGCACAGCCATGTTGGAGAACTAAGGAGTTCTCTGAGAAAGATTGCTTTCTGCCCTATGTATTTGCTACCTGGGACTTGAGCAAGCACCACCTTGGTTAAGCTACAGCCACAAGATCTGCTTTAGTAGAATAGGAGTCATGTTAGCCTCGGGCACAGTTCCAAAATGAGTTAGCCATGGGGATTTCTGAGTAAGTGGATTGAGCACAGAGGTCAAGCAGGTATATTTTCCTTATCCTAAAGATATACCCTCAGGGAACAGAAGCCTAGTCACTCTACTAGGTGTGAAATAAAGCTTTTGGTCCTATAAGGAAGACTAGAAAATACAAAATAGTGCAATCCCAAATCTAGAAGCAAGAATTAAGGCAACAACTTGGTTCAACAGACTGGGCCAACATGATGGATGGTGTGAGGTGAATTGGAGAACACTTATTCAGCCTTCTGTGGATATTTATTGAGCATCTACCAATGTTTGGGAATGTACCAGAGAACAAGATATAGTCTCTGTCCTACAGAAGAATACACTGAAGTGCGACAGAGAAATACACCAACTATTATAACAGATAGGAATGGGATTCCAGTGAGTAAACATTTAAGGAATGTCCACCTCAGTAGTGGGATGAGGAAAATCAGTTCCAAATTAAAACCTGAACAATGAGTAAAAGTTGACAAACAAAATGGAAAGAGTGTTGCAGAAAGCAAGAGAGCAAAGGTGTTGGTCCAGATGTAAGATACAGCTTCAGCATTTAAGGAAGTGAAAGTCTAGAAAAAACAGAATGACAGAGTTTAGAAGTCTGGAGTGATAAGGGGTAAAATTTGGGAGACTGTATATGATATTTTTAATGAACTCTTTAAAAAGGGAAATCCAACAATTTTTAAAATCCATTCAATTTATGTTGTGCCTAACATAGGTCATTTATTGTTCTCAGCTTTGGGGATACAGTGGGAAACAAAGACAAGCCAGGTCTTGGCAACCTTAAAGTTAACATCTGAGTTATTGGGTACGACAATAAATGAGTGAAAAAAAAATGTCGCTGTATTTCAAGTGATGGTGATTTAGGCTAAATCTGGCGATGGGTATGGAGAAAATGAAGAATACATAAATGACCATCTGTGGGGATGTAACCTGAAGGATGAGGATGGAATGGTTTCCCTGTAGAGGTCACCTGACACTTGGTCTTATCTGGATGAGTGTCTGAATTGTTAGCCCCACGATATGAGGGATATTGAACAGTTTGTATTCTGTTGATGTATTAGGAAGGAATTGTGTGAGGGGATTGAGACTGGGGCTGACCTGATTTATCTTTGTAGAATAAACAAATCCTATACATTTGGAAAATTCTGTAATTAAATTCAAATACTGATACAAATATAAGACACCCAAATGCCCTCTCTAAACCCCAATGACCACTGAACTAACCTTAAAGTAATTGTGAAGTTTACAACAAAATAATGGGTTTAAAGTCAAGATTACAGCTACATTTATCTTGTTTTATTTTATAATGAGGTGAACTTGTTTGTTATTCACTTGAAAATCAGATATTTGATAGCAGTACACCTTTTGAATTATTACATTAAGATCTTATAAATCTCTTCTCAACCTTGCATGTGAATGACTCATAGATGTAGAATGTAAGGGCTGGCTTAAAGCAAATGGAGGAAAGTATCTATAATACAGGTGGACACAGGCAAGAAAAATTAAATCATGGTAAGACAAACAGAAGAGACAAGATCTGAATGGGTTAAGAGAGGTTAATCAAAATGTGTTCACACTCTAGAAAAGACGGGGAAGTGTAGAATAATTGATGGCCTCGGGAGAAATACAAAAGGTATGGGTAAAAGGAAAAAAACAAAAACAAAAACATGTATCCTGGAAATAGCATGTTAGGAAAAATAAGGAAATCTGGATGCAATAGTTCTAAGAAAAGGCCTTTATAACAAAGACAAAGTCATGTAACACAAGCTTATACTTTGGGTGTTTTAATTTTCTTCTCAATCACTCCAAGAGCTTTCTTGTCTCCCTTCCTCAAGTCTCTCTTTATCTGTTTTCTATACTCCAGCTACATTGGAATAACCTTGATCTTGCGAGTTGATTTCTAAATGTATTTTCAAAGTAGGTTCATCTTCACCACTTAGAGAGGGGTTTATCTACATTTTGTTAGGCAAGCTGTTTGATCAAGTCATTTAATATCACATATTTGAGATACAGGCAATATGACTTGTTGAGATCAAGCAGAGTCTTACAACGAAAATGAGGATGTAGTTGTTGACTGACCTCTAAGAAAATGCAATGTCCTATTTTCCCTGGGAGTTATATATGAGAGGGTGATTTTTACACATATTGTATTCTACTTCCAAGAGATTCCATGCAATCCACAGAACAAATGCTCCACTGCAGAATGACATATATAAAACTTGCATGTACATTTAAGCCATGATAGCTACAAACAGACTCAAGGCAAGCAATTTTTTTAAAACCAGCAGGTTGGAGCACTTGGGTGGCTCGGTTGGTTAAACAGCTAACTTTGGCTGAGTACACGATCTTGTTGTTTGTGGATTTAAGACCTGTGTTGGGCTCTTTGCTGACAGCTCTGAGCCTAGAGCCTGCTTTGGATTCTGTGTCTTCCTCTCTCTCTGCTCCTTCCCTGCTCATGCTCAGTCTTTCTCTCAAAAATAAATAAACATTTTTTAAAAAAATTAAAAACAGCAGGTAAATGTTAGGTGCTTTTTGTAACTGAAATGGTAGCTACAGAAAACTTATATTCACATACGTGTTTTAAAATTAAATAATAGACTGGATTTCTTTGTTCAAGGAAAAGCCCATCTTAAACTTAGAGAAAGCAGCATGCTATACAATGGGATATCATGTTTTCATTCATATGTGGAACGGGAGAAACTTAACAGAGAACCATAGGGGAGGGGAAGGGGAAAAATAGTTAAGGAGAGGGAGTTAGGCAAACCACAAGAGACTCTTAAATACTGAGAACTGAGGGTTGATGGGGTGGGGGAGAGGGGAAGATGGGTGATGGGCATAAAGGAGAGCACTTGTTGGGATGAGCACTGGGTGTTATATGAAAACCAACCTGACAATAAACCGTATTTTAAAAAATGGGATATCAATGACAAAATAAACCCCATCCATGGTTTGTAATTTTGAAGAACCACCCCTAATCCATAGCAGAAAAAGAAGTAACCAAAGAGAAATACTAATGTAATTAATGTCTGGTAGATCCCTAATCTGACTTCTGAATGACATATCTAAATTGATAGTGTTATTTGTATACCACAACATGAAACCATAATTCAAAGTACAGTGATACTGAGTCCCTTAGAGAAGTTATTTAATAGAGATATGGAAAGAAATAAAAATACAACAGCCAGATTTCAAGGTAGAAACTTTTATTCCAGCCTGCTTTCGTTGTTTCCCTATAAGAGCCTTCTAAGCTGTCCTTATCCCCTCGAATCCCCTTCGTTATGTATTCTGGAATGGAAATTTCCAGTTTCTGGGTATGAGGATCTCAGAGCTTTCTATCCATTTAGTTATTTTGCCCCTTCTACAGAGAGATGCCAATTCTAACACTGGAAAACCTGATCCAAGTGGTGTAACCACCTGGGAAAGCACCCTTGGTCACTTACCTTCTTTTTTTTAAAAAAATATTTTATTTATTTTTGAGAGAGAGAGAGAGAGAGAGAGAGAGAGAGACAGCATGAGCAGGGAAGGGTCAGAGAGAGAGATACAGAATCTGAAGCAGGCCCCAGGTTCTGAGCTGCCTGTCAGCACAGAGCCCGACACAGGGCTCAAACCCACAAACCATGAGATCATGACCTAAGCTGAAGTCGGACGCTTAACCGACTGAGCCACCCAGGCGCCCCTTCTTAAAGAACCCTGTTTCAGCAAATCATTAGCAGGAACAAAGTTAAATGAAAAACTTAATATCTGTAATGCTGGACCACAGAATCAAAATCCCTATTTCTGCAGGAGCTAAATTTTGAAAGATTCTATCAATAGATCTTAGAAATATGATATATAAAAGTAGAATAGCATGATTGCTACATTCCAGCGTCCTTCAGAATGCTGAGCCTTCATTATCCTAATAGCTTTCCTTCAGTATCCATGGGATGGGAAGTAATTAAAACCCTCTGAGACAGTCAGTGTACAGATCCAGTAATAATCAACTTTACTTCTCTGTTCAATACATGTATAAAGAATAACTTTTAATGCTATAGAAAAATAAGACTATATATAACCAGCTTCCGTCACACCAATAATCACACATTGTTGGACTAATGTTTCTAAAGGTATTTTATATTCCAAATATAAACTGTTGACCCAGCTGGACCCCTAACATTCATAAGGATGAAAGTTTAGTACTAGAATAGATTTTGGGATTCTGAAATCTAAACCCCTTATTTCACATATGAAGAATCTGGTGAGTTATACAACCAGTTTATTGCAAAGGTGAGAGTAGAAATCAAGACAGCAGATTTCTAGACTGGAGCTTTTCCTAATTCATCTTCCTGCCTTTCGGTACACCTTGTCCTTGTAAAATGACTTGGACAGTAATTGGGAAAACCATGCTGATTTGCAAAGGATCACCTGATGGCCATTGATCATGGAGGAAAGCATTACTGAGAGAAAGGAAGAGATATCTTAATATCCTACAAAGGAAACCCAGTTATTAAATAAGATAGTCCACATAAAGACAATTAGAACATGGACTCGCAAACAGAAAGTCATGTGATCCCAAACATGTAAACCACTATGACCTCCTCCTCCCTTCTTCCTCCTCCTCCTCCTTTGCCATCACCATCACCCTCACCCTCACCATCTGTGTCTCTCTCCCCTACTTCACAACAGCCTAAGGACAAGAAGCATGGGTCAGGGGGAGTTTCAATAGCACCAGGTATGGAATTCTTCATTCATACACTGGACCTTTAGTAGACTTTCCTTGCTTTCTTTGGCCAATATAAACAAAAATCCACAAATTGATGTCACATTGCTAGCATCTTCACAGAATCTTTACCTAGTGTTGCTGTTGAAATAAATGTCTGTGGAGTCAAAGATTTTTCCAGGAGAAAATGAAATTTACACATTTCCTGAAACCAGTCCTTCACCTGGAGCAAGAATCAGAAAGAACTAACCAGACTCCTCAGAAGAGATGAGCCTGACTCAAATACTCTCTTTGCATCCTCATCTGCTTCGTGTGAAAAGGAAACTTAATTATGATATTTCAATATTGAAATAAAATTAGTTTGGATTTTACTCCTCACTCTTGAGAGGAAATTATGCTCCATTTTTAACTGTGCAAGACAACTGCCAATTCATCTGCAGAGTGTTATTTCTATGAGCATATCAGTAATTGTATCCAGGGCCTGCTCAGGGCTCCTCTTCTAGTGGGCAACTTGGCATCCAAACTCTTGCTTTCAGAAGGTTGTGTGGACACCTCAGAGCCCTGCCAACTCTGTGTATTTGTTAAATCTCTTTAGCAACAATAAGAATAGCCAATTAAAATGACATATTTCACTTGTACCTCATATTTGTGCCTAGTTATAATGGACCAAAATAAGAGGCTTAGAAAACTTAGTTCAATTTAACCTAAATAGATTATGTACAATTTCATAGCATCCCTAGAATACATAGTGTATTAATGCATTGTTTAATATATTAGTAAAGTTTTAAAATGATGTAATGAATTAAATATTAAAGACCACATAGCCAATGTAGTTCCACTGCTCTTTAAATGCCTCTGGCAAGGATTTAATTTAGATTTAATAAAAGAGTTATTATATTATTTATTTGATTATAAATATGCTAATGTAAATGCTATGCTATAAATACTTCTGCTAATTAAATACCAGCTGAGTTATGGAGGTTTATTTAGGTGCAACTAGCAGTTTATTAAGATCTATGAGTCAAAACTCAATAACCATATTCTCAATAATCCGTTGATATTTAATAGTTAATAACCACATTATACTCAAGGTAGTGTCTTTAGTTGTAATTTTTTATTGAATGTTAGTTTAAAAATAATTATTAGTAGCATATTTACTAAGCCTTGATTGCTTAAGAGATATTCATCTTAATAAAAAAAGTTGTTATGCCCCAATAGATATTCATAATAATCAGTTGATATTTAATTAACATATAATAACTCCCTCATTAAACCTAAATTAAATCCTTATTTGAAATACTCAATTTAAAGTGCAACTGAAAATATGACTATGGAAAATTACATACCTTGCCCTGCAATGCTTTCAGAAGCAAAGTGAGAGGTGTCCCGACCACCTAAGATGGAATTTTGTAGGACATCAAAGGATGTTTAGGATATGCTTTAAGTCCATGTATACAGATCACAGGATAAGACAAGTTTTAAAGTAAGCAACAGTTCTTAATGAGCCCATATTTGAATGTTTTATTTTGGGGTTTTTTAGCAATCACTAAATTCTAATGAACTAGAAACCAAATGAAACACCAAAGCACCTGATGCCCTTAAAATAAATCCAGTTAAGGGGAAAAGAGAGTGATACCAGATATTCTTCATGTCTCTCTCCAGATCCTCTCTGTACCCTCCCCCACCCAGCTCTATGACCAAGAGGCTGACCCCTAAGGAATACATCATCAGCATCCCTTGCCCCCTAGATTCCAGCTGGGTTTGGCCAATGGGAAGCACGATCTGGAGACTGGAGTAAAAGAGTAGAGAGAGGCTGCAGCCTTCTTCCTACCATCTCTTCTTCTGAGCTGGGTTTGCCGATGGTTAGGTTTCTTTACATAATGCCACAGATTCTGTTTGGCAGCCCTTCCTAAGGTTCTAGTTCTCAGTCCCCTCTGTCAACTCTTCCTTCTCTTTGCCCTTTCAGATATGAGGGAGGTTAATGGTTTCCTATGCTTGCCAGTATCAGGACATTTCTTCCTGCTGGTTCCCTTAACCCCGCCCATATTTTCGTAAATACTTTATTAATAAAATTGTCATCAGTTACTCTTTTTGACTGTGTCATCTATTTCCATCTATTTCAGGACTTGAAATAATATACAACTGAAACAAAATAAATAACAACTAAAACAGCACCAATGAACCTTTACAAAACACTTCCACAGGCATTGTTTCATTGCATTCTAACTAGTTTTATTTTTTGGCAGGCGAAAAAATAGAGACATGGGTTTTCTGCACAAAGGCACACGGTTATAAATCAAAAAGCCAGAAATCAAGCCCAGGTCTTCCAAACCCCATTTTCTGAATATATTCAATTATATCCCAATAAGTAGAAGGATTAAATCCTACTTAGTTTTAATCAAAGTTCTTCTTAAGCAGTCATTTACAAGCTGTAGAAGCCATAGAACCCTTTCTTCAAACAAAATCCAGAGTTTAAATAACTAAAACAGATAAAAGTAGAGCAGCTTTGGTTGAGGCCATCTTTCACAACCCCATTCAGATTGTGAGGCAATGATGCCATAACATTCTGCACCTGTCCCAAACCTGCTGGTTTAGAGCACTCTATCTCCCTGACCACAGCGACTGGCTCAAGGATAAGCATGGGATCCAAAGTCCTCCAGAAAAGTGCTGCTTTCTTCTGAGATGTCAAGCTGAAAAGATAATGAAAGCCTTAGATCTGCCACTAGTTACCTGGGGTGCCATACAGAGAAAGCCATCTTGAGAATAAAGTCAAGTATAGAGGAAGCCTCAACCAAAAGGGGATCAAAGAGTCCTAATAGCATCCTTTGAAGCTATGGATCCAATTAAGACCAAAGACAATCCCATCCTTTGGAATTATCAGGTATAGGAGTCAATCAATTCTCTTTCTGTTTAAGTTATTTTGAGTTGCATTTCTGTCACTTACAACCAATAAAACAGAACTCCACCAAAGTTAGACAAGTTAGACGAGTAGTTAGTTTGGTATTGGTTCATGTATTATCCAAAAAGTATGGTTTTCCCTGCCTGGGAGCATTAGCTGAAGACTCAATGGTTTATTCCTAATAGTAGTCAATTGATCCTTGTAAAGAATTCATTCAATACAAAAGTTTCCAAAGTATATGTTACTTTTTGTTTTGTGTAGAGAAAGAGTACTAAGATCTCCAAAATTGTACTGCATCCTTTTCAAAATTCATTTCCTATGCTGAACTTCAATTCCTTACTGGTAAGTTAATATTACCAATTTTGTCTTTTTCATGGAGTTATTGTGAGGCTCCAGTTGGGCTAAAAAGTTTTTATAATGTAGAAAATTTCTATATTGTATAAAATATAAAACAAGTTGTCATCAGTTTACCAAACGTCAATTTGAATTACTTTAAAGAGTATTTTTATATCTAAAGGTATGCCAGATTATTTATATTTGGCACAGTATATTCAAAAGGAGATAAAGTATTTAAAAATTAGAGTCACAGTTTGTTTCTTTCAGTTCGAACCCTGTAATTAATGTTCTTAAAGCACTTTACACAACATTAAATGATTAGACTTCTTAACAGCCCTCTGACACAGCAGTGTTATAAAGGGGAACACTTCACTGCTATAATGTAGACCTGTATTTATTTTCTGGATTTAAAAAATTCACTTGGGGAAACTCTGGGCATTAAAAATCAATTTAAAATACAATTAAACTATTAGCGTTTCCAAAAGAGACCAATAGCAACATTAGGCTATGTTTATTCTTGGGCCAAATGAGTAGGGAGTGCAGGCAAACATCCAGACACTTAGGACATAATGGCCTAAAACATCAGCTATGGGAACAGAAAAAAGATGGGAGGACTTGAGTTTTCCAAATTGACTCTTTCTAATGAAATCTGTGTACATATGACTCTACCTCCATGTGCCTAGATAAACTCAACTTCTATTTTTGTTTTTGTGGGGCTTTATGAATGCCAAAACCTCAGCTGATACATCATAGGTAATAACCACTTTATACTCAAGACATTGCCTGAGCTAATTATCAGTATCTTTATTTACTTATAACCAAAATGTATTTCTTTCTTGCGTTCTCTTTCACCAAAATTGTATACACAAAATCACTGTCAAATTGGAGTTTCCTTCTGTTCACCCTGGATCACATATTTGTCCTGGACATAGGTTAGCCCTAACTTGAGCTGCCACATCACATTCTACCATCCTGACTTATAAGGAGAACAAAATAATCATTAGTGTTTTCTGGCTTTTGATGACTTAAAAAGTCCTTTTCTAGTGACAAAAAAATAAAATTGTCATGTGCTTCTGATTATATTATACATGTACAGGACCATAACTAAACTATCTTATTCTACCCATTATGCTACCCATGTCAACGATTAAGGAAGGACAGAAGGAGAATAAGACTTAAGACACTTGGAAATAATGATGTGAGATCAGCACTTCCTGCAGACTGCTAGTGACAGCCTTTCACATTCTTTTCTACTTTCATTTAATATGGACACGGTCCACGGGTGTAAACAGACTCAGCCTATTTTATGTCTACATAGCAAATAGCAAATATTATCAGATCTTTTACTGGGCCCAGATCTCATATCTGTAGTCATATAAAATCAATAGTTGGCTTGAACAAAAAATTCTATTACTCACCACACAAGAGAGTATAGGGCAGTGATCAAGTATGTGTGCTTTGGTTTCAGATGGCTCAGGTTCAGATCTTGACTTCAACTCTCTCTTACCTTGTACTTAACTTCTATGTGTTCCGTTTTCTCATATGTGGAGGTAATAATAGGGCCTAGCTTATGGTAAAGCACTTCGATGTGTGCTTCAAATAGCCTAGATGAACACCAATATTAGCAGTTGTTAAGCACTGCTTAGAATACTAATTCTGCTTAAAGCCCACCCTGACCCCTGTCCAGTCAGCTCCTGTCCAGCTTTTAGATTCCTTTTGCCCATATACACCTCAGTAAGGACTCTGCCTACCTATGAAATGCTTCCATATCACTCTGTTTCTTTTTTCAGAAATATTGTTGCTGTTTGTTATTATACATTCATGAGTTTTGTTAGTTTAATATCTGTATCTTCCATTAGACTCTAAGTTCCATAAAGAAAAGACTATATTTTGCTCATAATTTTACTCATAGTCTGATACATAGTAGGTCATCAATAAATATTTGTTGAGTGAATAAAGGGATGATTATAATAAAGGTCTTAATTATCTTTCTTCTACATTTTTTCACTAGGAAACCATGTGATAACCAGTAACCAATGTTATCTGGCTGCTAATATTCAACCTATTGCTATAATACCACTCTCTGACCTAAAATATCAATTTTTTTTCATGATAGAGTTCACCATGATCATCTCTAAAGTCAGCATTTTGCAAGACTTACAGTATGATTCAAACAGAATGTAAGTAACAGATTTGCTAATAGTGTTCCCAAACTGATTCTAATTTAGTATCTTTTTTTTTTTTTTTACTGCAGCAACATAATGAAACTCAAAGTTTCCTTTATATTGCCGTGAATCAATCAATAAGCATTTGTTTTATTCCCACTATGGCTTAAGCACTATGGCAAGGTGTCCTATTTATAACAGGCATTGTACCTGTTTTAATTGCTTTCTGTAGCACATAACCATGTAAGGACTCAATGACAAATAACTATATCTTGATGTCAATTAAATACATTGGTGGCCACAAACCAGGGCCAATTAAAAAGTTCTGGAGTCAGAATTCCAAGGAGTTTATTGCCAAAAGGAAATGAAACTACTTAGGAGTCCCACATGGACTAGATGATAGAAATTACAAATGCAGTGGGAATATTGGCCATGTCCACATCTGAGCAGAGTCATCACCATCTCCATGGAAACCATCTCCCGCCCCCTTCTGGGGAGAAAACAGCAGCTGTTCAACAGCACACAACCAAGAAAAATGCAAATCAGTCGGAAGTGAAAAATTCAGGATCCATTTTAAATTGTTAAGAGGATGAAATTTGGGGTAAAGGAATGAGACTAACAAAGTCATTATTTAGCAAATAAGGTTCTGTTAGTCTCTTCTGCATTGTGAAGCATGCTGGGAAGGTAGAGGAGCAAGGTGGACAGGAAATCATGTCAAACTTCATTACATCGCCATGTTGGAATAATACGTTGCAGGGATTTTGCAGAGTGAAATTACAAGGACAAATGTATCATTTTTAAGGAAGGAAGCAGAAGAAATATATTTAGGCGTGATTTTTGAAGAAAAAAGAAAGCTAAAACATGCCAGTAGGTACACCTAGAAAGAAATTTGGAAAAGGAAGGGAAATAAAAGAGATTGTGTTCTTTGGGCATAATCTATCAACTTGATTGCTTTATATGCTTCTTTCATATGAACGTTTATGTGTTTCTAATGGATGCATGTTTGGCTACAAAGATTTCGTTTATATGTGAGTGATGTTCAATAACAAATAAGAAGTCTTACATGAGAGCCTTGGGTAAAAACATGCAGCCAAATAGGCAATTTTGACCATGTCAAGAAGGATGGGTAAGCTGGATAGTTAGTGGTATGCATGAAGAACTCAGGATGGTAATGACAAGAAAAACATGAGGACTCATAAGAGCTAGACACTGAGAAAGGCCTCCTCTCCCATCAGATTTTCTCTCTTAAAACTTTGGAGCTGAGGGGCGCCTGGGTGGCTTAGTCGGTTAAGCGTCCGACTTTGCTTAGGTCATGATCTCGCGGTTCGTGGGTTCGAGCCCTGTGTCGGGGTCTGTGCTGACTGCCAGCTCAGAGCCTGGAGCCTGTTTCAGTCTCTGACTCCCTCTCTCTCTGACCCTCCCCTGCTCACGCTGTCTCTCTCTCTCTTAGAAATAAATAAAACATTAAAAAAAAAAAACTTTGGAGCTGAGATTCCTTTAAGTCAGCACCATTCATAAGGAGGAAGTGTAATGCAAGAGAGTTTCTAATGCCCGCTCCATTTATGCCCTTAAACCTCCCCCAAAACACCCTTTTATCCTTATAAGGAATCCCCCCCCCCTTAGGGTAGTTCAAGTTGATTTCCATTACTGGTGGCCCAAGGGAGGGATTTTAACAGTTCTGCAATACATTATTCAATGCGTGAGGGTAAAGGTCATCTTTAACCCACTCTGGGTTATAAACACCTACACAATATTTTAACAGTTGGGAAGAGAGGTAGGTTTTATGGGAGAAAAACTCAAAATTTTATGCTTGTGTGAGAATAAGTATAGTAATATAGGTTGGGAAGTATCTATTGGATTAATAGAGCTTGCAGAGATATATGTGCTTAAAAATACCAACTTATTTCCTTTAATTCACTCTCTATTAAGGCAGAAATAACCTTAGCTGTTCTTAGGACTTCACCCAAGATATGCTGATATCCTATGATCCCTGCAGTGACAAGTGTTGGGTGGTTCATTGCAATCTTCAGCCACTGGCCCATTGCAGTTATGAATGTCACCTGTATTGGTTCTGTTCATGTGGTCTGTCCAGATCTTCCCTGCCACTTTTGAAGCTCAAGCATTTGGGAAGACAAGGAGCCTTAGGCCTAAGATATCAACTGAGTACCTCCACCTGTATGTCACATTCTCAGGGAAGTGCCAAGGAACGCCTCTGGAACCCACGTACCTCTGCCCTCCCCACCGCCTCAGCAAGTTACTTCCTGAATGAGGTCAGCACTCTTTCTCTCTCTCCTGCTTCTGAGGAAGTACGCCATCTCATTCCATCTTACCTATCCCTGCTTGGGAGAGTTTTATTTGTTTGTTTTTTTAATTACTTAGTGTTTTAGAACCAAAAGCCAGAAAGTCTTCTATTTTTTTCTGATTTGCCACCTTCTTCTTCTTGGACTTTATAGCACAGGGCTTGAATGTGGGGAAAGAAAAGGAAGGAAATAATGGGAAAAAATAGTTAATATATCACATTTTCAGCCCACTATCCTGTAGGCTTTCTCTGACTTTTCTTTGAAAATGAACTCAAATTCTTAAAGGATACAAAATAAAAGGTTTAAGTTTTATATTAAAATTTCTGCAGGGGCTCAGGGCAAAACTTCTTTGTGACCTAATGCAAATAATGGGGAAGACTTCATGGTGGCCGGTGGTTTTTCCACGCAGTTGCATCTGAGGATCAGTTTTTGAACTCTCCAAAGAGCAAGAGGGACACTAGGTATCTCTAAAGGAAAATTCTGTATTTTGAATTCCATTGACCAAGTGACTTCATGAAAATATAGGAACACTGTTCTAGTAGAAAATATCTGAGCCTCAAGATACCCTAGATCACATACTCGGGTACAATAAAGCTTTAAAGGTACATATTTAAAAGAAAATGCTGATTTTCTCATAAAATATTAATACCATCACTCAAATTAAGTCACTAGACAGAAATGCAAAGTACCTTAAGTTATTGTTATGTTTAGCCTGATAGCTTTAAGCTCTGAAAGAAAAATCTTCACTCAATGAAAAGCAGGTATGTGATTGCCAAGTTCCTCCATTCCTTCCCAGCCCACTCTCCAGTTTCTGAGCAGTAGGGTCATGAATGAAAAGCAAAAGAGAGGGGCACCTGGGTGGTTCAGTCGGTTAAGCGTCTGACTTCAGCTCAGGTCATGATCTCACAGTTTGCTGGTTAAAGCCCTTCGTCGGGCTCTGTGCTGACAGTTTGGAGCCTGGAACCTGCTTCAGATTCTGTGTCTCCCTCTCTCTCTGATCCTCCCCTGCTTATGCTGTCTCTCTCTCTCTCTCAAAGATAAATAAAACATTAAAAAAAGAAAAAAAAAAGAAAAGCAAAAGAGAAGCATGAACAGAAACACAGGCACTGGGCACTAATCTTCAAATTAGGAAACAGGAAGAAAATTCGTGGAAGCACATTCCAGTCTTGCTAATCTTTCAAACTAGGGATTCCAGCCACATATCACCTCCTGAGTCTGCTCTCATTATTTTGTATCATATTATCATTTTCTGTGGGTTGAGAAGTGATTTAAGATAAAAGTGGTTTGGGATTCATATATTATTAAATACCGTATTATAAAGATGCTAATATAATCTTTGATAACATTCATACTATATAAAGACAAATTCTTACTTTTCCCATTTAACAAGTGATGCATGCTGTTTCATTTACTTTAAATTAATTATGTAATAAAAAGCATGAATTGTCAACAAATAAATTCAAAAATTATACATATTGTTTTCTGTTTGGGGAACTAATGGGTATTAAAATGTGGATTAAAATTTAACTATGTTTCATACCATCAAAACATAAGACAAAAAAACTTTTGGTGACTTATCATTTGAAGTCCTTGAAAACTGCATTTTAAGGAAACAACTGGCTTATTTTTTAATTTGTGTATGTTTTGTTTTCTACATGATGCAATATAAATGTTTCAAGTTCTTTCTTTCCCAGCAGTTTTCAAATAGCAGGCTGGGCATGTAAACACTCTTTATGCCAATAAATCAAAAGACAAATTGGATTAAAATGTCACTCTATCTTTAAGTATCAGGTAGGCCATAAAAGAATATTTGAATTAATGCAAAAGTATGCCATGTTTCTGGAAAGGAAAACATAATATTGTAAAGATATTTACTTCCCCATATATTAAACTAGAATTTAAGATAAATAACTATCAAAATCCTAACAAGATTTTTTCATAGAACTTGATAAAGTGATTTAATTTCTAGGAGAGAAAATATGAAAGGGTTTCTAGAAAATTTTTAAAAGATAGAATTATAATGAGGTCTGCTTTACCAAATAACATGAAACATTATACACCTATAGGAATTAGAACACTATAATATTGGTGTGGGAACAGAAGAATAGATCAAGGAAAAAAGATAGGTCATGTGGAAACAGACCCATGTACATTTCTGAATGTTCTATGCATTAAAGTTGATATACTTCACAGTATATGGCACAGTATAAATATTTAAATAATATAGTAATTAACTTGCCTATCTAAAAAAATAAATAAATTATATCTTATAAAAATAAATGTGAGGAAATCAACGTACAGAAATCGGTTGCATTTTTATACACCAACAATGAAGCAACAGAAAGAGAAATCAAGAAACTGATCCCATTAACAATTGCACAAAAAGCCATAAAATACCTCGGAATAAACCTAACCAAGGATACAAGAGATCTGTATGATGAAAACTACAGAAAACTTATGAAGGAAATTGAAGAAGACACAAAGAAATGGAAAAACATTCCATGCTCATGGATAGGAAGAATAAATATAGTTAAGATGTTATGACTACCCAAAGCAATCTACACATTCAATGCAATTCCAATCAAAATTGCACCAGCATACTTCTCAAAACTAGAACAAACTATCCTAAATTTGTATGGAACCACAAAAGACCCCAAATAGCCAAAGTAATACTGAAAAATAAAACCAAAACGGGAGGTACCACCATCTCAGACTTTAACCTCTACTACAAAGCTGTCATCATCAAGACAGTATGGAATTGGCACAAAAACAGACACATAGACCAATGGAACAGAATTGAGAACTCAGAAGTGGACCCAAAAGTATACAGCCAACTAATCTTTGACAAAGCAGGAAAGAATATCCAATGGAAAAAAGACAGCCTTTCTAACAGATGGTGTTGGGGGAACTGGACAGCAACTTGCAGAAGAATGAAACTAGATCATTTTCTCACACCATGCACAAAAATAAACTCAAAACGGATAAAGGACCTGAACCTAAGACAGGAAACTATCAACACCCTAGAGGAGAAAGCAGGAAACAACCTCCTTGACCTCCACCGCAGCAACTTCTTACTTGACACATCCCCAAAAGCAAGGGAATCAAGAGCAAAAATAAACTGTTGGGACCTCATCAAGATCAAAAGCTTCTGCACAGCCAAGGAAACAACCCAGAAAATTAATAGGCAACCAACGGAATGGGAAAGATAGTTGCAAATGACATATCAGATAAAGGGTTGATATCCAGAATCTACAAGGAACTCACCAAACTACACGCCCGAAAAACAAACAACCCAGTGAAGAAATGGGCAGAAGATATGAACAGACACTTCTCCAAAGAGGACACCCAGATGGCCAGCAGACACATGAAACGATGCTCAGCATCGCTCCTCATCAGGGAAATACAAATCAAAACCACACTGAGATACAACCTCACGCCAGTCAGAGTGGCTAAAATGAGCCAGTCAGAGAACTCTAGTTGCTGGCGAGGATGTGGAGAAACGGGCACCCTCCTACACTGTTGGTGGGAATGTAAACTGGTACAGCCCCTCGGGAAAACAGTGTGGAGGTTCCTCAGAAAACTAACAATAGAACTCCCCTATGACCCAGCAATAGCACTGCTAGGAATTTACCCAAGGGATACAGAAATGCTGAGGCATAGGAGCACATGTACCCCAATGTTCATAGCAGCACTCTCCACAATAGCTAAAACATGGAAAGAGCCTAAGTGTTCATCAACGGACGAATGGATCAAGATGTGGTTTATCTATACGATGGAATACTACATGGCAATGAGAAACAATGAAATCTGGTCATGTGTAGCAACATGGATGGCCCTTGAGGCTGTTACGCTTAGCGAAATAAGTCAGGCAGAGAAGGACAAATATCACATGTTTGCACGTATAGGAGGATTAAGAGGAACTTAACTGAGGACCATGGGGGAGAAGGGGGGAAGTGGTGGGGGAAAGGGAGAGAGGCAAACCATGAGAGACTCTTGAATACTGAGAACAAACTGAGGACTGATGGATGTGGGGCAGGGGAGCGGGGAGATGGGCATGGAGGAGGGCACTTGTGGGGATGAGCACTGGGTGTTATATGGAAACCAATTTGACAATAAACTATTTGTAAAAAAATAAAATAAATAAAATAAAATAAAAACCAAAAAAATAAATGTGAGGAATAAAAACCTAAAACGTTCAGGGCTTCTGGGTGGCTCAGTCGGTTGAGTCCATCTTCGGCTCAGGTAATGATCTCATGGTTCGTGGGTTCGAGCTCCGGGTTGGGCTCTGTGCTGACAGCCAGCTCAGAGACTGGAGTCTGTTTCAGATTCTTTGTCTCCCTCTCTCTCTGATCCTCCCCTGCTCACTCTCTCCCTCTCAGAAACAAATAAGAAACATTAAAAAACTAAAAAAAAACAAACAAACCCTAAAATGTTCTTTAAAGGAAAAGAATTAGGTAGAAATATAAGAGAATATGCTTATGACTTTGGGATAGAAAAAATGTAGATTAAAAATCACATACCAGAAAGGGAGAAAAAGAGGTAAATTTTAATTAATTAATTTTTTGTGTGATTGATGATCATAAGCAGAATCAAATTAAAACATACACAAAAAATTTATTAACATATATAACAAAACCTTATATTAATAAAATAGAATAAGCCTTTAAAATAAATAAAGCCAAATAATAAAAAATGAACAAAACATTTCTTAATTTTCTTAATGTTATTTATTTATTTTGAGAGAGAGTAGACACACAAGCGCATGCACCAGGGGGAGAGGGCAGTGAGAGAGAGGGAGAGAGAGAATCCCAGGAAGGTTCGATCCCATGAATCACAAAATCATGACCTGAGCTAAAATCAAAAGTTGGATACTCAACTGACTGAGCCACCCAGGTGCCCCTGTTTATTTTTTTTAAGTAGGTTCCACACTCAACATGGGGCTTGAACTCACAACCCTGAGATTAAGAGTCACATGCTATACACACTGAGCCAGCCAGGTATCCCAAAGCATTTGAAAAACAATTTCGTAAAACAGGGAATATACATGATCAAAAAACAGAGAAAATTGGCTAACCCTAGTATAACGAGAAAGAAGAGAAAAATAAATATATATTTTTTATGCAATTTTAAATAATTTTTTAAATTGAAAAAACTATTTAAAAAATTGTTAATTTCCGATGTTGATTAGAGTGTTGAGAACAAATATTCTCAATATTGAGATGTATGGAATTTTGAGAGGGAAATTTGACATTAACTTATTTTGCAAATCTATAAAATACATTCTCTTTGGATAAGCAATTCATTTTAAGAAGCTGTTATACAGAAATAAATGTGTATTTAAAATGCTAAGATAATTAAATTTTTGTTAAAAATTATAAAACCTATTACGTATGCGTGTGTGTGTGTGTGTGTGTGTGCGGTTGGATTCTTGAATCCTACCTACCTACCCCAGGGGGAGGGGCAGAAAGAGAATCTCTGTCGGCTGTCAGCGCAGAACCTAACTCAGGGCTCAATCTCATGAACCATGAAATCATGACCTAAGCTGAAACCCGGATTCCGAGGTTTAATTGACTGAGCCACCCAGGCACCCCAGAAACCTCAGCATTTTTAGGAAAGAAAGAAAATAACCAAGTAAACAAATTTATTATGAAGTATTCACAAAGCTAGATGTGGATTTGTATTTCCTTATTCAGGAAATACAAATTATATGGCTACTCTTTTGAAGACGTTGAAGAGTTTTTACACGAAAAAGAGTTCTTTTTACTGATAAGAACAACAACAACAACAGAAACACAAACAAAAAAGAGAACCATTAATACAGATCTGTGTCTTCTAACTAGCAATCCCCCCACCCTAGGTTTCAAGAAATTATTCCAGAATATCCCCACCAATTAAAATGATCCCATGGTATTAGTTTTGTTTATTCCAAAAACAGACATTAATGAGATTGAGGTAGAAGCCATGCGTGTATTTGAGGGGGGTCTTCTGAAACACTAGCAGAGGACAAACATATGCCTCAGAGTTATATGAGGGAGGCTGAGGGTGGTCTCCCCTGTTTTGCAGTTCTGCTTACGTGGTTTGTTACCCGTGGCCAACCGTGGTCCAGAAGCAGACCGACGGTCCCCCTTCTAAGGTGCAGTCAGAAGGTCAAGAGTAGCCTAATGCTACCTCACAGTGCCTGTGTCATTCTCTACTCTTCATCTCTTCACGTGGGCATTTTGTCATCCTCACATCAACACAAGAAGGGTGAGTACAGTACGATAGGACAACTTGAGAGAGAGAGAGAGAGATTACATTCATATAACTTTTATTACAATGCATAATGGTTCTATTTTATTATTAGTTGTTATTACTCTCTTACTGTGCCTATTTATAAATTAAACTTTATCATCAGCATGTATGTATACAAATATATAAAGTACATATAAGGTTCAGTACTCTCCACAGTTCTAGGTATCCGCTGGGGGTCTTGGAACGTATTCCCCATGGATGACTTGACTTCTGCATCAACTCCCATCAGCCATGGAATGAGAGGCATTGGAGTGCTGATTCTCCAAAACCCCAACCACATGCACAGATAGGGCAGGCTGCAGGTCATAAGAAGCACTTAGAAAAGACCTGCACATGCGTACAGTGGTACACTAAAATGATGTGATGGTGAGTGTTAGGTGTCAATTTTGCCAGGTTAGAATATCCAGTGTTTTCACCAAGCACTGATTTAGGTGTTGCTACGAAGGTAATTTGTCCATGGTAAATGTCTACAACCAACTTTAAGTAAAAGAGATTACTCTCAAAAATGTGGTTGGGCCTCCTCCAACCAGTTGAAGGCCTTAAGTGGAAGCCCGAACTGAGGCTCCCCAGAGGAGAAATTTTGCCTCAAGATTGAAGTGTCAAATCCTACCTGAGCTTCCAGACTGCCAGCCTGCCCTATGGAGTTGAGATGCTTCACAACTACAGGAGCCAATTCCTTCAAACCAATCAACTTCTGTCTCTCTCATACCTAGATCTAGAGCTACAGATACATAGATATATATAGATATGTCCTGAAAAAATATATATTATATACTGAAACACATATTATCTATTAATATAATATAGAATTATTTTGATAATAGAATTTATAAAATAAATTATATATATACATTATATATATGCATGTATGCATATTTTCTAAATAATAATGCAAATGGCAAGGGCCAGGAAGATATAAATAGGACACTGAAGGCACATGCAGCAAATGATATTTATACCCATTTCTCTTTTTTAAATTAAAACTCACACAAGAAACAGCAAACGTCCCATTCTACCACATTATGAAAACTAAAGATTCAAAGAACTTCCTTGTGTGTTCCATGTGAGCAGACAGGACTTGAGTGGTACATCATGTCTCCAAAATCACACTCAGCTAATCCCTGATAGCCAGCATAATAAGCAGCCAGGTTTGAACATTCAATTATCTATATTGATACATTTTAAATTTATTCCCCAAATTACAATTGTTTAAATGCAGGGTTCATAAAGAACAATGTTATTTAAATACAAATTAATCAGTGTAAAATAAAAATTTATCATAAGATGATCTGCCCGCATCACTTATTCTGCCCAGAATATTACTGTATTCTCTACATATATTGTTAAATTTAACATGCTATGTGCAAATACATTCTTATTTTTTAAATCCAACAATACTAAAGTATACTTGTCAAAAAGCAAATGTATTTTATGCTTCTTTCCCTCTCATACTTCCTCTGCAACCCAGATCAACATTGATCATTTGAAGTTTTACTTCCAGACTTTACACACACACGCACACACACACACACACACACACACACACTAGGCACACAAGGTCTAGTCCATTGATAAACTAGATTTTGGAAAACACCAAGGGCCTGAAAGACCTGAGGGACTTATATTTCGTCTCTTTTTTGTATGTGTTCTGTCAGCCTCTGATTTATTATATTTCTTATTCTGGATGCTTTAATACAGTAGGCACTGTGTAAAAAGCTTTCATTAAATGAATTCAATAAGTTCTACTTACTAACTCCAAAAATAGCACTCTACTTATGAAAACAATTACATATTTTTTATTTAATAGCTCCTGGTTTCATGAAGAAAACTCACATTTGGCTGCCAATTGTGCTGCCCAGGCCTCGAATAGAAGGAAGTGATGGTGAGTATCCTTGAGCAAAGACACGAACATGATTAACATTACGGCCAACAAGATCCTCAGCCCAAGGCACACGAGAAAACCCTTGGCTGAAAGTGACTGAAACTGGGAACAGTGGATGAGGAAGCCAGGGAGCCTAATTGGAATAGTAGGGTTGGTGTCCCCACAGGAAGGAGACAGCAACCTGCTATGGACAGAATGTTTATGTCCCCCCAAAATGCATATGCTAATCCCCAGTGAGATAGTATTTGGAAATTGGGCCTTTAGGAGGTAATTAGTGATGAGGGTACAGCCCTAATGAATGAAACTAGTGCCGTTCCAGTGAGAGACAAGGGAGAACTCACTCTCCATCTCTCTCCCTCCACTGTGTAGGATACATATATTGTTGAGAAGGTGTCCCTCCAGAAACTAGGAACTGAATTGATTTGTTGATCGTGGACTTACCCTCCAGAGTTGAAGAAACACAATTTCTGTTATTTAAGCTACCCAGTCTATGGGGTTTTTGTTCTAGCAGCATGAACGGACTAATTCAAGTCCAAATGACCCAAATGTCAATGAATACTGATTTAAGGGTGGCTGATTAAGAGCTTGAGGTAGGGGCACCAGAGGTCAGCAGTTTTCTTGACATACAAGGATAAAAGAGGTTATTAGGGAAAAACTTGTATCTAAATTTCTGTTAATAACTAAAAGTTTAGGTTTCATAATTATACAGTGACCCAATGTGTCAAATAATTCTGAGCCATAAATTTTCTTCTTCTCAGTTAATCTGTGACCCACTGAGGCGTGCTCATGTTTAGTGTATTCAGGAAAACACAACTTTGAGAGAATCAAATGGTTTGCAAGGCCTTCTGCAAAGAGATCAACCTATACTGAATTTGCTCTTGTCAAGGAAGTTTCAAAATACCTAACAGTCAGTCCTCCAATACAAAATCCAAATTTGGAGGAGTTACGTTAGCATTAAGGTCTAATAACAAAACAATGAATTTCAATTTACTCTTGAAATGAAATTTATTCTCACTAACACAAAGCAACGAGACATACTTTATGAACTTCCATTTTGAGCTTCCATTTACCCATGATAAATGTCAAATAGCAATTACCTGTAAGTTTTTATTTCTAAAGGAAAACATAGTACCTTTACACAACTATAATATTGAATAGATTGTTTGATTATTCTTCATAATACCATTCATAAATGTAACATTTTTAAGGGTCAGTATTTATAATATTCAGAATTATAGGCTATATTAGGTAACAAGAACTCATAACTTGATGATATTACATAAATGACCAGTTTTCCTAATATATACATTATTTCATACATATATATGAACACATAATATACATATTTCTTACATAGGTATGAAGGTATGCATAAAGATGTATATATTTGCTTCAGCTCCTTTCACATACTTTTAAAGAAACACTATACCTATATACACACATGTAGAGAACTCATATATATGTATATATGTATATATAGACAGAGATATATTTGAGATATATAGGTATACATATGCACCCATTTACATACACAAAGATATCACATAATGTATATTATAGATACATAGATAAATAATACAAATAGGCCAATAAATAATATACAAATATATACATATAATAGGAATATGTAATTTATACATGTACAATGCAAAATTTATATTTAGGGACAGGAAGGCCCTGAATCCTTTATTTTACTAAACAACTGAATCCCAAAGAAAATAAACTACTTAATCAAGTTTAAGGTGGTGAGAAAAAAAACAAAACGCAAGTGTTATTATTCCAGCCCAGCTGGAATGTTCTGATTTTACATCTTGAATTTCAGAGATGGAGCATGAACTGTAGATACTTGCTTTTCACCCCTGCTCTCAACTAACTTGTGGGCTGAGATTTGCCTTCTCTGAGATTTGGATTCTTATCATAAGACTCTGTTTTGGAAGTACCAATTGCCATTTTAATGCAACTTACTGATCATGCAGACAGCCAGCCTCTCATAAATCATGTAAAGTACCTGAAAATATGATTTATGAGCTAAGTTATGGGAAATGGGGTCCTTTAATATTCTTAACCCTTCAGGATGTTGTTGCCCATCAAAGAGTCTCCTTTCCCAACTCAACTGAAGGTGTGTCTGAATATTTTCATCCCAAATTGTTCCTGCCCCCACCCCCAACTAATGCTGACTTTTACCCGTTCGCCTCATCCGTAAGGAATTTGCAGCTTCTTTAAGTTCATCAACTGAATATGAATTCTTGATTCAAACTCGTCCTCCACTGTGGCTATTACAGAATATGTTCCTGAAGCATTGCTTTACATGGTAATTAAAGAACTGCACTTAATAGCATCTTAGTATAGAATTAAAAGAGAAAGAGTATTACAGTTTGTTACAGAAAACAGTCCATGAAAGATCCCAGAAAACCCAATATGAAACTAATTTAAGCCATATGCCTTGTTGAAAAGGAATATGGGAAAAAAAAGTCTGTAATATGCAGCAAATGAGGCCCATAACTCATTGGGGCCTCCAATGAGTTATGTGTTAAATCCTTATTTCAAAACATGCAGTTTTTTTAAATCTCCCTGTCTGTTAACCCTTCTTTTTGTGTGGGAGAGTTTATAAGAATAACATGGCTCTGTGTATATTAATATATTTACATATGCAAATAGAAATCATATACCAATAGCTTTTCTTTTACCCCCTCCCTTATGGCTCAATATATTATCGCTTCACCAAACCAACAAATTAAAAACAATTTCCAATTTCCTCCACAAATACCTAGTGGCTAAATGTTATTAATGCATTTGTCTGAAAGGCACAAATTCAAACATTGCTCAGTTAGGGAAGAAGAATATACAGTGCTGATTGCTTGCAATCAGTTTCAGTAATCTATATTTTCTTCACGGAGGTGAAAGTTTATCTCACCATAGAACAACAGTTATAATTTTGCTTCTACCATTCATCAGCTCTGATATTTCACAGCCTTAAATCATCACTTTCTGGAGCTACAGAGTAAGCAAGCTGTTGACTATTTTCTTTTTAGCACACTTCTTTAAAAAAAAATGTTTGTCTGTACATTATGGGTTTATCTTCTGTCTATGAGAGACCTTAATAAATCACATTTTCTTTCTGCTATCATAGATTATTAGGCTTTTATAATCATGAAATAAACCCAATAGACTATTGCTATTTTCAGAAGATGAAAATCACTAGGTATTTTCCTCTTTGTAGGAGTACGTGACTCCCTCATTTTTCAGGAGGGTAGTGTTACATTTAAACTCTGTCAGCATATTGCTTATACAACAATAATGCTTCCAACAAATTGTGGTCCAGGGAGTAAGAGAGAGGGAGTGAGCAGAAAACACAGAGAATTCCAGAATCACAGGGCTTTCGTTAGTCAGCTTCTGACATCCTCCCGTTAAAAGCTTGAAGTTTGTTTCACAATATGAACCTCTCAAATTGTTCTTTCACCATTTTCTCTTTTCCTATATAATAATTTCTGATAATCTTTTGTAGAACGATGCTTTGAAATCATTCCAGTTTTAAGGGAGTACCTGAAGGCCATCAAACAGAATGAAACCCCTAAAGGAGATTTACGTGAATTCCTTCTCAACACAATTACTGCAATTAGATACACGTATACCTTTGTGTCCTTAATGTTGTAATTTTCATGGGGCAATGATTTGAAGGAGTTCCTTACTAGAAATAGATCTAAAACACAGGGTTTTGATGACATTCTCAGCTAAACTAATTGTGTGAGCTGGGAACGAGGTAATGAGGACAGATGTCAAGGTCAATATAATTACTAATTTCTGAATCTGGGTTAATATTTCCAAGGGCCTTGCATATAACTTGCAATGTCTAACTGCCATTAATGGAAGATTCAGCTTTGGTTTTCTGGTACGGATGTAATGTTTGTCTTTTTCCAATTGCGTCCCAAAGTGAACTTTATTTGTCAACGGAACAAAACCAAATCTACTTTCTTGTTGACTCTTCATCATATCGAAAGATGCAGATGTGAACAACAAAAGAAACACTTGGCATGATCACTAGAAATGTGTGCATTCCAAAATGCAGCTCATAAATTTCATACTTCTCCCTTTGAGAGGAGACAGGCATAAAGGGGGACAAATTCAAGGAGGAATTGTGGTGTTAAGTTATTTACACTTCCAATAGTCCTGAAATTATTAGATAGCTATTTTCCTGGATCTTTTTTTCCCTATCAGCTGCAGACTGTCTGTGCATCTTGTGTTGTAATTGCTGTGAAAGGATCTTATTCCAAATGATCTTCATTTCCAGGTCTCTCTGCCGAAATTGCTGGATGATCAGCAGTTTCACAGTGATGTAAGAGTATTCCATAAACTGTTTTAGAACTCTATTCTCTTCTCTTGGCTGGGATAAATCAACAAAGGTAGAGATGCTGATTAAAAGGCATGCTTCAGTGGAAAATTATTTCAAAGTCAAAATTAATAGAAATCACTCCGCTAAACAGATTTGGGGGCCATGGTGGGGGGGGGGGCTGGTATATAATAATACAAGAAGACAAAAAACAGAATCCATCTCCCTCTCTCTGTCTCTTTCTCTCACACACACATGCACACAGAATTGCTCAATAATCATGCATGTTTACCTTTATATTTCAAGTTACCGAAAGTCTTTTAAAAAATTCTAATCCTTCGTAAAATGTGCTTATTGAACAGAAATCTATTCAATACAATATTTCCGTTTATTCCACAGAGAGTGTGGATGGCAAGCTCCCTGATTTGTAATTGTCCAACAGGTTTCTGGAACTAATTGGCTAATTCAGAAAGTCATCTCCTGCCTTCGGCTTGACTGTCTCTCTACAGTATTTCACTGCCAAGCTGCCTCTGTCCATCCTGACTTACTCCACTTTGACATGAAACCTTGCATCGTGCCAGTTGCTGGGTTCCACTGAGAAATCCTTCCCTTGCGGAATCAAACATTCAAAATCCTGACTACAAACCCTTCTTAAATGCAACCAACAAAGAGAAAAGGAAACCCTCCTGTCCCCCTTTCCCTTATACTGACAGCTTGTCTCTCTCTATTTTTCATCCAAATAAGCAGAGCTCTGTAAATCTTGTCCAGAAGACACGGACTGAAAGAATTAATCAAAGTGTTGTTTATGAGCCGCTCAGAGCAGATTAAATGTTGTGTTGACAACACAATTTGCAAATTATCTATCAACATCAACAGACATACAGCAATGAGCCAAGCCAATTGGATACCTTTGGACACAAGAGGGACCGTGTGTTTCCTAGTCTTGCTTCCAAAACTAAGTCCTTTTGAAAGAGGTTTACCCAACATTATTTACAGTCTATTGCTGCAGATGAGTTTCCTTCACAATTTATTTTGGACAACACCAGTTTCATTTCTGACTCATACAAGTCAAATTTCCTATCATAATCTGACCACAACTTTTCTTTCCAGCCCCACTGATACATCTCACTTCAAATACTCTATATACTAGTTCACCACCAGATATCCGCCAGATACCCATTTCATGAAAATCCCTGTTGTGCCCATCACCCAAATGATCCTGACCCTCCGGTATTCAGTCTTCATCTTGCTATGTGCAGCTCCCTCACTTGTAACAAGGTCAGCCGGTGTGGCTAATAGAAGAACACAGAAGTGGTGGTATGTTCCTCCTGAGGTTGACTGTTGCATCTAATTTATTCCTGTGTACTTCTGGGTAGTATTTCATTGTGTTGTGAGACAATTTGTTTATGTGTTGTGAGACATATTTACCTATTGATGAATATGAGTCGTCTCCAATTTTGACAACTGTGAATAAAAGTACTGTGAGCATATGTGTATAATTCTTTTTGTGGGCATCTGCTTTCAGTTCTCTTAAGAAATATCGAAGAGGGGTGCCTGAGTGGTTCGGTCAGTTAAGCCTCCAACTTCGGCTCAGGTCATGATCTGGCAGTTTGTAAGTTTGAGCCCCCCATCAGGCTCTGTGCTAGTAGCGCAGAACCTGGAGCCTGTTTCCAATTCTGTGTCTCCCTCTCTCTCTCTGCCCTCCCTGTCTTGCTCTCATGCTCAAAAATAAATAAACAATAAAAAAAGAAATATCTAAGAGTGGAATTGGTCACAAGATAACTTTATGCTTTGTTTTGTAAAAATTGGAAAACTGATCTCCAGTTTTCCAGGACTATTTTGCAATCTCATCAACAAATTATGAGAATTCCATTTGCTCTCCATCCTTGTCAATGCTTAATATCCTTGTCTTTTGGAAATTTTATTCATTCTAATGGATGTGAAATGTCATCTCCTAATGTTAAACCAATTGGCATTTTCTCATTTTCTCTTGCTCAATAATGTTCAGGAACTTTTCATGAGTTCATTGGCTGTTTGTACACCTTCTTTTGTGAAATGCTCATTCATGTCTTTTGCTCATTTTAATTGATTTGTTGGCCTCTTATTATTGAGCTATTAAAGCTTTTTATACATTCTTGATAAAATTCCTTCTTCAGAATTATACACAGTGATTATTTCCCTTCAATCTATACCTTAATTTTTATTCTTAATACTGTTTTTCAAACAGGTTTTATATAGATTCAGCTCTATTTATGTCTTATGGCTAGCGCTTTTTATGTGATTATCCAAGAAATCTTTGCCTACTCCAATGTTATGAAGATTCTCTTCTGTATTTTCTGCTAGAAGTATTATAGTTTATCTTCTTGATAAAAATTTTAGAATCAGCCTAATAATATCTATCAAAAAAGCTCATGGAATTTTGATGGGGATTGCATTATATTTAGAGTTTAATTTAGGAAGAATTGACATCTGTAAAATACAGTCTTTCAATCCATGAACATGGTAACCTTCTCCCTTCTGTAATGGAGAATAATTCTTTAATATAATAATTATTATTATTTATTGCAATTGCATTGTATTACCCTTGTTGCCTTTTGTTATATTCATTTCTAGGAATTTTTACGTTATTGTTATTGCTGTTTTATTGTTATTTTATTTTAAAAATATAATAGACATATGATGGATTTTGTTACAAGTCTTATATTCTAAGCCTTGATAAATTCATTTACCAATTCCAGAAGATTTTTTTGTAGATTACCTAGGATTTCCCAGTATTTTCTTTTTCTTCATGTAGTCTGTAAATAAAGACAAGTTTTTGTTGGGGTTATTACTGAGGATGATGAGATTGTACACAATGTTGGCTAGCTAAAATGTTAACACGGAGATTTCTGGTGGATTGAAATTAAGCTTGGGGGGTGGGGGGTGGGGGGCTGGTGAGGGCCTCCTTCAATGCCAGAGGCCTGCCTATCAACCTGACTGCAGAATGCACCTGAGGCGAACTGCACTCCCAGGTGTTTCTGCTGTCCTTGGGGACTTCAGTTATCTACACATTGTATGCAAAGTTTAGCAAAACAATAGGACACCTAGACCCTGCTGTAAGTCTCTGATTTGAGTAGAATCAAGATCAAGAATCTCTTGTGAATTTTCACCTTTAAGTCATACACCCTTTGATTTTGCAAGCCTGAAATGTTATACACTCTCTGTACACAACAAGCCAACTAAGATTTGTGATTGGCCTGACACTGCAATAAATGAGAATCTCAGAGAGGCAAACGGGGTCTTCCTCTGTGAAACTTGCCCCCCACCCCGTGCCTTCTCCTCTCTTTCCTAGCAAAGTGTAGGGTAACAGTGCATCCATCAGTGCAGGGTTTGCTGGCCTTTCCGGGCAAGTTTACACCTTCCTTACCAATTTGTTAATGCACACTCCTTTTTTTTTTTTCTTGTTATATTAGCAAGGATCTCAAGTATTATATTGAATAGAATTGGGTAAATCAGATATCTTGGCCTTGGTCTCATTCTTGGGGAAATTATTCTGTTTGTATCATTAAGCATAATGTCAGTTTAGAATTTCACACGTGCTCATTATCAAATCAGGAAAAAATTTTCTATTCTTAATTGGCTGAAGTTTTTAAATATAGGGGCGCCTGGGTGGCTTAGTCGGTTAAGCGTCCGACTTTCGCTTAGGTCATGATCTCGCGGTTCGTGGGTTCGAGCCCCGCGTCGGGCTCTGGGCTGACTGCCAGCTCAGAGCCTGGAGCCTGTTTCAGTCTGTGACTCCCTCTCTCTCTGACCCTCCCCTGTTCATGCTGTCTCTCTCTCTCTCTCCTAGAAATAAATAAAACATTAAAAAAAAATTTTTAAATATGAATAGGAGCTGAATTTTATCAATTGCTATTTGTGCAACTGTAGATATGATTATTCTCTTTTTTTCTGTTAATATTGAGAACGATACTGATTGATTTTCTGTTTTAAAAGTTTTTATTATTTTGAGAGAAAGAAAAAGCACACAAATGGGGGAGGAGCAGAGAGAGAGAGAAGGAGAGAGAGAACCCCAAGCAGGCTTCACTCTGTCAGTGAAGAACTCAACTCTGGCTTGATTTCACAAATCATGAGATCATGACCTGAGCTAAAACCAAGAAGATGTTTAATCGATTGAGCCACCCTAGCACCCCAAATGATTTTCTTTTTAATGTTTAAACAAACTTTACATTCCTGGGATGAATACCACTTGTTTGTAATGTGTTAGCCTTTTTTAAATATATTACTATTTTCATTTTGATAATATGTGGGAATGTTTGTGAATGAGATTGGTATATATGCACTTTTACTTATTTATTTATATATTTTTAAATGTTTTATTTCTGAGAGAAAGAGAGAGACAGTGTGAGCAAGCGAGGGTCAGAAAGAGAGAGACACACAGAATCCAAGGCAGGCTTCAGGCTTTGTGCTAACAGCTCAGAGCCTGACGCAGAGCTGGAACTCACAAACCACGAGGTGGTGATCAGAGCTGAAGTCCAGCGTCAGATGCTTGACTGACTGAACCACCCAGTGTCCCTCAAAAATTTAAATAAATAAAGTGCTATTCAGATTTTTCTACTTCATCATGTGTCATTTTAGGTAAAAAGTATTTTTCAAGGCACATGATCATTTCATTTGGGTTATTGAGTTTATTGGCATAAAGTTGTTAATACTATTCCTTAAATTCCTTTTAATGTCTATAGAATCTGTAGTGATACTTCCTTTTTAGTTTATGATTTTGCTAATTTGTATTTTATTCCTTCTCAGCTTGATCCTTCTAATCAGGTGTTTTTCAATTTTAGTAATCCTTTTAAAGAACAAACTCTTGGTTTTGTTCATCTTCTCTATTATTTGCCTTTTCTAATTAATTGATTTATTTTTCCATCTGCTTATTATGGATTGAATTTATTTTTTCTCTAACTTCTCAAAGTATAAAGTAAGATCATTGATTCAAAAATTTCTTCACTTCAAATATAGATATTTAATACTTCAAATTTCCTTCTTCAGCACTGCTTAGACTCTTCCCACAAATCTGATGTTTTCGCTAGTATTGAGCTGAAAATGTTTTTCAGTTTTCCTTCTGATTCCTTCTGTCATCCATGGACTATTTAGAAATATGTCATTTAATATCCAAATATTTGGACTTTTTGATATCTTATTTTTATTGGTTTTGAATTTAATTCTGTTGTGGCCTAACATCAAGTGCCAAAATATTTAAATCTTTTGAAATTTATTGACTTAGTTTGTGGCCCAACATGTGTTATATTTTGATGAACTTTCTATGTTAATTGGAAATGAATGTTTCTTCTGTAGTTCTTAAATATAGTGATCTATGTCAATTAATTTGGTTGATAGTGTTGGTGAGGCCTTCTATAGCCTTACTGATATTTTTCCTACTGGTTTCATCTTCATGAGAGAAGGCTGTTAAATTTTCCAACTATTATTATGGATTTGTTTATTTCTCCCTTTGCCTCTGCCAATTTTTGCCTCATGAATTTTAAAGTTCTGTTATTAGATGCATACATCTTTAGGACTGTTACGTCTTCCTGATTCATTGTCCCTTTAATCATTATAAAATGTCCCTGTTTATCTAATAACATTTCTTGTCCTTATATTTATATTGTCTAAAATTAATATACCCACCATAGCTTTCTTTTGATTAGTATTTCCATAGTATATCTTTTTCTATCCTGTCACTTTTAACCTATGTATGTATGTCTTTATATTTAAAGTACATATCTTATAGACAGAATATAGGTATATTATTTTTTATCCTTTCTGAAAACCTTCACATTTTAACAATGTGTATTAATGTAGTCATAGATATGATTAGGTTTAAGTTTATATTCTTGCAATTATTTTTCTATTTGTCTCACCTGTTCTTGGCTTCTGTTTTCCTTCTGTGTATCTTCTTTTAGATTAATTGGATATATCATAATATTATTCTATTTTATACCCTCTGTTGGCTTATTAGATATACTTCTTTTATTTGTAATTTGTGCTCTAGCATTTATATGACCCATCTGTATCTTATCAAAGTCTATTCAGAATCAATGTACCTCACACTTCATACCTAATAATTCACACTTATCATTTTTCACATCACTACTGACAAAGTTACCATTTTATCCATCATAGTTCCCACCTCAGAAATGGAATAATCTTTTGCTTTTCCTTGTGCCATTGCTGTTATTTCTTTACTTCTACATATAATTTAACCCTACATCTGTGTTAATTTTGCATTAAGTAGCCATTAATTTTTAAGCAACTTATGAGAAAGAAAACAAGATTTTAAAATATTTTTCCACCTTTAGTTCTTTCTTTACTATCTGCAGATCCAACTTTCCATCTGGTGTCATTTTACTTTACCTTGAAGCACATCCTTTGTATATTTTTGTAGTGTGCCAGTCTGCTGGGGACACATAATTTCAGCTTACGTTTATTCAAAATGTCTTTATTTCATTCTCATTTTTGAAGTGTATTTTTGCTAATGCAATTCTGAATTGAGAGAGGTTTTATTTCATTTGTTTGTTCTTAACATTTTAACTGTGACATTCATGGTCTTCTGGACTGGATTGTTTCTTATAAGAAGGTAGCAATTGGGGCGACTGGGTGGCTCAGTGGGTTGAGCATTTGACTTCGGCCCAGGTCATGATCTCACCACAGTCTATGAGTTCAAGTGCTGCATCAGGCTCTGTGCTGAAAATTCAGAACCTGGAGCCTGCTTTGGATTCTGTGTCTCCTTCTCTCTCTGCCCCTCTTCCACTCATGCTCTGTCTCTCTGTCTGTCTCAAAATTAAACATTAATAATAAAAAAAGAAGGTAACAATTATTTGTATCATACGTCCCCTGAATATCATGTGTCTTTGCTTTTAGCTGGTTTTAAATTTTTTTCTTTACCATTGGATTTTAGCGTATCTGATGTGCCTCAGTGTCTTTTTTTTTTTTTTTTTTTGTATATCCACTGTGGAGTTCTAAACGTCTTTGCTGTATAAGCTGACGTTTTCATCATATTTAGGACCCTTTAAGGTATTATTTATTTAAATCTTTTTTTCATTCCACCTTCACTGTCTTCTTCTGGGAATCCAAATATATGTAAATTATACCAATTGATACTGTCTATTGGGTCCCTGTACTTTTAATTTTATTTGAGTTCTTCCTTTTTTTCCCCCAAATTGTATAATTTCTATTTTTTGTTTTTAAGTTTATTGACTCTGCGTTCTGCCATATCCAATTTGCTATTAAGACCATCAGTTAATTTTTCACTTCAGTTATTGTATTCTTCCTTTCTGGAATTTGATATTTTTTTGTACAGTTTCATTTTCTGCTGAGATTTCCTATCTATTCATGCATTTAGACCATATTTTCTATTAGTTACTTGAACATATTTTAATTCTTTAAACACATTTATATTATAGTTGTTTTGCAGTATTTTGTGCTAACTCCCACATATCAGGGCAACTTGGATTTTGTTTCTAATACTGGTTTTTTCATTTGTTTTTCTTTTTGTGCTTGAATCTGGGTCACATTTTCCTGTTTCTTTGCATGTCCACTTATTTATTTTTTATATACTGGCCATTATGAATAATGCAGATTCTAATTTCTCCTATTTTCCCTTTAATGTATTTATTTGTGTCCTAATACAGATTTCAGTTATGGGTTGGTCATCTTTAAATTGTATAGACTTAGGGCATATGGGTGGCTCAGTCAGTTAAGCATCCAAGATCAGGTCATGATCTCATGGCTCATGGGTTCAAGCCCCACATCAGGTTCAGTGCTGACAGCTCAAAGCCTGGACTCTGCTTTGGATTCTGTATCTCCCTCTCTCTCTCTGCCCCTTTCCCACTTGCACTCTGTCTCTCTCTCTCTCAAAAATAAACATTAAAAAAAGTTTTTTTAATAAAATTTTTTTTCAATTGTATAGACTTGACTTTGTGTGCTGTTAGTGGAATCTGGGGAAAACCAAACATTTCTTCAGCCTCTCTAGCATTGTAGAATCTATTTCCAAATTCTCAGTTCTAAACATCTTGTCAGGGCTTGGTTTGGGCTGAGTTAACATGATCCAGAGTAGATTTCATTCTAAGGTGTACATGTTACTCCTAAGGGGAAGTAATTCCTCAAGGGCCTTACTCTCTGGTATCTCAGCTAGATGCCAAAAGTTTTAATGAGGTTTTTCTGTTCTAGCTGGGCCAGAACTCCAGTGTCTCTTAGCATTATTCAAAGTCCTATATCTCCATTCTGCTATCAAGTCCAACCCACCAAAATAACTGCTCCCTGTAAGCTTGTATTGTCTTATTCTGTATGTGGGAACTCCCGTCCCACAAAATTCTGCATTGGCCTATCACAAAGAGCTTCTTTCTCTATAGTATACTGTCTTGCAGATTCCAGGTTCTTTGGGAGCCCCATACTTAAACTGTAGCTTCTTCAGCTCAGCCGAAACCATTATTCTTGTCTTTAGGTCTAGCTCCTTGTACCACAGTTGGGGATTTCTCCAGGCAGAGAATCAGGGAAATTATGAGGTTCCCCCAACAAATTTCCCTTTGTCAGGGATCTTGTTCTTCCTGTTGCCTAAAGCTTCAAACCCAATGATTCATATGTTTTGTCCAGCTTTATCATTGCTTATGGTTGATTATAGTGTAATGGTCTAGTCTAAAGCAACATGCTTTTAATAGAGTTTTTACATAAAGAAATTTCAATGCAGATTAATCATGCTTATGAATAAAACTAATTAGCTTCCTTTTTGACCCAAACTAGTCTGGGCTTGGGAGTCAATGTAGTGATTCTGCCCTTTAGTATGATTTAGATTTGCTAAGAAAACTTGTTTCTAAATCTTTTACCCGCCTACCAGGAAGTCTCCTGATATTTTTTTCCATGGTCCAAAATATTACCATTAGACTAATTTTTCCAGTGTTACAATAAATGTAGGGACATACCTGCAACAAACACTATTTAGAATTCAGTTTGGGAAACAGTTTTGAAAATGTGCAAGTGAGTGTTTGAGAAATATAGTTGCATAAGTCCTGGATTCAGAGTTAAGAGAGATTACTCAGCCTCTCAAAGGCTCAGTTTCCTAATCTGTAAAGTGTGTCAGAGCTCTTTGTGAATTGCTAAATTCTGCCTGAAAAAAATGTTTATTTCATTACAAGGCACTGATTAAAATATGCTTCCTATTTGGGGGAAAGAGGTGGACAAAGGATAGGGCAAGAATTTTCTCTGGCTTTTACCCATTATCACAAATTAATTTATCAGAATTATATTAGCACAGAAAATCTGATTCTGAGGAAAGGAATTCAAGCCCATCCCATTGAAACAAGAGAAATGGATCTATGGCTTCAGAAATAATAAGAGCATTAGAAAGTGTCACAGAATGGAAGAAGAAATACAATAAACTTAAGGATCTTGCAATAGGGATAATGAAGATAAATTACATTCAAGTACCCCCAGTTTTCAATAGCTCACTCTGGCTAATTAGTCATTTTTACCTTCATCAAAGAGCAACTAGTAGATGGTACCAATATATAAGCTGCCATTAAGTGCCTAATATAGATTATTGCACGTGGTCAGCCCTATTCATACCCATTACACAGATGAAGAAATGAAAGTTTAGAGACTGTGCTGGACAGACTTTAAGGTGGCCTCATGTTCCCTGCTGCCTAGTGTCCCTGCCCTATATGCCCTGTGTAATTCCCTCCTCTTCAGTATGAGCAAGATCTGTGACTTGCTTTCTAACCAACAGAATATGTCAAAGCTGATGAATCACTCCCATGATTACAATACATTATATAAGACTCCATCTTGCTAACAGACTCTGAAGAAGCAAGTTGCCATGACTCTTACATCTGCAGGAAATACTGCAAATAATCTGAGGAAGGTTAGAATTAGGTCCTTTCCCAGTTGAGCTTCTTATGAGAAACCAATCCCAACTTAAACCTTCACTGCAGTCCTGTGAAGCACTAAGAAGAGAACCCAGTTAAAATATGCCCAAACTCCTGACCCGCAGACACTGTGAAATAATAAATGCATGTTGTTTTACGCCACTAAGTTTAGGGTAATTTGTTAGGCAGCAATAGATAACTGACATAAGAAGTAAGTTAAGTTGCTCAAGATCACATAGCTAGGAAGTGGTAACAATAATAACCAAACCAAACCTATTGAATCCAAAGTGCTTACTCTTGGCCAATATTCTATATTAAATCCCTCCCCTCTGCTCTACAGCACCCAATCTCCAGCAATAAAAACCTGATAATGCCACGGAGTTTTCCAGAATTTCAAAAACTTTGAACCTTGACCTGATATCTGGTATCTTTCACATTAAATGGTGGCAAAATCTTCATATGCAAATAGCTGACACCAAGTGAGTTCACCATGTACAAGGATCCATTCTCAGGGATTGATACACATTATCTTATCAACTCTTTGACACTCCTATGCAGTACAGGCTTGTTTGGGATTTTCAGAAAGGAGAGAAGAACAGTATAAATTATTCTTATTTGGGGAGAATATGTATATCTGATTAAATGAGGTCTTAGCCGATAACTATAAAAAACATAAATATTTGTCCATGTAGCATACCTTCTGTTTTTCTTACATTTTTTCCCATCCTTTCCTCACCATGTAACAGCCTTGCTCTTCAGGCAAGTCTTAAATAACCTATGCAATCAGAATAATCCTTTCCCCTTTCTCACAGTGATGGTCCAATCAGAATACTACTGTACTAAGGGAAATGGACACCAATGAAATTTCTAGGGGCATTTGGCAGCTATTCTGCTACTAGGAAAGAAGCCCAGTTTAGGATGAAGACACTGCCACAAGACTGAAAATAATAGGCCCTCAATAACATTTTGAATAAGTCCACCATATTCCTAATCTTTCGCTCTATGTAAACCAACAGTTTCCCCTTTGTTTAAGCCAATATGGGTGAACTTTCTCTTCCAAGTAATAAAATGAGTGGCTGAGTATTAAAATACTTCTTGTCACAGAAAAAATAATGTGACATAATAAAGGTGTTAGCTAATGCTATGGTGGTAAACTAGCGCTATAATAAATGCATCAAACCAACACTTTGTACACCTTAAACTTACACAATGTTAAATGTCAATTATCCCTCAATAAAAAAACGATAGGTTTTTTTTCCTGATATCTTCATCTGAATCAATGTTTTGCAGTAAAGGAGGTTCAGTGAGAGTTAACAAGTAAAAAATTGTCATCTGACATGTGAGTCTTTGAGACAACTCAGTCAATCAGTGTGGTAGCCAGCTCTCAAAGGGGCCCCTTATTATCTTTACTTCCTGGTACTTATACCTTTATGTAGTCTTTTATGACACCGAATCAGGATTGGCTATGACCAATAACAGAAATGACAATGTGTACTTTCCAAGACTATGTCTTCAAAGACATTAAAGCTTCCAACTTAGTCTCTTAGAGCTCTCCCTTTAGGGGAAGATAGCCATTATGCCATGAAGGTATTTAAACATCCTGTGAGTATCTCACATGGAGAAGAACTGAGACCTACCACCAACAGCCAGTGCTAACTTGCCAGTCATGTGAGTGAGCCACCTTGGAAGCAAATTATTCAGTCCCAGTCAAGGCTTCAGGTCACTGGAACCCAGCATACTTTTGTCTACAAAAAGAAATCTGAGCTGGGACCACCAGCCAAGCCATTCCAGAATTCCTGACCTAAAGACACAATAACAAATTATAGCTCTTTTAATTTGCAAATTGTGAGATAAGTTGTTATACCACAATAAATAACTGAGGGAACCATCATGTATTTAATAAGCATGTATTTTTAAAAGGAAGGCAATAAACATGATAAATAACCTTTGCTGGTTACAAATAACTTATAATCTTATTGGAAAGATAATGATAACACAAATGAAAAAAACACATTCCCTTCCATACAACTGACACTCAAAAATATATCACTAATTAACGTAGAGACCACTACATGATGGCATTTTAATACAGGCTAAATTGTGTGGCACAAGAAATAGCTATGAAGTTGGCTGCCCACCATTTGCTATAACCAAAAGGTTGGTAAAATGTTTATAGGAGCAGTTAAACATAAATATTAGTTTAAATTGTGTTTAAAAAATTAAGGTCTTTAATGCCTACATTATTATTTGAAAACTCCTGTAGTTTGACTCATAGATGGTTTCTGACTTATTGGGAGACCGTTTACATTGTAGGGTTATAGAAACCAACTAAGAATGGTTGGTGAGAAGCCAAAGCAAGAGCTAATAGAGTGATCAATCAATTGTCAATAATTTTATATAATTGACTATTGAAATGGAAGGTGATTTGTTCAAGAATTCTCCGGACTAGCTAACTATCAGGAAACAAAAATATGTTGTCCTGTCAAAATAGAAGAATGAATGGAAGGAACATTATGACTGTAGATTTTGCCAAGATTTACATCAATTGAGAACATAAAATGTGTTATTTTCCTCACTGACAAGCGGCTACATACATCATATGAAATAAGAATAGAGAATTGCTTTAATACAAAACAAAAACTCGGTAAATATGTTTGCTCAGTTCTACAGGGTAATTACTTTAATATGTGAGAAATAAATTCCTGTAATTTGGTCAGCAATTTGCTGAAGGACCAGGGACATCTAATGCCAATGATTTCATTAAGCTATTAGATTCACTTTGATTAAAACTAACAATTGGTGTTACACCACCTGACAATGGAAGCTTTTCATCAGAGCAGCTAGTTTAAACCACAGCAGTGTTTTCTCTCTTATCACGGCTTCCATATGAAACTCAGAAGAATAGAGCTTCCTCAGTCCAACAGCTGGGAAACCCCACTTCTGAGATAAGAGAGGTTGTGTTCATCATGACAAAAAGTGCAATATTATGAAGGAATTTGCAGAAATAATAGGATCTACATGGAAATGCTGAGGACAATTTAACAAATGTGTCCAGACACTGACTTCTGTTTTAAGCTTCTCTTCAAAACTAGGCATTGCATTCATGGCTGCTATTTAACTTTTCAGCTTCGGATAATCACATGTAGCTATTCTCTCTCTTTTTTCCCCCAACAACAGAAATGACATTTAACAATCAAAAGTCAGAAAAGATTTTACTATGACCAGGGTTTTTAAATCTAATAATGATTTTTTTATACAATTAAAGGTTTCCTTTTTAGCAGAAATGAAATAACAACTTGCCAGTCACCAGATGCAGCTATAAGCAATTTACTTCTCTTCACTCACTTGAGCCTCACAAGAACCCTGAGAAGTAGTTCACTTTGATTGTCCCCATTTTACAAATAAGAACACTAAACTCTCACAAGGCTGAGTGATTCACCAAAGGTCATATAGTGTTTCCATTGGTCTCCAGACTTCACACATTTATTGTATAATTTATCAGAATGCATACCTTCCCCACACCTTTGTTTTTCATTTTTAACGTGGTAGCATCGAGGAATCAAAATTCTGCACGTAACTGCCTGATGTTTTTCAGATAAGACAAAGTAGGTTTTGTCTGTTGTTTCATCTTTTAAAATTGGCCTCAATGTAAGCAATCCACGGTTAAGCCAATGTATACATTCTTTCTTGGAAAAGTGCAAATACAATACTTTTGTACATTAAAGGGTATTTTAAGTGAACTAAGAGAGCTACTGTTTCAATTACTTTTTGAAGTACATTTTAGAAATTCAGATTCCCATAACTTGGGCTTGGTTACAGCATGTCACCTTGTAAATAATTGTTTTTACCCTTCCTGGATGAAAGAAAGAAAGAGAACAAAAAAAGAATGATAGACGGAATGCCACATTGCAAGAAGAAAACATTATTAAATGTATTAGTTAATCATTTGATCCTTTAATAAATAATAATAATTATAATAAATTCCTGCTTATAGAGAACTCTGTGGGTTACAAAATGCTTTCAAATCTATTTGTTATTCAATGTTTAAAATGAACCTGTGATGAAGAAAGTCCAGTTATAATTAAAACTACATTGCACATGAATAACTACTTGACTATCAGGTCTTGAAAGATAGGAGCAGCCTTATCCCTGTTTATTCCTCTATCCCAGCTTCTGACATAGTACCTGGAACATAGCAGACACTCAATAAGCAGCTGCTAAATAAATAAGTGAATCATTCAATTAATGAGTTAATATATGGTGAGAAGTGAAGATTTTGATCTCTGGCCAGACTACAAGCGTATGAAGCCCACTTAAACATTTCTTGTCACTTAAACACTTTGGAACTTCAAGCAAGGTTTTAACATCTCTGAGTCTCAATTTCCTCATATGAACACGACGATAACAGTACCTGTGTCATCATGGATGCAGATGCAATGAGCTAACACACAGAAAGTACTCAGAACAGAGCCGGATACACATAGCCACTCAAACTATATTTGGTGAATGAATAAAAATGCAACAGTGAAGTGAACTAAGACTCAGAAAAAGTTTCTGACTCTATTTCAGCTTCCTTCTATTACCCTACCACCCAAGACCTCTTCAGGTCCTAAGAAATACACTCTAAGGGCATGTAGCTTATAAGCCTTGAAGCTAACAGCTGACCCAGACACTACACCGAACCATGGATAGATCCTGACCTGATGTGGTCAAGAGCCTGGTCCCAGGACTCAGAGTAGCTTTTACTGATGATTCCTTCAAGACTTCTCTAGAACTAACCTTATATTTTTAGAGTCATCTAACCTGAAACCCAAAGGATGGAGTTAAATTTAAATGCCTTAGTTTTATGAATTGTGTTTCTAGTGTGTTCCTAGTAAACTGCAGGTTCTTTGAAGGAACAACTAACTACTTCATTCTTGTTCCCCAGAGCTTAACATAATACTTGGCACCTAGTGGGTACACTATAAATATTTGTTGAATGATTGGACATCACATACAAACCTAGCAAATGCAGTTCTACATAGCAATTTCCACATTTCAAAAATATTTTATTCAAGTACTAGTTTTTATTTATTAAATAAATTATATTTATTAAATAAATTTATTAAAATATTTTAATTATATCATTAGTTTAATCATTATTAAAGTACTAGTTAAACCATTTATTAAAATATTTTAATTATATCAAAATCTATAATAAAAATTTCACACATACTGAAATGCATTGTATTTTGAAATTTCACATAATAGATACCACCAATACAAACAATCATACAGTCAGATGAACCAGTGTAAGTTCTGAGTTGAATAAAGTAATTCCTGTCATTATTTATTTATTTATTTTACAAATTTTGATTAAGCACCTACTCTGTGTTAGGTACCATCTAGATACTTGAGATATATTGGTAAAAAAAAAAAATGGACAAAAAGTTTGGTATTTATGGAGCTTACATTCTAATGGAGAGGTAGACAGTAAACAATAAATTGTACAGTTTATCATAAGGGAATAAAGTATTCTGGACTGGAGTTGTGTCTGGGGGCAAACGGAGGTTATAATTTTAATTGGGATGGTCAGGGTAGGGCTCATCGAGATCACATGAGAACAGAAACTTGAAGGTAAGGGAGGTAGCCAGATGAATATCTAGAGGAAGATAATTGGATGCTAATATATGAATAAAAAAATTAACTCATGCCTCACATCACAAAAATAATTATTTTGATGGGTAAAGGAATAAGCATAAACTTCAAAATAAATAATAGTTTAAAAAATAATGTAGCAGAATAACTTCTAACATTGGTTGAAAAATTTTTAATAGGACACAAGAGCTCTATTCATAAAGGAAATATTAATAAATCTGACTTATATTTTGTTCATCAAAGAAACCATAAAAAATAAAAAGACAAGGTTGAATTGGGGAGATATATTTTCATCATATATAACTGATGTAAAACTAATATCCAGAATATATAGAAAGGACTTCCATAAATCAGTAAGAAATGACAGCAACAGAATAGAAAAAAAAATGAAAAAGAGACTTTAATGGGTACTTTACAGAAGAGGCTATCCAAATAACCAGTAACCATGTGAAAATGTGTTCATCTTTATGAGTCATAACAGAAATGTAAATTAAAAGCACATGGATTATGGCCACAAGCCCACTAGACTGACAAAAATTAAAAAGGCTAAAAATGCCAAGTGTTTTCAAAGACGTGGAACAATTGGAACTCTCATGTACAGATGGAGAGAATATAAATCGACACCTTTTGGAATGTAGTGTGACATTTTTTTATTAAAGTTGAAAAGATGTGTCCCTATGACTCGGCAATTCCACTTCCCACTATATATTCGTTTGAACTGTGCACACACAAAAATCAAGAGACTAAGAATGTTCACAACAGCATTATTCAAAATAAGTCCAATCTAAAAACCAACCAGATGCCCATCAATGATAGAATGGAAAACTACACTGCAGTACATTCATGCAATGCACAGCAATGAACATGAGCATTCCTCACACGACATATACGTAACCTCTCACAAACATAATGTGGAGTGAACAAAGCCTGACAAAGTGCAAAGATGGCATAATTCCATTTTTTTAAGTTTATTTATTTTGAAAGAGAGAGAGCACATGCACAAGCAGGGGAAGGGGCAGAGAGAGAGAATCCCAAGCAGGCTTCACTCTATGAGCACAGAGGCCTATGTGGGACTTGGTCTCATGAACTGCAAGATCATGACTTGAGGTGAAATCAAGAGTCTACTGCTCAACCAACTGATCCACCCAGGTGCCCCTGGGATAATTCCATTTACGCAAAGTTCAGAAACAGACAAAAATGAAACTCAACTGTTTAAGGATGCATCACTGACGTGAGATACATATAACAAAGAGATTGATATAAAAAATCAGAAGAGTGATTACCTATTAGAAGAGACAGGGTCGTCACTGGAAAGAAGTATATGAAAGGCGTCTGAGATGCTGGCAGTATCCACTTTCTTAATCTCGATAGTTTTCAAGAGATTTTCTTTATAATAGTCTAATAATTTATTAGGCTATCCATTCATGTTTTAGCTGACTTTTTGCATTTATTTCACAATAAAAAATTCTAAAGTCATTAGAAAGATATTAAATTTTAAGCAATGTTAAAAATTTGGACAGCAGAGATTATATGGGAAATCCCTAACTTCCTCTCAATGTTTTTATAGACCTAAAGCTGCTCTAAAAACAGAAGTCAGGCCTTAATTAAAAAAAATAATAATCAGGTAAGAATAAAATGTTTGAAAGGAAAGAATTAGAGATTATTAGTATAGACAATACCTTTGGGGAATTTTGGTTCAGAGGAGTGAGGCAGTAGCTGGTGGGGGAAGTGACCTTAAAAGGAAGATTAATGGCAAAGTAATATTGAAGAAAAAAACCAAAATGGGAGGAATCACCATCCCAGACTTTAGCCTCTACTGCAAAGCTGTAATCATCAAGACAGTATGGTATTGGCACCAAAAACAGACACATAGACCAATGGAATAGAATAGAGAACTCAGAACTGTACCCAAAAAATGTACAGCCAATAATCTTTGACAAAGCAGAAAAGAGTATCCAATGGAAAAAAGACAGCCTCTTTAACAGACAGTGCTGGGAGAACTGGACAGCAACATGCAGAAGAATGAAACTAGATCATTTTCTCACACCACACACAAAAATAAACTCCAAATGGATAAAGGACCTGAATGTGAGACAGGAAACCATCAAAACCCTAGAGAAGAAAGCAGGAAACAACCTCCTTGACCTCAACTGCCACAATTTCTTACTTGACACATCCCCAAAGGCAAGGGAACCAAGAGCAAAAATGAACTCTTTAATCATCAAGATTAAAAGCTTCTGCATGGCAAAGGAAACAATCCATAAAACTAATAAGCAACTGATGGAATGGGAAAAGATAGGTGCAAATGACATATCAGATAAAGGGCTAGTATCCAAAATCTATAAGGAACTCACCAAACTCCACACCAGAAAAACAATCCAGTGAAGAAATGGGCAGAAGACATGAACAGACACTTCTCCAAAGAGGATATCCGGATGGCCAATAGACACATGAAACGATGCTCAGCATCCCTCCTCATCAGGGAAATACAAATCAAAACCACACTGAGATACCACCTCACGTCAGTCAGAGTGGCTAAACTGAGCAAATCAGAGGACTCTGGATGCTGGCAAAGATGTGGAGAAACGGGCACCCTCCTACACTGTTGGTGGGAATGTAAACTGGAACAGCCCCTGTGGAAAACAGTGTGGAGGTTCCTCAAAACATTAAAAATAGAACTCCCCTATGACTCAGAAGTAGCACTGCTAGGAATTTACCCAAGGGATACAGGAGTGCTGATGCCTAGGAGCACATGTACCCCAATGTTCATAGCAGCACTCTCAACAATAGACAAAACATAGAAAGAGCCTAAGTGTCCTTCAACTGATGAATGGATCAAGAAGATGTGCTTTGTCTATACAATGGAATACTACATGGCAATGAGAAAAAATGAAATCTGGCCATGTGTAGCAACATGGATGGACCTTGAGGTTGTTACGCTGAGCGAAATAAGTCAGGCAGAGAAGGACAGATACCATATGTTTGCACGTATAGGAGGATTAGGAGGAACTTAACAGAGGACCATGGGGGAGAAGAAGGGGGGAAATAGTGGGGGAGAGGGAGCGAGGCAAACCATGAGAGACTCTTGAATGCTGAGAACAAACTGAGGGCAGATGGGGGGGAGGGGCAGGGATGGGCATGGAGGAGGGCACTTGTGGGGATGAGCACTGGGTGTTATATGGAAACCAACTTGACAATAAACTATTTAAAAAAAAAAAAGAAATTGACCCAGTAGAAGGCAAATATAGGAGAAATAAAGGAGAATTGCAGAAGGAAGGGCTTGGAATTAGTAAGTAAGGATAGAATTCAGGGCACAAGTAGAAAGGTTGGCATTAGATAGGAGCATGGCTGCTTCAGCTTTGGAAATACGTAAATTGTACTGATAACAGAGGTTGACAGGTGAGTCGATGTGTTGATGGTGTCCTGCTAATACTCTGTTCTGAGAGTCCCTGTTTTCTCAATGAAATAGGAAGCACGGTCATTGACTAAAAGTGAAGATAGGAAAATTGTGTTATGACTTGAGAAGAGAAAAGAGGTGTAAAATAGTCTTCCAGAAAAGTGGAAGAACAAATGGCCTAAGGAAATAGAGTATTAACACCGGATAGCAATCAATGAGTCCTCTTCAAGTTAGTGGAAATGAATATAAGGTGAGAAAAGTCAGCACATGGAATATTTTTCTCTAGCCCCATTCAGTGACACGAATGCAGATTCTGATTTTAGTACACACACAGACATACACACATACACACTGAAATATTTATATGCATATGTGCACATATGTGTATGTGTTTATTTTTTGCCTCATTTATTACAATGTACAACTTGAGAGCCATTACTTTTTTTTATCTTATACATCTCTGTACCCCTAGCATCTAAAACAGTGGCTGCTCACATAGTAGAGTCTCAAGAAATACTTGCTGAATAAGTCAATGAGGAGAGTTATTAAATATTATTAGTGCTTCGGTTTTAAAACAAAACTTTTCAGGGCACCTGGGTGGTTCAATTGGTTAAGCCTCTGATTTGGCTCAGGTCATGATCTCACGGTTTGTGAATTCAAGCCCTTTGTCTCCCTCTCTCTCTTTCATGACACTCCTCATGCTCTCTCTCTCTCTCTCTCTCTCTGTTTCTCTCTCTGTCTCTCTCAAAAATAAATAAATGTTAAAAAAAAAACAAAGAAAACTTAAAACAAAAATTTTCCACTATGCTTCTCTTAAATATCTGATTCATTTCACTCTACAGGTATCCCGAGGTTATAAGGACAATGGAGTAAAAAACAAGCAATCAACCAAACAAACAATTGCAACTACTTCTGTTTCAATCACAATATTCTCAACACTGTGCAATGAAAACAAAATATTCAAATAAGTTAGATGATGACATTGATCTGATTTCAGCTGTCCTCCATAAACACTGACTTGAGATTTTGTATTCGACAGTAGCCGCCTCATTTAGCTAATATGAAGGTCTTCATAATGAATAAATATTAATAATTTAACTTGCAAAATAAAATCATACTGACAAATATCATTTTTATATTTAAGGATTCTGTGTAACAGTTGACTTCAAAAAGCTTTGTTTATGTAAATTTTAAATCCACTACCTTAGATAATAATTAGAAAGACAGACCCATCAAATGTGACATGAACACACTGTTCACTAGGGGTGAACAGCAAATTCACTGGGTGATGAAACTAAATGGAAAATATTTTGACAGACTAAAGCATTGTATTAAACCTAGTATGTTAAAATTCAATAGGAAAAAAGTTTTTAGTTATTTGGGTGTCGCCTCCCATAAACAACTACACAAGTAACACAGAGGGGCCATAAGGCAAACAGAGCTCAGATGAAAATAATTGGTTTTGTTGGCAATAGGTCAATGAGTACTTATGATGACAAGGAGCTGCCCCCAGAAGATGTAAAGTGATCTTAAACTGCATTAATAAATATATATCTTGGATAAATGAGACAGCAACTGCCTTTCTCTGTGCTATTCGTAACATGCCTTGTGTACCTATCCAATCCAAAGTACCACAATCTAAGGCAAATTAGAACATTCACAGAGGACGCTGTAAAGATGATGATAAAATCCAATGTCCTAAGTAAAATCATTTCTTAAAATAAAAGGAAGTTATTTATCCAAGAGAAGAGGAAACTCAGGGGAGATGAGTTGGCCTCTATTTGAGTATCAATATATGAGAGGAAGTCTACTCCTTATGGTCCCAAGAAGTAGGACTGGGACAATGGTAAAATATAGGGAAATATATTAGTTTGGTGTGATAGGGTATGCAATGGAGTCTCAATCACATTTTTGAAATTAGAAAACTGCACTTTGAGAGTTTCCCAGCAATTTCTGCATTCTTAGTTAGAGAACAGAATTTGTCTTTGGAACACATCCCCGTTTTGTTCAAGGAGCGATCCCTCTGGTGAGCGTCTGGTCATGCAGGTGACAAGAATCTGCTGATTGTTCCTAGGGGAAACCTAATAGGTTGAAATATCCCAGGTTGAACCATTAAGTGCTCTTCTTTCAACTAAAAATTATTTGATCATTGGGTTTATGGGTTCTTGTTCATCAATTTGCCACAGGAGGGTTGGAGACTGAGCAAAGATCAAATCTAGAATCTTCACGTCAATCTTTGAACAAGGAAATGGACTCCTCACATTCTGCCTGCATCTCCATTCATTCGGCAAATTTTTATTGAACTTCTTTCTGTGTATCAGGCACTGTTCTAAATAGTGGACTTACAATATAGAACACATGTTCCTCTCACAGAAGTCAGTTTGCCTAACTATCTGTGATACTGTGACTTGTAATAAAAAATATAGATTTGATTTTTTTACCCATTCTTGGCATGCAGGCCCTAAAAACCCTTGGCATTTCCTAAGTGTAGAAAGCTACCAAAGGGTCTTTTGCTATGTTAGTGGGGTGGCTTTTGAACTGCACCTAACAATAGGGTTGGTTTCCAGGGGAATCCACCACATGATTAGAGGGTTGAAATTTTCAGCGTCACCCCTGAACTCCAGGCAGAGGAAAGAGCATGAAAGTTATATCACCAAAGGCCAGTGATTTGCACAATCATGCTTATGTAATGAAGCCTCCATAAAAACCCCAAAGAAGGAGGTCTGGAAAATTCCTAGGTTGGGAAGAGTGACACACAGAGAGAGCATGTAACTTCCTGCCTTTATTCTATACCTTGCCCTACATATCTCTCTATCTGGCTATTGATTTGTGTTCTTTAACATTCTTTGTAATAAACCAGTAATCTAGTAAGTAATGGGTTTCCTGAGTTCTGTGAGCCACTCTAGCAAATTAAACAAACCCAAGATGAGGGTCATGGAAACCTTTGATTTAATAGCCCATGAGTCAGAAGTACAGGTAACAACCTGGATTTGCTACTGGTGTCTGAAGTGGAGGTTGGTCTTTTGGGACTGAGCCTCTAACCTATAGAACTTGGTGCATCTCCAGGTAAATAGTGTCAGAATTGAGTTGAATTCTCAGACAACCCCCAAACATTATACACGTTGGAACTGGATGCAGGAACCCAAAATACTATGAAACCTTCAGGTCTTGACTCAATTCTCACCTTCTCAGAAAGCCTACTCAGACTTCACAAATGAACAAAATATCCTGCTCCCATCACATTACACCCATCCCCATCCTCACCCTGGAGACCTGGTATCCCATTTTCTTTTCTTCTTTTTTTCCCACATCATTTGCTACTTCCTAATATATGTTGTAATTCTCTTACTTAGCACTTAGATCCTCCAAATAGATTGCTGTCTATTTTGTTTACTGTTAAGTCCCCAGCACATAGAATGGGGCCAAGCAATAGTAGACACACAGTTAAGTATCTGTGAATGAATTATAAAAGCCCTACCACTGCCTACAAAGTGGTTTGGTAGTTGCCAACTTTTCCCTGGGACTTGTGCAGCTTCCTGGCCAATGTGGTGGTCAGTCTCAGACTGACTCAACTGTAACAACATTGCAACAACCAGTGTAAGATTTGCCCTAGCCAGGCAGAAGATTCTGCCCCATTTTAGACAACAGTTATGGAGACATACATTTACACAGAGAATGAGAGGGGAATGAGAGGTGGGCAGAAAACAGGCAAATCATTAGAACTTTGACTAGTGGGTTAGGAAAGGAGGGAGTCAGTGTGTAACACTTGAGAAAGAAGAATGGCAACAAATGAGCAGTACTACAGTTTATTACCTTCTGCAATTTGCTATGCCTTCTAAGATCCATCACAAATGATAATAAAGATCTTAGAGATTTTTGCAGTGGGTCCTGGCTTCTCTAAGAAAGTTTGGCCCCGTTAGGGAGATTCCCAGAAGGCAGAAAAAGTCCTGAGAGAAACCACAAGTGAAGAATTAACTAAATCTTAGGGCCAGATTGGGTTTATAGTGCTGATAAAGGAGACCCACTGGAGAATGAGAAGCTCACCCAAAGAAACCTAGACAAATTCTTGCAATCAGCCACCCTCCCTCAGAAACTTCCTTTAGGCCTTATGTTGAAAATGGTCAAGAACTTAAGAGATTTTATCTTGATAATACACTCTTTTTGAAGAGCAATTTTTAGATTGCTAATAGGATCCTTACATGAATGAACTCCTGACCCATGAAATCCTTGTGACTCTTCATGTAGGCTGATGTCCCATTTTAGAGTGGGTCAACTCAGACTAAATACCTAACAGGGTAGAAGAGGATCAACAAGTCTTACCTGTCAGGTTGAACTGATATATTGAAGAATGCAGCCAATCTGGTCCCAGTAGCATCTCAACTTCATATGAAAAAGTGGCAGTTATTCCTTTGGGAGAAAACATTATACCTCACAAAGTTGTTGAGTCAGTGGAGCCTCAATATGGCAAAATTCCTCTAAATTCCTGGGCCTGGTTCACTGATGGGTCAACTAAACTGAAACCCGATGGTGTCCACTGGCTACTGCAGTTGTTCACTAACTATACAGGACATAAAGTGGATGTGGTTGCTTGGCTCAGTGGGAAGAACTGAAGGTTATTCTCAGCTATTACTAACTTTTGAGCTTGGGGCTTTTGTTGCCAATAGCCTAGCTATTTGGTGTGCCCCTTGGAAAACTATATACTGGCAGATTAAGGATGTTTCTCTTTGAGGGCACCTGGGTGGCTCAGTCAGTTGAGTCTGACTCTTGATTTTGCCTCAGGTCGTGATCTCATGGTTCCTCAGTTCAAGGCACTATTAATACAGAGCTTGCTTGGGAATTTCTCCTTTCTCTCTCACTCTCTCTCTCTCTCTCTCTCGATCTCTCTGACACATGTGCATGTGCTCTCAAAATAAATAAGTAAACCTTAAAAAAAGGATGTTCCTCTTGGAACAACAAAGTGTGGATACATCACAGCTGATGATCAAGCTTCTGAAGCAATCATGTGGATGCCCATGGTAAGGGTCAGTTCTCTGATGACCGAGTGGAACCAACCTGCTGATGATCCTGAGATTCCCAGATTGCCAGTGTGGCCTGGACTCCATCACAGTATAAGGCACAGCAATCCATCCACCACCACAGACAGGGCACAGCACAAAGAATCCCTTATGTCTGAGACAGAGGCTACAACTACACACCAGATTTGTAAATCCTGCCAAAAGTTGTCCAAGTTGTCTTGTGGTGAAGAAGACCACATAGCACAGAGTATGGTCCCCACCTCTTCTCTATAGATTATGTCATACCTTTGACTCTTCTCAGAACTATTGGTGAGGCCTCACCAATTTTCAGGTTATGAGTCACTGTGTCAGTCCGATAAGCCAACTCTGGCCACACTATTGTGATCTATAAAACTAATCTGTGTTGTGTTTTCAGCTTTCTGGACAATTTACATCTCACAATTGTGCACCTTTTACTACAAAAGCCTCTCAACAATGGGCTAATGGTCAAGACATACAATGGACCTTTCATGCCCCTACCATCCACAGGCATCTGGTATGGTTGATGGTTGCAACAATTTCCTCAAAATTTTACTCCAAAACCTTTCTGACTCTACCTCTCTCAATTCCTCCTGCATACACTTTAGTCAGTTTTGCCACTAATCATTGCTATCCATAGAAACAGATGATCTATTCTTATGTGTTCCATTAGTAATTGTCAGGAAGAACATGGTGGGTATCATATAGACCTTTTTTTTGAAACTTCAGGATTCCACCCTGACTATCCCTATGCATAATGCTTCTTTCTTCCCCTTAACTAGCAACCCCAGAGTGACCTACTTGGTATACTTTCAAGGTGCTGGACCAAAAAGAAGCCTAAAGAATTCAGAGAAAATTCTGTTTTAGCCATCTGGATTCCTCTGTTGGACTGACATGGTGCTAGATCCTAAGAATACTGAGTACATTGCTTCCCGAGTCCCTCTACAGTGACTCAACTAAGGCAAAATAGTGGAGTACATAATAGGTGTCTGTACATTTTATTAAAGTGTCCTTAGGCCTTTTGCAACAGACTTTTCCATACAAAAGATCTGGGTTTGAGTAGGGGCTGACTGGGGGGAAAGGTGAAGTTACAGCTCCTGGAAGCAGGGCACACTGATTTTGTGGCGATGGAGAGAAAGCAACAACCCAAGTACCTAGTAATGTAGACCCTGTAAGGTACATGACAGGGAGGGGCATTGATGACCCTTTGTCTTTCAGAGCCACCTCTAGAAGTTTTCTCATTAAGGAAGACACCCTGGTACAGCTCTCCTTAAAGTATTGCAAGCTGTTACCCTCTGTAAGACAGCTCTGAACACAATCTGATTACCAATCACCTTAACCTTACAGAGAAATCTATCAGAAACAGCAAGGGATTCCCAAGTCTCTGTGCCTTTCATTCAAAACACCTGTCAACATCTCCAGATGTGTTCCCCACCTCTACTGCCACAGCTCTTAGACAGCTCATTGGGTCGACAAAACAGGATAGATTGGGTTGACTGTTCTCAGGCAGTCCCTCCATGAAAAACAACTAGACCCAATTATTCAAACTTAACTGGGAACCCTAAGGCCTATTAGTCTTCAGGGGGGCAGTTGGAGGCACTGTCAACCTAAGTCCCCCAATTGACAAAGGTCCCACTTGGTGGCAGGGAGTAAAATTGTAAACAACATTTTTGGGGGAGAGTACCATGTATGCCCCCAATACTGTCTTTCTTTTTATTTTTAGAGAGGAAGAGAGCACATATGAGCTGGAGAGATGAGAGAGAGTGGGGGAAAGAGAGAGAAGGAGACAGAGAGAGAGAGAGAGAGAGACAGGGAGAGAGAGAGAGAGAGAGAGAGAGAGAACCTTAAGCGTGTCCTATGCTCAACATGGAGCCTCAAGGCAAAGCTCATTCTCAAGACCATGAGATCATGACCTGAGCCAAAATCAAGAGTCTGATGCTTAACTGACCGAGTCACCTAGGCACCCCTGTATTTCTTGAATGGAAACTAGGCATTAACTTGCCTCCCTCCCCAAAACATAGTAACTTGCACCATAGCAAGTGGAATTCGCAGGTATGTAAGATTGTAGGGGAGTTGCTTCGGGTACGTAGGAAGCAATATGGGAGAAAGGGGTGCAAGTGGTGAAAAGGAGCTAATTTCCAGTAACTAGACCATTTGGGGATAGACTACTTTTGTGTAAAAAGAATGTAACCTCATTCTGTATAGTCATACTGTAGGGCTAGGGAAATAACACATTATGTAGGGCAGAACAGTTAGAGTACTTCCAAGATGGGATGACTAAATATGCTGATTGGAATATTCTGTAACTAGAGGCATTCAAGTGTGGAATACATGGTTATTTAGTAAAAGTATTTTAGAAGAAATTCAAATGTTGGCTGCAAGACTGGACTAGATTATATGATACTTCTTTTCTCTCTTTTGATCTAGGGGGGAAGATACTCCAGCACACAAGCCCATACAAAAAATTTAGACTATGAACGTTCAAAACTCCTGAGTATGTCATCAGTGTAAATAACTTCTCTGAATAATACCACCCTGCTCATTCACCTGAGATTCTTTGAGTAATAAGTCATCTCAGAAATCACCAGCTCCTCTTACAGATTTTACAGATAAAGAAAATGACACTCAGTCCAGTTAAATAGCTTTCTCAAAATTTCCCGGATTTGTGACATAATAAAATTAGAAATTGAGCATCATGGCTCTCAACTAGTCTTTTTTTTTTTTCTTTTGAGGGTCCTTATCTAAATCACAGAATTCAAAAATGTTTGAATTACTGGTCCCTCGCTTTCCCAAAGATGGGACACAGCATAGTTTAGATGCCTAGGAAGGTAGGCCTGTCTGTACATACATGGATACCTAGATGGCTGGATCTTATTCTCTCCTGCAGCCCTAGCTGAGATGGGTGTCCTCAGCAGCTTGCGGCATTCCCGGTTCCACCCAAATTGTATGCACCCCAAGGACTGCTCTCCTCTCAGAATTAAAGGTGGTCCACAGAACACAGTGAGCCACAGATAGAATACACAGTCCATCTGTAGCCTCGGGGGTTCTTTGATAGAAGCTGAATGACACATGTCCTGAGAATTTGCTATAAATGAAGTTGGTGCTCTGGCCTTTAGCTGGGGAGCAAACAACCTTACATCACCAGGCCTCACGCTATCTCAGAAAAACACCGACATTTGTATCCTCAGTATACTGTTTGCTGAGCAAAATGCCCAGTTGAGCCACTGTGGAGTTCAGTGCTGATTAAGTCCTTATTCTTTAAAAAGAAGCACATTTCCTGAGCGCTTTTGGGGGAAGTGGGGAGCCGGGGGCCAAGGCACAATCTGTGCTGTGCTCTGTTCTCTTTGTCTCTAAATTAAAACAGGCTGCAAAGGTGTGCAAGTGTGTGAATTATTATTTTCCTAACATTAAACACTTGATTTAAAGCATATTCCCTTTGAAGGAAGGTATAATTTGGGAATTATTTGAAGTCTCTAAGTAGTTCGAAACTGGGTTTAGCCAGATTTCTAGCTGTAAGCAAAAGTCAGCCTCTGATAAGAAGCTGTTGTACTTTATTGATGCAAAGGAGGTAAGTACCCTCTTGGGGGTTTCTCAGTTCAAGAGCATCCTAGTTGTTATTTGCAAACTGCAGTGTGCGATTCTGAATGTTTTCAGATACATTGGCCCCATATAACTTGAGTTCTCGTCGGAGAAAGCTTCCAAGTACCTGGGCGAAGTTTTAACGACATATTGGTTGTAACATGGGTTTTGTGAGGCAGGAAAGCTTCCCTCCATTACCTATTCATATGCAATATTGAATTATAAAATAAAGCACAGAACCGAAATAGATAGACTTTCCAACAGAGAAACATGCAGCCACATTACAAAGTCTATTTCATATAGGGGATCCTGCGCTGAATCATTTAGCTATTTAGGAATGCATTTCGCAGCTAACTCATCCTGGCAGGCCCAACGAGATGCATTTCCTCTTAAAATAAATATGGACTCATCAAACACACATCACTGTGACAATTAACTGCTGGGCTTGAAGGAACTTTTGCTTGGCTTTTCAAAGCAGCTAGAACAAAAAGAGAGACTCCATGAGTCACAAGCACAATCTACATATGGGAACAATCTTTTGCAAAAATCAATCTTGAATAAATACACTACATTAGTTCTCATTTGGGCTCAGCTCAGTTAAGAAATAACTGGATTTTCCAGGGAACTTGACCCTTACTACTTAATAATAAAAAATTTAAAAAAAAAGGATACAGTGAGCTAGAGACATTTCTAAATATATTACATAGAGCTCAGTTTCTTTGAATAAAGTTTGGGTTATGACTCAATTTTCTAATTTCTTTAGTTGAATTGACATCATTGATTTGGGAATGCCTTACAATAGTTATGGGGAAAGATGGTAAAAGTCTGGACTAGGGGAGAGAAACAATGGAGAAAAAGGACCAGATCTTAGATATGTTTTGGAGGCAGAATTTGACAGAACTTAGTGACTGACTGAATGTGATATTTAAGCCAGGGATGAAGACAGACATGACTCCCTGTTCTGGCATGAGTTATTGGGAAGCTGGCGGGTGCTACACATGGTGATGTCATGCATTAGAGGCAGAACAAATCGTAGAGGAAAATATCCAGCATTTAATATGATCAATAACCTAGAACTTAATAGAACTTAGAAATACACAAAAGTGACCCCTGAGCCAGGAAAATATTGTCTGCAGAACTCACACGTGAGCTACACACTGACTTCAGTTGGGCTCTCCTTCAGAACATACTGATTCTTGATTGTGCCTCGGTTGTAAAGCATGAGATTACCTAGTTGCATGGTTTTAGCAGGTTGGCAACAGTACATGAATGAAGTCTGCATGAAGCAGACACACAGCAAAAGCAGTGGCTTAGAGCCTGAGTAGAAAACTAGTGTATTACAACATGAAGAAATAGGTAATGCACATCAGAAAGTGCCCTCCATCCACTGAGGATTAAGTGAGCTAGTAACTACTGAGTAGACTCATGGCTCACTGTTTCTTTCAACACTCTGAATGTTAAAATCCTGTGTCATCAGTAGATGATGAGCATTTTACAGATGAGCCAATGGATACTTGGAGAGCTCATGCCACTTGCCCCAAGTCACACAGCAGTCAGTGGCTAAGTTGTGATTCTGATGAATGCGTGTCTAATTGTAAGGTGGTTCTCTTTTTCTTTAAGCTCCATACTCAGGCCAACCAATGGAATTTAAGAATAAAATAGCCATCAGCTCTGTGAAAAACAAGATTTCTTCTCAGCAATTAGAACCATACATTTAAAACTCTTGGTGTTATCAAGTAGTGAGATCCCTGTCACCTGAATTGTTCCAGAACAAGTAACTGCACATGCCCATTACTTTTTAAAATGAGATTCCTGGGGTGCCTGAGTGGTTCTTTCAGTTAAGCATCTGACCCTTGGTTTTGTCTCAGGTCATGATCTTACAGTTCATGGGTTCAAGCCCCACACGGACTCCACCCTGACAGCGAAGAGTCTGCTTCAGATTCTGTCTTTCTCTCTCTCGGTCCCTTCCCTACTCATTTTCTGTTTCTCTCTGTCTCAAAATTAATTAATCATTTAATTAAACATTTTAAAAAATAATGATAAAATGATATTGCTCCCTGGATAGGATAGAAAGTAACTAAATTCCTTTCAATGGGACCATTCTATGATTTTTAGAAACAAAGTTCAAAGGACATTGTGGATAGAACAGCACTTTGGATATTGTAAAGTGATATTTAAGTGTCAGCCATTTTGTTATTTGTGTCAGTGTGGGCACATCAACACACCCTTCTACAATGGGATGAATAATCTGATAATTATTATAATTAGATAATCCTACACTCCCCTGCCCACCTTTTATCTGCCTCATCTTGTCTCTCTGATTCTACCTAGATGGAAATACTTGTCAGTGAAGTCATTTCTTTGAATGACTAACAAAATTAAGCATTTCCTCCAGAAGGCCACTATTGAAATAGACGCACACGCCAGGGATGAGCATTGTAGGAGCTCAAAGGGCCTCTCTCACTCTTCTGAATGATCATAGTCACTTAGATAGAACTGTTTAACAGACTAGCTAGTGGTTCCTTTGGGAGGTAGAGACACATGGACAAATCATCTTTGATTGGGAGCGATGGGAAAATGTAGCAGGAAGACTCTTGCATTATTAATTTATGTTTTCTCTCTGTCTTTCCCATGTCCTTTGGCCCATTCAAACAGGCAATAGGCTCAAATCAAGAAAGATTTGTGACAAGACTTTCTGGCTTTTAGAGTCAAAAGCCTAAGCTCGTTAAGAAGAGTAGGGCTTGCAGTAAGAGGGGTATCTAACAAGCGAAAGAGATTTCCTTGGCTGAGAGATGGTTGGTAGAGGAAAAAAAGTCACATGGTTCTGCATGTTGAGGTTACCTGCCCACCACTTCCTTGTAACACCAGATGATGGACCAAAAATTCTGTAAGAGACCACATTGTGTCCCAGGGAGGCTAGACGCTAGGACCCAGGGCTCACAACCTTACCAAACATTTCTTAAATGCATTGTGGACCACAGAGGCTACGGCCATACACCTTTCCACAGAACCAGGGCTTTAGTACTTTATGATGACCCCAGGACCTTGGAACAACTTCAAGGAATTGGTGAAGTTAGACCCCAAAATATGTAGTTCAGTTCTCTATAAGCTGAAAAGGTGGGAGCTCAAAGTTGGAAAGTTAGGTGTTCTTAAGTCAAAAGATATGAAAAAAATAATTTGTTCTTATGACTAAGCATGGAGATGGAACTAGAGATTTACATCCACTCCAGAATCTAAAGCCATAAGGGCAAGGCAGAGAAACTTCAGGGAGAGTCAAAATGGAAGAAAGAGCAAACTCTGGTAGGAAAATCCAAGAGGAGTTCCCAAAAGAAGATAAGACCATTGATGAGAAGCCCTAGATAATGAATAACCCTGGGTTCAAAAGGGAATGAGGTGCTTCCATGAAGGGAATATAGCCCTCAGTGGAATAGGGTATCCCAGATGTACTATACCAACCTCACACATTTCCTGAACAGCAGCCTGACCTACGAGATTCAAATTCTTATGTGTTTTCATGGCAATCCTAATTTTACCATCTCCCAAAAGGCCAAGTAGAGCCTAATTTAGTGTGACACTTTCATGTCCAAACTACTTTTACTCCTCAGAGTGAGCTGAGTCTGAACATCAAAATGAAATTTCAACTACATGAGGTTTTTTTTTTCCCCCTAAGCTCTCAAACTTTTGCTAGAAATGCCATGGCACTGTGAAGTATATTCTGTCTTCTAGCAGAAATACTATAGTTCCCTCTATGGGTAATAGAACTTCACCCATAAAATAAACTCCAGGCATTAGCCTCTTCCGCGGGCAAGGGAAATCTCAGGTTTTCTTTCTGCATATCTGGAATCTGACTGCATGTCTTTTCTTCCCTTAACCTTTTGTGGCAGATAGACCCCAAAGAAGGTGGTCATCAATTTTTCCTGTATATGCTGCTGATGGGGAGTCAATTCCAATCGTTCTCTTTGAATCTGGGCTGGCCTTGTAATTAATGGAATATGCAGAAGTGACATTTTGCCAGTTTTAAGCCTTACTTTGAAAAGCCCTGGCAGCTTCCACTTCTGTGCTCTCGAGGGAAGCCAGCCTCTATGCTACAAAGAAGCTAGCTAGACTATCAAATTAAGAGATGCAATGTGGAAAGGAAGAAGGAGAAAGGGGAGGGAAGAGAAAGAAGCAGAGAGAGTTGGAGACAGAACAATAGCACATGGAGGTATCAGAGATGTGCAAGAATTAATGTCAGACCTTCCAGCCCCATTTGGCTGAATACAGCCAAATGAGTGACTTAAGCGATGCCATTTGAGCAGAAGAACTGGCCAGCTGAGTTTTGCCTGATTTCTTGGCAATGAAACACAATATATTATTATTTTAAGCCATTAGGTTTATGAGTTTTTGTTATGCAGGAGTAAAAAACTGAAACAAAGTCTAAATCTCATGATATATAATTTCATGACAAAAATTTCAATATTTGCTACCATTTCAGTTCCTGCAAAAGACCTCAATGGGAAGAAATTAAAATCTAAAATTAAAATCTAAAATTAAAATCTAAAATTAAAATCTTCTTCTAGGGAAGGGTCACTGAAAATATGTTTTCCCTGTCCTCAACTAGATGGAAATTCCCTTCAACAGGTCTTCCATGTGTCCCTTTGATCACTCCTCCATTCCTCACAGTAGGTGTTGTGGATATTTGTTATGCTTCCCTAACCCTCTCTTTCCTTTTCCTGCCTCCCTCAAACATAGAAAGACTTCATTTTCCACTTCAAATAATGAAGATAAGTGGGAATTCCCTCAATTTCACTAATTTTCCTGTTGTAAAGGGGACTCCCTGTATCACTGGACTCATGTTTCTAGGATTAGCTGATTGCTAGTATAGGAGAACAGACTGGACAGGTTCGGTTCAACCCCTTTCTCTCCTTGAGATCTATCTGTCTGTAGACAGTGCACATTCGCATCTATCTTGCTGTTCTTGGCTCTGCAGTAAGAGGTCTATTCTCTGTGGGAAAGCTTGGAGATGTCAGTTATTTGGTCTACATGTCTGTCCAATTCAGGGCTAGAGTATTAGCAAGTCTAAGTGCCTATACCTCATTGCTACAGTCTTCACTCAACCTATCATTTATAAAGCCTCCATGTTGATTTTCATCTCTCTGCTTCACTGTGTTATTTTCTATTTAGTTACAAATTGAGGGAACAAGGAGGAAGGTAGTTCTATATGGATTCCTTAAAATCCCAGTGCTCCCTCTATATTTATTTGCAAACCTCTCCTCTCCTCTCAACTCCAAAGAACAAGGAGTCTTTTTCCTCTTAGGGGCTAATGCCTCTACCAATGATCTCCATCCCAACTTCTAGCATTTCCATTTCCCATGCAAAATGGGCTCCTTAGAGCAAGACTAAGAATAGCTCTCTCATTTTCAAACTCTTCTTCAACACCAAATCTATCTGCCCAACAAATAATTCTTGTATGAGAAATTACCTTATCTTCACCTTATGATCAGATTCAATCCCTGCCTTATTCTTATGCTTCCTTTTGCTGCTTGCTTCTTAAGGACTCATCTGTAATTATAATCTACCCATCAAATCCCTTAGACTTCTCAATACCCTATAGTTTGGTTTCTATTCCCAAAGCTCCTCTGAAAAAATTTCTTAGTCACTTGAGCAAACCCCTGGGCTCTCCATTACTTACCTTCCAAGGCCCCTTTGTACAGTTCCTGATCATGGTGACCATTTCTTCCTTTTTTGGCTTTCCTGGCACCACTACCCCTTCCTTATCTTCCTGATTCTTTTTTTTTTTTAATGTTTTATTTATTTTTTTAGGAGAGAGAGAGAGACAGCGTGAGCAGGGAAGGGTCAGAGAGAGAGGGAGTCACAGACTGAAACAGGCTCCAGGCTCTGAGCTGGCAGTCAGCACAGAGCCCGACGCGGGGCTCGAACCCACGAACTGCGAGATCATGACCTAAGCGAAAGTCGGACGCTTAACCGACTAAGCCACCCAGGCGCCCCTCTTCCTGATTCTTTGACCAGTTGTGCAATATCCCATTCACGGTGGTGAGATATTCTCTCTCTCTGACAATTAAATAGTAACTTTCCCCAGAGCACAAACCTTGGCTCTCTTATCACTCTGCAGATTCTGGCAGGACCATGACACTAATTATTGTGATTTAATTGTCATTAACTATCACTGCCCAATCTCTATCACTATCCTCCTAAACTTCTATCTTAAGTTCCACCCACTTAATTTACTTATTTTTAATTACCACATAACTCCTCTTGGGAATTCTCTAGCACCACAAACCCAACATTTCATTAAAAACAGAACAAAAGCCTGTTCATCTCTTAATTTTTCACTTACAGCTAATAGCATCACAATCCAACTGGTCACTCAGACTAAACATGTCAGAATTATCTTAGACTCATCCTTGTTCTTTTCACCTCAGCTATCAGCTGCTGAATCACTCAGGGTCCCCCTGTTAAACCTTTCAGAGACATGGCTCCTCAGCTCTTGGACTCCATTGCCTTAAATGAAGCCAGTATTCTGCAAATGGTTTCCAAGACTCTAGAGATACCCTTCTCTCATCCATCTGATGCTATCATCACATTTAAAATTTCAACTCTGCTCATTTCTCATCTGCTTAAAGTCTTTCAATAAGTTCCTATCATCTTCAGGAAAAATCTGACATCTTTAGCTTTGCAAGTAAGATCCACCATCACCTGGCCCCTCTCTGTTGCTCTGCCTACACAACCTTATTCCCAACCTCTACTCTATAGGCTCCCTGTGGTATACCTAGGCAAGTTGTTTGTACCTTTATTCTCAAGATGTCCACAAATTGGCTTGTTCTTTCACACATCAGTACCTTGACATGTGTTGTTCTTTCAATGTGGAATGTCCTCTCTCGCCCTTGCTATTCCCTCTTGATATTCTGCTTGGTGAACTTTTAATCATGCTTACAAATCGTCCATTAATGTTACCATTTCTCTGAAGCATTTCTCATTTGTCTCCGCCCCCATGCTAACAGAGAAGGAAACTTCCATTCTTGTTTTAAAATAACTACAGAACTTTATCAGTACACTTATGAGCTGTATTGTGTTTCATTGCGTTGTCTGTCTCCCTCCTTGAAAATAGGTTACTTCCATTTATTCAACAAATATATTTATTTGTTGAGTCTAAATTTCTCAGGTACTTTTCTAGGCCTGAATAAATCACTGTACAGGCAAAGATCTTTTTCTAATGGAGTTTACATTCCAGTGAAAGATGAAAAACAATAAACAATAAACATGATAAATAAGTAAGTAGTGTAATACATTAGAAAGAATGGGATGAAGGAAATCAACAATGCCAGGGTTGAGGGAGAGAAGGAGGGTTGATACCGGTTTTCAACAAGGTGGTCAGTGATCATTGAGAAGGTGATGTTTGAGCAGAAAGTTAATCATTCATATATCGGGGAAGAAGCAAATTAAAAACCACTAGTTGGAAGTGGTCTTGACTTGTGTGGAGGAGAGAAGGAAGAGGTGAGCTCAGTAAGTAAACAGAAGTCTGAATGATGGAGGACCTTACAGCCTCTCTATGGGTGTTCATAGACTTAGAAGAAGTCTTAGAAGACTTAGAAGAAGTCTTAGACTTATAAGACTTAGAAGAAAGGGGAAGCCAAGGCAGGGTGCTATACAGATAGAGGGTATGAGCTGGCCTAGGTCTTAAAATGGTCTCTCTGGCTATGGTATTGAACACAAATGGTAGGAGCAAAGGTAGAATCAGGGTAACCAATTACAAGGCCATTGAAACAATCCAGGTAGGAGGCGTGAAAGGAAAGATGAAGTAAGTTAGGAAGGAAGGGAGGGAGAAAGGGATGGAAGGAAGAAGGGAGGGAGGAAGGAAGGGAGAAAGGGAAGAAGGGAGGGAAGAGTATGGGGACAGGCATGAAGAAGAAAGCAGAAAAAAGTGTGAAGAGGAGAAACCATGAAATCAGAGGTGGCTGGTAAGGAGATGGTTTCCTTGTGCAGATTCTGAACCATTTGCTAACCCATCAAACTCATCAGTGTACTGTTTACTCTTCTGCTTCTGGCTTCCTTTTGATCAATCTGAAGGTATTTTCTGCTGGCTAAACTACCTGACTCATAGGCTTGTCTGCTTTTTGAACAATATCAGGCCTTGAGACATGAGCCTAAAAAAAATTAGGGTAAGTGTAATGGAAAACGGGCAACTGGCCTTAGTATAGTGCTATATCCTACTTCTCTATTCTGTCTCTCTTTGCTTTGTTTTCTTGTGAATCTGTGTTTGGGGAAAAAAATCTATATATATTTGCTTGAAGAAAATGTTTGTGTTCTCTCAACTTGGTAGGATGCTGAGAAATGGAATGATTCAGGAGGGACTCAAGGTGTGAAGGAAGATCCTGAAAACAGGAGACTACAAATCTCATTTGGGAAGCCAGTAAGTCTCCTGCCTCAGTAAAACTACCTTAATTGAAACTATTTTTTTTAATTATTGGAAATAAACAGTCTTAAAATTGTAGGTTGTTCTGTATCAATAACATTACTATTTCCCATCTACGCTTTCTTACAACATGTCTCTTGGCTTTGACCTGTGGATTAATAGTCTCCCCATGTTTTCATCGTGCTTTGCCTGCTTCCTATTTTCTACCCTATCAGCCTTCATTACAATGTTGTTTTGCTCAGACAGACTTTGCTCGGATATTTAATAATCGCCCTTCCTGTGCCAGAAGTTGTTATATTGATCACTTTGAGAGATAATATTTACTTTTTGGTCTGCGTCTATTTGTTCAGTGCATTCCTAATGCAGTCACAGCAATTATCAGAGCTAATTCTTGAAAGTTGAGCAATCCCAGTCCTTGGCTCCTATCTATAGGTTTTCCTTCACTTTTACAAATAATGATTTATGCAAAGTCACCAAGACAGCTATTGCTTCAATGCAGGGTTTATTATCTCCAAGATGAACAGACAAGTCATTAAGTGCTCATGGAAGGATTAGTGTAGAGAAAGATCACCACATTGTGATTTTCTGGTTACATGGTTCAATACAATGATGGTTTAAGGAAGTAAAAGCCAATTTTAACACTGCCATTATGGAGCTGTGTATATCATCAATAGGCAGTTATAAAAGCTGTGACTGATAGGAATTTCCCTACCATAAAAATTCCTTCCATCACATACACACAAAGTGAGCTACATAGAAGAACTTCTAAAGAGTGTGATTGATTCCTCGGGTTTTAGTTTACGATATATTTCTTAAATATAAGCCAAAGCTATCAAGTAATAGCATAGATTCTATGATAGCTTTGTGCAATTAGCCTCATTACTTTATAGCCACATTTTATGTGTGCATTTCTTAGTGTACAGAGTATGTGTTTGTGAGTCTGTGGTTGTATCAGTTGTCCTAAACACAGCTCAGGTCTTTTTAGCTGTACACCTAATGCACAACAGAGTGGGTGGGGCACACGAATGGTAATCTGCAAATGAATGAACAAATGAATGAATGTGGCAGTGTACTCATACATGTCTAACTGGTATTCTTGCTTTCCTCCCCTACTTTCATGTATTTGAAACACTGATACAAGTTAGCTATACTCTTACTCAAAAGATTCAAAATCCTCATCTTAATACTGTGATGCCAAAGATCTCCTGTGACTTGATGCCAACCTCTCACCAACCTGGTTTCCTACTTCCTCTTCCCACAGCCCTCCACCTCAGTCGAGGCTTTCTCTCAAGCCAGGTGGATCTCCACCTTTCCATACTCACACTAGTACTCATCCCTCCATCTTATTTTTGTTAGGTTTCCATAGTGAATAGTCGCAGTAGTAGTAATAGCAATCATAGTAGTCATGTCACTGTTGTAGTAGAGTAGTCATAGTAGTTGTAGTAGTAGCCATAGCGGCAGTCATAGTCATAGTTGTAGTAGCAGTAGTTGTTGTCATAGTAGTATTAATCACAGTAGCAGTCATAGTTGCAGTGATAATAGTTGGTGTAGTAATCATAGTAGTCATAGTCATGGTTCTGGTCATAGTAATAGGCACAGTCATGGTCACCTGAGTGGTAGCAGCAGTAGCAGTCATTATAGTAGTAGAACTGGCATTTGTACAGTTGGTATAGTTTAGTAAAGAACACAGGTTTGGGGCTAAATGCCTGCATTTTAATCACAGTTTTCACAATTCCCAAAATAAGGCAAGTCACTTAATCTCTCTGGACCTCAGCAGCCTTATCTTTAAAGGTAAATGTTGAATAAAATTGGCTCTAAATATAGAGCATTTACTGTGTACCAGGCAGGATCCTCAGTGTTTTGCATGTCTTACTTAATTCTCTCCATGCCCTTTGAGGTAGAACCTATTATTTTCTCAATGGTTTACTGATGAGGAAACTAAGCTCAGCGTTACTTCTCAGAGTAACTGACTCAAGTTATTTAACCAAATTCACACAGCATGGAAGTGGTTGGGCTCTAATTCAAATCCAGGCAGCCAAACTCCAGACCCTAACTTTTGACCACTGTGAATTTACTCTTTTCCAAGAGCCACTCAAAATCTTACCTCATATACTGAGCATTCCTTGACCACTAAACCCTTCAGTATTCTATAGTATTCATTATTAAGACACTTGTTTGATAGTAACATTATTTAAGTGTTCATTAGGTACTAAGTATCTAACAAAACTGCATTAACCCATTTAATTTGATTTTTATAATTTGAAATTTCACATCTCCTCTGTTATGTTGTTATTAAAATCACTTGTATGGTATTTGAGAGGTAAGCTTTGCTTCCCATATTCCTTTGTATGTCCAGTTTCCACACACAAAATATTCCTTAATCACAATAAGTGCTTATCAAAAGCACTGCTATTGCTTAATGTGGGTGATAATGGTAATGACATTGATAATAGGCAAGTATGTTATAAGCATATATAATAAATTTAGTTTGAACATAGCATTATGTGAAGCAAGTCAGTGAATCTCTAGGATTTTAGAAGGATAAAATGAAAACGATTTTGTTAGATTGATCTGGCACCAGACTAAGAACAGGGGTCCCTGGGTTGGGACCTCTGCTTTGTTACAATGCTCTGTGTGATCTTGGGGGGTGTTTCTTGCTGCTGTGTTTCTCACTTGCCTTATCTATAAAAGTGTGTTAGCAAAACATGGGGTTAGTTCAGCCTCACACAAGTGGCAGGGTCCAAATAAGATAATGTGTATAAAGCAGCTCCCCACATGTGCCCAATGTATCACTGACATCAATGAGGGTTATATCTCAGGTGAGAGCTCCTTAAGTCCAAATTCTGAACATCACTGTAGCATATAGTTTCTTCCTAAAATGCATTCAATTACAACTATAAATTTGTAAGTTGTTTCTTTAAAGCCTTAGTTCAAAGTACTAGGCATGCAACAATAAAGGGAAAACAACAAAGCTGCCTTGAGCTGCGATTCATGGATTGTCCATCAGTTTCACTCGCCAACCTCACCACCTCAAGTATGTTCTCGAGGCCAGTTTCATCGGCACTCCCAAAACAAAATGCAGAGTCTCATACCCCTCCCTGGACCTAGGGAGACAGGATATGGATTTTTGTAAGGTCCTCTGGTGATAGGCGTGGACAGTAAATGTAAATCACCTGCCATAAGTGTAAGTAAGGTAAGTACGTTGCTTACCCTACACATTTGCCTTCAATGACAGCTGATTTGAATTCATACCTGAACAAAATAAGTTAATAGTACATTCCAGGGATTGCCAAGATCACTCCAACAGGTCAAAGTCACAAATTTTAAATCCTAGGAATCCCAAAGGTTGTAGGGAATGGGCTACATACCTAAAATATGCTGTCACTACCAATAAAGGGAGCTATCTAAGTATACCATCCACCAAGTGATACTGCTTGATAAAGGGCCATCCTTAGATAAAAAGTTGCAGTCTCCTTGAACTAATTTATGTCCCAGTACCCAGAGGCATGTAAAGGAGAAGAAACAATTGGCTAATGGATGCAGGATATGGAGAAGCCCATTTTCCCTTTGAAAAAAAAGCTGTTTTGGGAATAAAGATCATGGCATGTCTTGGTGAGTTACTTATCTACCATGTCCACAGAGGCTCAGCTTATGTACATTGATGATCTTGGGGGATGTTCACACTTGCGGAATGTGGGTGACCTGATGAAGCAAATCTTTAGTTCATTAAGTAATTTACAAATTTAGGGGTATAATTATTGTTGACAATCCCCTATCTCATATAATATTAAAACATAAAGGCTCATTACCATTTTACCAAAGCAGGAATTTTATTACTTCAAAATTTCCCAATGAGAAACAGAGCTGGAACCAAAAAAATAATTTAAAATATTTTGCTTTATCTTCCATTCTCCAGTTTTAATTATTTTTCAAAGGAATGTTTATATGAGATCCCAATGGATGTTTAAGACTGGTCAAGTACAGAGGAGCAGTGAAATGGAATAGAGGCAATTATCCACATAATTTGGGACAATTTGCTTCCACCTGAATTGTAAATTGGGACAATAACAGAAATGAGAGTTCCATGAAATAGTGGATTTTGTCCACAATGTTCATTAATATAGCCCAAGGTTCTTGAGAGCAGTGATTTTGTTCTGTTCCCTTGTGTCCCAAGCTCAAAAAGCTAGCACACAGTAGGTGCAAAATAAAGATTCTCTGAATATGCAAATTCCAAAATTCCTTGAATCTCTAATTATTTATGGGAAAACCTAATACCTGGAGATTTATCATAGCACCTCACAGAATTTTCATAAGCCAAAAATACAGGCAACTAAATTTCATGTCTGTGTACTGATCATTTATGATTATTTTTTTATTTCACTGGAGTTTCTAATTACTAGATTAATCTATTCCATTTCTTTTTAAAAAATTTTTGTTAATGTCTTATTTATTTCTGAGAGAGAGAGAAAGAAAGAGAGAGAGAGACAGAGAGTGAGTGAGAGAGAGAGACAGCGTAAGCAAGGGAAGGTCCGAGAGAGAGGGAGACACAGAATCTGAAGCAGACTCCAGGCTCCAAGCTAGCTGTCAGCACAGAGCCCAACACGGGGCTCAAACCCACGAACCGTGAGATCATGACCTGAGCTGAAGTCGGACACTCAACCAACTGAGCCACCCAGGTGCCCCTCCATTCCATTTCTTAATACTTTAATATCATGAGAGACAACATGGAATAATTGAAAGAATACAGATACTGAAGTTAGACTTTGGTGTGAGTTCCAATTCAGGCACCCACTGCAAAATCTTGAGCAAGTTTTTCACCTTCTAAGTTTCCAATCTTTAAAAAATAGGAATAATAATGTTTTCTTTATCAGAATATAGAACTTCAATGTGATAACATATGTGAAAGCATATAGCCTGGCATTCAAATATATCAGTTATTATCATCACTAGTGTTAAAGGTATATGTGTAAACACAACCAAGTAAATGTTGCTACAAATCAATGACTGCATGCCCCGACTCTGGGACCATGGTGCAAGTTAGAAAGGATTAGAAGTGTAGAAAAGGCAGAGAAAACTATTCATAATGGGCAATGAGAAAGGAACTTACTGAAAGAGGTAAGATCTACCTCTCCATTTAAGAGTCAATTCATCCAGCATTACAACAAAAGTCATTAGACCTCACATGTCCTAGTCACCCTGAAAGACTTGCTTTAATGCTTTCTCATTGCCCACACTGAATAATTTTACTGCATTTTCTGCTGAATTTCGTTTGTGGCATTTTGACACAGATACAGATTTAAGGAACAAATCAATCTCTGGAAAAGATCTTTATAATACTAAACTTTTCCACAAAATTCTATAAAATGAATGTTCTTTGTGCTTGAAATAAAGATCACAGCTATGCCTTGCAGCTTAACCATGTGCTCAATATTATTATAACCTGGGTGAAATTGGAGACTGTCTATAACCATCAGACTTTCAGCAAAATGTGAATTCATTCACTCATTGACTCATTCATTCATGCAGTCAACCAGCAAACATTCATTAAGCATTTACAACATTCCTATCTCTAGTGCTGAGTGCTGGGGATGGAGAGATTATTAAGACTTCCTCTTCTCTTCAAAAAGCTGTCAGGACAACTAATCCATTATAATACATGGTTCCATTTCTTATACTGGAGGTAAGCATAGGTGCCTGTGGAAAACACAAAGTAAATCTGGTGAGACTGGAATATTGGTTTTTGAGTGGCCTCTTAAGAACAATATCAACAGCTCAAGCCGTCAATGAAGAAGAGCAATTTGAGAGAGCCCCACAGTGCCCGAAAATGATGTGGGGAGGAAACCAAAAGGCAAGAAGGAGGTGACTCCAGCAGGTATGGCACAGCAGGCCAGGGTCCCACGTCCTCTGTCCCCAACTCTTATTGCCATGTTCTATGCATCTCTCGCAGAAGGGAAGTTAAAGTACTTAACCACCAATCCTGCTTCATTTATAGCTGAATGAATGGAAGCTCTAAATAATTAAGTGACTGATTAAAGTCACATAGCCATTTGGTAGCTGAAATAAAGAAGCCTCTAAGGTCTCTGGGACCTTTGCTAAATACTCCGTTTCCAGGCTTGTAGAATCCATGGTCCCAACTTGCTGGTTCACCAAAATCCTGCAGAGGAAAGGGTGAATTCACATCACTCACTCTAAGACACCAAACACATGACCCTCCTCCCACCTGCCACCACCAATCTGAATGGATTCGCAGTTCCCTCATGTTTTTTCACATTCTATAATTATACCAAGAACAGGGGATTATAGGTGATTTTTTTACATAGGCCTTTTTCTACCACACTATAAACTCTTTGAGGAAGGAACAGATTCTCTCTTATTTTCTATATATCCAGCATCTATGTCAGCTCAGTAAGTGTTGAAAGAACAGATGAATGCAACTGTTCTACATTTGGTTGCTACTTTCCTCAGTTTCCTGAATTCAGCCCATGATATAGAGCACCCTCAAAAATTCCAGCACCCCTTCCCCCAAATCTCCCACAACTTGGTTTGAACTCCCTCTACTGGTGAATCCAGTAAAATCCCCGTGACTACTAATATAGCTTACAACATTCACTGAGAAAAAGAGAACGCTACCAAGCAGAAAAAAAGTCTAAAATGGACAGCATTTCCTGGGGGAGCATTACACTTCATCTTTAAGAGTCATTGCTTTGTGCAAGGAAACACTATAAAAAAGAGTGAACCTTATCATCGGTTCCACTGTGGTTGAGCCAAGGAGTAAAGAGCAGGGATTTAGAAAACCTCCTTCACTGAGATAGGAGGATGACTAATGAACTAGAAGATATCTGGGGTGTGTGATCCTTAATTGTACATTTCATTGCTTTTACTATTTTCTATTACAACTTTATAGCTGGCTAACTGTGTTTTCCAAGAGCCAATACTTGGCACTAAGAATTTGTTTAAGAAAATAAAAAGAACCATTCAACTTCTCTAGAAACTTTTTTCCCTTTAATATATATTTTCCCTTCTCTCCAGAAGAAGCATTTCTTTCAAAAACTAGAATACTAAGTTTATTTCAGAAATGAATAGGAAACTTTTTAATATCTCACCCTCATTTCCCCCTTACCTTCTTAAGTATTTTTCTTCTCTATATTTCAACATAAAGGAATATCATGAGTCATAAGACTGATACCTAATTATTACAAGTAAAATAACTGCGAGCAATGGAAATTTATTTCGTTCTCAGGCTATTGAGGAAATTCAAGCATTTTATATGTCATGAATGGTTATTGGCTTTGGAGAGTGCAGAATTTGGCAGTTCTTCATTCCACTCAAGAAGTTCTCAGATCAAACCAGTTAAAGTACAAAAGCTCATAAGATCAAAAATACTTTTACAAACTTAAGTGGAAAAAGAAAACAAAAGGAAATAAACATTTATTTAGCACTTAATAGGCACATGAGATTCTCATGACTTTATTTCATTTTCGTGCTCATTTATCTTCATGGAAACTCTGTGAGGAATGTAGTTATATTTTTGTTTCACAAAAGAGGGGCTGGGCATACAGTGGCTAGATAACTCATCCAAGGTCACATAATGAGTAAAAGAGCCAGTTTAGAAATTCAGGTCTGCTGATCACGGTAAGTGAGGGTGGAATGGTGGCTGCCAAAGGCAGAGGGGAGGAGTATGGGAGTGGCCTCAGTGAAAGGGTATAAAGTTTCCATTATGCAGAGAAATTTGTTATCAATGACCTCTCGCAAATTTCACATTAGTAATAATGAGTACTGTTGAAGTAATTTCTAATCATCCTTCCTTGCTCAATGGAAAAATTTCAGGATCTCCCTTCCCTGAAATTTCCAGCAGATGCTTATATATTTGTTCTTTGTTCATAGATAATATGCACACTAAAGTATTTTTAATTTATTTTATTTATTTGTGAGAGAGAGTGCATGTGCATGTAAGTGGGGGAGGGGCAGAGAGACAGAGAGAGAGAGAAAAAGGGAGGGAGGGAGATAGAATCCCAAGAAGGCTCCATGATGTAAGCATAGCGCTCGACATGGGGCTTGATCTCACAAATGGTGAGATCATGATCTGAGCCAAAATCGAGAGTCATGATCTTATGATGCTTAATAAATCAGACGCTTAAGTAACTGAACCATTCAGGCGCCCCCAACACTAAGGGTATTCTATTTTCTAAAAAAAAAAAAAAAAAAATTCAAGTCTGTTGGACTGTAATGCCTCTTGACAGTGATTAAAGACATTTTTAGCATGGAATGTTAGAGCCAGAATGAATTTTAGATGTTCTCTCTTTCCTGTCTCCTTAGTGATAGGAACAGTGAGGCCAGAAGATCTTAAAGCTTATTGATTTGTGTCAGATCTACAGGAGACCCATCCTGATCAATTCGTTCTTTTTTTAAAATCAATTCTTTGTATAAAGCATGGATGACCCTTTGTTTCACTTACCTGGTATTTCAGTTGAAGTAGTTTGATGATCTGAAACACTTTAGAGATTGATCCAAATCTGTTTTGGTAAACACTGGCTGTGTCCACATGTGGTGATTAAATTGCACTAAGAATTTTCATGGAGTCAAGTTGGTGAGGAATGCCCCGCAGATCCATTTCACTGGTAAATACAACACATTCTAGCCATCTTTTAGTCCAATTCTTATTTTGATGAGATAGTTTATCATTATACTATTTGAAAGGATACATATAAAAATATATATTCTGGTCACTGATAAAATTTTCCTTCTGAGATTCTATTTGAAAAGTGTGCTGAACTTTCTCAGAACTTTTAAATAAGTAATAGCGATAAAATGGTTCCTTACATATTTAAATAAATGTATTATGTTCTCTGGCATTGCTGTCTTTTTTTTTTTTTTAATGTTTTATTTATTTCTAGGAGAGACAGACAGCGTGAGCAGGGGAGGGTCAGAGAGAGAGGGAGTCACAGACTGAAACAGGCTCCAGGCGGGCGCCTGGGTGGCTTAGTCGGTTAAGCGTCCGACTTTCGCTTGGGTCATGATCTCGCGGTTCGTGGGTTCGAGCCCGCGTCGGGCTCTGTGCTGACTGCCAGCTCAGAGCTTGGAGCCTATTTCAGAGTCTGTATCCCTCTCTCTGACCTCCCCTGCTCACGCTGTCTCTCTCTCTCCTAGAAATAAATAAAAATTAAAAAAAAAAAAAAAGAAAAAAAAAAAAAGAAACAGGCTCCAGGCTCTGAGCTGGCAGTCAGCACAGAGCCCGACGCGGGGCCCGAACCCACGAACCGCGAGATCATGACCCAAGGGAAAGTCGGACGCTTAACCGACTAAGCCACCCAGGCGCCCCTCTGGCATTGCTGTCTTATTTGAACTTCACAACCCCCCTTTAGATGAGGAAAATTGAGACTCAGAGAAGTTAAATGCCTCACCCTGCAAAGCCCAGTCTTTTTAGTTTAACCCTAGGACTCTTCCCATTGAGCTTGCTGCCAACTAGAAAATTGTACCTGAACGTGTCAGCCCCTCACACACCATCTCATTGCTCACATCCAGACAGGACCTTTGTAGATTAGCACTCCTTCATCAATACTGACAAGGGCAATAAAGGAGAAATAGAGGGCTGACATCAGGAAAGATACTCTACCCTTTTCTTCTCCTCCTTTGGAAACCAAGTTCTCAGGGAGAAAAATATCACCTCTAGGAATCTGAAGTACAAAGGGTGTCATCACCTGCAAAGGAAAGGAGAAATATCCAAAGACACCCTTGTTGAAGAGAATGAGTTTGAGTAGTGCTATCTCATCATTTCCCCTCTCATCATGGGGTCAATGCACAAGTAGCATCTTCCATTTGGGAAAAACTCACCTTACCACATTATCTTAGCCAACAAATATCTATTGTTCCTTCAGACCTCAGATATATTGCAGCTTCTACAGAAAAGCCTTTCCTGGTCCTCTAAGTTGGGTTAAACCTCACTCCTGTGAACTCTCCTGGCACCATATACCATCTTAGCACTTGATTGTAATTTTACATTTCTATTGCTAAGACTTACAGATTAATATCAGCCTTCTCTCTTGGTTTCTAACTTATATAAGTGTAGAGACTATGTTTGGTCAGCCATTGTTTTTCCACTGCCTATCATAATATCTGTTATCTAGCAGATGTCTATAAATCATGTTTGGTGAATGAATGAATCAGCTAAATCACTATGAAAAAATAAAAAATATGTATCCTAGGATGAGATGAAGAGACAACTGGGAAACTTTCAATTACTTAATACGTTGAAACTTACCTGAATGAATGCAATGAGATATTGCAGTTATTGTTGTTATTATTTCAATATTATGTTTTGGCTTGTTGGGGGTGGTGCAGAAAGTAGATTAAAAAACTGTTTAAGATAAGTAGAGAAAAAAATAAATAGGGAAATTATTTAATGTAATGCTTCTGGTTTTCTGCCGTAATAAATCAATAGTTGGGCTGTCAAAACAATGAAGCATTCTTCGAGTACTATATTTCTTACCCTTTCCCAAGAACAAAAAATCCAAACAGAGTATATTTCCAATTTATTCTTTGAATCCTTTAAATAGCATAAGACTTTGAACTCTGAAAGAATTTCCACAATCCAATTCACTTTCATCATCATGCCCTATACTCAGTTTTTAAACATTTCATTCTCAATGCTATTATATTACAGTTCACAGCAAAAATGTTTAATTCCCCCAAACACCTGTTTTTGCTCAAACAAAGCAAAACCCATCAATACAGTTCAAGTTTGGTAAATCCTATCTACAATCCCCATTATTTTCATTGGGAAATAATAACAATTCCTGAACCTGAGAACTGAAAACTCTATGCCACTTCTGTAAAAGATTTTCCTCAGCAAAACCCAGGGCACTCAAGTAGACAATGATGAGATTAGAGTCTTCTAAAACTATTATTGTTTTAACTACCAGATAGTGCTCATTTGACAATCTCTGTGTTTTAAAACCTAATGAAGATATGGCCAGGATATATGCAAATTAAACTGTTGAGAAAAACTGGATTGTCCATACCATCAGAAACCCTCATGTGGAATCAGATCGTTTCTGTGGCTTGGGGTAGCTAATTATTACTGAAAAGAGGGAGGGGTGGTAGTCAGAGAAGGAAGTGCATGTGGAGAAAATGGGCACCTGGAAAAAAGCAGACAGTCAAAAAAGATAAAAGAGGGTACTTGACTGCTGGGATGGAAAGACAGAAAAGCCAAAGTCGCCCCAGCTTATCTCTGAGCTATAAAATCAGCCCAAGATCAGATGAAAAACATCATTAATTTCAATGTAATTAAATATCATTAATAAGATGTTCTGGAGTGTGTGTTGCTTAGAGATAATGGAAGCCCCCGGGCATGACCTATGGGGAGGCTGTATCTCAGGATCACAGGGCTCTGGGCTCTCAGGCCGAGCCAGGAAAGTAAAAGTTGTGCACTTAGTTCACTTTGTTTATTGACTTCACAGCCCTTTCAACAACACCACCTCCAATAAAAGAGATCGGAGAAGACGGTGCATGGCAGTCATAAAATTTATCTTTGTTGAGTCAATAGAAAGGATTGCATTTCCTAAAGCCAATCCCGGCAACAAGTCCTCCTTAACAAAAACCCCTATGGATAAGTACGTGGTGGGAATGCCTTTATAAGTGGAAGGGCATCTGATAGGGGTTTCAGTTCTACACTCAGCATATAAAATCAGGTATACTCAAAACAGCTCTTGCTCTCACTGGTTTGGTGAGATGCTCCCGCAGGCCTGTGATGACTGTGAGTCGGGTCCTCTTACTCCATAAGTAGAAGATTCCATTATGACTCCCTTGGGCAGAGGAGAGAGGCATAGCATGTAAGGATAGATCGGAAGGGCCAAAGCAGCTACTATTCAGGTGGAATTTTACATTTCTCTTTCTCTCTTTCTCTCTCTCACCCTCACCCATGCCCTCTCCCTCTCCACAAATAAATGAATTCAGGAAAATAACATGTACATTTGATGCTACTGCCTGTACTCTTCATTCTGTCTGGAAGATCATTTCTCATTTCTGTTCTCATACCTCACTGCCCTCACAGCCTACTTACATCCCACACATCCTTTTGAGACTCCACTCAAGTCAATTCCCCTGACCCTCCAAGTCTAATTTAGTTGGGCCCTCTTATGGGTTCTCTTCAAATCTTTTGTGCCCCTCTACACAATCCCTTACCATGCCTACAGTAATAATTGGTTTACATCTCTGCTACTGCAGGAGATGAGAAGTTCAACAGTCTGTGGGATATGCCTTTTTGTATCATTAGCACTGAAAACAGTGCATGGCATCTGGGAGATATTCAGCAAATAAGGAAGAGAGAAAGGGGAGGAGAGACAGAGGAAGAAGGAAGGGAAGGAAAAATGGAATAATCTGTGTGACTTGAGCAACTTTTCATCCAAGTGGTGTCAATTTCCTCATCTGCAAAGTGATGGGGTGGCTACTTCCAATTTAGGAGAGCATTATTTTATGATTCTAGACTTGGAAAAACCTCACTGAGACCTAGCATCAGGCCAGAAAGAAGCAATTAAAGGAAATACTTTAGATAAGAAATAGGCTTTAAAAATAATCCAATCAGCAGAATGCATCTCAAAATATGTGCACAGCTCTGAGCCACTATCTTGAACAGTTGGAAAGTAGCATGTTCAGCAGTGAAAAAATCTCTAGGGACTTGGCCAATATGAACTCACAGATGTTTCTACTGAAGTCAGCTGATGAGTTTCCTCCAAGCCATGTTTAACCAGAGTCCTCAGTTCACCTCCAGGGCACAGCCCACTCAGCCCTTGCACCTTTGGCTTACAAAGAAAGAAAAGCGAAAAAGGAGAGACAAAGGGAAAGAGAGAAAGATTTTCCTTCACATATATATTACAATTCATACCTAAGTGTTTCAAGAGTTGATGATCTCTCTCTTTCTAAAGAACAATCACAGTTGAAGTAAAAGTCCCAAAGCAATAGATTTACTTATTATTTTATTGTTTTTTATTCACTTACCATCCTTCTTTCCATCTCACTAAGGCCCTTTCTTTATCCCCAGGCACTGGGTATAGAGACTGGAAAGTGCATGGATTCTTTTGTCAAGGGATTTTTTATTGTGGGTATAGGGAGGTTGAAAGGATATAGGGAATAAATAACCTGTTGAATGTTGACTATGCAGCAAAAGCGTCATTAACATTGAGCTTTACAAAATCCCTTCCAGGTACTATCAGCATTTTACAAAGAGGAAGGAAAAAAAAAAGAAAAGGGATTTCAAAACAGCCTGCTTAGGTCATTCAATATGTGATAGAAGCAGAAGTTGAGCCTCAGTCTTTGGCAGTGCAACTCGCCAAAATTCCTCCCGACCAAATTCCCACCTGTTCTCTCAATGCGTTCCTTGTTGCTCCAGAACTTCTCAACTGGAGTGCCAAGGGATGTGAATGAGCAGAGTGCTATGCTCAGGCCTCAGGGCAAATTCATGGTGCCAGGGTGCAGCCCTGGACTCATTGCTTCCGGTCACAAGTGACATCATCTGTTTAACCCAGTGCTCCAAATAATAATAATAATAATAATAATAATAATAATAATAATAATAATAAAGTAGATGGGCACCATGGTGTGAAAAAGTTTGGGAAGCCCTCCATTCTTGTCTTTTGTTACCCTATACATGTGATGGTCCAGTCACACAGAGTTCTATAATACAACAAACTTTATCCATATATATTTTTTAATATATATATATATATTTTTAAACATATATATATAAAATATATATATAAAGTGTAATTATACCATAAATAAATGTGTGTGTGTATGTGTGTGTGTGTGTGTGTATGTACTGTCTATGGAGATTTACTCATGATGCATCCCCTCTACAGAATGCCTTCTCCTTCTTCTCTAGCTGGTTCATCTGTACCTACTTCCAGAGCAGTTGAAAGTTAACCTCAAAGAGAGAAAATCACATTCTTTTTTCTCCAGCACATACATTGTACCTCAGTTAGGGTACACACCACATGCCGTAATTTAGAAGTTTATATAGCTATAGCTATCTCATCTACTTAGAGCACAAAGAAGATATTTAGTAAAGATATGCCGATTGAATAAATGTATGGAATGTGGAGAGCCAAAACCTCATTGCAATCGTCTTAGCCTTACCATGAGCTGGCTAAGAGGGTTAACAAACTATGGCCTCAGAGTCAAATCTGGCCTATAGTCTTTTTTTTTTTTTTCCAATTAAGACTTCACATTTTTAGAGCAATTTTAGGTTCATACTTCATCTTTTTTAGAACAGTTTTGGGTTTGTAGCAAAATTGAGAGGAAGACACAGAGATTGCCCATTCATTCCTGCCTCCACGCAGGCACAGACTTGGCCTTTATCAACCAGAGTGATGCATTTGTTACAACTGACAAATCTACATTGATACAACAAAATCACTCAAAGTGGCCTGTTTTTTCATAGCCATCAAGCTAAGAATAGTTTCTGCATTAAAAAATAATTTTTTACACTTATTTATTTTTGAGAGACAGAGCATGAGTGGGGGGATGGGCAGAGGGGGGGAGACACAGAATCTGAAGCAGGCTCCAGGCTCCCAGCTGTCAGCACAAAGCCCAACGTGGGGCTTGAACTCACAAACCATGAGATGATGACCTGAGCCAAAGTAAGACAGACACTTTACTGACTGAGCCACCCAGGCACCCCAGGTTTTTGCATTTTTAAGGAGTTGCTAAAGAAAGAGAGAGAGAGGAAGAGAGACAGAGAAAGAGAGAAGACATGAAAGAGATTGTGTGTGGCCCTAAAAGCCCAAAATATTGACATCTGACCCTTTACATAAAGTTTGCTAATCCTCAATAGCTAAAACAAGTAATCAAGATTGATCAATTGATATAAAACACTGATGAAAGAAATATAGGACTGACACAAAGAAATGGAAAGATATTCCATGCTCACGGTTTGCAAGAACAAATACTGTTAAAATGTCTATACTACCCAAAGCAATCTACAGATTTAATGCCATACTTATCAAACTACCAACAGCATTTTTCACAGAAGTAGAAAAAAACAATCCTAAAATTTGTATGGAACCGCGAAACACCTTGAATAGCCAAAACGATCTTGAAAAAGGAAAACAAAACCAGAATTATCACAATTCCCAATTTCAAGTTATATTACAAAGCAGTAGTAATTAAAACAGTATGGTACTGACATACAGATCAATGAAATAGAACAGGAAACCCAGAAATAAATCCATAATTATATGGTAGCAGTACAAAAGAGGAGCAAATATACAATGGGGAAAAGACAGTCTATTCAACAAATGGTGTTGGTAAAACCAGACAGCTACATGTAAAAGAATGAAACTGGACCACTTTCTTTCACCATACACAAAAATAAACTCCAAATGGACTAAATACCTAAACTGTAAAAAAAATATTCTTGAAGAAAGCACAGGCAGTAATCCCTCTGACATTGGCCATAGCAAGATTTTTCTAGATGGGTCACCTGAGGCAAGGGAAACAAAAGCAAAAAATAAACTATTGGGACTACATCAAAATAAAGTGTCTGCACAGTGAAGTAAACAATCAGTAAAACTGAAGGGCAACCTACTGAATGGAAGAAGGTATTTGCAAATGATATATCTGATAAAGTGTTAGTATCTACCATATATAAAGAACTGATACAAACTCAATAACCAAAAAACAAATGATCCAACTTAAAAATGTGCAGAAGACATGAACAGCCACTTCTCCAAAGAAGACATTCAGATGGACAACAGACACATTAAAAGATGCTCAACATCACTTATCATCAGGGAAGTGCATATATAAACTACAATGAGATACCACCTCACACCTGTCAGAAATGCTAAAATCAAAAACACAGGAAACAGGTGTTGGCAAGAATGTGGAGAAAAAGGAACCCTCTTGCACTATTGGTGGGAATGCAAATTGATACAGCCACTGTGGAAAACAGTATGGAGTCCAAAAAATTAAAAATAGAATTACCCTGTGATCCAAGAATTGTACTTACCCGACAGATACAAAAGTATTAATTCAAAGGGATACGTGCACCCTGATACCCTAATATTTATTGCAGCATTATGTACAACAGCCCAAGTATGAAACAGCTCATGTCCATCCATAGATAAAGAAGGAGTATATATGGAATAGTTTTCAGCCATAAAAAAGAATGAAACCTTGCCATTTGCTACAACATAGATGGAACTACAGAGTATAAGGCTAAGTGAAACAAATCAGTCAGAGACAGACAAATACCATATCATCTTACTCATATATGGAATTTAAGAAACAAATGAATAAAGGAAAAAGAGACAGAGAGGCACTTGAGTTGTTCAGTCAGTTAAGTGTTCAATTCTTGATTTTGTCTCAGGTCATTATCTCACAGTCATGAGATTAAGCGCTGTGTCAGGATCTGTGCTGGGTACAGAGCCTGTTTAAGAATCTCTCTCTCTCCCTCTGCCCCTCTCCCCACCTCATGCTTTCTCTCTCTCTCTGGAAACAAACCAAGAAACAGGCTGTTAACTAGAGAAAACAAACTGATGGTTACCAAAGGGGAGATAGGCGGGGTGATGAGGGAAATAGGCGGTAAGAATTAAAGAATACAATTTATCATGAAGGGAAAAAAATAAAAGTACCTAGATCACAAAAATAAAATAAAATACAAAATAAACAACAACAAAAAAGATTGATCAACTGATTTCATAAATATAATATATGTAAATAATTTTTCTTCTCAACTCTTGTTTTTCAACCTAACCCTGTTTCTGGCCTCATTACACCATGTTTTTTCCTATTATTCCTCCACTCAATATTTCTTAACTTATTAGTGAACTACAACACACATACAAAAGAAGCAAAAACCATAACCGCAGAGCACAGTGAATTATTACTAAGTGAGCACAACCATTTGATTACTACCCAGGTTAAGAAATATAAGATTTCCAACAAATCAGAAGCCCTCATATCCCTTCTCAATTATTCCTTAAAAGTAACCATATCTAGGATTTCTAACTTCATAGATTAGTTTTACCATTTATATAAAAATCTTTACCCTTATATAAATGGAATAACATAGTATGCAGTTATTCCTATCTCAGTTCCTTACTCATAATTAGGTTTGTGATATTCTCCTACTTGGTTGTGGGTAACAGTTGTCTGTTGATTTTCATTGCCATATAATAGTCCAATATACAAGAAAGAGAGAGAAAGAGAGACAGAGAGATTAATTTATTTTACTGTTGCTAGACATTGGCCTATTTTTCTAATTTTGGATGATCGTGAATAATTCTGCTTTAAACATTCATTTGCATGCATTTTGAAGATGTCTGACCACTCTTCATACTTGGTTGAGCTCCCATATGATCAAGGGTCACTACCTCACCTCCTTCTCTCAGCTCCTTTCCTATCGTTACAGATCCTAGCATCATTTCAGGGAGGAAGAACAGCATGTAGTCAGAAGCTTGTAGTCTGGAGCTAGAACACTTCAATTTACACCCGGATCTCCCAGAGGCACCTGGGTGGCTCAGTCAGTTAAATGTCCAACTACCAATTTCCACTCAGGTCATGATCTCATAGTTTGTTGAATCGAGCCCTGTGCCGGTCTCCTGCATCGATCTCTCTCCCTCTCTCAAAGTAAATAAATAAACTCCAAAATATTGTATAAAAATTAATAAAATAAATTTGGATTTCCCATTACTATCTATGTCATCTTAAGTCACTTAACCCTTTCTACATCTTGGTTTTATAGCTGTAAAAATCAGGGAATTAGAATTAATTGAGTTAATATCTGTTACTGGCCTAGAGAAGCTTTTAGTACATTTTAAGAGACACACACACACACATACACGCACACACACATATGTATATATTTCATCAATACTTAAATCCTTGCACTGAAACAATCATTCTGCATTTAGAAAATTACCTTCAACTTGAACTGTTCGCATGATACAAGTTCACTATTTTCTTCTATTTCAGTGATATAAAAAAATCTAACTGTTCAGGAATTGGAAATCCAAATTAAACACAAAAAATTACCATAGCCTCAAGTTTTTGTTTGGGAATATATTCTTTATATACTCTACCCTCAATGTTACAATTGAAAAGCCAGACATCTTACAGCTGCTCAATAAAAATTTACTGAGTAATTGAAATAGATACCACATCCCTAAAAAAGGAATCAAAATATTCTGATGATTGTAGTATCATAATTAAAATCAGTTAACCAAATACCCAACTGTTTAACTTAACCAGTTTGCTAAACTACTTGAGAAATATTCTCTATTCAAGTTAAAAACCAAGTATGTATTTATTAAATCATATTCTTAGCGCTGTTCTGAACTCTCTGAAAGAACACAAGAGAACTATAATATACCATATTTTCCCTCAAATACTTGTAATTTTGTTATTTACTCATTTGTCCTGTATAGACATATGTTGTCCTATTAGATTCTAGGCACTTGTAAAGTTATTCTTCTACGTATAAAGTGATCAAAGAATATATGATAAGAGCTAATCAGGTACTAAAGTAGGACTGTTTTTGTTCCCAAACCAAAGTAAAATGCGCTTCACAGAATTAGACAAGCTGAAACAGCACCCCTGAACCTCATTTTAATTAGACCCATGTTCTACATGGATGACATTAGTTTTCAGATCACATGATGCAATATGTTGATTTGGAGGCATGTTTATAAATAAAATTTTCATTTTATCACATGTTGTTCCTAAGTTGGTGGAAAACTTCGATTTCTCTTGAGTCTGATCCCAAGCTAACCTATTTAATAAATGAAAGAAACTAGAGGGACAAAGAAGAAAAGGAGTATAGGCAGTAGTGTGCTAGTAAATGTTTAACACTAGCTCTCTGAAGCATAGGGCCTGATTTGTATCATTTCCCCACTTTAGTGGAATAAATACTCTGAGCATGGCTGTTTTCAAGCAAGCTCTCAAGGAAGATGTCACTCAACATGGGGTTGGAAAGAGTTGCCCACCATCAGCTTTCATGAGCCAAAGCAAGCTGGTCCCAGTGCACTACTGAGCGCAGGGGGAAAGAATTTCAAATTCTCTTTGAAGAACTACCCATCCTCCTTTGCAAGATGGACCTGACAAGGTGTCCCACTATTGTCTGGAAAAGTACTCAAAGAGCTAGGACTGGTCAAATAGATTCTCTCTCCCAAGGATCTGAATCTTGAGTAAGACACAAATAAAGAACAAATGCTTTCTCCAATGCTTGGAAAAAAGTCCTTAACAGTAATTGCTCTCGAAACCTAGCCCCCTACCCCATGCCCAGGCTCTAGTCCACCTAATTTATGATGCCTAGGTCTTTCATGTTTTCCCATGATTATATGAACTTTCTTAACTCTCCCAATACATGTTTCCTCTTACTCTGCCCAGAGTAAGTCTCTGATTTATACAAGGAATAAAACAACAGACTTAATATGTATTAGTTTGTGATAATGTGTGTTTCAATACTTGCTTCACAATGGTCTTCTCCCTGACTCATTCTGAGTCGTACCAGGACAGAGGCAGCATAAGAGCCAAATGTAATTTATTCACAAAGGCACAAGGTGACACCCTATCTTTCCCACCTTTTCTCATTATGCCAACTAATTATATCTAATATTAATAGAGAGTGGTTTGGGTGGTGGAGGAATGCTATGTTAGAAACTAACCTATATTAAAAGCTAAGCTGCTGTAACATGGGGCTTGAAACATCATGGAAGCTTAAAGTGAAAAGGACTTTATCTCTTTGTCACATAACAGGTCCAATGTGGGTGATAGAGTAGGGTGAGTTGCTCTGCTCCACTTGGTCATTCAAACACTCAGTCTTCTACCATCTTTCTGTTCCACATTTCCTTTGACATATTACCCATGAAGTTGGGCTTCTATCATAATCCATTTCCAGCCATCAGGAAGCAGATGGAGAACAGGGAGAAGCAGGCTCACATCCCAAGTCAAGAACTTTGTTATGAAAAAATGTCATTAACTGGTCATCCAAGTATCTAGATACAATTTAGTTACAATACAAGAAGAAAAGGAAGCCTGCATAGAGAACTAGCCATCTTAGAGTGCCTGGGTGGCTCATTTAGTTGAGCATCTGACTCTTGATTTCAGCTTGGGTCATGATCTGAAAGTTCATGGGATCAAGCCCTGTGTTGGGTTCTGTACTGACAGCATGGAGGATACTTGGGATTCTCTCTCTCTCTCTCTCTCTCACTCTCTCTCTCCCTCTCCCAACCTGTCCCCCATGCTCTCTCTCACAAAATAAACAAATTCAAAAAAAAAAAAAGAAAGAAAAAGAAAAGAAAACTAGCCATCTCTCCAACAAGAACATTTTAGAACCATTTGCTGCTGCTGTCTTTAAAAAAGAGCCCAAGCACAGACCACAGATATGAAACGTGTTCCAAAAGATTAAAGTAACAATAGTTCTAGGGTGCCTGGGTGGATCAGTTGTTTGAGTGTCCAACTTTGGCTCAAGTCATGATCTCACAATTCGTGGGTTTGAGCCCCATGTCAGTCTCTGTGCTGACAGCTCAGAGCCTAAGGCCAGCTTGGGATTCTGTGTCTCCCTCTCTCTCTTCCCCTCTCCCCCCTGCACACTGTCTCTCTCTTTCTCAAAAATAAATAAACATTAAAAAATTTTAAAAAGTATTTCAACAGTATACATACACACTTTAGGTAATAAGCTCACATAGACCAACAGTTTTAAACCAGAGTAGAATAGTGCTCTGGGATATCTTAAACATTTATAAAATATATCGTAAAGTATTTGTTACCAATAATCATCAAAGTATTATAAATTGAAAATAATTTATTTTTGAAAAATTAGGACCAATTCAAGATCATTCTGATACCAGTGTTTCCTAAACTTTGAGCATATTAATATCAGAATTTTCTCTCTCACCATATTATTACTGTAGCATATCTGTACTATTATGTATTATGAGACATTACTGTTATTTACTTACATCTTCTCCTTTAAATGGACTCATTTTTTACTTAAATACATTCATCTATGAAATAAACTTTTTACTACTATAAATGAGAAACAGGTTATCACCTGACAAAACAGAAAATAAACTTAAAAATAAATACAATTCCCAGGCAATATTGTTACATTTTAGCTAGATGCTGTTGCTAGCTGACAACTCTGAATCAGAGCTTGCTCTGTTCAGAAGGGAGATACTAAAAGCTGAGAGACACTTAAAGAAACACTAGCAACAAATTGAGTCTTTTCCCTTGATGTAATCTGAAGAATTGAAAGAGAATTTAAATAGGATTAAGTGACTATGTGCATCAATGTTATTCAATTCCTATCTACGAACTACCTCAAATCACTCTTTGAGGAACCCAGCCCTAAGGAAAATGACTTTCCCATATGCATTTTTTGCTCATGGTTATGCTTTATTGAGTGAGAGTGAGGGGTGAAACTATAATTAGCACGTTGAGAAGTTCTAACAACCTGCCAGTGCTACCGGCTTTGAATAGCATCATTCATGTGTATCCAGGTGGCAGAGGGGCAAGGCAATGCTGCCCTAATCCAGCTTCTGTCTCAGAGCCATGAGGGGTTTGGGGGAGGGGGAGAAGAAGTCACAGAAGATTTGTCATTCGTACACGTGGGTCCCAAGTCTGAACTATCCTTCCCTTGTAGATGCTGTTCCTTTGGATGAAGTTGACTTCCTGACTTCGGAAGACTGTTTTCCACTTCCAGATCTCTTTGACATGCTCTCTGTAATGTTTACATTAGAGGCTGCCTCAAATGTTTAAGTCAGCCAACCCCCCCTCCCACGAAAAGAAGATGATTTGAATATCTGGTCAGGGAACCTGACCTATAATTATGCTGAATATCTGACTGTCTTTGATATTCCTAAACGTATATGGCATCCTAGGGAAATATTTCCTTTCAGAAAAAGGCCATCAGTCCCTTCAAGTGGCATCTGGCTATTGCAAGTCATAATGGCTGCAAAGAGGATGCCTTCGATTCCCCCCAAAACTGGAACAATAAAACTCTATGGCCACAGATAGACCAGATGATGAAGGTACAATGGAGCGGAATACACCACTCCAAACTACAGCACTTTGGTGTAATTATTATCCTGAGCTGAAGGCAAGTGAGAGGCAGCAGAAGTAAGAAAAAATTTCTGCCCTCCCTCCTTTTGCCTAAAAGCAGAGTATAACATGTAAAGGTGTTCCCATCCCCCCTCCCCCTCTACCAGGAAAGACAGCAGGTAATCACTGCAGCTCTAGACTTTAATCAGCCCAGAGACTGCACCAAAGGAATCTACACAGCAAACCTTGCTAAAATTTGCCCTTACCTGTCATTAGTTTTCCGTATATTTACCTTCCCACAATGGGCCATCCCTCAACGCTCAAAGGCCTTTCTCTTTGTGTTGTCATTTCTCCACAAAATTATTGTGCTTTACAAAGATGGTACTGAGCTCAAGGTCTAACCACCCTCTTGAATTACTCATTCCCAAAGCTCTTGTGTGTAGTGTGACACATATGTTAATAAACTTTTGTTTGTTTTTCTCTTGTTAATCTGTCTTTTGTCAATCTAATTTACAGGGCCCTAGGCAATCAACCCAAGATGGGGAAAGGAGAGCAGAATTTTTGTCTTCCCCTACACAAGGTTGCATGGACTGGATGTATAATTTCTTAGCAATAAATCAAGTTTTAATTTAAATATCTGGTTATCATAGTGAGGCACAAATTTAAATATGAGTAAATTGCTGCATCTGACAATGAGATGCACTCAGAGGTACCTGAGGAAACAGGGGTGATGATGGAGATAGGGGATGATATCATGTATTATATGCCTACTCTGTTCTAATTATTGTGCTATGTACATTATAAAGATTAGCTCATTTGTTTCTTTCAATTCTTTGAAGCCTCATAAAGGAACGTGATGATGTCTTACTCCATTTTTACTCCACAATGCTAAGTCAATTAGACATTCAGGGTCAGCATCCTCTGCAGGTTTCAGATACTGTCTCAGTTTCGAACATCTATCATTTGCCCCCTAAACCACTACCTTTCAAGTTGGAAGTGATGAAGAGGTTATAGCAAGATCATATATAACACACTCCTCTGCACCCTCAAGATCCTGATGTCTCTAAGGGTTCCCCTTCCTCACCACTGAGAATCGTTACTTGGTAAGTTGCTGTTACAAAGGGTAGTTTGAAACATGCTTCAGGTAAATACTGCAGTTAAATGGACAATCACTTCAATACCTGGATCAGTAAATGGCCCATGAAGATCTAATATCTCAGAGACCTGGACTGCATATCTAAGATTGTTCCTTACATTTAGGAGTGGTAGGAAAACTTTGTTAATATCATATTACGCTCTCTACCTTTCTGAGTAGAGGCAAGCTCTCAAATTTTATGTGTCTCTCCATTCCTTCTAAAGTAATTTTCTTGGTGTCCCAGGGACATAAAGAGGAGGACATCTCAACATGCCCTCTGCCTTTAGAATTCTGTGATCCCATAATATAATCAGAATAGAAATCATCATTACTATCTGTCAGGTAACAGGCCCCAAAATCTCAAAACTTGAAAGAATCATATTACAGCCTTTCCAGTACTTCTCAAATGAGAAGAAATGGCCTTATCTATAGAATTATTTTCCGCTGCAATTTTTAGCCAATATAAATAAACCAGCCTCAACACCCAGAGCAATTGTATGGAGATCCTTAATTTACATTTAGAAAAATATATTTAAATCTCCTCACACATGTGTATATGTTTATTGTGTATAACTAAATTGCCTGATGACAGAAGGCTTAAAGAATGCGAGCAGTGGGGAAGAGCTGTAAGTGGGAAAATGTTGCGTTAGTCTGGTTCTTTAATTACAAGCTGTTTGCACTGTGGGTTGTGTATCCATGTATTTTTGTTTGTGTGTATACAGGTTGATCCTGGTTATTTGCAAATGAACTTGTGAATAGGAATAATAAATATGGTTTCATTATTCCTTCTAAAGGGAATCTTGTGATTTGACCCTTTTTCCAAAATCACGGAGACGTAAAATTTCAGTGTTAGAGAGGAGGTTATGTAGTCTAATTACTCAGTCAATTATTGAATCTTTCTTACAATGTATGTGACAAGTAGTCACCCAATGGCTATCTGGGTGCATTAAGTCAAAGGGAATTTCTGGAAGAGCCAAGGCATTTGCAGTAGATGACTAATGCTTCAGCTCTGCAACTTGCTTTCTCTCTTTTCAAGAAGCCGCCTTGGTTTTCCTTTGGAGAATTTGCTCTTCCCCGTTTAATGCTGTCTTAATGAGACCATCAGTCGAAGTGTCCTCTTCTCAGTTAGCCAAGGAGTGCTCATGTGACCCAAACTATGACAATTCAAATCCATCTCCCAGGGATTTAAATTCTTAGTGTAAGGGAGTAGGAGAGAAAACTGGTTGGAACCACTTTATCCTAATGGCAGCACCATAAAGATCCCAGTTTCCTAAAATACCAGATTATTCAACTTTAATTTCAAATCTGCGAGCATCAAACACCTTCTCATAAATTTTATTTTTGCCTAGATCTAGGCAAAAGCAATTTATATTAATTACAATCAGAAATTTTTATCTGACACCCCACTGTATTTATCCATCTGAAGGAAATATAGACAGGCAAAATCCCTCTTCAGTATTATAGTCCTTCATATGTGTAACTGCTTAGAATGTTCCTCTTCAATCATTCCTTATTTCTTTATATAACCTTTTAAGAGACCGGCTCACCTTTCCTCAGCTTCTGCTATGTGCCATGTTTCTTAGTCCTCCCTCATTCTCTTTTTCTCCCACCGCCGTCAGGTTCTACTGAATATATCTGAAATGCAGAACAATAAATGGCTGGCCAGTTGCTATTCCAATATGTTTATGGCAATTTATTAAGTTTATGCAGAAAGAAGCATGAAATTATACGTATAATAACCAATAAGTTGACATGTAGTGATTGGAAGCCAGAATTCCCCATACCACAAAATTTCACCCTTCTGCACATCCTGTCAACTCACCTGTGGTGACTGAGGTATCTCGGGCGCCCTTCACCTGCCTTACACTTTGATATGTGTATACAGTGTGGTACTTCTTGCTCTCCTCATCCTCAAGGTCTCAGTTATTGGCATTACTTTCTAAGACCCATGGAGAAAATCCTTCCCTTTCTGGCATACATCCAGTGTTGGGCTATCTGAATTTCTTTCAAAATATATGGACATATGTTGCCAAATAACTGGGAAGAGGGAAGAAAATTCCCTTACTGTCTTTGCATATTATAATTGTTTTCTCCTGTTAGCTCTCTCTCTCTCTCTTTTTCTTACTTTTTAAAAAAATGTTTTATTTATTTCTAGAAGAGAGAGAGAGACAGCGTGAGCAGGGAGGGTCAGAGAGAGAGGGAGTCACAGACGGAAACAGGCTCCAGGCTCTGAGCTGACAGTCAGCACAGAGCCCGACTCAGGGCTTGAACCCACGAACCGCGAGATCATGACCTAAGTGAAAGTCGGACACTTAACCGACTAAGCCACCCAGGTGCCCCTCTTTTTTGCTTACTTTTGAAACAAGGTAGAGCGTTGCTTCTGGCTTGCCTTAGAGTCTCTCTTGCCAGTCAGTCTGCAGACCCTCTGTGTGGTACATTCTTTGAGCCCACTACTAGTCAACTTGCTCACTATAGCATGACCTGATTCTGGATGGATTTCAACATGATTTCAAATCCTTTCAACCCTTCCACTTGATCTTCTCTAAACATGCTCCAGCCGGTCTGTTCTACTCAATTCCATAAATATGTACTGAGTACCTACTAAGTGCCAGGCTCTGTGGGTACAAAATTGAATTGGACATGGATCCTGCCCTTTAGGGCAGATGGACACATAAGCAATATGGCAATGAAAAGTGATGAATGCACACATCATCACTTTTGTGATGGCACAACGTGGCAGTGATTAAATCTGCCTGGTGAGCATGGAGTGGACAAAGGTGTCATAGAAGAGGTGACCTTGAGCTGGCTTTGGAAAGATGAATAGGAACATACCAGGCAGACAACAGGGCATGCCACACACTTAAAAGTGAATGTGTCATCCCAGGTGTGCATAGAAAGGGGAATGCTCGCTTTCTTCTATCCTCTGTAATCGCAGACTCTGATCATATTTGTCTTTTTGGCAGCCCCAATGCACAGCAGGCTCACAGAGAGCTAAAGCCACTATCTTTCTCACATTGTTTGGTCACATCGACCTTCATTGCTCATGCCAGTGAGTCATTACTCTTTATCAAGAAATGAAAGCAAGCTCTGAGCTCCTTCATCTGATCACTGCTCCTTGCTTTTGGAGAAGCAGCCTTGTCTCTCCTGTACTCAGCAAGAGAACTCGTCCGTCTTCACCAATTTTCCCTCCTCTCTCCTTCACACAACCCCTTCTAAGACAACATTCTCCAAACTTTGCAGGAGGCAGAAATCAGCTTTTGACAAGGTTTACGGAGGGTTAGATGCAGTTTCTACCCAGCTGTTGTCCAGCGTTCTTCGAAACCAATCAAAAGAAAAGAAACCAAAAACATGTTTGCAAAAATCAAATTAAAGCCAAGCTCTGATGGAGTCACAGCTATCTACGCCCATACAGGCTGCCTGCCAAGAATGTTTTTAATATAATAATCGCTCATCCATAGACCCATAATAATTGATATTTGCAATTCGATAATGCTTCTTAACAATTTTTTATTTGTTTCCAATCTCCCTGCTTCCCTCCTCACCTCATCTGCCCAACAACCTCCTGTGTCAGCACATTCACAGCTCTTAATGACCCTCTCAGCAGCTACTGATCAAAGTCAAATTTTAATTACGATTCTAATTTTGGAAGTTTGCTTCCTTTTAATCTGAACTTTTAGAAGGGAGTCAAATGTGTGCTTGGAACAACTCACAGAAAAACCATCAAGCTCCAGGACTGTTTAATTGGACGAGTTCAAGTAGTTTTGAGCGTCATGCTTCCTACCAGCTTGTCTCCAGTAGGTGATGACTCCCACAGGATGTGAAGTACATGATTAATGTCTGTGGTCCAGCCTGAGGACGGTGGCATGAAAACAAGATGCAACCGTGTGACAACAGAATGTTACTGTCATCATTTCCGAAGGAGGGCTTTTCCTCCAATCTTCTTCCCACAGTTTGGTCTGAGCCAAACCTAAAGCCTTCTCTGTGCCTTCATACTATTCCCATTATCAAGGATATCTTGATTTATTTAGCCTTTGGAAATTCTAACCATTCTTAACAAGACTACCTCAAAACTCCACCTTCTGTGCAGCCTTTCCTGATCCCTCCTGATAGAAAAGACCTCTCCCTGGAAATCCTGGAGCATGTATTGTCATCATAATTAATGTCAAATAGCAATCATAATAGTAGCACTATGTTGGCACATAAGCAACATTATCTAACTTTATCTTCCCAATAATCCAACTGTGTACTGTTATCATCCCCATTTTACAGATGAAGAAACTGAGTCTCAGATATATCAAAATGTGTTCAAAGTCAAGTAACTATTTATTTATTTATTTTAATGTTTTATTTATTTCTGAGAAAGAAAGAGAGAGAGAGAGCATGAGCGGGGGAGGGTCAGAGAGAGAGAGACACACACAGAATCAGAAACAGGCTCCAGGCTCTGAGCTAGCTGTCAGCACAGAGCCCTATGCGGGGCTTGAACCCACAAACCATGAGATCATGACCTGAGCCGAAGTCAGATGCTCAACCGACTGAGCCACCCAGGCGCCCCTCAAGTAACTACTTAATGAGAAAGTGAGAATATGAATGCTAGGTCTAGTCATAGCAAACCACAGGATTTATATTCCTCTTACATGTATACAATAGCCTCAATCAGAATGTAAGTCTATGCAAGAAAAAAATTATATCTCATACTCCTTTGAATCTCCTAATGCTCACAAAGTTGTCATTGAATAAATGTTTTTGGATTGAATGATTCCATCTTAAAATAAATGCAAATATATTTAGAAACTTGATGGCACCTGAGTGGCTCAGTAGGTTAAGTGTCCGACTTCAGCTCAGGTCATGTCTCACAGTTCTTGAGTTTAAGCCCACATGGGACTCTGTGCTGACAGCTCAGAGCCTGTAGCCTGCCTCAGATTCTGTGTCTCCCTCACTCTCTGCCCCTTCCCCACTTGAGCCCTTTCTCTCTCTCTGTCAAAAATGAATAAACATTAAACAAAGAATTAAAAAAAAGAAAATTTGCTTATCAAGAGGAATAAATGACTTAAAAAAAAGTATTTCTCTACTTCCTAACATTTCTTTTGAAATTTAGGATTTCAAAAATATAACTAAGGCAGTGCCTATACAACACTCTAAACCTTTAATAGGAAGACAAAAGTACAGACTTACATCGATAGTATCGTTATTAGCCAGCCATTATTAAGTACCTAATATGAGGATGTGGACATGAAAAGAAATGCTCTGGTCATCAAAGTAGCTCAGCTTCTAGTTTAGGGGCACAATGAAAAGCCAGTATTTGCTTCACTAACCCTGACTGCCTTCTGGAAAGGTTAGGTAATGATAATAAGAGAGTTTTTGTTCTGTAAACTATTTGGAAAAATAAATGTGTGCATTTAGAGTAGGAACCAGAGGGAGAACTCAATTGTTATGAATAACAATTTATAACACAGAGAGGAATTACAGATAGATTCTAGAATGGGAAGAGAAGAAGACAAGAGAGATCAACTGTCAGTAACAATGTTTGAAGAGAGAAAACTATGTGCTGTGAATTTTGAATAGTTTGATGTGGGGTGCAAATGTAAAGCCTTTCTTCTATGAAATCGTCAGGGAAGTGTACAGTGATCAGTCATAAGTTTATGTCCATGATTTTTCTGGGAAATACAAATATGCTTAATTGTATATCTGTGTCAAAGCAATGCAGTCCAGGGACATCACAAAGGATGTAAGCGCCCTGATAGATCCACCAAAGCTAATGGGAAAGAAGAACTTCTGTTCAAGATGATCACAGAATCCATGCCCCACCCCTTCCCACCCCTTCCTACAGGGGAGCTTGTGTTTATTCTTTTCTGCCTGGCTTTGACTTCCTATTTCTTTATCACAGGCCTGTCCCTAGACCCCATTGTTTGGATGTAATTCTCTTCTAACTTTTTGGGCCCTGTGCTGGGCTAAGTAGTATCCTCCAAACATTTGTGTCCACCTGGAACCTCAGAATGTGACCTTTCCAAAAAACAGGGTTTTTGCAGATGTAATCAAGTAAAGGTGAGGTCATATTGGCTTTGGGTAGACCCTAATTTCATGACTGGTATCCTTTTAAGAACAGAGAAATTTAGGGATACCTGGGTGGCTCAGTTGGTTACGTGTCTAACTCTTGGTTTCAGCTCAGGTCATGACCTCATGGTTTTGTGACTTCGAGCCCCACGTCAGGCTCTGCGCTGACAGAGCAAACCTCCTTGGGATTCTCTCTTCCTCTCTCTTTGCCCCTCCCTCAGTCACACCATCTCTCTCTCTATCAAAATAAATAAATATAGTTTAAAAAAGAAAAACAGAGGAAGGTGGACACACTCATGGAGGCAAAGATTGAAGTGATATGCGTATAAGCCAAGCAATGCCAAGATTGCTGGCAACTACCCAAAGCTAGGAGAGAGGCACAGAACAGATTCTCTCTCAGTGTTTCCAGAAGAAACCAAGCCTGTCAACACTTTTAAAATTAATAGAATATACTCCTGTTATCTTAAGTCACACAGTTATAGCAACCCTAGAAAATTAATACAGACCTTTATTTTCCTAACTCATGGTCTTGCACCCTCTAATACTCAATGAGACAATCTTCTACTGACCCAGACTATAGAGACCAATTCTATTATTGACCTGCCCAGGGAACTGTGAGAATTCCATTGAGATTCCAATAGGACATTATTTAGTTTTTCCTGAGACTCTGACAAGGAAACAATGAGGCATATCTTTTCTATCACACTTCCTAATTCTCTATAAAATAATGGCACACAGGACTCTTAACAGGCTTAGAGCTGCTGAGTGATAAAACCACTACAGGAATTTAGTAGCCCAGTCATTTTGACAATAAGTACAACGTGGCAAACTTCATTTATACTTGAAAACACAGATAACAGGACTGTCACTGTCCACGAACTCCTATGTACTTACTTCATACACAGCAGACAGACAATAGACACACTTGATTAGAGCTAGGATGTTGCTCTGCCACATGGGCATTTCTTTAAATGACCTGGTCCAAGAATTGTCACATGTGACATACTCAAGATGAATACTATGCAACTTGATAAATGACTATTCATTCAGTCACTTGACCAATATTTATTGTGTGCATATTAAAGCCATCGTATTTGGGACTTAATTTTTTTTTTTTGAAGAAAACAGGGGACTTGAGGTACAGTTGAAGAGAAAAAGACATGAAGCCTCACTTTTAATTCATGGAGATGAATGATATGTTGTCGACACTCAGGAGCTCATAGACTTGACTGGAGCTTCACACATCTGGGAATGAGCTCAACATCCTTCTACAAATTTAGATTGTCCAGTTCCATTATTCATTTGGTGTGTGAGTCTAGCTAACTGCCCAGCATCCGCAACTCCACATAGGTTTGTTGTTCTCTGTTCATCTTGTGTACATAGTTACTCCAGTGAGTGATAAAACCTGTTTCTTTGAGGGAAATGATCCTCAAGTGAGAAATAAAACTTTAGGGTGAGAAGAACAAGGCAATAACTTGCTCTGTGCTTCTAAGCACTTGGAAACACCTACAGACATGGAATTTAAGAGAAAACAAGTCTCCTATTCAGATATTGTCATTGTAGAAACTGGAGATTTTAGAAGATGCCATGATGGGCCACAGATAAATAGTAAAAGTCTACTTTAGTAAAAATGAGAGAATGGGGGAGAGCAACAGAGGATTCTTTAAGTTCTTTGAGCAGAGTTAAGTGATGAAGGTCTACTTACTCCTTTGTTTTGGGGGTAAGACATTTGGAAAAAGTTTGGAAAAGGACCCCTATCTTCCTGTCCATGTATTTCCATGATAAAACTTCTATTAGAGTAAAAATGCTGACTTCTCTGTAAGATACACTTCTGCCACTCTGTAGGAAACATTAGGACTGAAGCTGTTACCTTTACCTTCAACTTGGTGGCTCTGTTTAACTCAGTAAAAGCAAGTCTTATGGAACTCAGCTGAGGCACAGACACCCACACTGTACCTCCAATCAGCTTAATCAGTCACAAAGCATCTACTTCTCAGCTGGCTGTAAACTCAGGAAAGAAAACATGTGGTATTATTAATCTATTCCTTAGACACTCGCTCCTTGCTGACTCCCTTCTGCACTGTCCACCAGGTTGTTCCACACTTCTTTACTACCTTAACTCCACATGCCTCTCTGCCAGTTTGTTCCATTATGGGGAAAAAAACCCTATAGGATATTTCAAATACTGGGAATCTGTGTCGAACCACATGGGCACTCCTCTTCCATGGCATGGCACGTCATGAATGTACCTCTGAGACAGTTTTCATTCTACCTCGAGTTTTAGTTATTTGAGTATTTGTTTTAACAGTCTGTCCATGCATACCACCACACCATCTGCTCCAGCCTCATCCCCTCCTCCACACTCCTGAACTCCAAGCTCTGTAATAATAAAGACTTACGTCAAATCATGCTATACCCGTTCTAGTGTTTGTCAAATGGGAGTGCATTTGCAATGCATGTCTTCATTTCATTAAGAAACTTTGTTCTGACATCAGTTGGTCCTGCTTCACCAATTTCAAGGTACATATATATCATCACAATTCCAGTTAACTGTTAAAATACCCCTGTGCCTATTTTAGCAAGTCTTAAGGCTCTCCTAAACCACAGTGTCCAGTTTAGAGGGGTCTACTCAAGTAGAGGGTTCAGTTCTGCCTCAGAATGTCAGTGAAAGAGAGAAATGGAGGATATTGCCAGGCAACACCTAGGTGTCAGATGATCTCTGTCACTTATCTGTCCTCTTCTCCCTTGGAAATTGGAAAATATGGTCCCTTTTGGGACCTTGGAGTTCTTTCCTACCAGTCAGTTGAAACCATCTCAATCCATCAAAGAGATTTGAGTTGTATCCTGTTCTTCTACAGATAACTTGGTTCCTGTGCAATTTGGCTGTCCCTACTCTTATGCAATCAAATCCACTTTCCAAGTGGCTTAGGAGCAGCAACTTTGGACAGGGCTGAAAATATCTGGTTCCATACTAAATGCATCCACACTCATCTTAAAATTGCAAAACTCAGTAACTCTGCCTTGGAAATACAATTGTTAGCGAAATTCAACTGAGTTTTTTTAGTTTTCTCAGTAAATGTAAAGATCTAATTGGCTTTATTCAAGGATTCATGAATCAGGCAGTATACCATGTAGCAAACAGAAGGGAGCTCCAAGGAGTTGTACAAAATGGACTGTGTTATAGGCAAAGGGAGGGTACAACAAGGAAGTTAAAAGAGTGGATTATTTCAGGCAAGGCTATCTTCCCTTAGGAGTAGGCAGGGGGTCTTGTCAGGCAGATTACCTCATTAGTGCTGACCAGAAAACTCCAGACTGATTGGCTTAAAATTCCACTCCTGGGAGAAACTGAAACTGCAATTAGGTTGGGTATTAAGTCTTACTGGGGCTTAGCAAAAGTGACTCCATTTTGAGCCTGATGGTTTTTTTTGTAACACAATGATGTTCTAAGCTGACTAGCTGGGTTCACCTAACAAAGCAATGCACAGCCTCTATCACTAAAATATAAAGTTAGGTAAAATAAAATAAATTCTACCTCACCAGGTACCTCAATAAAATTCCTTATGTCTAGAAAATACGTGTGTATGTACTATCTGTTTGTTGGCCAACACCGAGTTTAGAAATTTCTTTTTTAATGCAAATGCCTTTAGGAAGGATGTATGTACTCCAGTTCTCCACAGGATCCACCCAAACACGGAAGCTCAGCTTTCTGCCTGGCCTCTATAGACATTTGAGTTTGAGCACTCTGCTTTATGAGTCTACATGATCAGCTATGCGCCTGAAGGTATGGGGGATAAAGACACACACACACACACACACACACACACACACACACACACATGAGACCTCATGAGCTGAGAGAAAGCATAACCTTACCAATATTTGTCTGTTTCTATTGTTGATTCTAGAGCTATTTCAGCAACTTGTCCTCTGAACAACCACAGATAAAGAGATGGAAATTGAAGATAATCTACATAGGAATGGAAGACACCACAATCACCCCCAAGAGTGAGGCTTTCCCCAGTCCTGCATGTTACTGTGATGGTCAGATTGTCTGTTGAATGGCTAAAAAAAATTTTTACTCTACAGGGTTGTTTTGAGTAAGTTGACCATTGTCCCGTGGGTGTCCATGGGTCCATCCACAAGAGATGGGGTGTGCTGGGGGGTGAGAAAGAAGGAGAGCCTGACTCCACCACCACCACCACCACCACCACCACCACTACCAGATACCATCTCCAGGGAAGGAAGTTCTGTTTTCATCTGTTTTACCTATTAGTGGTCTCACTAAGAGAAAATGCAGCAGTTGAGAAAACCACAGGGATGCATTAAAATAATTTTTTAAAAGTCCTCTTTTTAGAGGACTCTACACTTTATTTTTCTTCAGAGAAGTTGAAGAGTAGTGGTCCTCAATGTGGATGTGCCTTAAGATCATTTGCGGGAGGTTTAAAAATACTGATGCCTGGGTTCATCCTCCAGAGATTCTGATTTAAAATTTGTCTGGGGTATGACCTGAGCATTGAGGTTTTCTTAAAGCTCCTGGTAGATTCAAGCATGTAGCCAAGGTTGAGAATCCTGGCAAGAGAGAGAAAAGGATAGATTTTGATGTCAGGAAGGTGGGGTGGATTCCCGACTCATCTCTAAGTCTCCATAATACAAGCTAATCACATAAAATCCAGATCCTCCATTTTATGCATTTCTAGACTTGGAAAACTTATAAATATGTATGTTGTTGATCATTTGCACTCTTTTTTGCCCTCAAAATAGTTTCATATGCCTCAAAGAAATGCAGGTAGTATAGTAAGGAAATGGTGAAAAAGAAAAATGAAGCTAGAGTAGACTATTCCTCTGTGGTTGTAAGACAGACCCCTATACTTCCTGGAGCTCCTTAGCTGAGTAGGAGTGAAGAAGAACATATAAGTGCTTGCACAATCTACAACAATCTACAAGCTGTTGACTGCTCAGAGAGTCGTTACCAATAGGGTTTTGTCCTGTGGTCCTCCAATGAGGTCATGGCACAATGTGATAAAATCCTCAAAAGCCACAGTAAAAGCAATAAGGAGCTCTACAGGGCTGAGCTTCACTTTCTTACACCTATAACATGGGGACCATAACTGAGATTGCTAATACTTAGTACATAATCGGTCTCACCTTCCTCCCTAACAACAGAATGGTGTTTTTTTGGGGGGCAACAAAGCCCCCAGGTAAGAAGAAAGAGGAGAAATATGATGAAAGGGTAAAGAAGGAGGAAAAAGAAGAGGAAGAAGAGACAGGAGAGTAAGAGGAAGAAAAAGAGAAAGAAGGAGAAGAATGAGCCCTTTACTCCATTTGCTTGCAAATAGATGTAGTCAATGGGATGCAAATAGAATTCCTTAAAGACAAGATTTTCAAGGAAATCTCTTTAAATGGGGCTAGGCTAGGCAGGAAAAATGTTCTTGTTTCCTTCCCATTTATAACAAGAACGTGATGGCTGGAGCTGCAGCAGCCACTATAGAGCCTTAAGGGAGAGCAGACAGAATTGCAGGTATCTTGGTCCTGAACAACCAGCATCTCAACTATAACCAGTGACACTGGACTCCTGATTAGATGAGATGCTAAAATTACACTTTTATCATTTACAATCAGATTTCAACAACTTGCAACCAAATTCAGTTCTTAATAAAATGCAGGCGCAATTATATCTTGTATGTTCTTGTGAGACTAAAATTAACATAGGCAGTATTTCTGGCATTTCTTAGTGATAATTATATTCATCCATTCTATCAGAATTTATGAAATGCCTACTCTATGCCCAGCATCATTCTTTGTGCTGAAGAACCTGACCCTACCCTCATGGAGATTATATTTCAATAAAACACTGCTGCTGTTCTCCCAAATGTTTCTGATTTTGATCTCTATATACATTTCTGAAAACTTTTTGATTTATGCAAAATCAGGATTTATACATCACCACTTTCTACAACCCATTTCTAGCAATATATCCACACATCTATCTATTGGTCAAATAAGATTTGCATGTATGTGTGTGTATTTACATTGCAGGTACCAAATATATCTAAAAACCAGTCACTGCAGGGCACCTCAGTGGCTCAGTCAGTTAAGCATCCACTCTTGGTTTCAGTTCCTGGCATGGTCTCACAGTTCATGAGTTCAAGCCCCACATCAAGCTCTGTGCTGACAGCACAAAGCCTGCTTGGGATTCTCTCTCTCCCTTTCTCTGCCCCTCCCCTGCTTGCTTGCTCATACATGCTCTCTCTCTCTCTCTCTCTCTCAAAATAAATAAATAAACTTAAATTTTTTAAAAAACAAATAAAAATAAAAAACAGTCACTGCTCTCAAGAATCATGAATTTCTACTAGGAGAGATAACAAAAGCCAGCAAGACCAGAGAGGCAATATGCTCATAACTAGCATCTACTAGTTATCTCACTTAGGTGCCATTTTTCAAGCACGTCACAGGAAGTATCTCATGTATTCCCCCACATCTCTTAAGAGAGTGGCTAATCTTATCTTCATTTGTACCTTGAGTAAACTGCCCCAAATCACACAACTCCCCAGTAGTAGTACCAGAATTCAAACCCATGAAGTCCAATACCAGAGACCATGTACTTCATAACTACTTGAAACAAACTTCAGGTAACTGCAAGACACCAAGGAGAGGCAATGGCGGCCATCAATGGGGACATTTGTTTAAAAACTACTCATGGAACTTCTTCTATATGCCAAACATTGATTGGGACACAACTCCATGAGTAAACAAGCAAGGAAAACTGTCCATCAGAGGGATCTTGACTTACATTGTCATGGCATCAGTAATCACTGGGACTGAGGCAAAGGCTCTATGTCAGGCACAAGGTGAGATGCTTTTGGTATATTTTTAAGTATTTTCAATACCTGCAAAGAAATCAGACTACATTCCTCAGTAAACCACACCAGTCACCAGGAAATCTCACTGTTAGTGACTCCATTCCCCTGCCCTCCCCAGGTCACTTGTGGAACAATGAGGCCTCTATTTCCTTTCTCTCTCTCCCTGCCCAGTGATGAATGACTTTTTAAAATCTCCTTTTTCCCTGCCCCCTTAAAAAAACAGGGGTCAAAATGAGAGTCTGTGAGAGTTTGTCCAAATTTGGTGGCAATGGAGAGGCAGTGACCAGCATAACAAACTAAAATGGTATTTCAAGGATGGCCCTGCTGGGAAGGAATTATTTCAAAGTGTGATCACTAATGAGAGAAGGTCCCACAAACTCATCCCCAGTAGAAACCCATAGACACAAGGTATGACCATGCTTTTAATCCTGAGGGCTCTTTGCTTTCACAAACTGCAGTCACCCAGGTCAAAATAGGGTCATCTGTCTTTGAGAGTAATCTTTTCTTTCTAATATACTTATTTTTGAGAGAGAGGTAGAGAGAGCACGCACGAGAGAGAGAGCATGTAGCAAGAGAGGGACAGAAGAGGAAGACAAAGAGAATCCCAAGCAGGCTCTGCACTATCAGCACAGAGCCCAATGTGGGGTTCAAATTCATGAACTGTGAGATCATGACCTGAGCCAAAACCAAGAGTCAGACTCTTAACCCACTGAGCCACCCAGGTGCCAAGACTAAAGAATATTCTTAATGTCATATCTTCACTGTTTAGAAAAAAAATCCATGAAGCTATAATATTGTGGGGGAGGGAAGCAAGCTGGGAAAATGCACAGTACCCATTACAAATAACAAGTATCATTGTGAAGCATTTATTTCTGTATGTGCCTATTGCTATGCTCAATGCCCCACAAGCATTTTCTCCTTGACTCTCTACAACAATCCTAGGAGGTGGGGTCTTCTGTGAATCCCATTTCATAAGTGATGGAAATGAGACTTAGGAGCTGTGGAAAGCATACCGGTGGCTCCTTAAAAGCTAAACATAGAATTACCTTATAACCCAGGAATTTCACTACTAGATGTATACCCTGAAGACTTGAAAATGAATACTGAAACAAATCTATGTACACAAATGGCTATAGCAGCATTACTCAACATAGCTTTTTGAAATAACTCAGATTTCCATCAATCAATAAATGGATAAACAAAATGTGGTGTAACCATATAATAGAATATTATTCAGCCATAAAGATGTACAAAGTACTAATATATGCTTCAAAAACATTATGCTAAATAAACTGGATACAAAACATCACATATTGTATGATTCCGTTTGTATAAAATGCCCATAATGAGAAACTCCGTAAAGACAGAAAGTACATTAGTGGTTGCCAGGGACTAGGGGGAAGGAGAAATGAGGAGAGACTGCTTAATAGGTCCAGTCTCCTTTGTGGGTGATGAAAATGTTTTGGAACCAGATAGAGGTGATGGCTGCACAACATTGCGAATGTACCAAATGCCGCTAGATTATACACTTTAAAATCGTTAATTATATGTTAGGTGAATTTCATCTCAATTTTAAAAGTTTTTAGATTGTAAACGAGATGAGATCTGTGGTGGTCATGGAGGTATGCTGCTCATGCCTCCCTCTAGGAGGGTTGGCTGCAAGGAATGTGGTTGGCTGATAGCCTCCAGCTGCTGAACTGTTGACACCTCACCCCCTGTCCCCTCAACGCGGAATTTATGCCCCAGTGCCTTGCTCTCTGTGATCTCTGTGAGTGGTTCCCAATCAGTGATGGAGCACAGCAGGGGCTCTAGGGCTGTCTGCTCCTGTCCAGCTCAGGACTCACCTGGCAGGCATCTTTGCTTTCCACCGAACGGCAACCCGATGTTCTTTTCCTTCACTTCCTTTCCTTTCTTCTTTCCCATGTCAGCCTTGTATTTCACCCTCCCCCCTCTCCCCACCTTCTTTGGCTCCTCATTACTTTCTCCGTCACAGACATCTGCCCCCAATAGATCTCTGGCACAACTAACCCCATCTCAGTGTCTGCTTCTTAGGGAACCCAAACTGACACAAAGCCCAATAAATTGCCCATTGTTACACAGACAGCTGGTGGCAAAGCCAGGACTCAGTAGCTAAATTACTAACCTTCTGAACGTAAGTACAAAATCACATTTATTTGATGAGGCGAGCTACCTAAATAGGGTTTTCATGTATTCCTGGTAGAGTGGCTCTGATTTGCTCATTAAATAGCTGTGATTTTGAGCAAACTGCTTACCGTTAGTATTTCTGTTTTCAAAAATGTAAAAATGCAAGTTTGCCAACTTACAACTTGTAAATCCCTTCTCCCTCGTGTGTCCATGGCTGACCTCATTGACCTACCCTTAGCCCTTCCTCACTGTAAGATACCAGGCATCCATTGTAATAGCTTGAGATGTATATATCTATATAAACTTATTTGCTTCTGATGTGACAAGGTCCACTCTAGCCAGCTCAGCCTCATGTAATTAAATCATCACACGCTTTTTGACCATGGAGCTACCCAGAGCAATAAAGTCTCCAAGCAAGACCTCCACTCCTTCCTGTGCAGCATCCTTACCACCATAATCAGCCTAAAGCAGGCTGATTAAATGGATCAGGATGAATTGAACTTATCTGACTTTCATGTTTATATCAATCAGCATAATTTAAGGGACATCTTTCTCTTATCCTTATACCACTGAACCCGAGGTAGGGTGCCATCTTTGTACCTCCTAGTCATTTTTAGATCATTGTATCTTTCACTGAAACTATCAGCTTGGAACAACTCAATTAGACTATGCTACCAGTACCACCCTCCTTCTTCATCTAGCTCTTAGTGACTTCTCATTTCTTACCAAATGTACCACCTGGCTCATTATTACTCTCTAGTATTATTCTTGTCATGATTCTTGGTGAGCTTCAATATCCACAGGAACACTCCTTTTATCACTCTGGCCTCTTGGTGGGAAGTTTCTTGATCTCCTCCTTTTATGATACTGTCTTCTCAACATCAGCTGCTCAGTCCTCCAGACATTTCCTGAACTTTTGCATCCCCATAATCTAATCTTCACTTTAAGTATCTTCACTTCATACTTTGTACAGCTCACTCACTCTTGTGTCATGACTCAAACATTAATAAACCCCACAGCGTCCATAAACAATCAGCACCAGTGCTCTCTCTTCTCTTGTTCTCATCTCCCTCCATACCCAACTTCAATTCCATGACTCCTTGCAAATAGGCTAACATCCCTTCCTTTCTCTTCCTCCATCATGATTCCCTGATTAATTTAATTCTCCACTTTCTCTGTGCCTACACTAGAGTACTTGAACTAAACTGAAGAAAAACATACACAAATGCTCACCCATGCCACTTAAAACCATTACCAGCTCTCTCAGGAGGGTCTTTAAACCTACCTGACAATCTTCCTACAATTTCCAATTCTGTTTTCTCTCCCATAATTCCAGGTGACAATTTCATATCTTCCCTTTAAAATTCAAGCACCCCCGTCTCATCCTCACTATCCCAACAAAGTCACTTCCAAATGCACTGAAAAAATAGAAGCAATCAGAAAAGCTATCAAGAACTTCCTTGAGGGACCACTGCCATGTTACCCCCCTCCTCATTCCTTTTTTCCCATGTTTTCTTACTAGCCCTTACCCTATCCCAGACCTATTATTTATCCAGTCAATTCTTTATTGGTTTTCCATCCATTTTCCCCTGTAGAATCTAATTTCCAAGATAGTAGAGATTTATCTTTGTTCATTGCTATATCTTGTGCAGTGCCTGACATGCAGTAACATTGGTAAGTATTTGCTAATTGTGTATCCATTATGTTGTACGGGCACAACTCGTAGTTCACAATCACAAAAAAGTAAACTTACTCTGTCTCCTTGGTCCCTTTAAAACTGCTCTCATGCCTCTAGTTCCGGCAGGAACTTCTGCAAGACTCATGGTTTTTCTGGTCATTCTTCAGTAAGCAGAGATTTCTCTTGTCTCTGTAAGTCACAAAACACTGCTTCAATTCAGTAATTAAAATGTATAGTTCCAAGTAAGAATATATTTCAATTGAAATGAAAGCTTCCTTCTCTCTTGCAACTCAGACTGGTCTGAAAAAAGGGAAGAAAGAAATAAAGGAAGGAAGGGAGAGAGAGAGAGAGAGAGAGAGAGAAAGAAAGAAAGAAAGAAAGAAAGAAAGAAAGAAAGAGGGAGACAAAGGGGAAGGAAAGAAGGAAGGAAGGAAGGAAGGAAGGAAGGAAGGAAGGAAGGAAGGAAGGGAGGAAGGAGAGTTGGGGGAGAGGAGCAGAGAGAGAGACAAACAGAGAGAGAGAAAGAGAGAGAGAATCTTAATTAAGCTGGCTCCACGCTCAGCACAGAGCCCCATGTGGGGCTTAGTCCCACCAACCTGAGCTGCATGGAGTTGGACACTCACTGACTGAGCCACCCAGGCACCCCTGTCTGACAGACTTATATACTTGCTGTCCCGTGCAACAAGCTTGCCTTTGTTCTGGCAGTTGAGCATTCAACCAGCCAGCCCATCCACACTGTAACTTCACAGCAAATCTGAGTCTCCAAATAGCCATGTCATAATAGGTAACACTTAATTTGGCACTCAATATATGCCAGAGCATTTGAAGTGCTTCAAATATATTAATTTCTTTAATCCTCAAACAGCCTGTAGAAGCATACACTATAATCACTTCCATCTTACAGATGGGGGACTGAGACACCTCCGTTACTGCAAGTCCCCAGTGATGGGTTCTTGCTCTACACTTTGGGATGCGGCTTCTGATATTTTTAGCCTCAGCCAAAGCAACTGAACTCATTAACTAATAAGTATAGAGTAGATAAATTCTAAAGTCTTTTCCAGTACTTATAATTTTGAAATTTAAAATTATATTACTCTCCTATCTATCCATGGTAAAGCATGGGAGTGGTGGTGGTGGTGGCAACAGAAGATTGAAAATGGGTTTTCCTGGCCTAAATCCCTGGATGTTCCCCCATCTGATTCTAGCCAAGGCTTTGTAGATCAGCAGGAGACTAGCAAAGCTAGTCTAGATGGTATGTACTCATGGAACTGTGATGTTATAACTCTTCTCTGGTCCTATTAACAGATGTTTAATTGACCATTCAAACTTGCACCAAATTGCATGCAGCAAATGACAGCATAGTGCCAGAGAACTGGACATGAAGACTTGTTTTTTTTTTTAAAGTGTATATTTAAAAACCAAATTCCCAACTGTTTATGTATCTCTGCTCCCATACAATTCCAACATTATTTTATTGAAAAGATCTCAGAAGAGCAGGAAGCAAAATTAACTCCATGATAACTAGTTGGAGGTTTTCTGATATGGGAAAAAGAGGCAATAGACACGAATTTTTTGACAGTATTTTGGTACTCCCCGCTGAGGCATCTCCTGCTTGGAAATGGAAAGAACTGGGGACTCAATTGAGTTCAGAGGATATTTAAAATGGCTTCCTCATCTGGGGTCTGTGATCATCATGGAGTTTTGGTGCCATTTGTTAATGTCCAGCTGAAGAGCACAGCCATGATGTAGGAATGAGTACAGTGAGGGAATATTAAATGTTGGAAGTCTCCTCAGCCTCATGTCTTGAATTTTGAAAGGTCTGCAGAAAAGTCGGAGGGCAAGAATCCCCTGTCTGCCAGTCTGCTGCTGTGACTGTGGGGTAGGGGGTGCATCTGTGAACCCAGAATTAAAAGCCAAGGGGAATCCATAAATTAAGTATGTAATAATAAGATGGATCTAGAAAGAAAATGATGCCAGACCCTTACCCCTCTATCCCTTCTACTGTCATCTTTATTTCATTCTATTGTAGTTATCTTTTAACTCTTTTCTCTGCTTTTAGACTTTCCTACTCCTATCCAAACTCAACTTCACAGCCAGAGTCATATTTCTAAAATGCAAATCTGATCATGTCACTTCTCTGCTCAAAAACTGTTGCTCCCCACTGCCTACAGGCTAGAGTCCAAACTCATTAAAATGGAAGTCAATGCCCTTGAAAGGCTGGCACTGACCCACCTTCTGGCCTCATTTCTCAATGTAATATTTCTAAACCCATCATGATCTCTCCTTTCTCTCTGCGAGCCTTTGCACATGCAGCCCTCCTGTCTAGAAGTCCCTGCAGTTAGGAGGGGGATCTATTGTAAGTAACAGAAAACTCAGCTCAAATGGGCTTTAACAATGAAGCTGATTTATTGGTTCACAGATTAGAAAGTCAAGAGATTGACAAGATCCATATTTGATTGAACCAATGGCTCACTGGCATTCTCAAAGGCTTGCTTTCATGCCATCTCTCTTTTCTGCAGTGTCCATTCCAGTATCTGGGAAGCTCATGTTGGGGTAATAGAATGAATATCAGCAGTAAATAGGTCTTCATGGGAGGGAGCATACACACTTTGAGGAAAAAGTGTTCTCAAAGAAAAATCTAGATGCTAAATAGTGAAATGGAGGAATAAAGTTATTGGACATCTTTCAGTCTAAATAACTTTTAGATATCTTCTCAGTCCAGTTCAGGTATTCCATGAGCTGTGAGGAACACCCCTTTTCTTCATGCTAGGTTAACAGTTTGTTCTTTCATAGTTATCCTTCACCTAATGCACAGATTTTTCATTAATACTCCTACAAGTCATGGGGTGCCTGGGTTCCTCTGTAGGTTGAGTACCTGACTCTTGATTTTGGCTCAGGTCATGATCTTATGGTTCATGTGTTCGAGTTTCACGTTGGGTTCTGCACTGACAGTGCGGAGCCTGCTTGGGATTCTCTCTCTCTGCCCCTCTCCTGCTCACTCACTCTCTCTCTTTCTCATAAATAAATAAATAAGTAAATAAATAAATATTGAAAAAATACTCCTACAAGTCCTGAAAGTTTTCATATGGCTTACTATGTGCTGACTATCTGATATACGTTAATCTACTTAACACCAACAGTAAAACTTTGAAATAGATATTTGGTATCCATATTTTATTTATGAGGAAAATGTGATGAAAAGTTAAATAACTCTTCCAAGGTAACACAGTCAGCAAAACTCTCTAACTTCTGCATTCATATTGCTTGCTCCATATTGTATAAATGAAAACATATTACAAAATAGCCACTCGATCACAGTCACCAGAAAGATGTGTTGGATGGATCATAATACTTATCACATGGTCTTGCATTTATGGATCTCCCTTCCACACCAACCATAAAACTCTGATAAGAAGGGACTGTATTCTGTTTCCATTGGAAGCGCTGGAGTGTCCTGATTAGAAACTGTAGAGACAAACTGCAGAGAGGTGGTTCTTCCTGAGTTCTTCCACTTTCTGGGAGACTGTGGGCAAATTTCTTAACCTTCCTATATCCAACACCCCTCATCAATAAACTGGGGATAATAATAGTACATCACAGAGTCATTATAAGTATTGAATAAGGTACAGAAAAAGTCCAAACACAGATGCCTGAAACATTGAAAGACCTCAACCAATTTTACCTAAAAAGTATTGTTGCTTCCCTTTCATCCCCTTGGGATAGTACAAGGCAAGATAGTCAATGAAATATGATCAGTCATGGGTAAGAACCTTAATCCTGCAGAAAACTTAACTTTTGCTCCAGTTTTCCCCACTGTCTTCTAGCTCTATAGACACAGAAATATTTTCTGCATCTGCAAGCAACCCAGGACCTGGTTAGCACAGAACAGTGATCTTTTGGTGTTCTGGATAGGATACATGGGAGAGGAAAAAAAACCTCATGTAATAATGAGATGGAAATTAAAAATGGTCAAGGGATCAGGAGACTTGGGTTCCTAGAGCTGTTCTTAACTCTGGGGGACATTGAAATGACATCAATAGAACTTGATAACATCTAAATGTATGGATTGATTAAGAAAGAGAAAATCAGGATCTATTCTGCTATTGGTCAAACATGTCAATGCAATAGGCCTTGCTCTTTCACCTGTGAAACAGGGGATAGCATCATTAGCCTTTCTTGTGTGGTGCTCTAAAGATCAGATGAGCTTCCCATTTAATAATGAGTACTCTATGAGAAAGAGCCAACACAACCATTCAAGCTGAAGAAAGAGCAGCAGCTGGTGTATGTGTCCAGAAAGGTAGGGTCTCATACTTTACTTTGAGGACTTAGAACTTTATCCTAATGGATGGGAAAGCACTGAAGAGTTGGTGCAGTGGAGTGGCATTATATTTGCATTTTAGAAATATTTCTCTGATTATAGTTTAGATAAAAATTGTGGAAAAATGAAGTTTGCAAAACCAATAAGGGGTTATTGCAGAAATATACACAAGAATTAATGGGAAATTGGACTGGGGTTGCAGCTATGGGAAAGAAGAAAATGCATGAAGTAAACATGTTCAGTAGAACTTGGTGACAGACTTAACGTGTGCCTTAATGAAGAAAGAGGAATTAAGGATAATTCCCAGATTTTCTGATGTATCCAACAGGGTGAAGGCAGTGTCACTTTTAAAGATCAGCAAACCAGTAGATCAAAGTTAAAAATCATCATTCTTTTCAGAAATTAAAACAAGACACAGAAGAGATTCTTACATGTGGCCCGTTGTAATGTAGACTCATAGATTTCATTAGAATGATTTTGTAGCAATCATTATAGGATCTAGTCTAGAGAATAAATATGTGAAATTAAAAGAAATGACAAAAGAAGAGCCTGTCAAGTCCATTTATTCAGCCAGTATGTCAGGTACTATTCTAAACCACCTGTTTAACAATAGTAAAGAAGAGAGAAGGTCCTTGCTCTTAGGAAGCCGATGCTCTAGTGGGGGTGAAATATGTAATAAACAAACAAATAGGAAAAATATCAGATAGCAGTGAAAATTCTTCAGAACATTAAGATAACTTGATGTGATAGAAAGGTCAGGGGATGTTTTTTAGGGGCAATAGGAAGAGAAAATCACTCTGATGGAGAAGACAATGAAGTTGACACTTAAATAACAAGAGGGGTCAATGACCTTTATAATCAAGAGAAAGGGCACAATAAATAGAGGGAACAGCAAAGGCAAAGGCCCTGTGGCAGGAAAAAGCTCATGTCGTGGTTGGCCAACCACAAAAAGTGATGAAGAGAGTGGCACAAGGAGTTGAAGACATAAGCAGTGCATTGTAACCTAGGGCTTAGAGTTGCATTTTATTGTACACATGAAGGAAGACCATAAGAGAGATTAAATCATTTTGCATGTTTAAAGGTACCCTGTTTGCTGCGTGGAGAATGGGTCATGGGGGCCAGGAGGAAAATTTAATCCAGGTAAGAAATGTTTGAGGCTTGCTGATTAACGATCTGCAATTATTTTAGTATAACCATTGATATTAGCCAGTGAAGGGTCCCTGCACAGAGAAACTTACAATGAGAAAGGGAAGCATGTGCAGTGCAGTGAGGAGGGAGAAGGTTCACGGAGAAAAACTGCCCACACTGCATCTGAAAAGAGCCCCATGCCTCCCTCAAAGAACGGAGAGTGACAGATTCCTATTGGGCAAAGAAAATTGGCAATAATTTGGGGGGAGGAAAGGAAAAAGGGAGAGTCAGAGAATCTATGAAGAGCACATGTCAGTTTGAGGATATATTTATACTTGGTTTCATTTTGAAATATGTATTTGCTTTGTTCATAAATCTTTTATTTTGAATTATGTGTGGTGAGTGCTAGATACAGGGTAAGATAATGATCTTTGAGTATGCACCATAAAGTCTCTGAAGGTCTGAATTTACTTCTGAGAAGTGAACATGGCAAGTCATCACAAGAGATGAGGGGGATATAAAAAAAGACACATTTGTTGGGGACTCGAGCACAAGGAAAGGGAGCTTAAAACAAAAGTAGAAGATGGTCAAGACACAAAAGGAAAGGTATACCAACTCCTTAACAATGAAGCAAAAGTCTTGGAAAAGCAAATTTTGTGCAAAATGCTCAGAAAAAGAAAAGAAAAATTAGGAGGGAGACTCAGAATAGTTGGAGGAACACGAGAATGTCAGGAAGAAAAAGAAGAAGGGGCACCTGGGTGGCTCAGTCGGTTAAGGGTCTGACTTCAGCTCAGGTCATGATTTCATGGTCTGTGGGTTCGAGCTCCACATCTGGCTCTGTGCTGACAGCTCAGAGCCTGGAGCCTGTTTCACATGCTGTGTCTCCCTCTCTCTCTGCCTCTTCCCTGCTCATTCTCTGTCTCTCTCTGTCCCTTAAAATTTTTTTTTTTTTATAAAAACGAAGAAGAAGAAAGAAAGAAGAGTTGAGGTATCCTACATTCTGGAGCAGGTATGAACCCAATGCTGCTTCTTTTTCACTCTGTGAGACAATGAGAATTTCCTTTAACTTTTCTGAGCCTCATTTCCTTTATCTTATAGATAGGGATGATGGAAAGTGAAAATGGTAATATGTATATGTGAAGGTTTTATAAGCACTAAGAAATGGCAATGGAGAAATAAGTAATTCCAGAGAAGTCTTGAACAGCACATGTGCACATATATCCATAGAGATACATCTACATGTGCACGCGCCTGCACACACACACACACACACACACACACACACACACACACACACATTTTATAGATCACTCCAGCACCTGGGTGGTGAATAATTTGAACAGGATATGAAACTAGAGAGACTGAGTTAAAAAGAGTATCAAAGCCAGTGGCACAGAGAAGAGAGCCCAGAATCAGACCCATTGTGTATATGGAAATTTGATAAATGAGTGGATGCTGAAGGTCGATGAGAAAAGGGAGGACTATGCAATAAGAGGTGCCGGGGCAACTTGGTATCTATATGGGACAAACTAAAAACTAATGTGTACCTTAGACCATGTGAAGAAATATTGAGAATGTTAAAAATTACATAGAACAACATTCTCATTTTTAAGGGATAATTTTTAAAATAAGACACAAAGTAAGCAACCTGTAGAAAAAGGAATGAGAAATCTGACTATTGAAGTTATAAACTTTAGCTCATCAGAAGAATTCTCAAATAAGAGGAAAGATAAATCTCAAACTTGGATGAGATACCCACACACACACTCACACACACACACACACACACACACACTCACACATACACACACACACATCCCTGACTTCATCTACCTCCTACCAAGGAAACTATTATTCTGTAATTTGTTAATTATTCCCTTGTTTTTCTTTATAGTTTTATCACATATGTAAGTTTATGCATAATATAGTTTTGCTTGCTTTTGGAATTTAAACAAATGGAATCATAATATTTTCTTTGGGGCCATGAAAACCATAGTTTTATGGTTTCTAGCTCTATTCTTGTTGATTTAGGTAGCTACTTCATTATCATAGTTGTATCGTATTTCATGGAACAAATATACCACAGTTTATTTATCTCTTTATCCTATTGTTTACCTTTGAATTTTCAAGGGTTTTACTCTTATACACAAAGTAGTTGTGCACATTCTTGTACATGCCTCTCGAGCTCACAGGTAAGATCTCTTTACAGCAGGGGTTAGGAAACATTTTCCACAAAGAGCCAGATATGAACTATTTTAGGCTTTGCAGACAATATGGTATCAGTTGCAATTATTCAGTGCTATTTAGCATGAAAGCAGCCATAGATAATATGGCTTTAAATAAAATCTTATTTTAAAATTTTAAATGAAACTTTATTTATATAAACAGACAGTAGACCAGATTTGGAACATGGGCTGTGGTTTGCCAACCCTTGCTCTAGATGATGATTTTTAAAATAATCGAAAATATTAATTCTGAGGAACAGAGCAAGCAAGCAAACAAGCTGCAATAAAACATGATTCTGTTTGTTTACATTTTGAAACCTAGCAAAATTATAATACATCATAATGTAATTCAGAGATACTTATATGAGTGGCAAAACCACAGAAAGCAAGGAGGACATTAACAACATGCAGGATGGTGGTTTTCTCGGGGAATGGGGATGAAAGCAATCAAGGACTCCTCAGAAATGTTGATGATATTATAGGGCTTAAACTGATTAGTGGATAAAAGGAAGTTATTCTGTTATTATTTTTTAAGCAAAACTTTAAGTCTTCTAAATCCCTCTATTATATAAAATGAAATATGTATGCATGTGTGCATATGTGTGTGTATGTGTACATTTTATTTCACAATAAAAACAAAGAATTAAAAAATAACTGTTATAGTGGTCCAAGTGATGGTAGCTTGGTCCAAGCTGGTGGGGACTAAGACATGGGGTCAGATTTATAATACATTTGAAATCCGAAGTGACAGGACTTTGTGACCATTTATATGAATACGAGTGTTGGCCGAGGGTCAAGGGGAGTACTCAAGGCTGACTCCTGAGTATTTGTGTCTGGTCTGGATAGACATGCCATTCTTTCTTTCTTTTTTTTTTTTTTTTTTTAATGTTTATTTGTTTTTGAGTGAGAGAGACATAGCATGACCGGGTGAGGAGCAGAGAGAGAGGGAGACACAGAATCCGAAGTAGGCCCCAGGTTCTGAGGTGTCAGCAGAGAGCCTAACACAGGGCTTTAACTCACTGACTGTGAGATCATGACCTGAGCCAAGGTCAGATGCTTAACCAACGGAGCCATCCAGGCGCCCCAACATGCCATTATTTCTTGATGTGAACAGACTTGATTGAGGTAGAACAGAGCTCAGTCTTGAGTGAACTGGTGATTGCTGTGGGATACCCAACAGGGGATGGCCCTGGGCAGCTGAGTGGACAGGTGTTGCTCAGGAGAGGTTGAGACTGAGACTCAGTAGGGAGTTATCTACCATCTTCCAAGATGGCATTTCATGCTGTGGGAGTGGTTGGAACATGCGGGTGCTGAGCACAGAGGAAGGTCGTATGCTTCGTGGTGAATGTTGTTGTCTGAGTCAATTCCATACATGACCACCCACCAGCCAAAATGACTTGGGAAAGTTACTAAATCTTCTCTGCTTTAGTTCCTACATTATGTGAAAACAAATGCAATTAAGGTTCAAGGTCCTAGCACGTAGTAGGTGCTTGATAAAAGATAGCTCTTAACTAATATCATCAAGGTCACAGAAAAAGTTGAGCCAGGGAATGGGCAGAGAGACAGGAGAAAGATTATCTATTCAATTTTGCTCTTTTTATTCTTGCTGGGGAGAAATATCCACCCTTCTCCCAAAACTGTATATTTTATCCCCAGCCTGAGGCAAGAGGAAAGCAGTGGGGAGAAACCAAGGAAGGAGGAAGAAGCAAGGGAACACTGGCTCACCAGATTATATTGCATTTTAACACAACATAAATCTCCCCGAACTTGTTTCCTGCCCATTAGCATCACATCCTGCTCTCTCTCTAAGTAGTCTGCCCAAGTCCCTAAATGTATCTGGACCATGCATAAACTTCATTTTCCCTTCCTCTTTTCTCTACTTTTCATTAAGCTCATCCACCCACATCATTTTTCCCTCGATGAAAGCCACCAGGCTCATCTGGAAAAATATTAAGCTCTCAGTTTTATCTGTCACTGGGAAACATTTTCAGATATTTGGTATGAAGGTTGCTGAAGAAAAACAAATTGTGTTCTCTCCTACCTGCTAGCATTGGCTGCTGCTATACCAAATTTAATGAAAGATTGCCATCAGGTGTCTAAATCCTTAAGTGACCCAAAGGTCAGAGGATGCCTTCTCTGCTATTGTACAACCCAGAGTGAATCACAGACTCCTACTGCCCAAGCGGGGAAGGAAATAACAGATAAAATCATGAAACTCTTTTTCCAATGTCTTGTCCAGATTTTTATGTAAAGAATTTAAATATTAAATGATTTAAAATATTCTCAATGAGAAAATGTGAAATCAAAAACTCACCTTTTCCATAACTCACTGCTACATGTTGTCACATACTCTGAAATTCCAATAGTTTCTCCAAAAATTATCAGAAATGATACCTTTAATTGTGAACTGGTTAACCAGAAATATCAGTTCTTCTCAGTGAAAGTGAAATGATATGAAATACTGAAATGCTCTCATCTTTCAGAATACTTCAGTTTCACACATGTAATCTATTCCTTTATTCAGCCACTATTTAATGAGTGCCTACTAAGTGGCAGAGACTGTGCCAGACTCCAGGCAGAAGCAGTAGAAGAAAATAGATGAGGTTCCTACCTAGTTTGCATTACTGTTAAAGTTGTGAATTTGAAGTAGATTGACAATAAACAAAGGAAAAAGAAATCTGATTACGGGGCAGAAGAGCTATGAAGAAACAGGGTGGGGTCCTAAAGGACCCTGAAGGCAGAGTGTTGGGGAAAGGGGTCAACCCCTCTAAGGAGGTGATATGGGCACTGATGTCAGAAAAGTGGGAGTCAGCCATTCATACGGTGATGGTGGGAAGGCTGGACATGTGGGAGTCTCCCAGGCAGTGAGATCTGCAAAGGCAAAGGTCCTGGCTGGGAAGGAATTTGGCTTGTTCATGGATCACAGAAGAAGGCGCTGAGGGGTGCATAGAAGGAAGTGAGTGCAAGAGCACATTTGTGAAGTTATGGGCCATAGGAGGATTATCTACAGTCTTTGGACTCAGGCATTCTTACCCACTTGTGCTCAATCTCAGCAAAAAATGGCTATGAGTCTGGTAGCTATTTTGATTTCTCTTTCTTTTGTTAGCTGTGTTCTATCATCAATCCGGTTTGCCTATGCAGTGTTTTACAAATCCCCACCGAGAGCTCCTGGCCTATTTTAAAGGCCCTAGATCTATTAAACCTGGCCCATTGAAGAAGCCCCCTCCTCCTAGGCCCTGGATTCCTGCTGCCTCCCTCTCCTCCTGCAGCCTAAAGTTTTTCCACTCCGCTGCACAGTTAGCTTGTTCACACCTCCAACCAGGCTACTCCATCTCAGACAACTTCAGATGCTCTCCGTGGCTCAGACTGCTGAACTGAAGAACACAGCTGAAGGGTCCTCACCCTCTAGCCTCAATTTATACTCCTGCTTCACTGCTGTATTGGTGTCCTAGAGCTGCTCGAATGAAGTACCACAACTAGATGGCTTACACATCAGAAATATACTGTCCCCTAGTTCTGAAGGCTAGAAGTCCAAAGTCAAGGTGCTGACAAGTTTGGCTCCTTTTGAGAGCCATGATAGATGGATCTGTTTCAGAACTCTCTCCTTGGCTAATAGTTGGCTGTCTTCTTCCTGAGTCTCTTTATATCATCTTTTATTTGTGTCTGTGTCCAAATCTCCTTATAAGGACACAAGTTACAGGTGTCCTTATAGAGCCTGCCCTAATGACTTCATTTTAACTTGATTATTCTAAGGGTGCATGGGTGGTTCAGTCCGTTGAGTGTCTGACTCTTGATTCCAACTCAGGTCATGATCTCAGGGTTGTGGGATCAAGCCCCATGTCAAGCTCCACATTGAGTGTGGAACATGCTTGAGGTTTTCTCTCTCCCTCCTTCTCTCTCTCTCTTTCTCCCTCTGTCTCTCTCTCTCTCTCTTTCTCTTTCTTTCTCTCCCGCTGCCCCTTCCCTACTCACTCACATGCATGCACACTTTCTTTCTCAGGTAAAAATAAATAACATAACTTGAGTACTCTACAATGACTCCATCTCCAAGTAAGGTCATTTTCTGAGAACTTGGAGGTTAGGATATCAACATAAACAGTTTGTAAGGGACACAGTTCAACCCAGAGCACCTCCCATACCACATCCAACACTCATCCTATGCTCTGTTCTCATTTAACACTGTGTCCCCATATCATCCCTCAATCTTTTGACACCATCAGGTGTTCCCTCATTTTTTTCCCTCTATAGATGGAATTCCCTGCTTGTCTTACTCAATTTGGCAACATCTTACAAAAAAAAAAGACAATCTCAAAAGTTATGATCTCTGTAAAATCCCTCAGCCCCGCAATTATACAGTTGGAAGAAATGGCCTCATCACTCTTGTTTTTCGTACCAATTTGTTAATAACTGGACAAGACTTATGATACATTATATTATTTAGTTTGGGGCATGCCCGTCTCCCCAGGTAGAAGGTGGCAAGCTGCTGCATGCCCTGCCCACAACAGACTCTCAAAAAATTGTTGGTGGACCATACTTACATGGCCCTGCTTCCACTCTTAGTCTGTTGGTTTTTCTTTTTAGAAACATTTTTGTTGGAGACCTCTGACAATGACAAATGGTATTATCAGAATAATGATGGAGACAATGTAATGGATCATGTTGTCAGACTCTGCAGTTTCTTTTCTACATGAAGTATTGATCAGCTATGTGATTGAAGGAAAATAAAAGTATTATCCATTGGATGAGCGGTTGGACTTGACAACTTTTAAGCTGTTTTCCACCTCTCAAGAGTGTAACAGAACTTTCAGCAGCTTCAATCCCATCCTCCCACCTCATAAAGAATCCTTTAGTACACAGATTATAAGCGTGCATTGGAATGAATAATAGTCCAAAGAGTTAGCCCATAAGTAAAGGTGTCCCATGGTCAGATGAGTTTGTCTGAAGCTAACTTTCAAATCTCACTCTTGAAAGTGACAATGATGTCAACACATTACAGATTCTGGGAGGTCCCTGGGGGGCTCAGTCAGTTAAGCATCTGATTCTTGGTTTCAGCTCAGGTCATGATCTCATGGTTCTTGAGTTGGAGTCCACACCTGGCTCCACACTGAGCATGGAGGCCGTTTGAGATTCTCACTCTCTTTCTCTCTCTCTCTGTCTCTCTCTCTCTCTCTGCCTCTCTCCTTCTGCCCCTCCCCTGCTCATACCCTTTCTCTTTTAAAATAACTAAACATTAAAAAAAGATTCTGAAAAATCATGCAGCAAAGACTTTTTAAATTTGTTCCAACATTTCTCCTATGCATTTGATTACAGAAACTTATATACATACAAAAATATATATACACATACCTATAATGCATAAATTTATAAAATATTTATTTGCACATAGAAGTATATACACATATTTTATGAAATCTATGTATATAAATGCCTATATAAATGCAGATAAATATATAGACAACAACAGTGCAAATGCATTTCATCTTAAGAAACTCATGTTATGGGACACCTGGGTGCTTCAGTTAGTTGAATGTCTAACTCTTGGTGTCAGCTCAGGTCATGATCTCATGGTTTTGTGGGTTTAAGCCCCACACTGGGCTCTGTGCTGGCAGCACGGCGCCTGCTTGGGATTCTCTCTCTCCCCCTCTCTCTGCCCCTCTCCTGCTTGAGCTGTCTTGGTCTCCCTCTAAACAAATAAATAAACTTTAAAAAAGTGGTGGGGGGTACCTGGGTGGTTTGGTCAGTTAAGCATCTGACTTCAGCTCTGAACTGTCATGACCTCACAGTTCATGAATTTGAGCCCCAAGTCAGACTCTGTGCTGACAGTTCAGAGCCTGGAGGCTGCTTCAGATTCTGTGTCTCCCCTCTCTCTCTGCCTCTCCCCTGCTTGCACGCTCTATGTCAAAAATAAATAAACATTAAAAGAAAAACAAACAAACTAATGTTCTGTGGAAACTGTGTTAGGAAAAACAGGTCCAGTAACATTCACTGGACCTAGTAACAAAGGAGTATGTCTTATTAGAAAAGGGCATTTACATTTCTTATATTTTTTAATATTATATACATATATTTTTCTCTTATCTACACACATGGATTAGAGAGAGCAATATAAAACTCATTTCTCCACCTAATTCCTCCCTAAAGACATAACAGCAGCAAGTCCTGAACTTCTGAAGACATGGTAAAACTAGTGATTATCATTTCAAGGTAAAATTGTTAGCACTTTAGGTAACAGATTCTCGAAATATTTGCTCAACAGACGTCTGTGATTTTGGAAGAGCTCTACATTAGGTCTCTGACTCATGAGGATTTTGCAAATGATGATTGTGATGATCGGTTTTATGTGTCAATTTGGCTGATGCTTGCCTGAGGTTATTCAATCCAACACTAATCTAGGTGTTGCTCTGAAAATATTATGTAAATGGGATGAAAGTCCATAATCAGTTGACTTTGAGTAAGAGAATTTGTTTTAGATAATTTGGGTGGACCTGATTCAGTCCATTGAGAGGCCTGCATTGCCCCTGGGACCTCCCTGATGAAAGTGGAAGTTCCAGCAGTGCCCAACAGTCTCAAAGTGATTTCCCGAGTTCCAGAGACCCATCCTGATGACCTCCTTACAGATTTTGATCTTGCCTAAACAGTCCCCACAATCATATAAGCCCATTCCTTGCAATAGATCTCTTAATATGTATCTCTTGCTAGTTCTGCTTCTCTAATTGAGCACTGATTGATACCAAGGTGATGTGTTTTCTACAGCCACACACAATCTCTTTAGCTTTTTTGATCAGAAGCATTGTAAAGGTAGGAAACAGATCCCTTTCATCTCCATGGCCAGAGTATCTGTTGGACTTGGTAGAGTTGAGCTCAGTAAAAGTGAACTGAATGAAATCGATATAGGCCTAATGCATGAGAATGGCATATTTAAATAGACTTCTTTGTGCTTCTGTGTGGTTTTATAATAACCCACTGAAGTCATATATTTTGTGGTTTTGCTGATGAAGGGAAAGAATTCCATTTTTCTCCATTCTTCTTTAGAATGAAAGAAATATATAAAAGCACTATAAACACAAGCCTTAGCTAATTATTAAGGAAATTACATAGAGGAAGCATGGGAAACAAAATGGTTTCAAGGGTAATAACACAATGGCATTTTTATATAACTATAGAATTTTGTAACAAAAACTTTTCTGCCAATTTTTTTGGATACAATCACTTAATTCTACAAATAAAAATACTGGAGGTATTTTAAAAATCATTTTGTTACATTCTAAATTGCGGTACATCATAAGGAAAAACCCAGGGTTTCAGTGGAGCTGTACTGGTAAGGAAAAAATAAACTAGCATAATTTTCATTGAGTGTATATATGATAGATGTTTGTATTCCCAACAAACATGTTCCTTCTTTAACAACAGGTCAATCGATTATGATGAAGTGAAATAGGATTATGAATGTACAGAGGTGTGAATGTATGGGAGTGGAGAGAGGGGAAGACAAATGTCACTTGTTCAAGAGTAGAGAAATGAGGAAAATAACTTATAGTAGAGTTCTACTCTATGCCAACCTATGATACAGGGAAATAATGAAGTAGGTTATACATCTTATATTATTTAATCTTTACAGTTTTGTAAGATACATTTTATTATTGATATTTTACAGAGGAGGTTCAGATAGATTGAATAATTGAGTCAATAACTAGTTAGTCAAAGGGGCAAAATTTGAGTTCAGGTCTGACTCTGAAGTTGATGCCATTTTTTCACTACTTAAGTATTCCCCTTGCCTTTTTCTCACATTTTATAGTATGTAAACTTTTTAACATATGTTTGGATTTGGGTCATAAATAAGTAACATCTATTTCTCACATCTATCTTTCAAGAATGGAGTAGAAAAGTTAGATAGATGGAGGACATGTATCTCATTTATTGTAGGTAAACGTGGAAGGAAGAAGCTGGCTTCAACGTGCAGCCACATTAAAACTTCCCAAAACTGGGGCACCTGGGTAGCTTAGTCAGTTGAATGCCAACTTCAGCTCAGGTCATGATCACACCGTTTGTGAGTTCAAGCCCCATGTCCGGCTCTGTGTTGACAGCTCAGAGACTGGAGCCTGTTTTGGATCCTGTGTCTCCCTCTCTCTCTGCCCCTTCCCCATTCATGCACCGTTTCCCTCTCTCAAAAATAAAATAAACATTAAAAAATGTTTTTAAAAAAGGTTAAAACAAAACAACTTCCCAATACTACCCCAAATTTAGACCTTGGAAAAACCCACCTGGGGGAAAATGTAGGCATTCAGATCAGACATCATTACTCAGAAACTTTGAACTATATGCCTTTTTCCAACTTGAGCCCTTCCTTTGGAAACCAGGCTTATACCCTGATCCATATGTGCTAACTCTGTGGAAGATCAAAACAGAAAACACCCATGCTATAGGCAGACTAATCCAAAAGGAAAAACTGGAAATGGATAATTCTGCTGTCCTAAATTACCACAAACTAGTTGGCCTAAAACAACAGAGATTTATTTCTCATAGTTCTGGAGGATAGGAGTCTAAAAATCAAGGTGTTGGCAATGCTCCCTCTAAAACATTTCTTCCTTGGTTCTAGCTTCTGGTGTTTGCGGGCAATCCTTTAATTCTTTGATTATAGATGCCCCATTATATGCTCTGTCTCCATCATCACATTGTTATCTTCTCCCCTTTCTCTTTGTGTGACTGTATCTTCACATGCTGTTCTCTTTTCTGTCATCCTTTCCTCTTCTTTCTATAAGGTCACCAATCATATAAGATTAAGTGTCCACCCTGTTGCAGTATGACCTCTTTTTAATTTAACTAATTACTTCTGAAACAGCTCTATTTCTGAGTAAGATGTCATTCTGAAGTACTGAATTAGAACTTCAGCATATAGTTTGGGGGGACACAACTCATCCCATAGCAAAAAGTCATCATGAAAATACATAAATATATAAAACAACAATGTCCATGACCTAAAAGAGCTCCAGGTTTAAACAACTAAATCTTTATACTCCTAGAGAAACATTAAAGTCCAAGGATTAAATCTCTTTTCCTTTTAGTGTCCAATGATATTACAATCCAAAAATTCTGAAATTAAGTTCTGATATGTATCTCATTCTGCCTCATTTCATCCATATACATCTCTCTCTGATGCATTCCTCCAGGAGCTGCACTCCCTGGAAAGGAGGTGATTCCTTCAGGAATTAATTCAATACAAAGAATTCGTTCAATACAGTCTCCTTTATGCCCTTTCCTCTCAAAAGTCTGAAGAGTCGATAGGACACACAAGATCATCACAGCAATACCCCCACATTCACACAATTCAGAGAACAAGCCAGTGCCCAACCTCAAGAGCAAAGTTACACAGATTCCCCAAACCAGCAGTGGATACAATCCAAGGGAAGTGGAAGAAATAGCATTGAGACAGTAAAACGTATTTCCAGATTATATGCTTTCTGTCACACCTACCATCACGATTGTGGAATCTGGAGTGATATTACAAATGGAGGTCCTCATACCATTGTCGAAACATTCAGATGTTATAAATCAAATTAACAAGCTGAAAGAAAGTATATTCTTATCTTTCTATCTAGACAAAAATAATAACCTGGAGGTCAAGTTAGAAGTTTGAATTCTCAAACTCTTTTATGTTTTTTTTCCTAATCACACTTTAAAAAAATTTTTAATGTTTATTTTTGAGAGGTGGGATACAGAGAGAGAGGGAGACACAGAATCCAAGCAGGTTCCAGGCTCTGAGCTGTCAGCACAGAGCTCGAAGCAGGGCTCAAACTCATGATCTGTGAGATCATGATCTGAGCAGAAGTCAGACGCTTAATCAACTGAGCCACCCAGGTGCCCCTCTAATGACACTTTTAAGAGCAGTGAGACCCGAGGGAGCCTCCTCTATTCGGGGACCATAGAACTCTTCTCAGCCATTCCCACTTTTTTTTTTTTTCATTTTTTTTTGTGCTACCTCAGTTTTCTTTCTTCCTTTCTTTCTTTCTTTCTTTCTTTCTTTCTTTCTTTCTTTCTTTCTTTCTTTCTTTCTTCTTCTTTCTCCTTCCTTCCTTCCTTCCTTCCCTTCTTCCTTCCTTCCTTCCTTCCTTCCTTCCTTCCTTCCTTCCTTTCCTTCTTTCTTCCTTCCTTCCTTCCTTTCCTTCCTTCTTTCTTTCTTTCTTTTTCTTTCTTTCTTTCTTTCTTTCTTTCTTTCTTTCTTTCTTTCTTTCTTTCTTTCTTTCTTTCTGCTGTTTCCAGACATAAACTCATTTCCTGAGTTTAATGTTAGGTAATGTATGTTTACCTAATACATCCTGAATTCTGTTTATCTGCTCTCCCATGCCTTTGTCCTCTTCCCCTGTTCATCTGATTTCTAAGAGAAGTGATTCTAGATACAAGCCATCTCTTACAAGTTTGTGGACTTTGGGTTTGTGATGATCTCATACAACTTCTTTTCTTGCTTTGTTCATAGAAATTTTTTCAATGGATCAAGAACACCATTAATCTCTATTTATTAAGTAAACACACCAGTTTTCCATGATTGGAGCTAGCATCCAATCGTGTGTTCAGGGAATCTGAAATAAGATACAATTGTCAGAACTTTCCATAATTGACAAGTCTAGAACTAAAGTACAACAGTGGAATAGGGGAAGGGAAAATTAATGACTCTAGGATTCTGTGAATAAGCCACATGGAACCAAGAAGGTGGTCCTTCCAGAGTTTTACCATTGACCATCTCCATAGGCAGTTCATGGAAAAGAGAAAAGAGAGGCAAAGAGGAAAGAAACACAATGGGCCTGCAAATCTGCGGCTTTTCTATAACCAGCAGAAACAGCTTAAAGGCTTGAATCTAAAGCATAGTTCTTTGTGTTCCAGTAGAACTTACTTGGCCTTTGCATTTTGAAGTTCTTATCTGAGGTTCTAGGTGAGAACACAACAAAGAAACAACAATAAAGCTGATTTTACAAATACTGCAAGGTAAAAAGTCAGCATAAGGTAGATATGCTCATTCCGAAGTGAGCTTTAACTAGAAATAAAAATAGTCCTTTCCTTGGAATCTAATCACTGTCTCAGTTGAGCCTGGAAAGTCAAAGTCAGCTTTAGAAAGCCATTCACTCAATCCCAAACTGATTAGGCTCAGCACAGCCCAGGTGAGTTTCAATGACAAAAGTATCAGCAAAGCTACTGATGGGTAGCAGAATATGCCACCCCAAAATATTCCACTTTGACATATCGATTATTTTGAATTAAAGTCACTTGAGAGACACACAGTGCAAGAAGGACACTCAGACTCTCCTTTGTTCCCCTGAAAGCAGGAGATAACTCTCTCATGAGAAGGACATCCCCCTTATACGAAGAGTAAGAGAAACATCCATATCATCAGAAATTGGGAATTTAGGACTGAGCAGGCTGTATAAACAACCCTTGCTACTTCTTCACTAATTTACTAGCCCAAGTCCAGACTTCTTTGCATTGTCAACTCTTTACAAACTTATTATTTCTTTGTCTAAAAAGTATAAAAGCTACCTTTGGTCACTTCTGTAAGGCTCATATTTTTAATGAGGCTCCCACATGTCCAAAATTAAATTTGTTTTTCTGTTGTTACTCTGTTTTATGTTAATTTATCATTGGACTAACCAAAGAACCTATAAGGGAAAAAAGGAAAAGTTTTCTTTCCGAATACTACACAACTTAAAAACGTTCCTTTATGTTCTTCCTGCTTCCTTACCATCACCAAGATGGATGAATTATTTCCAAAGGAATTAAGGTAAGTTGAAGGAAGCGTAAACATTGTTCAATATTGTCTCTATTTTACCAGTGAGAAAACCACATGCATTTGTATCATATGCCAAACACACACTGATTATACCGAGGATGAGCAAAGATCTGCACTGTTACTTTGAGCTAAATAAAAACAAATGAAGTCTTTTTCCGCCCTCAAGGATTATATTATTTTGTAGGAGGGAGAAAATAGTTTTATATGTTGGCCTGTTGGATTCTGTTTGATTCTGATAATCCATGAATCTATAAATTAGTGATTTTTATGAACCAAGACAATTAAAAGTAGGTTACATTGGAAAGTTCTATGCAAATAGGAGAAAACATTCAGCTGAGGGAATGGAAAAGATTTCAGAGAGGAAGTGACATTTGAAATAGGACAGGGTGGGTTGAAGTTTACATACTGACTCATATAACTATTTTTCTATGACTCAACTCAATTTGCTCATGAGCCCTGATTCCTACCGTTAGTGGGCCAACAGACTCAATCACACTATTTCAAGGTTGTTCTATCATTTTTTTTAAATTGAAACTTAATTTCTGTTAGTTTAATTCTCTTTTGCTTTAAACAAATTCCCAGGGTGTTTCCTTTTGCTGTTTATTGTTTTAATTTGCCTTCAGAAACTGCCTATCCTTTCATTTCTTCCTCTCCCTAGACGTCATCTAAAATCCCAGAGGGGGCTCCCATCATGGTGTTATTAGAAGAAGCAGTTGTCAGGTCTGTGTTTCCCCACAGGCCTCACTGGTCTTCACTGTGGTCTAACTGCTCCACTAGGGCACAGGGTGTCCTGAACCAGAATCCACTGAGATATACCTGGGGTCACCTGAGCCCTTTGGGGATGGCACTAACGTGCACCGCTGTGGCCCATGGTATCTTCTATGACCCACATGCACGGACTGCCCGTCCCTATAACCGTCCCCAAACCCCTCCTGCTCAATCAGTTTTCTCAAATTTTCCACAACCCTGGGAATTCTAAACTGCTGTCACTAGACTTTACTGAAATTTGGGAGACCCTATGAGGCTACCTCAAGTCCTACTCCTTCAGCATTTTCATGAGCCACAACTGTGGTACTGCCCCCCAGAAGGAAAGCCAACAGTTTCTGAATTCATGTCTGCAATTCTTTATCTTTTTTCCCCTTCCCTCCCTGCTTCTGCTTCACTTTCTCACCATCTTCCTGCATCTTGTTCTCTTCCCTCCTCCTTTCTTCTCTCCCTCTCTCTTTCTCTCTCTGCTTGAGAGAGAATCCGGAGGACCTTGTTTTCCATCCTGGACAACAAAAGCCTCTCTCAGTGATGGTCTGCCTTCTCTACAAGCTACAGCTCTGATGACCTCTGACAGACAGGTTTGCCTCTGCACATGTAAAGCTCATCTTTGGAAACAGCCAGCCTCCTGGAAACATTGGTCTTCACTCGTAGCAGGAAGGACCAGGAAAACAAAGCAAGCTATCAAAGTTGTGTGGCTGTTTGGGGCTGTGCACAGTCCCTGTGGATGACTGGCTGACCAGGCTCGGTTAAGACAGGGATTAGTTACAAAAGACTTTTTCATTCCAGTTAAGCTCATCTCAAAGTGGCCAAAACTGCTATATGTTGACATTTTTTAACACTGTTTACCTTACCAAAAAATGTCACTTTTATCATGCTCCTTAAACATTACTTGAGCCCAGCACTTTAAAATGCAAAGGGTAAAACATTCCACTGGGGCCACAGACCACCAGCATTTGAAGTTTGAGCTTTCCATTGCTAGTTGTAGCTTTAAAGCAGTATTGTTAGATTTGCTGTCTAAACTTCTGGGACTTATCATCTCTTTTAACTACCTGTAAAGAGGTACAATGAGAGGACTTTGGAGGAGCTACCTGCTCTTTCCATGTCACGGATCCACTCCCCCACCCTGGTTCCCAATCACCACATGACTTTAAGTTGGCTCTGACTAGTCTTTCAAAATGTATCAAGCCACACTATTAAAAGACTTACTCTGGGCAGAAAGAATGAGAGCAGTAATAAATATACAGTATGAGGGATGGAGGGAAGGATAGCAAGTACTAGAATTTGATTTAAGTTTTGGTTTGGACCATACTGTGAAGAGACATGATTGTAGAGTTTATTCAAAAGACAAGGAGGAACCATTAAAACGTTTAAGTTTGTGAGTAATGTAACTGAACCAAGTCTAGAAAAAACTTAATGGTCTGAAACAGTCCTCTGTAGGAGCTTAGAATAGATGTGACTTTGGGGGAAAAATCATAATTTACAGACACAATATATGGACACAGGGGGCACTGCGTCCTAGAAAAATGTCTCTTTCTCAAAACCAGAACCAATAACTTTTACCCAAAAGACCATAGAACTCTCTCTAGTAAAAATGGTTATTTATACCATTAGGTATAGACATACTCTTGAGGAGTACAAAACACATCATAGAAGTGTTGTAAAAGAGCATTAAATATAGGTCATTCACAACCCCCCCTGGCTGATCACACCAAATGCATTCAAATTATGCTCCAATGACTTATACTGTTCCAGCCTGGCGTGACTTCCTAGTGGCAGCGGCTGAGATGTGCTTTAAAAATAGGTTTTCTTTAATTGGATTCAAAATCAATTAAAATCCCATTAGAAACATAATTGTAGTGATACAAATCATAAAATGGTATCTTTTAAAATAAACTAAAAAGGGGGGGTATGCCTGCATAATTAATACTCAGTACCACATAGACTACATCATACTTTTCACTCACCACCTGCCCTGGTGAGGGTAGATGCTTCAATTACTAGAGAAGGAACAACCGGAAGAGAATGTCAAAAGCAGGTGTAGACACCAATAAAACATGCAGATCCCTGTTAGTTCTCTTCTGAGACAGCAAAGAGCTCTATAGATATCCCAGTATGGTTTAGGAAATATTCTACATCTTTCCTAAAAATAATTCACCTATGAGGGCATACCAAGTAATACGCCCTTCCACTTACTTTAACCCATTATTCAAAGCCCAACTCAAATTTGATTCTTTTGACAAAGAGAACCCTGATTTCCTCAGCTGAATGCACTGAATGACTCTACAGAACAATTCTGATAGAGTCCTTTGGCTTATATCCCTTCAAAATTGCTTTAAGTATAGACTCTGTCCTTGTTCTCAAAGTGTGGTCCTTAAACTCATAGCAATCACCTGGGAGCTTATGGCAACAGTAGAAATCGCCAGGCCCCACCCAGACTGACTAAATCAGAATCTACAGTGTGACATGATGCTCGGGTGGTTTGTCTAGACATTCATATGAGAAGTGGTGCACTTTGTCTTGTTCTTAGGAGAGTGCCTTGAAAAGAACCAATTCTCGATACATATTTTTAAATAAATGGCTTTTAAAATTCTGAGGTATTAACAAAATTACATTAAAAAGATGAGCGCATATTTTTATATTGGGGGCCCCTTTGCTTCAGAGTGGTAAGAATTAAATGAGACAATTACATATAAAGTGCTTATCCAAGGCAATTACATGTAAAGCACTTAGAGTGGCTATCATCTAGTCGGCTTATTAAATGTTAGTTAATACCGTCATTATCAAGATTGTTATGCCACTGGTCTCTTTAACCATGTAGCCATGATTTCCTTGTTTTGGCTAATATATTTCCAGCACAATTTGGTTGAATTTTGCGTGTCATTGTAGAGCAGGAAAATGACACAATACTGCCCAGCCATTTAAAAAAAACAGTAAGTGGGGCGCCTGGGTGGCTTAGTCAGTTAAGCGTCCGACTTTCGCTTAGGTCATGATCTCGCGGTTCGTGGGTTCGAGCCCCGCGTCGGGCTCTGTGCTGACTGCCAGCTCAGAGCCTGGAGCCTGTTTCAGTCTGTGACTCCCTCTCTCTCTGACCCTCCCCTGCTCACGCTGTCTCTCTCTCTCCTAGAAATAAATAAAACATTAAAAAAAAAAAAACAGTAAGAAAGGCAATGGAAAATGTGAGCTTTTTCTCTTGGAGCAGAATGACTGCGAGCCTTAATGTAGGGAATATAATTACTACAGTCATTGTATACAACACTTCTCAAGTAGCCACTGGGTATCTGAGAAAATTCAGAGCCCACAGGAGAAATATGTCCTATTCATCACCATGCTGTGAGGATGAAATTTGGGGAGGGGAATCTTCTTTTAACCAAAGTAAATTCCAATTTTCAGCGACTTCCTCATCAACCCTGCTTTTAAAAATATCTTTAAAAAGGGCGCCTGGGTGGCGTAGTCGGTTAAGCGTCCGACTTTCGCTTGGGTCATGATCTCGCGGTTCGTGGGTTCGAGCCCCGCGTCGGGCTCTGTGCTGACTGCCAGCTCAGAGCCTGGAGCCTGTTTCAGTCTGTGACTCCCTCTCTCTCTGACCCTCCCCTGCTCACGCTGTCTCTCTCTCTCTCTCCTAGAAATAAATAAAAAATATTAAAAAAATTTTTTTTAAAGAAGATACTTTTTAAAAAGTCCTTTGTGTTGAACGTAGTAGACATTCCAAGTTTTTGAATTGATCATTGAATAGGGGGCTATATAAAAACGAAGTACATAGTTTAATTGTCCTTTTATCAGATAGGGGGTGGGGGCACATGATAAGATTCCCTTCAGCAGCCTATTGACTCTTTCAACCTTGCCTCTTGAAACCTTTCTGAACACAGGAGCTGATACTGCAGGTTTTATATTTATAATGATTAATTAATTCTGCACTAAGCAATGTTCTTGACTGCAAGAACAAAATCCACTTTAGAAAGCCTAAATGACAGCTTGCCTAAAATAATTAACACCCATACTGATAGAATTGAAATGTTCTTATTCTATGCAGGCAGATTTCGGCAATTTAATTACTAGTATTTCTAATTGTTCTCGAATTATAATAAAAATAAGGAGAATTTGATAAAGCAGTAAAAAATCACAAGCAAGAAATCTAAAATGAGGAAATAAGATTTATATGTAGATACACCTAAAACTATTAAATACAACGTAGGCACAAACATGCATTTTTTTGGTCGCTGAACTGTGAACATAAAAATGGAGCTGATTTCCGTCTGGGTTTGGGGCACATGCTCTTTGAACCCCTTTGTGGTTCTCTGGAACTATTAAACACTCCCGTGAAGAATTATATAATTGTAGTTCCTGATTGTTGAACTTTAGCACTTTCTTGAAGCTCTTTGGCCCTTACTGTCAATTTTACCTATTATCCTGTTCATTGTGGGGCTTAAAAATTTACAAATTTAAGAGTTCTGACATGTGGTTCATGTGACATTGGTAAATAAAAGAGGCAGAAGCATGTGATATTGTCTCTTGCTTTTTCCCCTGAATTTCAGAGTCGAGTTCATAAAATTACCTTACAAGTGGAAGCTCTCAAGCAAAGCAAACTCAGCATTGTGCCTGTCAGATTACGTGTCTATAAAGTGACAGCTTTGCTGATAAAAGACTTTGATGACATCCTCCTAGTCCCCATTCTTCCATCTCCCTCTTTTGTATTCCCTAAATATCTGGTAAATGAATTCTAAATATTTTCTTCTGTCCCACATGGAATCCTAACCACCTTTTTAAAAATTTGCTTATAAAACCATAAAAGCTTCTGAGTTCCTACTTTGAGTGAACAAATCACTTTTTTTTTTCCTTAAGGGCAAAAACAGAAGTTTTTAGGTTTCAGCCTTTTCCAAAGGCTAACCAGAAGTTAGCCTGGTCTTTGTGGATTTAGCAGTTGTAGTCCAAAATTTCATTCACAGGATTAATTCATAAAATCCTCAATCACATTTTTCCTTTTTCCATATACTGTGGCATCTTTGCTATAACTGCCCACCTCCAGGCCTTCCATAGCTTGGAGAGTCATCTAAATTGAGAGAGCAATGCCCTAAAGTTATACTATCCAATGTGGTAGGCACCACCACTTGTGGATTTCAAGCACCTGAAATGTGGCTAGTCCTGATTGAGATGTTTTGCATGCATAAAATGCATATGAGATTTCCAAGACTAAACACTAGGAGGAAAAAAGAATGTAAAATACCTCATTAGTCTTTGTTTTTAAGTTTATTTATTTTTTTTGAGAGAGACAGAGAGAGTACAAGCAGGAGAGAGAGAGAATCAGTACAGTGGGACCCCATGAACCTGAGTCAAAATCAAGAGTCCAATGCTTAACCGACTAAGCCACCCAGACGCCCCCCTCATTAATCATTTTCATATTGATTACACCTTTAAGTAAAAGTATTTGGGGTATATTGGGTTCAATAAAATATATTAAAATCTCACTATTAATCTCACTATTTCATTTTGCCTTTTTTTAACGTGGCTACTGGGGAATTTTAGATCACATACCTGTCTCATATTCGTGCCTGGCATTACATTCCCATTGGGCAGTAGCATTTTGCACACAGCTACATACATAACAGTTTAGAAAATGCTCATCTGTATGTTTTTAGTGTGGAAAAAACCTGGGCTTTAGAATCTGAATTCTGGGGGCGCCTGGGTGACTCAGTCAGTTAAGCGTCTGACTTTCACTCAGATCATGAGTTCATGGTTTCTGGGTTTGAGCCCTGAGTTGGGCTCTGTGCTGACAGCTAGCTCAGAGCCTGGAGCCTGTCTTCGGATTCTGTGACTCCCTCTCTCTGACCCTCCTCTGCTCACGCTGTCTCTATCTCTCTCTCAAAAATAAATAAAACATTAAAAAATTAAAAAAAAAGAATCTGAGAATTCTGGGTCTAGATCCTGTGTGTGTGTGTGTGTGTGTGTGTGTGTGTGTGTGTGTGTGTGTGTGTGTGTTTTAAGAACTGGAGGGTATTATGTTAAGTGAAATAAGTCAGTCAGAGAAAGATAGATATCATATGTTTTCACTCATATGTGGAACTTGAGAAATGTAACAGAAGACCATGGGGGAAGGGAAGGAGGAAGAATAGTTACAGAGAGGAAAAGAGGCAAACCAAAAAAGACTCTTAAATACAGAGAACAAACTAAGGGTTGATGGGCAGGGGCAGGGAGGAGGGGGAAATGGGTGATGGGCATTGAGGAGGGCACTTGTTGGGATGAGCAATGAGTGTTGTATGTAAGTGATGAATCATGGGAACCTACCTTTAAAACTGTATGTTAGCCAAATTGACAATAGATTATATTTAAACAAACAAACAAACAAATGCAGAATACTTACCTCTCAGAGTCACAGCTATACTCTAGCTACATAGAGTCATGTCTGAATATGTACCCCTTCCCAGCTACATAGCTGAGGGCCAGATAATCGATGAGCCTCAGGGTTTTCTTTACCCATGACGTGAAAGGGATGATTCAGGTTGGTGACCATCCCCCTCCCTCCCCTACCACCACCATTAAAGGTCATGGTGGTGACAGAATGGTGCTCAACCAGTAGAGGCCATTAAAATATATTCTCAGATGTTAATCACACTCCTTTTGCTTTCTACCACTTACTGCTTACCAGGTGCCAGGTATTGTTCTAAAGAATTCGAGATACATTTTACCAGTTAATTTCCACCACCGTCACCACCACCACAATAATAATAATTACAATAATAATAATGATAATAGCTAAATCAGAGATTTGATCAAGCCCTGAGCCAAATGCCTTACCTGTGTTATCTTACAACATCATGATGAAGTATACACTCTAGAAATAAATCGGGATGTCAGGCATCATTAGTTTCATTTTGTGGATGAGGAAATTGAGGCTCAGAGAGGCTAGCTAACTACTCAAAGTCACATAATTAGTAGGAGACTGAGCTTAGAGTCAACCCATTGGTTCCAAAGCTGTTCCCTTAGTCATTACATCAGAGTCTATCTGCACCTCTTTCCCTTCATGGCTTCATCCCTTCCCATCTTCCCTTTCCTGTCTTTTCCTTCCTCTTTCCCTCCTATCCTTCATTCCATTTTGTCTCCTTCTTTTTTTTTCTCACTTCTCTCCAACTACTTGCAACATGTCAGATTGTGTACTTGAATATGAGTTTTCCCTCTCCTAGCAATGTCTAGCTTACTGCATTAAAGAGCCATATTTTTAAACTTTTTAAAAAGCATCTCTACCCATACTTTCCCTGCCTGTGATGTAGTATTTGTACTTCCAGCTGTGAATTAAGGTCTGCTGTGTTCCCTCTTGTGGTTACTGCTCCTTTAATATATTAATCAGTGGAGCAGCGCCGCCACAGAGGTTCTTCCTGGGAATTGTGGAATGTGAGGACTGTCAGACATTTAGGCCAAATAACTAGAATAGCACTGCTGCTGGATTCCAAGCTGACAAGAATATGCATGAAATCCCATTACAAATCATGGGATTTGGTACTAACCATCACCTTGGACATCACCCAGTTCATCTCTCCACATTTGACACATAAAGAAATTCTATCTCAGAGAGAGTTTCACTTGATTTTGATTTTCACATAGCTATTTAGTCATGAAGGACTTGATTCAACCCACTGTTATTTATACTACAGTAGTCTAACTCCAAAGTTATTTATCTTTAATAAAACTCTGCTCTCAAACACGAAGCTCCATTTGGAAAAGAAAATTCAAAGAAAGAATAGCAATATGAAAATGTGTGTGTTTGAAACCCACTACTACTTTCTTTATCTGTTTATCTATGTCTTGACCCTGTTTTAAACTGTACTCATGTCCCCATAATCATGGCTTGGGGTTTCAGTGTAGCAGAAAGGAACCTGCCTTTCTCCAATGCTTGACCTTCCAACATCCAATGCAAGATCAAATGCTTAGTGTCAGAGCTGCAAATCCAGCCTGTCTAATGTTGTACAACATTGGAAATGACAAAGATACCAAGTCTTTGGTTAGTTTTGGTTCCCCACCACCAACCCGTCCTTCCCCAGAGCTAAGCCTGCAGAACAGGTTAAATCAATTTTACTTAGAGACCAGAACTTTGCTATTTTCAAAATCGATCTGGGAAAGCATGCAAAGCTGGATGAAACCTTGGAACGTTTCCCAACCCAAATTCACTAATCATTTCTTTGCGTACCTCTAATAAAGTTTTTCAAACGTCAAAGCACTCCTTCGTGTTTAAAGCAGTGAAAATTGTGCAACACCGGGGAAGGGTAACTATTAGAAAATGCCTTCACAAGTGGTTTTTTTTAATTTGAGAGAACATTTACAAACTTCTCCTGTGGCAGCTTACTCCCATCATATTTCATACAACCCTCCCCCACCCATGCCATTACTCATCACATTCTGGAATCAATTATTGCTATTATGTCTACTAAAGAAGGTGGTAGAAATGATCGTTTATTGTTCTACGTCTTTAGTATGCCACTGAGAAATGAACTACAAATTTATTAACCTTGAATAGACTATAATAAATTTGACAGAAATAATGTTAATTTGTAGCAACCACAGCACACATTGACATCCCTCTAATCTCTGAGGCTGGTTACCCGTTCTCCTGATCCATGTCTCCAGCAGGAGAATCTAAATCTTTCCCATTCCATAGCATCATTTGCTCCTAAGAGAGCTAGATATATTTTCTGGTTGTGCTTTCTGGTGAGTGAGCAGAATGAAATCACCAGCGTCGGTTTCTTCAAAGAACATCAATAGAGCATCCATCTACACCTGGAAGGGCTCTGGGCATCGTATAAAACCAGGTAAGCAGATACAGTCCTGCCCTCTAGGACCTTAAATAGACACCCGTGCTGTGGATGCACATAGGCTTCAAGCATACACTTCTGCCCCATGAGGTGGACCCTCAGTCAGTTACAGAACTTACAAATACTGGGTTTTTACAACACTTATTTCTATAGTCTCCATTCACGTCGCACATCCTATAGAAAGGCATTGCATACCTTCCTAAGAGAATATGTTTTTAAAACTTGTGTTGACTACAATTTGGCTTCAAGACTGAGCCATAAATTGAACTTGAATTATAACTTGGTGCCTGTCCATAGCTCCTACCTCTCCCATCAATCAAACTGTGATTCCAGGATGCAGATTTCTGAGGGACGTGGGGAAGATGTCCTAGGGAATAAATACTGTACAATAACAGGCATATCCTTTTTATAATAGAGAGTTTAATGAAAAGGAAATAGATCCCTATGTCTCCTATAACCCCAAACCTAACAAACTGAGTTTGAATGTGTCCCCTTTGAGAGAGTAATCCCTCTTTGATGCCTGTTGGCCTCACCTGTATGTTAAAGGGATGCTAATCTCCCTCCTCTTAATTCTCTCTCAGTTATTTCTAAAGGTCTCTGGGATGTGTAACATACCCTTACAAAGATCAGACATGTTTCACTCCAGCCCATGGATTGAAATCTTGTTCTTCTAGAAGCTCCCCCACGCTTGCTGCCTCTAGGGTCCTCAGTGGGATCAAACATGTTAACTTGGGAGTCAGAGGCAGGCTGTCCATCCTTTTTACATTGTGAGCGGAGGGGCTGAGAGGTGCCTAAACAGTGCTGTGACCCTCTCGGGCCTCACAAAGTGTAGATGCCGCACCACGTTTCACACAGAAATGAAGAAAAGCTCCACTCCCCTGGGCTGTCCACAAAACAGACTCTGAAATAGTGCTGCTTGGACCCCAGGCCTCCCAGAATCCTCTCACAAATCAACAAAAAACTGTCCATGAAGCTGATCCCACAGGCACTGGGGTTTTTCCCTGATGCACTTCACCCCCTCCCTGCCTCCTCTCATGCAAAATCAGATTACGAAAATGTCTGGCTCCTGAACCACCATACGCTCTCTAAGTGCTTAATTTGAGCTGGGCAAAGTTCTAAGCGCCTAGTGGGTTTGAATCCTGACTCTTGCCACATCTGTGTGATTTCAGGCAGGTTTCTAAACTTCTCTATGCTTCGGTTTCTTCAGCTGTGAAATAGGAATAATCCTAGTAATGACAATAGTCTCTATGTCAAAGGGTTGCTGTGAGGACTAAAGAGCTCAGGCAGAAAGCCCTCAATGGAACGCCTGGCACATAAAAGGTACAATATCATTTCTGCTTGTTAATTCTCATGATAGTACTTCTAGGACTAATATTATTGTCAATTGCGGATGAGGAAACCAAGGCACAGAGAAATCACGTAACTTGGCGAAGACAGCCCAATTAGGAGGCGATAAATCTGGGAGTCAAAGTCAGAGACCCCAGAATCATAGCTCAAGCTTTTTAGCATCGTTCTCTTGCCGTGTGTATCAAAACTCAAATCTGCAGATGACCTGTCAAGAGTCTTATATAATTCCCATTTGAGGGGCGCCTGGGTGGCTCAGTCGGTTAAGTGTCCCACTCTTGATTTCAGCTCAGGTAATAATTTCATGGTTCATGAGATCAAGCCCCGTGTGGGGATATGCATTGACAGCATGTAGCTTGCTTGGATTCTCTCTCTCCTTCTTTCTCTCTTCCCCCTTCTCTCTCTCTCTCAAAATAAATAAATATTTAAAGAAAAAACAGTAATTCCTATTTAAGCCTCCTACTTGATTATCTCCAATTTTCTTGGAGTGGAAACAACAAGGAATAGTAAGAAAAGACCCCTGAGCACCAAAGCCTGTAGCAGAGTCCTGTGCAAAGGTGTCTTCTCTTCATAAGAGCTTTCATTAAGTTTTAAACTAGCGTTGTATCCTCTCAACGCCTGTGATCACCAACGACTGTTCCTCTCTGATTTCTTTGTCTTGTGTTTGGTTTTGTTACCCTCCAGTATTAATACTGTCTTCACTTCCCACTTCTCCACTGCAGCTGGGCACCTGCTCCTAACTTTCTCGTCTGTACTCGATTCCATTATATAACCTGTAATCGAAGCTCCGAAGCAGAAAACTTGGGCAGTGCAGCTCTCCCCCTAGTGGTGATGCAGAGAATAGCCTAAAATTGCCAGGGTTGCAAATGAATCACTTCTTGTTAAAACCGACCTATTTCTCTGAAAGTTATTACAAAAGGAAGAAGCAGATGAGTGCGGAATGTCAAATGAAGAGGATGAAACAGGTTTCCGATGCCCGCTAAAAGCTCAGGCACTACAGTCGTCTGGAGACGATGAGTGGAGTTAACAAGATGGAGCAGGGAGCTGGACAGGAAAACCCGCATTCCACCACCCCACCCCCCTTCCCCAGGCCCTTGCATTCAAAATCCCTGAGGCAAAAGGGAGCAAGTCTTGTTGGGAGGGAAGTGGGAAATAAAGGAAGGCCAGTGAAGCCATAATGCAGAGGAGAGAAGAGAATTAGCACGACCAGCACAGGAAAGCCCTTCTAGTCCAAATTAAGAATTGGGGGAGTTGCGGAGGCGGGGGCGGGGGGGTGGGGGGTGGGGCCTAGATGAGACTAAACCAATAGCAGGAGAGACCTGCTCTCTTAACAGAGATAGTAAGAGATATGTTTTTATTGGGAAGCAAGAGACATATCTAAGTCTGCCTTCCCTACTGGTGAGATGTCAGCACCATCTGGAAATGACTGAAGTTACTTATCAGAATAAGTGTCATCATTCTTTGGCCAACTTCCCCTCTGTGAAGGATAAATGTTTACCCATTTACATATCCCAATGGCGTGGGAGTGCCAGAGAAGCCTGGAGTTTAATGTTGCCCAAACTCTACCCATCCTTTAGGTCCTTCGCTGTTAAAGCCCCGGGCTGCGATCTGTCCTTTTCTCCCTTGCTCTCTTACTTGGAATCTGATAGTCAAACCTTGTTTCACATAGTCAAAAGAGAAACTGTGAGCTCCCCCTCTGCCCTCCAACCTGCTCAGGTTATATGGAGATAGATGCAGAGATGGCGGTGATATTCCACAAGCCAAGGAATGCCAAGGCAAACTACCAGCAGAGAGGGGACAGACATGGAACGGATTCTCCCTCACAGCTGTCAGAAGGAGCCATCCCTGCCAGCACCTTTGATTTTGGACTTCCAGTCTCTGAAACCATGAGACAATAAATTTTTGTTGTTTAGAGGTGCCTGGATGGCTCAGTTGGTTAAGCATCCGACTTCAGCTTAGGTCATGATCTTGCGGTTAGTGGGTTTGAGCCCCATGTCGGGCTCTGTGCTGACAGCTTGGAGCCTAGAGCCTGCTTCAGAGTCTGTGTCTCCCTCCCTCTCTCTCTCTCTGCCCCTCCCTCACTCACTCTTTCTCTCTCTCTCTCTGTCTCTTTCAAAAATGAATGAACATTAAACATTTTTTTAATAAAAAAAGAAATTTCTGTTGTTTAAGCTACCTGGTATATGGTACTTTGTTAAGGCAGCCCTAGCAAACTAAATACGGTTTTAATCAATCTCCTATATCTGAGGAAACATCACCACCATTTCCTAAAATAACAAGGTCAGAAAGTTAAGAATCATCCATGATTTATCAATTTTCTTCAACACCCACCGCCTATATTCAAACCCTGAGTAAGCAGTCTGTCAGTGGGTAACATTGCCCTCTTCCCTCCATTTCTGTTACTAGACCCGAATCCAGCCCTCCATTGCTTCTTGTCTGGACTATTGTGTCATATTCCTGATTCCCTATGTAAAGCCTTCCAGTGGCTTTTATCACATTTAAAATATAATCCATACTCTACCCGATGGCATCCTGGACCTCACATGACCTTGCCCTGCTCATCTCTCTGGTTTCCTCACTTTTCCACCTTATTCCCCATGCTTCAGTACACTCATCTCTTTTCTACTGCTTAAAATCACCAAGCCTGTTCCTACCTCAGGGCCTTTGCACTAGAATTTATTTCCTTCCGGAATGTTCTTCGTCCAGGTAACTGTTTGTCTGGTTTCTTGTCTTTCAGACCTCACCTCTTCAGTGAGCTGTCCCCTGACTACCTCATCTGAAGTAATCCCTCAGTCCCTCTCTATCACGTCATCATCGTTTCTTCTACTTGGTACATTCTATTACTTGCTATTTTATTTTTTGGTCAATTGCAAATATTGATTGAACTCTGACTCTGTGCTAAGAACTCTTCTGGGCTCTGTGGAATACAGTTGTGAATGACAAAGTCTTTGTTCTTACATTGTTTACATTCCAGTGAGGTAGGAAAGATAAATCACTTGTCCCCACCTGATATTTTATTCTGGTTTATTCGTTTTTTTTAATTGTCCCACCTACCCTTCTCCCACTAGAATATAAACCATAAGACCTCAGGGCACCCTCTACCTTGTTCATCTCTGTCTCTCTAAGGCTAAGCTTACATAGATCCTGGAACCATTTTATTTAAGTAAAAATATAAATAAAAGGGGAAAAGAGTAAGTGGTATTGTACTGACAATACAGAGCTACAAACATAAATCTACCATTAACAGATAACTAAATCTCAGCAAACTCATCTGAAAATATGGGAGTAATAATAACAACCTTCAGGGTTATTACGTGCATAAAAGAAGACCCTGTTTGTAATATTTTGTACAGTGCCTCACACACAGGGGGCATAGAGTAAATGCCTCATGAATGAAAATTTATGAAAGTAATTAGGAACCTTTCTTTGAAACCTAGAAATTATGACTGTGTTCTCAGGTAAAATTTTAGATTTAACGGGTCCCTGAATTCTGTGGACACCTTCTCCTCCCTGGCACTCTTACACAACCTCTTTCCTACAGGACTTGTGATTTTTCCAGTTTACATCACAGGTATTCAGATGCATGCGTCACTGCAATAGGCAAGATCTACTTCTCTTACAAAGAATTATATACAGGCTGGTATTAACCAATTATTTCTGCTCGTTATAGGCCATCTCTTCAACTCCTTTGCAATCTTCCTGGGAAGAGAAAATGGCTCACACTCATCTTCTGTCAGCCACCTAGCCTCCTCATCACTGCTACATATAATATCCTTATCATGGTTTTGGGTACCATGTTTGGTCCTCAGTCACCAAATACTTGCTAATTGAGGGGGACTGACTGTGGTAAGCAGCCTCTTAGATAGCCCTCAGCACTCTTCATGTTTCTGAACATTTATAATCTCCCCTTGAGTGTTGTCTGGACCTAGGGTTTCCCTTCTAAAGAATAGAATACTGTAAAAGTGATGGTATGTCACTTCTAATACCAGGTTACAAAAAGACTTGTCCTCTCTGTCTCTGTCTCTTTTTGTCTGTCTCTTTCTCTCTCAGAGACCTCATTCTGGGGGTAGCAACCCCTCATTCTGCCATGTTGGGTAGCCCTCAGGGGAAGTCCACATTGTGTGGAATTGATGTCTCCATTTGACATCCAGGTAGGAGCTGAAGCCTCCCCACAGCCATGTGAGTGAACTTGGTAGTGGATATTCTCAGACCAATCAATAGCCATTTTAATGAACCTGGATGTGATCCTAGACATGGAGCCTTGTCCACTTGAACCCTGAAATGACTGCAGCCCCAAAAGATACCATGATTTCAGTCTGTGAGATCGTGAGTCAGGGGCATCCAGCAAATCCATTTCTAGGTTCCTAACCCAAAGAAACTCTGAGATTATGAATGTGAGTTGTTATAAGCCACTAAGTTTGGGAATAACTTGTGACACAGCACTTGCTAGTTGCTCAATAAATATTCTTTGAATAACCAAATGAAAGCTTTTGACCCTTTACTGACATTTAATTCATATGAAATCAGGGATTTATAAAAGCAACTTCTTTTGCTTTTCCTTTACTCTAAAATGTGGAACCACAGGCAATAAATATAAAAATTGGATCCATTATTCAATTAACAAAATTTCTTGATTGCACTGTCATAAAGTAAATATGATACAGTTCCTGACTCCAAAATGGACTTTCCAATCTAGCAGGCATACATACTCATAAGTGTCTCCATGCAGTGTTTCTCTGAATTGAATTCTGGGTAGAAGAGAACTTAATAAACTGATAATTATTCTTAAAAGAGTGAGACAAGTCTATATGTAACTCCAAGCTCTCCACTAATTAATGAAACATCTGGAAGAAGTAAAAAATCTCCCCAAGTCTTCAGTTTCTTCAGTAGTAAAACAGGCACCATGATACCTACTTTTGTAAGGATTTATATATTACAAACCCCAGATTCAGAATTTCAGCCCAAATATACTAAAAAAAAAAAAAAAAAAAACTTATGGTCTCATTTGCCATGCTTCTTAAAATGGTACCATCAAATGGGAAAAAAATATAGATGATCAACTATGAGGATCTCATAGAAAAACAAGTGACTCATGGTTCAAAGAATAGAGCCCTACAGTCAGAAATCCCTGACTAAACATAACTATAACCAAATCTATAAAATCAACCGGGAGATGGCTTAGATCTCAGACTTTTTCTCCATGTCCCCCAAACACATATGGAAGCAGAAATCACTTATTGTTTGAGAAAAATAAACTTGAAACTCAACCCCATAAAATAAATGTAAGACACTTGTAAATCTGAGAAATGAAATGGAATGAAATGGAAATTTAGAAATCTAGAACTGCAGGAGGGGGTGGTTAAAAATCCAAAGTGTATCTGAAAAACCTTAAAATAAAAGTCTATTGAAAGAAAATCAGTGTTGCCAAACTTATTTATCAAATGTGTGTCTTTTATTCTCTAGGTGCCTGTTTACCTTTGGTTTACACACGATTCTAACAAGTATTAAAATTCAGTTATCTCAGTGCTGAAATAGTTGTGTAGTCAGGCAGGCTAGAAATACTGGGAAGCATGAGTCTGACAGAAAGAAGACAAATGACAACAAATTAGACAAAAGCCTAAGAAAATAGTAAGAGTAATCTGAGGCCATTTAATGAAGGGGAAGGAAGTCCTACATAATCCAATAGTATCAATGTATGCATCCCTAGATTATGGAAGTGCCTAAGTGTTCTGATTAAACTGAATCTTCCTAAAGATGCTAACAATTATGTTTTACATTTTATCTCCCTAAACTTGGAAGAGTGCCGCAACTTAAAAAGTTTTTATAGTTGGCATTAAAAATTATACATAATGTCATATTTCAGTCATCCCTCAAATTCAAATATAAATTACTTTAAGTGACAGCAGGCTAAATAAATAAATAAATAAATAAATAAGTGTAAAGGGATCGCAGACACCTAATGAATCATTGAGGGACGCCAGACTGTGTGAAAGAGACCCTAGCATTTGACTTTGACATCTAAACAGATGGGTGTGACCATGCTCCACATGTCCCTTGGGACTTGCAAAAAGACGGTTCCGCAGCTGAGTGTATACCTGGGTTTTTCTTTCGATGTGCAGTGATAGGTCAGAGGCACACTGTGGCTGACTTTTTTACAATCTCACACTGGACTTGCCCAGTGGAGTGTAGGTAGAGTCCCTCCATCAATTTGCCTGGTATTGTCACTTTTTCTGTTTGTAAGTCTTTTAACCAAGAAGTACTTTTCCACCTAACATTTTTCTCCCCAGTGGTTCTTTATTAAGGGCTTCACGCCACATCGAAACATTCTGTGCTGAAGATTCTCCACATGCTCCTGCAGATCCACCCTCCACTCTGCTCTGGGCCCCCAGAAGCTGACCTCTACCGTCTTCTTCAAAAAACCCCCTGGTCCTCCAAGCTTCTGAGCAGGGTAGCTGTGAGGGACAGCACCAAGGGGCCAGGGAGTGGGAGAAGAGGAAGACTGTCATTTTATCCCCCTGGATTCCTCCCTGCTGGACCATTTGTTAGAGGAGAATTCTCTCCCTCTCCCTCTCTTCTTTTTACCAATTTCATCTGCATGTCAGAGAAACTCGTTTTACTTTCACTGGTTCATGAGTTCTTTACAAATGTATATACCCACGCAGCCACTGCCACAATCAAAAAGAAAATTCCACAAAATGTTCCTAGTCTCTCCCCATGCATTCAGTACCACCCCTAGCCCTAGGCAACTACTGATCAGCTCCCCATCATTATAGATTTGTTTTACTTTGATTAGAATTTAATAGGAATGGAATCATAGAGTATGAACTCTTTTGTTCAACATAATTATTTTCAAATTTATCTATGTTGTTGAGTCCATTGATATTTCATTACAATTAATTGCTTTGTTGCATTCCGTTGTATGCCTGTCACAACTAAAGACCAACGGTGGCTACTTTCGTACGGGACTTCCCTATAACTCATTGCTCCCAGGTTCCTTGTTGATTTCCCTTAACTTGTCCGCCATCTTTGTAAATAGCCATTTCATGAAACTTTAGTCAATGATCCCTTGTAGACATACCCACTCTGCTGCTGGGCTTCTAACTGATCCATCATCGCTAAGGAAACACAGTATTAAAAGAATATCTAAATGCTTGTTTTCAAAAGTGAAAGATTTTTTAAAGTTTTTCTTTATTTATTTTAAGAGATAGAGCAAGTAGGGAAGGAGCAGAGAAGGGGCAGAAAGAGAGGGAGAGAATCCCAAGGAGGTTCCTCACTATCAGCATGGAGCCCTACAAGGGGTTTGATCCCACAAACGGTGAGATCATGACCTGAACTGAAATCAGGAGTCAGACGCTTCACCAACTAAGCCACTCAACGCCCCTAAAGTGATATATGTTTTTATTGGCACCATTCTATCATTCTTCATTATGACCTTCTATGGCAAAGTAGATAACAACATTTTCTAACTTCAAAAAGAAATGTGGATTATCCAGCTCTTTGCCTATGGTACATGATGAAATAGTAGGTAGAAAGAATGATGCAGAAGAGACTGAAGCCTTGAATTTCTAAACTTCAGAGTCCTTTTAATTACTTAAAAATAGTCTTTTTCTTCAGGTTATAAAAGATACATGTGTTAAATGAATATTTGGAAAATGCAGAAAATGTAAAAAATAAAATAATAAACATCCATAAACCCACCTTCCTGAAGTAAACATAGCATATTTCTTTCCAGTCTTTTTTTTTTTCTGATGATCCACATGCAGCTGTTTTAAATAAAATTAGATTCCTAGGGGTAGTCTTGTTTCTTGCCTTTTTACACCTAACTGTATATAGCAGCGTTTTTCATTATCATTAAATATTATCTACAGACATTATTTTTAATGGTCACATAAATCTTACTTTGTATAACTCGTGTGTTCAATTATTTCCCTATTGTTTGTGATCCTTTGCTTCTAACAGGGATCTAAATTTTGCAGAGGTGAACCAATTCAACTCATTGGCCATTATGATGGTGTTCTTTGACATTTGGAGCCGGCCTGCTCCTAAATAGAATTTAAAATCAAGGGATTTAACAATTGAAAGAAAGGTACTTGACAGCTAATGGAGGCATTTGGGGAATATTCACTGGGCCTAACAAGGAAAATAATGGGGTTCTCAGTCTCCATCTCCAGGTAACTCCCAAAGCCTGCCCTGCTAAGGTTCAATTAAGATGAGAAGGATCAAGTAACTTTGCAAGAAGACCATAATTCCTGCATAACAAATGTCAAATGTTGCCATTTTAGCTGTTCTGAGTGACTGCTTTGTTATTTCTAAGGGTTTTAAAGGTAGTATTTGTCAATGGCAGTACCACTGACTTTTCAAAGTAATTAACTTTGTATCTAAAAATAAATTTAATTGTTTAACCACTGGTGTATTAGGCACTGGGAGGGATGTACTACTTTCTTTGGAAATAAATCGGATTCCTTCAGACTTTAGATTTATTTCTCCTAGAACCATGTTATTGTGTTGTAAAATGGCCCACCCCTCCCATTATCTCCTAAGTAGCAGTTAGGCTGGGGAGAAAACAGTTATATTGATATATGAAGTTGGAGGCAGATGCCAAGCTAATTGATCTGAGTAGGTTAAATGGGAGAAAATACTTCCAAGAATCAATAGAGGTGCTAATTCGGCTAATTGTTGGATAGTGTTTCTTTTTTAAGTGAGTGATTTTCCCAATTACTGTTTATCATGTTGATTTTTTTTTACCCTAAGTTTATCAGTTTTAACTTTACTAAACCTTCTATGATATTGGTTTCCACTGTGTCTTTGTCCCAGAGTTTTTATCACCAACCTGGTGACAGGTAGTTTTCCTGGATATGCTGATCTTACAGCATAAAAACTACGCTTGGTCTCTTACCCAGGCAAATCCAGCGGAGTCAATTTTCTGCCAGTGGCATTCAAAACACTAACAAGAGTCCTTGTCTTGCCAGAGTTGATGGACCAAGAAATAGAAGTTGAAGCATATTATTTAAATTTACAAGGATAACCAATAGACAAACTGAAGATTAATATCTTTCTAATTAAAAAACTGGGAAGAGAAAGGCAGAGCAAGAAGATAATGAACTAATTTCTTACCTGCCCATAGGTGTTGGGAGAAGGTGTGTCAATACATATTGCTAAGATTGATAGCTCAAGACATGGTCAGTAACAGATACAAGGAGTTGTTGTGGATACAATAATGGATACAAGGTGTGGGGCGAAGAAATAAAGTGGCAAGGAGAGAGAATGTTTTCTTTTTTAAAACTTTTATAAATAATAATTTTAAAATTATCATAATAGAAACACAAAGGTGTTGGGAGTTTGGAAAGAATAGTGAGTAGATAAGAAGGAAAGAGAAATCCTAGACTCCTACCTTGTGAGAACTAAAAGAGACCTAAGAGAACTAAATCTTTTCCCATTCCCCCACTTTACAAATGACAGACAAAGAGACAGATGGTTGAATAATAGAGGATATTACAAACAACGAGACTCAAAAAGGACAAAGCAGAGTATATTCTATGCGTGATATTTTCTTGGAATAATACTTGGAGAGTTCTTGCTAACCCCCACCCCCAAGCCGCTTCACTAATGCCTGAAAAGATGGGACTAAACCTTTCATTCCAAAATGAGGGATACCCTAGGGGAAAATTTACACATTAACTCAGGGTTCTGCTTGAGTAATTTTGACCTGAATTGGAACAAAGGTTTAAATGTCTGATATTAGAAGAGTACAAAACTCTGAATACAGAGACGGAGCAAGCTCTGTCACTATGAGCTCCAAAATGAATGACCAGAGGCATCTGATACAAATATTTTAGATTGTAACTGTTTCCTGCTGTGTTTCCTGCTGTCCACTATCTGTCTCTGGCCTCCTTCTTTCTTTCTGTGCAATGGTCCATGATGTGCAAATTGTTTTAATGGCCAAAATCAGCATCAGAATAGGAATTTCAAATAGTTACTGCCAGATTTGGTTGGAATCTTTGGCAGATTCCCCTGCTGGAGTGTTCACTGTCCTATCAGGGTGGTGATGATAAGCCTGAACCAACACATCAACTGATGCCTAACCTGGAAGAGTAAAGAACTTTTCAAGGCCTTTCACAGCAAAGTCGGAGTTCACTGATGAAAAGAATTCACGCAAACATCAAGGCACCAACGAAAGTCTTCCTGCAAGTAAATTGTTATCAGAGGACTTAGAACAACAATTGTCACTTCTCAGATGGTCAGCCTGGTTAACTATGAAATGGAGATATTGGACTTGGTCCTGCCCCTTTTGTAGAGACCAACATGTGGGAAAATAAACGAGGCAAAGATTCATAGAAGCACCGTGAGAAATCACCAAGCAAATATGAAAATAATCTCAGGGGCTCTTGGTTGGCTCAGTCGGTTAAGCGTCCAACTTCAGCTCAGGTCATGACCTGAAAGTTTGTGGGTTCGAGCCCCACGTCAGGCTCTGTGCCGGCAGCTTGGAGTCTGGAGCCTGCTTCAGATTCTGTGTCTCCTTCTCTCTCTGCCCCACCTCTACTTGTGCTCTGCCTCTCTCAGTCTCTCAAAAATAAATAAGTGTAAAAAATAATAATTAAAAAAATAATAATCAGAAATGATTCCAAGGTGTTGAACTCTGAGATCAGGGACCCACAGAGCATTGCATGAAGTGCTGCACATCGTAGATATTCAAACGTGTTTTATATATGTGTAATGGAGAACACAAGACAAAAACAGACAAAAATGCAAGTGAAAATACAAGTGATTCCATAAGGCAGCATATGATTAGCAAGGCATATGGGTAGTCAGTGCCATGATTTCAGAGGACATCAAGTCCTCCAGAGGGACTCTGGAGTGAAACTGGAAGAGAAACTTCAGTTGGGCTTTGAAGGAGAGGTCAGGTTAGCTAGCTAATGAAGAAAATAGAAGACAAAGAGTAGGGCAAAATATAATTGGTAAATTTATCGAATGTTTCCAGTACATCCAAGTATGATTGTCTGGTCATCCCTTGTATATATTCTATAGTCCTAACAAAAACTTTCTGAAGGGTAAATATAAATATTAATATATGTTCCCAATAATTTGTATCTTATAGCTAAACCATGATTCAAAGATGCTGAGTTGCCTTGAGATCTCACAGCTAATCATGAGGAAGCTTGTATGACTGACCTCAAAGCTGTTATTCTTAACTGGAAAGCAGGTGCGCACATTGGAAACTGCAGACCACCATTCAGTTGACAGTAAGATGCCACTGAGGCCTCACAGGGTGTCAGACTCTGTATTTGCAAATTTACTGACTAAATTCAATACTTGTAGAGCTTTTGTGGCCATTTGTAGACATATGCAGAGTGACAAAAAATTTGAGTCGCCTGATATGACTCCTTCCAGCTGAGGACTGACAAGGCAACACTCTGCCTTCTTACTTTAGCTATCATCCTAGAAACAAGTGTCTTCTTTAGGATCTATTTAGTGCCGTGCTTTTCACATTTTTGTGCTTTTGGTCGGTGATTTTGTTATTGAAAATGGTATCCAAGGGCAGAGCTAAAATTCTGTCTAGTGTTCCTAAGCACAAGAAGTCTGGGAAGTGATAAGGTACATGTTAGGTAAGTGTCATTCAGGTAAGAGTTGTAGTATAGTTGGCCATGAGTTCAATGTTAATGAACTAACAATATATATTAAATAAGGAGACTTTAAATAGAAACACACATAAAACAAGGTTATGGATCCATTGGTTGACAAAATGTGATCAGAGGCTCACAGGAAGCTAACCCTGTATTTTCCCTAGGAGCAATGGTTCAGTGCTCTCCAACTCATGGTTTACACCAACTTTATAGACATAACTACCACAAATAACAAGAATCAGCTCTATCTCCTTAAAGAAATCACCTGTTGCATGCAGTATCACTCATGTTTACATATCACGAATGAATTTCCTGGATTTACTAACTCCTTTTGGGGACAGAGAAGTAGTTAGAGGCAGAGATAGAGGTGGTGAATGGAATGGATAGGTAGAGTCCTGAGCTAGATGGACAAGCATAGATGGCGTCAGCCTTACCAGCTAAAGAGAGCTGGGTGTTTGAGGTTATGGGTATTAGAGACTCTAAAAGGAGGCTAGTTGGACCCCAGTGAGAATGGACTTTAGCTACTCATTATTTTGTCTTTACAAGCGGGACTCCTGGAGGTGTTGCCTATTGTACTCAATGAGGAATTACCCAGTGGGACTTCTTTCTGTCTACAATATCTTGTTAACTCTCCAGTCCAAGCCAGGGAACTCTGCCGATCCCCCGTCAGTGTCTCTTCTGCTGTGATTTGCCTATTCCAGTCTATGCTTCTAACCATTCCATGGGACAGTGCATATCAGGTCGGAGGAGAATGGACTGAGTGCCCAGAGCCTGGGATCTGTTATCTCTGTTATCACAAGTTCAACACTTCTTTGAGGGTTTATATTTTACCACAGAAACTCAGGTAAATTTTGCACTACACTGTACAATGTACCTGTGCCTATGAGTGAAATGAAAAATAACATAAACTTAGCACTTTAAGAATAATAGTTAATGTGTATGGAACAATGACCATAAGCCAGGCACTGTTCTATGCACTTTACTTTCATTGCCTTTGTTAATCCTCACAGCATGAAATAGTATGCATTATCACTGTCATCTCCATTTTACAGGTGGAGAAACTAAGGCTTAGAAAAGATAATTATTTTGTCCAAGCTCACTCAGCCAGTCGGTGCTGGAGGCCAGGTTCAAACCCGAGCCACCTGACGCCAGAGTTCTGCTGGATCCTTGAAGGTCCAACCACAGTCCCCTCCTCCACAAGTCTCTCCATGTGCCCTATAGTGAACTCAGTGTCCTCAGAAGTCATAGAATTCACCATCTGAGTTCCTTCCCTAATTATATACAATAAAACCTTGGTTTGTGAGCATAATTTGTTCTGGACATATGCTTGTAATCCAACGCACTTGTATATCAAAGCGAATTTCCTCATAAGAAATAATGGAAACTCAGATGATTTGTTCCACAACCCAAAATATTCACATAAAAATTATTACAATACTGTAATATAACACAAAATAATAAAGAGAATACAAAATATAAAGAAAAATAAATTAACCTTCACTTACCTTTGAAAACCTTTGTGACTGGTGTGAGGGAGACGAGAAGAGGAGGGTTACTATTTAGGATGACTTTCACTACCACTGATGGAACCATTGCTATCTGTTGGCTCAATGGAATCTTCTTTTCATGCAGCTTTAACAAGGAACCTATTCAATGGCACTTGCTTTTGCCTCCTTTTGACGACTTCGCAGAAATGTGACATTGCATTAATGATCCACCCACAATCCCGCAGCAAGAGAAAGACAGAAGAACCACTGGCTCAGTTGTGATCATGTGACATTCAGCATCATGTACTACTAGTATTATAAGACATCATTCGTTTATCAAGTTAAAATTTACTAGAAATGTTTGTTTGTCTTACAAACACTCTTGTTCTTGTTCTTGTTCTTGTTCTTGTTTGCAGAACACTCGTAGAACAAGTTACTCGCAATCCAAGGTTTTACTGTACTCTTTATATATTGTCATTCATATGTTTTATACATGGACCTACCCTGGGACATCTGGAATTCCCACTCCTATGATCCCAACTTTGAGAAGGACAAGTCTATATGAAATACCTGGCATTCTTTAAGCCAAGTGATCAGTTTCAATATGTGTCACAGACAGCCTTAAGGCCTCAGATGAGGGGAAAAGGAAAAGGAGGACAAAAAAAAGCAGTGGTGATGGGGCACCTGGGTGGCTCATGTGGTTGAGTGTCCAACTTGGCTCAGGTCATGATCTCCTGGTTCATGGGTTTGAGCCTCATGTGGGGCTCTGACCTGACAGCTCAGAGCTTAGAGCCTGCTTCGGATTCTGTGTCTCCCTTGCTTTCTGCTCCTCTTCCACTCATACTCTGTCTCTCTCTGTCTTTCAAAAATGAATAAACGTTAAAAAAATCTTTTAAAAATCGGTGGTGAGGGAACAAAATGGAAGAAGATAAAAATAAATAAATTAATAAAATAAATTAAAATAAAATTAATGGAGGGAGAGGGAGATGGGATAGAAAAACAAATAAACACCATACATGAGCCTGGGCATTGTAGACAAATTACAATTATGGCTAAAAGTATATAATTCCATGTATCCTGTGGATTACCAATCCCACATGGACTGGCCCAAGCTCAAGGCTAGTAATTAGAAAAATAAGAGCTCTGACCCTGTGTTCACTACCAATTTGTTAGGCAATCTTCAGCAATTTGACCAACTTCCAATCCACACACCTCACTCAATCTGTTTCTTCTGCTCACTACCTCCTCTGACTACTGCATCAGATGACTGAGAGTACAAAATGAATGCATATTGTGTGAAACTATTTTGGGGAAAAACTCACTAGACAGAATATTTCACTGCACTTCTGGAAAGTATGGCACATCAACCAAGGCTCCAGTTTGGGTATTAGAGATTCGAAGATAGGAAAGACCTAGTCTCCACCTTCAAAACCTCACAGGCCAGGGATGAACTTAAGATGTGTTAACAAGTGCTTTTCAAAACGGATGACAAGCATAATAAGAGAGACATAGTCCAAGAGTCGGGAATGGTTAACTCCTCAGGGGAGGTCAGAAGGAATAGCATTGGAAGAAAGCAAAGGCGTCAGTATTTTTTTATGGGGAGGAAAGGAAAGGTGATGAAAGACAAGAAGTAAATAAAAATGTCCAGCTTGAAGCCCATCTATTCAGTATCAAAGTAACAATGTATCCGTTAAAGCCTGACTTCCTTTCTGTGTAATTTTAATCAAGTCCAAAAGGGCACTTGTGAGATTAAATCACTATCCACAAAACCTTGATTTATCTGGGGAAAAATGGACTATTCCAGCCTCCATCCCCTGAGCAGAACAGACAAGCCAATTTTGCCTTTAAAAAATCAACAGGTAGAGACATAACAAAGGTCATATATTATGAGGCTGCAGATGGAAATTCAGCCCCAGCAGTTACATCGACACAGTTATTACTGTTATTACAGCTAAACCTCCTCATTCTGCTGACATTATTAACCAAGACAAACGTGGCCCTGCAGCTTTATTTCATGGGGTAGATCACCTATTAAACCAAGAACAATATCATTGTCTTTTGCAGCACTTCCAAAATTGCTTCCTGCCTCTGAGAGGTGTCCTGGGCTTTTTTCCCCTTACCATCAAAATAGGTACCATCCATCTCGTACATGTTGCTATATGGCCAAATCTGTTTTGCATGTCCCAGTATAGCCCTCCAATATTCATTCAGGTAAGAGACTTGCAATTGTTGTAATCATTTGTGAAATCATCAGCATGCTCTCTGGCAAACTCTTTTAGGAGCTTACAGAGGGAATCAGCCCCTTAAAAAACCCAAACTGTGTCAGAGATTTTTTTTTTCCTCTAACCAAAAATGTATGTTTCTGGATTCATTAGTAAAAGTCATCCCAGAATTTGGGAGTGCTACTTCAGTCTGGAGGAAGAAACTAAGTTTCAGACAGTTTAGGGCATTTGATTAAAGTTACACAGCTGTATGTGGCTGAACAGGAGCTAAAACTGAGGTCAGATATACTTTTCTTCACCTATTTTTCTAGTGAAAGGGGCTACTTTTTGGAAACAAATCAGCAAGTCATTATTTGCTATGTGGGTAAGAACTAAAAATCAAGTTACCTTCCTTTGGATTATGGGTCAGGCTGGTTTTTACATGGAAATTTCCCTCATTAATTATACGTTTCTTATCTCAATTAATAAAGTGAGTAAATCATTCCCACACTCCATGCCCTGTGCCTTGGATTTGATAATGGTTCCTTCATGTCAAAGGGGGAAGAAATTCCCCCTAAGTACTGATGATTCTGGAACTGACAAATGTTGACTATTTTTGAGGGAGCCCTATGTGACTATGTAACTATAAATAAAAATACAGATGGAAATAATTATGGCAATCACTCAGCGGCATTGCCAGTTCTCTTGTGAATGGTAACCTCAAACAGCAGAGTCCGGCAAGGAGCTTAGGACAGTCCAATCCTTAAGAAAGGAGAAATATCCTTTAGGGTGTGTGAAACTCCAAATGATCAAAGCCATCCAAGGATGTTTGCCATATGGCTTGAGCTCTTGCATGTCTTTTCTTAAATTTTTTTTCTCTGATAAAACAAACCAACATGTCGCTGTTGAACAACAACAAAATAGCAAGACTTGATGTTCCAAAGGCGTCAAGGTTGGGAGCCTGACCTGTATGGACTTCTGTGAGCTGTCTCTCCCTTGGCTGCACTCTCCCGGCCAAGCTGGCCGATGGCAGACAAGCATGATGAGGGTAGGCAGAGCCCTGTCGTCTCGGTGGTTCCTCTGGTCTGTGGGCAGCCAGACTGATCCAGGGCCAGACCTGGCTCCCCAGCTCTTTGCCTTTTGGCGACCAGCCACCTGGAGTCTGTTCAAATGAACAAGCTGCCTTTTCTTCCTACATATTGGTTTCTCCTCCATTTGAAAACAAAACTCTTCCCCATCTGCTTGCTTCTGGGATCGCCATAATTGCATGGAGGGTAATTGGCGGCAACTCAATCTGAGGAAAACCCTGTTGATTCGAAGCACAGACTCAATAAACGTTTGTGTTTCATCGTTTTTCTAAATGGAGCCTGTGTCCCAGCCAGCTTTGCTAATGCAGGAGTGGAAATTAATCGGAGGCATATGAGGAGGAGGGGAGTATCAAACGGTGCTCCACCATGACCCTCTTTCTTTCTAAGAATCCTCTACTATCAGGAGATCCATTGATTTGTCTGGATTGTGTCTCCCCAATCCATAAAGCACTGAAATAAATGATGTCAGAATGGTGCCCTAAAAGCTGTGGGATTGCCAAGAATAGAGTCATTTCCCTGACTCTGGATCTGTGAACTGTGGCTCTGGATCTGAGTATTGGATGGGACAACTCCAATAAAAAAGAAAAAAATCATTGCCTCAATACCTGTCATTTACTCCCTGAAATGGTCATTGCCTGCCAGGAGAGAAGCAACTCAAGTTTATACAGAGTCTAAGCAGAGCATTGGTATAAGAGAATAAGCTTGTCACTCACACACTTGGGTTCCAGTCCTGCCTTTGACACTCACAAGCTGGGTGACCTTCAGCGCAGCTCATAACATCTCACAGCCTCAGTGTCTCATCTTTAAAATGGGGGTTGAGAATCATTTCTAATTCATTAGGTTGCTGTGAATGAGATCATTCATGTAAAGTTCACCTCAGTACCTGATGCGTAGAAAGCTCTGTAAAACATGGGTATTAATGCTAATTACAGTGGATTTTCATTCACTTTACCGAGCATTTACTACCTACCCAGTACTCCTTCATGCTCTGGAAATACTTAGAAAAAGCATAGCAAAAGATAGACACAGTTTTGGCAATCATGGATATCAGGTACTCATAAGGGGGACAGAGGACACAGGAATGAGTTAGTAAACAAGATCACATGAAATAGTTAGAATTTCTAGGATGAAAATGAAATGAAGTAGATGGGGGTAAAGAGGAATGGGGGTGTAGTAGTAGTAGACTACTACTTTAGGCAGGGTATGCAGGGAAGGCCTCTCTAAAATGGAAGTAACTGAGATGCACTTTGAATCCTTGGTGTAGGAAAGACCTGGTACAAAGGCTGGTCCCCTAGTGAACAAGGGATCAGAGAGGCATGAGATGAATCAGGGCTTGGCAGGACATTGTATTTCAAGTAAGTATGTTTTCGTGCACAATGGAAGGGTCTGTGAGGAACTAGTGCTATGTGGTTTACATGTTTAAATGTTCACTCTGGGGGCTTTGAAAGCAGTATCATGGGCAAGAACAAGAGCAGGCCAACATGAGGCCATCTCTCATCATCATGAGAGATGATGGGGACTTGGACTAGAGTGGTAGCAGCAGAGATGTAGAGCAGTGAACAGTATTCAAGCCATATTCTATTTGAGCAATGTCAGCCTGGTACATGTTTACATGGATCTGATTAAGTTCAAGTTTGTAATTTCAGTCCTTAGTTCACCTGTCCAGCAGCACACATAGGCAATGGTAAAGACTAAAATGAGGTATATTCAAGGGACTTCTTTCACTATGCCATGTAAACAGGGCATGGAGCATAAAGTGCTTTGGCTTTTAGTAGAAAGAATCTAGAATGAGCTGAACTCTCTCATCCACTAGCTCTATCACTTGGATCAAGCCACTCAACATCCAAACTCATTTACCTCCTCTGTAAAATGCAGGGGCTCATATCAAACTCACAGAATTGTGGAGGTAATATATGAAGAAACTGTTCTGTGAACTCTAATGTAGTATTGAAATATAAGAAAGTATTTCCAAACAGAGAGTGGGAACAGATGGTTTTTGCTTTTCCTGATGTTCAATGCCCAACCACGGGGCCAACTGGGCCGCATCTTGTTTGAGTTTCTACATTAGTTTCCTGTGGCTGCTGTAACAAATTACGACAAACTGGGTGGTTTAAGATCACAGAAATTCATTTCTCTCACAATTCCAGGGCCTGGAAGTCCAAAATAAAGGTGTTGGCAACACCATGCTCCTTCAAAAGACTCTAGGAAAGAGTCTTCCTCATTCCTTCAACCTTCTGGTAGCTCCAGCTATTCCTCAGCTTACAGCAATGGTAGTCCAATCTTGGCCTTCATCTACACGTGGCCACTTCCCTCTGGGCCAGTGTGTCTCTATCTGCACATGGCAGTCTCCTCCCAGTGTCTCTGTGTTCTCTTCTCCTAAGGACACCAGTCATATTAGATTAGGGTCCACCCTTGTTGAGTATGACTTCATCTTAACTTCATTATATCTGCAGAGACCCTATTCCTAAGGAAGGGTGCTGGTATCCGGGATTAGGACTTCCACAGACCCCCCTCAGGGACACAAAGAAGGAAAAACTCAGATTTGGTGTCTCTGAGTTTGGCTAGGATAGGAAAAACTCTATCCTGGTGTCTTCCTAAGCAGGAGGGCAATGGCTAGTTTTGAGTTTGAGGAGTTGTCTTGAGGAGATGTCTTGGCAAAAAGGCAAAATCAAGAATCCAGGGATTAGAGCCTGGATTCTAGATGGGATAAACTGGGATCCATTTGATGTTAAGACTAAAAATCAAGCTGGAGTCATCTGGTCCCAAAGAGGGTTGTCAGTTTGGAAGAAAGAGAGGGACCCAGAGAATAAGCCAGGATTGTGACAAGAGAAGAGTTAACCTGGTACAACCAGGGACACTGGGGACAGTTGCCACATACATTGCATTGGTCAGGCAAAGTAGGTTGCCCAAAAAGAAACAAAGAAAATTCAACGAAAGCAGGTTTCAAGTTCTGTAACTCAGTAATTAAGCACAGGTGGAAACCCTAAAGAAATGAGACTGCAAGTCACTCCGAATTATATGTGTGTTTGATAGCGGCTCCATCTGGCAGATGGCCATGTTCCCAAGGCAGGCAAGTTGGAAAATTTTTTTAAAAAATTCTTTTGTTGGTTTCCTTTTTGTTTTTGCTTTAATAAAACTTCCATTTAAATCTTTTATGAATACACACTTACCTGCACTAAACAAAGATAGTGAGAAATAATCCCAACTTATTAACATTTTTTTTTTCTTAGCTGGGGAGGGGCTCTAATCTTCTAGAATTAACGAGGTGCATTAAAAAAATTCAAATGGAGCTTTATGGGATGCCTTCTGAAAGAAATTAACTCAAGAAATGTCGAATTTTATGTAGAAAGGAAAGAAACAGAATATTCTCTTTCCACCAAGAAATCATAGTGGCTTTCAGGGATCAAAGCAGTTGGCAAATCATTATCCTAGTGCTAGTGAAATGAAATGTGGACTTTGAATCCATAAAGCAGAACTGACAGTGTTTCCTTCACAGCATCAAGTGCTGCCCTGTGAGTTTCACTGTATCTAATTTCACCCACATATGTCATCTCAAACCACATTAGCTGGTACTTATTAGCATCAGCGTTGTATCAACCTGAGGGACATATCAATGTGTTAGTGTAGTATATGTCTCTGTGTTTATATATTTATTTACCTATTTCCCACACTAGACCGCAAGCCCTCTAAGAGTAGGGGCTGACTTTCATCTTCATATCCCCAGGTCACTGTGTCATCAAAACCCAAAGAATGAATGCACCTAACATACAAATATCTCACTTTCTTGAAAATCTGTAATAGGAAACTCTCTGGGAATGGTAACATCTGAACTGAGCTTGAAGGAAAAATAAAAGAACATTCTGAGTGGAGAACATGAAATGAGCAAAGGCAAAGATGTAGGAAATAATTAAGTGAAAATTAGGAGATGGCAAGTCTGAGGTTGAGATAAAAAAATTAGCTGGAGCCAAACAGTAGCCCTCAGCATATGATGCTGCCCTGACTTTCTAGACTTCAATATCAGTTGGGGTGTGAAATAGAAATAGAAGCCACCCTAGGTGTTTTAGTTGGGAAGGAATTTAACATAGGGAATTGAAAACTTATAGGAATGTTGGAGCTGCTGGATATGTGGATTTATGCTGGGTCTCCAGGAACATCCATTTGGATCAATCTAGAGTGAGCAACTAGGAGAGTTACCATAGCTGAGAACACGAGCAATGCTGGAATCAGAAAGCTTCTATTGCCTCTGTTGCTCTGCCATGATTGCCTCCAAATGCTCATGAAGCTGATGGTGGAACATGGCTGCAGGAAATACCAACCTATCCATGCGCTTGTCCAAGAAGGGCAGGAAAATGGCACCTTCCGAATATTGCACAAAGCTACTCATTGGTAGACTCTAACTCCAATCCACAAAGTGGCCTATCCACAAAGAATTCCAGGAAATGTAGTTTAAATGGAGTTTTCAGCTATTTAACCTCTCCCCCAGAAGGAAGCTAGTGGTCTAAGGGATCTAAAGCACAGTGTTCAGAAAACCATTACAGTGCAGATGATAAAAGGAGTGGTTTGAGAAGTTTCACCTGCTAGTCAAATGCAGGATGAATGAAACAGAATCTGAAAACAGATAAACTAATATAAAAAAATGAAAATACTTATAACGTGAACTAAACATTAATCAGAGATTTTACTGATGACAAAAAAAGTATTTTTTAAAAATATATCTTTCCTGCTTTGAAGTCTGTGTGTGTGGGTCTGTGTGTTTTAAGAAAACTGCTTTATGACTGATAAGGGCGTTTGTCGGTAGGGAATAATGAAATACTGATAAGAAAAAAACGTCCCTCAGCTCAGAAGGGCAGCCTGCAGTTGTCTTCTTACACATTGGCTTGCTGAATCCTGGAGCCATCCATGGGATTTCTTGAATTCATTCAGCATTTCAAATATCAGCTGCAGTTTCAGGTCAAGCATTGGCTTAAATTTCTATGGGGTTTGTTCAATATGGTACCTCAGGTTTGGGTATTGGTGAACTGTCATTGTAATTGTGTGTCTAATTTGATGTGACTTCAGTATGTACCTTTCACTAAAACCTCGTGAACAGCTTTTAGAATCCCTGATTAGTTTAGGAAAAGAAGAAAGTTTCTCCATTAATAGATAGAAATAAAAATGGCTGCATTAACAGTGAGGTTTTCAAGATTCGTGACAGTGAGCAAAGCAAGTCTCCCTCACTTCACAGCTACATCCTAACTGGGCTCCTCCCCAGGATGCAAGGATATGTGTATTCAACCTGCCCTGAATCCCAGTGCTGCTCCTTCCCATCTCTGTGGTCTTGGGCTACTTATTTCACTGCTCCAAACCTCAGTTTCATTTTCTGTAAAATGGACGTGACTCTTATTTTATAAGATGGTTGAAGGGATTAACAGGGTATGTAATTTCTAGCATAAAGCATTAGTTTTAATAACTGTTAGTATGCATTTCTCTCTCTCCTTTGTCCAGTGGACCATGTGCTTAAAAATCATACTGGGGACCTCTTTGTTCCTGGTACCTCTGTGTATATGTGACACAAAGTAGGTTCTCAATAACTGTTTTTGGATATTAATTAATGTAGGATGGATGGATGGATTATTCACTATAGCCACACATACTCCAAGCCATTGATGGTTGATTGTTGGGGCTGTACCTGCACGTCTCTAATCCTGGGTGGTGAGTTTATAATGCAGGCACCAGCCCATGCTAAAGCGGTAAAGCAACAGTCAGTTTCACTTCTGACTAGAACCAAACGGGACCCTCCCTCTCACTGCCACGGGAGACTTGACTTGCATTTGAGGCTCCAGGAGTAATTGTCCTTTCCAACAGGCTTATTTCACAGTCGATTATGCTGTGGCAGCCCCAGACATCCCATTTTAAACATGTATAGCATGTCCTTGAAGAACCCAATCATTTCAACAAGAAGCAGTCACTCAAAATATTAAATATCTCTCAATCTTCAAAGCAACTTATCATATCAGCCAGCCCCTCCTGAGGCAAGATCGGCTATTGTCAAAAAATAAAATTAAAATTGAAAAAGACTAGGCTTAGAGGTGCCATCAGTCAATTGCTAAGTCATAGTATCCACAGTGCTGGACACCAACAAGGAGACATCACCTGGCGTAAGGGTCAGACGTAGTGGTTTGGCTATGAACATCCAAACAAGTACTTGAAAACAAATAAATATAAGGCTCTGATTCTGCACAACTTGCAAAGATTTAGATGAACAGATCCCATAGTCTTGGGGGAACTCCCATGGCTTGTTCTCATCTCTCAGTGCTTCCCAGTGGTTATTTATCTTCACTGCCTAAGTCACCTCCGGCATCATTAATGATTGCAGAAAGAAATGTCAAGAACCTTAGCTGCTTCAACCAACTATGGACAGCAGACACAGGGTGGTTTGGATAACTCCTGGGAAGCAGGCACTAGAGGAGAGTTTTTCCTCCTGAGAAGTGAAATTATACAAGCCTTTGATCTTACTTTTATTTTCCTTCTCTAAAGTGAATTTTATGCCTGTGGAAAGTGCCACTCTGGCAGCCCAGGAAAATGGAGGACTGTGCTTGCCAATGAGAAAGGTCAGAGAGAAGGAACAGCCTTGCTCACAAAGGTCAATTTGTCCTGTGTGGTCTAGGGGATTGAGGAGAAAGTGGTCCAAGAATCAAATTCTTTCCTGTCTCTGCTGAAGTCTAACTTGAAAGCTTGGCCAACTTCCTTGCTCTGCCTCAGTTTTCCTTTCTGCTGATTGCGCAGGATCACTTGAGAACAAAAGTGTTTTAAGGTTTAAATCACTTCTGCTTACCAGAACACAAACATGATAGCCATTCAGTCAAAGACAACTCCATCAGCTTATGGGTAATGAGGAAGGTACACAAGTGAAATCACTCATCTCCATGTATTTATCAATTTCCCACTGTGCTCTCCAGACTGTGCCCACCTTTGTGTGGAGTAGACAGAGAAATAGAAAAAGGATTCTTCCCCCAGTCACAGATTGTCTAAGAGTTTTCTTGCTCTCTCTAAAAATGGAAGCACAGATCTACCCAGGGAAATGAAACTAAGCCAATGTATAATCAAGAAGGAAAAAAGTTAAACTGAAATGGATGTAGTGTAACTTTAACAACTGTAAAGTAGTATGAAGGTAGAAGTTGCATCAAGTGGCTACCACCCAGGGCTGGGAAAACTGAGGGAAAAGATTAGCATCATTAAAACAGAACAAAGACTTGGAGAGGCAGAAACTTAGACCTTTGAGGAAGGAGCACTGTTGGTCTAAAGCTGGTATCTCTGAGGGTCTGAAAAGGGGTTGGTCCTGTGAGTGTTGGAAAAACTTCATCATTCATTCAGCTGCCTGCTGCTGAAGATGATACTGACAGGAGTAGGGAGTTGGATAAAGCTAACAGGAAATAAACAGGAAGTAGCAGGTGCCTTTTCCCCTCCAGCCTTGTTCATAGTCACTCTCTAAGCGCCCCCCACCTGGCAGGACTTCAGGAGCAGGGCAAAGCAGAATGGTGGTTGCCAAGCCCCAGCGTCAGCATCACAAAGAAGAATAGAAAAGGGCCAGTTTGGAATGGAGAGAAAATTCCTTAATAATTGTCACAGGGAGATAATAAAGAAGAGAAAGAGATGTGTACCATTGGGGGTTGGTGTTATAAAAACAGAATGCAGAGAATAAGACTCTGGAGAAAGAAAATACTGGAATGAAAGGTAACCAGTAAGAAAGAAAAAAAGAAGTAAACCCTTGGAATTCATAAGCAAAATTTCAAGAGGAAGTAAACATAATACAGAATGGAAGATGAGGGTGAGGCAGTTGGAGCGAGGACAGGTAGTGGTGAGCCAGACAGAGCTTCAAGGTTAAAACATGAGGGGTGTGGACTGATTTCAACACAAAGTGCCATAAATTATTTAATGTACAACCTTGAGGACTCCTTCAAAGTCTTTGAGTTTCATTGTCCACATCTGCAAAGTGGGGATAAGAATGCTGTCTATGGGGGTGTCTGGATGGCTCAGTCAGTTAAGTTTATGACTCTTGGTTTGGGTTCAAGTCATGATCCCAGGGTCATGGGATTGAGCCCCACGTCAGGCTCCACACTGAGCATGGAGCCTGCCTAAGACTCTTTCATCCTCTGTCCCTCTCTTTCATTCATGCTTTCTCTCTCTCTCTCTCAAAAAAGAAAAAATATTTTTTTAAATGCTGTTTATGTTGAAAGTTTAAGAATATTTTTTTAGTTTCTTTAAATTTGTTTTTTTTTTTTTCTTTATCTTTAAATTTGTTTTTGAGAGAGAAAGCACAGAAGGGGCAGAAAGAGAGGGAGAGAGAGAATCCCAGGCAGGCTCCACACTATCAACACAGACCCCAACTCAGGGCTTGAACCCATGAACTGTGAGATCATGACCTGAGCCGAAACCAAGACATTTAACTGACTGAGCCACCAGGTGCCCCTGTGCTGAAAGTTAAATGTGAAGAGTGAATGAGATAATTCTGTGAAAGAGATCAGCGGAGTGACTGGTATAAACTAGGTACTCATTTTTTTCATATATTTTTTTTTTCAAATCTACTTATATCTATTTTTGTCATCAATGATGCTGTGAAAGAAATTTACTTGCTCTCCAATATCTACTTTTTCTTTCAAACACAAAAGTGGAATTTTAAGCTAAGTACATAACTATGCAGAGTAATGACTTCCTTTCTCAGCTATGTTTGCACCTATAGACAGTAGACTAAATTCTGACCAATGGAGAAATAAGCCAAATGATGCGGGCAACTCCTGGGTGGTAGTTTGAAAGGAAAGGGCTCCCTACTCCTCTTCCTTACCCCCTTCCTGATGGCTGGAATATAGACATGGTGGGGAGTCATCTTAGACTTTATGAATGACAGTAACACCCCAAGAACAGCAGAGCAGCAAGTCTATTTGCATGACAATATTGCATAGTCATCATGGCAGCTCAGACTTTGTGTAAGAGAAAAATAAACTTGGGTTGAAGTCACTGTATTTGGAGCAAACTAGAATTTGACCCTGTCTTTTTAAAAAAAATTGTTAATGTTTATTTATTTCTGAGAGAGAGAGAGAGACAGAGACAGACAGAGACAGAGAAAGAGAGAGAGAGAGAGAGAAACAGGGGAGTGGCAGAGACAGAGGGAGACACAGATTCCGAAGCAGGCTTCAGGCTCTGAGCTATCAGCACAGAGCCCAATGCAGGGCTGAAACTCGTGAACTGAGAGATCGTGACCTGAGCCAAAGTCAGACACCCCACTGACAAGGCCACCCAGGTGCTCCAATCTGACTGTCTTTACGGAGCTTACATTCTAAAAGGAAAGTGTAGCTGTTATAAAATTATGTCAGATGGGATACTTTTGGTTTCAAGAAACAGAGAAACCAAAAACAAAGAGGCTTTGAAATAAAAGGGTTTATCTGCCTCACATATAAAGCACTCTAGATAGTTCCAGGATTCATTTGGTGGTTCAGCAATATCAGGCCTTCATTTCAGTTTCACTGTGATGCCCTTGGCCCTATCCTCATGATCTAAAAAAGGCTGCCACAGCACCAAGCATCACAGCCTCGCACAAATAATATTATAAAGTAACAAAAATGGAGAAAGATGTGTTTCTTGTTCTCCTTTATCTTCCCTCAGGGTGGAAGGTTTTTGACAAGTATCCTTATCAGGTTTGGTCTTGGGTCCCATTGGTCAGGATGGGAACACATGTCAATCCCGTAGCAGCAAGGGAGGTCAAGCAACCAAGGAACCGGCATTTATTTTTAGCCTCTGTAGGCTGTGGACTCTACAAAAAAAGGAAAAAGGAGGTTGGCAATGCTTTTAGGCATCAATCTTTTTAATGAACCCTCTTCCACTTTCTGTAATTTTCATGTGGGCAAGTCAGTGGTGAAATTCTTCTTTAAATGTGTTTATTTATACCCTGTCTGCTTGTTGAGTTGTCCCCTTATACTGCAGAGTAAGTAGGTTAGGGTTAATTACTTTTTTGAAAAGCTAGTTGTAACTACTATTTAATTCAATTCTACCACACGTCAGGCTCTCTGTTGAGTGCTTGGTACACAGTATATCATTTAATAAAGCATGCTTTCTGAAAATTGCTGGTCATCTGCTTGTTACCTTCCAAAGCACTGCATGTTAGTATGAATAAAAATAAAGCTTGGTGATAGAAGGCACTGTGAATCAATTTTCAATATGTTCAAGAATCAACATTACAGAAAGCAGACATCTTATTATCTTGGGCAAACTACATAAAGTGTTGGCTTAGCTTTTAACTATGGCTTGAAATCGATTCTGATAATGGTGACAGAAAGCACAACGAAAAACTATAACATATCTGGCATTTTCCTGTCAAATAAACTGACCACTCCCTGGGAAATGAGACATTGGTCAAGAATTTAGATCAATTTACCAGGACCATTCTAGGACTTGATGAAAAGTCTCAACGCTCTTCTAATTTGCTTAAATATTTGCTGCAGACATTGTGTACTCTCCCAGTTATTTGCAACTCATAAGTTACTATACATTCTACTTTGGTCTGCGGGCTTGCCTTTAAATCTGTTGAGTTCGGGGAATTAATGTTTGGAGACTTTATTAAAATTGTCACCATCACATCCCATCACCCAAAGCAAACGGTCAAATTGCAGATGTGTAGAAGCTACTATCACTGCATGAAGAAAGTTATGAAAGATTGTCCAATAAGACTAGACAAGCCCTTCATCACCATCACACAAGGCCCAAGGGTGGCATCAGGTCTGTGCTTAGCCAATTGTTCAAGGTATCATGACTTGGCTATCTCTACACTTCTAGATGTATAGGCACAGCACAAACAGCCGAGAATCATTTATTCTCATACTTAGGTGGTCATGATAATAACGCAAGGAACATGTTAAAAATATAGATTCCAATGTCTTATCCTAAAATGTGTATCCAGTATATCTGGGTTAAAGTAAATGATTCTGCATTTTTAACATATGCCCCATGTGGTCCTGATGCAGGTAGACCAGATCACAGACCGTAATTTGAGAAATACTGACCTAGATGCTGCTTGGTTGGTATCCACTTTTCCAACTTTAAGTTACAAAATTTAGTCTTTTCAAGGAACTGTGAAGTTGGCCTAAAAAAATTATTTGAAACTGAGATCACATAGGCCAAGTTATGCAATGGTTAGACACCAGAAAAATCCATGCAACCTTACCATGTTGATTGGTATGTGGTCTATACACACACACACACACACACACACACACACACACACACACACCAGCCCAGTGACTCAAAAGAGGCACAGCTATTAGAGCATTTCACCTCAGTCACTTAGCAAATGAATTATCAAGTATATCGGAGACATAATGTAAAGAAAATCTTAACAAGTAGCTCTCTCAGTTAAGCATATGACCCTTGATTACAGCTCAGGTTATGATCTCACATTTTGTGAAACTGGGCCCTGCATTGGGCTCTGTGCTGACAGCACGGAGCCTGCTTGGGATTCTCTCTCCCTCTCTCTGCCCCTCCCCTGCTGGCACTCTCTCTCTCTGACTCTCTCTGTCTCTCTCAAACTAAGTAAATAAAACTTAAAAAAAAAAAAGAAAGAAAATGTTAAATAGTTTAAGACACCAATGAACTGCTCTAATCAAGTCACCTAATAGTTTTATACCTACTGGTATAACAAAGAAACCTTTGTTATAAGTACTTTTTTCCAAGATAAGACCTATATTAATATAGGCAAATATGGGTAAATGTTTAGTGACCATGAGCTTCCAAATTCTCATATCTCACCCTGACAAATATCCTTACTTCCCCTTAAGATTTCCAAGAGATACATGCAAAATACAGAAGCAGGATATTTAGCATAAATGACCCACTAAATTAATAGCAGCACCAAATCTTCCTACAACTTCACTATGTTGATGGCAGAATTGGAGCAAGTTTTCTTTTGGTGGAGACCTAGGAGGAGGCCTTAATTCCCTCCCATTTACTGCAAATATAAATTTTGAGACAACTCTACACAGTCAGATATGTGGGGGATGGGGAGGCAAGTAGGGAAAGAACACAGAAGGGAGCATTCAGAAAAGAGAGAGAGAAAAATGAATGAGTAAATATGGTGTGTTGGCCTTGACCTAGTTACTTACCTAGTCATATGCTAAGAGATACTAAAAATTAAGAAACCATGGGTCTCAAGAATGAAGGGCCTTGCCTGGATCTGCTTATTAGGGGAAGGGAAATCATAAGAGATAAGGAAAGATGCTGTTTCTCCCTATAAAGATGGTAAGCTTACCTGTAACAACAATGTGGCTCTAAGGAATGCTTTGGTCTGATCAATCGTATTAGCATGCTTCCTTGGTGTCAAGTACAAATGGGATGGGTAGTGGCAGTGGAAGAGAAGGCCAAGATTGCTGTGGCTGTGATTTACCTGATAACTGGATTTCACACTGAAATGGCATGGTCACCCGTACCTGTCCCACTCCCCCGTTAACTTTTTTAACCCGTCCAACTTCCCCCTCCTATTTTGTGCGTTCTTTTGTAGGCTTTGAGAAGGCTGTGTCAGAATGCCTGAGCCACCATCACCAAGGCAATGACTTGATTACTTCCCTTTGTCTCAGTGCTTCAGAGTTGGGGTTGTGGTGGCGTTTCAGACCGTGGGAGCCTGGGTTTCCAGGTTGTCCCACGAGCCCAGCCAGCACCAGAAAGTGTCAGTGTAAGCCATGAGATGTCCGGTCTGAATTGGAAACCCGATTCTGTTGCCTCTGTTGTTGTTGAGTTTAGAACTTTCCTTGCAGATCTGACCAAAATGTGACTTCAAGACCAAACCATTGATGTCCACTTTAATGAGGAAAAAAATTCTGAGGAATGTTTCATGCTTTGTTCTCAACCTGTAAAGAAGGTGTTTTGGCTTTGTATTCTGGAATAGCTCCTGCTGTACTAACACTGGCATCAAATGGCACCATTAAAACTGGCACTTACTGGAGCTTGAAGAGATTATTTGTAGAATATTTAGATGATGAAACTCTTCTAATGAATATGATCTGTTGGGTGATGTCAGGAGTGATATATTCCACCTTAGTCAGTCCACTGATGTACTACTAAAGGGTGAGATTTGACTTTAAGATGGTGGTTTTTGCACAAAAATAAAGCGATAATGGATTGAAGATCTAAATGTGAGACCTGAAACCATTAAAATCCTAGAAAAGACCATACACTGTAACTTCTCTGACACCGGCTTCTTTCTAGAAATGTCTCCTGAGGCAAGAGAAACAGAAGCAGTAATAAACCATTGGGACTACATCAAAATAAAAAGCCTCTGCACAGTAAAGGAAAACAGTCAATAAAACTATTCAAGGCAAACTATTCAATGAGAGAAGACATTTGCAAATGACATATCTGATAAAGGATTAGTACCCAAAACCTATAAAGAACTTATAAAACTCAACACCCAAAAAATGAATAATCCAGTTTAAAAAATGGACAGTAGACATGAATAGACATTTCTCCAAAGAAGACATATAGATAGCTAACAGACACATGAAATGATGCTCAACATCACTTATAATCAAGGAAATATAAATCAAAGCTACAGTGAGATATCACTTCACACTAGTCAGAATGGCTAAAATTAACAACACAGAATACAACAGGCATTGGTGCAGATGTGGAGAAAGGGGAAGCCTCTTGCACTGTTGGTAGGAATGCAAACCAGTGCAGCCACTCTGGAAAACAGCATGGAGGTTCCTCAAAAAGTTAAAAATAGAACTACTCCACCATCCAGAAATTGTACTACTGGGTATTTACCCAACAAACACAAAACACTAATTCAAAGGGATATATACACCCTGATGTTTACAGCAACATTATCTACAATAGTCAAATTAGTGAAACAGCCCAAGTGTCCATCAACTGATGAAGAGATAAAGAGGTGTGTGTGTGTGTGTGTGTGTATACACAAATATAATGAATATTATATATACTTATGTAACATATATTATATATACTATAGCACATATGGTGTGGAATATTACTCAGCCATAAAAAAAGAATGAAACCTTGCTATTTACAATGACATGAATGGAACTAGAGAGTATTATGCTAAGCAAACTAAGTCAATCAGAGAAAGACAAGTACCATGATTGCACTTATATTTGGAATATAAGAAATGAAACAGAGAGAGAGGCAAACCAAGAACTGACTCTTAGCTACAGAGAACAAATTGATGGTTACTAGAAGGGAAGTGAGTGGGGGAATGGGTTAAATAAGTGATGGAGATTGAGGCATACACTTGTGATGAGCACTGGGTGATGTATGAAAGTGTTGAATCATGATCTTGTACACCTGAAACTAATATTACACTGTATGGTAACTATCAGGAATTTAAATAAAAACTTAAAAACAAAACAAAACAAACAAAAGAAATGGCATGGTTAGTCTCTTCCCTCATCTCTACTTACTTTTTAAATCTTACCCATCTTTTAGGGTTCACCTCAAACACATTTGTGTGCTTGACACCGATGCAGGCAGTTCTTCCCCTGTGATCACATGACACACATGTATACCATTTGGTTTGTCAGCTCACCTACTGACAGATTATAAATGATTACACCTATTAGAAAGGAGCTTAACCCTTACATGAATTCACAGAATGATCAGAGGTTTCTCAGAAATATGGTCATGCCTGTCTTCCTAACTGGATTTTATGTTCCTTAAAGAATTCAACTTGAGGGGCACCTAGGTGGCTTAGTCGGTTGAGCGTCCGACTTTCACTTAGGTCACGATCTCGCGGTTCGTGGGTTCAAGCTCCGGGTCGGGCTCTGTGCTGACTGCCAGCTCAGAGCCTGGAGCCTGTTTCAGAGTCTGTGACTCTCTCTTTCTCTGACACCTCTCCTGCTCACGCTGTCTCTCTCTCTCTCTCCTAGAAATAAATAAAAAATATTAAAAAAAAAAACAATTCAGCTTGGTTTTGATTATTTTTGCAATCTTTGTACCACCTATAGTGTATAATGCAAAAATTCCCTCACTTACCAACATTCAATTTACAAACTTTTGTAATAACAAAGATTTTCACTTGGGCAAAATGGAAGCAATCTCCCAGCCATCAACAGATGGTTGGGTATAGTCCCCTAAGATGTGGCGATCAAGTCTCTCACTAATTAACCGCATGTCTGAAGCAGCATCATGTTATCAATTTATTTTTTATTAAGAAAGAAAGAAAATGTAAGCCTATTTGGGAAAAATGTTTGAGGATTAAAAAATCATAACTGGCAAATAGTCACAGCTCTTTAATAAAACTTAACATAAACATATTGAGATTGCTGGTCAAGTATTTCAGGACACCTAAACAAATAAGCTAATGAAGCGCCTTTTGGATACTGACTTGATCATAAGTTAAAGATTTTTGACTACCTACTCTATATAATAAGGATTCAGTAAACTTTTTTTGCTATGCAAAAGATTTTTATCTTTTTAAATTGTATTTAAATCCAAGCTAATTAATATATAGTGTAATAATGGTTTCAGGAGTAGAATTTGGTGATTCATCACTTACATGTAACACCCAGTGCTCATCTCAACAAGTGCCGTTCTTAATGCCCATCACTCCACCCAACACCCCTCCTTCTGTATTCAGTAAATTGTGATTTGATTTCATTTTAATTTTTTTGACTCCAAACTAAATTTTAAGCCTTTCTAAGGCTTAAAACATTAACTCGTTAACTCTTTCTTTCACATCTTCCTCAAATGACCAAGCAAGGTGCTAAATAGCATTGTCAACCATAGAAAGAGAACAAGTTAAAAAATCATTATCAAAATAAGCCCACAGTGGGGCCCATTTGGAGATTCTGACTCTTGATTGTGGCTCAAGTCATGATCTCGAAGTTGTGAGATGGAGCTCTTCATTGGGCTCTGTGCTGAGCATGGAGCCTGCTTAAGATCCTTTTTCTCCCTGTGCCCCCTCCCCTGCTCATGCTCTCTCTACCTCTCTCTCTAAAATAAAAATTAAAAAGAGAAAACCCCATAGTACATATATGTGTATGAGATTCTGCACACTAACCTAGACAGTTTTCCTCCAAGGAAAAGCACCCCAGAAATGAAGGGAAAGGAAAGAACGTGGAGAGTATCTTCGGACACTTGTGTACAGCAGAGTTTGTGTGTTCAGGTCAGACAGCCTGGTTTCTTCAGATGGAGGCGCTTATTAAGTATATAAAGTTGGGTCGTTGTGTAGCCATTCTGTGCCCCGGTTTGCACTTCTGTAAAATGAGGGTGACAGTAATAGCAGGCCCCATCTCATATAGACACTCTGAGTCTTAAAAAAATGAGGAGTTTCAAAATTAGAGCCCACACTTCAAATCTGCTCCACCACGTTTTTCCTAAAATAAATAAAATTTTATGGTAACACACAGACATAGACACACACACATGCACGCACACAAGTTAATGCATGTAAAGTGCTAAGTGTTCTGCCTGTCCGCTAGCAGATGCTCAGTGAGTGTTAGGTATTGTTTTTGTGGTGTTGGGGGATATAGAATGTAGTCCTGATTCTGCTTGTCTTGAGACTTATAATTTTGTATTTCCTTTTCTAAGAGGGAAATATTTAAATATTTAAACCACATGACCACTAGCACTGATTCTAACTTGGGTTATTCAGTAAATCAACTACATGCGGTATTTGAAAGAAAAATTTAGGCAGGGAAAAATAACAGAGAAAATTATTTGACAGAAAGGATTCTTCTTTCTCTTCTTATACCCAAAACAAAAAGCAGCTAAGATAGGGAACAGGATACAAGAAGAGATAGTGATAGTTTAAAAAGTATGAAGAGGCAATATTTCACTCGGGGCTCTATTGCTTTTATTAACTGAGAGACAAATTCACTCAGAACTTTTTATTCTTCAAATAACAGGCATCATAAACACCCTTATCTGTTTGCTTGTGCCTGTAGCGTTTACTGTAATTCCTCAGATTAAAACCACAGCTTCTAATATTACAGGACAAGGATGGAGTGAGAAAGGCTTAATGCAATTCAAGATATTCAAAGGTAAAAAGCTGCAAATGAAAATTATCACAATGAGCAAGAATAAAATTATTATAAAACTGTCACATTTCTAATATTTCATATCACTTCTGACCATAAGCTCTGCAGCTATAAAAGCAATATCTTTTACTCCCCAGTGTGCAGTGGTGATGGTTCGCATTCTTCAAGGCTTATGATGTTAAAATGCCTTTAATTATGTTCCGGATAGCTATTCATAAGGCATTCTTAAACCTCTCCAAGGTCAGTGTCTTCCTTCTCACTGATTCTCAGATCATCACTCTATGATTCTAGCTTCACTGACACAATATTCATTTTATCCTGGGGAAAGACACAATTGCTGAATTGGTCACACTGGCATCCGGGACGGGAGCAAGAATTGTCCCGGAAGGTTCCATTGCTGGGCACTTGATGTCTGCATTGGTCTCCTCTGCCATTCTTTAGAGGTCAGCCAAACAGAAAATTCAGACTGGTACTTAATGCAATTCAAAAGTCCAAGCACTGCAGACAGCCACCACCTTTTGGGGCCATTTGGAGACCCTGAGAATCAAGCAGATGGTAAGCGGCAGAGCCCCTTACAGATTTGTGTTTCTGGTGACACCTTGTAATGGGGAACATGAAAGTAATGTTGAGTTGCCAATCGCAGTGCTAGGTGGGCACCTTGAAAACTGAAAACCTAAGTCTATCCATAGTTTATCCTGAACATAAGCAATTGCTGGCTCTGCTACATACAGTGATAGACTTTATTCTCAAGCCATTAATTTAAACACTCAGACACCAAAACCCAAAAAAGAATCAACTTCATGGATCGCTGGCCTTGTTAACAAGTAGCGAATGGGGCAAGTTATATTTCAGGAGCACTGGCTCACCACATTCTTGTTAAGGGCACAGCAACTTTGGAAATGTCCTTGTTTTCAGGGATTTTCTTTTGTTCACACACACACACACACACACACACACACACACACACACACACACACACACCTATACATCTGTTTCCTCTATGTGAAATTTCTAATAACCCATGAGAAACAAGCATGAGCAGGGGGAAGCCAGAGCCCAAAGCCATGCAGAGGAAGACCAAGTACAGAACGGGATATCAAGTCATTTCCAGAAGCCACCCAGATAATGAGCAATGACTTCATTTTCTTTTAATAATGTTTTACAATAATTTTCCTGTGTTTTTTCTGCTTACTGAGGGAAATCTGCGCCCATTATCGTAAATCTGTAAAACACAGAGAAGCTGTGGCATAAGTTTTACTACTCAGAGATGATCACTGAGAATACTTTGGTCTTTTCACCTAATCTTTTTTTCAAGCATTGTTATACTGTCAATTTGTTTTATATCTGTTCATTTCTAGCCTACACTTAATCATGATCTTTGTTTTTAATATTTTATTTATTGCTAAGAGAGAGACAGCTTGAGCAGGGGAGGGTCAGAGAGAGAGGGAGATACAGAATCTGAAACGGGCTCCAAGCTCTGAGCTAGCTGTCAGCACAGAGCCTGACGCGGGGCTCAAACCCACTAACCGTGAGATCATGACCTGAGCCAAAGTCAGACGCTTACCTAACTGAGCCACCCAGGTGCCCCTCCTAATCATGATCTTTAATTACTTTTGCTGACTTATCAGTCTATTGTCTGTGACCCACCCCTGCCCCCAAACCCTCCTCTTGACCTAGAAAGTATGCTTCCAAAAGGAGAAGAGATTTGTCCTATTCCTTGATTTCATAGAACCTGGGGACCACTTTAGCACTCAATAGATTATTGAATGCATGAAGCAACTGAGATCCGATCGAGAATGTAACATTAAATCTTCTATTTCTCTCCCAACATCCTAACAGTGTAATGAGCACATCTTGTGTGTCACTGCATAATCCCCTCAATCCTTCCACATTCCAAGCACTGCAGAAGTGGCTAGCTCCCTGTAGGCCTTCACGAGGTTCATGCGAGAGCAGTTGGAAAATGCCTCACCCCCACTTACTTGGCCATAAAATATGAATTACTGTACCCTGTGTAATAATTTTAGTATTACCAAATGTTTTGGTGGTTTATAGTTTTCAATATTACAAAGCTAGGATGATCATCTTCACATGTAAAGATTTTCTTCATTTAAGAAATGGAATGGGCAAGTCAAAGGTAAATTTTTTTTTAAGTTTTACAACACATCGACCAATCACTTCCAAAAAAGACTGTGCCATTTTACAGTTTCACTAGCAATCTAGGAGCTTCTTCCTTGCAACTTTTCCAATACCAAATATTATCTGTATTTCTATTTTGGTAATTTGGGAGGTTGAATATAATTTTTTTAATTTTAATTTTCATTGTTTGTATTTCTAGTATCCCCTCTTTTAGTAACTGCCTCTTCTGAAGATCAAGACTTTTCAGAATTTTGTGAAACTTGGAGTTAGACATACCCTACAACATGAGCCAAGTCACCCTGGGAGATGGCTATTAGACTAAATGAAGGTTGGAGAAGAAGTCTAATAAGAGAAGGTCTCAGTCGGAACAAAAAGTAGAAAGGAGCACTTCAGTTGAATAAACATGGATGTCTATGCCTGGCCACAAGGAAGATAGTGGAAGTCCAAAGAGGAAAAAGACACAAAACTGCCATCTTGGAGCTAATAGTCTAGTGATCATGTTGAAGAGACAACTGGATGCCTAAACTAAAGTCAGCCTAGAGAAAAATCATACAGGAAGTTTTATTAAAGTTTGGCTTTACTGAAAAGGGAAAAAAAATGAGTTCAAAATCCTCCCACAGCAAATTAAGGAAAGTAGATTGGAATGCATTTAGATGGGCTATGAAAGAAATTAGACAATGTTGATGGCTTAGAGCTATATGTAGATAGATTAGGCTCAAGTGATACCACATAGGGTAAATGATAATGTAATATTATAGTAAGAAAACCCAAACAAAAGAATTAGTCAACCCTGGTTTCAAGACTAAATTCAATCGCTTCTAGGTTGTGGTCCTGGACATGTTAATTTCTTTGGTTTTCTATTTTCTTATCTGTGAAATGAAGTTGATAATACCTTCTGCCTGATGGGGTTCTGTTGTAATTTTAAATAAGATAGTGTGTGGAAGAGCATAACAAATCATAATGGTACAAAGTAGATAACTGATAAAAGTCATGACGAAAAAAAAACTATTGGATATTTTTGAAGCCAAAGACAAAATTCCTCTGAAGATGAGAACTGTATTTGGTTAAGAAAAATAGATCAATGTTCCATTTGACTAGGAAGAGATAGGCCCAAGACCAGTATCTGAAAATGAAGAAAAGGTTGTAAGATATAGAAACTATGAAGAAAGTAAGAAGTAACAACTAAACAACAACAATAACAATGACAACAAAATGCTGATTAAAGAAACTGTCCCAATAACTTTTTTTAAAAAATGAAGGATATGAAACAATAAGTAACCAAAGTTCCTTGCTACATGTTAATAATACTCTATGGTATACCTGAAATTTGCTAAAAGAGTAAATCTTACACGTAAATCTTACATGTTCTCATTACCAAAAGAAAGAAAGTAAAAAGAAAAAAAACACGTATGAGGTGATGGATGTATTAATTAAATTGACTGTGGTAATCATTTCACAATGTATGCATGTATCAAATCATTACATTGTCCCCCTTAAATATACACAATTTTTATTGGTCAATTACACCTCAATGAAGTTGGAAAAAACAAAAGTGAGTTTTTCCCACTCTCTCAACAAAATTAGAGTCACTCTTTAAATTTTGATAATAAGATTTGGAAAACATTGTATTTTCAACATACAACTGTACAAATTGTATATTTGCATATTTTTATATGAGTGGGATTGAAGACCTTCCTCACACTGAAACAGTGAAAATTCTCTCTTGGAAAAAAAGTTGTTTGTTGGAAAAGGCTGAGGTGTAACCCCTCCTTTTCTATCCAAAACTTCAACAAAATAATCACCTCCATTATGGATGTGTTCATTAACTTGATTGAGGAAATCATTTCAAAATGTATGGGTATATCAAATCATCACATTGTATACTCTAAGTATATCACAATTTTACTTGCCACTTATACCTGAATAATGTTGGGCAAAAAACAAACACCTCCAAAACACTTTGCTGTCCACATAGTCTAATATCAAATGTATTAACTATTATGTTCATATGGATTTAAGATTACTAGCAGCTCTCTTTTCCTCTGTAGTTATGACTGCTTTCCTGGTGGGGTGGGGGGTGGGGGGTAACGTGCTATGCGTGTTAGACTGAAAAATTAAAAACTACATATCTAAAATATCTTATCTACTAATCTTTGCATGTGAATCCAATGCCTTCTCATCAAGTGAAGTTCTTAGAGTTGGCTTCTCTGTCATCTTTCTTACAAAAACTGGATCTATAATGTCTATAATGCAGCATTAGTTTTCACTTTGGTTTTAAAGTGGAGCAATAAATTAAAGACAAAATAATAAATAAAGGCAAAATAGTCTGAGTATATAATTCTTCTTGGTTCTTACAATTTTTTTGAAAACTTTTACTGTTGTTTTTCTCAGGTTTAATTTAATGCGGTTTTATTAAACACCTCTCCTTTACCGAGACTTGCCATTATTGTTTCATAATAAACAAAAGCTCTCTTACAGAACTATTTAATCAGCTAGGATAATATTTCCATAATTAATTAGTTATACTAAAAAACATCTCTAATAAGCATCATGTCTAATTTTGGTAAGCATACAACTTGACTGGTAGAAGTATATGTGCATGAGTTGTGACCTGACATGACTTATTTCTATCAGTAGGGCAGACTAGGTAATTCTGAACAACCTTTCTGACTAAAACAGATAAGTGGTGGATAAAATATATATATTCAATCTTCAAAAAGCCAAAGAAAAAGTGGAAGTAAAAACCTTGGTGGACAAGAGGATACCAAAATCACATTATATGTAAAGGTTTTTGGTAAACCCTGGAGTTCTTGAGCTTCTGTTTTGATGCTGGAAAAGGTGCAGGGGAATGGAGTTAAAATCCAGAATCTTCCCGGGGTGGCTGGGTAGATCAGTAGGTTAAGACTCCCAACTCTTAATTTCAGCTTAGGCCATGATCTCAAGGTCATGAGATTGAGCCCCAGCTGGCCATGAGGTCAAGCTCACTATAGAGCCCAGAGCCTGCTTGGGATTCTCTCTTTTCCCCTTTCTCTCTACCCATTACCTGCTTGTGCAGGATCTCTCTCTCTCAAAATAAATAAATAAAGTTAAAAATCTAGGCTCTGCCAAAGGATGGAGACTACAAAGACAAACTCCATGAGGTACAGCCCCCAAGAACTATATATTGAAGGTAAAAAGAGACATGAAAATCACATTGATCAATTTATAGCATTTATTGATTCTATGCTAAGTGAAGAGAGAAAAAAAAATCCTATTTGAGAATTTGCTATCATTAAACAATCATTGCAAAAGTATACAATTCAAAATCATGCTTTCACTTTAGTGAAAAAAAAAAAAATCCTACAGTGAAGTAAAGTGGTCCTGGGTTACTAGTGCTGCCAAATAGCATGAACACATACGAATATCATTTGGAGGAATCCAACTACAACCTAGACCTCAAGAAATTCTCACAAAGTGCCAATTAAGATGAGTAGCTTGCAGCCCCACATCACAAAACACAAAAGGAAACACGAAAGTGACAGCCAGCAGGAACAAAGAGATGGCAATATCAGAAGTGAAAGTCTTCAGCGATTGCAATAATTAGATAGAGAATATAAAATTGTACAAATTCAATATGTTTAAAAAAATAAAAAAGATAATTGAAAATACAAGCAGAGATGAGAAACTATAAAGAACAACTAAGTATATTTAGAAACACACAAATTACACTCCTATACATGAAAAATAAATTTATTAAAATTAAACATACAATGAATAAACAGGAAATTGGAGACAACAGATACGAGTTTTAATGACCTAAAAGACAGATCCAAATAAATGATCTAGAATGCATCTTCAAAAGAAAAGTGACTGAAAACATTAAAGTGGTTAAGATAAGTAGAGGATAGAGGGATGTTGTCTGACATAAACCTTACTTGGTGGTCCAGAAAGAGACCATATTAGTCAGAATAGGCTTTCTATGGTGCAACAAAAAGTAAACCTCAAATTTTAGTGGCTTAACAAAACAAATGTACTTCTCACTCATAATGAGTCCAATGTGTATCAGGCAAAATTTCAGGGAAATATCTTCCCTGCAGCAGTGGAATCTGTGGATCTTCCACCTCAAGTGGTTTGCTGCCAAAGAAGAGAAAGTTGGAAGTCAACAGAAGAGGCATAAACAGAGAATTCATAGCATTATCTCTGTTCTGTTTGCTTTCCAGTCATAAAATCATTCCATTCTTCTACCCACACACAGAACATATTCAGCTCCAACCCAAAGCCCCTTTGCCCTCAGCTCAAAATCCAAGAATTCTGGGTGATAGTCGCTTAGTCTTTCCAAACATGGCTTCTCTTCTCATGAGATCTAGGAACTAAGAAGTCACCATTATGCCATACCTCATCTAACAGATTGTGAAACAGGAACAAAATAATTACAGTAAATATTTCTACTTGAAAAGGAAATGAATGGGAGATATATAATGTAATATACCCTTCACTGAAATCCACCTGGCAAACACTGCGTGCTCCTTACTCAAGGGAGATTTTCCTTATTTAATCTCTGATTCTCCTCTTCAGAGGACTCTTTGTCCATTGGTCTCATGTCCCATGGTGTTACTGTCAAGTTATCCCTTTTTAAATACTATCCTCGACCACATCTAAAATGAGCTTTGGGAGTCATTCACCGTCATGATCTGCACAGGTTTCAAAACTGACTTTCTGTTTATTGAAGGTTGGAACCCAATTATTGTTTCAAACTTTAAAAGTCATATGTTTTTTTTTTTCAAATCCAGACTCAGAGTTTTTTGTAATTATAAAAGTTTCTTAAAAGCTTATTAACTTTCTGATCTATTTGCTTCCAGTCAGTTACATGTGCCAGTAATGATACCAGAAGTACTCTTAAAGACATTGTTTTTGGATATGATTTCTTTCTTTATTTTCTTGTCCCTCATACTTTCTCTCTTGATTTAATGGGAGGTATTTTAAGGCTATCAGGGGCAATGAAGTGGGTGGAAGTGGGGGATGGGTCATTTTATTTACTGATAGGTTTTGCTAGTTGCCATTTTTAGGTCTTTTGGCTTTCCCAATTCTATAGGATTCTGAGTTTCTATTCCCTATTATTGTGCAAACTGGCCCTATAGCTCTTGAACAAATCTCTTTTTAAAAATGTTTAATAATTTATTTTTGAGAGAAAGGGGAGGGAGAAAGCCTGAGCAGGAAAAGGACAGAGAGAGGGAGAGAGAGAATACCTAGTAGGCTCCATGCTCAGTGCAGAGCCCAGTGTGGGGCTCAATCCCATGACCAAAAGATCAAGACCTGAGCCAAAATCAAGAAACAAGCACTTAACAAGTGAGCCGTCCAGGAACCCCTGAACAAAACCCATTTTAATAAGATTGTCACAGGTTGGGTTCTCTAGAAAGCAGATGCTAATGTTGGGGGTAGTGTACAGGATATTTGTTAAGGACCTTGGGATCAGCATCTGTGAAAGAGAAGGAAAAATAGGAGGTCTAAGAAATTGAGATATAGAGGCCCATGATGGCTTCAGCCTACCCTACAGGGAACTTGGAAACTAAAATTGTCCAAGAAAATTGTCACATACTGAGCCAAAATCGCTAGATGTTTATGCGTCTGTTTTGATCAGTCATTGGATATGAATCATCTCAGGAAAGTTGTGCCTTTGTGAAAACTGACTAACTGCAGCCAAGGAATTCTGTGAAGAGGCTATTATCTGAAGGGTCTCTGTTAATGGAACTTCCAGAAAGGGGAGTAAGTCCTTCTATGAAGAGAGATCTAGAAAAAATATCTTGTCCATCCCAGTCCAGTCTTGTGTTTCTCAACTATACTTCTTAGCATGTTGAGTAGCAGATTTTCTACAATTCTAGTAGGCCTCTCTTCCTGGGGAAAAGCTAGTACAAAAAATGAGTGGGAAAAAAAGACAACTCCCACCACTGCAGATAGTCTCTGGACCACAACTGATATTCAATGTCCCATCCTCCACTAGATGATACAATGAATAGATTACATGGTTGTAAACCCACTTACACATTTCTTTGTTGTATATGGCTCCCCTGGTCTGACACAATATAATGTGGGATGAATCAGTGAGTCAAAGATCTGTAAACCCTTCAATAGTTGTGCTGGTTGAGATCCTGAAAGCAGGAAAGGAAAATGCACAAACGGAAGATGTATCTGTTCCTGTGAGAATTAATCACTGTACTTTTAATGTAAGAAAGAGTCCAACATTGTCAACTTGCCCCTAAGGTGACTCACTGGTCTCCTCAAAAAAATGGTGCTATATCTGGGGCCCTTCACTGGTATCTATTATTGATCAGTCAGACATTTAGCAGTGGCAATAGCTACATCAGCTTTGGTAAGCTAAAGTTCAGGTGGTTGAAAGCATTCATGGCCTCTATCTCTGTTACCATGGCCACCTCAATCATGTGTGCATTATACCAGCACTGAGGAGGTCAATGACAAGAGTCATTTTGAATACTTGGTTGTGTAGTATCTCTTTCATGAAGGATATTCTGTGATGGGTATTAATATGTCCTAATAAAGATATTTACACTTAGCACCCACCCCTATATGTTCCACATGCTGCTATCCAGATCACCCTGTCCCTGGTCTTCTACTCTTTCCCATTGCAGATGTCTGAACAACTGTCCAGGATATTCACATCTGGACTTGAATCCATATATATTTTCACCTGAAGTAGTCACTTCTCTGAATACACAAAGTTGATGGACAAGTGTGCCACTTACATGTCTGCCAACCCTTCCACCCACATTCCACTGTCCATAATTCAGTCACATAGTCCTAACCTAATTGAAAGAGAGGCTAGATCAGCTACTCTCATTTCGTGCCTGGAGTGTTCAAAACATTGTCTCTGCCACAGAGATTAACAGAGAATGGAGAAAAGGGAATGTTCAAGACAAGAATTGCTGAGAATTTTCCAGAATTATATAAAGACACCAATTTTCAAAACTAGGAATTACAACAAAGCCCAAGAGTATTAAATAAAAAGAAATCCACACCCAAATCATCATCATAATACTGAAGAACACCAAAGTAAAAGAGGTCTTAAAAGACAGAGTGCACACAAAGGAACAGAAATTAGACTGATTGATGACTTATCTCAATAGCAATAATGAAAGCCAGATTATACTGGAATAATGCCATTACTGTTACCAGAAAAAAAGAAAGTTGAACTAATGTTCAAGAAGAGTATAAAGACATTTTCAGGTAAATAATATGTGAGCAGCTAACCTAGAACAGACCTTGCCTAGATTACAGTCTATGGGGATATACTCTAAACAAAAGGAAAATGATCACAGAACATCTGAGATAGAATGATGAGCAAAAAATAAATAAATGAATAAGATTGAGAAATATGTGGGTAAGTTTAAATCAACACTGATCATTCAAAATAACTACAAGAACTTTTAACTGTTGGAGAAAACTAGAAGAGAGTTAAAATACAGAATAACAGTAATAAGACTTAAATTGGGGGGAAAAGATGATTAAGTATTTAGGGTCCTTGATGGTGGTGATGCTGGTTGAAAAGTCTGTTAAAGGTATTAGAGTAACAAAAAAATACATTGAGCATGTAACATCCAAACATATAAAAGGAAAAAAAGAAATGAGAAAAAGATGATATATATAATCATATTATTTTACCAACATATAGATCGGAAAGTAGCAAAATGAAACTATATTTTTAGGTGTATATATCAAACCATAAAGGAAATTTAGACAGTAATTTAGAGAAAGTTCAGGATAGTGGTCACCCTGGGGAGAATACATGGGGAGGAGTAAGTGGCAAGAGGAATGCAAAGGGGCGGGCGGGGAGAGGGTTAGGGGAACACAGGTTTCTATTTTTAAAGCTGGAGAGTGAGTACCCAGGTATTTATTTTATGATAATCTTTTAAAGGAATAAAAATGTTTTAAATGCTCTTTTCCATGTATATTTATTTCTAAATCCCATTTAGATTTACGTAAATAAATCTACTAAAATAAAGGTAAGGATGTAGGTTGAGGAACGTGTTAATTAACTTGATTACTGAAATCCTTTCTCAATGTATAAGAGCATCAAATCATCATGTTGTACACTTTAAATATATTACAATTTTATTTGTCAATTATACCTCAGTAAAACTAAAAAAAACAATAAGTAAACAAAAAATAAACAATGAAAATGACTTGCCAATTCTCAGTATTCATAGTACCCACGACTATTAATAAGTATAGGTTGTCAGCACAAATGTTTTAGAGAAGGAATGGACAGTGTCAATTAACGCAGTCGATCAATCCAGAAAAACATTAATCTAGGACTTTGATTAAGTAGAAATCAATTAAGAGTGGTTTCACTTTGGGTATATAAAACTATTTGGATGTGCTATTCTTGGAGAAGAGAAGAGAGAAAAGAAGACCTAGTAGAATGCACTGCTCCTAGTCAGGTCACTCAGAAACTACTCTGAGTATTGGATCTGGGTTTGTCTGACTGCAGTATGTTAGAGTCTACATGTGCAAATGGCATTAAAATAGTACGCATACTGAATTTCACACTTCATGGGCTGTATCTCTTTCTGTACAGCTTTTGTTTCTCCACAAAAAGCACAGCAACAGGTTATTGTTTGACAACAACAACAAAAAAGATAGTTGATAAGGCTTGTATTTCTTCTAAAGTTGCTTGAATAGTGTCTGCTCTGTTCCCTGAAGAAACTAGGGTAAAATAATGGTATACATTTTAATAAAATATGCAGGGAGTTTGAACATTAAAACTGCCATTATCAGTATTACCATTATCGGTAGAAAAGTTGTATACCTAATTCTCCATACATTATGCTAAAAATTAAAGCATTATATCTAATACAATGTCAAACACAATGTTAATATAAAAATTAACTACAGGAAAGTACAAATGTGAAAGAATGGAATTCTATATGAACAGATTAGAAAGATGGTAGCAAGAATTAACACAGGGAGTTTTCTAATGCAGCGCTCTGAAAAATAATTCATTCATGGAAGTTGTACCTGTCGTCATTTACATTTTCATAAATGATATGTAATATGACTAGTTGTTAAAATGCAATATTGACATCAGGTTGATAATGAATCAGCAACCAAGAAATGCCCAAGAGTATATTCATCCAAACTATCATAATTGGCCAGACCCTGTGATTTGTCAGAGAGAAATATGAGAATAAAACAATCAGGATCCCTGCCTCATTGGGCGAGCGAAGCAAACAAGTAAAGTGAATCCCTTGTTTCCACTTCTCTGTATCTTAGTAGGTGTTTACTCAAATGTTAGCTAAATTATGGCTGGGAAGCAGGTTGAGTAAAAGTGCTTTCAGAATACCAAGGAGCAGGAAATATTTGAGCTGAATCTTTAAGGAAGGACAGGACATTTCCAAGAAGAGATATTCCACTAACAGAGATCAATGGAAAGAAAGATTTTTTTTTCATTCAAAATGTAAGATAACACAGGGATAAACATGTAAACCCTGGAAGATTCCAAGTTCCTGGAACAGAGGCTGAGAGTGAAGATGATGATGGGGAGTTTGACTGGACCATGTATGAAAGACATCTATTCTGAAGAGTTTGTCCTTTTCCCTCAGAAGATACAAGGCCTTTAGAGGTTCGCATGCAGGGGAGCAGGCATGCAGATTTGTTTCTATAAGGAGGAGAGCTCGTGCAACATAACAGAATGGATTGGGTGAGATGTGCCATGCTGTAGGCTCTGAGTTAGTGACCATTTGTGTATGATGGAAGGCTTCCAGGTGGTGGAAGCCTAGTAGGGATGGCAGGTAAAATCAGGGGATGGATAATTTCTATACAAAGGATAAGGGTTGGGATAACAATATACACAGTGGTGCTTTGGAAGTACACAGGAGGGCTACCTACTTCACGGTGGAGAAGTCATGGAAGGCTTCTAGGAAGAAGTGTCAGCTGAACTGAGACTAAGAAATCAGGAAATAAAGGCAAATAAGTACTCTAATTCATTGCTCAGGCCACGATCATAGAGTTAAGAGATCATAACTGATTCTTATCCCGTGGCATGCATTTTGGGAAACACGGCAAGTATACATATGAAAGTAATGAATGTAATAAATGAATAAAATCTTAAGGACAGTATTTAATCTTGTTAAGCGCAAGGAATGTTTAACTGATTAATCATGCACAGTGAACATTTACCAAGGGCTACGGATCAAAGAAGCTTCAAGAGAAATTTCAGAAATGCCAGAATTGTGTCCCATGGCATTCCCACCTTGGAAAGGGGTTAGAATGGGTCCTATTTTCCTAAGTCTCTTTGAATACTGAGGTTCTATTTCTGCCACCTTCTAGCTCAAGAAGCTTATAAGCTAATTGATGAGGTAGACTTTTCATGCCAGAAAAGAATAAAGCTAAAAAAAAAAAAAAGGCTTATACAAAAGTAGAAGTAAGTAGCTTGGTGCAAACTGAAACTTCATGGCTTTTTTAAGAGATGAGGGGAGAAACCTGGACTTATGATTCCAGACAGAGGGACTATTCTGGGCATAGGGTCGAGGAATATGTAGAAGCATGGCTTTCTCTTTCCTTTCTTCCTGTCTCCCATCCTTCCTCTACCCTTTTCTTTCTTTCTTCCAATAGAGATTTATTGAACCTAGAATTTCTCTTCTAATCAAAACATATTTCTTCATTGCAAGTTGTGTGTGGTTCCATGAAGGGACACCAAAATGAGAACACCTACCATTCCTTTTTCCTCTTAAATCTAATTCCATCTTATGGAGACAGGAGTAGGGCATTGATCAGGGAATATAGCCCAAAAGAGGTGGTGCCCAAACTAAATCATGAAGAAGCCTAGAAGATACTCCAGGCAGAAAAATAGCTCACATCAAAGCAAAATACAGAGTGCAGCATATTCCAGGAACTACAAGGATCCATCTAGGGCAGAGGCTTTGGGTTCTGGAAAGGGATGAGGGGTAAAATCTGAGGAGCAGTGTGATAATGACTCTCAGGACAGCAGACAGACCTGGCTCATGGCAGGAAGGGTTGGAGATAAGGTTGAATAGGTCATCTAATAAGGTCCTGCTGGCTGGAGAGCAGCAGACGAACTTGACAGAAACAGGTTCCTGCTAGTCTTTCAAAACTGTGTTTGCTAAGCAATTTTGCACACTTGAAAGCAATCTGGGTACATTTAGGCCTCCTGACTATAGTTTGTGTTACCTGTAATTATTATTAATTAAGGCAGAGACTCGTGTCTATGAAAGTAGTGTGGAAATCTGCAGGGTTCATTTTTGTATTTGTCAACTTTTATTTGAAAACAGCAGGTGAAATTCTGATTTGAGCAACGTTTAGCCTCAAACTATCATGCAGATTGTTTTGGTATCTATGTAATTGCAAAAGACTGCTTTGGTCGAAGCTCCTGAACACTTTTTATTGCTAATTTTGGCAATAAACCTGTTAATTAGTTAATTGTAAAACATTAGTGAATCAAGCAAAAAGAATCCATCTGTTTATAAAATTTCAAAGATCTCTTCTGGGCATAACATTTAAAAACAAGGGCTGGCTTGCACTCTATTGCCTACTAACTACAAGCCATCTCTTTGGAATATTTGTACAGTCTCCACTTAGGACTAAGAGGTGATAATTTAATGCAACCATTTGCCATACTTGAAGGCAATTTTGAAGGTACATGGTGCTGCATACAATGTGTTTCAGGGACTGTTAGAAAATGAAAAATCAGTGAGGGATACACAACTTTTTCATCAATATCCCAAGCTGAACCTAGAAATAATTAGCCAAGCAGGAAAAAAAAAAAAAAGCAGAAGGGCATTGCACACAGAAAAACCCAGTTATAGAAGCAAGTCGGAGAAAAAACAACAGAAGACTACAAAAATTCCTAACAAGGAGAGCCAGTTGTACACACAGAAAAGAGGCAACCGAGAAGACTGGTGAATTGGACAGGGGCCGGACTGTTACCAACTTAAATTTCCATAAAGAAGAAACCTCCTGCAATTTTACTAACAAAGTGAGGGGAATCCATTGAAAATCTTCCATCTAGTGAGTATGATGAAAAATTTGTTTTTAGGAGTATGATGAAAAATGTGGTGAATCTTTCACTTGGAAAACTGGGAAGATCGTAAGGTTTTCCTTGTCCTAGCTCCGAGAGGCAAGTGTAGTGGAAAGCCTGAGGAAATCTGGGCACCCAAAAAATGAAGTAGGAGAAAAGGTCACCACACTAAAAGCCAGAGATGTGGGTTCTAGTTTCAGCCTCGTACTGGCTAGTTGGGTAGTGAAAGCATGGAGTGTATCTTCCCTGAAGCTCTACTTTTCGTTGTAATTGGGAAAGTTGTTGGGGACACATTTAGTCTGGATTTGGAGGAGTAGATTGATTCTGTCCACAGTCCCTTCTGTGTATAGGTAAGTTATTGATAGCCATCAGAATGTAGAGGTGGCTATAAGGAATTCCTCCCACCCAAAATAAGTAATCTGATTCCCTGACATGAAGGTACAGGGCCAGAGGCCATATCACAGTATAAGCAAAGGCACCCATAACTGGAAGTATGGAGGTTTTGGGGAAGAAACAAGGTTGGGAATATAAGATTACTAGAAGTTAGTTCATGGTCTAAAATCACAAACAGATAATGGAGTTTTGATGGAAACCCAATTATAATGGAAGTTACTACATTTGTTATAATGTGAATTTTTGGTTCTAACTTGCATCTCAATATCATAATTATTTCCATTGATATTTTTATTGCTGATCTTCATAGATATTTTTATTCCATTAATTACCAGAATTTGCTCTTGGATCTTTAATAAATGAATTTAATGAAAACGAAGGTACCCTGCGTGTATATAGGCATCAAAATCACTTGTTTTCTTTCTTTCTACATCCCAAAACATCTTAAATAATTTTCTGACATGCAATTAAAATGAGTATAGAGTTGGCTTCTGGAGAAGAACATCAAAGGACCCCAAACTCTCAAATATTCTTTCATTTATGCTTTCCCTTGCTGTGGACTTCCTTATGTCTCAATGTAACTACCTATTTCAACAGTAGGAGGGTCCCAGCCACCAATAATTCCCGTGCTCATATTTCTGCCTTATCATAGATCACCTAGTTGTAAGTCAGAATTCCATTTATTTCCTTATTTTCACCTGACTTTAATATTCTAACCTGGGGGGTTCCCAGTGGATATCTATTATTAAGTACTCTGATTTGCTCATGAAATCCTCACTTAAATATTCAATAAAACTTGAAGAAGTTAAGGTACTAGGATATGGTGAAGTAGAAGGAGCACTGAGTTAGGAGTCAGGAGTCCTATGTGGACTTGAGAGCTGGATGGCCTTGAATAATGCATATAATCTCCTTCAGCCCCAGTTTCCCCAATTATCAAAATAGGGTTGGACCAGTTATTATTTTAGATTTCTTCCTGTTAACACATTCTGAAATGTGATTTCCCAGGCTGCTTTGGGGAGCATCCATTTGCTTCCAGCCTGGCAAGCAGAGGCCAATGCTATTATAACCTGACAGCTGGAGAGATAGACAAAGAATAAAAGCTTCCCTAAGTGCTCCTGATCCTCCTTTTTTGTAAATAAATGAAAAGACTTCATTTTCCAGAGCAAATCCTGAGTTGCAAATGCCATTTTTTTTCTTCATGGGGAGGTAAAAAAAATTAGCATTTAAAAATATGCCAGCATGTAACATTTCGTTTGTTTCCATAATGTCTGATTTAAGGATAAAGATCTTTTTTCAACACTGAAAGCAAAACCTCCTAATTCATCTGGCTTACAGGATCATTTACATATCCAATGGAACATTTATTTTATCTGACCAGAATTGAAGATGATACAACATTCTTGACTGAGATTAAAAATATATAAGGATGGAATATTGATGGCAACACACAATATAGAGGAGAACAGCCCAGATGATGCACTGAGGATGATAAGAATGAAATGATTCCTAGCTAAAGTGAAAGCATAACCTCAAAAGATATAGATTAATGACAGTGGTTTCTAAGATTGAAAAAGGAGAGGCAAGGATAAAAGAGGAATAAATTTAAGCATTTCAACAAAGGATGGAGAAATTTAAAGGATAATGTTAATTGAATTATGTGTTGTAACCAGATAATACTCCATTATACAGAGATGAAAGCCACAGTCATATCAAACCATCTAGTTGAAAGACGTCAACTTGAATCTGCAAGGGTTATTTTTAAAGTGGCAGATTCTAACACGAGTCTGAATTTCAGGAGTACAATTTTAGTTAAAGCTTATTAATTTATAATGGTGATAAACTTAGTTTGATTGCTCGGGAACATATATCCAGATTTATGACAACACTGGAATAACTGAATGCATTGTTACTTTTCGTGTAGAATTCACTGATTAGTTTTATGTCTATTTACCGAGGTCTCCTATGTGTCCATAATCCCAAGTGGCCCACAGGCCCTGCTTTTTCAACTTCATTCATTCAACTAACCTTTGCTAAGTACCTTCTGTGTAGAAAGCATTGTGCTAAAGTTCAGGGCCTAAAGGACATTAATGCACTTTTTGAGGAGAGGAGTTATATCATTTTCATATTGCCATCCCTAGCAAGAAGGCCTGGCCTAACTTTTGTAATTGGTAAATATTAAAACAAACTGAACATTTTAGGGAGGCAGATATAAAATCAAATAATATTTTACATGTCTAGAATCATGAACTAAAGAAGTTAGAAGAGATCTTATATGTCATTGGAGCTAATGTTTCCTAAGTTTGTTTCATGGAATAAAAGTAATGGATGTTACTAAAATAAAAAGGGGGTGGGAGATTCCTTAGTCAAATAAGCCCAGAAGGCAGCAATGCCCAGTGCTGCACAGCTCAGGTCAAAAAAGTTTGGGAAAATAGAATCAAGTAGGTTTCTCCTCAAAGACTTTGACATGCCAAAATTTTGTATTTATCTCAAAATCAGATATAGCACATAACATTTTTAATTGTTTTCATCCAGAGGGCACTGTTACAAAGCCACATCTTGTGAAGACAATGTTCTAACCTTGGAAAGGGATCAACTGGTCTATTTTCCTGGTTTTATTTCTCAGTTCTAACCACCTTTCATCTAGCAAGAGAAAACTTTGTAACTCTGCATAAATAATTCTGTGAAGAAGTGATTTATCCTATTTTTTTAACAGATTGTTTCTGTCATTGGATAGCCTTAACTCCCCATTAGAGATCTTCTAGAATCTGAGCTGAAATCATCTCACAGTCCAGTAAGAACAGGTGTCAACAAACAACGGTCTTTAGGAAAAATCTGGCCTATTTCTTACTTCTGCATGGCCCTCAAGCTCTCAAACTAAGAATGGGCTGTACAGTTTTTACAGACTGTGAAATTAAAAAAAAAAGAAGAAGAATACACAACAATGATTACATGTGGTCCATCCAGCCTAAAATATTTACAATCTGGACCTTTACAAAAGAGTTTGTAGACCTGTGCCGTGAGGAAGTAGTTTCCAGACTTTTTTTTTAACATGCACTCTGTGGCAAGTAACTTCAAAGATACTACCAAAGGATCCCTGCATCCTTGTGTTCAAGTCCTTGTATAATCGCTTCCCCTTGAGTATGGGTTATATTTAGCAATCCACATCTATTCTATTCTATTCCGTTCCATTCTATGCTATTCAACAGACTTGCTTCTATTTTGTTGTGCTGAATAGAATGTGGCAAAAGTGATGAAATGTCTTTTTTAAGATTAAGTTATTAAAAGACTGGCTTCTGACCTGAATGCTCTCTTGCCCTCTCTCACTCGCCCACTCTGAGGGAAGTCAGCTGCCATATTGTGAAATGCCACCATGTTTCCTACTCTATAAAAGGGCAAGGAAAGGAGAAAGTTTTCCAGGCAACAACCAATGAGGAACTATGGCTTCCAGTCCAATAGCCTAGTCTGCAAGGAACTGAATCCTACCTACACCAGGTAAGTGAACTTGAAATGGATCCTCCTCCAGTTGATCCCTCAAACATGATAACAGCACTGTCCAACAGCTTTATTTCAGGTTCATGAGAGACCCTGAGCTAGAGGCAGTCAACTAAATTATACCCAGATTCCTGATCCATAAACACTGTAAGATAATAAATGTTTGCTGTTTTAAGATGTCAAGTTTTGTGATAATATTACCTAGCAATAGATAAGTAACATACATTCCCATTAGGAAAATTTTTCAGTGTGCAGTCCCAATGTATGTATATTTACTTACGAATTATAAACATGTATTCCTATAAAATTTACTTTAATTACTAGGAAAGCTTCAATACTTTAAAATTTTTAGGTAAAAATAAATATAGAGGGAGTTTTTAATAACTTTTTATGGGCATGGACCCTACTGGATTGGTCTGTCCATCCCCTGATGTGTCCACATCTACTTTGAAGAAAGCTGTGATAGAATAATATACAATATCGTACTAATACAAAACTCCCCAAAGTTGTAAACATAACATTTTATTTGTATGATCACTATATCCTTTCAATAGCTTCAGATTTTCCTGTCTAAAATATTTTATTTCTTCAGAAATGTTAGTTCTTCATTCATGCTAATCATTGGACAACTCATCCCAGATGTCACCTTGGAAACCTATACTTAGGTCTGTAGAAAATTTTCAGATGTCTGAGAGAATTTGTTCCTGTCTTAAGGGTTGCTTGGCCACTGAAGAGGAATGTTAACAGCTGTGGGAGAAGCAATTAGTGTCCATTCTATCCTGATTGACAATTCTGTAAAATGCCCAGTAGCATTTTCTATGGTTTTACAAAATGGCGACCTTCTGTTTCAGAGTGCTGGGTAGCTATTGAGTTCCGGGTACAGTTATCATCCTGCAGATGCCCCATGTGGCTTCCAATTAGAGAACTGAGCCTAATTTCACTCCCCAACCAGACTGAAATATAAAAGAGACAGATAAGACCTTCAGAGTGAGGCATGGACAGAGATTTCAGGCAAGCAGAATACATGAATATCAACTTTTAGGACCATTCAATTAAAAATGCAAAAGCAGAGCTCTCTGAGAAACTGGGAGGCTCTGGATGAAAGGAGAGAGATTAGTGAGAACCCTGCAATGAATGCACTGTTTTCATACAATGCTCTAATCAGGAGGACAAGTGGCAGTTGCTACGAAGCAGTGAGATTCAGAACAATGCCTTTCCCAGGGAAGTAGTCACTACAAAACAAGAGCTGCAGTAGGACAATACTGACGTGTACACATGAAAAAGAATAATTACTCTAAGGCATTATGCTCCACATTTGGTGAGCTTCCTTGATCCAAAAACAAAAATACTAGAAACTGGAAAGTAGTGGGTTATTTTTCCCTTGGCCTCAAAACTTCCTATTTTTCTCACTATGCATTTCATATTATCCCAATTATCTAAGTTAGTGCATTAATATAGAAATACTATGATCTTCCATTTTCCCTAATTAAGACTATTAGGAAGACATTTTATGGTCTTATTTTTTTAATGAAATTCAATTTAAAGTCACTGTATCAGATCTTATTAGCTGCTACATTATAACATATAATATTTCATTGGGGGTAAAATGCCTAAATCAAAAATTAGATCCAAACTTCAAAAATACAAACTATGATAGTAATATAGTCATGGTCCTTTGCATATATTTCACCCTGTATAAAATAAAACTTTCCTTGTGTCAAGTTTTAATCAAGAATGTCCCCAGGAAATACTATGCCATGGAAGATCTAGGAAGAAATCATACCATTTCATCTTTTTAATAATAGGGGGTCCAAATTAAAGGTTGTGAATACTTTAAGGACAGTCTTAAGAGGTGAATAAAGGAGTTGAGCCACCCTATATCATTTTTTTAAAGAAAAATGGGAAGATTTTATTTAGCTCATACAGCAAGTGTATCGAAGTATTAACTGCATGCAGAGCATGAAGCTGATCATAGCGGGATAGGATCTTACTAGAAGAAGATATGTCCGATATCTAGCACATAGTAGTTGCTCAACATAAGATTTTTTAAATAAATGGATAAAGACTTTTCTGTCTTCCCCCAAAGGAACATACAACCTAGTTGGAATTAATAGGCATTACTTCACATAATCTTCCCCATATATCTGTGAGGAAGGAAATATTTTTAAGCTGACTTTAAAAAATTTTTTAAGTTTATTTATTTTTGAGAGAGACAGAGCAGCATGAATTGGGGAGGAGAGAGAGAGAAGAGAATCTCAAGCAAGCTCTGTTCTGTCAGCACAGAGCCCGATGTGGGACTTGCACCCACGAAACTGTGAGATCATGACCTGAGCCTAAACCAAGAGTCATATGTTAAGCTAATTTTTTAAATTAAGGAACTGAGGTTCTGAATCTCAAGGTCAGAGAACTAGAGAGCAGTAGAGCAAAGACTTCAACCCTGTCTCTCTGACTCTGGAGTGCAGGTATTAACTTGGACTTGCATCTTCAGCTACTGATGTTTTGCTCTTCTGAGAGATAAGGACTTCCCTCAGTGATCTCCTGCTGGCCCTTCAGTCCTGGACTCTTTCTAATGTGTTCTTCCCTTGTCTATTACTCTCCCTTAGAAATGCTATAGAATAACAATTCAGCTCCTGCAGGAAATCTTCCAGCCGTAATTATTAAAACACAAGTAAACATGTACCTCTGAAGCATGAGGGAAAACCATATTTCAAGTCAGACCTTGGGGGCTACCTGGAAAGCCACCTGGCATGTACCCAAGGCTCAGAACAACCACCACCAGGACAATTGATACTCAGGGATGTTTTCTTTGTCATTGCTGGACAAGAGGGACCTTTTTCAATGATTTTCTGTCACCACATGAAAGTGATAAGTTCTATGAACAGTTTAATGGCCAAATAAAGGATTTCTGGATACCCCATAGAGGGGATTCTCAATTTTGCTGTGCTCCCAGTACATCTCCCAGATAGGCTGCGAGGACATATCGATGTTCAAATTTCCACCAGGGTTTGGAATTGTCTATTTCCCTTGGAACAGCTCAGCGCTGGCAGGGCTCAGCTGAGACCAAAGATAATACACCTTAAGAAGTTGACAGTCAGTAAACTGGGGCCTTGTTTTTAGCCGATGGGAGCAAAAAGGTTTTTCATTTAAGGTCTGGTTTCTTTTTAAAAGCCTTAATAAATTTGAATAAAAGTAACTGTACAATGGGTAAATATACCAGAAAGTAAAAATGACCACTGGGATTCCTCAACCAATAGGAATGAGTGGCTTCACACAGCCACAATAGCTTCTTGCTTGATTTTTATTTTTGTTTTTGTTTTTACAACATTGCTTTAATTATACTATTCCTCCTTAACACTCCATCACTCTTGAAGGAGGTTAAACTACTCTTGGCCAACAGACTTCATTCATTCACCCAAAATCGAATCTGACTGAGAAAATTGGCAACTCTGACTCCCCAAAAATGGACAGATTGCCAACTGTAAAAAAAAAGGCAGAAACTTCTGGAAACACCACAGAATTGGTCACATCCACATCTCTGTAATGTCTGATCCGTAGCAAATTGATAGTCCACACGGTGTTCTTCCCACAAACATGGCTGTTGGAGGTTAGAGGTTTGCTCTTCGCATGAACTCCAGATGTCTTACCCAATTGTTGGACGCCTGTTTGTCAGACACACTAGAAAGAGGTGCATCATCATCATGAGAATTAAGCACAAATTTTAAATCTCAGAAATTCTTTTAAATCTCAGAAGTTTATGGGGTGCATGGGTGGCTCAGTCAGTTGATTCACTGGCTTCAGCTTGGGTCATGATCTCACGATTTTGTGAGACGAGCTCACTTCCAGTTCTGGGTCTCCCTCTCTCTGCCCCTCCCCTGCTCATGCTCTGTTTCTCTCTCTCTCTCTCAAAAAAAAAAAAGACATTTTTTTGAAAATTTGAAAAAATAATAAATCTCAAAAGTTTACCAAATGCTCTCAGATATACAATTCGATCCTTATAACAACTTTGTTATAAGAACATGCATTCTACAATGAGGGAAGAAATTTGAAGATGTTCAATGACAAGACTAAGATAATGAAGGTATTTAAACAGTGGTGCTGGGAATCTACTTAGCTCTTCTAATTCTTAGGCCAATCCTCCTTCTACCTCCCCACCACTAAGGTTAGTTGACTCAGTGACATATACCAAGGGCTCTCGATGTGAGGAGCAGCAGCAACAGCAGTGTCTGGAAACTTGTGAGACATGCAAATTCTCAGGTGCCTCACCCAGACCAGATGAATCAGAAACTCTGAGACAGGGCCCAGCAATCCATGTTTTTATAAACTCTCTGGGCGATGCTGATGGCTGTTGATGCTTGAGAACCACTGGCATACAGTTTCTACTTATGGTATCAAAAAGCCATCCCAGAAACAGACCTTACATCAATAGTCCTTAAAGTTTCCAAAAGACTTCAAAGCCAGGAGGGAGCAGAATGTTTAAAGCTTATCCATACAATGCAGGTGCTGTGGCCTTTACTGGAAGCTTTTCTCCCCCTAATCCCTATCGTTTGGAGATAAAGGAAATGGTTTTTATTTCTTGAAGTCAAGATCATCCAACTATTCAATTTTGTTACAGTAACAAAAAAAAATCTTCCATTCTATGGAAGTCCTTTCTCAAGGATCTTCAGTTCCTTCTTAGTCTGCCCAGGACAGTGGTTTGATCCAATTCATGGGCAGCCAGAAAGAGTGACTACTTCTCCCCACCAGGCACCCACTCCAGGGACACTGTAAATGCCTACTCTTTCAAGGGCGTTATTCCAGTGTATTTTAAAGTGTGCATGTCTTGGATTTCATGGAGAAAAAAGAAGAGAGGTGAGGCTCCCCTGTCATATGCTCCATAGCATCTGTAGTTCTTCACAGTGCTCATCACATTTCTAATTACTTGTTCAATGTCACTGTCTAATTACTTGTTCCCCACATGTTCTCTATTAAGACTTTTAGAGGCCCTAAGCTCTGACAAGATAATGGTGTCTCCTCCAACACCATATGGATTTTGAAATTAGGGAAAAAAATCAAAACTTTCAGGTAGGTTTAAGGTGTCCAACAGGTTTTCATATTGCCCCAGGATGACACTTCAGTACCTTACTCCAAATATCATAGACCGAGCACAAGTGTCTGATTTGGGGAGGAGGGTGACTCCTCCTTTGTGGGTGCACCAAGCATGGGGGTCTTCATGTTGGGTAAGGCAGCCCCGTTTCTATGTAAATTGTACTTTTCATGAGGATCAAGCTACGTGTATCTTAGTCACAGTGTAGTCCCAATGCTGGTACAATGTCTGAGCCAAGATAGGTTCTTAGGAAAGGTCTGATAAAAGAATAGGAGGGTGAGTGAGTGAGTGAGTGGGTGGATGGAGCAAGAGGAAGGTAGTGAGGTAGAAAAGCTGAAGTGTCAGGGAGAAAAGGATAGAGGGAAAAGTGGGGGTAGAGATGAGGGAGGAAGGGAGAGAGGGCAGAAAAGACAGATGACAATAAATCCAGTTGGTTACCATCTTAATTATGCTGTAGTTTAAGAGAGAGGTGTACTGGTACTAAACTCCCTAGTCTACTGCTAGAGCTCAAAGAATCATGTTTCATTACTGCTTAATTCTAAAATAAATGTTGCCATCATCCTTTTATAGAATTATGAACTGTGTCTTTATTTACTTACACGGCACAATTTTCAAATACGTGACAGCCCATTGCTCATGTCTTTGTCATGGAATTAGGGAAATGTAGCATAAGCTTTAAATTTGCAGCTGCTGTCCAATCAATGAGGAGGGTCCACCATGCAGATAGTGCGGTGATACATGAAGTTAGCTATTCAACAGTTGCAGTCCTTGGGACTTTTTGATTTCTGTCACCCTGGAAAATGAACAGGATTCGTGCTGACAGCATTTTTTTTCCAATTCACCCCTTTCTAATGAATCTATTCTAAAGCATGTTACGCATTTAAATAAATTTTACATGCCATATCAAAACAGCAATATTAACAGTACTTGTCGCCACAAAATCCCATGCAAATTACGGAGAACTTACACATGTAATACATTTAGCCAAAATGGGGTTTTTAGATGACAGCAATCTTATAAGGTGTCAACACACAGCAATGATATGCAGACCCTATTTTCTACTTTTTCCTGATGAGAACAAAAGTATGCTTTGGCACAGCCTTCAAATTCATCAAATAAGCACCCAAGAACGGATTTATTGCACAGGCTAAAGTTGAGTAAAGAAGGCCCATATGCTGTGTAAAAAAGCTTCTATATCTTTACGTCCCCAGATCCTAATGTGACAAGGATATTATTATCCACTAGAGTCGTAAAGCCTTTTATAGAGATATTTTCCCCCTTAGCCCTGTTATTTTAATTTGTGCACAGATTTTAGCACAGGCAATTTCCCCCTGCAAGGGCTTTTCACTAATAGAATTATACTGTCTTAGCTCAAAATGGCCTTTGGTTCTTAGTCCACTGGGCTCAAAAGATTATTTTCTTGTGTGGAGAGCTCTCCACACCACCCGGGAGCCCACCATTATCTGTACCGAACACCCCAATCCTCTACATCCTTCAAGAGGCTACACAGCTGGGCCCAGCATGAAAATGACAACCATTCAAAACTCCACAAGTTTATTTTCCTCTGGCTGGGCATCTCGGCTTCTGGACTCCCGTCAACACCATCACAACACATGCCTTTCAATAAAAAGTGATCCTAACAGGATTAAATGTAATTTAGAGTCAATAAGGAGAAGTTTGCCATCGGGCAGAATTATAATAGACAGTATGATCAGAAGGTAGAAAATCTGGAAGGTTTTCAGGGGTGCAATCTACTGTAAAAAAATGAAACAGAGCAGAGAAAAAAATTTATTCTCAGTCAAAACCTTTCACTAGTTCCATCTCTCACGCAAATCAACTCACAGTCTATTAAAGTAATAAGAACCATGTACTATCATTTATAGGGAGGAAAAAAGAGAGAGGGAGAGAGACATTTACAGGAGAATGGAAAGGTAATGTGATCTTCCTGCCAATTCTTTGTTGCTATGTAACTGGTAAGTAAGATGTTTTCGGTTCTATGGGACATGGAGAGGGCAAAGGGTACATGGTGCCCAGCACAGACTTTTATTTGCTGCAGGACAGTTCCCAGATCATGACTCAACAGGCAGCATCCTTTGGAAGGCTGTCACTCTTCGAGAAGGCAGCCCTCTATTGTCTCTTCAGGGTGGATCTAGAAGAGTAATGGGAGAATCAGACACTGGAATGGACTCTAGCTCAGGGAAGAGTAATCCTCTACCACAAGAAGAATGAGCCGCTTTCTCGGAGCTGCCGGTGGGGATGCTCATCACCGAAGCACTGCTTCAGTACAGATGGAAATCAGGAAAGGAGACGGACATGTAGCAATTGCCTGAAATTATTTCCCCAATTTAGAGTCTTCACATTACTATTAACAGAAGATAATAGCTGCCACTTATAAGACATTGTACTTATCACTTAGTGGAGGAGTTTCTAAGTTATCTTGCCTGTATCATCTCATTTAATGCTCACTAGTGTTCTATAAAGCAGCTAGCTTTACTTTAATTCTCCCTTCACGGATGAGGACCACAAAAGTCAGAAATATGAGTGAGTTGCTTGAGGTCATGCTTTCCATAAATGCTGGAGCTGCATTCAAGCCCTGGGTTATCTGACTCTATCCATATGCTTAACCACCACATCTGTTCAGTTGGTGACTGAAAATGAGGCCCTCTCTTTGCTTTTCTCTTTTTTTTTTTTTTTTTAATGTTTTATTTATTTCTAGGAGAGAGAGAGAGACAGCGTGAGCAGGGGAGGGTCAGAGAGAGAGGGAGTCACAGACTGAAACAGGCTCCAGGCTCTGAGCTGGCAGTCAGCACAGAGCCCGACGCGGGGCTCGAACCCACGAACCGCGAGATCATGACCCAAGCGAAAGTCGGACGCCCAACCGACTACGCCACCCAGGCGCCCCAGCTTTTCTCTTTTTTAAGTTGAAGTGTAGTTGACACACAATGTGATATAAGTTTTAGGTGTACAACATAGTGATTCAAAAATTCCATACAATATGCTCTGTTCACCACGTAGAATGTACTTGCCATCTAGTCACAAAATCATTGACTATATTCCCAATGTTGGACTTTTCATCCCTTGGCTTATTTTACAGCTGTAGGGGCACCTGGGTGGCTCAGTCGGTTAAGTGTCTGACTTCAGCTTGGGTCATGGTCTCACAGTTTCTGAGCTCAAGTCCCGCATTGGGCTCTGTGCTGACAGCTCAGAGCCTGAAGCCTGATTCAGATTCTGTGTCTCCCTCTCTATCTCTCTGCTCCTCCCCTGTTCACACTGTCTCTCTCTCTCTCTCTCAGAAAAAAAAAAAATTAAAAAAATATTTTATAGCTGTAAGTTTGTACCTCTTAATCCCAATCACTTATTTGTCCATCACTGCTCCTCAATCTTCTCCTTGCTGATAATCACCGGTGTGATAAACTTCTGTATTTATGACCATTTCTGTTTTTCTGTTCGCTTATTCTTTTGTTTTTTAGAATACACATATAAGTAAAATCGTATGATACTTCCTCTGATTGACTTATTTTACTTGGCATACTACCCTGTAAGTCCACCCACCATATTGTCACAAAGGTCAGGACTTCACTCTTTTTTACGGGTGAGTAATATTCCATTATTTATGCATGCCACATTTCTTTATCCATTCATGTATCAGTGGACACTTGGGTTGCTTCCATATCTTGGCTGTTGTAAATAATGCTGCAATAAATACAGTAATGCATATATCTTTTCAAACTAGAGGTTTTGTTTTCTTTGGGTAAATACCCTGTAGTGGAATAACTGAATCATATGATGTTTCTTTAATTTTTTGAGAAATCTCCATATTATTTTCCCCAGTGGCTGTACCAATTTATATTTCCCACCAACACCTCACTGAGATACCTCATTGTGGTTTTGATTGTAAATGCAGTACCTTTATTACAAGAGTAGTTTTGTTTTGGTAAATGCCATTGCTGGCAAAAGTAATCAGCTTATTAGACAGGACTCAAAAAGAAAATGGCCTGGATGAGTGCAGAAGGAAAGAAAATGTTTGGCATGGACAATGGTAGTCTCAGGAAAGGAAGAAACTACACAACTTTGTGAAATGTCTAGCTGTGAAGTATGGAAAATCCGCTGAAGTTTTAGAGACACAGGGATCTTATATTCAAATGTTACAGTTTGGTTAAATTATGTGTCAGGGTGGCCTACTGAAAATAACCCTGGTGCCCGGACTGATTCTGCCATAACTCTTATCAGGAAAGAATATGAAGTAGCTTTTTGATGTTTAGAAACACATATATGGCTTGCAATTCTGGCTTTACTGTTTACTAGCTCTATAGTTGAGACAAGTTATTTACCTTTTCTCTGCCTCAGGTTACTCATCTGTAAAACAGGATAATAACTACAATTGATCTCATTCAGTTCTTGTAAGGATTAAATGAGTCAATCCATATCTTAGGCTTCCATTGCAAATAAGAATTTGACTACCTGATATCTAATGCATCAATGATTTAATACACATTTATAAATTTCTTACAATTACCAGATATCATGCAAGGTACTAGAAATATTAAGATAAAAAAGATTTCAAGTTGTTCACCATCTAGAAGAGCAGAAAATAACAGCATTATGTCTACCAGAGATATAATATATTGGTGATTACAGAAGAGATATAGCAGTTAATTTTTAAATATCTCAAAACTGTAACAAGTACTTAAGACATATTTATTGCTATGATGAGTTTAAAGTATCACCTAGATGGAGTCATGTGTATGCTTGCCAATTTTCATCAGTTGTACCATTGTTCCTTTACAGAGCCATCATTGACTTATCTACCTCCATGACTCCAACATGCAGGGAATCATCGTGACTGCTGAAGTTTGTCTTTAAAAAAAGTTTCAAATAATAAAAGAAAACAGAAGCTAACTAATGAGAACTTAAGAGTAAATTATGAAGGAGAAAAAATTACCCATTAAAGCACAACTCTGGGAGAGAAAAAAGGACTTATCAAGACCTTACTGGTAGTTATATCAGTGGTTATAAAAGACAGCTGTCTTTTAGCTCAGTACATGTAGATTATAATACATGCTTATGTCTAATATATTCTCAGAATATACTATTAACTCTTCTATATACATTTTTAAAATCTTTGGCAGGAGAATAATTTTAGATTTACAAAAGAGTTGTAAAAAGAGTACTGAGCATTTCATACTTTCTTCACCCAGCTTCCCCTCATGTTAACCTCTTACATGACCATACTTTAATTATTCAGCAAACCTAAGGAGTTCATATTGGCAAAGCACCATTAATTAAACTGAAAACCTTATTTGGATTTCCCAGTTTTTCCACTAATCTCTTTTTCTGTTCCAGGATCTGATCCAAAAGACCATGTTGCATTTAAGTTCCTGTGTACTTTTCATACATTAATTATAATTATATATTAACTTTTCATATATGCACTTCCTACCTTAAATAGAGTCCTTAACACATCAACTATACTCTACTATAAGCAGCTTTCTAAGTGGTTCCTACATCCTAGTTTCTTTGCCATCATTCAGCATATTGCTTTTAAATCTTCACCATCCTGCTCAGAAATCTTTGATTTTGTTTTCAGAGGAAACCAAGACCAAGAACATCAGACTCTCCACATTCCAATCTTCCCACTCCTTTCCCCAAGGTGAACTGGCCTGTGTGCTGTCTCCCACACCAAGGCTTCCTGCTTTCCACTTCCATCTCTCTACCTATATTAATCATATTACCATATTGTTTTTAATATTATACTATTTCCCTTGTCCATGAAGCCATATTTGCCCACCCCATGTAGCAGAGAGCTTGCCCTACTCCTACAGGCTAGAAGATTCACCCAGCATCATCTGCTATCATTTCATGTCTCTGTTCTGGTTCCCCAACCAGACCATGAACTTCTTTGGAGAAGAGCTGTCTTGTGTGCATTGTTGCATCTCCCCAACATATTGTACAGTTTGGTTTAATAAATATGTACTGATTGGGAGACCGTAAATCTTCAATTCTAATGATTATAAAAGTAATGACCATTTCCTAGTTCTGGCCCAATATGTAAGGAACTTAACAAACTGAAAATTAGCAATTTTTCTTAGATCAGAGACCTGGGGTCACAAGGAAAACAAATGACACAAAAATTGGAGAGCGAGAAAATCAGAGTGACAGTGAATCTCAACTCACCAGAGCAGAAACTTCTGCAGGATGTGGAGGTAGAATGTAGAACCAGAGTTAGAAACATCTACACTGTAATTGACAAATTGCTGGGGGATCCGTGTGAACAAGTCTGACAGTTACAAACAATGGCTCACACTAACCCTGCCCTTCTCATGTTCTGGAAACTGTCTAAACAGGTTACATCTGTCAGATCACTTATGTCTTGCAACAGCCTTATAAGGAGCCCATTTTCCAGATAGGAAAACTGAAGCACAGGGAAGTTAAATAAGTGGCTTGGTTAGTAAATGTCAGAACTGAGATGTAAATCCAGGTGAATTGACTCCAGAGCCCATATTCTTAATGATTACACTACATTTGCCTCATACCAGATACCAGTAGCCTCTCAGACAAGGCCACATAAGCCAGTCATGGGTCAGGTGACATTTACCGATACGGGGAAAGCTTAGGACAACAGACATTCTTGTAGACTTACTGTCTACAAGAAATACTCATTAGCTCTCACCATTGGGGACCACTCTTCCCTGTGACCCTAACCCAGGGCTTCTACAATATCTCCCCACCTCACCGCTGCCACAATTAATAAGGTTTATTCTCACATCATGAAGGCCACCATCAAGTGCCTCTACGTCAAATTTTCTTCTAATTTCATTCTTTAAGGCTCCTCATACTTTGTGCTAAGTACTATATCCCTCCCAGGACAACTAGAGCCTAAAATATTGTCATCGGTGATGAATATGTGTTCTCCAGGTAAGGTGTATTGCTAGTAATTAAACAGTATTAATTCCATCAGCTTTGATTTATTCTACTCTCTCAGTAATGAAGCCCAGTATTCTATTTTCTCTCTGCCTAGCACTGAGCAATAGAATTGGTGTTTAAGGATTATCATATAAATCTACTTTTTGGTCAGTCAGTGTTGGGGAATTTTTTCAATATATTACAAATGTATTCATTATTCCCTCGTTCATAAAAATAATTAAAAGCTACGGCCGAACACAAATTCCCAGAGCACAAAAGCCTGACTGGCATGCCACTGCCAAATACCAAGGTTGCCAGCTTCTTAGTTTACGGGTTTCTTAATGAGAACTCATACCTTCTCATTCAGTAAAGGGCTTAGGTGGACATTTCCTGCTGGTGTTCACAGGAGTTGTAAAACTAAAGCCCGACATATCAAAATGAAAATGGGCTACTGTTATTTTCTGTATGTTTTTAGCAACTCAGAAATAACTTACCCTAAAATAAAAACTATCCCCCGAAATGTTACAATTCTTGAAAAGCGATCCACATGATGTTAATAACGTGTTCACATTCTCTTAAAAAAAAAAAAAGCAAGGTAGGAGAAAGAAATACAAGTAGATCCAATCCATCATTGTGATACCCAAGTTTCTCCTTAGATAAAAGAGACATAAAACATGTACTTTGCAAGCCTCAGATGACCTTCAAGACATCTGAAGTACAGTATCTATGGATTTTTAAGTATAATTAACAACTCCTGTTTTTCCATTTAAAGAATCCAAGTTCTGTTTCTGTGACAGGCAAAAGCCAATCAATCTTCTTCTCAGATGCTAATACAAGCGATTAAAAATAACATTAATTAAAATATTACAGGGGCTGTTAGATTTTTGGTGATGGGTTTTTTTTTTTTCTTCACCTAAACTCGTGACAATTCTAATTTACAGGACTAATTGAGGAAGCACCCTTGGTCTAATACATTTCTGGGACGAAATGCTGGCTCCCGAAGTCCAGCTGAGAGCTGCAGAAAGCCAGTGGTCTGTGAGGCTGCCCAGCATTGCAGCTCAAATGCGAATTTCACCTGGTAGACCAAATGGAACAGATCATTTTATTTACAGCACGAATATTAATTTTCTGGTTTTGGTAACGAAAATACAGAGCTCATTTGTATTGTTGTAAAACTTGTAAATATGCCCTGTAGGATAAGTAATATTCAAAACAACATCCTAATTAAAAGGAAAACTCAGTTGTCTTGCAAGATAATATAAGGAGGGCACATAAATTGTAAATAAGATACATGGTAAAAATGAAAAAGACAGTCTAGATAGGAGAGGAATGAAATAAGATTTGGAAATGTGCTTTTTAAATGAACACAAATTGTGAGATAATGTCTCATTGAACAATAAAAATAACAAAACAGTGGCAAAGATGTAATAGAATTTCCTATGTATACCATTTTAATCTTAATATAATTTTCCCCAGTGCATCCACATTTATTGAACTACTATGATCATTTCTTTCTCACTCTGTCCAAAGTTACCGAGACAGTATTCTTTGCTGTAAATAATTCCCTGATTATGAACATGAAAACGATCTAGAAATTGACCACAGTGCTTTTTTAAAAATGACATAGTGTCTGCTCAGGGCCAAAGGCCTTATGGGAATGGCAAAGTATGTGTAGTTTTCTCAGCAAGCAGAATGAGAACACAGAAAAACACATTTCCCACTTCCTCTGCATAAGGCAACTTCACACCTTTGTTTCTTTTTCTATGTATTCAAAAAAATGCAAAGAAGACTTCTAAGGCACCTGGACCTATGGTATGCTGGACAGAGCACAGAGCTAATGCCAAAGAGGTGCTGGGTCCAGGAAACTAGTACGGTTATGACTTGAGGAAAATTTACATCAGTGCATCCTCAGTTTCTCAATCTGCAAATGGGGGTGATCATACTTCAAGCTGGATACACAAATAAATGTTGAGTAAATACTACTTAAATATGTAGGTGAGAGTCCAAATTCATTAAATGTGAAAGGTTTGCTGATGAGGACACACGACGTCCTACACCTACTTCTGACCCCAACTGAGGAAGTTCAGTGAAAGGTCCAACTCCAATCCAATGCTAAATACATCTCAGATGTGCACACGTCTTCCATGCATGTAGGTCACTCAGTCTATGTATATATTTCATGGATGTCATCAGTTCTTACAGATCTTAAGGTTATTTTTTAAATTTTTTTAACTTTTTTTATTTTTGAGGCAGAGAGAGACAGAGCATGAGCTGGGGAGGGGCAGAGAGAGAGGGAGAATCTGAAGCAGACTCCAGGCTCTGCGCTGTCAGCACAGAGCCCAATGTGGGACAAGCACCCGTGGACCACCAAATCATGACCTGATTTTGACCCAAAGTCGGATGCTTAACTGACTGACCCACCCAGGCACCTCTTAAGTTCTTAAAAAATACCCAAAAGGGGTGCCTGGGTGGCTCAGGTCATAATCTCGAGGTTCGTGGTTCGAGCCCTGAATCGACAGCTAGCTGTCGACAGCTGTGCTGACAGCTAGCTCAGAGCCTACAGCCTGTTTCAGATTCTGTGTCTCCCTCTCTCTCTGACCACCCGCCCCCCGCCGCTCACATTGTCTCTCCCTCTCTCAGAAATAAATAAAACATTAAAAAAATACCCAAAAGCATAGAATATGCTTGGCTTATTATTTTGCCCTTCATTTGACATCACTCTGGAGTAGGAATTTGGTTTCAGCTGAACATCAATTCAAATGCTCTTTCTGCCATTCACAGTCTAATTTGTTTTATTAATTTATTATTTTTCAAAAATAATTCATCAGGCAAGAGAAACATGTACTTGTTCATGCATTAAGAAAACATGTGCCAAACACATCAACAAATCCGTTTTATTAAATGTTATCAATTAATCCCTTTGTTGAAGAGAATGCATAACTATGTAATGTGACTAACGTTTAATTTTGATTTTTTTATACTAGATTAAACAGTAGAAAAATCATGGGCCACATGAAAAAGAATCTACAAAGCAAACAATAACCAACATAACCAGGGAAACTAGGCTCGTAAACAAGTATTCTTATAATAAGTGGTCCTGATGTCAGAGCTGCAAATCATGAGCATACTATCTTTATAAATTTTGCATTATTTTTTCTAGAAAATTCTAAGGATTTAAATGGGAGTTTCCCAGTCTATCTGATTTCTTAATATAAAAATCAATTTCAGTGGTTTTCTATTCTATTTTTTTTAAAGCCTCATTGATCCACATGCAAATAGAGTAAAGGCCATCATTAAATACATCCCCAGGTATTACATATTCAGACTTCATAATCATGGATCAGCTGGTAGGAGATGATTACAAAGGCAACTTGAGATTGTCTGAAGGATCACCAAAGCAGACTTCCTTCCCAAAAGCAGAGGCCTCTTCTCCAGCAGACATGGGACAGCCATCTTTTACGGACTTTCCTTTAGTCCATTGTTCCGGATGATCTTGGCATACTCCTTGGCTGATGTGTAAGGGACTCGAGGTCTAGCAGGATCCTCAAAATCAACATGGAAGAGACCAAACCGGCTACTGTACCCTTGGTTCCACTCAAAGTTATCCAGAAGAGACCACGCACAATATAATTTAAGATTGACTTTATCAAGCTGGATAGCTGAGTTTTGTTTTAAGAGAGAAAAGAAAAGAAAAAAAGAAAATTATCATCTCTGGGAAAGTTTTTTGAAGACTTAGAAAATCATTGACAACCAGCATGATTATCTTTCTCCTGCAGAAGATCACAGAAAAAACTTCTAAGTGCTCCTTCCCAATTTTCTTGTTTAACCAAGTAAGGCCTCCATTAAAGAAGTTAAATTACATATAATTCTAATTATTTGGTTATTCATTCATTTTAATATGTGTTTTACTCATCCATTGATTTATTCAATAAATATCTTCTTAATATCTACTACTTTTCAGACACAAAGAAACACACACACACACACAGTTTCTCCCTAGTACCTAGAATTATATTCACTAAAGACACTGCTCAGCTTCTAAGGGCAATCTCCAGATGATCCACAAGGTCCACTAGTCAGTTGGAAGAGATGATAATAATAGGGCTGAAGAAGCCTTAGCCCTTCCTTGTGTCCCTATGATCACACTGAGACATGTCTTGTAATTCTGGAAATAGGACCCTAAAATGTAAAGAGTCAACACACAGCCCTGGTTGCACATGTATTTTAGACTGAATAGGCACTAAACTGTGATGATATCTCCTCTGCCCAACATCTAAACTCACAGTGTTGTTTAAACTCTCTAAAAGCCAACATAATGGACCATCTCTGCCCCAAATACACATGTGCACGTATGCAGTATTCTATATAATTTCACTTGTGGATATCTGAAAGCCTATCCTTGGACTCTATAGTAAGATTCCAAAGTGTGGAGAATTTTCTAGGTAGTTTTACACTGATACTTATCCTGTTAAGGAATTTAACTCATTTTTTAGTATTTTAAGTATTTCGATAAGTATTATTTTAGTATTAGTATTTTAACTTAATATCTTAAGTTTGGCAAAACTCTGGGATTGTATGAATTGCTGTATTGAACATTTCTTTTTAAACCGGAGCAAGTAAACTCTATTTATGGGATGCTCTAACATCTATTTCCCAATGCAGAAATTAAATAAAAAAAAAAGTTTCCTTTACAAGACAGACATATTCCTAAATAAGTTGGGTGAAAATGAATGTTCGTATAATATTCCACTTTTTAATGATATTAGAGACCACCGTCGACCATAATGACTCTCCCAGCATCAGCAAAGCAAGTTCCACTCTGTTTTTCTTGGGTGTAAATCTGTGTTTTGAAGGTCTTTTAGAAGCACTGTGCCCATAAACTACTACATGTCCTGGTCTTCTAATCACCCGGGATTTTTTTTTTTTTTTTTGGTGACTGTGGACACCCCATACACAAAAGGCTCCTGAGAAGTTAACTGATGCATGACCTCTCTACCATTGTGCATAAAGGCATGCAAAGTGCTGTACTTAGAGAGTGCAGTGATTAAGCCAAGCTGGATTGACTCCTTTTAACAAAGTATGGTTGGAAAACGAAATACGTAAGCTTCACGTGCATCAAGTTCTGCAGGGATTAAAACATTTATAGCTACCCCTTCTTCCACTTGTCCACATTGCCATTTGTGTCCCTCCCCTCTCTGTCAACCACAGCTGCAAAACACCAACGTTTTAAAACAGTTTTATAACCAATTTAAGTTCTGGATGGCATGTGTCTAAGAATTAAAATTACCAAAACCAAATTCCAAGCCAGAAAACAACAATCTCCTGTGACTGCCTTAGAATTCAATCCAGAGACATGTAAGAATCTGCATTTTTTTTTCCTCATTCGCAGAATGACTGCCCAACACGAAAGCCTACCAGCTACAAAGCTAGTTTCTGAAAACACGCACAGTCCCACTGAATGTGTACAAAGGTTTGATTCATGAGCTCAGCCACAGGATAAAAACGATGCCCTGCCTGGGGCGCCTGGGTGGCTTAGTCGGTTAAGCATCCGACTTTCGCTTAGGTCATGATCTCGCGGTTCGTGGGTTCGAGCCCCGCGTCGGGCTCTGTGCTGACTGCCAGCTCAGAGCCTGGAGCCTGTTTCAGTCTGTGACTCCCTCTCTCTCTGACCCTCCCCTGCTCACGCTGTCTCTCTCTCTCTCTCTCCTAGAAATAAATAAAACATTTAAAAAAATTAAAAAAACAAAACAAACAAACAAAAAAAAACGATGCCCTGCCTGCTTGCAAGGGAACAAAAAGGAAATGTTGACAATTTCACTGTTACCTGCCAGGAGTTCGGCTGCAGGTACTACACAGCCCAGTGACGCTGGTGGCTGTCACTGCATTTTCACTGCAGGAACATTCAAATAGAGGATCATCTGGTTGGTCAGGGCTGAGGTCTAGCCTGCTGGAATCCTTCTCATTGCACTACCACAGGGAAAAGTTACAAAACCATCCTAGAGCCTGTATTTCTGTCCTCTTCCAGTCTCCTCGGAAATACAGAGAGACCATCATCACATTTCTCGTCAGTGTGATTTATGAGGGCCCAAATCTTAGTAGGGAAAATCACTTCTGTGAGTTCACTTTCTTTCCTTAACCGGAGCTGCAGGCAAAGAAAACACGGACTGACAGGGACTCTGGACGGGTACAAAACACACGGGGTAAAAACAATAAACATACAGAGCCAGAGTTTGGTTTTGTACAAAAAGTCCAGTGAAAAAGATCTCACAGTCAGCAAGTCGAACATAAAGATGCAAGGAGAAAAATATCTAAGACTTGCTAATATATTAAAGTCTTAGTCAGGCTGTTCTAATTTTAAGAACCATGTGCCAGTGTTGTCCTGCACACGCGCGCGCGCACACACACACACACACACACAGCCCAGTTTTAGTGAAACTGGGAAAGCTGAGGGGATAGTCCTTCATCAGAACGCTCTAATTCTTTACAAGTTCAAGAGGTTCCCCCAAACCACCCTCAGTTTTAATAATTTGCTACAAGAACTCACAGAGCTCACTGAAACCGATTATACCCAGTTACGATTTATTATGGCAAAGGATACAAATTATCATCAAAGGAAGAGATGCACAGGTCAGAGACTGAGGGGTTCCAAACCTGAAGCATCCATCATGCCCTCCCCTAGGGGTCCTGATATGGGCATGCGACCATACACACAGAGCACTGTCAGTCAGAGAAACTCACCAGAGCTTCAGTTATTGTTGACTTCATTACACTGGCATGATTGATTAACTGGCTGTCCACGTGGATGAACTCAGTCTCCAAGCCAAGTGACACTGTGTAAGCCAAAGTCCCCACCTTCGAGCACATGGTTGGTCTTTCTGATGTTACTAGCCCCCACCCTAAACAAAGACATTCCTTCAGGTGTGACATAGATTTATTTCCAAAAGCTGAAGGCAATGGTCAATCCACTACTTAGGAAAAACCAAATTCTTTACTACACACACTCACGCACACCTATTTTAGAAGCTCATTATTTTACAATCCTGAGCAGAATCCTCTCAAATTACTGGTTTATGAAATGCCATCATTATGCCTGTGTTTGTCACGTTACAAAAGGCTACTATTTGGGCACTGAGCCTCAGTGGGATATATTTCCTAACTGTTTATAAACAGAGTTAGGCTTTGTTTTCAGGACTGCCTAGGACTACATAAGACATCTATGAGTGTAGTACAGTTGTTCATCTATCAAACAAACCACTAATCCACAGGCCCAAGCTGCTGTGGTAAGAACCAGTGGGAAGGTTCTGGACAGTGCAAAAGGCAGCACCTCACAGAAGAAAAATGACAGAGATTTTCTGGTGACAGCACCAGAAAGGGGTGAGAAAGATAGAGCCCCAGGAAAGAGTGAGAAGAAAAAAATATAAGCCTCTAGATTTCTGTGTTCTGGTAATGGCAGACTACATTGTTTGAGCAAGCCTTCCTAATCAAAACAAGTGAGCATGCTGGGTAGAATTTTAAAAGCAAATCTTCAAAACAATGAAAAGCTGAAAATTTCACTGGGAATTACCTGGCCACCGTAGAACAAAGTAATCGAGATTGATGGGCATGGCAGCCACTTTCACCTCATGGAATTTTCTAACCTTAGGAAATCAGAACCCTTTCCTATTATCCAAGGTAAGGACAGGTGTCAAAGCTCAGAGCCACATGGAAGAAAACCTGAGACCCCACACATAGGAAACTAAGATTCCCAAAAGACAAAACACTAATCCCTCAGGGGAAGGGTGACCCAGAAGCTAACCAGTCACTGGAACGTCTCAAGTCACACGGTGGTCCTGAAAAAATGTCAAGTCTGGGTATCGGACAGAAGTGCTCCCAGACTGGAAGTAACCCCAAGTGCCTGGAAGATTCACATTCAAATATTTTCTGAAGGGAGAGATCTATGTTCTAAACCTTCAATGATTATCACAAATACTTTAAAGTATAATCATCAGCACATAATCAAATAACCAGAAAGAAATAGGAAAATGATAACAACTAGAAAATCACTAAAATCAACAGACAACAGAAACAGACCCATGAAGAGCTCATTTATTAGAATTGTCAGGCAGACTATAAAATAACCATGTTCACTATGTTTATACTGTAGAGATAAACTTGAAATATCTTCAAGGTTTATAGGGACCTATAAAAAGTGATGTGGCAGATTTGGGAAAGGAAATGGTAACCCTGGGTTTGAATCCCAGATGCTGCAGTTACTAGAGGAAGGGGCCTCCGGTATCTCATGCGTATAATAGAGACACTAATATCTACTCCTGGGGCAGTTGTAAAGATTACACAAGACACCATAGACCCCAGTACAGCATATTGCCCATGTGGGTATCTGTTGTTTCCCACTCTAGCCATCCCTTAGGAGAATACAGGATCCAAAGTAAAAATGTACTTTGATGTGCCTTCTCCCCACCAACCCAGATATTTTGATGAAGTCGAAACTGGGTTTAAATGAGCATCTGGGACAATTTGTAAAAGGGAAAGAGGAGTCACAACAACAAACTTCAGACTAAGAAAGTGTAAGGCTGAAGGGAGAAGCACAGACAGATTGTATAAATCTGAGGACAGGGCTCTTTACATCAGTTGACAAACTCCTTTCTTTTCTCCAGGGTGACATCTCCAAGTCACTGCCTGACTTCCTGCCTCCCTGAGTCTTGAAAAGCAGTTCAGAGACCCCTATAATGCTGACTTTCAGGTGTCTACGCTCTTGAACTTGTGAGTTGTTAGTTGAGCAAGTGCATCCTGGGATCTACTTTACGAGCAGTAAATATGATCAGAGGTATGGAAAAAACTAATAGCGTGGGTCTGAGTCAAAATCCTTATGTAATACATGGCTAAGTCAATGTCATAAGTCCAAAAGGCAAGATGCAAAACAAGCTCAGATTCAAAGTCATTGAAATAGAATGAGAAGAGATCAAAGACAAAGGCAGTCTTGGGGAGTGTCTGCAAAAGGGTCATGGAGTATTTTCTATTTGTATTAACTTGTTGCTGAATATGTGATATATAGAAGAATCTGGCTGATGTAAAGTTATAGAGCCAAAGCAAACTTCAAAATGATTACTAATTCAGCAAGACATCATTTCTCAAAGTGTTGACTCTGACTCCTTGAACCAGCTGGAATCACCTAGGGCATAGCTTAAAAAAATTTTGTTAGCCTCACCCCAGGCCTACTAAAATCAGAATCTCTTGAGTTGTGTTATGAGCTTAAATATGTTCTCTTACCCCAAACCCCTATGTTGAAGCCCCAATCCCTGGTACCTTAGCATATGACCTTATTTGGACATAAAAGTCTTTAAAGAGGTGAGTAAGTTAAAATGAAGTTGTTAGGGTGTGCCTTGATTCAGTCTGACTGGTGCCATAAGAAGAAAGAAGTCTCCAGAGTTGTGTGCACACAGAAGAAAGACCAATGAGGACACACTGAGAAACTGGTTATCTGAAAGCCAAAAAGAGAAACCTGCGGAGAAATCAAACTTGCTGACCGCTCAACTGTACATCCCCAGCTTCCAGAACTATGAAAAAATAAATCACTGTTGTTTAACCCATCCTGTCTTTGGCGTTTGGTTATGGCAGCTCTTAGCAAATTAGGCTGAGATCTGAGAATTCCTGTTATTGATAAACAACCTGAGTGATTTTTATACTCAGTTGAGTCTTCGACTCGTAAGCCGGGGATAAGCTCTAAGAGTCCACCATAATTTTTAGAACACAGAGGTTTCCCTCCTGAGGCTATAAATGTGGGCAACTCCCTCGGCACCACTCCTCAGCACTCATAACTGGAGGAGCTCTTTGCCAGGAGACACGGTAATGTGCAGGCTGGACCACATCACCTTTCAGAAACGGGGGACACAGAGAGACTAAGGTGGGAATCCTACAAGCTCAGGAGTGCCAGATGCCTGTCATATTCTGTTTAATGAAAGCCTTGCCTTACCCCAGTGAAAAGGCGTCTTCTCCATTCACCTTCTCAATTCACCATGTGTAACGGGTTTGATGGCTCCCCGTTTAGATCTGTTCATCCAAAACCTGTGCATGTGACCTTATTTGAAAAAAGGGTCCGTGCAAATGCGTATAAGGATCTCAAGATGAGATCATCCTAGATAATGCTGAGTCCTAAATCCAACGACCAATGTCCTCAGAAGAGAAGAGAAGGGGGAGAAGACATACAGGGAAGAAGGCAATGTGAGGTTAGAATCAGAGATTAGAGTGATATGCCTGCAAGCCAAGGGATGCCAAGGCAGAAGCCTGAAGCTGGTAGACACGCGTGGCCTAGGTTGTCTCTCATACCCTCCAGAAGGAATCGATCCTCCAGGCACCTTAATTTCAGATTTCTGGCCTCCAAAACTGTGAGAGAATAAATTTCTGTGGTCTGAAGCCACCAAGTTTGTAGTAATTTGTTACAGCGGCCACAGATCATGCACCATACTCGTAATTATAAAGTCACTGCCAACTGGGCTCCAAGTCCCAAACCACCCACCTGATTTTGCAGAGGGCTAGTGAGAATCTTTTATCAAGGCCTGTAAAAGAGAGAGAGAAAGAGAAATCCTTGCTGGGACATAGTTTGAAGCATATTTTATGGCAATTGCCCCACAAGCGCTAACCTTGCAAATGTGTTTATTTGGGCTTGTTTGAATTGCACAGAGCATTGCAATGGGAAGACAGCTTCCACTGGCTAACAGTGCCTGTAAGGGAACTGACACACCGACTGTCTTTCCCTTTCTTTGGGGGAAAAAAAAACCATAATAAAACAGAACAACATTAGGAAGATCTATACATAGAAAATGCACAGTAAGCCCCCTGCCCCACCTCCAGGTGAATATCAGTGGCTGGACAGCATCTGTGAAAATGCCCAAATAATCCCAACACAGAAGGCCCCACCTGCACATGGTAACTCCGAGTAGCAAAAACCTATGACTCTCAGAAAACAGAGTCTGAAAACCAAAGGCTAAGTTTTTTGGGGTTTTTTTTAATGTTTTTTATTTTATTTATAGGAGAGAGAGAGAGACAGCATGAGCAGGGGAGGGTCAGAGAGAGAGGGAGTCACAGACTGAAACAGGCTCCAGGCTCTGAGCTGGCAGTCAGCACAGAGCCCGACGCGGGGCTCGAACCCACGAACCGCGAGATCATGACCTAAGCGAAAGTCGGACGCTTAACTGACTAAGCCACCCAGGCGCCCCCAAAGGCTAAGTTTTAATATCTTATAGGAAAATGCCAATTAACCAAAAATAAGCTGTAAAGATTTCATAATTTCCTGTATTGTTCCTATTACATTAAATTTGGGAGGGGAAGAAAAACCCTGCAAACAGTAAGCAGGTGAAAGGTGTAAGAATTATATATATATTTTAAATATTTTTATTTATTTCTAGGAGAGAGAGAGAGACAGCGTGAGCAGGGGAGGGTCAGAGAGAGAGGGAGATACAGACTCTGAAGTAGGCTTCAGGCTCTGAGCCGACAGCACAGAGCCCGACGTGGGGCTCGAACCCACAAACCGTGAGATCATGACCTAAGTGAAAGTCGGACGCTTAACCGACTAAGCCACCCAGGTGCCCCAAGAATTGTATTTTTATTTAATTATAAAAAATTATCGGAGGACAGGTATACATTCAGTATCACCTGTAATTTATCCATCATTATTACTTTCACAGTTACCTCTGCTGCAATAGAAAGTCTTATGAAAACCAAAGTTCTGAGCAAGTGAAACTCTCCTCTCCCAGAAAATCCTCCTTCCTTCCTCCCTTCCCTGTTCTTCCCTCTTCCTTCCTTCCCTTTTTCTTTCCTTCTGAGGACTTACTTCTCCCTCTGCAAAATGGGGACAATAATATCTTTTTCATAGAATTGTGGCATTAAATGAATTAACACATATGAAGCTCTATGAAAATGCCAAGTTTACAGGAAACACTTAACATGTGGTACTGTTGTTGTTGTTATTTCTTTCAGAGTCTGGAAGGGCAATGAATGAAACCTGTTTTCTCTCTTCCTCCCATCTGGCTTCAAATAGCTTTCAGAGGGTGTAGAGTCAGCAAAAAATACTCAGTGCTGAGAATCAGAGAAATCAGGGCATCAAGGGAAAGAGCAGCATCTGGGCTAGAGTTTGTGCTCTGTGGGAAAGGGTCAGTAGTGGGTCATGAAAAATAAATCACTAAAGACAGGGACCTTGGGGTGAGGCTGCCAGGAAGACTGGGTGTTGCTAAAGCTGGCCTGCTTGGGTGAACTGGGAGGGAAGGACCACATGACTCAAGGTTTCTGGGATCCTATGACAACATCCACCTTATACTTATTAAATACATATATATCATGCTAGGAATTGGGAATATAATGGAGAGCTAACTAAACAACTCCTCTTTTTGTAGAGCTTAACAGCACATGTGGAAGCCATATCTTAATCCAGTTACCACCCTGTGAGCCTTTAATTACACTCTGTGAAGAGTATTATGGAAGGAAAGACATGGGAACTGTGAGAAAGAACATATCAGCTCACATTTATTGAGCGTTTAGGTACTGATTCGAGCATTTCGTGTATGCATGAACTCATTTCCTCTTTACGGTAATAATAGGAGTTAGATATTATCATTGTCCCCATTTTCCAGATAAGGGAACTGATGTACTGAGACGTGAGGTAACATTTACAAAATTCATATAGAAAGTAAGTGGGAGGGTGGGGTTGGCACCCAAGCAAGATAACAACAGAGGCTGCATGCTATGTCCTGATGCATGATCTAGTGGAAGATATAGCTTAGTCAGCAAGGATGACAGAACAGGGTGAATGGAGCAATTTCCTGGAGTAAACTAGAGCTGAGAGCTCAGCATTCATCGGAATTATCTACTGACATCAGCTGGGGTTCTCTCTTAATTGTTAGTAACAGAAACTGACCTTGATGGATGAAGTGTAAAAGGGTCAAGTTGGAGAAGTAGGGTCTAATGAAGCTTCCAGGGCCAGGGCCCAAAAGCACAACATAGAACTGGTGGATGGAAGAAACTTCCTTAACCACTAGTGACCCAATGGGCATTAAGTCCTGCAGTGCATATTGCTACCAAGATCCAACTTTCCTGCAAGCATGGAAGCCACTACTTCTGCACCAGAAGCTAGACCTTATAACCACTGTCATTCTCAGAAGCTAGATGCCTCTGCTGCTATCCTCCCCAGCACAAAAGGTTCTGCCTTCCGCAAGCTGTCTGCTTTCAGATCAAATTCTCGCATGAGTAAGTCTAACTTGGTGGGACTAGATCACATGTGTGAGCCCCGGCTCCCACAAAATCTGAGGAAGGTCATTCTTTACTTTGGTTAGATGAAACTCTTAAATCTGGGCATTCCTCAAATGTAGCAAGAGTGTTCAACAAGTGCTAGGCACCCCAAAAATGTGACAGATGCCCACCTCACTAGATGAACAAGGACAAGCTCAATCCAAGAAAAATGAACCACATATGTGAAAGATCAGATATGGGAAAGTTCACAGCACATTTAAGTAACTCCAAGGAGGGGGGCGCCTGGGTGGCTCAGTTGGTTAAGCTTCTGACTTCGGCTCTGGTCATGATCTCACAGTTCGTGAGTTCAAGCCCCATGTCAGGCTCTGTGCTGACAGGTAGCTCAGAGCCTGGAGCCTGCTTCAGATTCTGTGTCTACCTCTCTAACACTCCCCTGCTCATGCTTTCTCTCTCTCAGAAATAAAATTTTAAAAATTTAAAAAAATTTTTTAAAAAGGAACTCCAAGAAGGTAATTCAATGGATCAAAAAGACTTATCAAGAATTCATAGAAACAGAGGGTAGAATGGTGGTTACCAAGGGCTGGGGCAGAGGGAGAAGAGGAGAGGTTGTTCAAAGGGTACAAACTTTTAGTTATAAGATGAATAATTTTTGAGGATATGTATGGTGTTTATAGTTAACAGTTAGATAATTATACTGTATTATGGACTTGAAAGTTGCTAAGGGAGTAGATTTTAAATGGTCTCACCACACACACAAAAAAATAGAAATGGTTATGGAAGTAATGGAGGATGTTAGCTAACGCTATAGTGGTAATCATTTTACAATATATAAGTGTGTCAAATCAACACACTGTATACCTTAAACTCACACAATGTTATTATTTAATTATATCTCAAAAAAGCTGAAGGAGAAAAGGAAAAAGAATTGTAGGGAGAGAGCCATACGGCAGGGGACATGCAGGTCCTTATAAAGATTTTAAGGATTTTGATCTTTATCCCAACCACATTAAAAGTCACTGAGGGAGTTTAAGCAAGGGAGTGACTTTAGCTAATTTGCATTTTTAGAAGATTATCATGACCTCTGTGGAGAATAAATTTGAGTGCAGCAAGAATGGAATCCAAGAGTCTTTAGGCGTGATTGTAATAAATCATGAGGGAGACAATGGGAGCTTGGTCTGGGGTGGTGTAAGTAAAAAGAAGAGAAAATCAGATGGATTAAATAGATATTCAGATAAAATCAACTGGATTGAACAATTCACTGGAGACCAGTGGTGAAAGAGATAAGATAGCAAAGATAACACAATTTAATGGATAACACTGAAGTTAGGGAATCCTGAGAATAGACAAGTTTTGTAGGAAAGGCAGAGAAGATAATGAATCAAGCTTTGGTTATAATGACTTGAGGCTTCTCTTTTTGATCTCCAAATGAAGAGTTGAAAAAGCTCAGCATAGAGTTGGAAATGGAAATGTAAATTGTGGAGTCATCATGTAGAGACCATAATTGAAACTATGGCTGTTGAACACAACTTAAATAACAAGAAAAGAAGACATTGGTGCAAGCCTTATTTTATTCCAACACTTAAAAATAAGATGAAGGAAAACTGAGGAGGAGGGCCATAAAGATTCCATGTTCTTGACCTGATACAGCCATAAATGACACTTGCTGCTAATGTAATTTGACCAAAGTTACACAGCTAAAATGGGAGAATTTGGAAATGAACACAAGGCTATCTTGATTCCAAAGCCCACAATCCTTCCATCATAATAATATGGAAAGATTGTAAATCCAAGACTGTGGGTGATATGCAAGGGTCAAAGCTACTATAGGAAGCACATAGCCAGACCATGTGAAGAGTAACAAGTGGGTGGAGGTGGAATCACCTGCAACATCTATACCCTAAGAGCAAAAATCTAGTACTTACAGTGTAGGCAAATTTCTCAAGGCTTCTCCACCCCTTTCATAATTCCCTTATAGCACTCCAGGAAAAATTCAGGAACAAAACCAAAAACCTGTCCCCAGTGAGAAGGAATAGCACTCAATTTAGAGGACAGTAATTGATCCATATTTTTCTGGGATGATAGTTTTAAAAGGATCAGGTTATGAAGTTTGTGACCTACATAGGTAGTGGTCTCTCTTTCATGCACCCTCTCTCTCTCTCTTTTTTAACGTTTATTTATTTTTGAGAGAGGGACAAAGCATGAGCGGGGGAGGAGCAGAGAGAAGAAAGACACAGAATCTGAAGCAGGCTCCAGGCTTTGAGCTGTCAGCACAGAGCTTGACATGGGGCTTGAACCCATGAACTGTGAGATCATGACCTGAACCAAAGTTGATACTTAACTGACTAAGCCACCCAGGTGCCCCAGGCACTCTTGAAGTCAGAGTGGTAAGAGGGCATGGATTCTTTCCCCATAGAGCACATTTTGCCAAGATGCATACTTTATCCAAAGTCTCTCTTTTTCCTATTTGACAATAGGCTCAGAGCTTCTTGACTTGCTCTGGCCCAGGACAGAAGCAGGGTTAGGAGGGGGAGTGGGAGGGGTGGAAGGAAAATGCACCCTCTCCTGGTAACTCTGGGCTTTAGAAGAACTCTAACTTAACTCTGGGCAAACAACTATGCCATGTGGTTCAGCCTAGCTCCCTAACCTTCTGAAGAGAATTGGGTACCATGACCCAATTTAGGTCAAATAGCATATGATGACTCCTAAATTTATACCTCCATCTCTGGCATCTCCCGTACCCTCAAAATCTCTATATAATTGAACAACTGACCTCTCCCCTCTCAGCCAAAATGCCATTTAAAATTAGCATGTATATTTGTATACTAATGTTGAAGGCAGCGTTATTCACAAGAGCCAAAAGATGGAAACAACCCAAATGTCCATCACTGGATGCACGGATAAATAAAATGTAGTACATACATACAATGGAATATTACCTGGTATTTATAAAAAAAAAGAATAAAGTTTTGATACATTTTACAATAGGATGAACCTTGAAGACATTTTGCTTAGCGAAGTAAGTCAAACTAAGAAGTCAGATATTGTATGATTCCACTTGTATGAGCTACCTAGAATGTCAAATTCAGAGTCAAAGTAGGACAGTGGTTACCAGAAATGGAGGGGAGGAGGCAATGAGGAGTTACTGTTTAATGGGTACAACTTTGGTTCAGGGAAGATAAAAAAGTTCTAGAGATGGATGGAGGTGAGTACATGAAGGTACTCAATGCCACTACCTGTAAGCTGAAAATGGTTAAAATGGTAAATTTTGGTTTTATGTGTTTTGATTTTCTTTTTTTTTTTTAATTTTTTTCTTCTTTTTTATTTCTAGGAGAGAGAGAGAGAGCGTGAGCAGGGGAGGGTCAGAGAGAGAGGGAGTCACAGACTGAAACAGGCTCCAGGCTCTGAGCTGGCAGTCAGCACAGAGCCCGACGCGGGGCTCGAACCCACGAACCGCGAGATCATGACCTAAGCGAAAGTCGGACACTTAACCGACTAAGCCACCCAGGCATCCCATATGTGTTTTGATTTTCAAATTCTAAAAATTACTTTTATTCTTTTAATTTTTAAATAAATAAATTTTAATAAATTAATTTTAATTAATTTTAATTAATTTTAATAAATAAATTTTAATAAATTTTAAATAAATTTTTAAATAAATAAAATTTAACATATATAACAGAACTCTTGATTTTTAAGCCATTCCTTAAAGCTGCCCCCTCTGCCAGCTTTTCTAATCCTAGCAAATGGCACCATCTATCTAATTCTTCACACCAAATACCTAGGCGTTATGCTAGGTGCTTTGCCGTATTCTCTGCCATTGCCAATCTAACTGGCTCTGCTTCCATCCATCTCTCTATCTCCCAAAACGGCCACAGTAGCTTCCTCACTCGTCAACTGCCACAACCCTTGCATATAATGTAGCCAGAAAGCGTAAATCTCTGAAAAACAAAACAAAACAAAACAATTTAGCTTATGTCCCTCCCTGTCAAACTCATCCACTCAATGGTTTCCTATCTTAGTGCAAAATCTGAAATCCTTTTATCACCTTTGAGGCTCTGTATGATCTGGCCTCTCTGCCTGGCTCTCCTCTGCCTTCTCCATGCTCTCTTGCACCTCCATTCTTCAGACATACTGGGCTTCTTTCTCTTCTTGAAATGTGCTGAGCTCTTTTCCACTTTATGACCTTTGCCCTGACTTTCTTCTACCAGGATCACTCTTCTAGGTCCCCACTTTATGGCTCTTTATTGCCAACAAATTTTAATTTAAATTCATCTCCATAAGCTATCTTTTCTGATGGCCCAATTTAAAGTTTTATTCCTGGGGCGCCTGGGTGGCTTAGTCGGTTGAGCATCCAACTTTCACTTGGGTCATGATCTCACGGTTCGTGGGTTCGAGCCCCGCGTCGGGCTCTGTGCTGACTGCCAGCTCAGAGCCTGGAGCCTGTTTCGGTCTGTCACTCCCTCTCTCTCTGACCCTCCCCTGCTCGCGCTGTCTCTCTCTCTCTCTTTCTCTCCTAGAAATAAATAAAAACATTAAAAAAAAATAAAAAAATAAAATAAAATAAATAAAGTTTTATTCCTAACCACCCCATTCTCTCTCATATTATCCTGTACTATTTATTTTCTCTGTGGCCCTTATCATTAAGTAAAAATGTCCTATTCATGTATTTACTTATTTTTATTGTCTATTTTCCCTGGAAGGCTGAAAATCCCATGAGAAACAAGGACATCTGTGTACTGTCTTCAGTATTCCCAATCCTGAGAACAGAACTTAGCACATAGTGGATGTTAAATAAACACTTGTTGAAGGAATGAAGAAGAGATGGAGGGAAGGAGTTATGGAAGGAAGAGAAGAAAGAAGGAAGGAAGAGAGGAAGGAAGGATGGAAAAAAGGAAGGAAGGGGATAAAAAGGAATCCTCTTAATATGCTCTTAATAAGACTCTGGTCTCACTATTACCATATGGATATTAGAATCATAGTATCTTCAGGCTTAATAACCAAGACTTCAATGGGTATTGATTCCAAATCCACACCCAACACCTGAAACTCTGTTACGACACTGCTGGCTATCCTTATTCCATGGGAACCAACCTCTGCTTCCAGTCCCAACTTGGCGATTCCAAGTCTCCACCCATTCAGACCTGAGATTCCTCAACACTTTCCATTGGCTTCTTACTCTCTGACATTCCCCAAAAGCTTGTCCACTGTCTCAGCTGCTGCCACCACACTTTACCTCTGATTCCCAATATTTCTCAAAGAACGCTTTATTTGGCCCTTAGTTGCATGTCTGGGATAGTGCACCTCTCTGGAGTGCTTACCCTTCGTGAGAACTCTGGGAGATCCTCTTGAGCAATGTCTTCTGGACACCGTGTAAGTTGAATGGTGGCTCTTGGTTCCAGAAATCTCCTAGGGTACCAGAGTAGAGCCCCAAGAGAAAATATCCCCCATCATACAACCTTATCCATAGGCCTGAGGTACACACTTGGGAATAGCTATCATTTTTTTCAGTCCATAAGAATATCGATCTACTTGTATATAGAAATAGCCCATCTCTAATAACCACGGCCATGTAAGAATAGCCCTTTAAGGAAGTAGCTGGTGCCCCAGATAGAAATACCAGAGTCCATGGGGTGCCTGGGTGGCTTAGTCAGTTAAGCGTCCGACTTTCGCTTAGGTCATGATCTTGCGGCTCATGGGTTCGAGCCCCGCGTCGGGCTCTGTGCTGACTGCCAGCTCAGAGCCTGAAGCCTATTTCAGAGTCTGTGTCTCCCTCTCTCTCTGACCCTCCCCTGCTCACGCCGTCTCTCTCTCTCTCTCCTAGAAATAAATAAAAATAAAAAATAAAAAATTATTAAAAAAAAAAAGAAAGAAATATCAGAGTCCTGTCTTCCTATAAGGTAAAAGGGTAAGTTCTAGGTTCTATGGCTCAGTAAGTGCGAAAATAAGCACTATGGGTAAATAAAAGTTATAAAACTGCATGTGAGGACAAAACAAATGTGTAGTTTTGCTCTAACACTGATTTAGGGCTTTAGAACTGTGATCTGTCAAATCAAATCCTGAGCATATAGAGTAATACTAATACTTCTTTCTTAGCTTCTTTCTTTCATTCTTCCAATATGTCCACAAAATACTTTATTAAGCACCTACTATATGCAAGCTATTGTTTTAGGCAGAGTGATTCTCATAGAGGAAGAGAAAATCTGATGGAGAGTTAGCCTCAAGGTCAAGCAGCCAAGTGGGAGAGAATAGCTCCCACATAGTTGGTCTGATTTGTGCATTCACTAAACCCCCTTAACTTCCCTTTTGTAACATGAATAAGACATGGAATTAACTATTTGTTCATTTTCTATCTTCTGCTCCCTGGGTCTAAGCTCCCATGAGCTTAGACATTAAGAACATAGATCTTATCCTAGTGAAGGATAGGTGTTTAATAAATATTGCTTAAATGAATGAAGGACTACAAATTGACATAGAATATTAAATATAATGTTACCAATGTAAGAATAGATAAAAGGTAGTTCTCAAGAAGGCAAGATTATTTTCTGGACCATGATAACGAAAATCAACTCCAAATTCATCTTGTCCAAATAAAGAGAAAGAAATAACTTCTTCCAATTTGATCAACTCACTGCTCATTTTGTATCCTGGAATATTTTTCTGTGATTACAAGCACCATGCCTCTTGTCAGTTACTGGAATTTCAATACATATATAATAAGTGTTGAATAAATTATATTAAACGCCCCTTAAAAAGCCATTTTCAGTGGAGTCAATGCCACCTTTTGCTAATTAGAAAGGGAGAGGAAGCAAGTGTTAGCATTATCCTCACCACAATAACACCACAAAAACACTTCTGGTGCTTGCGTACAATGTCATGGTAATGGCCTACAGTTAAGAGATACAAGAAAGTGAATAGTAGGGAGTTGAGAAGAAAGAACACTGGCATCTCTTTAAAATGCTACTGTGTAAGTTTTCATATTGCTGGCACCAAGTTCAAGCCCAGGTGGGTATACCTCACGCAGACTGCCTGTCCTGGTCTATTATACAAGTCTCGCTAGTCTGCTTTAAGGACAATGAAGGACACTGCTTGGTGATGTGGCCACAAGCTGTTCAGGGAAGAGACTTTGCTCAGCACATTTTAGCTACTGAGCAAGGCTGGGCTCGTTTCAGAGAGCCACATAAAATAAATAATCATGCAAAAGCAGATTTGTTCTGATAGGGCTCTGACAGCTGCTCTGAGAGGTGGATCCTTGCAAGCCCATCTTTCAACAATGAACTGACCCAAAGATCCAGGAAAGCTCCAGACAGGACCATATGGCCTAGAATAAAAACATATTTCAAACTCTGTTTATTATGCATATCTTTCAAAGGTTCACTACTCAGTGATGAAACATTGCACCTGCAAAGCTTTAATAAGCTTCCCAAGCAAATACAATTATAAAATCATAGGCACCTGAAGAATTTGTCTTCTCTTACACTTAGCTATGCACTGCCCACCAATGACTGGTCTCATTCTTTTTAATTATATAGGTTTGCGGTATTTTGTAAGCTGCGATCAATACTTATTCAGAAAATAAAACCCCTTATAGACCTCAGCATAAGGCCATGAAATATCTCTCCTCCTAAATTTTAGGGACTCCAACATTATTGCATATAGAACCTTCCAGTCTGCCTGAAAGGAAAAACAGCAGTTCAATCATGCAGCCCTGCAAAGACAGGAGAGCACTTGACATGAATTTAGGTGGGCTTCATTCATCAGCAATGGAGGGAGGAGAAGGGGTATGAACAGTTTCCTGTCACTAAGGTGCTCTATGACTCCACATCCAGTCCAAATATTTGAGAAGCACAATCTGTTCGTTATTCACTCAACAAATAGTCATTGAGTAGCAATTATGTGCCAGGCTCGCTGTGGTGATTCAGAGATACACAGCACACAGTTTCTGCCTTCAGGAGGTGATGGTCTCCATTGGGAAGAATCAAGAACTGATTTGGAAATACAAAACGACACTACAGGGACAAAAATGGGGAGACTTAACTCTCCTGGGAAGTTCAGGTACATCTTTCCAGGAACTAGGCATTTGAATCAAAACTTGAAAGGTAATAATTTACTAGCTAGTTAAGTAAGAGAAGATATTAGACATATCAGTGTTGGAACCCTGCCCATGTGAATTTTAATGGCCTGTCCCAAGGCCACAAACAGCATGATACAGTTTGAGGCCATGAGTTCTATTTCCATCCTTGCCTTTAATCAGCTTATGGATTAACAAGGCATGTGTCTCTGACACTGTTCATGTGATCCAGTGATGGGTTTAAAATAGATGACTGTTATAGGTCTACTGGCATTAGAATCCTTCTAGAGTTCTCTCCAAACTAAGAGACTGCATGAAATGTAGACCTCTTTTATTTCTCTACCCCAAAACAGTGTACAGTGGTATATTTTGGGATTTAGAAGTGAATTTTACATAAATTGGCTTAGCCTCATCATTATGCAACGTGATGGAGTGGCTGAGTCTTACTGCTAAGATCCTGTCTTATTCCCCTTGAATCCACAGTCTTGCATCATATCACTAAAGGATTATATCATACTCAGCCTTCAAAATGAAGAATGTAGGACCAATAATGGTAGATGAAATAAAGACTTTGACTATGAGATTACATGTAGATTTAGAGACATGAGAAAGTAACTGTTTCTTCCTAAAGGTACCAATGATGTTATTAGTAATATGCAGGAAGATGAGCTTTTGTTTGTTTGTTTGTTTTACCACAGGTTGTTATTTGACAAGTGTACTGAGGGCATTAAAAGAAGGAAGGAATGGAGAGAGGGAGGGAGGAAGAAAAAAAAATAGAGAGGAAGTAGAGAGGGAGAGAGGAGGTGGAAGAAAAGGAAAGGAAAAGGAAGGGAGGGAAGAAGCAGAGAAACATGTACTTTCTACAATCAACAGTGTCCCCAAACTGTTTTTATCTCCAGACTCTCAACAATGATTCACAATATGTAGCCAGGGCATTATCTTTCAAGCCTTTTTAGACTCAAGGAGAACAGCAGAGGATTACCAGAGATGGCGCCTGATACTGCCCAGGCACACAGAAAAAGGGGCAGTTATGATTTATTGCTAAAAACCACATTGCTCACAACCACCCGTAAAGACTGATGTTGTTGGATTACCTGGGTGGCTCAGTCAGTTAAGCGTCTGACTCTTGATTTAGGCTCACGTCATGATCTTGCAGTTTGTGAAATCAAGCCCTGCATCAGGCTCTATGCTAACAGCGCAAAGCCTGCTTGGTATTCTCTACCCCGCCCCTCTCTCTCTTCCTCTCTCCCACTCATGCTTGCTCGTTCTCACTCTCTCTCTCAAAATAAATAAATAAACTTAAAAAGACTGATGCTGTTACGTCGATTATATGTATAAAGAAAATAAAGTTCAGAGAACGTGTTTTCAAGGTGAGCAAGAGAACAGGTAACACAGAAAGGATGAAGACCCAGCTCACTGCTTCCAAAGTTCATGCTCTTTCCAAGACCCTATCTTGTCTTTATTTTAATTCATCTTTGTGATGCTCTGCTCAGGAAGTAGAGAATAGCCATTTTTGTCTCTGTTTTACCTATGCTTTGAAAGACTAATGATTACAGCCATATATGTGGGCATAGCAGATGAAGTGTCAAAGGAATTTTGGACAGGTACCCGACACTGATCATGTCACTGACAGGCAGGTCCAACCAATGTCTCTTTTTATTTGACTTCACTGTCTCTCATATATCAGTTAATCTTTTCTGGCTTGAGTATTAAAAAGACAAAAATATTCCTAAGAGGTGTCAGCAGAAGGGGAGAGAGAGAATTAAAAACCTTTTGTTTTACTATGAGTATAGGCAGAGAAAACTATCATTCATAGAGAAAATGGAATCAACAGATTTTTGTTTTTCTCTGGCTTATGGTAGAACTCTATATTTTCTAACTCCATTGTTTTTATTGATAAATATTGGTTTTGTTTGAATTTTAATAAATCCACTCTTTTATGAGCTACTGTTCACTGAGGTCCAGAAAATATACAGACCACCTCTCCCGCTCAATTTTCACTGACCACCTCCACAAACAACTTTCTTCAATGATGAATGGGGTGAATTTACTCCTATTTTGAAGCTAGTAAGACAGCAGTAATTTTCATTTACTGGGTGTTTATTGGGTATCAAGTACTATTTTAAGTTTTATATGCATATTTCATTTGCCCTTTACAACAATAAGGTAGATACTCTTATTACTCTCATCTTAAAGCAGAGAAAAATGAGTCTTGGGGAAGCAGTATTATTTGTCCAAGCTCATGAATGAGATAATACGTCTCAAGTATAGTCTCATTGATAAGCCTCTTGTAGAGTAGAGTGGACTAACAACTTGGAAATGATTCTGGAAGGACAACTACAGCATCTTATTTTTTCTTTAATATAATATTTATTCTTTAATTCAACCAACATTTTTTCCCAAGCCACTGAAAATATAGAAACAAGTAGAATGAGATGAAAATCCAAAGGTTTCCTCTGTCTTATAAAGAAAAAAGATACATAATGAAAAAAAAAAAGATACGTTATGAAATGCAATCAGGACAAACGCTGGGTATCATGGGGCACAGAAGCAGAACTCCTGACTCAGTGAGAATATTGGGAAAAGGAGACATCAGACTTTCTTTAATGTAGATAATGTTAGAATAATCTTGAGGGGCAAGTAGATGATAATGAGGAACAAAGAGCCAGAAAGCACAAGTAAAAGACAAGGACATGCTCTGGCAGTGACATCTAATGTGATGTGACACAAGGCATTGAAAAGGGCAAAAGGGCAAGAGTAACCCTGGGAAAGTGTGTAAAAAGTGTGTAAAAAGCCATGCCATTCAAGACCTTGCTTGCCATGCTAATAAACTGGAATTTGATGCTGAAGACAATGAGAAACCACTAGGGAGTTTTAGGTAGGGGAATAAGAAGACTGAATTTGCACATCAGAACAATCGTTCTTCCAGGAGACTAGAGACTGGCGTCAGGGAGGCTAGTTAGGAGGCTGCCAGAGTCTTATACTTAAGGAAATTGCAGTAGGATAAGAAGGAGGGACCAAATACTAGAGGTATTAAGGAGAATCATTTTACGGCCAACTAATTGCGATGAAGGGTTTAATATGGCTCCCACTTTTATAGCTGTGTCCATTGGGTTAACCAAAGACAGAACTCAATAGAAGAATCAGGTTTGAGGAATTAATGATAATTAACAAGGAACTTTACAGTTTATGAATGAAATTAACAGATGTGATTTTATTTCTCCTTTAAGCAACCCTATGAAGTTGACTTTCCTCATCTCAAATGGGAGCCCTGAGCAGAGAGGTCAAGTGACTTGTTCAAGTTCCCACAAGTAGTAGAGGGAAGAACTAGAACTCAAACCCTTTTTAAGTCCATTTTAGAAACTTAGAGACATTTTCCACTATATAATCTGATACACATAATAACAGTAGCAGAAAAATAAGGATGATAGCTAATGTGTGTTGAATGCCCAGGTTCTCTTCTCAGAACTTTGTATTTATCAACCCACTGACTCCTCACCACAACCATATGCAGTGGGAGTATTGTTATCTCCACTTTACAGAAGCAAATGGGACACAAAGAGGTGCCAGCTATAAGCAGCATCAGCTGTGATATATACCTGGTGCCATTTCCCCTGTGGGGCAGATCCAAGCACCATAGCAAACAGAACCACACAGCCATCAGTTCATGACTTGCATTCTTCTCCAGACATCTTGTTTCTTTCAGAGCCTGTGGTTTAGGGGAAAATCCAGACCCAGGCCTTCATGGCTTTAACCCATATATGAAAGATGAGAACTATTTTCCCTCAACTCCAATTCCTTGAGTTTACAGGCGAGGAGATCCAGGCCCTCCTTACTGGGCTGCTAGTGTTGACTTCTGAAAGCTAGAGCCAGGCTCTGTTGATCCAGTTTGAGTTTTCAATAGGGAACCATTCTCTAGCAGCATTATGTGTGCTGGGCTGTGCTGTCCTGGAGCGGGATAAACAACCTCAGGCTTGACTGCCCAATGCATCAGGCTGTGGAAACAGCCCTCCGGAGGACACTACTCACCAAAAGCCCATTAGCCAATTACTCAGAGCCCGTTTAGTAAATGAGCTCTTTCTGTGTACTAATTGGAGCCCTGTAAAAGTAAATTTGCAGGGAGAAGCTAGCTCTCTGTGGTCAGATTCCTCTTTCTGGCGCACCCCCGAATTGGGGGTCCTGGAGAGGCAAAATGACTTAGTGGTATAGCCACAGGCTCTAAGCCTGGGCTGCCTACATTCAAATCCCAGCTTTGGTACTTACCACCTATGCAGCCGTCGGCAAGTTATTCTGGCCTCAGTTTCCTCATTTTGTGAAATGAGGATTACAGGGCCGAGTTCATAGGATTTGGGTGGCTCAGATGAGGTAATATACCTGTGTCTAGCACATATGAACTATTCAATAAATGTTATGTGATATTGTTTACTGCCCTTGCTTGTTTATGTGGAACAAACCACCTTATTCCAAAGAATGTAATATAAAAAAGTGACAGGATGCAGTATAAATTTACCCAGGTTTAATTGCTCAAGTTTGAATAAATATATTTACACAGGGTATCTGTGATGTTTGCTATACTCCTAATGTGGCAATTAAGATATACTTTATTATTAGTTTGCATTACTATATCACTGAGTGACTTTTCATATACCTAAGCATTAATTATCTCCTCAATTCGATTTTATGCTCCTTTAAAACATTTTTTTGATGTTTATTTATATTAGAGAAAGAGAGAGGAAAGAGAAAGAGAGAGCACAAGCAGGGGAGGGGCAGAGAGAGGGAGACACAGAATCCAAAGCAGGCTCCAGGCTCCGGGTTGTCAGCACAGAGCCCAACGCGGGGCTCAAACCCACAAACTATGGTATCAGGACCTGAGCCAAAGTCAGATGCTTAACCAACTGAGCCACCCAGGCACCCTTCAATTTCATGCTCCTTGAACAAAGGTTCATGTAGCTTTATACCCTCTAGTACCATCCAAAGATTAAATATATATTTGTTTATTACTGATGTCATTGAGTAAATTATTGTTATTCCTGATGAAAATCAGCTAGAGTGAATATTGGTGTGTTACTACCTGTGAGTACTTAATATTTTCAGGATTGAAGGTTTCCAATGAATTTCATCTCTATCCATGATTTAGTGTCAAATTAGACATACATACAGTCAAACCCATAGGGTAAAATAGTAATAAAATAAGCTAAGGCAAAACCTTCTAATACTCATGAATCATAGTTGTTTATTTTATGAGGACTTCATCACAAAGTTAAAGTAGATGAACACTGAAGGGTTCATGGTCTTAACTCCACTAGAGCTGGACAACAGCTCGCCTAAGAAGTAGAACAGACTTAGGGCACCTGGGTGGCTCAATTGGTTAAGTGTCTGACTTCCACTCACGTCATGATATCACAGTTAGTTGGTGGGTCCAAACCCCACACTGGGCTCTGCAATGATAGTTCAGAGCCTGGAGCCTGCTTCGGACTCCGTATCTCCCTCTTTCTCTGCCCCTCCCCCACTTGTGTTCTCTTTTTTCTCTCTCTCTCTCACTCAAAAATAAACATTAAAAAAGGAATAGACTCTGAAAATGAAACTGAAGTTCTGCCTAAATTAACTGTGTCAATGAAGTTGTGCAAACTTGATCAAATAATTTTACTGCCTGCAAAATTTTAGGTACACTTTAGTATACATGAAAATAATGTGCTTGGTATTATTGAAACAACATTAACCCAGCAGCCATTTTATGGCTTGAGTACCTGATGGCGATTTTATTAAAAATTATAGTTTTCAAGATAAATATTGGAAATAATAACTTCATAATGTGGTAAAAGGCCATTATTTCATTTAATCTTTTAAAATTTAATCTCTACAAGCATAAAATTCATATGTTGATTTGTTTAAAGGAAACATAAGAAAAAAATAAACTTAACATCTTAAGTGTAGGTAAGAGCTGAATAGAAAAGTCAGAACCATACACCTGCAGACCTGTCATTCAAACAGACTTAGGTAAAGAGTTAAATTACTCTTCATTATCAGGTTTCTATGGAAATAACTTTGTACTTAAAAAAAGAAAGAAAAGAAAACCCTGAAATAGCTTCCTTTCTTTAGCATGGTCATTTTCCTGATTTCACAAGCAGAAGCAAATACAACGTGACTAGCTAATTCCCAGCTGCAGAAAGATTTAAATCCATGTCTGAACACTGGACAATCAAATTACGTGGTAGTACAGTCACCAGAAATAAACTCAACACATAAGTGCAGTTTATTCAGTATTATTAACACAAATAAAATTTACACCCACAGTCCTGTGTATTAAAAATAACTTCCCACATCAAATAGCAATATTTTGCTATGCCAATCAAATTAAAACACCAGAAACATATGGAAAAAAATCAATTCTGTAACAAACCTTTGAAAAGTATGGCATTTATCATGTTCAAGACAGGTTAATTCTAGTTCTACAACAACTTTCTTCCAAGTAGGGGCTTTTGTTTCTGTTATTTTTTTTTTTTTTTTTTTTTGCTGGAAATGTACTTAACACAAACAGTCTGACACTCTAACCACAAAATCCTTTTTCTCCCACTCAACATGAATGAGAACAAACACACACACACACACATGCACATGCACACACACACACACACACACACACACACACACACAATCTTACCAGACCCAGACAAATTTAACTGTATTGAGTTAAGGCAAAAGTGAGACTAAAATCCTATGCTAAGAATGAGAGTCTGAAAATTCTGGTGAGAAATGTTTATAGAAAAAGTCCTGTCTCCTTGCCCCCTGTCAACAGTTCTTTGGAGATTAATTGTAAAATCACCTTAGTAAATGTAGTTGACTAAAGTGAGAGAGGCCAACTTTAATGGCTTTCGGAGCCCTAAACTCCACAGGGCTCTACAGATGAAAGCTGAGAGCCTCAAGTGAAGCCCTAACCTGAACAAGAACTACATCATCCACACTACCTGAATCATATTTCCAAATTAGCGGCCTCTGCAGACACCATTAGCTCATATTTGAAAGACATAGTCAAGACCAGTCTTCCAAATCGTGTACCACAATAGCCTCATCTACAAGTTATGAGCAAATGAACAATACAGATGAGGCAAAAAGGAACAGTGTCTGCTCTAAAGTGCATACAAAGTGGAATGGAAGGAAAAGAAATGCATAGGGTGCACAATTTTAGACCAAAAAGAGACTTTACCAGTTTCCTACTCTGGTCTTATAGCTTCCATCACATTAGAGTTTGGCAGTGGAAATGTGGAATGCAAAAAGGTTTCCCTCTGGCAAAGGAGAAATGAACACATGGTGCCAAATGCCTGTGGGGCTTCTCAGGGTTTGTGCAGATACCTGGTTGTTCTCCATGAAAATGGAAACAATCAAAACTATTGTGTCAAAATTAAGAGAGGGGCTGGCTTTTCAGCTGGGAATTTGAAATTTGCATTTAGTTAAAACCAGTCAACTGAAACATCGAAGTAAGTTTCTTTGTTTTGCCTTAATTTTACCATATGCATCGTAATTAATTCATCAGACATCCACTTATTAAGTCAACAAATATTTACTGAGAGCTACCAAGTATCAGGCACTCCCCTGGCTGGAGGAGTATAGCAATGAACCAAGTAGAGAAAGTGTCTGGGAGGGGATGGTCAATAAGCGAGTACAGATGTGTATCTATCAGGCAGTGGTGGATGATAAAAAGAAAAAGAAAGCAGGGTAAGAGTCAAGATTGTTGGAAGATGCTATTTTATGTAGAATGGTCAAAGAAGTCCTCCCTGATAAAGTGGCAGTTGAGACAAGATTTATAAGAAAAAGGAAGTAAATCTTGAGAATATACAGTCTGAGTATTCCAGGCAGAGGAAGCAAGAAGCAGTGAATGCGGTTTTGACGTGAACAAAGAATAAGAAGACCAGGCTAGCTTTGAAAGAGCAGAAGAAGAGTAATGAGTGGGATGCGGAGACCAGATCAAGTAGGGTCTTGTGGGCCACAGTGAGGCCGTTGGACCCCATTCTGAGTGAGATGGAAAGCCATTAGAGTGTTCTGAGCAAACAAGTGGCAGAATCTGACCTGGCTGACGGGGAAAGAGTAGAGCACTAGGGAGCAAGCAAAGGTTATTTCAGAGAACTGCCACTAACTGGTAGCAGCCGCCACCCCACAGAGCTTGTTGCATTCAAGAACCAAGTTCAGGGCACCTGGGTTGCTCAGTCAGTTAAGTGTCTGACTTTTAGTTTTGGCTCAGGTTATGATTTCACGATTCATGGGTTCGAGCTGGGGGTCAGGCTCTGCACTGATGGCACGGGGCCTTTTTGGGATTCTCTCTCCCTGTCTCTCTCCATGCCCTTCTCCCCACCTCTCTCTCTCAAAATAAATGAATTAAAAAAAAAAAAACCTCAGTTTATCACCCACCACCATAGCCACTACCAACATTTCCACTGACCCCACCAGATAAGAGCAGAACCAGGAGGGAAGAGACATCAGTTTATGAGTATAGAGCAGCAAGCATCCTCTCTCTTAGACCTCTCCATCATCTCTTTCCGTAATACTGAAGGGACCCGAATGTCCTCCCCACCTCTGCTAAGTCAAGGACTGTGATCCTTTCTTGCCTGAAGTGCTGAGCAATGGGATCGTCAGAGTGCCCAGTGCTGCAACTGTGGAACAAGGGGCTGGTGCAGGATGGCAGAGGTATGATGGGCAGTGGTGGGAGGTGGCCTGTACTCACACAGGTTTCCAAAGCAAAGATACAGAAAGTCTCCCTGAGTCACCCAGTGCCAGAAGACAGATGGGTTTAAGAACTTCCAAAAGAGTCACTCAATGCATGAGGGGAACTTGTAGCAAGAAGCCATAGAGTGAGTGGCTTGCCCATGGTGTGGGCTGGAGCCGGCCTCTTCCCATAGGTTAAGACTGAGCCAGGTCTCCAGGGCCAGTATACTGTGTAGGGCAAGTATGAAGAGAGGTCTCCCATGAGCACCCGTTAATAGGTAATTCTTGGGGCATCTGGGTGGCTCAGTCAGTTAAGTGTCCATCTTCACCTCAGGTCATGATCTCACAGTTCATGAGTTGAAGCCCTGCATCAGGTTCTATGCTGACAGCTTAGAGCTGGAGCCTGCTTCAGATTCTGTGCCTTCTTCTCTCTCTCTCTGCCCATCCCCTGCTTGTGCTCCGAGTCTCTGTCTCTCAAAGATAAATAAATGTTTAAACAACTTCTTTTAGGAAGAGGTAACTCTTTGGTGACCTGCCATAAGAAAATGACAGCCAGCTGATAAAGGAAGGCAGACCAAATGGCTCTAAGAAACCCTGAAAAGCCCCTTACCTTAAAACTATCGCTTTGTATGTGATAATAATATTATTCTAGGCATGTTTCTTTGAGGAACTTGCAAATATGATTTTCTATGCATACAGTTTAACTTGTAGCAACACCCCAGTGAAAATTTTCTACATTAAAAAATGCCATCATGAGAGAATGGTTACATAAAGCTTATATATATTCACCTTCTACAGAATTAAATTCAAAAGCAGTTCAAAACAGAAAGTTTTAATAGTTCTCTCATAGATTTGTATTCACATGCTCTTAGGAGTTTTCCAAATTTTTGAAAAGACAGAAATAACACTTTCAAAAGTGGACTATTTTTTTTTTAATCATCTATATATTTAATCTCAGGAATATCTCATCTATGGGAACAGCATTACAATGGTTGTAGGCTGCCTCTGCCTTTTTAATTGTGATTCAATGAATAAGTCACTTAATTTTTAAAGATGATGTGCTCATGGAGGAGCTGGAATTGAGAAAGTGCTTCTAATCTCTGGATTTATAATCAGTCCTCTGGGGAGGGGCTCTTCCTGATATCACCAGCCTCCCACGCTTTTATCACTGCAACAGGTCTCTTACAGGACAAGTTCGCCTGTGAAGTTCTCGTGGGCATCTGCTACTTTGTCTGTCTTGCATTTATTTACCTCCCACAAACCACTCACTGGTAAGAACATCCCATTTTTTATGGAGAAATCATATTGCTCACACTCAGTATACATAGTTGGGATGGGACTGGCCACATCCCATGAATCCAGGTGTGGACACAAGAACTATTTCTGGTCAATCAATATTTTCCAAAAGTCAGTCACAGTGATTGGTTCAAGGATGAACTCCTGATTCAAGTTGTCTAATCAGAGCTAAGTCAACCATTGGCTCCAGAAGTGAGAGGAAGTTATTCTCTTCCCTCTGATTATGAACCTAGAAGATATAAGCCTAAATCTGCCAGCAACCGCCACAAAGAGAGAGTCTGAGGGTTGAAGAGAATCGACAGAAAAGCAGAGTCAAGATATGGAGAAAAACAGATCACTTTAAACCACTAAGTCCAATTAATTTGAAGAACTATCCTGCGATCCATCAGTTGAGCAAATAAATTTCCTTATTTCTGTTTTTTGTAACTAAAACCAGTTTCTGTTAAAATTTTTGTACCTGAAAGAGATGTGTCTGATACAGATGGTCTACAAATTTAATAACTGATTCTGGCTAATAAAATGATATACAAATACTTCTATAATATATGTAAGTAATATGCCAAATAAAATTTAAATCAGTGTAAAAGTTTTATAATTTTTACTAGAATTTTCAGAATGTATAGTAAAGGTTCAATTAGAAAATTTCAACAGTCAGTTCAGATTCTGAAGTCCTATGAGGTTTAAGAGGCTTTGTATTATATAAATCAAGGTATACACCTGAGCACAGAGTGGTATTGGGGACATCTGTCAATGAAGATTAATCAATAAGGGGCTGTGTACCTTTGCCTGATATTGTGAAATGTGATAACTTTCAGAGAATGATGCTACATTGTGGGTTTTGCAGATTAGAGACATGGAAATAAGGTTATGAATTCTGAATAAGACAAAAAAAAATGTTTTTAATCCAAACGATGCCTTTTGTTTTGATCCTTCCTTTGGTGCCAGTGGAGATTTCACACTGGGTAATATAAATCACCAACGTGCTAATTAAGCTGTTGTTTCTCACTGTAAGGTCTTTCTGTGCTTCCCTCAAAGTGCTAACAAACGGAACATCATAATTTTTCTTAGATCTGAGATCACAAAATGTCCGTGAGCAATATACAGTTGTACTGATACAATAGCCAGCAAAAAATAGGCTTTAAATATCATCTACCACAAAACTTGGAATATAAAATGTGAAATTTGCAGAGCTATGACTAATGGGGTGATTTCTATTTTTCCAGCAACTGAACACCCAGTCCATGAACCGAGCACATATAATACTTAGAAAACAGTCTTAGAGAAAACTGACAGATATATAGGGCATTTTATCTTGCATTATGTGATTTGTAGAAGTAATCTCAACTGGAAGTACTTCAAAGGAAGGCATTAAACAAGTGTAAAATAACTAATCTACAAGTATTTATTAAGTGTTTGCTATGTAGCCAGCCAAATCCAAGGTGATTGAGGAGGAAGAAAGAAAGTGAAATCTCAGGACCCTGTGGAGGATACCTTGCTAACTATGTCCCCCTGTTTCAACCTCATCCCCTACACATGGTTCTGAGGCTAATTGATTCAAAGCACAGAATGACTCACTTAACTGCCCAGCTCAAGCATTTTCAGGGGCTCTTTGTTGCCTACTAAATACATTCTGGATCTTTTCAGTTGGCATAAGCTAGTCCCAACTTAATTTTACAGCCTTACCTTCCCATAACCCCCTTTGGGTGACATCGATACAGATCAGCATTTTTATCTGAGAAGGAATTGGTTCTAGAATGGCTATGCCAATGCTAACAACAACGATGATGGTGATGGTGATGATGATGCAGAAGGAAAGGAGGAGGAGAAGGAAGAGAAGAAGAGAATGGCATTGTTTGACTGGTTGCCATGTGCTAAGTATCAATCACGGTGCCACGCGTTTCATAGCTGTAAGTCTTATTATAACCCTATGAAGTGTGTACTATTTTCATCCCCATTTCTTTCTATTGAGGTGAACTTGGCATCACATAGACTCAACCATTTTAAAGTGAACAAGCACTTAGTACATTTACAATGTTGTGTAACCACTACCTCTATCAGGTTTTAAAATGTTTTCATCAGCCAAAAAGGAAAACCCATATCCATTATTCAGTTGCTCCTCATTCTCCCCTCCTCTGAGCTCCTGGCAATCACCAATCTGCATTCTGTTTCTACAGCATCTACATTTTTAAAATGAGAAATTCGGTCTTAGAGAGGAGAGGCTACTAGTCCAAATTCTCGCTGCAAGGGATAATGGAGCTAGAATTCTGTCTCCTTCCTTGAAACAAGCTATAAGATTTTTAAAACATGATAAGATTAAACATGAATACGGGGACTAGAAAGTGATTGGTATATGATGGGGAGTTCATAATTTTAAAACAAACTAGGTCCTCCCAACTACCTAGAAGAGACAGCATATCAGCTCTCATAACCCCGAGGGCCCCCCATTATCACCCCATAGATGAAGAAACTGAGAAAGAGATAGTGTAAATTACCTTGCCCTTCTCCATTAATCCCAGAAGTGAAGAACCCAGGGTTTGAAGCCAGCCAATTCTACTCTAACTCCATACCCTTAATTACTCAACTAGATTCTGTCATTGTTTTGAGAAGAAGGAAATGCCACTTTTCCCCCAGCTTTAACTGAGCTATAATGGACATATAACATTATGTATCTTTAAGATGTAGGTATACATTGGGAAACGTTGCGGAAAACACTGCTTTCAGAGTAAGCACAATGCATTAGGCGCAGCCCATACCCCTATGACAGTGCACACTTTTTATACATTGTTTCACTTAATTGCCAAACAATTTTGTGACACTGACATGGTTTCCCCTTTATACAAATGCAGGGACAGCTTTTTCAGAGGAGATTAGGTAACACAGCAAATGAGAGAATTCAAATCTTCTTCCAAAATCTGTGTCTCCACCACTCCATGCTAATCATCTGCTGTGAAACTGTGCCCTGTGGGGCTAATGAGGTTGAAACTCCCAGAAAGTTTAAAGCTTGTTTTTCAGAGAACTATTTTCCTCTAATCAGTTATTGTGTCTTTTCAGTCCCCACTAACGAATCCACTAGCTATCTCTGCAGAAGCCTGGACTCAAGGTCAACTAAAGTGGTTTCAGCAAGGCGCTGCATTCCTTACCAGATAAGGAGCCCAAGACCCCATTCAGTTTGTACCAGCTCTCAGAACATGCTGATAGCGCCTTGTCCTTGTCCTCAGATAACCTCCTGATGTCAGGGGGTGCATTTTGCCTCATGCTGATGCTAAGTCTCCATCCCAAGGTGAACACTGGATGCATGTTACATACATGCTTGCTTAATCTGCATACTCCCAACTTTACTCATGAATAACCTTAAATTCCTCTATCCTTTTATCAAGATGTATGTAATCTCAACCCCTATGGTTATAAAAAACTTGTTCCCTCCTCCTCTGGGGAGACTTGAGGCTTGCCCCCACCGCCATCTTCCTGTCTGGCTGCCTCTCAGTTTCCTAGCTGCATTTCTGATGTCCCAGTGATTGGCTTTAATTTGTGTCAGTGAGACAGACAGACCAGTTCAGTTACAGCTGTGGATAAAGTGGGTATATTACATAAATATGAACCTAGAATGGGTTTAGAGACAAGAACCCATATGATTTAGGGCCTTCTCAAAGACAGAAATTAGTAGTTTGGGTGTATACTTCTGAACAGGGGTTGATGGACATATGCTTTATAGGATTCATTCCCTGTGCTCAAAGCTAATCTTTACATAGCCTAAATATTATAAGCTGAGGGATCCTATAAGGTCTGTTACAATGCGTGCAATTTCATCATTAAAAAGGAATTATTTGGGGTGCCTGGGTGGCTCAGTTGGTTCAGCATCTGACTTGATTTTTGCTCAGGTCATGATCTCACAATTGTGAGATTAAGTCCCATGTAGGGCTCTGTGCTGAGTTTGAGCCTACTTGGGATTCTCTCTCTCTCTCTCTCTCTCTGCCCTTTTCCCCTTCCTCTCTCTCAAAATAAAAAAAAATGTCTAAAAAAAATTTTTAATGAATTATTTTGAGTTATGGCTTTACTCTTATTCCACTAAACCTTTTAAAATTATAAGGGAGTATTTTCTAAAACTCTTTCTTTTGAGACTAACAAAGGTTCAGACCCAAACAATAAAGGGAATTTATAGACCTAGGTAATTAAAAGTTGAGAGATATAGTGGCTTAAGGTAGGGTTTGCTCCAGCAGCTCAAATGATCTCACCAAGGATCCAGGTTCTCTCCATCTATCTGTTATGACTTCTACGATATGTGCTTCAATCTTGGGATTCCCTCAGTGTCCCTTGTGAATGTAAAACAGTGACCACAGTCTCAGACTCCCCTTTCCTACACCACATGAGGAGGACCAAGTGTCCCCTTTCACAGCTCCAATGGAAGAGAGGAAAATAGTCTTTGTAGAAATGCCAACAAACGTCTTCTTGCCTCTCTCTATCTCTGATTAGGTTATACCCGTCTCTATGCTCCGATCCAGTGCTTGATTTGAACTAATCAGAACTCCTCTTGGAAGCTAAGGGTGGAGCCCTTCTTGCTGAAATTAGGAGGCTGACATGGGGACCAAATGAATGGCTCAAAGGAAAGGTCAGACGATGTTAGAAAAGCTACCATATGTCCACTAGAAAAGATAGACTCTAATACTTTAGCGGGATATTGGTCTGTCCACTGCTTGCTAAGTGTGGTACCCAGCCCAAAACAAGGCAATGAGAAGAGTGTGTGGAGGATGTTAATGTGGGCAGGTGTTGGGGGGAGGTGGGGATGGCATTTCATCTCCTGAAGCGAAAATTAGTAGAGCAGGCATATGCAAGAACTGGTGCAACCTGAGGGAACTGAGAGCCTTAGGTCACCCTTGAGTATCAGAAGTGATGAGGCGGAGAAAGGGGAGGAAGGCAGAAAGGTGCAGGAAAGAGAAAGAGATTTTGCCTACTTGACAACTTCGCCTTTTCTGTGAGGAAATGAGCTATAGGACAGACAGGCTACAGAATAAGAAGAGATCGACTCTGCAAAAACAAGCATACATTATAGAAATTCTCAGATGGGATGATCCTCCTGAGAATTTTATTATGTCCTAGCTAATTAGCCAAGGAGATAATTCATTTTACTCTTGAGGATTCGGTTTTCCCTGAGGGGGGTAAATATTCAAGGTCTGCAAAATGAGAGTCCGACTACTGTGCATGTTACTAAACCAAACGTTCATTCTCCAGGGCTGGAACCCAGCAAGGACAAAGCAAAGACAAATGATCTGGCTTTGAGAGTGGCCACTCCCCTCACACTTTGCTCTGCTTCCTTCCTTCTCATCTTCCTCTCCCAGCATTTAGGCCTGGACATAGTTCACACCGTGGGAATGAAGATCCTGGAAAGAATCCCGTTTGTTACTGCCAAAATACACAGGAGGAAGAATCATGCAGTATGATGCGGGCAGAACACAGGGTAACAAAAGGCATGCCCAGTGCTCAGTGAGTTAGAAGGGCATTACTGTATAAAGCAGGGTGAGAGCGGACAACTGCAGAGACGCTCTTAAGCAACTCAGTTTCCCCCAGTACAGAACAAAACTGACCAAAGCCAAAATGAAGGCATGGTTACACTTAAAGACAGGGTGTAGCAAGGACACATAGGGATTGGACAGAATTCTGGGAAGAACGTATGCTCAGCACATCCAGAGACTGGAGGTCCCAGAAAACTAGTAGAATTTTTTTGTGCCTCCCTGGGAGGGAGAGCATTATAATAGAGGGGGGTGCATCAGGCTAAAAGATGACACCCTTAGTCTTAATCATGCCTTGATCACCTAGCCAGCTTTTAAGCTTTTCTTCTCTTTCCCTGACAGCTTTCTTCCAGAAAGAGGATGTGTTGATTAATTGCTACAAATATCTTACATCCTGGGCAGTTGTATTTCAAGTCATAACTTAATAAATTGACATCTGGGTTTATCTATCGGTGTCTCACAAGTTGCTAGACATGTATCTCTTATATGAGGAAATGATATACTCAGGGAATTCTGGCCACACTTCCTTTCCTGAACAAGCACAGCTGAACAGCAGAGCCATTGCTGGCCTGGATTATGTCCTCTGAAGGGCCTTGCCCGCCAGTCTGGCTGGACTCTCTACGTGTTTTCCCTTTTGCTTATGCCTTCAAACTGCAACAGCAATGCAGGGTGGTCAGCAAGGTCAACTTCAGTGCAGAAGATTAGCCTCTACTCTAGTAGCATCGAGAGATCTTTGAAATTTTGGGGCCACTTCATTTACCGTAGTCAAAAGTCAAAACACCAAACAGAATTTTAAGAGCTGTAGTGAGTCTTCATTTCACAAGTGATGGCAAAAAGTCTCAAAGAAGTCAAGTGACTTCTTTATGGTCACATGTTTTTGGCAAAAACAAGATCCAGGATTCTTGGTTTAAGTCTCAGTTTCTTTTCACTGGACTACAGTGATCCCCAAAGACCATCAAAATTATCACCATATTCACAAAAGGCCATCTTTTGCATTCAAAATTATTATTAAGTGAATTAAATTGGAAAATCTAGTCTATCCTAGTCTACATCCTCCATCTACCAAATAACATAGAAATTTTTTATTGAATTTCAAAGATGAAACGATCTAATTTTTAATCAAATTATAATTGCCCTGCTGCATCTTCCATTTACTTATTATAATGACCCTAAGACTTCATATCAAATTTCAATATAGATCAAGAGAAATATTAATTTCAATAAGTTGTCAACTCAACATGAGTTCTCATTTAAAAAAATTTTTTTTGACATTTGTTTATTTTTGAGAGACAGAGAGAGAGAGACAGAGAGACAGAGAGACAGAGAGACAGAGCACAAATGGAGGAGGGGCAGAGAGAGAAGGAGACACAGAATCTGAAGCAGGCTCCAGGCTCCGAGCTATCAGCACAGAATCTGAAATGGGGCTTGAACTCACAAACTGTGAGATCAAGACCTGAGCTGAAGTCGGATGTTTAACCAACTGAGCCACCCAGGTGCCCCTTGAGTTCCCATTTTTACATAACATACAGCCAAGTTCCTGATAATGTCATAGTCAAGTGTTAATTTTGTTTATTTATTTTATTTCATTTACTTAATCTATTCTGTTCTATTCTATTCTATTCTATTCTATTCTATTCTATTCTATTCTATTCTATTTTAAAGAATGCTTTCTTGGGGCGCCTGGGTGGCTCAGTCGGTTAAGCGTCTGACTTCAGTCAGGTCATGATCTCACAGTCCGTGGGTTCGAGCCCCGCGTCAGGCTGTGTGCTGACAGCCTGCTTCAGATTCTCCGTCTCCCTCTCTCTCTGCCTCTCCCCTACTCACTCTCTGTCTCTCAAAATAAAATAGAGACATTAAAAAATGTTTTATTTAAATGTTTAGTTTTGTTTTTGAGAGAGAGAGAAAGAGTGTGAATTGGGGAGGGGCAGAGAGAAGGAGGGACAGAGGATCCGAAGCAGGCTCCGCACTGTCAGCACAGAGCAGATGTAGGACTCAAACCCACAAACCAACCATGAGATCATGACCTGATCTGAAATCAGACGCTTAACTGACTGAGCCACCCCGGCACCTAAAGTATCAGATTATATTGCTTTGCTTCTTGAAGAACTGGCATGTGTCCTTTTATTGGGTAAAGAAAAGTATACAGCTCACAGTATTTTCTTTTTTTGTCCTGACTGATGGGTGACTCAACAGTAAACCTAATGCTCAATCACAGAAGTTGTTCTAGGTATGTTTTGGTAATTCACGTGCTTCATTCTGAGCCAGACATCCTGGGCTCAAGCTATATTCAGACAGAACTGTCCAAGAAGAAACTATGTAGGGGTGATGCAGAGTGGAGAGTCAGTCTAGTAATATATAAGATATGCTACATCTGGGATGAACTAACTAAAATCTTAAACAAGTTTAACAGCCAGAAAAGTAAAACAAATAGTGTATCAGACTAGAGAGAGAAATTATAGGCAAGAAAATAGGAGTGAAGCACATGTTAGCTAAAGATAATGAAATCTAAACAATAAAGGAGCCAGCAAGGCCAAAAATCCTGTGAATTCAGTAGAAGCACTCCTACATCTACCTTGTGAGTGTCTTGACTGGCTTCCCAGCTTAGATTCCTAAAGAGTCATCTTCCTTTAGTTTGGCATCTTTGTTACTAATCTGTCTAATTGAATATGCTAAATTCGTTTGAAGCTACCTCTATTCCTATATGAAAGCAAGTAGACAGACTCTAATATATATGGGTAGGCTATCAATGACCTTTCTTTAAAAATATGACTGATCTTCTTTCCAAGTGGTCATGCGCCTGGAGTGTTTAGGAACAGCAAGGGGGCAAGGGTCGCCTGAATGGAATGAGGCAGATAGAATTATAACAGAGACGGTCCAAGAGTTTGAAGAGGAATGAAAGGTTTTCACTATTATGCTATATGAAATGGAAAGCCATTAAGGAGCTGGAAGCAGTATATTTATATGATCTGACTTATGTTTTAAGAGGATAACTTTGGTTGCTATGAGATAGAGAAATGAGAAACCACTTATAAGAGCCTATATCTTTAGTCCAGGAAAATGTGTGGCAGCGCAAGCCTAGGTATTTGTAGGTAAAAGAGAGAGAGGAGTCCAAAGAAAGAGAAAAGACTTTGGGCTCAAGAAACTGCAAGCATGGAGATGCCTTGGAATGAGATGCTATGTCAAAGCGTAGGGCATACAGAGGATAAACAGGATATGGTAACTCTGAGAACTCACAGTCTAGAAGAGTGGGTGGACAAAAAGAAGGATATTTGATAAAAGCAACTTCCATTTCTTTCATACTCACTTTTTTACAGGCACTGAATGAAATATTCTACAAATACAACCTAACTCAGTCCTCATAATGACTTGATATGGTTGATACAATTAGCCGTACTTTACTGAAAGAAAACTGAAACTCATCAAAGTAAAGTGATTTGCCTGAGATTTCAGAGCTGAAAGATAGGCATGTCTATCTAGCTTCAAATGTATACTCTTAACTGCTTTGGTTTAATCTACCTCTGGCTCAATTTAATCTGAGGAACTAAGGAGGGTGAGATATATGAAGCATCGTACAAGGCATGGTTTACCTATGACAGAATGATTGCAGGATCACTTTTAATCCATAAAACAAGAAGGATGGATTTGATGATTTCCATGGCTCCTCTCAGCCCTAAAAGCCTGTAATTTTAATACATGGTGATGCTTCTTTTCACTACAGTGAAAGTCATTTTTATTCCTTAAGCTTGAATAGCATGAAACACAATTGTGTTCTTTACACAAAGCTATTCCAAGCCAGGCTGGATGGAGCCCCAAGCGTTCTACTTTGCCCATTTGAAACAGAAAGGGCACATGTGTAGCAACATGGATGGACCTTGAGGGCGTTATGCTGAGCGAAATAAGTCAGACAGAGAAGGACAAATATCATATGTGTGCACGTATAGGAGGATTAGGAGGAACTTAACGGAGGACCAAGGGGGAGAAGAAGGGCGGAAATGGTGGGGGAAAGGGAGAGAGGCAAACCATGAGAGACTCTTGAATGCTGACAAAAACTGAGGACTGGTGGATGTGGGGGGAGGAGGGATGGGCATGGAGGAGGACACTTGTGGGGATGAGCACTGGGTGTTATGTGGAAACTAATTTGACAATAAACTATTTGAAAAAAAAAAAAAAAAGAATGTATCAATATGCAAAAAAAAAAAAAGAAATAGAAAGGGCATTAAGGGTAAAAAAAAAAAAATAGCAGTGAACACAGGAGAGTATATGAAGAAAAGGAAAAGGCACATCAAGGAAGTAAAGGCATTGTCATAAAATAAGCAAAGAAAATAAAAAGGAAGTTTGGAAAATTGCCATGTTCTAGAAAACTGAAGAATGTTTACATCTTTTATATAGAGCCATTTTGATCACTGACTAAAAAATTCAGTGACAACTAAAGAAATATCCTGCATGTAAACAGAAACTTTAATTTCACAGTCTCTCTTGTTCCAAATACTGGTTTGTAATATCACACCTTCAATTTATCACAATAACAAAATCATGTGAACATATTTTCACCCAGAGAGGACATAAATCATGTATAGCTGGAAAAAGATAATTCAATACACTTACCTTTGTCTCCAATTTGGGATATGTCTGAGAGATTAAAGCAAAATTTGGCCTACATTTAAGGAATCATAAAAACAACTTGGGGTTTAATAAGGGAGTAACAAGCAGCGTGGTTTTTTCATCATCATTACTAAATTTCTAATGGATTTCCATAATGATGTGTCTCTGTACCAGTAGGCGCTAAGGTATATGCCACTTGATTTGCTGACACTGGAGGCAAATGAAGTTACAGGGAAATGATAATAGGGAAATGATAATAAAGTGTTCCATTAGCATGAAGAGTAAAAGGAAAAAGCTCCAAACTCTAGTTTTTAAACCATGCTCAGAAGGAAGTGCTGTCTCTCTCCTTTTCTCTCTTTCTCATTCCATCCTCCTTTAGATAGCTCCGTATGATGTCTTTTATGAAATGAACCTTAACATTTCATTTTAAGCTTTTAAAAATGTGTAAAACTGCATCAAAGATTATAGTGAATCAGTGAAATGTTTAAAGGTATAAATTAATTGAAGAGTTTGCCATGTATATTAGAATTAGTATTGTTTCTAAATACTTTCTGGGAATTGCTAGGGGGAATGACATTCATTTATTATAATGGCTACTATTTTCTTAAAACACATCCAGATATGAAAACCACAATAGAATGTTCAGAAGACACGAATAGACACCTCACAGAAGAAATTGAAATAACTGACAGTAAAACATTTGGTCTTCTCTGAAATTAAATGGAATATAAATGAAAACAAAAACATACATGCATATATCTATTTAGACACACACACACACACATATATATGATGCCAAATTATTAATGTGGGTATTGCATTTATGTGTGCATTTTGAAGATAACATTCAGTATTGGAGCTGTGACAAAATAGCTATCCTAACAAGAATTGAGAAAAAAAGTTAATTTCTAGAAATCAATTTGAAAATATGTAGCTATACACGTTAAAGTGTATAATTTTGACCCAGTAATTTTCCATCTAGAACTGTATCCTGAGGATATAAATAGAAGTTGGATCTAAAAGATATTCTCCAAAAAATAAATAAGTTGAATTAAGTTAAAATTAAAGATATTTTCCAAAGATTTATCATGATGTTATCATTAAAAAATTATTTTTGAGAGAGAGACTGAGACAGTGAGTAGGGGAGGGACAGGCTCACACGCGCGCACACACACACACACACACACACAGAATCCCAAGCAGGCACCAGGCTCCAAACTGTCAGCACAGAGCCCGATGCAGGGCTCTAACTCACAAACCCCGAGAATCATGACCTGAGCTGAAGTCAGACGCTTAACTGATAGCTGCCCAGGCACCCCATCATGATTTTAGAGAAGCTGTCAGTGTCAGCACAAACATCTAATTCTTCCAAGTCTCATACTCCTATAGAATATTTCAAAACATACATATCAATGATTCTCAGCATTATCTGTACGTTAGAATCTGTGGGGAACTTGTAAAATCCCTAATTCCCAGGCCATGTTCCAAACACTTACTTGGAACACTTAGAACCTCCATTATGCATTTTCTTGTCCATTACAGCATTGTTCACAACAACTAAGATCTGGAAACAACCAAAGTGCCAATCTACAGATGAATGGATAAGGAAGATGTGGTATACATATACAATGGAATATCATTCAGCTATCAGAAAAATAATGAAATTCTGGGGTGCCTGAGTGGCTCAGTCAGGTAAGCATCCAATCTTGATTTTGGCTCAGGTCAGGATCTCAGGGTTCTTGAGACCACCCTTGGGCTCTATGCTGACAGCGCACAGCCTGCTTGGGATTTTTCTCTCCGTCTCTCTCTGTCCCTTCCCCACACATGCATGCTTACACTTGTTCACTCACTCTCTCTCTCTCTCAAATACATAAATAAACTTTAAAAAAGAGAGAGAGAAACCCTGCCATTTGAAACAACATGGATGGACTTGAGGGCATTATGCTAAGTGAGATAAGTCAGAGAAAAAAATATTGTATGAACTCACTATATGTGGAATCTGAAACAGTCAAATTGATAGGAAAATAGAATGGTGGTTTCCAGGGCCTGTGGGGTGAGGGAAATGGGGAAATGTTGGACAGAGGGTCCAAATTTGTAGTTAGTTATGAGTATGTTTTAATGCATAGCATGGTAACCACATTAAACAATACCAGATTACACATTTGAAAGTTCCTAAGAGTAGAACTTAAATGTTCTCACCTCAAAAAACAAACAAACAAACAAACAAAAACCGAATTGCATGAGTTGATGGAAGTGTAAATTGACCCTACTGTGGTAATCATTTCAAAATACATATCTAATTATCACCTTGTACACGTTACAATGATACACTGTTATGGGACACCTGGGTGGCTCAGTCAGTTAAGCGTCTGACTTCAGCTCAAGTCATGATCTCACGGTTCATGAGTTGAAGCCCCCGCGTCGGGCTCTGTGCTGACAGCTCAGAGCCTGGAGCCTGTTTTGGATTCTGTGTCTCCCTCTCTCTCTGCCCCTCCCTGTTCATGCTCTCTCTTTCTTTGAAAAATGAACATTAAAAATTTTTAAAAATAAAACAATTTTACACTGCTATAGTCAGTGACATCTCAAAAAAGTTGGAAAAAAATAAATTAGAATCATTGTATGAGATGAGGCATGTTAACTAATAAAAAGTTTTTTTCCACTAGGGGGAATCTAGATGTCATTATTTATTTTATTATTTATTTTTGAGAGCAGGGCAGGGGCAGAGAGAGAGGGAGACAGAGGATCCGAAGAGGGCTCTGTGCTGACAGCAGCTAGCCTGTCATGGGGCTTGAAGTCACCAACTACGAAATCATGACCTGAGCCCAAGTTGAATGCTTAACTGACTGAGTCACCCAGGCGTCCTCAAGTGTCAGCATTTGTTGGATCTCCCCAGTGTTGCAGGCAAGATTAAGAAGCAGTGTTCCAAATCTTTGCTCTAAAGAGTTAAAAAAAAATAGAGTATTAAAAAGGAGTAATGTAGGAGCAATATTTTCTCCTAGATGAGAATATGCAAACCCCCATTTTAACATTTTTAATTTGCAAATTTTTTTTTGTTTTTCCAGCTAATATCCTTTAAAAATCCTTGCAGACAATATTAAAAGGACACTTTAGGCCCCACTAACATATCATTGTTAGTGACTTCAAAGCAAAGGCTTGGGAAAGTTTTCTCCACTGTGCATTCCTTCTGGACTCTATCCCTTACTCAGAATACATTAATTTGAATTACATTTGGAGAACATAATTTTAAACTAGATTAATTTTAAGGTCAACAGATGAAAAGTAGACACATACAAAGAGACTTTGGCCAATGGAGGGAATAAATAAGTCCCCTGACTCTACAGCAAAGGAATTATTTTTAAAGGCTGTTCATGTGTCTTTTATATTTACTAATATAATATGAAAGCAAATATTAAATATCTGGGGCTGTAAATCTACTCAGGGTCAAGGTGGCCCCCAGTGTTCTGTGAAGTAGCCTAAGGAAGCCTGCTAATCCCTCACATCACTGTGATAGTGTGTGGATCAGTGACTACAGCAGACATCCCCTACATTAATGAGGTCCCAACATACTTGTTTCTGCAATGTGTGCAAGACAGAGAAGCCATATCCATGTGACAGCCATCTTAATTGGCAACCAGCATTGACAAAGGCCAGAAAACTCAAACCAAAATGTTAGGTTCATAACGTGATATCCACATCTAACCCCCAAAACTGTTCCATCCAGACATCTATTTATTAATGTTCTCTCCTGTGCTGAAGGAGGTTTCCAAGTCAAACACTTTGTGATGGATTGGGACAGATTTGACTTTAAAGAATTAAGTGTGCTTACTTATAATTCCATAAAGTCTCTACTTTATAATTCATGTTTTTGTCATCAGTGAGATGCACAGTGATCCGGTTCTAATGCAAAAATATTTATCTCAACAGAGTTTGATTAAATAAAGCCAACATGTGTCATCCTGAGCTCGGAATTCATTTTAACTTTCAAAACCAGAAGAGAAGTGAACCAAAGAAAAGAAACAAACTTTTACACACTATCATCTCTTCTGTCACAAAAGCAAAGCCAGAGCTTCTATTGGGGGCAAAAGTAGGACTTGGCTAGGACTTGTACCCTGCACCATGCTCGAATTGCTGGGCAGAAGGTTGAGTGTTACCAGTCGGTTGGTGATGTTTTGGGGCTTCATCACTTCAGACTGTTCTAACGTGGAGGATGTGAGAATTACATTAGGGCCTTGCCCATAACTCCCTGAAATTTCAAGAATTTAGGATTGGAAGGCGATCATGTCCAGATAGCAGCTGTACCTTATCTATTTCTATATACCCCACGAAGCAAGTGCAGTGTGGGTACTCAATAAATAGTAGGTGATTGCACACACTTGTGGAATGACCCTCCCACATGGGGCAGACATCCTCGCAACAGCGTCTTTGACAGATGGGCATCTGGCACCTGCTTCTGTGCCATCTATTGACAAGTATCTAATGATCTCCTGAGGACATTCATTCCCTTACTCGGCCCCACTAATTGTTTGAAAGTTCTGTCTTATGTTGAACTGAAACTCACTTTCAAGTAATGGGCCTCCACTGGCCCGAGTTCTGCCTTCTCCAACAACACAAAATGAATCTTTTTAGTCTTCTGATAGTTCTTTAGCAATTTTAGAAAAAAAACTAGCAGCCCTTTCCCTGTTATGAGATCATCCTGGTCATTATCGTCTAGGTATGAGTTAGAATGTGAATATTAATGTGAATGCTCAGTGGTGCCAAGGATGGAAGATAATATTCCAGATAAAAACTGAGATTGATGCTATTATACCCTATAATCAGATCTGACACTGTGAATGCAAGACAAACTTTTAAACTGCAACACATGTGATTGCTTCCATGAAGCATATTCAACAATGTGTACCAGGCTTCTTGTGTTGACTCCTTCCAGATTTTATTTCTGAACCAAGAATCCGATCATATCACTTCCTTGCCTAATACTCTTCAACGATTCCCATGACTTTCATTCAATCAACAAAAATTATTAAGTTCCTATTATGTGCCAGGAACTATACTATGTCTTGGGGTGCCAGAAATGATCGGGGAAGCATGGTCCCTTCTCTCATCAAGCTTATAGTCTGTGGAGATGTGTCAGAAAACCATTAAACAACTAAGAAATACAATTTCAGATAAAGAAAACAGGTAAAAACTGATTGGAAATGAAGGTCATACATTAGTCAGATCCTCAGGGAAAGCCTGTGTGAGGAAGTGAAATTTAAGCTAAGACGTGTTTGATGAAAATGAACAAACCGCCATAAAAGTAGCAGCAAACTTGGTTTTGCTTTCCCTCCCAGTGAGCTTTTTGTCATCTGCAAATTGGAAACGCATTCCCTCAACTCTTCACTCGAATCACTTATTAAAATGTGGCCCGGGACAGGGTTGAAAGGGAACTTCACGAACCTAAGAGAGTTTCCTGCTAGTCTGTCTCTTGCAACACCTAATTTCAAGGACTCTGCAAAAGCAAACAATATGCTTCCAAGACTTCGAAAGCAAGGCAGAGTTTGTTCCCTACTACACACCCATAAGCAATAGAGGTGACAGTGCACTGCTGTTCTGGGGTTGTTTTCTGCTCCAGGGAAGCCACCTAGTGAGTGCCAAAGGAACTTTACCAGCCCCAGCAGGAGGCTCACAGCAGGACACTTCAGCCCATACAATTCAAACTTCCTTTCCCAAAGCAAAGGCATAGACGCCTTCCCTGGACAGCTTGCCTTCTCTAGTAGCATATTGTTGAGTTAGTAGATGAAGCCTGGTAGAAGCCTGTGCCCTACTGTATACATGTCTACATATAAGGGGTTTGAGGCCAGTGTTCTAGAAAGGGGACAACTGAAAAACAACACCTCTATACAAGATCACTTTACCTTGTCCCTGGGCCTCTGTGACCTGGGGGGTGGGGGTGGGGAGCCTTCCCTGTGTTCCTCATTTGCAACATACTATCTCTGAAGGAGAGGCAACTTTCCCCAGCCCTTACCTTTAGCTAGAAAGACCTCATGTGAATACTCAGCACAAATCCTGTATTTAGATTACAGTTGCTAACCTGTTAAACATACTCATTCACTCAAACTCATATTCTGCAAGTTTTCTTGCTATGTGTTCTCTAAATACAGAGTGACTGTTATGATTATGCAAGTTTTACTCTGCACAAATATAGACGACACCCTTGAAATAAAGTGATTATAGATTTGCTTAGTCTTTGTAACCATCTCCCAGAAAATGTAAAGTATTTTGAGGAAAGGGAGCCTCATTCAGAATGGAACAAAAACACCAGGTGGGCTAGCTGAAGGCCTGCTTCATAATCTCCCATATAAGAAATGACTTTCAAACACAAGCTACTCACGGAAATTAAGAACAGCACTGTTTCTAAACGTGAAAGAAAAATGTCTGTCATCTAGACTCCGAATGACTGTCGGCAGGAGAATGAATAAATAAATGTGGTGTGTTCAGGTATCAGAATACCATAGACCTATTTAAAAAGATGAATTAAACCTAAGTATCAACATGGGTAAGTTTTCAAGAATGTATCATTGAAAATGGATATGTATAGAGTGACACCATTTATGTGAATGCTATGTACAAAACCATATATACAAATAGGTTGTGGCTACATACATTTGTAGCAAGATGCCTATTTGTAATACACATGTGGACACACATCAGTTTCAGGTTCACAGTTATCCAAGGTCAGGGAGGGAGCAAAGGAGATTTGGACAAGAAGGGTACAAAGGGGGTCCACCACGGTCATTTTCATTTATTTTATTTCTTTTTTTTAACTGTAAAATATGTGTGGCAAAATATGAACATTTGTTAACTCTGGGTCAAAGTTATATGGGAACCTGTATTTTTCTGTATGTTTGAAATAACATAAGTGAAAGAGAAAGGCAGTGAAACTTCATTTCCCCAAAGGAGTCACTCTGTTGCTTCCCCTCTGATAATGAGATCCCTATTATTCAGCGGCTTTCCGATTTTTCGTTTTTAAGCAACAGTCTTCCTTTCAAATGAAATTTTTTATGGGTTCCTAAATCATACAACCAATAAAACTGAGGTGCCCTGGAGCCCCACTTCCTCACCCTACCTTTATGCAAACTAAGAGTCTCCAAAGAGATCTCTGTGGAAGCCAGGGCTCCAACCAGCACAATTTGAAACTACAGATGTAATTAACGGTGAATCCCTTTGGACCTGGACTCCGGGACCCTAAAAGCTAGTTTCCAAGCTTTATGTCAATGATCCATGGTCAGAATGTTTGCATTCTCCCTTTTCCCTTCTTCTTCAGCTTCATTGGCTGGTAACCATGGCTTTTTATCTAGAGCCTGAATATTTTAATAAAATGGCCAATATTCAACAATTGACAAAATGTAATACTTCTCAACAAGTTGAAGCTGGCATTTCTTAACTGTCCTTCCTACCATTATTCTCAATAACAGACTTAACAGTGCTTGTAGTAAAGCAAAAAAAAATTTTTTTTTAAATAGTAACACACATGGGGCGCCTGGGTGGCTTAGTCGGTTAAGCGTCCGACTTTCGCTTAGGTCATGATCTCGCGGTTCGTGGGTTCGAGCCCGCGTCGGGCTCTGTGCTGACTGCCAGCTCAGAGCCTGGAGCCTGTTTCAGTCTGTGACTCCCTCTCTCTCTGACCCTCCCCTGCTCACACTCTCTCTCTCTCTCTCTCCTAGAAATAAATAAAAAACATTAAAAAAAAATAAATAAATAGTAACACTATTTATAGAAAAAAATAAGTTTTTTCAAGAAGCACATCTCCCTCAAAAGGAAAGCAAGAAATGACTTGGGGGTGAATGCAATTACACATATGTATAAGGGAATACAGCATTAAGAATGTCAAAAGTCAGAAAAATAAGATACATCAAATAAACACCCTTCAACAATTTACCAACACAAATATTTAACACGACGTTTCTGTAACTAAGGCTGCATCAGTACAAAAAACTAGTAAAGATATTTAAACTTCAATTTTGTGAATGTTCTTAAGTTTTAGTATTGTATTTATATTAACACATATCCATTGGTTTTGCCAGATGGTCTTATACTACACTTAGGAAAATGTCACATTTTGTTAAAGAAGCCTATTCAATAAAACATTGCAATTGACCATTCTGAGATACCAAAGTTCAAACCCATGGTTCCCAAAAGTTTCAAAATAGCCCTATAATGGAAATATAGTTTGTCAAATATGAAAATGTTTGTGGTAGTTGAATAGATACAAGTTTGGCGTAGGTAAAGAAGCAGTGATGGGGATAACATTGAGTTACTGGCTTTTAAAAAATGTGTATGTAATGAGAAAAAATTCCTTTGGGGAGAAATAGTAGTCACATGGAACTTACTTTATTGACTAACTGACAGCTACCTAGTGAGTTGAGTCTCAGAGAGATCACAGGATTAGAGTACAATGCTAATTGTTGCTTTCTGGCTATGCGCCCAGGCTTCTGCTCCTCAGCTAGCGCCCACTCTGACATCACAAGCATACTTCTACCTAGTGATGGGAGCACCCTCACCAATCCCGCATTCACACCAGGGTCAAGCATTGTCTGGTCCTGGAAAGCAAAATGAAATTTTCACCAGCTTGCGTCCCCTTGGCCTTGCTCTCCCTTTAAAGGAAACAATCATCCTCTGTCTACTGTCACTGTTGTGCTCGTGGAGTAAGTACTGAGGATGGCAGCTGGGATGTGAAGGGCATTATGGAAGAGAGACTGTCATGAGGAAGAGGGATTTCAGGGCAAGGCAGGGATTTAAAGGCAGGCAGAATGAGGCCAGACAGAGGAAAACCAATGAATACTATGTCCTATGGTGATCAATTAAATGGCTAAAATCAATCTGCTTGCCTGAAAATGTACCTTTTTAACTGAAATCACAAAGGGAGAGTAACAGTGATAATTTTTTTGAAGAGACTACTTTTAACACAAGTCAGCTGTTAAGCCATCTTTTAAAGCAGCATATGACTTTATGTGGGTTGGGGGGTGGGGGGATGAGGTGGGGGGATGAGGTGGGAAGTTCAAAGGACCACAGAAATGATAAAATGCATGGTGAAGTTTTCATCAGGAAGGTTATATAGCCTAAGAAGCCCAATGAAAATAAGTCTAAAGCATGATTGGATAAGAGTAAAGGTTGATGAAACACCAAGATAGATTGATTACTAATGTCAGTTGTGATGTCCATCTCTAGAACTCCATAAGTAAAGAACAGACAACCCTCAAGGCTAGATTTAGTTACTTATTTGCACAAAATCAGATGGGATGACCAGCATTATTACCTTGCGATAAAGAACATGCAAACAGAGCCTTGTATAGAGTATCATTTGAGGATTTTAAGGATTACTTCTAGAATTTCCAACAGGTAATAAGTCAACACATTGGGTTTGAGAATGGATATAAGACCAGTGTGAAGTGAATCCATCCAGCAAATGCCCAGTTTATCTGTAGGGAGAGTTTGGGTTCCAACAATGTACAATAAACTCTCTATTAGCCAGACAGTCAGGAAGTAGAGTGTTCCATCTAATCAAATATTTTTTGTTAATTGTTACCACATGCAGAAGGATTACAAATTTTTAAAGAATGAGAATAAATTAAAATACACTTAACACTGAAACTAAACTGATTATAATTTAATCTTTCTCTAATTATTCAGAATGCATTTCAGGGTCATCAAGAGAAGCATAAATTATCAATGCTTGATGACTGTGCAGGAAGTCACAGTTTTTTGAAAATCCTGGTTAATAGACGCTGGGTAACAAAGAATTCACTGCAATCGTTATCATTTGGGGGATTTATGTGCTAGGCATTTTGCTGTAGTATGAAGTATGTCATTAATCCTCACCAAAAGTAAAATTTCACAAATGATGAACTGATATTCAGAGTAAGACTAACTTGTCCAAGGCCACACAACACAAAACAATGTGTGTCAGAGCCAGGTTTTGAATGCAAAACTATCTGTCTTTAAAGAATATGATCTTTCACTACGTCAAGCATATCCTTGTTGTGTAAAAATATTGATAAAAAATGTGCTATCTGTAAAAAGCTTATGCACAATGGGTCCCGCTGTTTTTTTCTTCCAGGAATGCTGAAGGATTTTTCTTACCCAATCTCAAGATTCCTATCATGTATTCATGAGGGCAGGAAACTTTGGTCATGAAATATTTTTGAAGTTTCTCTTTAAATGAAAGGCCAACTGGTCCTTTAAAGGATCCACAACACAGACTGAACATCTTTGGAAGAAACATGTTTGAAGAGACTAAACCAGCATGGCCTCAAGCACAAAACAAAATGATTTACCAATTGTAAGGTTTTTTAGATGAGTAAAAAAGACTCCAAGGCAAACTGTTCCTCAGGAGGAGTTTTATTGCCTACACCCTCGGGCAAGGTTCCACGACTCCAGAGAGGGGGAGCAGGGAGGTCATGCAACTGTTGGGTGGTGAGGGTTTTTTATAGCCTGTTAGCAGGGGTGGGAGAAGTCCAGATAATAGGGGCGGTCTCTTGGCTGGAAAGTCCCAGGCGGAAGGTTTCGGTTTCTTGCCTAAGTTTCTGTTTCCGCTGATGTATTCACGGTATGGGCGGGAAAGTCAATCATCTTAAGAAGTCTGCCAATCTGTGGCATCTTTGCCCTACCTCTCAGGCGGCCCAATACCAATAAAGGCGTACACACTGAATACACACTCATGTATTCATATTTTATACAGCGATCTAATTTTTGTGTTATTTTGCTTTTTTCTTTAATGTTTATTTATTTATTTTGAGAAAGTGTGTGTGAGCAGGGGTACAGCCAAGAGAGAGAGAGGAAGGGAAGGAGGGAGGGAGGGAGGCAGGGAGAGTGAGAGAGAGAGACAGAGTGAGTCTCAAGCAGGCTCTTCAGTGCAGAGCCCAACACGGGGCTCAAACTCACGATCAGTGGGCTTATGACCTGTGCTGAAATGAAACGTTGGACATTCCACTGACTGTGCCACCAAGGCACCCATTGTTTTGCTTATTTTTAACTACAAAACATATTAGACTTGACCATTACTCATGAAACAATGTGGCCATTTAAAATTATTTAAGACTTTAGGCTGGGTTTAAATCTATTAAAGAAATGAATTCTACCTGTTAGGGGAGGAAAAAAAGTTATTTAATCAACAGATATGATGCATCCTTCCTCCCATTATCTACATTTAATCCCAAACTCATTCATGTTTTTCACTTGAAACATTTGTGGCCTCCTGTTCCCCTTCCCTCACCAGCGCCAATTAAAATCTTCAAGGTTCAAATGCCTTTTCCTCCTCCACCCATAATGGTTTCACTTATCTCTAAAGCAGGCAGTGATTCCTATAATGGAATTTCACAAACAAGGGGGGCAATGTGGCTGAACTTTAGAATGGTACAAATAATCTGAGGCCATGATACTATTTCATTACCTAATCTCACTCATACACAGGAGACTTTGCTGTTGCTGAGATGACCCTATTCAAGGAGACAGACCTCCCTTCCCTTCCTCTGCACATAGCATTTCCAGATAAGCCCTAAGAATTTCTGTCTATTCCAAAAGAAACTATTTTCATCTCCAGCACCAAGCTGATATTTTCATTGTATTGAAGAAAAAGCTACCTCAATGATAACTTGGGGTAAAAGGAACCCTGACTGTGCTCGAATGCTCCAATCAGAGAAAGAGACTTGCTGGATATGAAGCTTCTCCACAGAGTTATGGTGGGAAGGTAATTCTGAAAAGGCTGCAACTTGATTCTTCTTTCTAAGTCAGGATCTTACCCAGACACAAGTTTCACGCTCAAGTCAAATCTAAGGAAAGTGAAAATCACTGCACTGAGTAACTGAATTAAATTGTGCGTTTAAGGTGGAGCTTAGAAATCATACTTAACTGTTTTAAAACTTGATAGTTTAGGTGGGGCTTGCTGTGATCATGTTTTGAAAGGTGATCCTACTACTTGTGATTTTAACTTCCGTGGACTTGTTCACCTGGGGATTTTACTCTCAGGCTTTGGACTGATTTGTTCATTCTATTTCCTCCCTGAGATTTATTATTCTCTACAGTAATTTTGTTAAACTTGAATCTGAGGTGACCCTTCTGACTCTGAACTTCAAGGGATTACTTTCTTGGGGGAGGAAAAGGGAGGTTCATTTTTGATATGAGTGAATAGAAGAGGAAACACCCAGATTGAAGGTCAAGAAAATGTTACCTGGAACTTGAGTCAATATCAATAGAAAGAGTTCATTGAAGAGCAAGGTCTTATTTTATGCCCAGCTCAGAAAGGCGTTCTCATTGCAAATTAAGTAGCTGAATGAGAAGAATGAAGAAAGTTTAAAAAAAAAAAAAATTAATTATAATTCCTTTGACTTAATTTTATAGCCTAAGAAATTATCAAGAGTTCTAATAAAATATGATCCTTGACATACCTGCCTAGGAAGGATATTTATAGGGTCACAAAATTCTTAAACTGGAAGGATCCCAAAAGAACGGCTAGTTCAACACTTTTCTTTTTCTTTTTTTTAAATATTTTAAAAAAAATGTTTATTATTTCTTAGAGACAGACAGAGCATGAGCAGGGGAGGGGCAGAGAAAGAGGGAGATACAGAATCTGAAGCAGGCTCCAGGCTCTATGCTGTCAGCACAGAGCCCAACGCAGGGCTCAAACCCATGAACCACAAGATCATGATCTGAGCTAAAGTTGGAGGTCACCCAGGCATCCCAACACTTTTCTTTTTCTACTAAAGAAACTGAAGCATAGAGGGGTTAAGTGTATTTAAATAGTTTAAAAATCATCAACATGTATGTCAATTACTGTCACAGCAAAACCAAGTTTAATATTAGAAGGGTATAATTAGCACCTATGCGTAATACCAAAGCATGAAAACTATTCTCATAACAGCACAAACGACCTACCATTTCTTTAAAAAAGAAAAACGGTGGTATAAATCTAATATTTTGTTAAAATTTCCAGGAATAATTCAGTTTTCCTGCTAATCGAGATTCAGTTTCCTAATCAACCATTACACCTTTACTGACCAGCTACTGAGTGACCCTAAGTATGTAACTCAAAGCCCCAAAATCTAATTCTTGTCAGAATAAATAAATCTTTATCAACATTGTTCCTGCCTATGATTCCTTGTACTTTTGAATAACTTCCATTTCTTCTGAGGATGGTTTTCTTCCTTACTTCCAGGGATTATAATGGCTATTGTCTTCAAGCATCAAAGTATCTCTCAACTCCTATCTATTCAAGTGTCTTATTCAACAAGTGCTTCATTGAAAAAGGCCTGCAGTTGTGTGAGGAACCCACAAATCAGTTATGGCACCAATTTTTAATGTTTTTATTCATAATATTGCTGATTTTCTTCTACACAGCTTTTTGTCTTCTTGCTATTGAAAAAATAATATAGGATGTAGTTAACCAGTTATTCACCCAATTATGAATCTGGGGAAGCTGGCGGAAACAATATATATGTTACTATATAGCAACTGACCACTATACAATGTCAAAGTTACAAATAGGATAAGACCACTGAGAGGAAGCCTATAAAACTGGTGAGATTAGCACTGCTTAAGGTCTAATTACCAACACTGCAAATCCAGACACTTGTTTCTTTAGTGCACCCAGAGTCAATCCCCACAGATGAATCCACAAGACTTTGATGTACAAAACATGTCAGTGTATTAACTTATGATGGGGACTATTCATTTGCAAGCACCAAGAAACTCATGTAAAGTTTCTTGAGTAGCAATAGCTAATACGTGTCCATCCACTTCTCCCTATGTTTTCCATGAGCTCACAGGGGTCCAATAGAATCTTTATTAACACCATTTTCCAGGCAACTCCTGCCAATAACACGAAGATAAATTTTACAAGTCTGTTCCACAGCAGTGCCTTGTCGTTCTCTAGATAACTAAGAGACCAGGTAGTAATCAAATTATTTTGGAGATCAGGAAGTAAGAGCTAATATAAGCAGGTACTTGAAGACCACTTCACCATGGCCCAGGGAAAAACCTGAGAAGTTCACCTTTTCTCAATTACAAAATTTCTCTCATTGCCTGAATATTCTAGCATTGCTCTTTCCTGAAACAGGTTTTAAAAAAATCATTATCGGGGTGCCTGGGTGGCTCAGCTGGCTAAGCGTCTGACTTCGGCTCAGGTCATGATCTCATGGTTTGTGGGTTTGAGCCCCGCATTAGGCTCTGTGCTGACATCTCAGAACCTGGAGACTGTTTCAGAAAATGTGTCTCCCCCTCTCTCTGCCCTTCTCCTGTTCGCATTCTGTGTATCTTTCTCTCTCTCAAAAATAAACGTTAAAAACTTTAAAAAAAATCATTATCTCTTCAAATCCATGTTTTTATTTCCTCTGGATAACAAAAGGAAAATAAAAGTAGAATTGCTTTATCATGTGGTAGCTCTATTTATAATTTTTGGAGGAACCTCCATACTGTTTTCCATAATGGCTGAACCAACTTATATTCCTGCTAACAGTGTAGAAGAGTTCCCTTATTTTCACATCCTCACCAACACTTATTTCTTGTCTTCTTGATGACAGCCAAGAGATATATGCACTCCTATGTTTATTGCAGTGTTATTTACAATAACCAAAGATACGGACAAAATCTAAGTGTTCACCAACAGATGAATGCAAAAAGAGGTTGTGGTGTGTGTAATGAAATATTCTTCCATGAGAAAAGGGCAAATCTTGCCATCTGTGACAACAGGGAAGGAATTTGAGGGCCACATGTTAAGTGAAATCAATCAGACAGAGAAAGATAATGACTATTATGATCTCACTTATATAAAGAGTCAAAAAAAAACCCAAATTCATAAATACACAATAAAATGGTAGTCACCAGGGGCGCCTGGGTGGCTCAGTCGGTTGAGCGTCCAACTTCGGCTCAGGTCATGATCTCGTGGTTCGTGGGTTCGAGCCCTACATTGGGCTCTGTGCTGACAGCTCAGAGCCTGGAGCCTGTTTCGGATTCTGTGTCTCTCTCTCTCTCTGACCCTCCCCTTCTCAGGCTGCCTCTCTCTCTCTCAGAAATAAAAAACATTAAAAAAAAAAAAAGAATGGTAGTCACCATTGGCTGGAGGGTGAGGGAACTGGGTATAAGTTGTTTAAAGGTGCATACTGGGAACTAATAATAAATTCTGGAGAGCTAATAATGCACATCATAATGATTGTACTTAACAATACTGTATTATAAACTTCAAAGTTGCTAAGAAACTAGATCTTAATTGTTCCCACCACAAAAAAAGAAATAATAATTATGTAACATAATAGCTGACACTATGCTGGTAATCTTACTGCAATATTTAAATACATCAAACTAACGTTGTACACTTTAAACTTACAAAATGTTATGTCAAACATATTTCATTTAAAAATCATTATCAAATCCTTCCTCTTTTTTTCACCTTTTTCAAGATTCCATTGAGTCTACTCTTCATATTGAAAAAGTAAATTTTCTCCAGGTAAATTTTGTCTCAATTATTTTACAGGTCTCCTTTATAGTTATGAAAATAAAACTGGGCTTCTGTTTGCTGCTATATCGCACAAAAACTACTGGACAGATTGTCATAAAAAATGGAGAGCGTAAGTTTGAAATCATCTTAAATATTTTTTTAAAAGGCTTTATAAGTAGTCTTAAAATTCACCTGGCCTGAAGTAGTAGGGAACTTAAGTAATTATACCCCAGAGCAGTTGAGACTGAATTAAAAAGAAGCACAAAATAATACCCATCTGTAGGAGCAGAGCATAAGCACAGACTGCAACTGAAGGTAATGGCAAAGAACAGCTTTCAGTCAAAAAGCACACGGGCAGATTCTGTGATGTGTGATGGAGCTGCTTCTCAAATGGGCAACTCCAAGAAACCTGTTCCCATGAAGCAGATGTACCAGGTTCTATGTTTCTAAGAGGGTGTGTCTGCTACATGGTGTAGATCTCTAATCATATCAACAGATGCATCACCCAGATAAGCCTGGCGAAGTAGCTTAACAACCACCACCTATGTGTGTGTGCATGTATGCATGTGTGATTCTGAGCATTGCCAAGCTCTACACCAGTCATGCAGTCATAGTACATGTTCTCTAAAACCCCTAAACTGATCATACCATCATAGCAGTTTAGAAATGTGCAGGAAAATAAAACCATTGAGCCTGGGACTTGCAGATGAAAGTACTGGATAAGGAACACCAATCTCTTCTCTTTATAACGGAGAATACTGAGGTCCAGATTATGGACTTTTGGCCAGAGTAACAGATGTCCTTAAAAGTAGAAGGTAACTATATCAATATGAGAATAATATCTAATATCTTAAGGTGTTCAAAGCATAGAGAGAAATCATCTCATTTTATTTCACAGCTGACTTTGGGTTAGGCAGAATAGTAATTAGCATTAGTCCCATTTAACAGGTGAGGAAGATGACATTCACAGTTCTAATGACAGCTGACCCAAAGGCACCCCACGAGAACACAGGACCTAGTCTGTCTTTACTCTCCAAGGCCCACACAGACTTTTTTTTACTCTCTCATGATTTTATATGGAGAACAGAAGGCAAAGGTAAGTGTGCCACGAAACAGAAGTAGGGAGAAGAAAATAGGAGATTAGCTGGCATGTCTCTGTTTAAGGTAAACTCTGGCTGTCTGAGTTTGTATGTGGGCTGAGTATGAAGGCTGATGGAGCACAAATGTATTGGAAATGGTTTTCTTCGTAACTTTTCAAATTCCACAAGTCTGCACTCTAGCGTGCACTAACAATTCCTGTGCACAGCCTTCAAATCTTGTTTTTTCTTTTTTATTCTGACCTTGACTAACTGTCATCCAGTTCAGCCAGGAGCAGCACTACTTAGGGAATCTGTATTTGACCACATATGTATCCAAAACTGTGAGCTCTCTGTGAGCTATGGGATGAACTGCTTCATAGGGGCTAAGTTGCCAAAGGTTTACTTTGAGAAGCAATAAAGCAACAGATATGGAGTGGAATTCTATATTCAGGTACTTGGGTTTCTATTCTGAGTTTGCAATGGATTTTTAATTGGTTAGTTTTGCTAAAAGGTCAATGTATTAACCTTTGAGATCTTTCCTTAATTCTTAGGATTTTTAAATGCACATTTAGAAAAACACAGGTGCTTAACACATTTTGTCCAGTTAAATGGGCCTCTGTGATCTGAAATTGACATAGGCAGGTGGCTGCCAGGTCTGCACTACTTCGGGAAATGGATGTATTTCTCCTTTACTGGCTCTCCATGGGAAGGAGGGGTGGGGGGAGGGAGGATGCTGACAGACAATAGCAGGGTGATTCTGTGCTCAGCATCCTGTCTTGGTGGTATACCCAAACTGCAAGATTTATAACCTTCTTGTTACAATGCATCAGCTTCAACACTTTCAGTGAAGTCTTCAATAACTTCGATGACATCTTGCTGAGGGGTTTTGTCATTAAAAGCCTAAAGCTGGTCATTAACAAACCTTCTCTGCAATCATCTACTGCTGTGCTAACTCAGGCATGGATCTGACTGGAAAGTTGGGCTGGCTCAGAAACTTTCCAAAGTCTGCCATTTCCCCCCCCTCTATGGGGTATATTTCTTTAGGGAAAGAAAATACAGTTCTCAATTATTTAATCATTTATTTCTCGTTACCCATTGGCTAACTCTTCTCTGACAGACACGAGCAAATTCAACAAATGTGTAGAACACCTCGTACATGACAGAAATGGCAGTCAGGGCTGAAGATATAATTGTGAAGAAGACATGGCCCTGTTCAAAAATCAGCGATCATTTACAGAATCCTTTGTAATGTGCCAGACTCTATTCAGACTTTACAGGCATTACCTTGTTCGTTTGTCAGATGCGCTTATTAGCCCCACTTTAAAGATTAGATAGCTTAAGTGTTGTCTGTTTATGAATTTTCCCCAAATTACTGAGCATGTGAGTGGCAGAACCAGGCTTCAAACCCATGTCTTGTCTGACTCCCAGCAAGTTCATGGACTCCAAACAACAGGATCTGGGCCAGGAAGAAGACAAAGACCGTGGCATTCCAGGCTGAGGGAAAGATCATGTGCCAAGCAAGAGGCAGGCACATGCTGGGCACATCCTCAGGCATGTGATGACCAGGTGGGGCACAGACTCCAATCCCCTTTCAGGAGAATTTAGGTCACGTCTAGAGCACTACTCACTGGGGTCAACCTCCCCTGCTTCACACACTCCCTCACCTCCTCTGCAGCTTTCAGATCTTTGAGGCATCCATGTGTATGTGTTTATGTAGGAACTTAAACTTTCCTGCTGTCTGCTCTGGAGCAGCAAGGACTGGGGTAAATTTTACGAACATATCTGAGATTCCTACAATGCGAAAAAAGCTTAACTCCTTGACAATCACTGCTTTCTGAACTTAAACAAAAATTCACGTTGCAGAGCAAATCCAGCCACCCAGTTGCTTGATAGTCGTTTCTGCTGCCAATGATTTAATTTTTCACCTAATCTGGCAACCTCTTTGATGGAAAGAGGTTGAAAATAATGAATGGAGGGAGGCTGCTTTCTACTCCATAGGAGTCAACTGTAAATAGCCACAGGGCCAACATTATAAGACTGACTCAGAGGTTCCCTAAAAGGAATGAGGGAGAAGCCTGCAGACATGGGGGAATATGCTGCTATAACAATTACTTGGAGAGAAATTTGGAAAAAAAAAAAAAAAAAGCCTTAGTATGACATTTTTAAAATGACAATTTAAAAAACTTAGGGTAATAACTATATTCTTGACAGCACACATTTTGGAGGTCTTGGGTGGCTCAGTGGGTTTAGTGTCTGACTTTGGCTCAGGTCATAATATCTTGGATCATGAGTTTGAGCCCGGTGTCAGGCTCTGTGCTGACAGCTCTGAGCTTAGCCTAGAGCCTGCTTCAGACGCTGTGTCTCCCTCTCTCTTTGCCCCCCCCACTGGTGTTCTGTCTCTCTCTCAACAATAAACATTAAAAAAATTAAAAAGAGTACACATTTTGTAGTAATAATTATTATTACCGTTGACTGAGAGCCTACTGTGTGCCAAGCAATTGCTGGCTGAGGGCGGTTACATGAAAGCTCATTACATGGAATTACAACAACCCTGTCAAGGAACGTGTTAATCCATTTTTATAGATGAACAAACTGAGGATTTGGGAGGCTGAACAATTTGCCAAAGGCCCCTCATTGAATAATTTACAGAGCTGAAATGTAAGCCTTGTTATAGGTTATTGCAAGTTTGTTGTCTCTACTGTGTTGCTTTTCTCTTATCTATACCTACTTTAATGAAAAGCAATCTATTTAAACACATTTAAATAATGCAATGATTAAAAAACCATTAGCTGATTTCTCTTTTTTTTCTTGAAATGACATTTTTTCCTTGCTCCCACCTTTCCCAAAAGGAAACAAAAACATTAGCTTACTTTTTACTGCTCAATTAATTGCTGTGAGATTTTACCTGAAGAGATCAGTAAGACCTCCAGGCGGATGTCATTGATCCAACTATAGTGTCATTATGTGCCTGTCCGTATGTGTGATGTTAGAGAGAAGGCTTTGTTTGTGGGGATCACAAAGCCATCATCCATCTGACTCTGTGGGTTCTGGCGGCTCTCACCTGCAGCGCTTCCCACGAATGTATTCCTTGGCCTGTTATTATTTTAAATTGCTCACAGGGTACTTCTTACTAGTAAAGTTGTTGCCAGTCAAGATCATCACCACCACCTCAAAGGAGTCTCAGGAAATCGATTAGTAAATTAAACTTCAATCCCCTGATGAGAGGCAGGGTAGGGAGTGTCTGAGCTTTGTCCAAGGTCACAGGACTGACTGGCCCCTGCAGAGGCAGCATGTAGCAACTTTATTCAAGTCCAGAGCATCAAAGTAAGGAACAGGTTCTGCGTGGTAGGACAAGTAATCATCTGAGTCAGAAAGCCCTGGACTCACAGCTCTTATCAAACACCAAAACAGTAGTAATGGTAATGATAATGCACACACTCTGCTTGGTTCTAGGAGATGTGACTTAGTAGCTTTGTGATCTTGGGCAAATGACTTACCTACCCTCTTTGAAACTCAGCTTTTTCGTGGGTAAAATAGGAGCAATGACCTCATCTCACTGTTTTGAAAATGAAGTGATATGATGGTATCAGTTAAGATTCTTTTTGTTCCAAGTGATAGAAACCCAGTCAGATTCAGAGGAACCAAACAGAGCACTTAATTATAATAAACAAAAGTAGTGTTTCTCAAGAATGTGCACACAGTTGGGTCTGCAGAAAAACTGGAATTAGAGGCTCAAGTGCCACCCTGAAGCTCTCCCTATTTCTTGTCTCTATGTCCCTTGATGCACCTGCAGCCACCCTTATACTACTGCTTAGCATCCATGGCAGGACATAGCCACCAATGGCCCACAAAATTACATCCCCCTGCCAATTCAGGCTAAGAGATAAAGTGACTGGCCCAAATTCTAAATCTCAGGGAGGAATTGGAATTGGCCCAGCTCATGTCATATGCCTACATTCAGACCAATCAATTATATGTTAACAAGAAGCAGGACTGTATTTCACTTACATGGCTGTCCCTAGGATAAGACTGAAGATGAGACAGATGGATATTTCAGAGAAGAAAAGGGATTAATTACTAGAAAAGAGAGTTTTGCCACAGATTAAATAATTGGTGTCCACTACAACAATATATAAGAAATAGTTATCACTATACTCACTCCAGAATAGATACACCTTACATATCTTTTTTTTGGTCAATAAGTAGATTTCTGCACATTTGAAAGGCTACATTTTTCCAAAAAGCAAAACATTATAATATGTGTTAATGACAATGAATATAGGTCATCTAATGTTAAAAATCAGAAGAGAACATAGTACTGAGAACAGTTAATATTTTAAGTGCATAATATTTTTTCCATATGTTTAAAGACACAATTAAAATTCAACAAGTAGAAGAACAGAATTTTGTGTCTAGTCTTAGTCTCCTCTCTTGCCCCTCAGAAATCCAAATCTGTTCACATTTTCCACTCTCACCTTCAGTTATTTTTCTGTCTTTAAGTTGTCTTTGTTAGTGGGTCTACCAGTGAGTTTTTAGTGTTAAGGATCTAACTGTATTAAAGTACATGAAACTATTTCAAAGAGCAATGAAATGCCCTTATATGTTAGCACTAAACAGAGCACCAGGCTGGAAATGAAGTAAGCCAATTTCTATTTTTCTCTCTTTTCCCAGAAATACACAGAACAATTTTGGACAATCCATTTGTGGTCCTTATATCATCCATAAATCTGCCTGTTGGTAACCAGCTTACTTTCCTCTTAGGATGAAGCTGGGAACATCAATGGATTAACTATGAATAGGGTCATTTACAGGAAGAAAGAGAGTGGAATCTTGGAAAACTGGACATTTCCTTTTTACTTTATCAGAAAGCGAATTCCTACCTAGAGAAAGAATTTGTTTTGCATGTGATACGAAAGAATTATTTCACTTGGATCAAATTGTAGAAATCCAATTGCCCTCTGCCAATAAACTCCAAGCCAGAGTGAGGGATTGAGTACCATATATTTTAGGTTTTGGAAAGAGACCATTATGTGTCACTTTCAGAACTCCTTCTGGCTTATTTCAGTATATTACTGATTAATTTTGGGAAAACTAATTCTAGGACCATTCAATAGAATGGTATGAGAGAGAAGTGTGCCTATCATGGTAAAAAAGGAAACTGAAAGTCTCGTTTTACATTGGATTTTATTTCTGTGATATGATTCCTTTATCGGGAGGAGAAATTAAATTTACAAAACAACAGCGTTCCAAGTAGAAGCTGAAATGGGGAAATTAACTGGTGTAGTAATGTGTGTTACCAGTTAAAGATTATTCCTTCATATTTGTTTTCAAATATGAAAAGAATTCCATGGGGGGAAGAGCCGCCGCCAGAATAATACTATTGTCTTGAAATTCACAGATTCTATATCACAAAAAACTGCTCCTAAATGGGGCTGTTAAGGTACGGCTTCACTGAAACATACAGTGTTGGAAGACCTGTTTCAGGCCAAGACTCATCGAAGGCATTTTAAAGTTTATTGTATAAATGCTTAATTTTGGTCCTTTAAAAATTCTGTCAATTCATTTCTTGGTAGTTAGGATATTGAAATATACACACAGACATGCCGTAGTTGGTCAGTGCTAATCTTTTTGTAATAACTAATGTTCTCTTCCAAGAGACGCCACCCCTCTGTTCATGTCACCTTCACCCAAGAGTCACAAAATGCTGAAGACAGTCGCTTTTACTTGATTAAATTTTAGAAGATTGAAGCTAGGCCAAAATCCTCACCTTCCTCTTTCCTAAATACTTTTTCTCCTCTCTCTTAATTACATGGCTTTACACTGATTTACATGAATTTCAGCTTTCAAAATCATTGGTCTTTGCTGAATGCAAATAGGCACATGGGAAAATTATATTAAGTTTGCACAATTGATCTTTCCTCATTTCAAATAGTACCTTTGAGCAGTTCCTGAAATGTCTGTCTGAAATACTCCCAGCGCTGTGTGTCATCAAGAGATGCAGGGTCACCCTGGGGAAACCCATTCTCAGTGATGTAAATTACAGGGTTATTATACGTATCCTGGAACAAGAGAGCAGAAGTTTTATTCCAAACAGATGTAAAAAAAAAGACTCATAAAATCAGGTGCATTACCCTCTATCTTCTCTAAGCTACAACCCAAAACTAGTTTTCATCAAATTGCACTGACCCTATTAACTTAATTTTCCACGCACTGACCTTTTATGACTAACAATGAGAAAGCAAAACTGTGCAAATGTCCATGAAGACAGTCAAATGACTCTTATCACAATGAGAAGGCAGAAATATCTTTCTTCCATCGGCATCTGCTGATTGTCACTGCTCCTTAACCCCTTGGTCCCACCAACAGCTACATTCTCTATCTCCCCACAGCAAAGGTCCTAGAAATCATTAACTTAAAATTTTAATTTCAGCTACCTGGACACCATCCAGCATAACAGAGGCCCAAAAAGGGATCCAGTATTTCAGCCTTTAATGTGCCTTTTAACAATCACAGTTGTGACATCAGCCTGAAAAATATTTCTAAGCCACTCCTTTGACCACAACTGCCTTTAACAAAGTATCCCAACTTTGACCTTGGCTTGAAACCCTTTATCAGCTAGTTACCCCTCACCAACTTAAATCCTAATATCTCTTCCCAAGCCAACAAATATATAAACTACTGCTTAAAATCATTCTTTGTCTAAGTTCTTACACATACACATGTCTGTCTTTCCATTTCTACAGATTTGGGTGTACATAAACACAAACGTTGTGCTTTACCTTAATATATTTCAGTAGTTTACGTATTCCCCACGGCACCACATAGACCCAATCAAAATTTATCCAAGATGAGTCTGGAAAAATTTGAATCTCCACATCCTGAAGAAAACTCAGCTCTTTTTTCTTGTTCTCCTGGTACTTGACTAAACGAGTTGTATAATATTGCACAGCAAAGAAATCAGCAGTGCCCTTAATCATTCTCTTCTCTTCATCTGTAAACTCTGGAAGCCTTGATGATGGATAGCCTTGCTTTTTACTCATGAAGGCAATCTGAGACTTGACAACTTCTGGATAATCACCGTCAATAAATATAGGTTTAGCAAACAAATCCAAGGAGAAAGCAATGGCTCTTTTAGCAGCTTCCTGGTCAGACACTGAGTTGGGATCTGCTGGTTCCACCCAGCCAGCAAAAATTGCTAGGGACACCATGCCCTTTTGCTCTTTTCGGAATAAAGAGTCATAGCTGTGCCAGGATCTGGCATGAGCTCTAATCAAATTATGAACTGCCTGATAACCTCCAGTTCCAAAGCGAGATACCCCAGGAGGAAACAGACCAAGATCATATGCCAGCAGGGCAAGTATGTTAGGCTCATTTATGGTGATCCACTGCTTGACTCGATCTCCAAAAGTACTGAAGCAAAACCGGGCATATTTGTCAAAGGATTCAATGATTGCCTCTGACAACCAACCTCCTTTATCTTCTAAGGCCTGAGGCAAGTCAAAGTGGTAGAGTGTCACTATGGGTATTATCCCATTAGTTAACAAATCATCAATGATCTTGTTGTAATAGTCTACTCCTAGAAAAGAAAAAAAAAAAGGAAGTATGAGAAGTAAAGTTATTTTTAAAACGCTGACCATAAGTAATGATCCAGAGAGGATTGGGAATAATTTCCTAAGTAACTTTTATTCAAATAAGGTTTGTTACTTCCTGCGTATAATCAAGTAAAGGCTGGGAGGAAACCCGAAGAATACCAATGAAGAATGGCTGAGCAGAGTCGAGGATGTGATGGAAGATGTGGAAGACGTGTGTTCTGACAGGAATACATTTGGCAAAGTTGCTACCACAGAACTTTGTGTTATTACCACATGTATTGAAATTATTTTATTTGTATGCTTGATTTGTCTGTCAACCCCACTAGAATACAAACCTCATAATAGCTGGGGTCTTATCTAAGTCACCAAATCCTGGATTTGGATACAATACCAGAAATTCAGTTGATAGATGCTCAATAAATAGTTGTTGAATGAATGAATAGTTCTCAATGGTATTAAATACAAAGTAAAAGAATTGATCCAGATGACTGACTCAGTGCTTCTCCAGATATACCAGTCTTATCGATCTAAAAAGGACACCCACTGAGCATGAATAAGAGCTCCCAGAATGAGGGTTACAAGGGCAGTTAGACAGAGGTTTGGCATATTAAGGAACATGGGTGGGGACTTTGCTCTAGGATTCTGACATAGTCCATGAGATACCTAGCCACCTTCGGCTCTCAGCTAATTCTCCAGCACTGCGTGTTGGGGGAAGAGCTTTTAGGATTGTGGCAGAGTTCAGAAGAATGTTATTAAGTTGGAGATACTCTGCCTCAGAAACCAGTGCCAAGAAGATTTTGGGTCCAACCTAATAATGACTCCTAACTGGAAGAGCCTTTCTGAGGAGAGACTGATATTACTGCTTCATATGATTTTATGTCTAAGATTATAGAAGAAACCTAAGCTCAGAAGAGAGAAGCTGTCCTGTATTCCTGGATAATAACTGTAAATTCCCAGGTAGAATTGTGTTGCATTCAAAGTTTGTTCAGAAGTAGGGTCCTTTCAGCAACATGCAGAAGAATGAAACTAGATCATTTTCTCACACCATGCACAAAAATAAACTCAAAATGGATAAAGGACCTGAACGTGAGACAGGAAACTATCAACACCCTAGAGGAGAAAGCAGGAAACAACCTCCTTGACCTCCACCGCAGCAACTTCTTACTTGACACATCCCCAAAAGCAAGGGAATCAAGAGCAAAAATAAACTGTTGGGACCTCCTCAAGATTAAAAGCTTCTGCACAGCCAAGGAAACAACCCAGAAAATTAATAGGCAACCAACGGAATGGGAAAAGATAGTTGCAAATGACATATCAGATAAAGGGTTGATATCCAGAATATATAAGGAACTCACCAAATTACACACCCGAAAAACAAACAACCCAGTGAAGAAATGGGCAGAAGATATGAACAGACACTTCTCCAAAGAGGACATCCAGATGGCCAACAGACACATGAAACGATGCTCAGCATCCCTCATCAGGGAAATACAAATCAAAACCACACTGAGATACCACCTCACACCAGTCAGAGTGGCTAAAATGAGCACATCAGAGAACTCTAAATGCTGGCGAGGATGTGGAGAAACGGGCACCCTCCTACACTGTTGGTGGGAATGTAAACTGGTACAGCCCCTCTGGAAAACAGTGTGGAGGTTCCTCAGGAAACTAACAATAGAAGTCCCCTATGACCCAGCAATAGCACTGCTAGGAATTTACCCAAGGGATACAGAAATGCTGATGCATAGGAGCACATGTACCCCAATGTTCATGGCAGCACTCTCCACAATAGCTAAAACATGGAAAGAGCCTAAGTGTCCACCAACAGATGAATGGATCAAGAAGATGTGGTTTATCTATACCATGGAATACTACATGGCAATGAGAAACAATGAAATCTGGCCATGTGTAGCAACATGGATGGACCTTGAGGGTGTTATGCTGAGCGAAATAAGTCAGGCAGAGAAGGACAAACATCATATGTTTGCACGTATAGGAGGATTAGGAGGAACTTGATGGAGGAACAAGGGGGAGAAGAAGGGGGAAATGGTGGGGGAAAGGGAGAGAGGCAAACCATGAGAGACTCTTGAATGCTGACAAAAACTGAGGACTGATGGATGTGGGGGGAGGGGGGATGGGCATGGAGGAGGACACTTGTGGGGATGAGCACTGATTGTTATGTGGAAACTAATTTGACAATAAACTATTTGTAAAATAAATAAATAAGTAAATGAATAAATAAATAAATAAAAGAAGAATAAAAAAAAGTAGGGTCCTTTTTCTCTGTTTTTTTTTTAACATTGTATCCTCTGATTAAAACTAATTTAGACTTTTGAATTTTTTTTAATCATTAATTTATTCATCCCTCAAATGCACACATATAGAGAAGTTACTGTATACTGGACTTACAAACATATGTAAGATAAATACTGTTCTTGATCTAAGGGAGTTTCAATTTTAGTAGGACTACAGTTAAATTCACAATCATAATACAGTATTATTGGTAAAGATAAAGTACAGAATACTAATTAAGCATATGATAAGGGGTACCTATTCCAAACTAAGGCCATTTGAAAATCTATTTTGAAAGCAATATAACATCATGATTTCAAAAGTGAACTATGGCAACCAGCTGCCTAAATTCTACCCTAATTCCTTCACCTACTTAAGTGACCTTAGGCAAGTTACTTTATCTCTCTGAATTATCTTTCCCTGTCTGTAAAATGTGAACGATAATAGAAACCTACATCAATAATTTATTGCCAAGAGTTTAATGGGTTGATAAATTGGACATGGTTAGAAAGTTCTTGGCATCAGGTAAAGGGCTCAATACAAGTTCTCTATCACTTTAATAATTATTGTTATTGTTGTCATTAGTGACATCTCAGCTGACACTCAAATGAGGAGTATCAATTACTCACATAAGGCAAGGAAGAATGAGTGATCCAAGAAGAGAAAAGAAAAAGGTAAATAAATATATGAAAGAGTAAGGGAGGTATGGAAATAAATACGAACAAAGAGTCTATTTATTCAGAGCTTGCTGTAGCAAGGGAATCAGCCATCATCACTTGCATTTGACAGATACTCAAACGCTGTCAGGGAAGAGTAAAAGCTTTATAGTGAAAAAGAGTAAGGGAATATGAAAGCTTCAGTTACATTCTGATTGGAGGTTGTTGGCACAGGGAGGCTGGGGGGTAGGCTATCTAGAAGCACAGCATCCTAAGCAATTGGTTTGGGACACATATTTGGCTTTCTCTGGCTGGTCCTATGTTGGAAGCAGGGGGAAGGGGAACAAACATACATAAAAAAAACCAGAGACATTGGCAGATGTTGATCAAGTTCTGACTATCCTGGGCCAATTGCTGAAGAGGTTGTGTTTGGCTTCCTGGGTTTCTTTCGTAGATGAGAGTTTTATTATCTTATATGGACTAACCAGTCTTCGTTTGTATACTGTATTTTAGGCAAGGATGGCTCTCTGGTAACCGTAAGTTCAGTATAATGATAATGTATAACTGAGCAGAGAAAGCATAAGAATGGCGAGAGGTAATCAGGGTAAGCAGAAGCCAAATTACACAAGGTCATGTGTTGTCTGTCTGTCTGTCTGTCTGTCTGTAAGAGTGGATATTTTTAACAACAGCTCACTTGTTTTGCAAACCAGAACATAATGTGAATCAATCATAACAACTCCATACTTGGAAGACCCTTATGTATGCTATTAGTTACTTGGGAGACAGAATACTTCAACCATGAAGAGATGTCCATACTCTAAACATGTGAGTAAGTTACTCTACATAGCAAAAAGGATTTGCTGATGTGATTAAGGTTAAAAATCTTGACATGGGGAGATTTCTCTAGATGGTTCAGTTGGGCCCAATCTAACCACAAGAGTCCTTAGAAGTGAAAGAGTAGAGCAGAGGAGTGGGTCAGAAAGATGCAACAACAGAAGAGGCCGGAGAGGTAGCAGCATAAGAAGGACTGAACCCACTATTGCCAGCTTTGAAGGTGGAGGAAGGGAGCCCCCTGCCAAGGAATGCTGGTTGCTTCTAGAAACTGAAAATGGTCCTCAGTTGATAATCATCAAGGAAATGAGGCCTTCAGTCCTACTACCATAAGAAACTGAAATGAGCCAAGAAACAGACTCTCCCCTAGATCCTTCGGTAAGAAATGTGACCCTGTAGGCACCTTGGTTTTAGCCTACTGAGACCCATGTCAGACTTCTGACCTCCATAACTCTTAAGTAATAAATTTGTGCTTTTCAACTGAAATATAATTGATATACAATTTTCTATTATTTTCAGGTGTATAATTTATGCTATTTTTTAAGCGGCTAAGCTTGGGATAATTTGTTGCTGCAGAAATAGAAAACCAACACACTTCACCAAACTTTATAAAGCTTTTCTTTTCTCTCACAATGAAAGATCACTCCACCATCCTATCTCTGGGCCTCTGCAGGCGCGCATTTATAAAGTGCAATGTCAAAGATGGTATGATGGAATCTGTTTGGAATTGGTATGTGTGAGGGTTTTCATAACTAATTCCTTCCAATGGCTATGAATGTAAAAATGACATCAGTTTTCTCTTATTGCATTCATTCTATATGTGCCATTTCATTTAACCTAGCCTGAAGTCCAAGGTGGGCTTTTTTACAAGTTTATTTATTCTGAGAGAGAAAGAAAGCATGAGCAGGGGTGGGGCAGAGGGAGAGGGGGAGGGGGAGAAGGAGAGCAAGAGAATCCCAAGCAGGTTACACACTGTTAGTGTGGATCCCAGTGTGGACCTCCAACCCATAAACTCTGAGATCATGACCTGAGCCAAAGTCAGATGGTTAACTGACTGAGCCACCCAGGTACACCAAGAGGTAGGTATTTTTACCCTCATTAAGCATCTAAGGAAACTGCTTCTCTTCAGAGAAAGTGAGTATCAGATATAAGTGACAATGTTGTCATATGGCACAGCTGACATTTAAACCCTGTCTGCCTCACTACAAAGACTAAATCAGTTCTACCATGACAGTCCACTTCTCACGTTTATTGTTTTAGAACCAGAAACATGGTGACAATGTTTTACGAGTCTTTGCAATCACCTATCTTAGAGCTGATTCATAATATTAGATCTTTTTTTTTTTTTTTTTCATTTTTGGAAGAATCAATGATTTATCCCTTGTAAGCATCATTAGATGTAGCACAATCATTAATGATGGCAATCAATGTAATTCAAACAACATGATAATCTTCAGTTGAACTGCAGATTAAAAAAATTTTAAATAAGATTTTTTTTTCTCACTCATCAGCCTGGCAGAGCAACAAAGCATTGCATAATTAATATTTAACATCCCAGAACTGAGTACTTCTGGATTATACACAGCACTTTTGGTTTGGTGCTGTAATGAAATTTTCCCATGGGGCAGTGAAGGGAGGTTTGTAAGAGCAGAGCTCCAGAGTCAAACGGTTGAGCTGAAGAATCATGGACAAATCACTTGGCCTGTCTACATTCAAGTTTCCTGATCTGTAAAAGAGACATATCAGTAGTGCCACCTCATGAGTGTTTTGAGTATCAAATGAGACCAAATCATGAAAGGGTTCTTTAGCTTTATAAGAAATTCAGTTGCTGGAAAATGTGCATTTTTAAATGATCATCTGTTACCAGTCAAGGGATCTTGAAACTTTGAGAGGATATTTGGATCTTATTCTACTCCTTGATATTTAGACACTATTTATATAATTTTTTAATGTTTATTTTTGAGAGAGAGAGACAGAGTGCAAGTGGGGGAGGGGCAGAGAGAGAGGGAAACAGAGAATCCAAAGCAAGCTCCAGGCTCTGAACTGTTAGCACAGAGCCCAATGAGGGGCCTGAACCCATGAACCAAACCGTGAGATCATGAACTGAGTTGAAGTCGATCACTTAACCGACATAATTGATTAAGTATTAAAACTCCCATAGCTTTCTTTCATAGTTAACTACCATTTTCTCTGATTTTACTAAGCCCTTTTATTCCTATTTGATCTTTGGAAATATAAAGCAAATTTGAGTTAAATGCCTTTTGGATATAGGGAAAAGCAGCCCACTTCAGATCAACTCATATATAAAGGTAGCATGAGGGGCAGGTAGCTGTTTGGTGTGGGAAACATGGGCATTATTTGATATGATAGAGAGCTATCAGATTCCCAGTCACACAAAATTACAACTGAAACTCAAGGGGATAGAAGCTGGGAGCTGAGAAAGTCTTTGCCTCTCAAAAAAGACTGGCTCACTCATCCAATTTCACTCAACACATGTTTTCTTTATGCCACAAATTTGCTGGTCTCAAAATGTTCATCCCATCTGCCCAAACTATCTTATAGTGTTGGTGCCAGCACCAACCAACTCATTGTTCTCGACTCCTCAATTTCAAACATGCCTGAGAGGAGAAGATGATTGGGCAAGATTTTCTTTTTCCATGAGATTATACAATATTAAGTCACAGGGAAAGAGGCCTTCCCCTTGTCCAGTTACCTATGGCCAGGAGTGGAGCAGGTTTATGTAGAACAAAGAAATGGGGAGATTCCCTTAGAAGAGGATGTGGCTAGGACTTGCAGAGATGATGTGTCAATGCAGAAAATAACTGACCTGGAGCCCCCCTTATAAAACTATAAATGTTTTCATGTAGAATTTATTTTGTTCAAGTGCCTACCATGCATCACACATGAAAACTAGGTTCATTCCCTCATAGACTCACACCACCAACTAATTTCTTTGCTTGCCCTCTGTTCTCTTAGCACACTGCCTGTATTAGCTTCCTACTGCTGCTATAACAAACTACCATAAACTTAGTGGCCTAAACCAACACAAATTTATTAGCTTATTGTTCTGGGCATCAGATATTCAAAAAGATTCTCACTGAACTAAAATCAAAATGTAAACAGGGCTAAGTTCTTTCTGGAGGCTCTCAAGGAGAACCCATTTCTTTGCCTCTTCCAGCTTCCAGAGGATGCCTGCATTCCTTGGCTCATAGCCCTTCTTTTATCTTCAAAGTCAACAGTGTAACATCATCTCTCCTCTCTGACCTCTGTTTCAGTTCCTGTATTTTCTCTCTCTGACTCCAACACTCTTGTTCCCTCTTATAAGGATTCATGTGATTATACTGGGACCATCCAGATAATCCAAGATAATCTCTCCATCTCAAGATTTTTATTGTAATGACAGCTGAAAGGTCCTTTTTACCATGTAAGATAATATAGTTACAGTTTCTACAAATTAAGACATGAACATCCTCAGAGGCCATTATTCAGCCTAACATACTGTCCAATATGGAGTAGGAGATTAATACATGTTTCTTCAGTTATTTACTTTACCATTCCTGCTAAGTGTGCTCATATTTTAAATTAAAGTGAATAAAAAATTCTGCATAAACATTCCTTTTTCTTAATTTCCAATACCTGGGCCCCCTACTAATCATCTGAAACTTACATTTGTGGCAGAAATGAAAATGAATTTGAACAGCTGAGAACTACAGAAATATGTGATTTCTGTTGCCAGCCCAATCTCTTCTTGTTAAACCTTGAAGACTTGACATTTGAAAGAGAAAGGCTGTGTAACAGTTCCACTTTGTAAAATATTCTTACAGTTTGGGAACATAGGATTTTACACATTTCCAAATGTCCTCTAATCAAGCTTTAAAATAAGAGGTAGAACACAAAAAACGGGGGTGCCTTGTAAAGGAGAGTGACAAGGATTCTCCTAGTCTTCACATGCTCTTTGAGAAAATGTTTAAACAGAAAAAACAAACGATGGCCTTTCCGAGTTAAAATAGTTCCAGTTGCTGCAACAGATCACTGCACAACAGTGAGCAATCGCTTATTGAAATTCTGCCGCCTGGAAGCACAAAAGTCTGTAATATTAATCAGCTATGACTTTACAAAAGCTGGGGCCAAATGTAACAGCTCAGTGCTGGGGCACGTGATCCCCACATGAGATGTGCATGAGTTATCTTCCCACATTGTGCAAGTGGCCCCAGTATCTCCTGCCTCACCACCACCACCACCACCACCACCACCACCCCGCCAGCTTTTCCACTGCCCTGTTCCTGGAATGCTCATCTTTAGTGTGCTCCCTGGACTTCTGTACACCTCAAGTTTGTTTTAAATAACTTGATATGTTGACATAGTGGTACAGTAATCCTCTACCTGAAAATCTTGGGGGCAAATGTGTTCAGAATTTTTGGATTTTTATAAAGGAAATACAGAGTAAATACCATATATATATTTTTTTAATTTTTCTTAATGTTTTATTTATTTCTGAGAGAGAGAGAGAGACCATGAGCAGGGGAAGATCAGAGAGAGAGGGAGACACAGAATCTGAAGCAGGCTCCAGGCTCTGAGCTGGTTGTCAGCACAGAGCCCGACACAGGCCTCGAACCCATGAACCGTGAGATCATGAGCTGAGCCAAAGTCGGATGCTTAACCGACTGAGCCACCCAGGTGCCCCGCAAATACCATATATTAAGTTAATATCCCCAGTGGGTCTGGGTCAGTCTCCCTTAATATTTCTGCAGTGAACTATACAAACATTCTTACCAAGTGAAATAACCTGAGATTATAAAAAAATTTTCACAAGGGATGGACATCCAAAATACATAAGGAGCCATATAATTCCAAAAACAACCAGATTGGGGCACCTGGGTGGTTCAGTGAGTTGAACATCCAACCTTGATTTCGGCTCAGGTCATGATATCACAGTTCATGAGTTTGAGCCCCACATCAGGTTCCGCACTGACAGCACAGAACTTGTTTGGGATTCTCTGTCTCCCTCTCTTTCTTTTTTCTCTCTTTCTCAAAAATAAAGAACACTTAAAAAATAATCTGATTAAAAACTAGGCAGGGAATTCTGAATAGATACTTTTCCAAAAAAGCCATACACTTGACCCAAAGGCACGTGAAGATAATGCTCAATGTCACCAACCATCAGGGAGATGCAAATCAAAACCATGATGCGATATCACCTCACACATGTCAGAGTGGCTAGTATCAAGAAATACCAAGTGTTAGTGAGGATGTGGAGAAATGGGACCCTCATGCAGGGTTAACAGGAATGTAAATTGGTGTGGCCACTATGGAAAACAGTAGGGAGGTTCCTCAAATAATTAAAAATAGAACTACCATAAGATCCAGCAATGCTACTACTTCTAGATATTTACCTGAAGAAAACAAAAACACTAACTTGTCTTCATTGCAGCATTATTTACTATAGCCAATAAAGGCAACCTAAATTTCCATCAGTGGATGACTGGATAAAGATGTGGTGTGTGTGTGTGTGTGTGTGTGTGTGTGTGTGTGTGTGTGTGAGAGAGAGAGAGAGAGAGAGAGAGAGAGAGTCACTCAGCCATAAAAATGAATGAGATCTTGCCATTTGCAGTGACATGGATGGACCTAGAGGGTATTATGACAAGTGAAATTAGTCAAAGACAAATTCCATAGGACTTCACTTATATATGGATTCTAAAATACAAATGAACAAATGAAACAAACAAGAATCAAACTGAAAACAAACTGATGGTTGCTAGGGAGAGAGGAGGGAGGATGAGCAAAATAAGTGAAGGGGATTAAGATGTATAGTCTTCCAAGTATAAAATAAATAAATCATGGGGCCATCGTGTGCAGCATAGGGAATATGGTCAATAATATCATAACAACTTTGTATGAATACACATGGTAACCAGACTTATTGTGGTGATCATCTAATAATATACATATATGTGTGTGTGTGTGTGTATGCTAAATCACTATGTTCTATACCTGAAACTAATACAATATCGTATGTCAATTATTCTTCAATTAAAAAAAAAAACATCAATTCAGGTTAGCTTTTGTTGCCAAATTATTTTTAGAATTAACTTGATAAAAAGGATTCAGTATTCAGAGCTTTTTGGATTTTAGAATTTCAGATAAGGGGTTATGAACCTACATTACAAGTTGGCCAGGAGAAGTGTTGTTTTGGTGTGTGTGTGTTTTCAAAATTTTCCATTGTTTACCATCCAAATGGAAATTCAGTGAAAACTCCAAATGCTCAGAATCATGGACTAGAGCAGCAAAAAGAGCTCTGGTGATGTGGTGCCTTTGCTCCCTTTCACCAACAGGGAAGCTGTAGCACAGGGAGAAGTGGTCTAGTGAGGCTACAGAAGGTTCTAGAGTAAGATACTACAGGTTTGACATTAGACAGACCTAGGTTGAATTCAGCACTAACTAAATTGTCACCTTGGCAAACTTACACCCAGCCTTCTATTTCAGGTCACCATTATTCCTTGTTTAGAGAAACACCTCACTCATAAGGCTATTAAGAGCATTAAATTAGCAGAAGTGGGGTGCAGTGTTGGCATACTGAGTTATACATACTACGTGCTCAATGAAACACAACCATTACTAGCTTTAGGGTTATTTGCATTTTTATTATTGACCTCATCCGATTAAATTCAGCAAATGTTTACTGAATTTCTCTTTGTAAGAAATTTGTTATGGGGATGAACAAGGCAGAATTCCCTGGCCATTACACTCTAGGCAATTCAAGAGATTCTCATATCTATGCTACAAGTACCTAGCATACTACTACACACAGTAGATACTTAAGACACATTTGCTGAACTGAATTAAACTCAAGGTGCTTATAGTCTAACAGGGAATATAGTGATTCTAAGAGTAAAATATGTGAGAAATATTCAAAAAGGTTTATGAGGTGCAATGCAAATAGAAAAACAAAGATGCATTCTGCCTTCCAACAGGGTAGAGCCTAAAGAAGAGAAAACGTCCATGCCGGCCTTACCAAGAGGGTAGATATTCAGTGGGTGTAGTTAAGGAAAGGCCATTCCAGACAGGAAAAAGAGCTTAAGAAAATTCCTCCAGAGGTGGAAAATTGCACAGAACATTTAATAAATAGTGGGTTATGTGCTTAGGGAAGTAAATAGAACAATTGCATGGGTCATATTTATAGGGAATTTCAGCCTGTAATGTCTCAGAGGTGAGTTAAGACTAAGTCAAATGAAACCTGGAATGACATATAAAGGAGTGTACACTATACACTGAAGCTTGGTATTCTGTACAAAGAATTAAAGGGCAGGGAAAGTGTGAAAGTAGTTAGACCCAACATGGGTATATCAAAAAGTCCTTGATGATAATGATAAACAGATAAACCAGGGCAGAGGCAGAGAAGATGACCAGGAGGGAGAAGTTAGAGAGACATAGTGGAATGGGTCATACCTAGCAACCAATTAGATTTAGGAAGTCAAATAAGAGGGATTTAGAGATTACTCTTAGTTTAGACTTTTGGGGATATAATGGTGCCAGAGAAAACATGTTACAGATTATGGATGAAGAAGGCAGAAAATTATTAGTTCACTTTTAAACTGAACAACAAATTAGTATGTGTACGAGGCAGAAAAAAAACTGGTCAGTGATGTCAAGAAAGTAGGCATTCAACCAACAGGAGTTAGTGAGGGGAGCTAGTATCTTTAGATCAGGCAATGGATCTTGTGTTGTCGTTCTCTGGAGGAGACACGAGTTGCAGCTGCACTTCACAATGTACAGGTTAACCAACGTTACGTAACATCAACATTTGTGAGTACGTATGCCCACCTAGCGTACACAGGTTGTTCTTACTATGTGGGAAATCAGATAAAAGAACTTCTCCCCAGAGAGGCAATGAAGGCACTTCTGGCTGGAAGCAGGATGAGGCTAGCAGGTGCCTTCATTCGGGTTTCTGCAAGTGCCCATTTTGCACTTGTAAGACCCTGAGAGTCAATGTTTCCTTGAATTTTGTGCCTCAGGCACATCACTTGCCTCACCTAGTCCCAACCCTAGGAGTAGTGTGAAATATTTCCCAAGACAAAGTAGCAATAAAGATTCTTTATTAAGAAGACTTTATGTTATAGTACAGGGGTCACAAAACTTTTCTTGTAAAGTACCCGGTAGTAAATATTTCAGGCTTTGCAGGCCACATGGTCTCTGCCTCAACTACTCAATTCAGCCATTGTAATGGGAAAGCAACCACAGACTATATGTAATGAATGGGCATGGCTGTGCTGCAATAAAACTTTATTTACAAAAACAGGAGTCAGGCCAAATTTGGACCTCAGGTTATAGTCTACCAACACTATTGTGTGGAAGGAGCTAACAAGACCTTAAATTTAAATTCCTGACCCACCATTTACAAAATATCTGGATTTGGACATGCACCACTGTAAAAATGTGATTAATCATACCTTCTCTTCATTGATTGTGGGGATTTGTGAAAACATATGTAAAATGCCTCATAAATAACAGGCATTCAAATAGGGCAGTGGTCCTTTTTTTCTAAAGTTTTTTTATTTATTTATTTTGAGAGAGAGAGAGAGAAAGCATGAGTCAGGGACGGGCAGAGAGCGAGCGAGAGGGGAAGAGAGAGAATCCCAAGCAGGCTCGGTGCTGTCAGCACAGAATCCATCACGGGACTCAAATTCACAGTGATATCATGACCCGAGCTAAAATCAAGAGTCAGACCCTTAATATACTAAGCCACCCAGGCATCCCAGGACAGTAGTCTTTTTAATCACAAATCTCAATAAGAATAATCACTAACACTATTTGAATGCTTTTATGATATACAAACTACTATGCAAATAATGCACTTTACAGAGATTATTTCATTTAAACTTCCCACAACTCTCAGAAGTAGGAACTATTAGAGTATTCCTTTTGACTTGTGGGGAAACTGAGGCATAAAATGCCCAAGAGATGCTTACACAGACAGTAAGCGATATAGCTGGCACTTAATCCCAAATTAAGTGAACTTCACATGTCTTGGTGCCAATCTCTGTACTAGTTTATTAGCTCTGCTAATTCGGCTCCAATTGAAATGCTCCAAATCTTCTCAAGTTCTGCAGGGCTTTTCGTAAGTCACCACAGCCTACACAACTGAAGACAGTTTAATACATAACTTTTGGAAATTCACCTTCAGATAAACACTCCATATCTCACATCAATGCAACACTCATTCCTACCCCATCCTGCCCATCTATTTTGCCTCTCCCGACAAATATCTCCAGTTAAGGGAAAGCAGAATATTATTAAGAAAGCTAATGCAAACCCATTTCAAGAAATTTACCCCATAATCATGCTAAAAACTTGCAATTTCAAAGCTATGCTGCAGAACAGCACACTGGATTAATTATGCCAGACTGCAGCAATAACCTTGAATTAAAGCTGCAACCTTCTATTTTTAAGAAACACTTGCCTTTCTGGTTGATGAAACCTGTCGTCCCATCAGGTAACAGACGTGACCAGGAAAGAGAGAAGCGGTAATGAGTCAATCCAAGCTGTTTGATACATTTCAAATCTTCCTCCCACAGAGTGTAGCTGCCACAAGCTACATCGCCAGTCTGGTTCTGGAAAACTCTCTCTCCTCCCTGATGGGTGAATGTGTCCCAGACACTAGGGCCTTTTCCATCTGCATCCCAGCCTCCTGAGAAAAAGGAGAAAATGAAACGGTTACACTCTTGACATCAAGAGGCATATGTGGAATGTAAATATTTGTCGCCAAAAGAACATACCTCATTAACTCAATGTACCATATTTATAACTTTAAAATATGCCTTTAAAATAACATGCATGAGCGAGTTATGTGTTTAGCTGTCCTTGATCCCTGAAGCTGACTGGTAGCAAATGAAAAATGATTGCATAGTGCTGCTACATCAGGCTTTCATGGTTCATTTTCTGAAGATTTCCCAGCTGGTAAACAGAGGCAGGCCCCAGCTTATGAATGTCTGAGTTGAAAATATCTCCTCCTGGCCATGACTGACATGTCTTGTCCTTGCTGCGCCTGATGGAGTCTTAGGACCTTGTCTTTGGCCCTCTACACTTGAACTCTATTTTCTGTTAGCTAACAGTGGAGCCTGCAATGGTCCAGTCAACTACTGTGGGGAGGGCGCTAGTTTCTGCAACTGTTGACATGATATTAGTGTCCCACATTCATTCATTCACACCTCCATTAATTCCACAAATGTTTTGTGTCAGGCTGTATGCTGAGCACAGAGATACCAGGGTAAACTCAGCTGTGCTTCCTGTCCTTGGAGAAATTAGCTATGGGCAACTGCACAACAGCTGAGGTAAAAGCCTTGCCAGAAAACCAAGGAGGGGCATTTATCCAGATGTGGAGTAGAGTTGGGGGTCTCTTAGAAAAATGACTTTTAGACAGACACCTATTGGAAAAGTTGGGTCATCAAGGTGAATTGCTGGGAAGTGGGGGTGGTGACAAAATAGAAAAAAGGGAAGCTAGGATCCAAAGAGCCCACAGGAAAGAGAGAGTGGTGCACATTAGAACAGAAAGTAAAAATTACATTATATTTAGAATATCTGTACACATAGAAATCTTACTTAAAATGGTAGTTAGAATCCATGTGATAGCATAAAGGAGTAATTTTAAAAATCTCATGACTCCATAATTCCGCTTCTAGGTGCATGCCCTAGAGAAATGCTCATGTATTTTCACAAAGGGGTGATATGAGATCACTGAGGCATAGATGTCTATAATAACAAAATCCAGGAAACAACCTACATTCTATCAACAGTAAAACTGATAATTAATTTGAGGTATAATCATACAGAGGAAACACTAATCAGCAGTTAAAGGAAATGAATCAGAGCATCAGTAACCCTCTGCTACAGTCTGAATGTTTGTATCCCTTAAAATTTATGTTGACATCCTAATGGCCTAATCCTGATGGTATTAGGATGTGGTACTGGGAGGTGCTTAAGACAGAAGGCTGGAGCCCTCCTGAATGAGTTAGTGCCCTTATAAGTGACACCCAGAGAGTCCCCTAGTCCTCTGTGCCCTGTGAAAATACAGATATCTGTGATGCAGAAGACGGTCCTCACCCAGCCACTCTCACCTCAGACTTGCAGTCTCTAGAATTGTAAGAAATAAGCCTTCCAGTTTTTAGTGTTTTGTTATTAGACTCCAAATGGACTCTGCCTCAAAACCATACAAACAAAAAACTTGAGATTCAAAAGAATATATACAGGGATAAACAGATGGAATTTGGATTTTTAGGGCAGTAAGACTATTCTACATGATACTGTAATGGATGTATTTATCAAAGCCCATAAACTATGAACTTTACTTAATGATAATGTATTGATCTTCACTCATCAGTTGTAATAATTGTTCCATAGTAATGCAAGATGTTACTAGTAAGGCAACTAGGGGAATGGGGTATTTGGAAACTCTCTGGACTTTCTGCTCGATTTTTCTGTAAACCTAAGAAAACTCTAAAATATAAAGCCTACTGATTTTTTTAAAGAATATGTACAATACAAAAAAAAAGAACATACATTAATCATGTTTTGCATACTTTTAAATATGTAAAACAATCTGTGTATTTTCTGAACATATACATATGAGGTAAACATATAACATGCCTGGAAATGATCAATTCAGGCTAGTGGTTACCTTTGGGGAGAAAAGGGGGTAATGGAATCAGGGACTCTTTTTTTTTTTTTTTTTTAATATTTTTATTTATTTCTAGGAGAGAGAGAGCGAGACAGCGTGAGCAGGGGAGGGTCAGAGAGAGAGGGGGATAGACTCTGAAATAGGCTCCAGGCTCTGAGCTGGCAGTCAGCACAGAGCCCGACGCGGGGCTCGAACCCACGAACCGCAAGATCATGACCTAAGCGAAAGTCATGATTAACCGACTAAGACGCTTAACCGACTAAGCCACCCAGGCACCCCTGGAATCAGGGACTCTTATGTTTCCTTCCTTAACCTGGGCTGAGGCATACGGGGAGCTATTTATTACATTGTTCACAACCCTTTTTTATATTTTATTTCTTTTACTTTTTTACAAATAGTTTATTGTCAAATTAGTTTCCACATAACACCCAGTGCTCATCCCCACAAGTGCCCTCCTCCATGCCCATCCCCCCTCCCCCCCACATCTATCAGTCCTCAGTTTTTGTCAGCATTCAAGAGTTTCTCATGGTTTGCCTCTCTCCCTTTCCCCCACCATTTCCCCCCTTCTTCTCCCATTCATTCCTCAGTTAAGTTCCTCCTAATCCTCCTATACGTGCAAACATATGATATTTGTCCTTCTCTGTCTGACTTATTTCGCTCAGCATAACACCCTCAAGGTCCATCCATGTTGCTACACATGGCCAGATTTCATTGTTTCTCATTGCCATGTAGTATTCCATGGTATAGATAAACCACATCCTCTGGATCCATTCGTCTGTTGATGGGACACTTAGGCTCTTTCCATGTTTTAGCTATTGTGGAGAGTGCTGCTATGAACATTGGGGTACATGTGCCCCTATGCATCAGCACTCCTGTGTCCCTTGAGTAATTTCCTAGCAGTGCTATTGCTGTCACAACCCTTTTTTTATGCCTAATATATTTCATAATTATTTTATTTTAAAGTTTATTCATCTAGTATTTTGCAAGAGACCGTGCACACACATACGTGTGCCCGTTTGTAAGTGGGTAAAGAGCAGGGAGAGAGGGAGAGAATCTCACGCAGGCTCCATGCTGTAAGCGTGGAGCCCGATGCAGGGCTCAGTCTCATGAATTGTGAGATCATGACCAAAGCCAAAATCAAGAGTATGACTGAGCCACCCAGGAGCCCCTCATAATAATTTTTATATAAGAAAGGAGGTCACAGAGTAGAGTAGACAAAAGCAATTACAGGAAGGTCTTTCAGGTCTCACTTAGCATCTACTTACTCATATTTTGCATACAGTTCAAAAAGAATTAGGTATTAGTTTTTGGACCCACACAGGACAGCATATGCTATAAGGTATCGGAGGGGACCATGGGGAGACAGGAGGGGCTAGTAAAAGGAGGAGCTCTAACAAAATCGAAAATGACAGTTGAAATCAAGGTAGGATACTAAGTACCTATACAAAGAAATCATGAATATTAAAAATCACTATACTCTGAAGTCATAATAGAGAGGCAAAAAATTATATGCATTCCAACGGCTCTCAGTATGCCTATATATGAAGTTTAGAGGGATGGGGGGAAAATACTGATATTCAATCTTAGAATGAAACAGGTATGAATACCAAAATACAATTTAGTCAAGTATGGTGCTCATCGTTTTGGATAAGCAAATTAACAGATGAAAAAGCTTAATCTCAGAGAGTTTAAGTAACAGTGTTCTAGTAAATATTAACAACCAGCTCAGTTGGTAGAGCATGCAACTCTCAATCTTGGGGTTGTGAGTTCAAGCCTCACACTGGGGAGAGAGTTTACTTTAAAATAAATAAATAAAAATAAAGTATGTATACATATGTTAATTAGAAATTTTATTACATATAAGCCATGTAATACACAATTCCAAATAATATTCAGTGTTCTTTACTATAAATTCCATATGTCTAACCATTTCTCACAGAACACTCTTTTAGATTTTTGCCAAATTCTTATATAGGTAGCCAACCTCCGGTTGCAACCAAACAAATGTGTGTAGTTCTTATGTGAATGTTAGCTGGTATTTTTGCTTAAATTAACAGGCAAAATAAAAGGAAAACAACAATGATGTACCAGAATTTCACTTGTTCATCAGTGACATGAGCTACGTCTTCACTGTGTTGGGTAATAGTTTTCAAACACTGAAAGGATATTTCCTCAAATGTCTGTCCTACTTACAATGTAACGCTATAGATGTGACACACTTTTAATTTTACTCTGAATTATTAAGATTGTCTCTATCACTTTCTCAGGTCTTGACAATCAACAAAACAATACATCAATACTGACTGGCAGCACTTGGCCAATTCCTATAGTATAAATTCTTCCACCATGGCTAAGTTCAAGCAACCAATGGGATAGCGATGAAGACGGGGTGGGGAAAAGATGAACGGTAGCACTGTGTTATATTGTATTTCTTCTATACAGACACAATAAGTGACATAACCTTGGGTTATTTATAGGGACATAGGGAATAAAAAAATTTAGTACATTTCTATAATTTAATTTTTAATCATGAATATTTTAAGGATCAGCTCACAAAACTGCTGAAAGCTTAACAGTAGGTACTGGTGAACCAGTACAAGCTGGCTTCCCCAGTCACTGATAAGTGACTTGTCTAAGACCACACTGTTAGGAAGTAGCAAAGCCAAGTTGTATTTCCAGATCTGCCCGATGTTGAAGGACTATCCAGTCCTTCTAATGAACTATGCTACTTTTAGTAATAATGACTCTGAGTGATGAAGGAAGAGTCAACTGAGGCCCATGCTAGTTAACTTATAGAGACTAAGAAGTGCATAACATGATGTATTATACTTTTTGGAAAATAATCCATTGAAAGTGCCTAAAACAGATTTTGTGAATTTTGAAAGGTAAATGTCAGATAGCAGGAAAATGTGGAGCAGCTCATTCTATATGCATACTAGCTAGACAGAGCATATCTAGGCAATATTGTTTCCACGAGAAACTAAAATCTGAATTTAAATTAACCATTATAATTGATATTTTGATAAAAAACAAATAGTGGCTGGGACTCATTAGTACTTTAATGTAAATTGTGCTGAATTAGTGGCCTAAATAACTCACTTGTTCATTAGGGATTTTCTCTAGATGCAATTATGTTCATATTCTAAAGTGTGACTGTCCTTTCTGAGGAATAAGACTACCATTTCTAGGTGGACTCTATACCCTGAGCCATCTTTCAAACAACTACAATTACTGGATGAAATACAGGAACTACATGTTTAAATATCATCTAGTGGGATGGTAGGTAACTCAAAAATAAAGTGAGCAAGGCAATTCAGAAGCACAAATGCATGATGCAGGCTTTTGTCCTCAGAGCATCTGCCAATCCCAGATGATGTGAGCTGCCATTTTAATGGCCTTGTGGGACCAAGCAGAAAGGAGACAAAGTCCAAAGCTTACCAAATATGGGAAGCCACATGAAGATCCTTACATAAGCCTGGCAATGGAAGAACCCTACACCCTGTGCAAGAATAAACAAGAAACAAACCCTACCTGAGAAAGAGACAACAAAGCAACTAGCTTTACGCAAAGTTGGGTATGACTCCTCAATATATGCAACAACAATCCAGCCCTTCAACCATTAGCTGTGAGAATGCAAAAAGATATTATCAGACATATGAGTTCTCACTGGATATTGAAAACAAATTTCCTCTCATTGTATATTACCAGAGGACAGATTTCACCAGAACAATAGTGTAGACCAAAAGAGAAAAATCTAGGATCTAGGAAACAAGGAATTCAGCAGAAAAAAAATCAAGACAGGGTGTGTCCAGGCTAATGGTAAAAAGACCTCCAAGGATATAACCATGCAACAATCCCAGGGACTAATGCTGGTTAGTAAGCATGTCATAGACTGTAAGAAATAGTTCTCCAAGAAGATTAAACTAACAGAATATCTAGTATGATTTTTAAGTATAAATTCTTATTATGAAATTGTCAACATGTACAAAAGTAGACAGAATAATACAGCAAAGCCCCTATACCCATGGTTCAGCTTTAGCATTTTCAAGATGGCACCAATCTTGTTTCATCTGTATCCACTCAAACTCTTCCATTCAATCTGTAAACATTACAGTATATGCTCTGATAAGAGTATTTTTTAATCATGGTAAAATACACATAAAACCTACCACCTTAACCATTGTTTAGTGTACATTTCTGTTGTATAGTTCTGTGGCATTAAGTACATTCACACTGTTGTGGGACCATCACCACATCCATCTCCAGAACTCTTTCCATCTTGTAAAACAGAAACTCTGTAACAAGTTAGCAGTAACTCCCTGCTTTTTATGGTATTGTAATTGTGCCTGGGGTCAGTGAAAAGCAGGGAGGTAGAGGGAGAGAAAGTGGACAAATGTGGAAATCCTCACCTTTCATATTAATAAGTCAATAGATTATACCTACAACAGCACTAAAGTCAAGAACCAGTAATATAAGAATGTATAAACACAGTGGTCAGGGTGACTGGGTGGTCAGTTGGTTGAGCGTCTGACTTCAGCTCAGGTGATGATCTCATGGTTTGTGAGTTCCAGTTCTATACCCAGCTTGCTGCTATCAGCATGGAGCCCACTTTGGATCCTCTTTCCCCACTTTCTTTCTGCCCCTCCCCAACTTGTGCTCTCTCTCTCAAAAATAAACATTAATTAATTAATTGATAGATAGTAATCAATGCCAAAAGGATTACCTGAAAGAGTTAAAGGGGCTTCCTCTAAAGAGCAGAACATGGAAAGGGGCCAGGGATTGATGGTCTAAGTCTTACTTTGACTTTTTAAATTATTTTATTAACTTTAATTCACATGAAAATGAATTTAAGAAATACTATTAAATGAAACATCAGAAAAGAGAGGATGATAAACGAAGACATTAATACATGGATAATCTAAACACACTCTTAATATGTAAAACATAACACAATGTCTATTTTGTGAGAATTAAAAAGAATGACTAGATAGAACTAAAATACTGGACCCAAAACAACATATAAGCATAAAAATTAGAAATTTGAGTGAAAAGTGTTCTCAGGTTCTTAGACTGTTTAGAGGGGGACTATAGATATTGATTAACATTTTACTTTGTTATATTTTGCATTCAGGCTTAAATTTCTACAGCTTAAAGAAAAAGCCTGGAATTTCCACTTTTAAAGAAGACTCCAACATATCTATAGCAAAAGTGTTGAACCAGGCTCAATTCTATGCATTTTATATATATTAACTCTTCACAAAATATTATGAAGTAATGGCCATATCATCCCCATTTTCAGATAAGGAAACTGAGAAATGAAGAGGGTGAGTAACTTGCTCAAATCAGCATATCTAAAGCTGCGATTCTCACTCAGACAGTTGAATTCCAGAGCCCGCACTTTTAAAAGTTAGGCTAGATGGGAAAACTAAATAAATAAACTAAAATAAGGAAAAGCAAATCAGAAAAAAAACAAACATAGACGTGGTAAGAAAAATAAAAGCATAAAGCATAAAATAAAATGGCATGACATAATATAATTACTTATAGCAATATAAGTCAATGCTCTAAATTACTCAGATTTAAGACAAAGATTATCAGATCAGAATTTTTTTTATAAGTCTATTTATTTATTTTGAGACAGAGAGAGAGAGGGAGGCAGGGGAGAGGCAGAGCAGGAGGAACAGAATCCCAAGCAGGCTCTGCACTGTCAGCACAAAGCCCACGTAGGGCTCCATTCCACGAACCACAAGATCATGACCTGAGCCAAAATCAAGAGTTCGACGCTCAACCAACTGAACCACCCAGGCCCTCTACCAGATCAGATTTTTTAAAAATATCCAGTGATATACTGTTTGCCAATATACCTAAGACATAAAAATACAGAAAATTTGGAAGTCAAAATATGGAAACAGATATTCTTGCCCCCTTGTCCCACCATCAAAAACAAAGGACTTCAAAAGGGAAAAAAGCATTACTGGAGACAACATGGGTCACTGCATAATGACAGAACTGTTTTTAAATATGCATGCACCCAGGAATCTGGTTCTCAGCTATGTGAAGCAAAAATTAGGGAAGTGAATAGCAAAACTGACAAGTCCACCTCCATGACGGGAGATTTTGATTAATCTGAGTTCTATCAAACATTTAAAAAGCAAAACAAATGGGGGGGGGGGCTGCGTGGTTCAGCCCATTAAGCACTGACTTTGGCTCAGGTCATGATCTTGCAGTTTGTGAGTTCAAGCCCCACACTGGACTCTGCTGATAGCTCAGAGCCTGGAGTCTGCTTTGGATTGTGTGTGTGTGTGTGTGTGTGTGTGTCTCTGTCCCTTCCCTGCTTATGCTCTGTCTCTGTCTCCCCAAAAAATGAATAAACATTAAAAAATGTTTTTAAAGCAAAAGAAACCAACAAAAAAAACTCTACTCTTAGAGAAATTATTCCAAAAAATTAAGGAAGGATTCCTCAATTCTTTTTATGTGGCTAGAATAAGCTTGATACCAAAAACTTTCTCAGCAACTGAAAAAAGAGAGAATGAGGATTGCAGACATTAACAATCGTGGTCTAACAGATACTTATGACATTGCATAGTAATTAATGCTATAACTAAAGAATATATCCTCTTTTAAAGAAGATACAATGTTATAAAAGTTGAGCAGAGATTAGTCCACAAAGTCTCTATAAATTTCAAAAGTTTGGAGAAACACAGATGATAATGTCTCACCAGTTATGTTAGAATTCAAACACTGAAGAACATTAGAAACCCCAGAAGTTCAGAAATCTAAAAAGTTACATCTAAATAACTTAAGGGTTAAAGAAAGCATACTGGTGGTCACCAGAAAATGTTAGAAACTACATATCAGAAAAATACACATGAAAAAATTGTGCTATCTACTTTCAGTGGTATTTAGAGAGAAAGCCTTAATTTCATGTATTAGAAAAGAAGCAAGCCTCAGAGTTAATGTGCTTAAGTACCTCACTTAAAAGTGTAAGGAAGAGGGAAAAGGGAGGAAGAGTGAGGAGGAGGAGAGCAGAGACAAATAAATGGGAGAAAAAATAAGGTAATATCAGAAATAATAAAATAGAAAATAAACCAGGATAAAGAAGATTAACAGAGGCAAAAAGTGGTTTTTAGAAAAGTTTAACAAAATAGAAAAACCCCTGCAAAATAATTTTTAATGAGAGAAGACAGAAAGAAGTATTACTAATACAAAGGGAAACATAGCTACAAACACTGTAGAAATTAGTGATGAAAATAGTATATTATTTTTTAAACTTTATAAAAACATGTTTGAAAAGTTGTATGAAAGTGACAAGTTTTAGGAAATTATACTTTAACAAAATTAGTTCAAGGAAAAGTGTAAAGCTTGAAAGAGCTTTTAACTATTTCAAAATTTAATCAATAGCTAAAATGTTCCCCAAAGAAAATGCCATGTCAATTGTTTCTATAACTGAGTTCTATTAAACATTTACAAACAAACAAAAGAGTGCCTGGGTAGTTCAGTTGGTTAAGGGTCTCTTGGTTTCAATTTAAGTCATGATCTCAGGGTTGGTGGGTTTTGAGCCCCACATTGGGCTCCACGCTGACAGCATGGAACTGGCTTGGGATTCTCTCTCTCCCTTTCTCTGCCCCTTCCCCACCCACTTCTATCTCTCAAAATAAATAAGTAAACTTAAAAAATATCCAGTGTTGCATATATTATTCCAAGAAATTTTTTAAAAATTATTTCTCAACTTACGTGTCTAGAACATCTTGATTCCAATCAGAAAATAAAATTACATAAAAGGAAAAATTAGAAGCCAATCTCACTCATAAACATAGTTGCAAATATAGGTAGAGACATGGAAGAATTAAAAAAAAAAGATACAGGACACCTGGGTGGCTCAGTTGATTAAGCATCCGACTCTTGATTTCAACTCAGGTCATGATCTCACAGTTTGTGTGTTCAAGCCCTGTGTGAGGCTCGCACTAACAGTGCAGAGCCTGCTTGAGATTCTCTCTCCCTCTCTCTCTGTCCCATCCCCACTCTCTCTCTCTCAAAAGAAATAAACTTTAAAATATATATATATAAACTGAATTTCATGATATAAAAACTACAATGACTGAGATGAAAGATACACCAGATGGGAGTAATAGCAGATAAAACACTGCAGAAGAAAAGGTTAGTGTACTTGAAGACAGAGCAATGGACACTCTCTAAAATGAAACATGAGCAGGGAAAAAAAAGACTCAAAAATGTAAACAAAGGATCACTGACCCCTAGGACAACTTCATTTAGCTTAATATACATGTAATCAGGATCCCCAAAGGAGAAAAAAAAGAGCAAAAAAATTTTTTGAAGAAATAATGACTGATTTTTTTGTATAATTTGACAAAAACTATAAACCTACAAATCCCAGATCAGTGAACCCCAAGCACAAGACAAATGAAGAAAACTATGCCCAAGCATAATCAAGTTGCTCAAATTTAGTCTGAAGAGAAAAATCTTAAAAGCTACCAGAGGAAAAAGATGTATAATGTCTAGAGGAACAAATATAAGAATACAGTAGTTTGTTGTTACAAGTCATACAAGCAAAACAATGGAGTGACATCTTTAAAATAATGAAAGGGGGGAACATTTTAACTAGAATTTAATCCGGTAAAAGTATGTTCTAAAATGAAGGGTAAATACTTTCCCAGACATACAAAAGCTCAAAGGACTCATCACCAGCAATCCCCTCAATACATTAAAGCAAGTCCTTCAGGCAGACGGCAATAGATACCAGATGGAAGTACGGATCTACATGACGGAATGAAGAACACCAGAAATGGAATTACATGGGAGAATACATAAGATTCTTTTATTGTTTCAGTCTCTTTAATACATAATTTACTGTGTAGAGAAAAATAATCACACATTGTAGTATGGAGTTTATAACACATGTGGCATAAAACGTATGGCAACAGTAAACAAAGTTCAAGAAGGGAGAAATAGAAGGATGTTGTTGTAAAGTCTTCAGTTATGCATGAAGTGGTATAATACCACTTGAAGGTAGACTGTAGCAAGTTAAGGATGTACACTATAAATCCTACAGGAAACACTAAAATAATAAAACACGGATTTAGAGCTAGTAAGCCAAGAAATAATATATAATAGAGTCATTAAAAATAAGTTATCCGATAAAGACAGGAAAAGAGGGAAATGAGAATAAAAGACAGATGGAAGAAATAGAAAACAAATAGCAAGATGGTAGATTTAAACTCAACCACATCAATAATATCATTAAATGTAAATGAGTCTAAACAATTGAAAGAGATTATCAGATTGCATAAAAACATCAGACTCAGCTATACACTGCCTACAAAAAACCCACTTTAAATATAAAGACAAACAAGGTTAGAGGTGCCAGGATGAAAAAAGACATGCCATAGTAATTCTAATCAAACAACACTAGAGTAGATATATTGATACCAGGGTAGATTTCAGAGCAAGAATATTACTAGGGATAAGAAAATAATTTCATAAAATTAAAGGGGTCAGTTTATCAAGAGGACTTACAATCCTAAATGTTTACACATCTAATGACAGCGATCCAAAACACATGAAGCAGAACCTAACAGAGCTGAAAAATATAGAAAAATCCACAACTGCATTTGGAGATTTCAATTAAAAAGACCAACAAGACTATAGAAAAATGGACAAAAGATGTAAATAGTTCCTTCACAGAAGGAGAAACACATGGCTAGTAAACATTTAAAAAAATGTAAGAGATCATTAAAAATCTGGAAAATGCAAATGTAAACCACAATGAGATACCATTCTACACCCACACAGTTGGCACAAATTTAAAAATTGGGCAATATCCAGCATTAGAGAGATTGTTGCATGGCAGCAATGTTTATACACTGCTGGTAAGAGAGCAATGCGGAAATATTTAGTAAAGTTAAAGAAGCACATAAACCAAAACCCAATGATTCACATAGCACCATACATCCTGTTTCTACAAATGCAAACCAGGAGACATATATATCCACGACTGCAACAAAACAACAACAAAAACCCACACTGGATATGGCCCAAATTTCTTTTGTCAGGGCAATTAATCAATTAATGAATAAACTATAGAATAGTCATACAGTGAAGATTTTACTGGAGTAAGAATGAATGAACTACATGTATACAGATCAATATACACAAATCTCCCAGATATAATATTGAGAGGGAAAAAGCAAATTGCAAAAAATATACAATGATACATTTCCATTTATAGAATATCCAAAACATGTCAAGCTCACAATCTAACTGATATCACACAAATAAATTCTTAGACTACATTAAGATAAGAGCTGTATTAAGATCTTGTAAAAACACTATGAGTGAATCAAGAAGAAAGCACTTAAGAGTTACTTCTGTCATTGGGTGTCAGACAGACTTGCCCAGGAGAAACATTTAAGGCAAGTGTTGAAAAATGAGTTAAGAGTTCTCACGGTGGACCTGATAAGGGAAAAAGCAAATGCACAATTCAGTAGCAATGCTGAGGATGAACTGCAGAAAGAAGGCACTAGAAACCCAAAGATACCCCCAGTTAGCAGGTCATTGTGATATTTTTTGGTAAGAAATTGTAAGCTTCTATCTTTTTTAAAATAATTTGGAAGAAAATAAAATTGTCTCTGAAGTCCTTACCATGTTAGGACGTAGAAAGGATTCCCACAAAAATGTAAAATATTGATACTACCTATAAACCTAAAATCAAAGATTTCCAAGGCTACCATGTATTACAGAAACAGCACTCTACAGTCAAGCATAAGTGAGTTTAAATCCTGTCTCTACCCTTTACTTCACTGCTCTGTATGTACAAAGTGGAAAGACAGTATCTACTTCATGGAGTTCTAGTAAAATCAACTTAACCAAAGCAAAAGCGCTAGCAAGGTACATGGCAGAAGGTATGGGCTCAACAAATGTTCTTTTTCTTCTCTTCTAGATGCAATGCTACCAACATTAACTACATTTACACAAAAAGTGACCAGTTGCTCTTTTTTCTTCTTCCCATGCCCTACTCTTGATACCATACAGAGGAATTACCCTAACCAAAAATATTTACAACTTGCCTGCAATTAAGAATCAGTGTCCACATACTTACATGACTTGGTCTATGAGACCTTCAGCTTTCTGATTTGGAAGTCATCATTACAAACGGGGCCATGTCACTTCACTTGTGCTGTGACAATACCCTCTGAGAGGACATAGATCTATGTGGACTTTAGTCCTCTGCATAAAAGAAACCATTTCAAATAAAAATAAGTGTATGAGCATGTGTGTATGCTCATGCTTCAACGCACAAAATTGACATTGCCACATCACCTCTTTTTAGAAGTATGCTCTGACTCCACATTAGAACAACGCCCTTCTCGGTGCACACTCTGTACAATTAATACATTGTATTGAGTCATCTTTAAAAATATCTTTGCCTCCCTCACACTCCGAGCTCTGTCAAGGCAGGACCCAGGTTTCACTCATTTATCTATGTCTCTCTTGTACCAAAATGAAGTATGGAAATACAGGTTTCCCAGCTCTCTAAAGTAGAGTGTTCCTAGGAAACTTTTGGAAACTGAAATGGCATAAAGCAAAGAGTACCCTCAGCTTTCCTAAGGTTGGCATTATGCCACATTCCACTTCTACAAAAAAAGCTATGACCCCATTACCGTACTAATGCAGAGCAGTGGCATAATGTGAATTTTCAGAATGCAGGGGCTACCTGTAGTATGTGCTGAGTAAAATGGTTTCTGTGAGATGTGTTACCATAAAATGTAAATATTGATATTTGCTATCTCATCACTTCACAGAAATATGCAGAAGTTATTTTAATGCTCATAAGTTATTGCACATTATTTGAGAAATGAAATGTGGCTAAAGATTCAAGTAAGTGCCATTTGTAAGTTATGATCTGGTGTACTTTCAGACAAAAATATTTATTTTTGCAATTAACACTCAAATGTATTAGACATAATGATTGTACGTGAAATTTTGAGATTGTGGTGAGCAAAGGTTCCCCGACCTCCTCACAGCACTCTGTATCCAAAGCTATTTCAGAAGGGACAGGGCTCCCAAAGTGACAACAAAAGACACTCTACTCTGTGAAAATGCATTTCGATATCACGTCACAGGAGGATGGAGCATTCCAGAAAAGCTGTCACCAAGAAAAAAAGAAAAAAAAAGAGAGAGAAAGAGAAAGTGATAAAGCATCTGATGTGTTTGAACACGTCAAGAAACAATTTACGTTTGTGGCCAATAGTATGGGAATGAATTAGTGAAAGAACCCCAGACTAGGAAGCCATCAACAACAGACAATCATTAACTCTCATGCAAAACAAAACTGTCCACAGAAAGAAACAGGTGGAGGACATTAAGTGGCTCACTTGTGCACAATTTTTACAGAAACCAGTGATGTAAAAACTAAATGAAGATTTAAACAAAATGTGTTAAATAACCAAATGGGAAAAACTAGAGATGAAAAAGTTTGCTTTGTGAGTATGGTGCTACAGCAAGCTTAAAAGATAAAAATAACTCATCTTACAAAATGGGAAGTCACAGGGCACCTGGGTGGTTCAGTCAGTTAAACATCCCACTTCAGCCCAGGTAGTGATCTCACGGTTCGTGGGTTCGAGCCCCACATTGGACTCTGTGCTGACAGCTCAGAGCCTGGAATCTGCTTCGGATTCTATCTCCTCTCTCTGCCCCTCCCTTACTCATGTGCTGTCTCTGTCTCTCAAAAATAAATAAACATTTAAAAAAGTTTTAATAGGAAGTTACTGTGTATAATATCAAATAGTAACTGTATATGCATGCTATTTAGAACCATAGAAGTAAATACTAGAACAAGATAGTAAAAAGACGAATATGTTGGCTTCAGGGAAACTAAGTAAGAGGTTGAGAGAAGTGACATAAAAGAGCTTTCTTGGTTGTTGGGTGTTATAATTCTCACAACATTATCTGAGTTTTTAAACTCTGTACGTGTTATGAAGACAAAATTAAACATTAAGTTAGGAAAATAAAGATAACCACCAGAGAAGAGAGGTTGTAGAACTAAGCCTACCTTATTTCCAGGTTAGGAGGGTACGATACCCAGAGGTGTGTGATGATGTGCAAATGTGCTGTCCATTGTCCCAGAGACTGGGCTGCTACTGATATTTACTGGCAGGGCCGATAATGATGGCCTGCTCAGTGCAGAGAAGCCATACACAACACCAAGAAACGCCAATGGCACCTCCACTGGGAAACAACACACTCAACAGGAAAAAAGATAAGTGGGTGGGGTTAGAAGGAGAAGGGGGAAGGCAAATAGAAACTGCCTTATATATAAATTCTATATTTACATTAGAAAATATAAAATAATATGGCAGAAATAAATCCACTAAACAGTCCTGTTTGGAAAAAAATAAAGGTGAAGAGGAAAAATATTTACCATGTAAATACTGATAAAAATAAAGTGGATTTTGCAATATTAACATCACATTAATTATATTTATTAATTTTATAATTATTAATATTATTATATAATTAATAATATATTAATTCTGACTGGCTCAGTCAGAAAATCATACAGCTCTTAGTCCCAGAGTCATGGGTTCAAGATTCAATTGAGATGTAGAGATTACTTAAATAAATAAAACAATATATAAAAATGAATATAAAGAAAAAATTATATGGGGCAAAGAGTCATATTCTCATATTTATTAAAGTTACAGCCCACAAAAACTATATGCTAATCATGAACTTTTGGATATCTATCAATAGAGTTTTGAAATATAGAAGAAAAACCCTGTGGTAAATGCAGGGATATCCTGAAAACTCCACTAACACAAGAGAGTTGCTCTCAGAAAATGACAGAGAAAGAGAGAATTTGATTAACATAGTTTATAAGTTTATTCTCTTATGGGCAGATGTCTCTGTATGACTTTATATATGTGTATAGGTATTTATGTATGTGTGTGTATATAACATAGAATACACACAGACATATGGGAGACAAAGATTGTTACTCAACAACAGAAAATTATTTTCAAATACCTTGAAGTATTAACAACTATTAGAATTTATGCAGGCTACATTCTCTGACAATCAAACATAAAAAGAAGAAAGGAAAAATGGAAGAGAAAATGGAAGGAGGGAGGGAGAGGAAGATTAATAAGAAAAAAGTCAATCTACTGGATTTTTTAAAATTCTAACTAAATCTTGCAATAAACAGAAAATAAAGGCAGAATGATCTTTAAGGGAAAAAGTATGTGATTAACATTATCTTAAGAAAAGGCAGAAACCTGAAAACATATCTTTAATGCAGCTAAATGCTTTAGAACAGACTTTCTTCCAACAGATGGAAGCTGAGGTAAATGACTGGAGAAGCAAGTGGGAGTCTGAGCAGATAGCTTCACCTGTATCCAGGGTGCGAGGTACCGTAGCAATGGGCAGGACTCAGAGGAAGCCACAGGCATGTCCTTGAGAGAAAGACTTCATTCTAAATATCTGCCAAAATCAGATGTCATGAAACCACCTTAAGAATTTTCCTTTCTGGGGGCGTCTGGGTGGCTCAGTCTGCTAAGCTTCTGACTTCAGCTCAGGCCATGATCTCATGGTTCGTGAGTTTGAGCCCCGCGTCGGGCTCTGTGCTGACAGCTCGGAGCCTGGAGCCTGCTTCAGATTCTGTGTCTCATTCTCTCTCTGCCGCTCCCCCACTTGTGCTCTGCCTCTCTGTCTCTCAAAAATAAATAAATGTAAAAAAGATTTATGAAAAAAAAGAATTTTCCTTTTTAGGAATGCCTGGGTAGCTCAGTCAATTGAGCACGTGACTCTTTTTTTTTTTTTTTTTTACAAATAGTTTATTGTCAAATTAGTTTCCACATAACACCCAGTGCTCATCCCCACAAGTGCCCTCCTCCATGCCCACCCCTCCTCCCCCCCACATCCACCAGTCCTCAGTTTGTTCTCAGTATTCAAGAGTCTCTCATGGTTTGCCTCTCTCCCTTTCCCCCACCATTACCTCTTTCTTCTCCCCCATGGTCCTCAGTTAAGTTCCTCCTAATCCTCCCATACGTGTTATTGTATGGTATTTGTCTTTCTCTGCCTGACTTATTTCGCTCAGCATAACACCCTCAAGGTCCATCCATGTTGCTACACATGGCCAGATTTCATTCTTTCTCATTGCTGTGTAGTATTCCATGGTATAGATAAACCACATCTTCTTGATCCATTCATCTGTTGATGGACACTTAGGCTCTTTCCAGGAGAGCACATGACTCTTGATTTCGACTCAGGTCATGATCCCAGGGTTGTGGGATAGAGCCCTGCATCAGGCTCTGTGCTGAGCATGGAGCCTGCTTAAGATTCTGATTCTGATTCTCTCTCTCTTTCTCTCTCTCCCTGCCCCCCTTCTGCCACTCTTCCCGTTTGTGTTCTAAAACAAACAAAAATAGGGTCGCCTGGGTGGCTTAGTCGGTTAAGCGTCCGACTTTCGCTTAGGTCATGATCTCGCGGTTCGTGGGTTCGAGCCCAGCGTCGGGCTCTGTGCTGACTGCCAGCTCAGAGCCTGGAGCCTGTTTCAGTCTGTGACTCCCTCTCTCTCTGACCCTCCCCTCCTCACACTGTCTCTCTCTCTCTCCTAGAAATAAATAAAAACATTAAAAAAAAAGTTAAAAAAATAAAACAAGCAAAAATATAATAATAATTAATAAAGAATTTTCCTTTTGTGGGGGCACCTGGGTGATCCAGTTGGTTATGCTTTTTATTTTCAATGTTTTATTTATTTCTGAGAGAGAGATAGAGACAGCGTCAGCAGGGGAGGGTCAGAGACAGAGGGGATTACAGAATCCGAAGACAGGCTCCATCCAGGCTCTGAGCTAGCTGTCAGCACAGAGCCCGACGCGGGGCTCGAACCCACGAACCATGAGATCATGACCTGAGCCGAAGTCAGACGCTTAACCTCCCCTAAGCTTAGGACTCTAGATGTCTGGTCAGGTCGTGATCTCATGGTTCATGGGATTGGGCCCTGCATCCGGGTTCTATGCTGACAGTGCAGAGTCTGCTTGTGATTCTCTCTCTCTACCCCTCCCTGCTCATTCTCTCTTTCTTTCTCTCTCAAAATGGATGAATACATTTTTTTTTAATTTTTCTTTTATTACTTCACCTTAAACCAGGTCAACCAGGTTCGATGAGGTCAGAAGCCTTAGTAAACAAGCAAAAATAAGAGATGCAAGGGAAGAAAGACTGACCACACCTTCTCCTCCAATAGTGATAAGGCAGACACAACCCTAAATCAGATTTGAAGTTTTAACTATTTCATAGACTAATTATTCTAAATACCAAAATAAGCCTGTGTTTTATAACTGAATGTGGCCATATGTATCAGCCAGGGTCCCAGCAGGAAACAGATGGCACTCAAACTGGGTAACAGAGGAGAGTTTTATAAAGGACTATTTACAATGGTGTGAGCAGGGTTGGGGAAACCAACAAGGGATAGTGCTGTACCTTGGGGCCTGAGACAGCATGAAGTTGTTAGCACCCTGAAAGGGGCTGAGGCAGAAGAGATCTCCAAAACCTGTAAGGAGTAATTGCTTGCCAAGGGCTGCCTGGCAGAAGAGGGGCCCTTTAGCTCAGGGACACAGCCAACCCACTGCAATCCAGCAGGAAGGGAACCAGAAGAATAAATACTCTGGCTTCTCTCTCCTCCCCCCTGACTCTACTATCTCCCGCTAATACTTCCCAGTGTTCAAATCCAAACTGAAGTCAAAGGATAATGACATCAGTATGGGTTGGCTGCCTCGGACCAAGAGCAGAGGCGTGGAGAGTGGATCTGCACAATCAAAGAGAAAGTATCCAGCACACAACAAGTCTTAAGATTACCGAGCCCACCTGTGTTTATTTCTAAAGAGAAGAGAAGATTTACTATCTCTACCAAGTGTGAAGAGACAGTGGGGGAGGGGGGGAGAGAAAGAAAAAAAATGTTATTTTTTAAATACTTTTTTTTTTAATTTTTGAGAGAAAGAGAGACAATGCAAGCAGGGGAGGGGCAGAGAGAAAGGAAGACACAAAATCCAAAGCAAACTCCAAGCTGTCAGCATTGAGCCTGATGTGGGGCTCAAACTCACAAACCAGGAGATATGACCTGAGCTGAAGTCGGACACTTAGCTGACTGAGCCACCCAGGCACTCCAGAAGACAAAGCTATTTTTAAGAGTGTGACCTGAGGGGCACCTGGCTGGATCAGTCAGTAGAGCATGTGACTCCTGATTTCAGAGTCATGAGTTCAAGCCCTACATTGGGCATGGAGACTACTTGAAAAAAAGAAAAAAAAAAAAAAAGAACAAGAATGTGCACTGAGTGTCCTACATATGGACTGCACTGTGTAATGTGTAACAGATGTGAATATAACTTAACTACTGATTTAGTAATTCGGGGAAGTGATAAATTCTTCCAGAAATAAATGGTGAGAGGAAATATTTCAGTCCTGCTTCTGGGACTCGACCCTTGAGCTCCCAACTCTGCACTTGTCATGTTGTTTTCTGATGATCATAATGTGGTTAGCTACAAAGCCTTCTTATACTCCCTTGTCATTTACTTTAGTCCTATTTAACATATGCAGCTTTTTGTCTTAACTGCTTTTGCCTCTGCTATTATTATTCTTATCTTTCAATTAAGTCTCTTTGCATTCAGCCATTTATGCATCGAAACATGCTATCTAGTGAAAGATACTTTTCTCTGTCTTTGAAGAAAACCCCCCACTCTTCTCTTCATCCATCAGAGCATTGCGGTAATCTAAACTGGCTTCAGTTTCTGACTGCCACTCTGCTAATCTGAGCCCCACTTGGAAAGATGGAATGGTATACTGGAAAAAGCATCATGGTAATAATAATAGCTATCATTCATTAAGGCTTACAATGGGACAGGCACTTTGCCAAGCACTCTACATCTGTAGAAAAGGAAAAAAAAGTTTTCCTTGACCATCTTAAGGTCCCTGGCTGGGTCTGAAAATTAAACTGACAAAGACAAAGGGGCGTCCGGGTGGCTCAGTTGGCTAAGGACCCGACTTCAGCTCAGGTCATGATCTCACAGCTCCTGAGTTCGAGCTTCTCATCAGGCTCTGTGCTGACAGTTTGGAGCCTTGAGTGTGCTTCAGATTCTCTCTCTCTCTCTCTCTCTCTCTCTCTCTCTCTCTCTCTCTCTCCTTCCCTTCACCCCTCATGCTCTGTCTCTCTCAAAAATAAACATTAAAAATGTTTTAAATAAACTGACAAAGACAGATTAACAAGCAAAAAGCATTTATTTAAGTGTTACATGCCCTGGGAGCCTTCATAGGAAATGAATACCTGAATAAATGGTTAAACCTGAGTATTTTTATGCTAGGTTTGATGAAGAGTGGACAGCTGTGGAGGAATATGATAGGTCATGGACCATGAGGTAAGAGGAGGAATTGGGGGAAAGTTAGCAAGGTCTGTTTATTTAGGTTCTGCTGTGTCCCTCTGTCTTCAGAGATAAGGATGCTCTTTCCTGCTGGTATAGAGAAGGCACCTCTCACATGAGCATTTTATGACCTGTTTCAGGGAAGAAGTGAGGGGAGGTCAGAGTGACCGTCTCACTTCTGCTGTTTTCTCAAACCTCTTCAGTTTCCAAGGTGCTGTATCATGAACCCAATCCCACACTTTCTACCACTGATATTACCCCCCCACTTAAACTGGAGGAATCTGAGTTTTCCTTAATTTTAAGGGTTTGGAGGAAAGCATAGGTAACTGGCAAAAGTAAAACTGTAAGCCAGGTGTCACTGAATGGAGGCTGTGCTCTTACATTTTCTACAAGCATATTAATTTATCTCTATGCCTTACTATTTCTGTGACCTCAGGCAATTCACCCCATCTCTCTGTGCCTCAGTTTCCTTATCTGCAAAATGAGAGTGATAATAACACCTGGGTCGTCCTACTTCATAGTGTTTTTGAGAAAACTTTTTGGATGTATTATTGGAGTTGATGCATTTGGAGCTGGCTCACTGGGAGGCAGAATATAATTGTCGGTAATAAACGTTTTTGTACCCACTACTCTAGCCTATGCTGTCTCTCCTAAGAAGAGATCTCAGAGTAGCTAGTCTTTTTAGGAGCCCACCTTGTCTTGCTGGCTTCCTCAATGTTCCCTTATCAGGACTAGCTGACTGCCTCGCTGCCCTGGCTCTTCTGGCTAGGGACCACCCATGCTTGTTGGGTGTGCAGTGAATCCTGTCTACACAGCATTCCAGTCCCTCTACTTCCCGTACTCAGTCATCATTCTGAACTCTCGGCACCCCGAGAAGGGCATTCATCTTGTTCTAGAACTTTGGGGCAGGAGGAAATGGCTCCTAAAGAGCATGCACTGTAAAAGCTGTCCCCCAGGGGCAAGTATTTTTCTCAGTAGCCTTTTTTTCTGTTTCCCTTTAAAAATAATAATAAAGTTCTTTTATTACGTAACTGTGGGACAAGGGATCAAACGTAAGTGCTTAAAATTCAAAAGGTGCCCTACATTCAAACCTCTCCTGCCCAGAAGAAATACCCTTGCAACATTTAAACCCTTTAACTCTTTCCTCCCTCTGTCACATGAAAGTTATATACAGCATCATGCTGTTAATCCGTAACTTCCTAGTGACATCATGGCAGACATAAAGTACCCCCAAAAAACCTCAACCTCTACTAATTTGCCTGGCCTGGTTCCAGTAGCAAATCAACTCAATGATTTTATGAGCACTAATTTGCTTTTCATTATTTTCCTATCACCAATCAGGTTTTCATTGTACAACACAACTAAGCAAAGAAGGAAGGGGGTGGGGAGGCTTCCTAAAAATACCCTATGAATTGCCCCAGGTAAACAGACTCTGTTTGCCAGTTAAATACAATGGTCTTATTTTAAATACTTCCATTTTAATATATGTTTTCTAGAATACCTTTTTAAATGGGGCATTTGTGAAAAGAGGCTAATTGCATCCTTTTTTGACTAATAAAAATCACAGTCTTCCAAGTCAACTGAATCTTTTATCATACCACCATATATTTATGGATCACACAATGCTGCAGGTACAGAAGCATGACTCCAGGCTTTAAATCCCACTTCCCATTCCCCAAGAGAAGTGAGAAGAGCTGGGGGGTGAGTAAACTTGGAGACACTGACCTGAGGAGGGATGGGTCATGTCTAGATATTTGCACCCTAAAGAATTCTCAGCCCACAAACTAATGGGGCAGGAACTCCTGACAACCTGCCTCAGTGGGAATTTGGGTTTTTTTTTTCTGTAATTAAAAAAAAATTTCCAGAACTCCCACATACTAATTCACCCCAGATAACTTTACTTGTTTGAGTCTGTGTCCTGATCGGTGAAAAGGAAATAATTATATAGGAAGTGTGCAAAATGTCTGGCATGCTAAAACAATAGTTGTTTTTTAAAAAGGCCACACTTATTGTTATAATTCCTGTCGCTCCTGTGTTAGCAAGCTTTTTCTATGTGTGGCTTTCACGTTTTCAAATATCTCATTAGACTTGCTAAGGTGTATTCAACACATGCAATATACCCAAGTGCATTTAATGACAGAGTATGTCATAAAGCAGCTCTGCTATAGCTTTTGTCTTTTGGAAGGATGCTCTTCAGAACCGATGTATCACAGAAATTAAAAGCCCAACTTGAGGTATTACGGAGTCATAGTCCATTGCCTGAGGAGAGCAGAACCATCCATCCCCTCCAGACAGGTCTACCCTCGGTACTGATGGGTCTTGCTAAATCTGTATGTGACCTAGGTTTTGTTATATACTTGAAACGGTTAATTAGAAGAGGTAGGAGAATCTGAAATGTCACAGCAAGTGCCTCCTGGCCCACTGTCACATTTCATGAATTCTTGTGCTGAAGCCATTTGGATTAAGCAGTGACCCAATCCAAACAAATTGCTTCTGTGCCTCTTATCTCCTATCACCTATTTATGTCCCAATACATCTGCATTGTGTGGCTCAGGAAGATCCATTAAGTCCTTGGGCAGTGTTTACGGCTAGTTTTCTTACTATTATTTCTTTGAGGCTCAGATATCTCACATAAAGCGATATTTGAAAACTACTGTAGACAGTGAGATATACATTTTTTTGAAAGAAGGGGGGAAAAGAAGTATGTATAAGATTCACAATTTCAGTCTGGGAATTCTCAGAGCAACCCTGTGGGTGAGAGGCAATAATTTCTTGTAGGTTTTAGGTAAAGATATAATTTACCTTTATTTGCAGATACAAAACTCTAAGAAAACATTTTGTGCCATCAATGCCTCTGGCTTTAAAAATATTTGAGGTTGAAATAGTTACCTGGAGGCAGACATTTCCTTTCAATGTCATAGGTCAGGTACGTTGGCTAACACCCCAGATAATATTGATGTACCTTCAAAATTTAAAATAATGTTTATACCATTTATTTATTCATTCATATATAGAGCACCCATCCTGAAGTATCTGGGACACTGAACAAGGTTTACATAAATCTGACTGTTTTTTCCTCTGGGCCATTTGGCTCAGTCTGATAGACCATAAATATTCAATAATACTTTACAATGACAAAGCATCTTTTATGCAAACATCTCTAAGCACATTATTCACCAATATTACAATCTCCTTTTTAACCTACTGGTAAAGTCACAGAAACTAATTGACTTTCTTCAAGGTCCCACTGCAAATTGTTTATTTTGTAGATCAGAGTCCAGGTGTCCCAATCCTAGCTATAACTAAAGGAAGTAAAAAAAAAAAAAAACAAAAAAACAAAACAAAAAAAACAAACAAATACATTTTTTAGGTGCTTAGGCTGATGACCTACACTAAATATTTCTAAATTGAATCCATTAGGCAAAACGTCCTCCTTAAAGATGTTAAATGTTGTGATGCATCCAATTGAATTTTACAACTTTTGTTCCAATTTGCTCAAGGCCAGTTACCATTTTTCAGAGCCCCAAGAATGACCTATTTTAATTGAATCCTGTTACAAACACTTAAACTTTCACTCTTTAATCAAATCAGGTTTCTAACTAGAAATTAAAGTTGGAGCAGAACAGCGAAACTTTTCATGGAAAGGTCCAGATGAAGTAATGGCATGGCTGTAACACAAAATATTGCAGCAAAGTGTGAAACGCTGGTAGTTACTCTGAGATTGGGCTAGTCTCAAACACTTCAGGTAACGCAAGCATTAGAAAATATTTTAAATTCATTATTTTACATCTTCTTCGTGTTAAAGTAAGGCAGGTTTAGTACAGAGGATTAATAAAATAACAACAAAAAAATATTCTTAAAATCACTCACAACCATGACTGTTGTTAAGAACCCATTTACAGACTCCCAACCTTAGGGAGAACAGTTGACCACAGACTCCAACTTTGAGCTGAAATCCTCTGTCACAAGTGCTGGCCATTGCGCTGAGGCCACCCTTCCCGGGCGGACCCCAGCCAGTGCTGAGTGTGGTGAGGCTACCATGACAAGCTTGCCTGGGAGATGTGGGAATTCCTAACAAGGACTCCCTGAAGACCTGGCTGAGCTTTCCCTGCAGCTGTCATGCAGTCTAAATACTTCACTCAAATTTCCTTCTTCCTTCTGTCTCTCCTACACCTGTCAGACCTGCATCCCAGCCTCTTCCCACTCCACTTTCTCTCATGGAGAATAAACTTTTGCATGACCAACACCATCCTGGCCTCTGCTTCCTGGAGGTCCCAGTGTGACACACCACCTGATGGCAATGACGATGGTGGTGATGACAATGTTGATGATGGTGGGGGTCATGATGGTAGTCTGGATAATAATAAGGATTAACACATACTGAGTTCTGTGCGGTTTTTTTTAATGCCGGGCTTCATGCTAAGAGATTACCTGAGTTATTTAATGTACTATTCCCAATAAGCTCCAAAAGGTAGATATTACCCACCTGAGAGAAGTAAGTCTTAAAGAAATTATGGAACAAAAACAATACCACATTGCTTGTGAAAGTCAACAAGCTAACTTATTCAAATATTTCTCATGTTTGTATCACATATATAAAGAGCCACTGCATCAACTCTGGGTAGTTGGGAGAGTTTTTCCAAGCCCTTGAAACTAACAAAGATCAAGCAAACGAGTCAAGGCCAAGTAGCGTAAACAACTGGGACCATTAAAAGAACCAAAATTGGAGAACCAAACCAGTCTCCAATTCTAGAATTTATTGACAGTATTAAATAGACCATTTAATAACAAACTTGTGAGCTTTTTCGAAATGAATCAATTGGTACAATAAAATGCACTTAAAAAGATGTATACCCCATAAGCATCTTTCTGAGCAAGAATGCCAGCTTGGAACTTGTAGCAGTTTGCTAATTCAAGAACAGAACTTTCTGATAGCAGCATATGCCATTTAGAATAATTTGAGGTTTCTTTGACCCATAAACTAATGGACTTTCTTCAAGGTCCCCCAGGAATCACTGGGTCAGTCTTCAGTCTTGGGAGATTTCTGCTGAGGTCTCAAAACAACTCATGGTGGGGCGCCTGGGTGGCTTAGTCGGTTAAGCGTCCGACTTTCGCTTGGGTCATGATCTCGCGGTTCGTGGGTTCGAGCCCCGCATCAGGCTCTGTGCTGACTGCCAGCTCAGAGCCTGGAGCCTGTTTCAGAGTCTGTGTCTCCCTCTCTCTCTGACCCTCCCCTGCTCACACTGTCTCTCTCTCTCACCTAGAAATAAATAAAACATTAAAAAAAAAATTAAAAAATAAAATAAAATAAAATAAAAAACAACTCATGGAGTCCAGACTTTTCTGGACTTTTCACGGATGATTGTGGCAGCTACAAAGCTTCCACAGTATGTCAATTGGCAGTATAAAGGGGTATGCCATTGGTAAACCCCCAAAACTCTTCTAACAAGAAGAGTATGCTTGCCTCGCAAAGATAACCTGAAGACAAGTTACCAAGAGATTACTTCCCAAACAAGCTGCGCCCCCCAAAGTCTTTCCTATGTGAAAAGGAAAGTTATTATTGTCTTTCACTCTGATTCTTCAGCTTGTCCCATCATTAAACTTCCCCTTTTACTGAAATCTGAGTAGGGCCTGAGCAATAATTATGATGTTATATATATGACAGCTGCCTCAATTTTATAGACGTTGAAAAGACTCACTTTCTAGCTTTCTCCAACCCAGCACAAACCTTAGGCTCTGACTTTTAAATGGGCAAGATGTTTAATCTCTAAACGTTTTCTTACCCTTTAAAAGTCTACTACCTCTGCAACTCCTTCCCTGATTATCACAATGTCGAATGTTAACCACTCCCTCTGCCACCTTGAAACATAGTCTGCACCACTCATTTTGACTGTGCGTTCCACACTGCCTTTTGTTGCTCTGTTTATTGTGGGCCCTACCCATCATATTCCCCCTCTGTCACTAATGAGTTGTGCGACATTTATGATGCCAATCCATCTCTCTGGTTTTTTTTTTTTTTTTAATGTCTGTTTATTTTCTAGAGAGAGTGAAAGCAGGGGATGGGCAGAGTGAGGAAGACAGAGGGTCCGAAGCGGGCTCTGCGCTGACAGCAGAGAGCGCGGGATGTGGGGCTTGAACTCACCAACTGTGAGATCATTACTTGAACCAAAGTTGGATGCTCATCACTGAGCCACCCAGGTGCCCCCATCTCTCTGGCTTCTATAGAATGTTTTTAAAAACCATGCTCCCTGGAGCAGAGTCACAATGTGGGAAAGAATAAAGAAGGAAATGGTTGTCTAGGCAAAGTCCACCCAGCTTCCCTTCAGCCAGAGAAGCTCCATCGGTATCGCTTTTGTTAGAGTTCGGAGTTAGATTTTCTTAGTTTTGCTGCATTAAAGTGTTTTAAAGCCACTGGATTAGAAGATTTTTAAAGTTCCTTCTAGTCAGTCTAAAGTCCTGAAAGAATGTCAGTTCCATGTAGGTTCTTCCTGAGTCTTCTGAGTTATTCTACACACTTAATCCAGACTTTGCAATCTTTGCTCCTCTTTTCATTTCCCTCTGTAACTTTATTTCAAGCACTGTCACCCATTATGACTTCAACTATCAGCTAGACACTGGTGACTATGAGCAAATCCAACCTGAAGTGGAGATACGAATTTCCAGTCATCCTCCAGGACTTCCATTTAAATACCCTAAGGGAATCTCAGACCCTCGTTGAACCTATTCCACTTTCTACCACACAATTTTCAATTGTATTTCTGTTAATAGTGTCATCAGCCAGCCAGTCACCTAAACTACAATCACAAAGGTCACCTTAGTCTTCCTCCTACTTCCTTCTTTCCCTGTATTATATTCATGAACATACCCTTTCTGTTCTCCCTCAGTGATGTCTCTTTATGCTTTCTCCTCCCTTCTGCCCGCTCCACCGGAATTCAGGCCATCATCGTCACCTGCTTCATCACTGCTCTCTAGCTCCCATGTCTCCTTCCTCCAGTTCTCCAAACTGTAGTCAAAACTCCTTCTAACATACAGACCTCATCACATTATTCCCTTTGCTTAAGAATAAATTATGGCCACCAAGAACCTTTTTGCACATCATCCTAACACCAACGCCTTAGCCTAGTACATTATATACATCACAACATGGACCTGTTCTACCTTTCTAGCTTCAGTTCCTACCATTCACCCCATCATCAGAAAACAGCCTGTGAAAGGCTTTCTCAAAGCATGAGCCATCATACAGAGCACTTATAAAAAATGTAAATCCCCAGGCCCTATCTATAAATAGTGGTATTATATAGCATCCAAATCTACATTTTAACAAGAACTCCAGGTGATTCTAATACATTCTAAAATATTAGAATGCAGGGGTGCCTGGATGGCTCAGTTGGTTGATACTCAACCACTCAGTTGAGTGTCCAACTTCGGCTCAGGTCATGATCTCATGGCTTGTGAGTTCGAGCCCTGCACAGGGCTCTGTGCTGACAGCTCAGAGCCCGAGCCTGCTTCAGATTCTGTGTCTCTCTGTCTCTCTGCTCCTCCATTGCTTGCTTTCTCTCTCTCTCTCAAAAATAAACATGTAAAAAAATAAAAATGGGGCACCTGGGTGGCTCAGTCAATTAAGCATCCGACTTCAGCTCAGGTCATGATCTCATGGTTCATGGATTCAATCCCGGCGTCGGGCTCTGTGCTGACAGCTCAGAGCCTGGAGCCTGCTTCAGATTCTGTATCTCCCTCTCTCTCTGACGTTCTCCTGCTCATGCTGTCTCTCTCTCTCATATTCTGTATCTCTCTCTCTGTCTCAGAAATAAACAAAACTTTTAAAAAAATTAAAATGAAATATTAGAATCCTAAACTATTTATCTACTTTACTAGAAGTGATTCTATCATTTCTCAAAAACTGTCTACATATTCTTAATTTCGTATCTTGACTCAAAGTGTTTTCTCTGCTGATATGCCCTTCCTACTGTCTATCCCAGAAAACAAAACAAACTTATTATTAAAAGCCCAACTTCAAAGCCCATAAAGCTCCTCCCATTTTACTCTTGTATCCCCACCTTTCCCACCGATACGCCACTAGTCTTTCATTTGCTCTACTGTTGGGCTGTCACATCATACCTGAGTCACGCATGTGCTTCTCTCCCTCACTAGAATGTTGGATTCAAATGATCATTTTATTTACTTTTTACATCTCCATGCCTTAGTACCCACAGTAAATAAATGTCTGCCTGGGATGAACTACATAGTAGTAATTCCCCCAAAAATTCATTCCATTTAATTTAATTTTTAAGTCAAGTCATGGACCCAGGTCTTCCAGTACACGATGGAAACAGACCTTTTGTGACTCTTCTCGCACAATTTCTCTCCAAAGTCATCATCCAACATCAAGCCAACCATATCACAGTTTTAGTGAGGTTGCACTTTGTCTTTATTTAAGCCACAGAGAGTGCACTGGGATGACTCTGGCAGATGTTTATCTCAGCTGTCTAATATCTATGCTGAGAAGGCCTCAGTTCTCCCTTCACTAAGTCAGTTGGACAACAAGATTTATTGTGTACCAACATTTGCCAAGTTCTCAGCATTGCAGGGAACCAAAGGCTACATTACAGTCTCTATCGCCTCCATCCCCATATCTTGTTCTTCATGCAAACAAAGTAGGCCATTGCCTTTGGAATATTTCCCCCTGTGAAAGAGCCTTAGTCTCCGACACTGTGTTACAGAGTGGTTGATGCACATCTCTAACCTGTGCCTGCAATCTAGACCGGGGTAATAATTTGTAAGATATAGGAAGTAATGGACCATCAAGAGAAAATGTTGCTCTTTCAAAGATCCCCAAGTATGCATCTGTATGATAGACTACAGTGACTCCAAAGGAAGATTATTGTCTTTAGAGTAAATAATGCACTTTTACCCCCCAAGTCTCAAAGCCTGTATTTAAATGATTATTCATGGGTGTTGTGGGAGCCTTTAAACCTTAGCCTGGCAATTCCCAATATAAAAATGTGTAATGTTTCAAAAACCTTGTTTATGAGTCACCTGCCCAGAAACTCACCATTGCCTCCTACATTATGTTGAAATTCCCAAGCCAACCCCCAAAATATATTTATCTCATTACACACCTGAAGGGTATTCAGTGACACCTACTCCTATTTACAACATTATTCCTTTGAGAAAATGTCCTCTAAATCCCCAGTCAAGTGACACGTAAATACATTTCTCCCTGTACTGAGGGGGTATATGGGGAGAGACAAGGGGATAAAAATGAGAAGTGAATGAGCATAGACATTCAGACAGGGATCAGAACCCTGTTAATCTTATACATACATTCAAAAAATGCCCTTCTTTACATGACTATTGCTCATTAGGGTTGAAGGATTATAGCCTCTACTATCAAGAGAGAGATTTTCAGAATCTGAAGTGACTACCACCCTCTCCTGCTATCTAGATGACACATAAACCTAAGTATAGGAAGATCTGACATTGACTCTGAAACTGTCCAAACTCTTGTCTATATTTTTCAATATTTCCCCTAACTGCATTAAGTGCCTATTGTAATTAGTATATATTTTAAATAGGTTTTTAGATGGGTACCTCATAGAAAATACTTTCCTATTTGTGGGGCGCCTGGGTGGCTTAGTCGGTTAAGCGTCTGACTTTCGCTTAGGTCATGATCTCGCAGTTCGTGGGTTCGAGCCCCGCATCGGGCTCTGTGCTGACTGCCAGCTCAGAGCCTGGAGCCTGTTTCAGAGTCTGTGACTCCGTCTCTCTCTGACCCTCCCCTGCTCACGCTGTCCCTCTCTCTCTCTCCTAGAAATAAATAAAACATTAAAAAAAAAAAAGAAAAAGAAAATACTTTCCTATTTTGAATCAAGGTAAAACCAAATAAAATTTACAGTTTCAAAATATAAAATAGGCCCTTTTAGGTTAAAAAAGAAGAAAAAGAAGAAAAGAAAACCCAGCTTGGTTTTTTTTTTTTTTCTATTATTAAAACGTAAAGGATTTTTAAAATCTCATTTATTTTGTCAATTGGTTCTGCTTAACATTCTTCAGCCCAGTCCACTCTCAATTATCCATGCTAAGGAAGGGGGATCAGTGGCCTGGATAATCTAAAACAGCAGACAATTTTAAAAGCCCTTGTATTTGGCCCGGGCATACTTTACAATCAAACTCTGATTATCCACACTAATGAAAGGAAGATCAGGCACCTTGAGAAAGATCCAAAGCCAATATAGATGTGCTCAGCTGGTTTAGGGCACCTCGAGGCAGAGGCCCATGTGAGCACAGAAGGAGGAAAACACAGGGATCCAGCTATTACCAGTGATGACCACCCATGCCATCAAAACACCAACACACAGCTACAACACCTCTTATAATAGTAGTCTTCTTTACAACCATGGGGTCATGTCCAAATGGCCCCATGTAAAAAAGCATGTTGTTTCAAATATTTAACACAAGAACAGATTTTTCATGTGTACTAAAAACCTCTTTTATAAGGGGTTCCCTTTGACTCACACCATCCACTGCCCCTTACTACCTCTCCCAAGTTCATAGTCACATACTCAGAAGAAGAGTGTAAAAGATAGAGAGGCAGTATGTTGGAGTAAGAAAAGCTCCAGCTTGGAAGGTGGAAGTCCTGGACCTCTGTCCCCGTTGGTCTCTGCTCATGCCAACAGTCAGGTGTGCATCCAAGCGGCAGGGACAATGCATTCAGCAGTACATGAAGGGCATGGCACATTTAAAGAATGACATGTGGTTCATTTTGGTCAAAGAAGAAGATACAAATGAAGAAAAGAAAGAGGTAAAGCTGGGGATGTAATGAGGGGTAAAATTACAAAGTTTCTTTTTTCTCTGCCATGCCAGAAGCTCAGAAATTATTCTGTAGAACACAAGAAGACAATAATAATGTTTTTAATCATTGTTAAAATTTACTAAATGTATACAGGTTGCCCAAGACTGCTCTAAGGATATGATGTTAATAAACACATTTAATGTTTACAACAACCCCAAGTGAGGCACTATTATTGTTCCCATTTTAAAAATGAGGAAACTGAGGCCTGCAAAGTTTAGGTAGCTCCCAAGATCCCAGAACTGATAAGCGGTGGGGTCAGGATTCAAACCTCGCCAGTTTAATTTTGGAGCTCTTGTTATCTCTCACGAAATGGAATGCTGTGGTCAGAATTTTAACAGACCACACTACAAGCACTGTGCTGGAGAGATTGCAGGAGTGTAGAGGAGGGGAGGATATTTCAAGAAGGTAAGCACCAGTGAGTTCCAGAATAAGAAAAGGCACTGGTAATGGAGAAGAAGGTGTAACCAAGAGGTTAAGAAGAGAGAGAATAAAAAATAATTGGTTAAATAAAAAAAGAGAGAGAGAGAGTAAGAGGAAAAGTCTGATATGTGTCCCAGAGTGCTGGCTTCGGCCCTGTGTGATGGCCTAATAATTTTTAGAGAACCACTTGACCTTGTGCACCAGTGAACTTACCTGGAAAGCAACCCCCTACCAGATGGGCAGGCCCAAGAAGGAACAGCACAAGTAATTCTTTTTATTTTCCAGTACAATGCTGGCACATACTCATCCAAATAAACAAATGTGCCATCTTAACTGATGATTTTGGTGTTGACAAAAAAAAAAAAAAACTCATGTACAAATATGTACGCTAATATATAGTGTCCATACTCCAAACAAATGATTGAGGTACAAGCAATTTTTTTCTTGTTTTTCCAGGTTAAATATATTGATTCACATTTAGCTTTTCACGTAATATCCATGAGCAACTATAGAAAGACAGATAAGAACTAGAAAAAGAACAAGATGATGAGAAAAGATGCAAACATGTTATAGCTTATCATGACAGTGTCATAAAAAAGCCAAAACCATTTACAGAACACTCCTAATAGGGTGAAAAATATGAAAGGGTATGTGTTCATAAAAGTCTATGGACGGGGGCATCTGAGTGGCTCAGCTGGTTAAGCTTCTGACTCTTGATTTCAGCTCAGGTCATTATCTCCACAGTTTGTGAAAATAAGCCCCAAGTTAGGTTCTGTGCTGTTAGCATGGAGCCTGATTGGGATTCTAAATCTCTCTCTCCTTCTCTCTGACCCTTCCTCACTCACACACACCTTCTCTCTCAAAAATAAATGAATAAACTGTTTTAAAAAGGTTATGCATGTTTACAAAAAAACTAGAAGTATATACTCAAAATTTGAAAATATCTCTCCGAATGATTTTACTTCTTATTTATTTATAACTTATAAGTGTTCTACAATTATCTTGTATTAACTTCATAGTAGAAAAATTTTTTTTCTAAACATATGTAATAGGCATCCATTCTGTATTCGGAACCCTCAGTCCATTTTAGTATCTTACTTTTTAAGGATACACAAATAGGCAGACACTTATCCATCCATAAATAACCCACGTAGGTACCTTTGAGCACTGCCTGTAAAGCCAATGGAGGCGCTGGAAATTTTGGCACATGGATAGTCTGTGTGTTGACAAAAAAGGAGGTAAGAAATAGTGAAAAGTGCAAATGGCTTAGAGCAATGACCTCAGAAGGAGATGCCTGAACATGTAGCCTTATAGGTCAGAGTATTACTCCTCCATGGTTTTTCTCACACTGTCTGAATATTTTACTTTCTCCTGTTACATTGTCTAAAAAGCATAAGACTAGAAAATGTGCAGAGGTTGGATGTCTTGGTGATGAGGAGGAAAATTATAATGGTAAGGAGAAGAAGAGAGAAATTCAGTTGTTAGTTTGGAACAATGCTTCATGGTTTATGAGCTACTTCCACATACTAACTCATGTTAACAGACTTCAAGTTCAAGGTGGGGGATAGAGTGTACATATTTAATTCCTCTCCTTTACAATCCCATTGAAATGATAATAAATAAAAAGAAAACCCACAACTGAGCTGAAAACAAACAAAAAACTGTCCCAATAGAATACTACATTACTAAAATATTTCCTTACAATAGAAAGAAAATAGAATTGCCTGAGAAACTAAAGCAATGAATTATAACAAAAACTTACACTGAATGTGGATGATAAGGATTAAGAGGAGTTCCCCTGGGGAATCTCTGGTTTAACCAATGCAGAGAGCAGAGGAGGCCTCAGAGCGATCATCAAGGTAATTAATTAAAGTGTTATCCATCATATCGCTGGCTTGATTGGTTCCTCTCTCCCATAAGCAGATCAGTTGGTACTCCTTTACACCATGCTGAAATCCTAAGAAATGCTTACTAAAAGTGATACATGTGCTCACTAGGATCCTTATCAATGGTACTGAAAACAGTTAAGAAAAGTTGAACAAACTCTTGAGCTAACCACAAACTTGAAGAGAAGTGGGGACAGGAAATTTGAAACAACAATCAGACAGAGAAAGATAAATACGGTATGATCTCACTTATGTGGAATCTTAAAATAAACAAACAAACAAAACTCATAGAAAAAGAGATCAGGCTTGTGGTTACCAGAAGCAGGAAGTAGGGCTTCGGGGATTGGAGGAAGGTGGTCAACGGGCACAAACTTACAGTTAAGACATAAAATAAGTACTGGTACACAATGGACTACATTATGACTATAGCTAAAACCCTGTTGTATGGTACATTTGCCAGGTGCTAAAAGAATAGATCTTAAAAGTTCTTGGGGCGCCTGGGTGGCTTAGTTGGTTAAGCGTCCAACTTTTGCTTAGGTATGATCTCACGGTTCGTGGGTTCGAGCCCCACGTCAGGCTCTGTGCTGACTGCCAGCTCAGAGCCTGGAGCCTGTTTCAGAGTCTGTGACTCCCTCTCTCTCTGACTCTTCCCTGCTCATGCTGTCTCTCTCCTAGAAATAAATAAAACATTTAAAAAAAATTTTAAAAAAAAGTTCTCATCACAAGGAAAAAATACTTTTTTGGTGAGGGAGATATCTGTATGAGATGATGGATGCTAATGAGACTCACTATAGTGATCATTTTCCAGTATGTCTAAGCCAAATCATTATACTACACACCTTAAATTTATACTGTATGTCAATTATATTTCAAAAAAATTTTGAAAAAAATTGACTTAATAAAAATACAAAATCCTAAAAAAAGGCAAATAAAAATATCCTTCTTTAAAATCCTTGTTATCTGGACGTTATTGAGATCTAAACCTCATCTCTCTCTGCTCATATATAGTCCTTTATGAAAAGATTGACTTTCAATAGTTCCCATCCACGTATATAGAACCCTACTTCTTATAAAATCAGTCCTGTTTAAGTTAAATAGAACTATTTAACTTTTAAAAACAACCTAACTCAGACACTGATATCAATATAATCTTTCATTCATGAACATGAACAGGCTCTCAAGGATCACCAAACATCTGACAAAAACAAACAGCATGAAATATAAGCAAATAACCTCAAAATTATACAGAAGTAAGGAAGGTAAGAAAGAAAGAACTTAAGTTTTTAGACTAGTATTCTTAAGATTTGAGGTATGACAACATCCAGAAAATAAAACACAGCTTCTTAAAACTGAAGCAATCAAAGAATAAATCTGAAAACCTAAAACTATGATTGCCACAATTAAATATTCAATAGGAGGTGAAAAACAGAATGAATGAAGCTAAAGTCCAAATTAGTAATTAGTAATCTGGAAGAAAAGATAAAGGAATCAACCCAGATCCAAAGAAGCACAAAATGTAAGAAAAATGTCTCCCGTATTTCCCCCATGAAATTTCAATAAAGAGATCACATTAGGAGTTCTACAGGTGAGAAATCTGAGGCTTAGAAAAGTTAACTGATTTAATTCTTCAGTAGTACACAAATAAAGTCAGACATATTCCAGATGTGTTTTACTCATAAGTCCAAGACTGAAATTCAATCAGTACCTGTAAGAGTGACCCCACTCTGGTTCATGTGGGTGCCAGCCTGGTCAATATCAGTAGTTTACAGCTGGCCTTTACTCTCAATAGTCAATGAAGACGACAGTCTGTCCCATACCAGTTGTTTATGGCTGGCATCCACTCAAATCAATGCAGGTGCCAGTCTAGTCTATACCCATTCTTTACAGTCGGCATCTTCTGGGGTAGTGAATCAGTTGATGAATATTTGAACATCATCCCTGCCCAAGCACGTACTCTTTCAACAATGCCTACATAATTTCATGATACAATCAAAAAAAAAAAAAAAAAGGATGGATTAGAAAGGAGGAGCATTTAGGAGTATACTTGTTTTGATGAGCACAAGGTGTTGTATGGAAATGTTGAATCACTATATTGCACACCTGAAACTAACATTGCAGAATTTGTTAACTAATCAGAATTTAAAGAAAAACTTAAACAAAAAATGAGGCAATCACTGATATTTTTATGGGTCACAAACTTGAACCGGGGGAAAGAAATAAAAATGGTTTCTGTCATATTACCCTTTAAACTATAAGAATTTTCATGGATAAATGCTTCCCACTCTTCTTCCTGTTTCCTTACACACCAAGAAATAACAACCATGCTTTAAGTCAGTTTTCTCTCCTTTCCAACGTGGTCCAGACAAAGCATAGATCTATCTGGTGAGCGCTACTTCAAATTTCTTAACTATAGCGTTCCATCTTTGACATACCAAGGCAAACTAAGGCCAGAGTTTGAGCCCAGTCCCAATTTCTGCCAACACAAAGCCAAAGTCAAAGTTAAATCAACATCCAAACATTATATTGGTATCCAGTGCAGCATCAAAAGTTGATAATGACATTCATAAAACGGAGGGCTTTTCCTCCCTAAGACCTACAAACTCCGATCCCACCAGGAAGTGTTAACAGAGTAGTTTAGATTTTGCTTAGGATTTGTGGGATTCTGCAGATCATGATCACCCCTTAAGAGCTTTCCCTGAAATCATTGGGAGTTATAAGCTCATAAGAGCTGTAGAATTGGGTCCTAAATGTTATTTTCATAGTTCCTCCGTGGCCTACTGAGGAAGTAAACAAAATGCCACTGAGCTACCTGCTGTTTTGTGTCTCACATTCCCTCCAGCCAAAAACTGAGGCAGGGATGACTTCACAAAGGGTTAAAACTCATGAGAAACTTTATTTGTAATTTAAAATACTGCATGAGACTCACTTTTGTACCAACAATTTTCTGCATTTTTTCCCTGCCTCTTCATCTAACAAATACATTTTACAGGTTTTACAACGTTCTTTACAACTCACCTAAAACACATAATTTTCCTCCTGCTATATCACTCATTTATTATTTATTTATTAGATTTATATTGTGCTTTCCTCCAAAAGGCTCAAAGCACCACATAGCCAACTCTTATATAATAAACATTTCATTTAATTCTTAAAAGCCATACACAGAGAAATAGCCAGAGTCAGGGCAGAAGAGATATAAAGAAGGACAGGAAGAAAGAAGAACCAAAGGTCAAGTAAAATAAATAACCAAGTAATCATTATATTAGCAGGACCCAGTGATCAGAAAGTCTTGTCCTGACCCACCTGACAGTGCATTCTACTCTGATTAACAGAGCCAAAATACCTTCATTTCTGTATGGGGGTGAGCAATGGGTATGCAGGACAGTGGTGAGGCAGGGGAGTATACTCATCATCTCTCAGGGCTAGCAAGAGGGTATGAAAACAAAGATACCTACACAGACAGCTGTATTTTGAAAACCACTGAAAAGACACACATGGCCATGCTTTATCACAAAATGCCAAAACGTTAGCTTTTTTTTTTTAAACAAATACAATTCATGTCTCATCCTCGGTTCTGCTGAGGGTATGTGACTTCCTCCATCGGTTCTATAGACTTCCCGAAGCAGGGCAAAGATCTCAGAATCAGAAAGTGACAGGCTGACATCAGCTTTTAAATCCCGGGTCACACTGATCTGACCAAGCCATACGACACCCTGCACATACAGTCTGTACCAAGGGGAAGGGGAGCTCCACGGCAACTCCAGCTGGTGGAGCCAGTCCAGAACAAGCAAACACGGAATATAGCCTAACGTGTAGAAAAGGGGAAATGACCATTCCCCCTACCCACGTAGGAGCAGCGAAACTCTCCTGTCAGTAAAGGAGTCGAAGAGACCACAGCCAGGAGAAAGAATCACCGTTCTTTCAAGGATTAATGTTGCTGCTCCTATGCTCCAGGCTCTCTCGTGTTCCCCTTACACATGCTAACCTCTGTAATCTTCAGAACAAACCTACAAAGAGGGGGTGACCACTTTCCTAATGTTACAAATAAGGCAACCGAGGCTTCAGTTCTTTTCCCAAGGTCACTCGGTTACTAAGTGCTTGAGCTTGGATTCAAACCCAGCACAGAAGCATAGGTGGAAAACCACAAATACAAAAAAATCTTTCCGTGAGTTGACAAGGAGAGAAGCCGTGTTGGATCCAGTCTCCCCCCATCAACGCTGCTGATAGGGGGTTAACAGCACAACAGAAGGTTAGAGGCCACAAATAAAAATCTTAAAACGAGCCTGCAGCAAGCCCAGTGCAGAAGGGCATGAACAAACTGCCTCCAAAAGACAGAAGAGCTATGGGAACGCGGAGACCCCGTGAAGACGGGAGCTCAGAATGGACCAGTAAGGTTATCCTTGGTCCTAAGAGAGCAGGACCTGGAAACTGGCACCTGAAATCTATAATACTGTCTCGTATAACTGAATGCAGATTTATGCCAAGTTAACTTCTGAGTTCTACAGAGTCATCCTCAGAAATCCTTTTGTGAACCCCTCACTATAAGGACCTTGCATTGAACACTTACTAAGTACCAAGCATTTGACACACATCACCTTATTTTTGTTGTTGTTTGTAATTTGAGAGAAAGAGAGAGAGCTGGGGAGAGGGGTAGGAGGAGAGAGAGAGAGAGAGGGGTAGGAGATGAGAGAGAGAGAGAGAGAGAGAGAGAGAGTCCAAAGCAGGCTCCACATTCACTACCAAGCCCCACATGGGGCTTGATCCCACAAATGCAAGATCATGACCTGAGCTGAAATCAAGAGTCGGATGCTCAACCAACTGAGCCACTCAGGCAATCCCACATCATCTTATTTAAACCTCACAGCAATGCTCTAACATGGATACCCTAATTTTCCCCATCTTACAGATAAAAAAACACAGAGAGGTTGAGTAACTTGCACGAAGTCACACAGAGCTAGTAAAAAGTAGAAATGGACCCCAAGTCTGGGGAGTCAAATGGCTTGTTCTGGCCCCCAGAACTGTGAGAAAACAAATCGCCCAATCTATTTGCTACAGCAGCTCTAGGAAACTACTCTTAGCTTTGTTTAACCCCGGGTTCCCCCATCTATGGAACACACGCTCGTAAGCAGCAGGACAGAGACCAGGGCTCCGACTCCATCAGACCAGCAGCGCCATCCGGCATGCTCTCTCAAACCCTGCAGTGTCCCCCGTGCTTCTCAGCTGCCCCAGAGATGCGCCAGCCAACTAGAAATAGAACAGGACACCTCTTCTAACGGATGAACATCATCTAATAAAGTCTCTTGTATTCCTTGAAGAAATGTACCCAGTATCTTTCCAACCAACAGAGGAAATTTACTTTTTGTTGTTGTTGGGGGGAATTTGGGCAAGTGTGTTCAATGACAAAAGCAGCTAGTCCAAGGTAAACTGATGTCTCAGATAAACTTGAACAAACTGAACTTACAGGTGCAGCTTGGTCGTCCACCCCTGACTACCACCACCTGTGCCTAAAGGAAGGGACAAAGGAATGTGAGCCTCTTCTGTGTGAAAACTGACAGTTTCGCTTCTACAGTTACGCGAACTCACCAATCCCGCTTTCTTTTCCTTTTGCCTCCTCAGCCTCACCCTCTTCCTAAGGCAACAGAACCCACCAGAAGTAATTCCATCCCAGCCCTAGTAAAGGGGAAGGAACTTCTCCTACCTTCCACTTGGTAAGCTGCAGTGGCTGCCCCCCATCCAAATCCTGCAGGGAAAGCCATATTTTCAGAAGAGGGCCACCTAGAGACTCAGCCAAATGGGAGCTCTCTGCCCTTTAGTCAGAAGAGCCAAAGCAATTGTACAAACAGTCCGTGGACTCACCCCGACCAAAGTCTCAGAATGCAAATGTGTATGCAAACAAGAAGGGAGCCAGATTAAATGATCATGCTTGACTGGCCTTGGCCTTGATAGGAATTCAAGGCACTTTGTAAAGGCAAGCATTTCCACTTTCTGCTCCGGGCACACCTGACTTTAACAGAGTTGGGCCAGTATCCAGGGCACCTGTTCATCCAATCTTAGCCATTTTAATAAAAAACATGGACATTGTTTTTAAAAGTCACATTATCCTACTAGAATTCTCCCTTAGCCAATTTTTCCCAATTCCTAAGCCCTACTCTCTGGAATAACAGTTTGTAACTGTTTCTTCTGGAATTTTCTCCCATGTTATTTAAACAATAAACAGAGATTACTGCTTCTTCATTTGTTTTCAATTTTAGATAATAACGATTGAATTCTGGATATACAGGTAGAAGATCTAGCTCACTCTGTCTCCCTCCCTCTGGCTCTCTCTCCTCCTCTTCCTCCAACATGACAAATAAATACTTGATATCGGGGCACCTGGGTGGCTCAGTCAGCTGAATGTCTGACTTCAGCTCAGGTAATGATTATCACTCTTTGTGGGTTTGAGTCCCACATCCGGTTCTGCGCTGACTGCAAGGAGCCTACTTCAGTCTACCCTTCTCTCCTCCTCCTCTTCTCTCTCTCTCTCTCTCTCTGACTCTCTCAAAAATAAATAAATAAATAAGCTTTCAAAAAATATTAATTAAATACTCAATATTTACCTTACTATGACTATATATGGTTCAAAGCTGAGCCGTGAAATAACAGACCATGCTTACATGCAACCTTTTATTTTCTCTGGGGTTAATCAACTGTCTGATTTTTATATTGAATTTTCTGCATACCTATCACTAATTTGTCCCCAAACACTGACAGAACTATAAATCCCTGATGTTCAAACACTTATATTTTCCTGCTCATTCTGCATGGCTGTTGTTCAGGCCACCACAGAGCTACATAATCTGCAATCTCCATCACCTCATCTTTGTGCTTCCTTCCTCTTTGTCTTTTCTCCCCTTTCAGAGAAGCAAATTGGTGAATAACTTTCTGATAAAGGAGGCATGAGAAGTAACTTTTTGGAAACTCTGTAGCTCTGGAATTGTCTATATTCTAATGTCACACTGATACATAGCTTGACCACTATGGGATTCTATGAAGGAAGTGATTTTTCACTCAGCCTTCTAGCTTCTGGTATGGCTATTGAGACGTCTGCTGACAACCCAAGTCCTAATCTTTTATATATAACATGTTTTGTGCCCCAGCCCACTTCCCTGCCTCCCAGCCTTCTATTTCTGAAATTTCACAGCCAGGTGCCTTGATGTGGGACTTTTTCTCCATTGTGCCAGGTATTCAGCTTATGTATCACAGGAATGCAGAATGTGGCCAGTAGGGGAAACTGAGGGAGGCGTGGGAAGGCTCTGTACTATCTTTGCAACTTTGCTGTACATCTAAAATTGGTCCTGAGACTAATATAACGCTCTATGTTAAGTAACTAAAATTAAAATAAAAAACTTTAAGATATAAAAAATTATTTTGAAGGCAAAATTAAAAGTTCATTTTTTTAATTGCCTGTGGAGAGAGGAGTTAGGCAAAATCAAAGTGAGGATAGTTATTTATTAAGTTCCCCTACAACAGCATTTAAATCATCCTATACTGTGTAATGAGAGGAAGATAAGATTGGAATGGGGTATAACTAGATTGAAATCCTACCCTGTCCAGTTACCCTAACCCTAAGAAGAAAGAAGAGGTTAAATATAGAAAGAAATTAGAGAAGACATTTAAAATATTTAAAGGTACATGTTTGGTGAAATAAACATAAAAAATACAGGGCATACGATTAAATTGAGTCCCTATAGTCCTTCAGTTCTGAAGCAATCATCATAAATTGAATGAAAAAATACTGAAATATTTTCATTATAAAACACTAGATGGCAGTATTGCAATTATTTTAGGTTCACACGTTGACCTATGAAGTGTTATTAAAATTTAGTCATCCCGCCAAAGACCACCTTCTCCTGCAAGCCCTAGCTAATTGCTACTGTTCTTCTAATGACTTTTCTCCAGAAAGAACAATCTACCATATTACGGCCTCTGAGGCTCCTTGACCACAAATGGCAGAATAACTTTTTCTCACCTCTGATCTGATTCTCTGCGGTGGTATTCTCAAGCAATTTGGCATCAGGACCTCCTTACACTGTTAAAAATATGGGGCGCCTGGGTGGCTTAGTCGGTTAAGCGTCCGACTTTCGCTTAGGTCATGATCTCGCGGTTAGTGGGTTCGAGCCCCGCATCGGGCTCTGTGCTGACTGCCAGCTCAGAGCCTGGAGCCTGTTTCAGTCTGTGACTCCCTCTCTCTCTGACCCTCCCCTGCTCACGCTGTCTCTCTCTATCTCTCCTAGAAATAAATAAAAACATTTAAAAAAAAAATAGTTAAGGCCTTAAAAAAATAACCTTTTTAAATATGGATTATACTTACCAAATTTACCTTTTTAGAAATTAAAACTAAAACTTAAAATTACCGGTGATAGCTATTAAAAGCAGGAAAAGAAATAACATTTTATGAAATGTAATCATATAATCCAAAACAAAAAAAAATAATGGGAAGAGTTTTTTACATTTTTGCAAATTCCTTTAAGCCTGGTTTAGGAGAAAACAGCTGGATGCCCAAAGCTGCTTCTTACTCTATTTGTGCCTGTGTAAAACTACACTGCACACTCATACAGATGAGAATCAAAAAGGAAAATCATGTCTTCTTATTTATGAAAATAGTTTTGACCTTGTATACCTCCAAAAAAGTCCCAGAGACTCCAAGGGGTCCATGAGCCACACTTTAAGAACTGGAGCTTTCTTGGCACTCTCTTCTTTCCTCTCTTCCAGTACCTTCCTTTGCTATCCACAAGTCTACTGAACTCTGCCCTTGCAGAAGGCTCATGCTAGTAACATTCCCTGCAGTGAAGTCCTAATGGATATATGACATATAAAGTCGCAGACACAATACTGAGTAAGAATTATCTTATTTGTTTACTTCCTTTATACAAAAAGAATTCTGATTTTATGGCCCTATCTAGCAAAACTGGCTAGAATTTGTCATTATGTAGGTCCCCTCCACTTCATTTTAGGGCCATTCAAGAAAACTTAGATCTTATGAAGACCAAATTGTAAAGATGCTTAGTGTCCCCATTCTCCCATCTCCTCCTAGTTGGAGCCCATCTTGATTGGTACCAAGATGTCCACTTTCCAAGCCTGCCAATGGGTCCTTCAAGCCCACTTACTCTATGCTCTGGAGGCACAGAAATCCCTCTCTATGGGTATAAATCTAAGACTTAGGTTCAACTCCTACCTCAAAACCACATAGTAATTCCTTTGAGATCCTGCCACCTTCCCAGGGAACAGCCCCAGAGTAACACTCCAAACCCTGCTATTCACGAGAGTCACCAACCTCTGTCCACCTTCCAACTGGACGGAAAGAAGTTACTTGCTTTATGATTACTTGCATAATGGTTATCATAATGTATGCTCCCACTAGAAGTCCTAGGAATGCCAACAGACTATACATCCAGTGACCTCTGGGTAAAAATACATCTTGCAGAAACTCTTCTCTTTGTTAACTGCAAAACAAGCTGCTCTTCAATAAGGATTCAGCTCATTAGCTATGACTTTCACTCTCCCAACTGACAATGCTGAGAGTCAGAAGCCCTGGCTTTCAAAATGTTCCTGTGTACCTGTGTCAGGAGAAAAGTAAGATTCTAAATAAGCATTTTTCAGTCTTCAACAAAGACTTCTCTGCATTAGCCAAATCCTTTTCCAGCTGGGCACACAATCAGATCATATTTGTCAGTTCCCTTAGAGTTAAATGAGGTCACAGGACTGTGTCTTGACCGGTGGAACGTGGGCAGAAATAATGTGCACCACTTCCAGGCCAGGTTGCTGACATCTGCCCACATCATCATCTGTGTTTCATGCATAATGTCATCATTCTCCTTTCATCCACTGACGTGAGGCTCAACTGGAAAATGCTGAGACCCTAGGGAATCCTGAGATGGAAGGAGCCTGGTTCCCTACATCACTGCATGGAGCAACCTACTTTGGTACGAATGAGAAATAAGTGTTTACTTTGCTAAGCCACTGAGATTGGGAAGTTGCCAATAAACACACTTTCTGAATAATGACTGTTTTTTTTTTTTTAAAAAAAAAGCTCAAGAAAAAAGTTTAATTACTTGAAAGCTTTTTTTTTTTTTCCTAGCAGGGAGACTCTTTGGTGGTATCACTTCACTGGAGGAAAAATACAGTGACAGTGACAGGGAAAGTGAAGGGGGAAGGGCTGGTGTAAGGACAACCAAAGGGCAAATCTACCCCAGGTTGTTTGTGCAACGGATTATTCATCTTGACTTTCTGCATTTGTCAAGAAAGATCTAGTCAAAACTTGACCTGAAGAGGCACATTTTACAAAAGTGCTTCCCAAACAGAGCCCTTGATTCCTGAGAGTCATCAAGCTATTTTTAATATTTCAATAATTATAATTGCAACTGTACGTTTACTTCCTACCAGATCTCCTAAGCTTTCTAAAACCAATTTTATTACTTTAGGCTGGAATTACATGAACTCATTGTAGTACTACCAGTTTTTTTCATGCATGAAAATGCAAAAATGAATTCGTTATATAATGCTCTCTTAGTAGACAGAATCTGTTAAAACATGAAGTCCAGAAAACAAATCCGTTATAAAAAGATACTTTGATTGTGAAATTCATGACAACCATGATGTGTGTGCACATGTGTGTGGGAGACAGGGAGTAGAGCCATCTATTAAGCCGGACCACCCAGTATTCAATCAACTCTCAGGCTTCTGTTGGTAACAGAATCTGATTTTCCTTTGGCTATCTGCCTTTCCCCTGTGCAGCCCACAGAATTCTGGAAAAGCTGACGCTGCACCACACCCAATTATCCACAGCTCTAGGGATTAATTTTAGGCCATCTTCACACCTCTCATTGGTCAAGGGACTGGATTAAAGGTGGGGTTGGAACCCAATCAAACAATAAGATGTGAGAAAATGTACTTCTAGGGCTTCTGAGTAAGAAGTTTTTTTCACTCTTCTATAGAAACTACCTAAACAGACATCCACTTCCTGCTACACATGAATATGGAAGTTTTTGGCAGCCATTTCATAAACATAAAGAGGCCTACCTTTGGGATATGGAAGAAAGATGGAAGGAACCCTACTTTTGAGAACCAATAAATTGCCTTTATGGTTTAGACCTACTTAGATTGGGTTTCCTATTACTTGCAACCAAAAGATCTATATACAGGACACACATACACACACACACACACACACACACGTGTATCTACATCTGTCTCTGCATATACATATATATGCATATGTATGTGTATATGTGTATAATAAGTATGTGCATGTGTTTATCTATATTTAGCCATGCATGTGGTTTGATGTAGATGTAGATGTATATAAGTGAGTATGAACTTAGATATATGAAATTGGATGTGTGTATATATACATGATTCATATGTGTGTGTATACATCATAAATCCCATCCAAATAAAGGAACTTTAATGGATATTTTTTCTAGCTGTCTTGATTGAATGTTGGCTCATATTACCAGCCAGGAAATGAAGATATATGTGAGATAATTAATGGCACGTTGAAGTGGGATTCAATTATATTATTTGCATTTATTTATTGAAGGCCATACACCCCATGAGATTTAGCATGGGTGCTATATAAAACAGCAGTGTGTCAATCAACATTTCAAAACGTCATACTCTTATATAATTAAGCATTACTGTTGAGTAATTTCCAAAACAAACAAAAAATTGCTCTGTCCTTTAAGGTGTTGACAGGCTAGTACTAACAAAGGCATACAGGTAATTACAAAAACCTCTCAATATCACTCAAAGTTCAACTGTTGAGCTTAGAAGCTCTAAGAATAAAAGGCAGTCTGAAGAGGCAGAAAGAACTCATAATATCTTTTGGGAGCCTTCCAGCAAATACCCACAGCTATAGTACCAGATTTCAGTAGTAGCACATCTTAGGACATGATTCACACTGCAGTGACTCTGTCCACCTCATCGACAATTCAGATTCACCAGAATTGTTATTCCACATACTCAAGATTTAGCTACTCACTCAGATCATCCTCCTAAAAAAAGTCCCTCCATCAGTGTAATTTAAACTCCATTTGTATACCTATGGACTATTTGGAGAAGTGTTAAACTGAGCTGGAATTAGGGTACAACAAGTGAGGTGCCTAAGAGAAAAATCTAAGGAGGTACACTCTCAGTCCTGGCCCTCATGTTAAATACCAGAAACATAACCCTCAGGTTCAAAGGCCTTGCTACAGACCACAAACTGGTTTTCCTTCTGAACTGTCTATGGGCATGCACAGGTGTGCCATGTGCCTAAGGACTACACTGTAGCTAATCCACCTAAGTCCCATGAGCATTTGCACTTTTGAAAGTATCTTTGATTGTTAATCTTGCTTCAGGGATTGGGTTTAGAACTTCAAAAGCATTTTCCTCCCACAGTGAATAAAGCAAAGCACTGCAGGCCCACAATCTGAAAAGAAGTGTAAAAGAGTAGAATCAAGCCAAACATAATGTAAAACCAGAGTGAAAAGGAACAATTTCAGTGATCATGAAATTAATTTATGGGTGCCTGGGTGGCTCAGCATTTGAGTGACTTCAGCTCATGTCATGATCTCACAGTTCATAGGTTTGAGCCTCGTATTGGGCTCTGTACTGACAGCTCAGAGCCTGGAGCCTGCTTTGGATTCTGTGTCTTCCTTTCTCTGTCCCTCCCACGCTCATGCTGTCTCTCTCTCAAAAGTAAATAAACAGGGGTTCCAGGGTGGCTCAGTTGGCTAAGTGTCCGACTTTGGCTCAGGTCATGATCTCACAGTCCATGGGTTCGAGCCCTGTGTTGGGCTCTGTGCTGATAGCTCAGAGCCTGGAGCCTGCTTCAGATTCTGTGTCTCCCTTTCTCTCTGCCACTCCCCTGCTCACTCTCTGTCTCTGTTTCTCAAAATAAAATAAAAAGACATAAAAATTTTTAAAGAAAGTAAATAAACATTAAAAAAATTAAGTTAGATGAGCTGTGTGGGAAGAGCAAGCAATGACTTCTGTATAGCATGTGATGGTCTAGGAGAACTGCCCAGACCTTTATATTTTGGGTCCTTAGTCAAAGAACACCACATAGTCTAGACAACATTCTGAAACTTATTCTTGTCCTCCTTCTACTTTCTGCCACATGCAGCCCATCTCCAAATACCATTAACTCCAATTCCTTGACTTGTCTTATATATGTCTATTTACTTTCATCTTTGTGGCCTCTTCTCTAGGAAAAGTCCATAGAAATCTTCTCAAAACTACAAAGTTTGAAATGTACTAACACCCAACTTCCAGTTTTGTTCCCATCCAAGAGAGTCTACAGCAGCCTGAACCATCTTTCTAAAACACAAATTGTTCATATTGTCACCTGCCCCTGAAGGTCAAACTTCTAGATCTGCACAATGCCTGCAATGATCTGGTTCCTGTCCACTTCCAATGACATCCATACCAGTGTTCCTCTCATAAGCTCTTTTTTACAGTTTTTCAAATCTACCATGCTCCGTCTCTTTTTCAACACCAATTCTTAGCAAACGCTGCTTCCTCTGCCTAGAGTATTTTTCTCTTTTTATCATGGTTAACTCGCACCACTCTTCCATTAGCCAGCTGAAGGTTTCCTTTTTAAGGATAAATTCCCCAGAAAGAGTTAGGTCTCCCACTGCCCCAAGCTCCCATTGGACCCTGCGCACCCCTTACTGTAGCACTCATGCCATTTTATTTTAAAATGTGTTTAGTTGTCTGACTTCCCTATCAGTTTATAACTCTTCTAGAGTAGAGATTACCTTACTCAGGCAAGGTAAGAATGAAAGACTCGCTTGGTATATTGTTTGGTATGTCAAATTCATTAATTCAATCACCAAATGGATAATGACCATTTCTTATGAGCCAGGCACCATACTACACCCTAGGGAGAAAGTGGTGAACCGATCCAACCAAGTCGGTCCCTGAACATAGTGTTAGGGGTTGAATTATCTTCCAATCTACTATTTAAGGTCATCAACTTTGTTTTAGTGGCATCCCATTTTTATCCCAAGTTCCTCAGAGAGGAATCAAAGAATAAGCAGAGTTACCAATAGTTTTCCTAAGCATATTATGGCCACTCCTCCTCCCAACAAACTGACAGATTCAGAATAGAGAAAGGTGAGAGGTAGGGAAAAGGGAGAGTGTGCCAAAAACTACAGGATGCTACTGTGCCTACGAGGTCATCAACGGAGAAAGCAAACCCTCTGGGACCACTGCCTGAAGTGGATTTAGGATTTAGGTTCAAGGAGCAGACAATCAGGATTCTCCTCCGAGCACCCCACCGGAAAAGCTATCTGTGAAGCTTCTCAGTGTTAGGGTGGCTAGTAGAAAAATCCATCTGCCCAATTTGGCGTGCTGATGGTATGGGGCATCTCTCAGCCTCTGCACCAAGCAGGGAGCCCTCCCTCGCCCACCCCACCCCGTCCTTCATAGGCAGCTCTGTCTTGTATTCACATTCCCTTTACCTGAGAATCCCTGTATTAAACAGTGGTTCATGGCACAGCACCAGCCCTCAACTTCTGTTTTGGTTCATAACGTTTAGAGCTAAAAAAATGGTCTGTTCATTTTCACTAATTATAAAAGATTATTATATTCTCATTTCGTGAGTTCGATGTGGTTGTATTCTAATGATTTCTTGCATTATAATCTTTATATGTAATAATCAATATGTACAAAGCAATGTATAGAGCAATACATTGATATTATTTCTGAAATCAAGGGGAGGTCATTAAAATATGCCAAAACAGTTAAGGTCAGCATGAAGAAGCTTGTGACAAATGAGAATTTTTCCTGAAAACCTCCTTTTATAACATTCACTTCATATGCTTACTGTTTCATTGAAGAGACAGATACTAATATACACAAAAAACAAAAAATCCACAAAAATCTAATTACAACTGTGATAAAAAACAGAAGTCCTAGCCTCTGATAATGGTAGAATAGCTTGTATCAGAATTTTCCTGTTACCAATTTCAGTTGTAAACTCTAAATATATCACCAAAGACAACTGAGGACAGTGTAAAAGTGGATAGCTATGGGAGGGGGGTTGTGGGAGGGTGGGAGGATCAAACCATAAAAGAAGGCAAGTGAGTCAGAGTGTGATCCATGTTTAAAGGTTTTTACCCTGAGGACACCCCTTAGAGAACTCAAGCAGGAAACCTCTGTCCTCTGGCTTGAAGGGAAACAGGGAAAAGAAGTCTGAAGGAGGAGAGGGGGCTGGAAAATGAGGGGTAAAATCCCAAAACAGAGGAAGCTAAAATTTAATAAAATTGCCATGGTCTCATTACATTTCTGATTACCTTTTACTTGTAACAAATGATACTAGTTTTCCATATACCACCATGATATAAATATATTTATAAATCCATTTTTAAGTTAAATAAAAAAAGATGAGTCAATGTAAAGTAAGTAGTAATGAAGGTATGACAAAGCGATTGCACAAATTTTAAAGGTCATACCCAAATGTTTGAAACTGTAAGCTCTGTCTTGGGCCATTATTTTCAACCATTTTAAACCCACGCACAACCAACATCTTCCCCTCCATCCCACGTGCATTCTAACAGTAAGGAAGACATTGACTGGCTTTGCCTTTGCCACTTTCTACGGGAAGAACATTTGAATATGGAGTATTTTTAAACCTTGGGTGACACCTCTTTTCTAGAATAATGACTGAACAAGGCCTATGGGCTTAGGTGTCACAAGACAGTCCCCATGAAAGGCACAGCTTGGCTGTTTCTTAGTTATGTAAGCTTGGGTGCATTCCTTTTTTATTATTTATTATTATTTTTTTACGTAATCTCTGTACCTAATGTGGGGCTCGAACCCACAACCTCAAGATTAAGAGTCATGTGATCCATCAACTGAGCTAGCCAGAAGCCCCTCTGGATGCATTTCATGACCTCTCTGAACAACAGTCTTCCCTGCCAGGAGGGATCATCATTTTCAGCTCATGGGCTTTTGCACAGATCCAATGAGATGATACGTGTGAAGCTCTGTGAAAAGCGCCAGGCCCACACTGATGAGCTTCATCAAAAACAGTCATGAGTAAGACCTGCTATTTGTTCAAAGTAGCAGTCTCGGAGGGCCATAAGGACAGTTGTGAGGTTGGGCAGGGATTCTTTTTTCATAGCTAGGACATCTAAAAGAAGCCAATTCCCTAAGTCAGTTTAATTTGGCAGCGGACGGGGGACAGGTGGAAGGCAGAGAATGTATGAAATCAGACAATTACGGGGTGTCTGGGGACAATATTTTTCCAAGGCTCACACTTGTGGATGGCTTCTCTCCGTAGACACTCAGCTCCTCTGACAGGGATTCTCCCACTTTCACAAGTGCTATGCCTGCTCTTGTGTAGACAAATCCAGCAAAGGAATGGAGCCAGAACAGAAGTCACATGTGTGCATGGAAAAACATACCCTGCTAATTCTTTCCAATGTCCACTGTGATGTATTAGGTGCCCTCTCTCTTCTGGGCTTGTGGCCTTTTGCCATTTGTTATTCCAATCGAGTGTAGTCCGAAAAACACTATGAAAATAAATCTCTCAGCTAGCCAAGAAAAATACAGTCTTCCATATTCTCACACAGTATTTCCTTCTTCTTTTTTTTTTTTTTTTAAAGTAAGCTCTACGCCCAACGTGAAACTTAAACTCACAACCCTGAGATCAAGTGCTGTGTAATCTACTGACTGAGCCAGCCAGGCACCTCTCACATACACAACGCTTCTGATGCCTGCCATGTGGGTTTTTTCCCCACACAGACCAATTCTCCAACACCAGAAGAGGGTCCTACAATTCAATTAGGCTCTGACACTATCCACCTAGAGTTTGTATCAGACCCCATAAGTTATGTGCTCAGCCCCATGGAGTGCCACCACCTCAGAGGCCAGTTGCAAGTCCCAGGTTGTCACCTGTACTTCTGACAACCAGCTAGAAGGTGGGGTTCCCACACCCCCTCTAACAATTTGTTAGAACAGTTCACAGAACTCGGGGAAACATTCACTCATGTTTAACAGTTTGCTATATAATAAAGGATATGCTAAAGGATACAGAGACACACCCAGATGAGGAGATACGCAGGGAAAGGTCTAAAAGAATCCCTGGTGTGGGACCTGCTGTCCTCATGGAGTTGGGATGCTCCAAGTTCCAGCTTAGATATGTTCACGAGCCTAAAAGCTCTTTGAATCTCCCACAATTAGGATTTTTATGGAGGTTTCATCACAGAGGCATGATCAATCATTAACCCCACTTCTAGCTCCTCTACTCCCTCTAGGGATTGGGGGTTAAGGTTGAAAGTTTCAAGCCTCGGGGCGCCTGGGTGGCTTAGTCGGTTAAGCGTCCGACTTTCGCTTAGGTCATGATCTCGCGGTTCGTGGGTTCGAGCCCCGTGTCGGGCTCTGTGCTGACTGCCGGCTCAGAGCCTGGAGCCTGTTTCAGCCTGTGACTCCCTCTCTCTCTCTGACCCTCCCCTGCTCACGCTGTCTCTCTCTCTCCTAGAAATAAATAAAACATTAAAAAAAAAAATTTAAAAAAAAAAAAAAAAAAAAAAAGAAAGTTTCAAGCCTCTTCATGGCTTCGCCTTTCTTGTGACCGGCCCTATCTAGGAGCCCAGCGAAAGTCCCCTCATTAAAGCAAAAAATGCTCCTGTCATCTAGTAAGTTACAAGGATTTTAGGGGCTCTGAGTCAGGAACAAGGGCCAAAGACCAATACAGACATATCTTATAACTTCACATCAGCGCAACCTTAATTTTTAGTACTTTCAATACTGAGTCCTTGGGGTCATTTATTTCCATATTCTAAGCAATATTTGCTACACTTGCTAGAATTAAATTTCAGTCTAATAAGACGGTTTAAGATGTCCTTTTTTTTTTTTTTTAGAAGTTCTTAATGTAGTTTTCTCAGGGGGTTGGCCTTAAATTCTTTAAAGAGGCAAAGAGAACTCTAAAAATGAGAGAAGAAATAGGGAATATGAAGGATGAGATTTTGCCCCTTCTCTTTTAGTGCATTTGGATATTACTTTTGTTAGGACAAAATGCCAGCGTGTGTCAATACATCCATTTCTGGATCACTTTCCCTAGCTTTTGTTTTATTTCTGCCTCTGTTATTTAGAAGCCTAGAGGCTTCAGCTAAAAACAAGGTCTTTATTTTGTGGCATAATGGCTAATACATGAGGCAAATACTGAGTTTGGGTTGAGTTTTTTCCCAAACCAATCGACCCCTAAATCAATAACTTTAAAAAAAATTGGATTGCCAATGATTGAATGGCAAACATTGTTAAATTCCCTCCAAAAAGCCTTTATTTCCCTACAATGTTATTTCATTCCGCCTCTGGTCTACTGAGCTATATCTATGTTAATTTTTCCCCTCATTCTCTCTTATGCTGTTCTTTTCTCTTCCTCTCATATATATAGAACGAAGCTTCCAAAAACTAGTGACTGGGAAAACATGGAAAGAGCCTAAGTGTCCATCAACAGATGAATGGATCAAGAAGATGTGGTTTATCTATACCATGGAATACTACATGGCAATGAGAAACAATGAAATCTGGCCATGTGTAGCAACATGGATGGACCTTGAGGGTGTTATGCTGAGCGAAATAAGTCAGGCAGAGAAGGACAAATATATGTGTGCACGTACAGGAGGATTAGGAGGAACTTAACAGAGGACCAAGGGGGAGAAGAAGGGCGGAAATGGTGGGGGAAAGGGAGAGAGGCAAACCATGAGAGACTCTTGAATGTTGACAAAAACTGAGGACTGATGGATGTGGGGGGGAGGAGGGATGGGCATGGAGGAGGACACTTGTGGGGATGAGCACTGGGTGTTATGTGGAAACTAATTTGACAATAAACTATTTGTAAAAAAAAAAAAAAAAAAAACAAAAAACTAGTGACTAGGATTTTTTGGCAGTAGAAAGCAGGACACTGACCAAAGATTTTTTTCCTTCATGGCAATCACTTATATGCATGCTTACTAAGAATAAAAAGCTTCACCCATTTAAAAGAACTATGATTCTATATTTTACCAGGTTTTTGGTGTTTTTTTGGTGCCTTAACCAGAGCTGTCACTTTTGCTAGGCTAAGGGGAAAAAGAACATTTTTATTTGCAACATTCTTCATAAATATGCTATGTTTGGCTTTTATAGTTAAAAACGCATCATTTCCTCCAAGTGTAAATATTTTCTTGGGATGAGAAATCCAATAAAACCACAGGTCCCTGGCCTTTGTGGTTGGTATAAAAAAAGCTCTGCTTTTAGAGCTTTCAGTCTCCAAACGTGACAGCCAAGATTTTACTTTAAAGGTTATACTTTGCATTTTTTTAAGTATTTGCAAGATTTATTCATATGTGGTTAAATGTTTCCACATCTCTGCAGTCACCTGCTAGGATCAGCCCCACTTTACATACGGGAAATCATTTATGGGAAGGGAACAATATTTCCTTTGTACCTAGCCACAAGCTGGATCAGCCTCACCTTCACAATTAACTGAGCTTCCAAAATCATTATCCTGGTGTACACTGTGATTCCTTTCTTCCTTCAGAAACAGAACAAAATTGCCTTATCCCAAGACCTCACTTTAGCTTTTGAATGTATCAACAATGCTTTCACTCTGCTGAAATGTTTAGCTGAGCCCCTGAGGAAGGGTGGTGTAGCACAGAATCTGTAGATGTTGCAAGGTCCCTTAGCTTCTCCAGGCCTATTTCCATATGCGTATATCTGGATTTCCTACCTCCCATGCTTATCTGGCTTCTTCTTGATGTATATCTTACAAGATACGTTTGCATTATGTCTTAGTAGTGAGATTATAGTATGTTCCACAATAAGCATACACTATATATTAGAAGAGCAAAAGCATTTTTCTTAAAATGAGACCACATGAGGAGCAGATGAATTCTACTGACCCTGATTCTAACCACTAAAAGTCTTCAAAGCCAACCATGTATACACTCCATTCCGCCCCCACTAGAAAAGAGGGAAAACAGAACTACACAAGGCCTACTGTTCTCTCTGAAGCACTTGCAACAACTGTTTTGAACGGCAGCCTAGGCGCACTGAGTAATAACGTCACAACTGGCTGCCAATCATCTGGGGCTAAATAAAGCTGACATTCTAAGGCCTCTTATCCTTTCACTACTTGTTTTTTTTGTTTTGTTTTGTTTTGTTTTGTTTTTTGTCCACTTTAGAACATCTTATTTTTTTAGGAAGCAGACTTGCTTGTAGTACAGCTGTTCTTTGTGCCACACGGTAGAGCAGTGAACTACACAGAGTCTCCTTCCAAATCTCTCTCCTCTTTTTCCACAGTGGTCAAGTGGAAGTAAGACCTTCATTTAGAATCATAAAACACAGAACTGAAAAGGCCCTATTCATGGAGTTTGGAGAGGAATCCTTGGTTAGGGTCACAGAGTCTTTTGAGCTAGAGATAATATTAAAGGTCATTTGGTAAAGCACAAGCATTTATAAATGAAGAAGAGGGCCAGAACATTGCCTGGAAAAGCACTGTGATAATTCAAAAAAGCCAGAACCCAAGTTCAGGCTTCTCCATTTCAAGTCCTGTCTCTTTCCAGCATTTTCATCCCCTTTGAAGAGTCAGTGAATTCTTCTTATAGAAGGCAGAACACATTTCTACCACAGAGCCCATGTACTAGAGGAGCTTTTCCCAAAATTGCTTTGATTTTTCTTAGCTTTTTATAAGCACATGTATCTTTACTTGGTAGTTCTACTTTGCAACATGCATATATCTAACAATAACCAAAGGATCATGAAAATTCCACTCCAGGCCAATGTCACTTCACTCTATGCTGGATTTTTGTTTTTTGTTTTTTTAAATAATCCCCTCTACTCTTTCCTTCTCTCTACTATGTATAAAAGTAAAAACTACAAAGGGAGAGACAAACCTAGAAATATATGTTGACATATGCCAGGCACTGGGTTTCACACACTAGAATAAAAGAAATTCATGGCACTGTGGCACACCCAAATGAACTGGTAGCACATTGACTAGAAAACACTGAACCAGGTCTCCAAACCGGGAAGGTTATTTCAAGTGATTAGCATATTTTGGACAAATGTCTCTTGCTCGGTCAACATACTACCAGAATTCTGGCACTCCATTTTGCTGGATCAACACTTTACTTTAAAGGAAAAAAAAGTCCACCAAAATGCTTTTTAAAAAACTTTCCTACAATTGAAATCATTCTATAAAAAGTGTCAAAGAACCTACCTGAGTTAAATTATGTAGATGAGAATAATACTTTTTGAAGATAGCAAGGTAGCTTGCTTTTGACAGGAAGAAAAAAGTCATGCTTCCCTAAATCAGATCAATCAGCTCTAACACTTGAGCTTTCTACTTCAGTCTAGATTTCACATTCCGGAACACAGCTTTATTCCAGAAACCCGTACTACAAGGTCCAGTTTAAGTAAGAGAACGCAGTAGGTTTTCCAAGCCAAGGATTGACCATTTATATCTTCTTTCTCTCTTAACAGACACCTAACACAAATGCAAATAGTTCACAGATAAACTACAGATGTTTGAGGGAAGGGAGAAATGTCTGAAAAGCAGACACACGGATATGTTATTCTTTCAACAACCGTTGGCAGTGTGTACGGGACTGTGTTCACTATGTTCAGACCTACAACAACTTTAACCACTTCGCTCTGTCTTAAAGCTCTTCCCATTTTTCATGGTGAAGCTAGGTATTTGGAGGGAAGGGTGTTGAGGGAGAGGGGGTTGGCTGAAAGGAATCAACAAGTATAGACAGACATTATCCTATCCACTTGGCCAAGCTGTCTTAATTCCTCTCCACAACAATCTTGAAGGCTAAGAAGTCTTACTCTCTTTTTAAAGACTTAGAAATGGATGGTTATTAAGATTTAGCAACTTGCTTAATGCAAAGCTGGGGAAGAACAGCGTGGGGATTTATTTGACAATAAAACCTATTGTCTTTAACCCAAATCTCCAATGTGTGATTTTAGCTCTTCACACCTGGGCAAGAGGACAAACGAGGAGGCCCCACACCCATTTTCTCTGCGAAACTGAATTCCTAAAATATCATCATTTTCTATTTAGGCGAAATCTAGACTCTTCTAGACAAATGATGGCTAGAAAGGAGCATGGCTAGAAAGGAAATTCCGTGGGGTGGAGCTGTGTACGCACGTTGAGAGATGAGAGAAAAGCCATGTAGAGTGTGGGGACTGTTCTGATTTACAGTTCAGGAGTCACTAGACACAAAAGGCCCAGAAGGCCATCCTCCCTTGTTTTATGGGCCACCAGCTGCTGCAAAGATCATCTTTGGTTGGAGCTCTCACTTCTGACTTCCTGGGCTATTAGCACCTTCCTTTCAAAAGATCTACCTCCCAGAGACCACTTCGTTGTGGAACAGAGGATTGCAGTCTCTCTTCTTAGGTAGATTTTAAGCTTCTTGAGTACAAACTGGTAACTATTTCGACATCTACAAAGGGTCTGAACTTGCACTCTGGTGGTTTTCTTGAATAAAGCTGGCAAACAGAGGGGAAGGATTAGAAGGAAAGGGATAGGTTTGGCTAAAGTAAAGCAAACAGGGAAAACCACAAACAAACAAACAAAAATTGCTGCTTTTCCCAGCTTTCCAAGCTCTGACATATTTTTTCAAATCCATTTCCATAAACCATCTTGGTCAGTTGCCTCACTTTATCTTTTTAAAGTCATAACTTAGATAGACCATCATTTAGCCATGGCTCAAATGTATTCCATCAGCAAAATTTAATTTTCTGTTGGTGGACAAGACCAGACTGTAAGACCTCATGATTTGTGACTGTTCATGGCATACATAAGTCACTCGAGGAAAACAGTTCAACAAGCCGGATCCGATGCCTTTGGCAAATATTGCATCAGTGGGTGGATGTACCTACTGATGTAACGATGTAAAGAGAAAGTAAAGAAAGGGAGAATACTTGTTCTTATTTATGATCAGAAAGTTTCTTGGAGATTATGTGTTTGCCTTATTTTATAAATGAGAAATTTAAGACACTGGATGACAGCTGCTAAAACCAATGCAAATTAGTCTCATAACTCATTGCCTTCCACTTGCTTTCACCATGTACACCTCTAGGTCAACTATAGATGTTCATAAAAAGATCAGCATGCTACAGAGATCATTTTAACTGCTACTAGGAAACCTGTAAATCCAAATTGCTACTTTCAAATAAATTGCATATAGATTTATATTGTGATTGCTTTTACAAATCATTATTACAGATATCTGGTCAAGCCCAGAAGTAATTCTGCTGTCTTGAAAAGCCTGCTTACTCTGCATCTACATTAGCCAAACTCTAAAACAGCTCCTGCTCTTGACAAAATAGTGAAGTGTGGTAGCTACACAGTTGCGTTTTCTTGGACTTCCCCTAGTCCAAGAGTTCAGATCCAGACTCTGTCACTCACAGCTACAAGAATTTGAAGCAAATTAGTCCTCGATTTCCTTATCTGTGAAAGGTAATGGCACCCACTTTTGATAATTGATACTATTAATTTATTTTATTCACAGGGAACATTTAGAACTGTGCCCAATAGATAATAATCATTAATGTTAGCTATTATCATTCGTGATGAAACAGACATCTGTCTCACTGTGGGAAGAACAAGATGGTCTAAAGAAGAAAACAAAGAAATGTAAAATTCCAGGTTCCACCACGAGGATACTCAGAAAATATTGAGCCTGCAGTCAGAAGATCTCAATGCGCTCTGTATGAACAGGGTACACTTGGAAAAGTCTCCCAAAATCTCAGTTTCTCAAGGTACCTCATATGCCTGCCTTGAATGTTGGAAGGATCAAATGGATCCTTAGCTGAAACCTGTTGTAAAGGGAAAAACATGATACAAAAGTCAGTTTGGTTACGTGTCTTAGTCTTGGTTTTTACTAAAATTAACCTGACAGTAGTTTTTATTAAAGTATTAGAAATTAATTATTTTTAATGTTTTGTTTTTTTTTTTATTTCTAGGAGAGAGACAGCATGAGCAGGGGAGGGTCAGAGAGAGAGGGAGTCACAGACTGAAACAGGCTCCAGGCTCTGAGCTGGCAGTCAGCACAGAGCCCGACGCAGGGCCCGAACCCACGAACCGCGAGATCATGACCTAAGCGAAAGTCGGACGCTTAACCGACTAAGCCACCCAGGCTCCCCTAGAAATTAATTTTGTATCAACCTCCAACTTTTTAAACACAGTTTTGATCATGTCTTTCCATCAGTGTTTCTTACACATAAAATAAAAATCCTTCACCTGGAAGTCAAGGCTTTCCCAGATTTGGCAAAGCATCTTTTTCTAGTCTTATTTCCCCGAGTCTATAAAAGTAAATGATTATTCATGATTCCTGTCCACAGACTGAATATGTATTTATTCCTTCTCTAGTGCTATTCCTGACATTTGGAATGCTTTTCCCTCTCCATCTTTATCTGTCCAATTTTCATTCATCCTTCAAGATTCAAGTGTCATTCCTATGAGATCTTATCTAATTTCCCTAGAGTCAACATATTTTCTTCCTTCTCTGAACTATGCCAGTGCTTTATTTATAATGTAGTGTGAAATCAGAGCTCATCTGACATGCCACTGCATGTCAACAGCAATAGAAAATGACTTGCGCTTCCTGGACCCACTCTGCTCTTCTCTCCTGGGAGTGTTTGCTCATGCCAGCTCTATAATCTGAGATGCCCTCCATCATCTTGTTCACATAGTAGATTTCTAATCTTGCAAACCATAGTACAAGTGCTACCTTGAGTTAAGTAATGGCAGAGGTAAATAAATGCTTCCCAACATCTCATAGCACCTAATGGACTCTGAGCGCGTCAAGAATCAGTAAAGGGTATATTTTTTGACACTTGACAACCCTGTGTTTGAATTCTAGCTCAGTCACTTATCACTCCAATCATTTGGATTAAATCAGTTACACCTACTCTAAACTCCAGTTCCTCTACAAAAATTAGAAAAAGAGATTGAGAGACAGAGAGAATATTAAGGAGAAACTACTGTAACAGCTTACAAAGTGTTGAGAATCTGCAGCATTGTGAACAAAGCACTTTGCATTATTTAAAGAATAAGTACAAGAAATATTTTCACATAACTCTATGTTGGCTGCTATTATAATATATTACTGCTGCATGTGTATTGAAGTTCCCTTTTTTCCATGCACCACTGGAAGGCAACTATCATGGAGCATGACAGTTCCAAAGCCTGACAAACACCTGGGTCTGACTATCAGCTGTGTTGCTTTAAGAGTGGTGGGGCATTAAGCAAGATCTTTCATCTCTGTGCCTCAATTTCACTGCCTGTAATATGCAGGTAATATTAGATATGTGGGATCTAATATCTTAGATATTGTTGTAAGGATCCAATATGTATATATAGGAAGTTCAGAAGAAAATACAAGACACAGGAACTTATCAACATATGAAAATTATTATTTATTTGTAATACCAGTGGCTAAATACAGAACACAGCAGATGCTAAAATAAATGTGTTTTGAAGAATTGAGTAAAGTATTAAATAAATGTTAGTAATTATTATGACTATTGACTTGATGAGATTATTTCAGCTCTGAGATCTCATTCCCAGCTGTGCTGGGCAGAACACTTAATTTCACCATTTACCTGAGTCCCTGTGAACTGAGCTCCAGTATACAGATAAGACAGATCCCATATTTTTTCTTTTTAAATATGCTGGGGTCACCTGCATAGCCCAGTCAGTTAAGCGTCCAACTCTTGATTTCAGCTCTGGTCATGCTCTGATGGTTGTGAGATCGAGCCCCATATCAGGCTCTGCACTGACAGCGTGGAGCCTGCTTAGAATTCTCTCTTCTCCTCTCTCTCTTTGTCCCTGCCCTGGTCGCATGCACTCTCTCTCAAAATAAATAAACTTCAAAAAATAAAAATAAAAATAAATAAAACATCCTGGAAAATACACCTGACCAGTTGTCAACATTTATTTTTAGGCACAGAGATAATTTATCAAATTATTTATCAACACATTCTTTATGGGTCAAAACAAAAAATGCTGCATGTTAAATTCTTCTGGATATTTTCTGCCCTAGGCTTTTTGGACTAACCTGGATTTTTTTAGACTAACTATTCTCTAAGGTTAGTTCTAGTAGCTGAGGGGCTCAGAACCTTGCTGGATTCCATGGAAAGAGGGAAAAATATGAGAAATGTTCCCTTCCTTCCAAGAGCACATCGTGTTCTGAGCTAATATATTTAAATTAAATAAGGAATCAAGAGAAGCTGCTGATTAGAATCAGAACCCACTGTTTCTTAGTTTAAGGCTGAAAACTTGCCATATTCTTCCTCTAGGCCAGTGTTTTTCATTATGAACAGAATATTCTGATTCTCCGGTATTCTGCACATTGTAATATCACATCTACAATTTCAACACCAAGTTTTACAAGAAAGATATCTCCTGACTGCTTCTAGCTTACCACATGGGTGTCAGTTTCTGACATGTTTCACTTTTTTCAGATTCTAATGTCTTTGGCAGCATCCACATTATCTTGGACACTTGTCTATTCACTCACTTCAAATAGGGCAACATTGAAAGTGACAGTGAGTTTTGGTGTGAACAACAGAGAAATGAAGCACCATATTATTATTTTTAACGCATTGGAAAAGCTTTTGGGACACTTAATTTAGTTTTGAGTTTTTGAAGTCTAAGAGTTATCGATTTCATAGAAATTATGTTAATATGTGCCTTGAATCATGTTAACTGTATGTTTAGCTATTTAAATTATTTATCTTTATCTTAGCTCCTCTAAAAAACGGCCAGTATTTTTAACTGCTTAATATATATCAGACACTGTTTTGGGTCACTGAGTCCCTACACAACAATCATATAAGAAAGGTATTATTAACTTCACCTCTTAGCTGAGAAGACAAAATAACGATTTAAAATTTGCCCAAGGACCTATAGCCAAAACAGAAAAGCAAGATGGGAATGCAGTTCTTCTGATTCCAAATCCTTAATCTTTAATTACTATGTCTTAGCAGCTCCCCAACCAGACTGAGTATTTATTTCTCTAGAACAGAAACAATACCTTGCTCTGATTTCTGTATCTCTTCCTAAAGCCTAGCCTAGGCCCTCTTGCCCAGTAGCTTCTTAATACATACTTGGGATGAAGAAGAAAAAGAAGGAAGGAGTAAGAGGAGATCGAGTCTAAGAATGGTATAGCAACTGTACTAAGATTTCTCCTTTCTTGAAGGAATCCCCCTGCTACTCTCAAAAGCCTTGGGATCCAGCCAACAGTGCCCACTTGCTGTGTGTGGGGGATGAAAATGAGAGGTGGGCAGGCAATGCATTTCTAATTTTCTGCATGGATGCCTTAGTTACTATTAAGATATTGTCAAAGGGAAGTAATTTCAAAGAAGAGGAGCTAGCCTGATTAAGAAGTTCGATTAAGATTGACTTTTGAGAATATTAAAAGCTCAGAGGAAAAAGAAAAGATTAAGATTAGGAGCCTTTAAAGGAACCCTCGGATATCAGAATACCAGAGGACAGCTGCTCATTGGTGTGACACAGAGCTTTTATATTGACACCTTTTATGTTAGCAATCACAACACAAATATGCACTGTCATTCCACTCAAGGCCATGCGCAGCCATATTAGCTGTGATTCTAATAAGCTTGGGGTCTCCGCTCAGAGCCTCTCCGTTTACCTTTTCTCTTGCTGGACCATGCAGGACTTAGACCCTAATCATAGCACAGGAAGCTTAATTGAGTTCCCTTCCTTAGATGTCGTGAATTAATTTTTTCTCTCCTTAGAGATCTGCTGAGACAAAAGTAACCATCCCAACTACCTCTCCTTTAAACAAAAGACAGATTTACTTTTAACCAAGCATATCACCATATATCAAGCTCCTAGCTTGTGGAGTCTTTGGCAAACTGTCCAATTCCTCTAAACATCCTCCCCTTTCAACCAGTGCTGCCCTGTAGTGGATGTTCTGGCATTTGGCATCAGGAGTGAAGTCAAGAAAGGATCTCAACAACTTGTCTTCTGGAGAGATCTCAGAAGGAGATCCTGTAGGAATTCTCAAAGGACAGTTGACATGTAGATCCATACTCTCTGACTTCTGCAAAGTCTATCTATTTCTCTGCCTAGATTTTATATGTTTGGCAGCATTTGGAAGCTGTTACTCAAACGGACTCTGGCCACCTGGTCAGTTCAAATGTACTCCAAGTGCTCTTAACACTAGCAAGTAAGGAGAAAACTGTTGGGCTGGCAATGCACAGAACCAGAGCTGGTAGGAATGCCTAGAAAACTTTATTTCAATTACAACATGGGGCATCCCTGGGAGGGACAGGACCTAGGAAACTGGAATTGCCAGGAAACTTCAAGGTCCTTTTCATTATTTTTCTTCCTAATTTTACTTCAGGGTAAGAAAGAAGGTCCTGAGTTTTAAAGTCCCACACTTTTACAGAAAAAGGGAAAATGGCATTGTCACCCTAGGAGTTTATAGTTACATATGGAAAGCTTTTGTGCTACTATACACATGTGTGTGCTCAAATTTATAGAATATCTCACTTGGCAAAGCAGAGCAATAATGTCTTCCTCAACTTAGAGAAATGTGAATCCAAAAGTGACAACAGTTTGCAACCTGCCACACACTGTCCCCATTCATGTAATAATCTTCTGCCTGTAGAAACCCCAAAGAAGGGGCACCTCAGTGGCTCAGTCAGTTAAGCATCCGACTTCAGCTCAGGTCATGATCTTGCGAGGGGTGGTTCAAGCCCCACACTGGGCTCTGTGCTGACAGCTCAGAGCCTGGAGCCTGCTTCCGACTTAGTATGTCCGTCTCTCGTGCCCCACCACCCTCCCCCTCTCACTTTCTCAAAAATAAACATTAAAAAAAAAAAACCTAAAGAGTGCATATGTTTGAGAAATGAGGGTACAGGCCAGAAATACATAATATGCCTTGGAATTAGGCAGTAGAAGTGAATTATGTTCTAATGTTATATCTGCTTTTCTGTAATCCCCCAATAATTCTAAGTTAACAGTTTTTGGTTTCTTGTGGATGCATGCATGTGTGGTGTGGTATGGTGTGGTATGTGTGTTTTAGTCAACTTTAAATAACTTTTACTTTTTTCTTATTTATTTTTGCTAACATTTCATTTTTAAGTAATCTCTACACCCAGCATGAGGCTCAAACCCACAACCCCAAGATCAAGAGTTGCATGCTCCACAGCCAGACAGTCACCTCCACTTGTCTTTCATCTCTAAAAAAATGAAGAATTATTGTAGATACATTAGAACTAATAGAGAAGCAAAAAGAAAAAAAGAAAAACCCCACTCACAGAGGTAGTTAAGATTTAACATCTTGGGGTACATCCTGCCAGTGTGTTACATTTTGTTCTTTTAAGCATAAGAAGCCCATTTCATTCCATCTTTCTTCACAGTGTTCTTCAGTAAAACATGAAATGGCTGTTTTTAAGCTCATTTTTAATATCTCCAGGGTAGATCCAAAGGAGCAAAAAGATGGGACAAATATGGGAACATATTTGTACGTGCACAGAGAGTCAAAGAGAACATTCTGGTTTAAAATGGCTTAAAAATGAGCCCTTAAATATGATGACTTGAATAGTCATTTCCTTTGCACTCAATTCATGCTTCTTTTAGATATCCTATTAAAATAACAATGTAGGGATAAAGTCACAAAGCCAAAGAGAATGGGGAATGGGGAAGAAATTTTGAGAAGACAGAAATCAAATGGTCAAGTAGTAACAGGCTTAGCAGAACAGAGAAAAACTGTTCTCTCTTTTGGGAGACAGCCCAGAAGCCAGCTGAACTGGTCCTTGGAGCTCCAAAATCTAAAAATGAGGTTGTAGATGGGACTAAAACCATGAGAGTTTATTGAAAATCTGTCTAATAAGCAGCAGGAACCAACAGTATCGTGGTCTCCAGCTCCCTACCCACCCCACCACAAGAAACCCTCTTTGCCAATTTCCATGGTATAAATAGTCCACCATGACCAGGAATGTAACAGTACTGAACACAGAATTGGGATGAGATAAGCACACTTGTCTATAGAGAACTGGTTCAAGCTGGCTCCATCACACCTCTGGTTTGACTCTAGTAGACAGTAGAGGAATTATCCTTCTCTTTGCAGCTAAGGAATGGCTACTTATTCTCTGAAGACATCCGGAGAGAGATATAGGACTCAAGGACCCAAGGCTCAATTAAAGAGAAGTGTAACACTGAAAAAAGAGACTACCTGAAAATGGATTAATGGTACAGCCCCTTTTTCTACTTGGTTTCCAGAACTTCCCACTGGCTGGAGCTTGGAGAATTCATTTCTAGGGAAGCAGAAACCCAAGAAGGAGGATCCATAGACGAGGCTTTTGAAGGGTTCGTCAGTGAAACAGCCCAGCCACACAACACCAAAGTGAAGTTCATAACTGAGATGATTCATTCTCCCCCAGAGCTTCCAGTCAGCTTTTCAGTGCATCACTTTCAAAATAGATAGAAAATCATATTGGTGTTGGTAGTTTTCATATTGCTATTCTGAAACTACTGTGGATAAGGTGGAACAAAATATATGCATGATTGTGAGATAGTCTGCCATCCTCTATTTCTTTGAGAATCAGAATTCTTGATGTAAAAGAAAGAAAATTAAATGTAACAAAGAAGGAGTTAAGCCCTCACAATTATGGTCAATTGATTTTTGGCAAAGATTTCAAGGCAAATCAATAGAGAAAGGAAAGTGCCAAGACAACTGCATGTTCATATGCCAAGAATATAAACTTTGATTCACACTTCATGCCATGTATTCACACTTCATGCCATGTATAAAAGGTAACTCAAAATAGATCAGAGACCTAAATGTCAGAGCTAAAACTACAAAACTTCTAGAACAAAACATATAAAGTAATCTTTGTGACTGTAGATCAAACAAACATCTCTTAGATAATGATACCAAAAGAAAAATCTGTAAAATAAAAATTTGATAAATTGGACTTTTTATAAATTTTATCAAAATTAAAATCACTCTTCAAAACATACCATTGAATAATGAAAAGCCAACAAAAATTGGGATAAAATACTTATAACCCATATCTGATGGAGTTTGTGTCCAGGGTATAAAAAGAATTCTTGAACTCAATACGAAACAAAACCTAATTTTTAAAATGGACAAAAAATTTGAAAAGAAAGTTAAATATACACGTTTGATAACCACATAAAACATGTCCAACATCAGTAATCATCGGGGAAAAGGCAAACTGAAACCACAATGAGATACTACTGTGCAGCAACTACAAACAGCTAAATTCAAAAACACTGTATCAACTTAGCCAGGATACAGAAAAACTAGATCTCCTATACTTTGCTTGGAAACTTTGGTCAACCAATATAGCAGTTTCTTAAAAAGCTAAATACAAACTTACTACTATGCAACCCAGAAAGTACATCCTTGGGTATTTACTTGAGAGAACTGAAAACTTGTGTTCACTCAGAGATGAGAATAAACAGCAACATTATTCATAATCCCCCAAACTGGAAACAATCCAAATATCCATCAACTGGTAAATAAACAAAATGTGGTATATCCATACAGTGGAGTGCTAGTCAGTAATAAAAAGAAATGGATTAACTTTACATACCACGACATGGATGGGCCTCAAAGTATTATGCTGAGTGAAAGAAGTCAACACAAATGACTACATATATTGTATGAGGTAAACAAAATTTTCAGAAAAGTCAATTCATAGAGACAGAAAACACATCAATGGTTGCCTGGGACGGGGGTTGGGGCAGTGATGCCCAGAGGAAAACATGAGGAAATTATTGATGGAAATGTTCAAAAGCTGGATCACGGTGATAGTTGCACACTCTGTGCACTTATTAAAAATCATTTAGTTGCACACTTAATAGTGTGTGAATTTTAGATGTATAAATTATACCACAATAAAGCTGTTAAAAGAGAGTGATGTCAAGGCATATTTAAAATGTGAGTAAAAATGGGGGCAGGTGGGGGGCTCAGTCGGTTAAGTGTCCAACTCTTGATTTCTGCTGGGGTCATGATCTCATGGTTCATGGATTCAAGCCCCACATCAGGCTTTGTGCTGACAGTGCAGAGCCTGCTTGGAATATTTTCTCTCTCTCCCTCTCTTTCTGCCCCTCCCCTGCTCACACTCTCTCTCTCCCATTTCCGTCTCAAAAGTAAATAAAAAAAACTTAAAAAAAAAAAAAGTAAGAATGAACTGTAGTGTCTAGCCCAAACACTGGTAATGAATCTAGAAAGAAATATAAGGAAGTGATTATTATCCTACTTTTTCATTTTATAATTATTCTGAATGCTCTTAATGTTCCACCATCCTATGGGTAAAAAAAGATGGCCTACTAACAGATGGAATTTTAGAACGACATGTTCCTAGGGGATGTCCTGCTTTCTGCAAAATCTTCCATAGTTAATTCAGGAAATCCATATAAGAGTCACTGGACACATTCATTGAACTCTAATCTGAAATTATCTCATGGAATCAACTATGTTCTTCCTCTCATTGTCCACCTCCCTTTGTTAACCTTTATTAACTTACAAGCTATAAAACAAATTGTATGGGGCGCCAGGGTGTTAAGTGTCCAACTCTCAGTTTCAGCTCAGGTCATGATCTCACGTTTTGCGGGCCCAAGCCCCATGTCAGGCTCTGTGTTAACAGCCTAGAGACTGCTAGCATTCTTTCTCTCCCTCTTTCTCTCTGCCTGCCCTTCCCTGATGCACATGTAGGCACTCTCTCTTTCTCACATTCTCTCTCTCAAAGTAAATAAGCATTTAAAAAAAGATTTTTAAAAAACTGTGTAATTTTGGTGATTCTACAGATGACATAAAACTGGTGCTATACAATATACGGGGCACTTGGCTGCCTCAGTCAGTAGAGCATGTGACTCTTGATCTCAGATCATGAGGTCAAGCCCCACATTGGATGTAGAGATTACTTAAAAAAAGATTAAAAAAATAAATAAAACTGATACTATACACTATAAAGATGAATAGCAAAATCTATGCTAATAAGATTTTAGTTTTTCTTTACGTAGACTGATATGAATTGGAAAACAAAAAACACTATGAAGACTCCAGAGAAAACTCATAGAAGAAAAGAAAACTTCATATTTTAGCACCTTTACCACATTTTTCCAGCTTTTTCAAATGTAAGAGACCTTACAGTTTCATTTTACAGTGAATCCCACAAACTGTGGAACTGGCTCTGATTGAAGGCACCATTTTGATTAAGACAATGGTGTTCATGTCTGACAAGAGAGGTCAGACACCAAGATCTTGATTTTTTTCTAATACCCTGGGACTTACGCATCGATCTGCTCCCTCCATCTGCAGAGTCCAGGACAAGGGTAAAAATGGAAGGCCCTCTATGATATGGCTGAATATTAGAAGTTGGAAGAAAAGTTAACAAAGTCTTAAATAAAATAGGGATGTTCTGGCCTCTCACCTTGAAAAAAATATTCCTTCAAAACAATCAGTAGGCAAGATGCAAACTAACACGTCTAAGACTTCTTAAAATTCTGTTCCAGTCTGTGAAAATGTAGGGATTGCTGATCCTGGTCCCCATGCCCAGCTGTGACGTGATCCCATCTCTTTCCATACCTGGCTTCATCCCATACCAAAAGGGCCACAGGCTACTGTGTGTAGACACCACAGTTCACACATGCAAGCTCCTTCTGCTCCCCCAGAAACAACCACCCCCTGCCTTGTTCTTAGACCTAACCACTCAGAGACTGAATAATACAGACAACGGCCAGGTCAGATATAAAAATAGAACTTGGACCCACAACCTGCCCAGAAGACCAACCCCCTTATCAATAACAAACAACCCACCTAGCCGGCTTGCTACATGTCAGATGTGCAGAAAATAGGGTTGGTAACTTCGGTGACAATACAGGATGCTAAACAAAACCCTCTGTAATAATTAAACCCAAGTGGTCAAGACTTGATTAACAACTGACAGTTTCTCTAATTTTTGTCCCTACTTCCAGCTTAGGTCCAACCAGAGAAAGCCCAATAATGCACGCCTAGCCAATCACATAGGATGCCTCTAGCTTCCCCAGGCCAAGAGCCTCCATTCAAGGTACACCTAGAACCTCCCCTTTTCCCCACTATAAAGCTCGCCCACTCCTCTGTGTGCCTTTGAGTCTCTGCCAAACACAAGCGATGATGGCTGACTCCCTTGCTAATATAAGATCAGAATAAGTAGACTTTGTTTTTCTCATTTGATTGGTCTCCATTTATTTCTACAACACACCCTGGCCGCACCATCCACAGGCAGGATTGACCTGGAGGAGAGACCTACCAAGCACTGGAAACAAGAGCCAACAATGCTGAGACCCTAGGTGTCTGGAACATTTCTAAAAAGGGAGAATATGGGGTTCAGGCAGGGGAATCTCCTCAGCCCATGACTCTGTCTTCTGAGCAGGGACACAGCAGAGAAGAGCCCTAACCAGTCTTTCCAAAGCACAAGGCCCAGGGCAGGAGCCCTCTCCCAAATCTATGCAAAGTTCTCTTTCCATACCACTCTGAAGCAGACCTGGGGGAGATTGGCTATTTAATGAGATCATAGGGATAAGTGCTTGATGTCAACATTAGGTTGATTTAAAGAAAGTAAATCATCTTTTACCTAGGCGTCCAAGAGTGCTTCAGAATCCATTTAAATTTTTGTAACAGTCTCAGAATTCTCAGTGACTTCCTGTGAGCCTGGACAATGCCTTCTGCAGACAGGCCTCCCCATGCTTGTGTGAGCTGGATGCAGCTAAACCTATGAGCAGAACCATGGTGCCTCACAGTGCTTGACACTGCCTGCCAGGGGCTACCTGCCACTCTGCACACATGGGGGCCATCTCTCCAATCAGGTTCCCACTTTTGTTGATGGCTTCCTTCACGTCTCCACTCCACCCTCCCAAATGTCCATTTGAACCCTTTCCTCAACATTGAACATGCCAAGGCTTTCCTCATAAAACCACAGCATCACCCCATTTTGGTGCAATTCGGGTTTCAGTCCCCAAAGTCCTACAGAACCACAAGTGCATTAAAGGAAAAATTTATTCAGAATCTCGTTAAACACAGCAAGGAGAACTATTCAAGAGACACTATTGCAGCTGGGGTTTTGCAGTAGGGGAGAGAAAGTGGACTCTCCCAAATACAAATACAAATAGGACAAGTGGAAACTTACAGCCAAGGAGTAGGAAGGAAATCAGTGGATGGAAAATTACCAAGAAAAAACATCAAGGCTAGGGGGGATTCTTGTTAGACCAACTACACAGGATTTTCGCTGAAGGCAAGCTAGAGTGATAAGATATTGAGGGTGGGGATAAGAAATTCGATCAGCTATCAAGGATGAAAGATTTTTGCTAAACTAATCCAAGAGAATTTTTGGTAAAACTGGACTAAGCAGGCCAAGGACAGATCCCAAGGTCAGAGTCTAGTCAAAAGGAGGATGCAGAGGAGCCTGACTCAGGTGTTGTCAAGGAATGAATGAATCTTTGTCAAGTGGACCTCTCTCTCCTTTTTATTTTTGACAAAGTTCATACACACACACACACGGTATAAAATATGATGTTTTGGTATATATACACATTGTAAGATAAATACCACAAACTAATTAACATATTTATTACCTTCCATAGGTACCATTTTGTATGTGTGTGTGATGTGAATACTTGAGATCTACTCTCAGCAATTTTAAGTATACCATGCATTATCATTAACTCTTTAGTCATCATACTGTACATTAGGTCTCCAGAATGTATGCATCTTATGACTGAAAGTTTGTACCCTTTGACCAACATCTCCCTCATTTCCTCAACCTCAGCCTCTGGTAATTCTACTCTCTGTTACTATGAGGGGGACTTTAATTCCACATATAAGTAAAGCCATGCAATATTTGTCTTCATGTATCTGGTTTACTTCCACTACCATAATATCTTCAAGTTTATCTATGTTGATGGTAAGGATTCTTTCTTTCTTAAGACTGAATAATATGCCATTTATATATATACTCCACATTCTATTTATCCATTTATTTGTTGATAGACACTTAGGTTGTTTCCATATCTTGTCTACTGTGACTAATGCTTCAGTGAATATAGGAGTGCAGATATCTCTTCATAATTTTATTTCCTTTGACTCTATACTCAGAAATGGGACTGACTATAAAGTAGTTCTATTTTTAATCTTTTGAGGAGCCTCTATCCTATTTTCTTTTTAAGTTTAATTATTTGAGAGAGAGAGAAAATGCATGAGTGGGGGATGGGCAGAGAGAAAGAAAATCCCAAGCAGGATCCATGCTCAGTACTGAGCCTGACAGAGAGCTTGATCCCACAAACTATAGATCATGACCTGAACCGAAACCAAGAATCAGATGCCTAACCTATTGAGCCACCCAAGTGCCCCGTATACTATTTTCCATAGCGACTGCATCAATTTATATTTCCACCAACAAAGCACAAGGATTCCCTTTTCTCTAAATCCATATCAACACTTGTTCTGTCTTTTTGATAGCAGCTATCCTAATAAGTATGAAATGATATCTTACGTGCTTCCGATTTGCATTTCTCTGATGACTGGTGATGTTGAGTATCTTTTCATATACCTATTGGCTATTGTAGGGTTTTATTGGAAAAATGTCTATTCCAGGTCTTACATATAAGTCTTTAATCCATTTTGAGATGACTTTTTCATGTGGCATAAGGGTCCAATATCATTCATTGCATGTGGATATCATTTCTCTGAACACCATAAATTGAAAAGACTACACTTTCCTCATTTTATATTGGTGACTTTGCCAAAAATTAGTTCGAATATGCATGGGTTTATTTCTGGGCTCTCTATCAAATATGCATGGGTTTATTTCTGGGCTCTCCATTCTGTTCCATGGTCTATGCACATAAAAATGTGAACACCAGATTGTTTTAGGTTACTATGGCTTAGTAATATAATTTGAAATCAGAAAGTGTGATATCTCCAGGTTTATTCTTCTTTCTCAGAATTGGTTTAGCTATTCAAGGTCTTTTTTGGTTCCATACAAAATTTTGCATTTTTCTTTCTGTGAAAAGTGTTACTGAAAACTGTTAGGTGGCACTAAATCTGTGGGTCACTTCGGATAGAATGGGTAAAATTTTTTAAATTTTTAAAATTTTTCCAATCCATGAACACAAGATATTTGCATTTTCTTGAATTTCTTTCATCAATGTTTTATAGTTTTCACTGCACAGATCTTTCACCTCATTGGTTAAATTTATTTCTAAGTATTTTATTCTTGTATTATTATTGCTAAATGGGATTCTTGTCTTACTGTCTTTTCAGATAGTTTGAACAAAATTTAATGTTTATTTATTTTTGAGAGAGAAACAGAGTGTAAGCAGGGGAGGGGCAGAGAGAGGGAGACAAAGAATCCAAAGTAGGCTCCATGCTCCAGGCTGTCAACACAGAGCTCAATGCAGGGCTCAAACTCACAAACCATGAGATCATGACCTGAGCCAAAGTCTGATGCTCAACCGACTAAGCCATCCAGGCACCCAGTTTGTTAGTGTACAGAAACACAACTGATTTTTGCATGTTGATTTTGTTATCCTGCAACTTTACTCAATTCACCTATTAGTTTTAAGAGTTTACTGGTAGAGTCTTTAGAATTTTCCATATATAAGATTGTCATCTACAAACAGAAATGGTTTTGTTGGCAGCACAGGTTAGTGATGAAATCAGGGCTAGATCTGGACTCAAAAGCAGCTGCAAGGGCCTGAGCTGTGAGCTTGTACTCAGCAGCTGCAATGGGCTAGCTTGAGTGCAAGCGCATAGTGAGTACCAGTGATGGGAGTCAGGGGCAGCAGCCTGCAAGGATCCAGCTGCAGTCGCTAGCTGAAAGTGTGCAGCAATGCAGGCCTATATTAGGAGTTCAGCCCAGATTCTGGTGCGCCAGCAGCTATAGAAACCTGAACTGTTTGTGTGCATCATGTGGCTGTAGGGGTTAGTCATAGGCACACACATGGTGTTGGGGGGTTGGATGTGGGGGCCTGGAGTGGCATCATGAACATGCACAGCCAGAGGCCGAGACTGGCTGCTGCAACAGAGTGCATAACGGAGCTCAGAACTCAGGGTGTCTCCAGAAATTCTGGCAGGGGGTGGGGATGGAAAGGGACTCAGGCAGCTGGAATACGTAAATGCAAAAACTTGGGAAGCATTCAGTGGTGAAATCGCAGGGTGTTCATGGTGGCTTTGCTGGCTATTGGTTTCTTCAGGAGCAAAAGCCGCTGGAGTCTTCTGGGGAGCAGTCCCCTGGGGTTTGCAGTGGAGTTCACAGTGATGCGATCTACTGAGGGACCATAGCATCCAACAAGAGTTCAGTATCAAAAGCTGCTGAGGTCGTGTAAGGCTACTGAGAACTACAATCACGCCCACCCTGGGACTGATACTACTGATAGTTCTGACCTTCTTCTTGGCTCCTGTCTCTATATGTCTCAGCCACACCACTCTCTGAGGAAGATGAAACCAAGTGCATCCTTTATCCAAAAGGCTAGGGAAGCTGGTAGCTCACTCCAGCGAGGGGAAATCCCCCTCACCAGGGACTGCCTCTTGGCACTGACCAGTGTCAGTCTGGAGGCAAGGATGATGCATGCAAAATGAAACTACTCTTCCAACCTATTTTGTATAGTTATTCCAAGGGTTTTTGCTCAATTGTATTGTGGAAGCTTCTTAAGTATACTACTGAGCTCCTCCAGAGCTATTTTCATTCATGGATAACTGTTTAATTGTTACTCTTTGTGGGGAGATAGACGCCTGTGTCTCCTACTCTGACATCATCGGACATGACTCTCTTTTCTCACTTTCTGCTCTGCATTAGATTGTGGGTCTACCCAGAAGCTATTGCTACCAAAGTCATCCCCTTCCCCTCACTTCTACTGTGCAGGGAAAGCCCAGGGCTTGGATGCAAGAAGACCAGAGTTTGAATCTGGGCTCCAATACTTATAGTTGTAGGATCTTTTGTAAATCATCTGTCCTTGTTTAAATCATTTAGCCTTATTTGTGCCATGTCCACATGTACAAAATGGGACTGATAATGTCTTATTGAACAACTGATGTTTGTATTGGAGATGGCTGTTTTATAATGACTGGCAGTGTAGTTGGTGATCTATAAATATTTACTCCTGCTACTGCTACTATTGTAGTTATTGTGTATCCGTTTACTGGACCTTCTGTTAGTGCTATCTGATTCCTGTTTGATGCTTAGTTCCTGTCAAAATGCTGCTAAACAAGTGTATCAAATTGTGCATTTATGCAGCTAGGAGAGAATTCTGCTTCCTCCCACCCCACACACACACTGCATGTCAAAAAACAATCTGGCATTGACAGAAAGAAGGATAATGATACCCAATGGGTCGTTTTCATTTCTAATTTCAGTCACTCTATGGTTCTGCGATTACTATAGCCAACTAATCAACTAAACATAATTATGCACTATTCCAAACATATTATGAAGTAATAAGGCCTTCATTTTTCATTGTGCCCTGAATGCTTGTATCACTAAAGATGTAAAAACAGAATTTAATTTGGGCTCACAGAATGGAAAGTCAAAGGAATGAAAGAGAAGATTAAGAGGGCCTAGCTTTTTTCCTTTTTAGCTCTGAAGTAGATAAACACCTGCACCTGTACAAATTTCAAAAGCATGTGAAGAGCCTTACAGCTCCCAGATCATACGGTGAACTCACCGTATTCAAGTCAATATTGTAGGAATTTTATCTTGAATCTTTTGGGAACACCTGTAAGTAAGTATCGCAAGTCTCTGATGAAATGCAAATGATCAAAAGTGTTCTGGAAAAACTAAACACATCTGTACAAAGATCATCAGAACACGTCTCGATTATCCTGCAGCCTGGAGAACATGTCTAATTCCACAGTTGTCAAAGTTCAGGCTTTGTGTATATGCTGACAAATTAGTTCCAGAAGCATACCAATGAAAAGCAAGAAAGAGAATAGGTTTTTACAAAGCAGTTATGATATAACTCCTGTAGCATGTCATTAAGTGAAATAATGAATGCCACCCTGTGCTGTAATCTATAATATAGTAGAATAAGTACAGTCATTATTATCTCTAATGATGAAACTCACTAAAATGCTCATAATGAGAACAGAACGAAGTTATGCATCTTATCCAATATCTTCGATATACAGCCTCCTGCAATACCTATAAGAGTTAGTATACACTTTGCACAGAAAACCAAACAAAATGATGCGTGCACGTGCAAAATGAAAACAACAAAAACTACCACCAGTAATTTAGAAATTATCTTAATAATTCTTTTCTGAATTAGAAGCTGAAATATGGTAATACTAAGCTCTATCTCTACAAATTAATAAAATCCCAAGTTCGTTTAAATTCTAGATTTATTGTATCCCACTGTTTCCCTTGCAACCTGCTCTAATTTTTAATCAGCACAACAAAAAACTATGCAGTGTCCTCTCACAGCTGTTTTTGTATTTGTTATTTAAATTTTCTTGGAGGACCCTAAGCATAGCTAAATGTTCATCATTCTCTAGGCAAAACCATGCGTGAATGTGGATTCCAAATTTTGCCCCCTCTGTTTTATGGGAATGCATTAAAATTCTGACTAACTTTATGAGGTACCATCATGAATAAAACAGAAAAAATTAGAAGTGTTTAAACCCAACGAGTTGGAGCTGATATTTCAGGATCTAGGGAGGTAACACATTGTATTTTTCTTCCCAGCTCTTTACTCTTCTACGTCTTCTATTCTCTTAGAAGTTAAAAGAAGACTGTTGAGCTTAACATCAAAGATAGATTACTCTCAGAAAGGAACATTTATCAGAGAAAATATTAATTGGTTGTTGGAAAGCAGAGCTATGAGAATGAAAGAATCTGCAGTGAAATGGGAGATAAAAGCTAGAAAACATCACTAATGAAGAATGGAATTCCTTTTATGCATGTGGGAGCCTGCATGCGCGTGTTCATTTCTCGCAAATATCTATGATGTTTAGATGAGCAACAACACGCCACTAGTTTTGCCAAGCGAGTTTTACCTTTGCCTCTTCTGGTTTGTGATATGAGACTTTTCGCCCCTCATCCCCGGACAAGGTGTTATAATTCTGCTCTGTGTTGCAGAATGCCCACGCTGCTGCTGTTCATGTTCTGACAACTGCCACATTGGGGATACAGGGGAAATCCACCCCTACTTGTAATCTGGGCTGAGATACAGTGAATAGAAGCAAAATGCAAGAAGACCATGTAGTGTCCTGTCAGAATACGCAGGTATGTCAGCAGGGTTTACAGGTCAGCAATGTTACAACACACTGTAATTCTCAGCATAACAGCACCCAAGTAAGGGGACGGGGGAAGTGCATGCAGAGGCAATGCCTATTGGAAGCTCTAGGGAAAGGGGTGCAGGAAGATGAGTGTCAGCGACCTTTCCTGCTTGTTCATTTCTGAATCTTTGCCTAAAAAAAGCCCCAGAAAGGGATTAGGGATCAAAGAGCCAGACATAATAGGACTGTGTGAAGTAAGTGACTTTCTTTGCTGTTCCCCTCCCTTCCCCAAAGTTCAGATCACCTTTTTCCCTCTTGCTCTCTTTACCTTCCCCCCAAACACAAACACATACCGACTGGGGACATACCTGGCCAACTCATCTTTCCACTTTCTGGCATTCCTCTCTCCCACATTCTGGAGCTTTCAAGCCCCAAGGTCTCAGCCTCAATATCAGTGATAATAATGAAAGTTTATGTTTAGTGGATGTTTACTAAGTATCAGGCACAATTCTCAGTGTCCTTTGCCCTTTTAAATCACACCATTACACAACAACACTGTGATGAACATCTATTATCATTCCCATTGTATAGATGAGAAAATCCAGGCTTAGTGTTCCTTAAACATAAGTAGCTTGTCCATGCTTGTGCAGCTCATGTACGGGGCAAAGATTTGAAGTTGGATCTTCTGACTTCAGAGTGCATGCTTTAATCACTACTTATATTATCACCACTGCAATCCTTTTCCTCTTTGTCAAACTTAATCTGCATTATCATGAATGAAACTAAAGTTATGTAGCTCCTAGACGGTGGCTAGCAACACAAGTGGCACTATTAACATCAGCTGTCTCTTCCCTTATTCTCAATAATAAAGTATAGTATGAACCAGCCCAGACATCTTGTTCAACTACAAACTGTCCCCTCCCCTTCCAAATAACATTGCCTTAAATGTTGAAGAAATGGAAAAAGTACTGAGATTCTCAGGTTTCCTGGAAGTGGAAGGAAGAGAGTTCTTTGAGGGCTTCAGTCTAGTCCTGGTTACAGGTTTCGGTGGAGGGGTGAACAATCAGCCACGTGGGTGATACGAAATGATGTGGAGTTATATTTTCCTGCTGCCCATAAAGGAGGACTTCCATTGTCATGATGGAAGTTTAGTTCTGGACCTTTATTCAATCACAACACAGTGCTGACTACTGACATTTATTAATTAACAATGCGTCCGAGCTCAAGTGATCTCAGGATTGCTAGACAGGTAAAGAGGCAATTACTGGGCAGTGTGATGAAGCCCAAGAAAATGCCAGTTTTCATAAACTACATTACAGTCATCCCCTCTTATCTGCAGAGGATTTATTCCAAGACACCTGAAATCACCTGAAATTTCAGGTATTGCCTGAAATCACCAATCGTACTGAACCTGTATACACTGGGTTTTTTTCCTGTACGTACACAACTATGATAAAGTTTAACTTATAAATTAGCCACAGCAAGAGATTAACAACAATAACCGCATGATAAAAGTCATGTGAATGTGGTCTTTCACAAAATACCTTCCAGTAACTATGGTACTCACTTTTCTCGGATGATGGCAAGTGACAAACGACTGCGTGACGAAGTGAAGTAAGTGAATGCCGCAGGCACTGTGACGTAGAATTAGCCTACTACTGACCATCTGATGATTCGTCAGAAGCAAGACCCTCTGCCTTGGACTGCGGTTCGCCACGAAACTGCAGATCGGGAAACGGCAAATAAGGCTAACTACAGGCTTGCCTCGTTTTATTGAGCTTTGCAGATACTGTATTTTTTTACAAGTTGAGGACTTGTGGCAGCCCCGTGTCTAGCAGGTCTATCGGCATCCAGCAGTCTTTTCACTTCATGCCTCTGTGTCACATTTTGGTAATTCTCACAATATTTCAAACGTTTTTATTCTTATTATACTTGGTGCCCGTACAACACGGCGAATTTAAGGGATAAATGTGTGTATTCTGACTGCTCCACTGACAGGCTGTTCCTCAGTCTCTCTCTCTCTCCTCGGGCCTGTCTATGCCTGAGACACAACAATATTGAAATTAGGCCAATTAATAACCCGGCAATGGCCTCTAAGTGTTGGAGAGAGAGGAAGAGTCAATCAATGCAGCAAGCTGTATTGTCTTATTTAGGAAACTGCCACAGCCACCCCAGCCTTCAGGAACTACCACCCTGATCAGTCAGCAGCCATCAACGATGAGGCAAGATCCTCCACCAGCAAAAAGATTACAACTCGCTGAAAGCTCAGATGATGGTAAGCATTTTTTAGCTATAAAATATTTTTTAATTAAAATGTAGGAGCGCCTGGGTAGCTCAGTTGGTTGAGCCTCTGACTCTGATTTCAGCCAGGTCATGATTCCAGGGTCTTGGGATCAAGCCTGCATTGGGCTATGTGCTGAGTTTGGAGCCTGCTTAAGGTTCTCTCTCTCCCTTTGCCCCTCCCTTGCTCATGCTCTCTCTCTTTAAAAAATTGAAGTATATACATTGTTTTTTATAGATATAATGCTATTGCACACTCAATAGACTACAGTATAGTATAAACTTAATTTTTATATGCATTGTAAAAGTTAAGTTTAGGGGCGCCTGGGTGGCTTAGTCAGTTGAGCGTCCGACTTTCGCTTAGGTCATGATCTCGCGGTTCGTGGGTTCAAGCCCCGCGTCTGGCTCTGTGCTGACTGCCAGCTCAGAGCCTGGAGCCTGTTTCAGTCTGTGACTCCCTCTCTCTCTGACCCTCCCCTGCTAACGTTGTCTCTCTCTCTCTCCTAGAAATAAAAACATTAAAAAAATTTTTAAAAAAAATTAAGTTTACACTTGCATTGGTAACCAAAAACTTCACATGACTCACTTTACTGCAATATTCACTTCATTGTGGTGGTCTGTCTGGAACCAGTGTGCCTGTACTACACCGTTTCAATGCTGATGTCAGTTTTATATGAATTAAAGTAAAGATCAAAGACAATTTGTTAGAAATAGCCAAGTAAAGAGAAGAGGGAGGGAAAAAAAAAGCATTCAAATGGCTTAAGGTGGGACAAAGGATGGCCTGTCTAGAAATAGGGAACCAAGCCAGTGAGATTAGCATGTGAAGGCAGGTGGAAGGATGGTTCAAGGATTTTCTTGTTTCCATTGTTTTAATTCTTATCTCTTTATTTTCACAACTCATTACCTACTGACCTTAGATATAAAAGTGGCCCCAGTTTTGGAGCTCACATTTCTCTGAGCTGGTCTAGAGAACTTAGGCCATGTCTCCAGGAGACAATTTGCAGGACATTTTTTGATGGAATAAAAGAACATGCTAGAGGATTTGACCCATGTGATCAAAATAAAAGGTGCTAGAGAGGACAGTGTGGAATTTGCCTCTCATTACTCTTGGCCTGTCCCTTAGACTTACACCTATGCCTCATGGAGACAGCTCTAGAAGTTGAGAAACTACTATAGAGATTCAGGTATGGGTGCCCAAAACATACTGCACGTCTTAAAGAAATGATACTCCAGGTACAAGAGCTTCCCCATATGGGATATTCATAAGCAGACATCACAACATATTCTGTGCAAGTCAAATAATATGTGCCCCTTTTTAGAGTGAAAAGCAGATATCAGCAGGAATGAAGGTTTGGGGAAGTTCTCTCCAGCATGAGTCTCCTTTGAGAATTGTCAATAAATAAAGGACCCAGTACAGGCTTAGATCAGAGCAGAGGGGGTCTCTACCCAGGGCCCAGTGCTTTCAAGGAGGCCCTCACACATGAATCCACTCTCACAACAATGTCTAAAAGAACACATGGGTCACCAAAATAAAAAGTTCTCTTTATTATAAAATGTTAAGAAAATGAAAAAAGTCAGACTGGGAGAGAATATGCACAAGACATATATCAGATAAAGGACTTGTACCCAAGATGTATAAAGAATTCCTACAGATCAATAACAAAAGACAAGGGACACCTGGATGGGTCTGTCCGTTGAGCATCCAAGTCTTGATCTTAGCTCAGGTTGTGATTTCACATTTCGTGGGTTCCAGTCCTGCAATGGGCTCTGTACTGATAATGCGGAGCCTGCTTGGGAATTTTTCTCTCCCTCTCTGTGCCCCTCCCTAGCTTGTGCATGTTCTCTCTCTCTCTCTCTCAAATACATTAAAAAACTTTTTTAGTAATAAAAGACAACCCAATTGTTTTTATATAGGCAAAATACATGAACAAATGCTTCACAAAAGAAGATATACAAATGGCCAATAAGCACACGATAAGGTGCTCAATGTCGTTTATAATTAAGGAAATGAACATTAAAACCAAAATAATGTACTATTTCACGCCCAGGAGAATGACCAACATTTTAAAAGATTTAAATTCCAAGTGTTGACAAAGATGTGGAGTAGTTGGAACTCTCATACCAAATGATACAATCACTTTCAAAAACTGAAAGTTTCTGTAAGGTTAAACATACTCCAACCTATGACCCAATAATTCTACTACTCTATATTTACCAAAGGCAAATGAAAATATATGTCTGGACGAAGAATTGTATAAGGATGCTTGTAAACAGCTTTATTCCCAATAGCCCACAGCTGGAAATAACCAAATATTCATCAACAAGGGAAAGCGTGAAAAAGTATACATATTTTAATAAACATTTTGAAACACAAATATGTATATTCAGCAATAAAAACAACTACAAACTACACACAATAAAATGGGTTTATCTCAAAAACGTTACGTTGAGTTTGGGTGCCAGAGTGTCATTTGGTTGAGCATCTGTCTTTGGCTCAGGTCATGATCCTGCAGTTCGTGAGTTCGAGCCCCGCATTGGGCTCTCCCACTGTCAGCATGGAGCCTGCTTGGGATCTTCTGCCCCCTGCCCTTTTCTGCATCTTTCTCTCTCTCTCTCAAAAATAAATAAGCATTAAAAAAATTATATTGAGCTAAAGAGGTCAGGCACAAAATAGTATGAATCATACAATTTCATTTATAAGAAGCCCTAAAATGGGCAAAAAGAATCTATGGCAATAGAAATTGGAGTAGTGGTTGCCTTTGGTTTGTGTAAGGATTGGCTGAAAAAGGACAAAAAATGACATTCCACAAGTAGGGAATATTCAGTATCTTGAATGTGGTGGTCTTTTAACAAGTGTATATATTTGTCAAAAATCATCTATTTTTATACCTAAAATCTGTATAATTTATTACAATAAATTATGCCACAATTTAAAACATGAGTTTGGGATTTTAAAAAATATTATCTATAAGAAAAAGTTATCCAAATCCACATTTCACCTCATTAAAAACATTTCTCTCCTAAAACACTGAGTGCCTCTGCCACTCAGGAACTTGTGTTTAGCACTGATAATGCAATGCATTATCTCTGTAGAGAAGGAAAAACTTTTCCTCTATCCTGTTAGGTTTTGAGAGGGAGACCTGCAAATTAAATTGACAAGAGGTTAATAGGAGATAAAAGTTTATTTGTGTATATACAGAAGCCAACAGAGAAGTAGCTGGCTTATCTAATGGTGGAATGGAAGGTTTATATGGAGCTAACTTAGTAAAAGTTACTTTAGATCACTACTGTCAAGAGAATACAAATTACATATAATTTTGATTTCAAAAATATAATTAGTGATTTGCTGAGATGCAGACAAGAAAAATAAATTTTATAAAATAAGTATGTCTCATTATTCATAAATCTTTGCTTCATCAACAGAACCTTTAGCCATGTGCAAAAGTAATGAAAGCAGTCATGTGTAACATATTTTGCCAACTTGCAGTCATCTGAAATTCATAGCCTCACACATTTTTTTCCATTTTGTCATCATAAAGGCACATTTTTTCAAGGTAGAAAATACTACATACGTTATTTAATGATTTGTTATTTGATTTATACCTTTCAAATAACTAGACAATGGTATTTGGGTCTCCAGTTTTACTTATGCCTGGGGCTCTGTACATGTAAGAGAAGAGATAAGCACTCCCATATGTCTGTAACCCTGAGACCTACCTCTCTACCGTCAAGAATTACTTGGTTGGGACTTTGTGGAACAATCTCGTGTTTGCTTTGACAGGATAGGTCTTGCTTGCTCTCTTTGATGTCTCTAAACTACTGTGGGGTGAGATAATGCTCTTCATTCTTCCTATGGTCTTTCCTGTGGGTAACTATTGACCAATGCAAATACACGCAGAGCAGGGAAGGAAATGAGGCCACGGAGAAGGCAAAAATTTTTTCACTTAATGGCTTTCTGTCTATTCCATAAGGGCAAGTAAACAAATCATTAGGTATGAAGAGACCCTCCAAAGGTTTCCCAGCCACAGTGGAGATAATGTCTTCAGTCATTATGCACAGAATTTCAGTTCCTATTTCTTCCTCTTCTTTTTCTAACTTGAACATGGGGTATTTTTTTATGCCGAAAACATTGGAGCCTTGGCAATGACTTCCAGTTTGCTCTTGCTCACCATTCTTATTTCTAGAAAGACTCAACAGAAAATTAAAAATTTTGTTTTTTCTTCTATCTTTGTCTAGATTAAATTCTTAGGCAAGGTTTCTACCTATCAATAATCTGTATAACCTTGGGGGCGGGGGGAGGACATTACAAAGATTTATTTTCTCAATTTTAAGTGTAAATCATTATGGATTTTCTCCAATTTTTCAGAATAGTTTCATCTGATAAGGAACGGTTTCTTTCTCTTGTTATCTGTATCCCTACCCCTGTTGTGACCACATATTCATGCTGCTGGCCTTATATTGTTTTACACTAGCAAATTCACCGTTTCTTAGTGAGCAGTACATTGCCTAGAAAAGACTGGGCACCAGAAGGTGCTGCATGTACTGAGAAGCTAAAGAAGCTGACTTTAGAACTCCTTACTTGCACATATCCGTTCAGAGCCTTAGAAAAGGCCCTACCCATGCATCTCATGGTCATGTATTGTTGTGAAATTTGCGAAAGTGTGGCCACTACCTCTCTACAATTTGACTTCTCCATTTGCATGTACACTTGCATTAAGGTGATGTTGAAATGACTACTGGCACTTTTTTTTTTTTAAACAAGTTAAGGGAGACTTGACTTGGGATCCTTTTAGTTTATGTTTAGTGGGATATAGTTATGTGGTTTGCAATCACCTCCATCTACGATTAAGTCATTGCCAACGTTCCAGTGAACGAGCCCTTCTTTTGCTCACTGTGCAAACTCAGCCAACATGATAATCTGAAGGTCAGGGCTGGAGACTGCGTCATGGCATGATGATGTCATAAGTGTGGTTTTTTTCCTCATTCATAATGAGAAGTTAATTACATATCTAATTTTACATGTATGACTGTGTATGCTTTATCCTAAAGAAGATCTCCAAATTATATAAGGTACTGGCCCCATAAACCTCACCTATATCTCTAATGGATGAATAATGTTCAGTAAATGTTTGGTGCAGGAATGAATGACCTTCCATGATCAGATAAATTTCAATTCATCTGATACAGCACCTTAATTTTATTAAAAAATTAAAAATTTAAGATAGTAAATTAAATGCCTGAATCTTTAAATACCACTTCAGTATATCAGGAAAAGGTTAGAAAAAAGCATACACTTCAGAGTCAGAAATGAATTTATATCCTTCCTTCTAGCAGTTTAAACTTGGTCAAGTTACTGAACTTCCTTGCGCCTCATTTTCCCCATCTGTAAGATGAGGAGGATAATACTTACTTTGCAGAATCATTGTGAAGATGAAATGAGATGATATATGTACAGCACCCAATCAGGGTGCTGAGCATACCAAAGGATTTAGGGAAGTGTTGGAGGCATGGTGGTAAGGGTCGACACACAGACTCTGAAATCAGATTATCCTGTTTAAATCCTGGCTTGGCAGCTAGTTACCTGTACAATACACGACAAATTGTTTCCAGGCTTCTGTGTCCTCATCCTTAAAATGGGAATAAAAATGATAACCTATATTATAAGGTGGTTATGAAGATTAACTGAGTTAATATTTCTAAAGCACTTAGAATGGTGCCTTTGGCGTAAGGTATGCTATATAAGTATATATTAAATTGTCAGCTATTTATTTATTGAAAATCTTTATTCCACTAGACCAGAACTGTTCTATTAGGTACATGTTATAGAAGAATAACCATAACATTATCTCTGATAATGTAGGAAGTTTATTCTAATTAAATCCACACTTCATTGTTGGGGGTTTCTTGTCATTGCAGATTTATAGACAACTTTTTAAAAAGCTAAAGTTTTGAATCTATGGCAACATGTTCTACCTTGTTATACGTAAAGACCCCAATTATACTACTTGGTTACAGCCATCAAAAGTATTTTTGGTAACAGTTAAACAAAAAGAGTTCCAACACACACACACACACACACACACACACACACACACACACACACACACACACACACACTATTGTTTTCTCTGGGATCCAAGAAAGTTTAATTAAAATGCCAACATGATCAAGCAAGCTAAGAATGTTTTCTCATTATTCCAATTAAGAGTCAGTAAGATTTGATTAATATTATTCTGACTGCTTTGGGCTCTGGCAGGTCTGTATATTTTCATTCAGTTATTCAACTCCAGTGTATCCTATTAATTATCTTTCTCTTTCTCTCTGCCTTCCTCTTCTTCAATATAATCCTTTTTCCCCCCAAAATGGCCTCAGGAGCTTTTTCTTTAAAATAGTCAGAATTATTTTAAGTGCTACAGTTAATTTTAGTCAAAACCTTAAATACCATTTTGAGTTAATTCATATCTCAGATTCTTCCTATAAAAAGAATATGTGAGTTTTAAAAAATGGAACTTTCCCAGGCTTGATATAATTTACTATGTAATTCAGTGTCTACCAGAGAATTAAAATGATTATTTATGTTCCCCAGACTCAGAGAATTAGGGAAACATTGAACTGTGCTGATTTTTTAAACCACAGTTGGAATTGTTTAGTAATGCTTCATTTGTATTCAGAAAACCCAACATATATTAAAATAGGTACACGTTTGTGTTGGTTTCAAAGAAATGAAGGTGAGCCAGTTTATCATCAAAGCTAATATATTCAATACCCACCCCAAAATTACACAAATTGGTACCATGTCTGAAATATTAAATGGACAGAAGTCTAAAATCCAAAGTTATGACTCCCAAAGAAATGATAACTCATTCTTTTATGTATTTGCAATATTAAATTCTTGGCCTTAATATACAATTCTGAGTAGGTGTGTGAAATGGTTTTCTATGGGGAAAATGCTTAGTTAGTGCTCTTTTTCAGTCTGGTAATTTTGCTGGTATTTTTAAATATGTTATGATACCCAGAGGTTTTGGAAATGGTCATATGTTTTATAAAAATATGAATAAATGTGAGATAGAATTATTCCGCAATTTCTGTGAAAACCATAATTCTGAATTGAATACCTTTTGTGTTTTTAAACCTCACCTGCATAAACATGAAAATTAAATGTGGGTATTAAAGAGAAGGGCATCTACAATTATACTCTAGTTCTTTTGTGTAATTAGTTGCACAGTTATGTATGTACACATACACAAGTTTTTGGTTCCTGTTTCATGAAAATAGCCCCCCCCAAATTACAGTGATATTAAGACATGATATATTAAACATGATTACACAAAGAGTTCTTACTTCTTAAACTGGGTTAGTTTGGTTTTTAATTTTTGTTCTTTTGCTTTTGTTTTTAATATTTTGGTGTAAGAATCAGAAAGAAAAAATAAAATACACTCATTCTTTCCCATCTGCCCATTACCACAGCAGATGGAAACTTCTTGCACCTGGTTCATTCTATCATCTGATATGGATTTATGTCCTAGGAAGGTAGCATTCTTGACAGCGATTTTATACACAAAAATGTTTTTCAACTTCATTTACCTAGGCTGCATTAAGTAAAAGATGGAAATGATTATTCTGATTTTAATTATTATAATTTCACATGATTAAAAAGCCTTAAATTATGCAGCTCTTTATTGAGGACACAAAGAAAGGAACTCTAAGTGATGAAGTATATCTTACTTAAGAAATGAAAAATTAAAGCTCCTGAATGACATTAGTGGCAAGGAAAATTCTTCCATGAAGAGAATTAAATGTGGCTTCTTGATCTGATCTTTGATGACAGAAAGATAAATACAACGTGCTATGTGCCATGGTAATGGAATGATCATTTTATTGCAAAATGGCCAAGAGCCAGTCACTGACTGTGTTGTATACTAATTCTTTCCTGTGCTGTGCATTCTTTAGTTTGTGTTTCAGGTTTAAAGTATCATGGGAAAAATATATACTCCTTTCTTGTTGATGGCAGACATCAATGAAATAATTCATATAAACTAGTTAATGCTTGATGTATAATGGGTGCTTAGCAAATGATAGTTTCTATTTCAAGACCAGATTTCAAAAACTTACTTTTTGCCATCCCTAACTATTGATGTCTTTTCTTTTTAAAACTCATAGTCTATTCCTTATGCTTATAATAAATAGCAGTGTTATCTTCATAAGATATTTACGATCACTTTTCCATAATTCCTTTTAATTCTACTCTTTACTTGCTTTTGAACTCGAAATTAGCAAATGCACTCTTTTCTTACTATTCCAACATTTTATACTCAGATTTTGTTCTAAATGTTTTTTAATGTTTATTATTTTTTGAGAGAGAGAGAGAAAGGGGGACAAAGGACCCAAAGCAGGCTCTGTGCTGACAGCAGAGATACCAATGTAGGGCTCAAACTCATGAACCATGAAATCATGACTGGAGCTGAAGTCAAACACTTAACCAATTGAGCCACCCTGAAGCCTGCCCATGTTTGAAATATTTTTTGAAATCAAGTTCCTCTCCTTTAAATATGAAATCACTTGCATAATTTTTTAAAAATTTTTTATGTTTTATTTATTTCTGAGAGAGAAAGAGAGAGACAGCATGAGCAAGGGAGAGTCAGAGAGAGAGAAAGATACAGAATCCAAGATAGGCTCCAGGCTCTGAGCTAGCTGTCAGCACAGAGCCCGACGCGGGGCTCAAACCCACGAACCATGAGATCATGACCTGAGCCGAAGTCGGATGCTTAACCGACTGAGCCACCCAGGCTCCCCTCTTGCATAATTTTATAAAGGAATTCCCTTGTGTTTCATAATATCAGCAGCTACTGTTATCTACAAATGGCAATAGCATGTAAATCACCATTTTTCCTTAGCCTTGAATTGAAAACATAAGATTAATTTTATTTTTTAATAAATGCTTCAATTTTGTTTCCAAGAAATAAACAACACCCGCTACCCTAACCTCTTAAACACTCAACAATTAAGTTAAAACTCAGACTTGAGCATTTTGGAAAGAAAATAAAATTGTGTTTAAACCTCAAAGTTACTTAGAATTAAGAAACTTAGAAGGGAAATTTTAAAGTAGCAATTTGTACACTACCCAACTACACCATTTCCTATGAAAAACCCACTTTTAAGTATAGAAACACAGCTTAAAAATAAAAGGATGGAGAAAAGTATGCTAAGACAGTAACAATTTGTTACAATTGAACTTAAATGTGTCCCTTTGTGAAGGTGCTTAATTTTAACTCCATAAATTGTACTCAGGATGCATGAGTTCCTTTATCTAATCAAGGGCTGCCAACAATCTGTTTAGACATTTACCTGGGTTAATACACATATTATTGTTCCTCATTTTGGGAAATGAAGCTTCAGACAGAATCCATTATCTATGTGCATTGATTTGCTAAGCAATTGTTTCCCAGATGCATATTAATTTTATTTTTATTATTTTTAGCTCTGATTCATCTGAGTTCTATTTACCTTTGTTTAACGCAGAGCTTTATAAATTTGAGCATGGAACCCTTTAAACAAAACAGTCATAGAAGACTTTTTTCCTTTGATCTGTTTCCTGAATTTTCTGTAGTGAACAACCATTACTAGAAAGGAAAGCAACAAAGGTATAGGAAATGGAACAATGAAAGCTGCCACACTAACAGACTAGAATACCTGTGTGTGAGGTCTGTGAGATCCTGACTTTCCTCACGATGTTTTCCCCATATACACAGCACAGCCAAAAATCACATTCTCTGACGGACTTAATGGTTTAGAGCCACATGTCATAAAGTATGTGCTATACACCATCCGTTCCCAGAGATGTTAGTGAATGGTCCACAAAAAAGAGTTTCAAGGTCAAAAAAACTTGGAATCTACAATGTGCACTTTGTGCATTCCCAAGAGGGATGACATTGCAGTTTTTCACCAAATTTATTTTTCCATTGGTCAACTTTTTTGTTAGCAATATCTTGAGGGGCTTTTCCTACCTAATACACTTTGGAGAACACTGGTTTAAAATTTCAGCTGAGGAAGTCTATGAAGACACAGAAAAGGCAGGGATTAATTTGGTTTTTAGCAGTTGGCCTAAATTCTGAGATCTTGCCAACAAAAACAATGCAGAGAAATTTGCCTAACAATTGTTATGGGCAGCTTGGAAATCCAGAGACTTTGTGTTTATATGTGAAGGAAAGATAGATGATATTTTCACAAAGATGATAATGAAATATATTTCCTTAACTGAATGTAAGATTGGTGTGTGTGTGTGTGTGTGTGTGTGTGTTTCTCTTTGCACTTGGCCAACCAATTTAGTGCCAAATTTTGGTCCTGATACAGGTGTAACCCTGAAGATATAAAGGCACTTGGGGAAGTGCATGACCTCTGAGAGTTTACAGTCTCATTGGGAAGGGAGCCATGCACACAGCCCAATACTGTGATAACTGTAGGGGAAAAGCTATGTCTACACAGCCACGGGAGCAGAGGAAAAAGACCCAGAGCTTGCAAAGCTTTGGGAAAGGCATTCTAGAAGAGTGTATTACTGGGCTGAGATCCCCTATTTCCCATTGCAGCCCTTCCCACCACTGTCCCCACTGAAAGATCTTGCTTGTAAAGCATGAAATTTCATCCTGTAAGTTTTTCTTTATTTTCTTTTTTTTTTTTTTTTTTTTTGTGCTTCTGACAACAGTGGCGATTTCTTCAAACTTTGAATTGAAAGCCATGTTTACCCAGTGGTAATAAAATCATGTCATTAAGATAGTAAATGTGACCCTCCTGTGCTTTATATAGAACAAGAAATTATCTCTAATGAAGACAGAAAAAGCCTCCAAAAATGAGATGAGACTATCATTCAGATCATCCATGTTGAAGAAATACTGAAAATCCTCTCTTTTAGCTGACTGCAATCTGCTGCTGAATTGAACCTTTGAACCACTGAATCATTAATTTTAAAAAATCGCATTTTGCCATCCAATTACTCAGCATTCCGTGACATGATCAATGATGTTAAAGGTTTTCAGCTCATTGTATTAATCAATTAAGCACAGAATATAAACAAAAAACAACTGTCAGCTGATCTGGGTCCACCGCTGATGAACTGCTGTTTAAAACAATTAATAATGAAGTAATGCCGCAAAACTAAGGGCAAAGGCCTAATTGATTTTTCAAAAGTAAGAACGCTCTAAATGCTCAATTAGTTAATAATTTGCCTACTCATTGATTTCTTCAAGGTGTCTGACTGGCAAAATTGAGAAAGATTCTATAATCACAGTCCTTCTACAAAAAGCTCATTTCTAGGCATCTAGGAAGGTTAGAAGATCAATTTAGACTCCCATTAATAGTGTAGGAAACTTTCCCCAAGGATGAAAAAGCAACTATCAAAAACAAAGAAATCATCAACTAATAAAACTCTGGGGAGCACTCTATGAAATGAACCAATTTCATGAAGAATATTAATAAATTAAATAGGGGGAAATAATGAAATGATGCAAATATCTATTAGAAATAACAGACATTTACCAAATGCAAAAGGACAAATTTGAGACTGAGAGACTCGTGATTAAAATGCTTTTAATTGCTGATAATGAACTCAATAAAGAAAAATGAACTTATGAGGACACTGAGACTTCCTCTAATTATTTTTTTTCATTCCCGAGTTCTGTCTCTTCACTGCACATGGCAGGTTTTGTTAATGAAACCTGATGCATGGTGTGTAGATGGTGTAATAGAGATCACTGGTGTTAAAAAAGAATTCAAAAGCATCCTGAGGAAAGATCACGATGCTAACGGTATGAATAGAAGTAGCTGACTTTTATTGAACATCTTCTATGGGGTAGCCCATTTTTCTAAGTATTTTACACAAATTAACACATTTAATCCTCACAAATTCCTACAAGACTAAGTTGTCTCCCAGAGAATCAGTTATAGTTCCATAATTTGAATATGACCTGATTGCAGGGCCCAAACTCTTACCTTCCACTTCTCTATGAAACTCTGTACTGTTTTAGCACTTGACATAGGCCTTCTTGCTTAATCTCACAACAACTCTATGTATTAGTTACTGCTTTATCTATATTTTACCAACTAAGAAATTTTTTTCGAGTAATTTGCTCAAGGACCACAGCGTGTCTTAGGAAACTATAGGACTAAAAACAGATGGGCAGTGTGGACAGACAAGCCAAGCTTCCACCACTAAGTACCAGGTGACCTTAAGATTTTTAATGGAGAGATTTTATTCAAACTCCTTACTGCCGCTTTTTCTCCTCTCTCCTCCTACAATGTTTTTAAAGATTTTTAAAGAAATTTCTACACCTACCATGGGGCTTGAACTCATGATCCCAAGATCAAGAATCACCTGTTCCACTTATTCATTCAGCCAGGTGCCCCATCTCCTCCCACAATTTCAATACAACCATCTGACTATACTTGTTTTTCAGGGGTATGTGAAAATATTTTTACAAGCATAAACTGCATGTAGAATTATAAAATAGGAAGGCGTTTGCACAGGTAAGAATATATAGTTTTATGTGTATAAATATTCCAAACTCATTACTGTAAATTGCCTTATAGGATGGCCAAAAACACAGTTAGCTAAAAATATCAAACATATGTTAGTTGCTGAGCTAATGGCCAGAAAATTATTTCAACCTCAAGAATCATCTGTCAAAGCAGGGATCCAGAGGACCAAGAAACTGGAGGGTGGAGGAAGATGGGAGTCCACCCTGAGTACAGGAGGAGGAGTGGAAACCCAGAGCCCAGGCTTTGGGCTCTAATTTTAAGTCATCCATGGTGAGCAGCAGCTTCATCAGTTAACGCCAAATGATCACCAAATGATCACCAAATGATCACCAGGTTGTCTCAAAGAAAGGTTGCAAGTCTTCTCCAGCCCCTCCTATCTCCTGGTTAATCCTTTGGGTAGATATGGATGCAAATAGAGTGAAGCAAGAAACACATTTTAAAGAATCAGGAGCATCCACTTTTCCTCCTGGTTCATTCCCTAATTAACATTGGATTAGAACTGTCTTCAGTGAATAAAACGTGAGGACCCTTAATCAGATTCCAGACCTAAGATATTTTTTAAATTTTTTAATCTTAATTTTTTAATTTTTTTTTGTTCAGAATGGAATTTTTTACAACTTTGTGGGAGTGACTTGCTGCAGGACAGGAGGAGAAAAAAGCAAACAACATGTGTACTATGAAGGGAAGAATCTTCTTTTTCCTTATTTTGAAATTGAATAGCAGCTTGTATACTACTTATTGTGGTTGGGAAAATTAATTAGATAACTTATCCAATGTGCCAGGACATAGTTAAGTATTTGTTGTATATTAGTCAACCACCTCCCACACCCCACATATATAACCCACTACCTCTCGTTCCCACTTACTTCCTCATTGCACTGAAGAGATAATTGCTGTACTTGGGTATTGAAATAGTCACACAGACCAACTCTTTCTCACCATTTCCCTTCCTCCCCCTCTGTAGCTCTTTGTAGGTCTTCCTCTCCTGGGTGAAAACCGAGGGTCCTTTCTTTTTCCCTTTAACCTTGTCCCTATGCAGTCTGCCATATGCATTGTCTGATGGTGTGGGGGCAGGGTTACATGAAATATAGAGAACAAAGAGTTATCCTGGTTTTGGAGTTCCAAAATTTACTCCTGAACTTCATAGTCTATGTTCTTTCAATTTATGAATATCAGGATTTCTTTCCTCTCTATCTCTCTCTCAAAAAAAACCCATACACACAAAAATTTAGTTTTATGCATGGAAAGTCAAACCTCAAAGGAAATAAGCCACAAATTGAATGTCTAACGCTAGAATAGAAAACAAGTAGGTAAGGAATCAGAATACTACATGTTGGATAGTTAGCTTCTGAGAGAAGAAAATAGCATCAACCGCTAGCACATGTTTCTAAGAAGGTATGGCTCATGATAGCAGGGGATAGGAGGGAGGCATGACAGAAACCACAGGTGGGTTTAGAGGGAATCCCAAGGTAGAGGGACCTCAACCAATGAAGCTCACTTGATAGCCAGTCCTCCAAAGACTTCACCATGACAACCAGTAACAGCACCAGTGTGGTGAGGCATCATTAGAAATAGTGACAGGATGGGGCATCTGGATGGTTCAGTTGGTTAGGCGTCCGACCAGCTCGGATCGTGACCTCACAGTTTGTGAGTTCGAGCCCCACATCAGGCTCTGTCCTGAAAGCTCAGAGCCTGGAGCCTGCTTCAGATTCTGTGTCTCCCTCTTTTTCTGCCCCTCCCCTCCTCACTCTCTTGTCTCCCTCAAAAATAAATAAATATTTTTTAAAATTTTTTTTAAAAAGAAGAAGAAGGAAAGAAATAGTGGCAGGGTGTATCCAGGCAGAGAGAACCAGAAGCCACTCACTGAGATTTCTTTGGCCTCAGGGAACAAGAAAAAGAAACCAGAGGTGTCTGAATATCTTGAGAGGATCAGAGACATGCATGAGAGGGCACATCAAACCAGAAGGGACCTTTAATCAGGAAAGGGCAGATCTTGAGTGAATGTACTAAACTGTTACTAGAAACAATGATGGGAAAGTACATGAAGTTTTCTTCATTAAGGATGACAGTTCAGGATAGTATTCCCATGTAGTTTTTACCCCTTTAAAAATGTAAATTTTTATACCTTGAGTTTGTGGTCTATAAACTATTATGCCTCCCTCAATAGAAAGAGTTTATTTCAAGAGATATGTAAGCCCCATTTTAGATTTACTAAAATGAATTAGAAGCTTTGTCACAATGAATTGAAAAATGTGTATGTTGAATAAGAGTAATGTCAGCGTATAAACTTTTAGTGTGCCACAGATAAAAATATTTTGTGGACTGCATCCGTGTTCTTTGTAGCATTATTTTCAATAACTAAAAGGTGGAAATAACCTAAAGTCCATGAATGAATAAGCAAACTGCGGGGTATGTACACACAATGGAATATTATTTAGCCTTAAAATGGGAGGAAATTCCAACACCTGCTACAACATGGATAAACCCTGCAGACGTTCTGTGATGAAATAAGCCAGTCAGAAAGGACAAATACTGTATGATTCCATTTGTTTGCAATGTGTAGGGTAGTCAGAATTACAGAAAAGAGAAGTAGGATCATGATTGCCAGTGGGAAGAGGAGCGAGAAGAGGGAGCTGTTGTTCGGTGGGTGCAGAGTTTCAGTTCTGTAGGTGGAAAGAGCTCTGCGGATGGATGTTGGGAATGGTTGTCCAACAGTGTGAAGGTACTTAACATCACTGAACAGTACACTTAAAAAGAGTTCCAATGGTAAATTTGTCTTAGGTGTGTTTTGTAATTTAAAAAACCTTTTTTAAAGGATTAAGGCAAAAATAAAACCCACCATTTGTGTTGAAAAACAGGGAACTTCTGTTTGTCAGTATCCACACAACCCTTCATGGAAATCTTTAAAACATAGTGCTCCTCTGTACAAGGAATTTATGAGACTACCCAATGCTATATAACTGCCAATTCCCACCAAAGTCTCCTGAATCCAAATCCACTGCTTTCTCCATTAATTCTAATAAATATACATTTGAATATATGTGAGCAAACAGCATATACACTGTCATATAAATACAAGTATAGTTAGCCTGTGTTGTGCTCATTAGGAAACAAAATAATCAATGCATTTTACTAAGCATTGCAATGTTCCCTGTGATTTGTGAATTTCAGACCCATTTCTTTTTTAAAAAAATATTTTTTTGAGAAAGAGAGAAAGAGAGAGAGAGAGACGGAGTGCAGGTGGGAGACAGGCAGAGAGAGAGGTAGACACAGAATTCAAAGCAGGCTCCAGGCTCTGAGCTGTCATCAAAGAGCCTGACATCGGGGCTGGCACTCAAGAACTGTGAGATCATGACCTGAGCTGAAGTCAGAAGCTTAAACAACAGAGGCACCCAGGTATCCCCAGACCCATTTATTTCTAAATAAACCATATTTTCATGAGTGCCTTTGATGCCCCATAATTCTTTTTTTTTTTAATTTTTATTTATTTCTAGGACAGAGAGAGAGCATGAGCAGGGGAGGGTCAGAGAGAGAGGGAGTCACAGAGTCTGAAACAGGCTCCAGGCTCCGAGCTGGCAGTCAGCACAGAGCCCGACGCGGGGTATGAACCCACGAACCGCGAGATCATGACCTAAGCGAAAGTTGGACGCTTAACCAACTAAGCCACCCAGGTGCCCTGATGCCCCATAATTCTAAGTAGGCTTATAAACTTTATTCTTTGAAACAGTAAATCAGGGTTACTAAGTACTTAAATACTAAATGGTTCATTTTCATTGTCTCTAACTCTACAAAAATTTATTCTTGCCTGCTCCTTTAAAAATGTATCTGAATTTTACATGCTTCTTATTTTTACTGAAGTCCAATAAAAAATCTATTTATTGTATACACATTTGAAATTGGAAATAGGTGGCTGTCATTAAAATTAGGGACTATATTTATGTTATACTATATTTAAAAGAACTCACACGTTCCAACAGACTAACAGCTTACATTTAAAGTGGTACGAAGAACAAACATATATTTATGATTGTATGCTTAAAAGCTTATTTTACTATATTTTGTATTCATCTCAAATTTTACTTTGCAATAGACTTAAAAAGAAATACGATTTTCTCTTTCCCCTCAAAGTCATGCTTGGAAGGGAAGCAGCATTTTATGGTAGAAGAATATTGGCATTGGAATAGTCATCCAGGCCCTTCTGCTGTGTAATCTTGAGCAAGTAATTTTGCCTCCCTGGAGCTCATTTTCCTCCCTAGTAAAGTAAAAGAGTAAGAGCAGTTGGACTGAAATATTTTTCCCTCTTTCATGTTCCAAGACCTCATGCTTCTGAGTCTCTGATGGGCAGGCACATCAGAAGCATGGGATGGGGCGCCTGGGTGGCTTAGTCGGTTGAGCGTCCGACTTTCGCTCAGGTCATGATCTCGCGGTTCGTGGGTTCGAGCCCTGCGTCGGGCTCTGTGCTGACTGCCAGCTCAGAGCCTGGAGCCTGTTTCAGTCTGTGACTCCCTCTCTCTCTGACCCTCCCCTGCTCACGCTGTCTCTCTTTCTCTCTCCCAGAAATAAATAAAAAACATTTAAAAAAAAAAAAAAAAAGAAGCATGGGCTACACCCAACACTATTCAGTAAAGCCATGCTCGCTTCTTTCAACTGAGTTGGACTGAACCATTCAGCTCAATCTGTAATTACTGAGGGCCTTCAGTGATGATGATGATGATGATAATGACAGGTAAGATTTACTGAGCACTCACTACGTGCCAGGTACTGACTATGGTAGATTACTTGTAAAAAACAGCCCCAGTTTTCCAATCTAATCCCGCCATCTATGCTCTTTGTAATATACCCTTACCAGCCTCTTCCTATCATGGTGTGGAGCCTCTCTTCTTATCCTCTGAATCTGGGTTTGTCTTGTGTCACCCCTCAGCCAATAGAATCCGACAGGCAAAAAGATGTGCCAGCTCAGAGCCTAGTCCTTCACGCTTGTTCTTGGAACTCTGCTGCCCCCGAAGAGCAAGCTCAGGATATCCTGCGAGCAGATAAAAGAGCATGTGCAACTCTTCTCCTGGTCGTGACTCCAGAAATATAAGTGAGCCCAGCCAAGATTAGCAGAGCTTCTGAGCTGACCCACAGCTAGCCACGGACACGTGAATGAGAGCCCTGGAGTCCAGCTCAGACAGCAGAACCACCAAGCTGAAATAATACAGGATTATCATAAGCCACTAAGTATTGGTTAAATGTTACACAACATTTTTGCGGCAATAGAAAATTGTTACTTTGCTCTAAATAGGTCATATTGTTTTCTCATTTACTCCTCACAACAGCCTTATATGAGGGGTATAACTTGTAAGTTATGACTTATCCTACTTTGGAGATAAGGAAACTGAGGCACAGAGAAATAAATTAATTTGCCTAAGATCACAAAACTACTATACTTTACATATTATATTATCAGTTATAAGATGCACCATTATTTTATGTGCCACTGAGAAAGACAGAGTACAACTTAATATAAGATGCATACTAATTTCAGAGACATCAAAATATGAAAAACAGAGGTGTCTGGCTGGCTCAGTAGGTACAGCATGTGACTCTTTGTCTCAAGTTCCTGAGTTTAAGCTCCATATTGGGCATGGAGCCTACCTAAAAATAAAAAAAAAAAGAGAAGAAAAGAGAAGAGAAGAGGAAAGAAAAATGGAAAGGAAAGGAAAGGAAAGGAAAGGAAAAGAAGGGAAGGGAAAGGAAGGGAAGGGAAGGGAAGGGAAGGAAAGGAAAATGAAAAACAAAATACATGTTTTCTGTTTTGTTGGCTCCCAGGTGTCAGAGGGAGAGAGGGATACATAGGTGGAGCACAGAGGATTTTAAGGGCAGTGAAATTATTCTATAAAATATGCAATCCCAAGAGTAAACCCCAAAATGTAAATTATGGACTTTGGGTGATAACGATGTGTCAGTTTAGCTCCATCATTTGTAACAAATGTCACTCGGGTGGGATGTTGATAATGGAGGCAGGTGTACATGCTGGGGTCATGGGGTATGTGGGAAATCTCTGTACCTTCCCCTCAATTGTTCTGTGAACCTAAAACTGCTCTAAAAAAATGAGTTCAATTTTTTTTAGTAAGCTCTGTGCCCAACATGGGACTTGAACTCAGAGACCCCAAAATCAAGAGTTGCATGTTCTACAGACTGAACTAGCCAGGCACCCCTAAGTTCTACTTTTTAAAAATGAAAAAGAAGATGGGGCAACTGGGTGGCTCAGTTGAGTGTCTGACTCTGGCTCAGGTCATGATCTCACAGTTTGTGAATTCCAGCCCCACATCAGGCTCTGTGCTGTCAGCCCGCTTTGGATTCTCTGTCCCCACCTCTCTCTCTGCCCCTCCCCTGCATGTTCTCTCTCCACCTCTCTCTCGAAATAAATAAATAAAAACTTAAAAAAATAAAAATGAAAAAGAAGAAATGCATCTTAGAATCGATGCAATAAGTAATAAGTGGTGTGGGCCAGGCCTTTGTGTTGGGCATTTTTACTCATTTGAAATAATTTAAGGAACTTGAGTATTTAACTGGTAGTTTGAGAATTGTAACCACCTTGCACAGTTCTCTGGAATAGATGGTGTATAAAGGATCGCTCCTCTTAAAAATCCTTTGTTAGTGCTCTGAGATTTAAAATTTTTTCTCTGCCCAGTTCTGTGAACTGTGCTATATCCCTATGCTCTAACCAAGACTCCTATTCTTTGCTGTATACTTCATCACCTGTATTATTTCATTAACATTTTCTCTTTCTAAATCCCTGTCTGGTTGGTTGGTCTTCTAAAAATTCCTCCAATTTATCCATGTCTCTTAAAAGAAATTAGATGCTCACTTGCTAAATATAGTATTAATGAGACCTAATCACTAGTGCTGAATTAGATTAATTACCTTGCTTGTTTGGAATGTGACACTCATCAATCAATTAATATTCCACATATGTGTGGTTCCCTCATTGGATTCCCTAAGACAGATTAGTCTGACGACAGCATTTGGAGGTAGATAGACTAAGATCAAATATTGCTTCTTTCTGCCACTTGCTATTTATATAACCTTGGATAAGGTACTTAACATCTGGGAGATCCAGAGTCCTCATGTAAAAATGTGTATAAATACATTTCAGCCTGAATCAGTCAAGGTTTGTTCAAAGAATCAGCATTACTAGAGGAAGATAGAGATGTAAATATAGATATAGACATGATTTATTCCAGAGATTGTATCTTTCACAGTTGTGGGTTGATTGGACCATCTAGGTGAGGCTGTTGCTGTGGTGTCTGCTGCGGTAGCCCAAAGCCAGCAGGGCCAGCAGTCTAGAAGAGATGAACATGAAGTAGGGATTAAGGACAAATAGGAAACTTCGAGGGTTACGAGAATCCACAAGAATGTTCTGGATCCCCCGTTAGTCTCTCGTTGTCTCCAAGCCTCTCACATCAATAATGAGGGTACCCTGCTGGGGAAGCTTCTCCCTAGATCAATTTTTTTAAGGGCTGTGTTATATTCCACTCTGTGTATGTAGTGCATTTTCTTTATCCATTCATCCATCGATGAACATTTAAGCTAAACACATCCCTGACCACGGAGTCAGTGAAACTGAAGGAGGAGATACAGCAATTACTTGGAGTTGCTGAAAATCTGACCACTCTCTTATGCTGAGAGGTGAACCCACATATTCTCAGCAATGTACACGAGCCACAACAGTACTGTGTGTCTTGCGCTTAGTGTTGTCAGATTTAGCAAATCAAAATGCTGAGGGCCTAGCTAAACTTAATTTTCAGATAAATAATAAATACTTTTTAGGTATAAATGTGTGTCTAATATTGCATATAAATACTTCATTAATGTGAATATGTTTCATGCAGGATTGGGGCATACTTATACTAAAAATTATTTTTGTTTATCTGAAATTCAAAATTAATTGGGCATCATATATCTTACTGACAAGATATATCAATCTGCCTACCTCCTCTGGCCCTCAGAATCTGAAAGGATTATGCATGTTACTTTATTTTTACCTTCCAATCCATACAAAAAGTCTCTTGGGACAAAGCAAAACCACAATGAGATATTACCTCAAACCCATTGGTCAAAGAAAAGAAGTGTTGCTTAAAGAAGCCTTGTGCACTGTTCGTGGAAAAGTAAAATGGTGCAGCTGCTTTGGAAACAGTATAAACGTTCCTAAAAATACAAAAATAGAATTGCCATGTGATCCAGCAATCCCCCTTATGGATATATATTCAAAGGAATCAAAAGCAGGATCTCAAAGAGACATTTGCCTACCCATGTTCATTTCAGTGCTACTCACAATAGCCAAGAGATGAAAGAAATATGTGTATCCATTGATGAGGAATGGATAAACAAAATGTGGCTTATATGTACAGTGAAATATGATTCAATCTTAAAGGAGTTTCTGACACATGTTACAACATGGATGAACTCAAGAACATTATACCAAGTGAAATAGATCAGTCCCAAAAGGATAAATACTATATGATTCCACTTATGTGAAGTATCTAAAGTAATAAAATTGGTAGAAAGTAGAAAAGTAGTTTATGAAGACTGAGGAAGGTAAGGGGGGATTTAATGTTTAATATGCATAGTTTCAGTTTTGCAAGTTGACAAAGTTCTAGAGTTCTGTTGTGCAACAATGTGAATATACTAACCACTACTGAATAGTACACTGAAAAATGCTTAAGATGGTAAATTTAAGATATTTGTAAACACAATTAAAAATAAAATAAAATGAAATAAGTTTTTTAAAAGTCCCTTATGGGGGCACCTGGGTGGCTCAGTCAGTTAAGCGTCCAACTTCGGCTTAGGTCATGATCTCACAGCTTGTGAGTTTGAGCCCCACATGGGGCTCTGTGCTGACAGCTCAGAGCCTGGAGCCTGTTTCAGATCCTGTTTCTCCCTCTCTCTCTGCCCCTCCTCTACTCAAGCTCTGTGTCTCTCTGTCTCTCAATAATAAATAAACATTTAAGTCCCTTGTGGCTTACACAGATCAGAAGAAAATTCTGATCAGAGAAGGAAATTCTAGAAGGATAGCAAAATTAACATACAAATCCTCCACACAACACAGCTCATATATTTGGAGGATTTGATTAGATAATGTAATTGAAACCACTTTGTATGTATATATGCTTAGTATCTAATATTTACTATAAAGTTTCTATTCTTTCTTATACAGCATAATTTTCTGGCTTCATATGTCACATATTCTTATGGAAAAACGCCTCATCATTTCTTTCCAGTGGCACAGTTTCAATCTCACCTTCCTCTAGTAGGGCTGAGTGCTATCCACAGCCAATGGCCAATAAAAAAAAAAAAAATGCAGGCAAACCTATGTGGTTCTAGAACACATTGATCTGTGACTCAGAGTTGGGATCATTATATGACCATGGTTGGAATAGGATGATCTGTCCTTCAAGAATAGGAAAATTGAATTTTCCAGTGTCTCTCACTAGAACTTTAGATGTCAAAGGATCCCAGATGACAATAAACCAAAATGTTTGCACCAGAAGTAGAATGTAAGAGAACCTATCAGAGAAGGCAACAGACCGTTTACAATATTTCTGAAACTCAAGCCATCGGTAGAATCCATGAGCCCAGGAGAGAGGAAAGAGGTTGACATAGGGGTACCATAGCCTGGGAATGAGGGCAGCTTATGGCATGAAGGGCCTGATGAGAGAAAAAGCACTGCATTATGGGAAGCAGGATACTATGGAAGGGAAGGAGCCCTTTCACTCTTGAGTTTCTTAATTATCTTTCCTTCACCATCATCTCTATTACATTCTCTTAGTCTATTACTTCTCCTAAAACTCCCTCCTTTTTTAATTCTCCTATACCTCTTTCTACTATCTTCCACCCACAAGATGTAAAAAAATTCCATTCTATTGACATCATAGTGCCCTCCCAATTATAGGCAAATGGACTGGAACATATCAAAATAAGGGGGAAATATTATGGGTGACTAGCACCACAAAATGACAAAACAGTCATTATCCATCCGCACTCTTCCCTTAGCAGCAAGTATGTACCCACATGGAATATAGTCCGTGGAAAACAAGCCAGTAATAATACAATTCAGACAGTATAGATATTAAAAGAATCCCCCAAATAAGGGAATATTTGTTCTCTTGCTTCCCTCCCTCAACAAGATGTTACTTCTGTTACCTGGATGTGGTTGTATTATCCATTTCAAAGTCTTATATTTCCAAAAAGGCATATTCTTCTCCAACATAGTACCACATGCTCTGTGGTGCAAGGTCATAATAATGACATAGCTCTACAGATAGCTTATCCTAAGAGTTCACAAAGACCTGTAGAAGAACTACACTCAACAGATTGGAGGTGCTATACACAGATTTGATGAACAAAGGTTTAAAGGAATAAATGGTTTAAATGAGTAAGGACTTGCTCAGGGTTGTGCTATCTGGTGTTCCATATGTTTTTACTTCTCTTCCATATATACCCCTTCTGTTTTCTTCTACTGTCTCTGCTATAACCAATCCACCTACACCAGTCACAGCCTTCAGTTTTTCCTATTGTACCCTCAAATGGTGTCAGTAGATTATTGTTGCGGTGGTGGTGTTTGCTGTTGTTTTGGAAGAAGCTGTGTTTACCTTGGGTTGACTGTAAACAAAACAAAGCAAGCACCAATTTGGAGAAAAATAGCAATGAGAGCATAAGCCATCTGGAAATCCAAAGAAATCTAGAGTAAGGTATTGGAGTTTTCTACATGGATTTGAGGGCAAGTGTAAGTTAGATTCATCTAGTCCTCAAGGAACTGAGAGAAACCAGCTGATATCTGAATTATGCTTGGTTGGTTGGTTGGTTGGTTGGTTGGTTGGTTGGTTTTTAAAATTACCTTTCTTCGTGAAATGTTATGGTAGCTATTCCTTTTAAAACATCTCCCCAGTGCAGTCTTCTGATTTAAAAAATGATAATACTTTCCAAGAACACACACACACACACATGCACGCACACATCTAAAAGACATTATGGAAGAGTTGTACACCAAACTGTTAATGATTATGTGGCTATACCAGGGATATTCATTCTCAACTTTTTTTTCTGTATTCTTTGAAGTTTGTTTTTTTTTTTTAAACTATTATGTGTTACTGTTGTAACTGGAAAAAATAAGGATTTATGAAATCCCATAAAAGAAAACTGATACCTGCCTTACAAACTTGACAACAACATGAACACTTTAAACAATTTTAAGACACCTCTCTCAACAATTGATAGTGAAGGGGATAAGGATTTGCGACCCCAAAATATGACATTCTGACATAGGAATTATTTTGTGTTGATGGCATTTGAGTTCCTTAAACCCCTTACATGCTTAAAAGCAGAGCTTCCCAAAAGACCTCAATTACCATAAACCCCCTCCCCAAATTCTAATCTTCTCTTCTTGGAGAGAGAAGTTGGTATCCACACCACAGACAGACATGTCCCACATGATCACATCTCCTATCTATTCTCCCAAGGACCCATTTCTCTTTCCAAAAAGCCATTTACTTTCCCACGAGTACCCTTTCTCCCCTTCCCTTACCGCAAGTAATTAGGTACATAGACCTCAAATTCTAACCACTCTTTGAGTTATTCATCACTGAATGCTTTCGGGGTATACGTGTAATGCACATACATAAACTTCTGTTCATTTTTCTCTTCTTAATCTGTCCTTTGTCAGTCTAACTTACAGAGCCCCAGCCAATGAACCTAAAATGGGTAGAGGAAAAAGATTGTTCTTCCCCTATAATAGCTAAAGTAGGAAATAAACAAACAAAAACTTTACTAATTGTGTTATTAGCAAATTTGACCTAATGGATATATGTAAAACATTGCACTCAGCAACTGGAGAAGACATGGGATGTTTATGAAACTTAACGTGCTGAATCATAAAGGAAATATCAAATATCAATACATTTTTTTAATAATCAGTATCATGCAGACCACATTAGTTGACCAGAAGATAATTAATATAAAAAATCAATGACAACACATTTTAAGTAGGCTATAAGAACAAAAAGAAATTATAATCAAAATGAATAGACACAAATATTATATATCAAAAGTTGAAAGATACACCTAAAGTGGTGTTTAGAGGGGAATTTATAGTCCCAAATGTATATATAATTAGAAAAACAGAGACCTTTTTTAAAAAGTTATTTATTTCAAATATACTCAATGTGTGGCTTGAACTCACAGCCCCCCAATTAAGAGTTGCACACTTCTCTGACTGAGTCAGCCAGGTGCCCCAAAAAACAGAACTTTAGGCCCCAAACATGCAAAATAAGAAGATAAGGAAAGGACTGCAACAAACCCAAAAGGATAGTAAAAATAACATAGCAAAGATAGGGGAAAAAATAATAAAATAGGAAACAAATATGTTATCATGACATTCAAATCAACCAAAAGTATGTTACATGAAAAACTTAATAAAAATGACAAGTAGTTACAAGACTGTCATTCCATTAGACCAAACTCTTCCATTTATTATTAGCATATACAGTATCAGATACGTACAGCTTCTGTCATAACATGAAAACACTAATTCTAAAAGTGAAGTGTGACTTTCTTAAACTTTTCTGTACTTAATACTAAACCTTCTCATGTTGGAAAAACACTAATTCACTAAGGAAAACAGTTATACCCATTTCTTAATATTACTAAAAGAAATTTTTGCCAGAAGAATGTTGTGCGTTCCTCTTCTGTGACTTATTGGACCCAATTTTTGTTGCTACATCAATGATTTCATAATCTAAGAGGATCAGTTAGTTGCTTTTACGGCGGATTCAAGTTATTTACATGATCTATTTCTTTAGTCTGCTAACAATTCTGTCACAAGTTGGTAAGTGTCTTTCTCCTTCTAACTGTAGGAAGCTTCACAGGTGATGGGATCCTGAGAAGTAAAACATTGAATTCTTTGGATCTGATGGCTTCTGCATTTTTTCATTCTTAGAACCACAAATTCTTTGAAATGTTCATATATATACAATATTATAGATGTATTTTCTCATCCTAATAATCTTCTTAATAACATTTTCTTTTCTCTAGCTGACTTTATTGTAAGAATGCAACATATGAGGTATATACATTTACAAAATGTATGTTAATTGACCTGTTATGTCATTGGTATGCTTCAGGTCAGCAGTAGGCTATTAGAAGGTAAGATTTGGGAAGTCAGAAGTTATATGCAGATATTCAACTGTCAGTGCCCCTAACTCCTGTGTTGTTTAAGGGTCAACTGTATATTATATCATTATATATTATGCATTACTAATATATGCTAATATATGTATATATACATGATTTAATTTGAATATTTCATATCTAAGTTCACAACCTATGGTATCATAAGTTCTACCTATATTCCCTTTAATTGGAAATGCATTTCTCTGAAGTATCTTATGTTTTTTGTTCTATACCCTTTAACAATACAATAAATTAGTCACAAACATCAACATGACTGAGTACTAAGAGTTGACACCATAAGTTAGCTTTTTCTCTTTTGCACAAAAGTATATACTAACAGGTTTCCAGCCTTAAGGTGTGTCAATTGACCAGGGCCATTATCCTCCTTTTGGTGTTCAGATTGTCTCAGGTACCCTTTAAATGTGTTCCTGTGGTCTTTTGACACAACATCATTAATCTTTGGAAGCTCTCAAGCTTTCTGGCACAACTAGATGCTCAGTTTCACATTGAAACTTCCAGCACAGATGTAAAGATCAACTATTTCTCCAAGAGGTCCTCTCTCCTAACACTAGTGTGCGTCACAGAATGACCTTGCACCTGGGCCATGCCACTGAACAGGGCTAAAAAGCATGCATTTCCCCCAGGGAATAGTATGGATTCTTTTTTTTTTTTTTCAGCTTTGTTGAAGTGAAATTGATAAATAAAAATTGTATGTAATTAAGGTGTACAACATTGTTAAATAAGCACAACAATCAAGCAGATAACAAATCCATTACTTGACAGTAACTTTCTTTCTTTTCTTTCTTTCTTTCTTTCTTTCTTTCTTTCTTTCTTTCTTTCTTTCTTTCTTTCTTTCTTTCTGTCTTTTGTGTGATGAATAGAGTGAGTATACATAAGATCTACCCTCTTAGCAAACTTCAAGTATACTGTATAGTATTGTTAACTGGATTATACAACTATAGTCACTAGTCTGTGCATTAGATCTCCAGAACTTTGTTATCTTGTATAACTGAAACTTTGTAACCTTTGACCTCATTTCCCCCTCCACCTCACTTCTGGTCACCACCATTCAACTCTCACTTTCTATTAAACTATTTTAGACACCATATATAAGTGGGATCATGCAGTAATTGTCTATGTTTGGCTTATTCACTTAGCTGAAGTCCTCCATATTCTTCCACATTGATACAAATGGCAGGGTTTCCTTCTTTTTTAAGGCTGAATAATATTCCATTGTATACATACGATATAGGTATCTGTACTCCTATGCTCATTGCTGCATTATTCACAATAGCTAAAATAAGGAGACAATCTAAATGTTTACTAAATTAAAAAATAAAAGGAATCAATAGTTTAAATAGGAACTCTATTATTAGAAAGAAATATGAATTCATGCCATTCCACAATGGATGAAGAGAAGGATAGATTTTTGTGGACCTCTGTCATTGTCTATTCCATCAGAACAATTATGAGTAAAATCAAAATTGCCATGTTACTTTTCTTACATTTTAACATAAATGATTCCTTAAGTAGAGAAACACTATATCCAAATATTGTTCTAATAATATGAAAATAAAGATAAGTTAAAATTCCTGACATGTCTTAATTTATACTTTTTTTATTAAAGCATAATATATTTTTCTGAAATGTTTCTTAAATAATGTTCAAAATTTTTTTGACTTAGTGAAAATTAAAAATCAACCTCAGTCATTTGTCACAAAATGGTCTCCTTTCGTACCTATCGAAACCAACAAAACTGAAAAATATTTTAAAACTTTATGGGATAAAAACAATACTTTAATTGGCTTTATGTGGGTAGTATAATGGCAATTGTTTAGAAAACCTTTATGGCCTATCATTTCCATGTAAATTAAGTGAACCATTTAACAAACTGAATATATTATCCAAGTAAAAGAAGCAAGAATACAGTGATATGACAATGGAAATTGGTGATGGAGTACATCAATTCCCTGAGAGCCCTAAATATGTCAGTTTAATCAAATTTCTGTTTCTGCAGCAACATAAATAAGTAAAATCAGTAGAATAAATTAAGAAGGAGTAAAGATTTAATCCAGTAATGTGATTTGATTAAATCAGGCCACTAATTCTTTGACATCCCTTCCATGGAGAGTAGGGCCTCCTCCTCTTGAGTCAGGGTGAGTTCAAGGGCTATTTGACTAATAGTATATGACATTAGTGATAATGGGCTAATTCTCAGACCAAAAGATGGACAGTTTCTACTCCCTGGTCTCTTGGACCAGTGGATCCATGAATTACCCCATCAGAAGTCTGATGACTCTGCTGGGAAAATCCTAAAATTAGACCCTGGGACTACATAGAAAGAGAAAACAAGTCAACTGAGCCCAGGCTTACAGCTGTCTTCCCTATGGCACCAGAGATGTAAGCGAAACTCTCATTGAACCCTCCAGACCAGACTAACTTCCCCCTGAAAACCACTAGGTGAACGTAGTTGATACCATATAGAGTAGAAGACTCACTCAGTCCAAACTCCTGACCCCACAGATCATAGGCACAATAAACTGATTGTTTTTACAGACAACTAAGTTTGGAATATTTGTTATATAAAAATAGATAACCAGAAAAAGTATATTGAATCTTGGGTATTTAAAATGGGAACTCTACTTCCAGTAACATTGCAGGCTACATATCCTGAAAAACCGCCTACTGCAAGACACTTTAAAATACTGGATAAAACATTTTTTGAAAAATTATTTTAAATGCATAACTAAGCTCACAAGGGATTAAAAAAAAGTATTCAGAAGTGAAGGAGCCCAGGATGAATCTGGACTACTAAGCAGGACTCACGCTGGCAGCTGTCCAAGGACATTGGCTCCAAAAGCAAGAGCCTTGGGTTTTAGTGGCTGAGAGTCTTGGGCCTTCATGAAATAGACAGTTGGAATGGAGGTGCTGAGTAAGCCAAGAGCCTACACGGTTATACCCTGAATGAGAGACTGAATAGAAAAATATAAGCTCTGCAAAGGGATATAACTGGGAAACTATTTTTGGCCTTCAGTTAAGGAAAAGACGAAGAGATTTCTTCTGAGAATCTGTTAATAGAAACAGTCCTCAAATGGATTTGGGGCTGCAATTCAAAATTACCTGCATGCTCCCAAAAAAACTAAGAAATTAATTTAAAGTGGTCTGAAATTGGGAACAATTTCAGGTACCTAACAAAAATCAAGACAGTTCACCTCTAAGGAATAGGCTCTTCATCATGATCTAGTTCAAATTTTGAGGAATAAGGAGAGTAGCCGGCTGGAGCCAACTTGTGCCAACTAGCAGGAACCATTGCCCACGCCTCTCCCCAACTCCACATTCAGCAACACCATGCTGGTATTTCGACACTGGCTGTAATGGAAGTACTTACCCCCACAGAAATTGGCAACCACCAACTGGAGCTTATTTCTGTTAAGGGAGCCACTTTGTCAGCACAACACTAGCTGAAGGCCCATATCCATGAACTACTAGAAACCCCACAGGAAACCACAAACAGCACAGTAGAAAATAGCAGTTAGGTTCCTAAAGGATTCATATGATTGAATTATAAGATAGAATATATAAAATAAGAATCTTTCATATGCTTACAGAAAGGAAAGAATCACAAACATGGGCAAAGAACAAGAAGTTATGAAAAGTGATTCATAGATTTTTGAAAAAGAATTTAAAATTTTGGAACAAAAACTCTACAGTACTTTTACCAGCTACAATTCTGCCATTGCTCCTTACCATATTCTAGGAAATATGCTTCTGACATTTTTTAACTGACCAATTAAATGAAATTATTGCCATATTTGATGAATTAAAACAATTCTTGCTAGGGGCACCAGGGTTGCTCAGTTGCTTAAATGTCTGGCTCTTGATTTCGGCTCAGGCCATGATCTCCAGATTCATGTGTTCAGGTCCCATAGGCTCCACAATGATAGTGCAGAGCCTGCTTGGGATTCTCTCTCTCACCCTCTCTTTCTCAATCTCTCTCTCTCTCCTTTTCTCAAAATAAATAAGTAAACTTTAAAAAGAATAATTCTTGCTGAATGTTTTGGTATTTCTGTATTTTTTAAAGAAACATACCATATTTTCAAATATTATAGAAATAGTATGTGTTTGGTATTTATCCCCAGCTTCTGAAAGAGTGAAAGAAGGAATAGAAGTGATTTGTTCTAATGAGACAACTCTTGGTGGGGCCCCGGATAGCATTAGGATGGGAGGCTAGTCTCCAGAAAGAACAAATCTTGATTTGAAACTTACAACATTCAGCCACACATTTCAGAAATAAAATTGGACGGTCCTACAGTAAATATATACATAACTTTTGAGAGGTTGGCAGTTTCTCAGAGTGCATCATTTTACATCCTGTCTAGCAGTGTGTGAAAATTACAGTTGTTCCACAATCTTGCTTATATTTGCTATTGTTGGTATATTTAATTTTTGCCATCCTGGTGGATGTAGAGTGACTTGTCTTTCATTGTGGTTTTAGTTAGCGTTTCCCTGATAACTAACAATGAAGATCCTTTCATGGATTTGTTGACCTTGGCCTGTCTTCTTTTGCTAAATGTTTGTTCAGATCTTTGCCCATTAGGCATCTTAATTGTTCATGTTCTCATTATTGAATTACAGTTCTTTATGCATTTATATATTCTGGATATACATCCCACATATATCAGATATATGTATTGGAAATATTTTCGCCCCATACTGGGTTTGTCTTTTTATTTTCTTAATAGTGTCTTTCAAAAAGCAAAAATTTGTGGCGCCTGGGTGACTCAATTAGTTAAGCATCCAACTCTTGATTTCAGCTCAGATCATGATGGCCTAATCATGAAGTTAAGCCCTACATAGATCCCTGCATGGAGCACCCCATGGGGCTCAGCGTCAGGCTCTGTATCAGGTTCCATACCCTGCAGGGAGCCTGCTTGAGATTCACTCTCTGCCCCTCCCACACACATACACTCTCTCTCTTGCATAGATAGATAGATAGATAGATAGATAGATAGATAGATAGACAGATAGAAAACAAGTACAAGGTTTAAATTCTTATGAAGTCAAAATTTATCCAATGTTTTTCCTTCTATATTTTATGATTTTTGTGACCTAACTCAATATTTTATATATTCCAAGACCAGGAAGGTTTTCTTATTTTTTTTTCCCATTTCTTATATATTTATTTAATTTACTTATTTAACATAATTTATTGTCAAATTGGCTTCTATACAACACCCAGTGCTCATCCCAACAAGTGCCCTCCTCAGTGCCCATCACCCACTTTCCCCTCTTCCCTCCCCCCAACCAACCCTCAGTTTGTTCTCTGTATTTAAGAGTCTCTTATGGTTTACTTCCCTCCCTCTGTGTTTATAACTTTTATTCCCCCCCTCTCTTCCCCCCATGGTCGTCTGTTTCTCGAGAGACTCATTTAAATGAAAACATATGGTATCTGTCTTTAACTGACTTATTTCACTTAGCATGATACACTCCAGTTCCATCCACGTTGCTGCATATGGCTTCACAACTTTGTATTTAATGTCTTGTATCAAGTAAATTTTTGTGTACGGTGTGTGATAAAAGTTGGGTTTTATTTATTCCATTATACATATCCAGTTATTCTAGCAGCATTTATTGAAAAGATTGTTCTTTCCCCTTGATTGCTTGACACTTAATTGAAAATTATTTGACCATATAAGTGTGTGGACCTATTTCTGAACTCTCTGTTCTATTCCATCAGTCTATTTTTACATCTTAATGTCAACACCCTTATCTTGATTACTATAGAAGTATAGTAAATCTTCACATCAGATAATGTCTTGTGACATTGTTCTTTTTTCAAGGTTTTTTCTTTTTGCTATTCTAACTCCTTTATTTTTGCATCTGCTTTAGTATCAAGTTGCCCATTTCTACAAAGAGGTCTGGAATTCACTGAAACTCAAGGTCAAATTAGGGAGAATTGTCATCTCAACAGTACTCACTCTTCCAACTCCTGAATGTAGTATCTCTCTCAAATTACCTGAGTCTTCCTTATTTTTCTTCAGTAGTGCCTTTCTATTGCAGAAACCTGGCAGAAAGTTTACTAAATTTATGCCCGTTTCATATTTTGGGATCCTATTCAAAATAGCAATTTAAAAATTTATATTTCCAATTGACTGTTGCTAGTATTTGAAAATACAATTGATTTTTTTTGTCTCATGACCTTATATCCTCCCAATTTGCTAAACTCCCTTGTTAAATTTATGCCTAAGTCTTATATGATTTTAGATGTCTTTGCAAATGATAATTGTAACTCTATTTCCAGTTGTCCTCTCTTAATATAAATATAACATTGGTTTTTATAAATAACCTTGTATCCTGAGAATTTGCTAAATTCACTTAGTAGTTCTAAAAGTTTTTGGTAGATTCCTTAGGAATTTGTACCTAAAACCTACCTGCTTTATGATCATGACGTGAAGATTATAGTTCTTTTCTGATGTATATATATTTTGTTTATTTCTCTTGCCTTGCTTCATAGACAAATTCTTTTTTTTATATATATAGTTTATTTATTTTTGAGACAGATACAGAGCATGAGTGGGGGAAGGGCAGAGAGAGAAGGATACACAGAATCTGAAACAGGCTCCAGGCTCTGAACTGCCAGCACAGAACCCAATGCGGGGTTCAAACCCAGGAACCGTGAGATCATGACCTGAGCCAAAGTCGGAGGCTTAACCGACTGAGCCACCCAGGCGCCCCTTCATAGACTAATTCTTATAGTTCAATGCTGAATTGAAATATTAAGAGTGGATATTTTTACCTTATTCCTAATCTTTCTTTAAAAAAATGTTTCCTTTGTTTATTTTTGAGAGAGACAGACAGACAGCGTGAGCATGGGAGGGACAGAGAGAGAGGGAGACACAGAATCTGAAACAGGCTTCCGGCTCTGAACTGTCAGCCCAGAGCCCCATGCAAGGCTCAAACCCACGAGCCTTGATATCATGACCTGATCTGAAGTCCCTCAACTGCTCAACCAGCTGAGCCACTCAGGCACCCCCTTATTCCCACTCTTAAGATTTTTATAAATGTGTTTCTTTTCACCATTATCAATGTCAGTAGGTTTTGTTATAGATGCCTTCCATCAGGCTAAGGAACTTCACTTCTATTCCAAATTTGCTGAGATATTTTTCTTACATGATAGTATGAACTTTGTCAAAAAAAATATTTTTAAAAATTTTTTTTAAATTTTTTAAATTTTATTTATTTTTGAGAGAAAGAGAGGGAGAGAAAATGCAAGTGGGAGAGGGGCAAAGAGAGGGAGACAGAGAATCCAAAGTAAGTTCCTGGCTCTGAGGTGTCAACAAGGAACCCACCATTGGGCTCAAACTCACAAACTGAGAGATCATGACCTGAGCCGAAGTCGGATGATTAACTGACTGAGTCACCCAGGTGCCCCTCAAAAAATTTTTTTCTACATCAGGTGACTTTTTTTCAACATCTAAAAACACCTAAGTTTTTCTCTTTTATTTTGATAATATAACTAATTAAACTGATTGATTATTAGATGTTAATATCAAATCAACCATACATTCTTGGCTCACACTATATTACACTTTCATATATTGCTAGACTAATTTGCTGATTTCTTGTTGAGAATTTTCTTGTCTTGCTCATATTGGATATTTGCATGTAGTTTTATTCTATTGTATTACTATTTTTTAAAATACATATATTTTTTAGGGGCATCTAGGTGGCTCAGTCAGTTAAGTGACCAATTTTTGGTTTCAGCTCAGGTCATGACCTCAGTTTCATGAGTTCAAGCCTTGCATTGGGCTCTGTGCTGATAGAGTGGAGCCCACTGGTAACTCTCTCTCTCTCTCTCTCTGCCTCTCCTGCTTCCATTCGTTCTCTCTTTCAAAATCGTGAGGTCATGACCTAAGTCAAAATCCAAGAGCCAGATGCTTAACCAACTGAGCTACCCAAGCATCCCAGTTTTCTTTCTTTTAATCATTATGTGGTTTTAGTATCCTGGTAATGCTGATTTCATGAAATAAGTTAGAAAGTATTCCCTCCTTCTCCTTCCTAAAAGGTTTTCTATAAGATTTGAATTATTTATTTCCCAAATGTTTGATAGCATTGTGTGAAGCATCTGTCTCTGGAGATTATTTTGTGCAAAGGTTATTAATGAAAAATTTAGTTTATTTAATTGATATGGAGCCATCCTATGTTCTGTTTCTTCTTAAATCAGTTTTGGTAGCATGTATTCAAGGAATTTATCCATTTGCTTTGTTGGCTCAATTTGTTGGCATGAGATTATTCATAATATTCCTTTATTTTTACTTTAATGTCTAGATTCTTATATACCTGTTTTGTATTATCTCTCTTTTTTTTTTTATTTAATCAGAGGTCTAAATCTAGCCAGAGATGTATCGATTTATTAGGTTTTTATTCCCAAAGAATTAAACCTGATTTCATTAGGTTTTTAATTGGTTTTAATTCTTTTTTGCTTATTTTATGTATGTGTATGTTTCTCTTTAGTTTTTGGTTAATTTGTTCTTCTTTTCCTAGGCTATTAGGGTGGATGCTTAAATCATTGATTTTTAAGTTTTTCCTACTTTACTAATAGTTACATATATTATTGTGAGTACTATGTTAACTATATCCCACAATTTTTTTAAGTTTGTTTATTTTGAGAGACACAGAGAGAAACACACACACATACACACAGAATCCCAAGCAGCCTCCATGCCATTATCACAGAACCTGAGGTGGGGGTTGAACTCACAAACCACCAGACCATGACCCAAGCTGAGATCAAGAGTCAGATACCTAACTGACTGAGCCACCCAGGCACCCCATCCCACAAATTTTGATATTTTTTAAATCTTTTTTATTCCATTCTAATTTCTTTTTTAATTTATTCTTTGACTCATGTGTTGAATTTCCATATAGTTGGGGATTTTCTAGATCTCTTCTATTATTGTCCTTTAATTGAATTTTGTTTTAGCCAGAGAAGGTATTATGGATAAACTATTTTTACTCACGCTTCTGACACCAAATGTGTGTGGGAGTTTTCCCACAGCAACCAATTTTCCAACTGTCCTGACACCAACAGGATATCCTAAAATTCAGTTCAATTGTGACACTAACTACCCAGAATTAACACAGACCCCACAAATAAAGGGCTCAGCCCCACAAGACTGTCACACTTCACTTACCTGTCTAAGTCCTAGGCTTCTATACTTATAACTGATAATCTATAAATCAGAGGTTCCCATGACCCCTCCTCAGGTTCAGTAATTTTCTGTAATGGCTCAGAGAAATACTTTATTTATTATTATTAGTTTATTATACAGGATACAACTGAATAACAGCCACATGGAAGATATTAATAAAGCAAGATGTGGGGAAAGGGACATGGAGCTTCCATGCCCTCTCCAGCTGCACCCACACCCAGTGCCTCACTGTGTTCCCCAATCAGAAGCTCTCCAAGTGCCAACATTTAGAGATTATTGTGGAGGTTTCATTCTTCATACATATTAATTAAATCATTGGCCATTGGTGATTAACTTAATCTCTTGCCTCTCTGCTCTCCCCAAAGGTTGGAGTGTGAAGGTGAACATTCTAACCCTCCAATAATGTCTTGGTCCTTTTGGTGACCAAAGACACCCCATCATCAAGCTATCTAGGGACCCCCAGCCACCAGTCATCTCATTAATATACAAAAGACACTATCACTCTGGAAATTCCAAGAGTCTTAGAAGTTATGTACCAGGGGGCGCCTGGGTGGCTCAGTCACTTAAGCATCCAACCTCAGCTCAGGTCGTGATCTTGTGGTTCGTGGTTCAAGACCCACATCGGGTTCTGTGCTGGCAGCTCAGAGCCTGGAGCCTGTTTCAGATTCTGTGTCTCCCTCTCCCTCTGCCCCTCCCCTGCTCATGCTCTGTCTCAAAAATAAATAAACCATAAAAAAAAGAAGTTATGTACCAGGAACAGGAACAAAGATTAAACATATATTTTCAATTAATTATAATATATGATTTCAATTCATTAAAATGTATTGACAGCACAGGCAACAAAAGCAAAAACAAATAAGTAGGACTATCTCAAACCAAAAAGTTTTTGCACAGCAAAAGAAATTATCAATAAATGGGGCACCTGGGTGACTCAGTTGGTTAAGCATCTGACTTCAGCTCCAGTCATGATCTCACAGTCTGTGACTTTGAGCCTGGCCTCAGGCTCCCTACTGTCACCACTTTGAGATCCTTTGAATCTCTCTCTTCCCTTCCCCCATTCTTGTTCACATTCTATGTCTTTCTCAAAAATAAACATTTTTTAAAATAATAAAATAAAGTAATGATCAATAAATGAAAAAAATCCAGCTTTGCTTTTATTTTTCAGGATTGCTTTTGGCCATTCATGATCTTGTCTGGCTCCATAGAAACTTTAGGATTGTTTGTACTAGCTCTGAAAATACTGGTATTGTTTTGATAGAAATTGCATTAAATGTGTAGATTCCTTTGGGTAGTATAGACATTTTAACAAAGTTTTCTCTTCCAATCCATGAGCATGGAATATTTTTCCATTTCCTGTGTCCTTTTCAATTTCCTTCATTAAGTGTTCTATAATGTTTAGAGTACAGATTTTTTTTTTACCTCTTTGGTTAGGTTTATTCCTGGGTATCTTACTGTTTAGGTGCAGTTGTAAATGGGACAGATTCCTTGATTTTTTTTTCCCACTGTTTCATTATTAGTATATAGAAATGTAACAGATTTCTGTAGGCTGATTTTATATCCTCTGACTTTCCTGAATTAATGTATTAGTTCTAGCAATGTTTTTTGGTGGAATCTCTCAGGTTTTCTAAATAAAGTATCATGTAGTCTGCAAATCATGAAAGTTTGACTTCTTCCTTGCCAGTTTGGATCCCTTTTATTTCTTTTTGTGGTGTTATTGCTGAGGCTAAGACCTCGAGTGCTATGTTAAATAGCAGTGGTGACAGTGGACATCCCTCTCTTGTTCCTGACTGTAGAAGAAAAGCTCTCAGTTTTTCCCCCTTGAAGATGATATGAGCCTTTGATATATGGCTTTTATGATGTTGAGGTATATTCCATCTATATATACTTTGTTGAGGGTTTTTATCAAGAATGGATGCTGTATTTCATCAAATGTTTTCTCTGCATCTATTGAGAGGATCACATGGCTCTTATTCTTTCTTTTATTTGATTCACATTGATTGATTTGAAAATATTGAACCACCCCTGCAGCCGAGGAATAAATCTCACATGACTGTAGTGAATAATTTTTTTAATGTACTGTTGGATATGATTTGTTAACACTTGGTTGAGAATTTTTCCATTCCTGTTCCTCAGATTATTGCCCTGTAATTTTCCTTTTTAGTTGGGTCTTTTGTCTGTTTTTGGAATCAAGGTAATGCTGGCCTTGTAGAATGACTTTGACGATTTTCTTTCCACTTCTATTTTTTGGAAAAGTTTGAGAAAAATAGGTATTAATTCTTCTTTAAATATCTTGTAGGATTCCCCTGGGAAGCCATCTGGTCCAGGACTTTTGTTTGTAGGGGGACTTTTGATTGCTGATTCAATTTCTTTGCTGGTTGTGGGTCTGTTCCAGTTTTCTATTGCTTCCTGTTTCCATTTTGATAGTTAGTATGTTTCTAACAATTTGTCCATTTCTTCCACATTAACTAGTTTGTTGGCATATAGTTTTTCAGAGTATTCTATTATAATTGTTTGTATTTCTTTGGTGTTGGTTGTGTTTTCTCTTCTTTCATTTGTGATTTTATTTATTTAAATCTTTCTCTTTTTTAAAATAAGTATGGCTAGGGGCTAATCAATTTCATTAACTTTTTCAGAGAACCAGCTTTAGTTTTGTTGATCTATTCTACTGGGGTTTTGTTTATTTCTTTTCTATTCTTTCTTTCTCTTTTGCTTGCTTGCTTGCTTGCTTGCTTTCTTGCATTCTTCCTGCCTTCCTTCCTTCGTTCCTTCCTTCCTTCCTTCCTTCCTTTCTTTCTTAAGTTTATTTCTTTTAAAAGAGACAAAGATAGTGTGAGTGGGGGAGGGGCAGAGATAGAGGGAGTCAGAGAATCCCAAGCAGGTTTCCTGTTGCCAGCACAGAGCCCGACATGGGGCTCAAACCCACGAAACTATAAGATCATGACCTGAGCTGAAATCAAGAGTCAGATGCTTAACCAACTGAGCCACCCAGATGCTCCTATATTGTGTATTTCTGCACTAATCTTTATTATTTACCTTCTTCTACTGGCTTTCAGCTTTATTTTCTATTACTTTTCTAGCTCTTTTAGGTGTAAGGTTAGGTTGTATATTTGAGATTTTTCTTGCTTCTTGAGATAGGCCTTTATTGCAATAAATTTACCTCCTAGGACTGCCTTTGCTGCATCCCAAAAGTTCTGGACTGTCATGTTTTCATTTTCATTTGCTTCCATATATTCTTTTATTTCTCCTATAATGTCCTGGTTAACCCATTCATTCTTTACTAGGATGTTCTTTAACCTCCATGTATTTGTGGTCTTTCCGAATTTTTTCTTGTGGTTGACTTCAAGTTTCATAGCATTGTGGTCTGAAAATATGCATTGTATAATCTCAGTCTTTTTCTACTTGTTGAGGACTGATTTGTGACCCAATATGTGGTCTATTCTGGAGAATGTTCCATGTGTACTTGAGAAGAACATGTATTCTGCTGCTCAAGGACAAATGTTCTGAATATATCTGTTAAGTCCATCTGGTCCAGTGTGTCATTCAAAACCACTGTTTCTTTGCTGATTTTCTGTTTAGATGATCTGTCCATTAATATAAGTGGGTTGTTAAAGTCCCCTACTATTACTGTATTATTATCAATGTATTTCTTTATGTTTCTTATTAATTGATTTATATATTTGGGTGCTTTCAAGTTGGAGACATAAATATTCACAATTGTTAGATCTTCTTGAAGTATAGATCTCTTATTTATGATTTAACGCCCTTCCCCATCTCTTGTTAGAATCTTTGGTTTAAAATCTAGTTTGTCTGATATACGTGTGTTGACTGTCTTTCTCTTGATGTCCATTGACATGATAGATGGTTTTCCATCCTCTCACATTCAATCTGCAAGTGTCTTTAGGTCTAAAATTAGTCTCTTGTAGACAGCATATAGATGGATCTTGTTTGTTTTTTTTAATTTTTATCCATTTTGATGCCCTATATCATTTAACTGGAGAATTTAGTCCATTCTCATTCAGAGTGATTATTGAAAGATATGAATTTAGTGCCATTGTGTTGCTTGTATACTTGGTGTTTCTAGTGATGTTCTCTGGTCCTTTCTAGTGTTTGTTGCTTTTGGTCTCTTTTCCCCACTGAAAGAGTCTCCTTTAATATTTCCTCAGGGCTGATTTAGTGGTCAAAAACTCCTTTAGGTTTTGTTTGTGTGGAAAACTATTTATCTCTCCTTCTATTCTAAATGACGGCCTTGCTGAAAAAAGGTATTTTTGTTTGCATATTTTTCCCATTCAGCACGTTGAATATATCATGCCATTCCTTTCTGGCCTGCCAAGTTTCTGTGGACAGATATGCTGTGAATCTGACCTGTCTTCTCTTGTAGGTTAAGGGCTTTTTCCCCTTGCTCCTTCCAGGGTGCTTTCCTTGTCTGTGTATTTTGTGAACTTGACTATGGTATGCCTTGGTGACAGCCAGCTTTTGTTGAATTTAATCAAAGTTCTCTGTGTTTCTTGGATTTGATGTCTGTTTCCTTCCTCAGATTACAGAAGTTTTTAGCTATAATTTGTTCAAATAAACTTTCTGCCTCTTTTTCTCTCTTCTTCAGAGACTCCCATGATATCAATGCTATTATGCTTTAAGGAGTTTCTGAGTTCTCTCAGTCTTAATTTGTGATTCAATACCCTTCTTTCTCTCTTCTTTAAACCTCATTATTTTCTATAATTTTATCTTCTATATCACTTATTTGTTCTTCTGCTTCATCCATCCCTGTCATTGCATCTAGTCAGTTTTGCATCTTGGGTATATCATTTTTTTGTTTTTTACCTGAGTAGATTTTAGTTCTTTTATCTCTGCTGTAAGGGATTCTCTAGTGTCTTTTATTTTTTTTCAAGCCCAGCTAGTATCCTCAAAATTCTTGTTTTAAATTCTGGTTCAGGCATTTTACTTATATCTGCATTGATTAAATCCCTGGACATTACTTCTTCCTGTTCTTTTTTCTTGGGGTGAATTCCTCTTTCTTGTCATTTTGTCTGGGTCACTGTGTTTTTGTGTGATTGTTAGGAAAGCTTGTTATATTCCTGCTTCTAAGAGTAATGCCTGTATTAAGAAGAAGTCCATTGGGGTGCCAGGGTGGCTCAGTCAGTTAAGTGTCCAACCCTTGATTTCAGCTCAGGTCATGATCTCACAGTTCATGTGATCAAGCCTGTGTCAGGCTCTGTGCTGGGCTTGGAGCCTACTTAAGTTACTCTCCCTCTTCCTCTGCTCCTCCCCTGCTTGCACACATGTGCTCTTTCTCTCTCAAAAACTAAGATAGAATAAAATAAAATAATAAAATAAAATAAAAAGAAAGAGAAGAAAAGAGAAAAGAACAGGTACTATACTCTCTTGAGCCTGGTGCTTCCGGAGGTGTTTCACTGTATGCACTCTGCTATTGTGTTTTATTGTTCCTTCCCTCATGTCAGTCCTCTACAGAGTTTCTCCTTGCCTACAGTGGGAACTATTTGGACCTTGTCCAATGTGTGGCAAGTTTTAACTAAGTATATTTTTGTCTGTTTGTTAAAAGAAGCTAGGTTTAAGAAAAAACAAAAAAGAGAAGAAGAAGAAGGAGAGAGGAAGAAGAAGCAGAAGAAGAAGAAGAAGAGGAGGAGGAGGAAGAGGAAGAAGAGGAAGAAGAGGAAGAAGAAGAAGAAGAGGAGGAAGAGGAGGAAGAGGAAGAAGAGGAAGAAGAGGAAGAAGAGGAGGAGGAGGAGGAGGAGGAAGAAGAAGAAGAAGAAGAAGAAGAAGAAGAAGAAGAAGAAGAAGAAGAAGAAGAAGAAACAGCAGCTAGATCCTATGTCCCCTAGACCTGAAGTTTTGCAGCACTCTATGATCAGTAGACTTGGTGCATGTGAGGGATTTGTGCTGGTCCTCTGAGAGAGGGGTCTGCTGCACTGATTCTCAGGCGAATACTTTCCCTAGCGGAAATGCACCTTCATGGGGCACCTGGGTGGCTCAGTCGGTTAAGCATCCGACTTCGGCTCAGGTCATGATCTCACTGTTCATGGGTTCAAGCCCCGTGTCGGGCTCTGTGCTGACAGCTAGCTCAGAGCCTGGAGCCTGTTTCAGATTCTGTGTCTCCCTCTCTCTCTGACCCTCCCCTGCTCATGCTGTTTCTCTCTCTCAGAAATAAAATAAAAACATCTTTAAAAATTTAGAAATGCACCTTCAGGGCGCAGAGGAGTGGGACTTGGTGTAAGTGGTTCCGGCCTCCACTGTGTGGTGCTGTTTTGCTCTCTGAAGTCAGTGATGATGGATTTGGGGGGAAAATGACTTTGCCCCATTGTCTAATCTCTGGAGCTGGGGATTCGTGCCTGCCATTCTAGAAGAAACAAACAATCATCCTTCCTGTGCTCCCAGCTTTAGTCAGAAGCTTGCCGTCATCCTGTCTGTGTCTGAGCTGTCTGCCTGCCAGGCAGCACAGCACCTGTGTTTTATCTCAGATAGGTGTCTGGGTTTCAAATCTCCAAACGTTAGGGACCCATACAGCATGGACCCACACTGATCCTCTGGGGGAGGCTCTCACCGCACTATGGCTGGTGCAGGTTTGTCCCAGAAAACAGTCCCAGAACTACACAGTAGTTCAGAATTTATGGTAAAGCACAGCTGAAAGCCAGCACCGAAGTTTTGCCCTCAGCCAGTGTCTTTCTTCCTATACTAGTGGAAAGGGCAGCCAATTCTTTTGTCCCACATCTCCCAAATGGACTCCAAGAAGGGAGACTCGCTCTGCCACCCATGATGCCCACACCTGGGTCTCTGCCCTCCTTCCCCACTGGAGCGACACTAAGCCCACCAGGCACTACCCTGGCAGTGGCTTGGACTTTTAAAACTTCAGACTTTGTGTACATGGCTTTTAAAAACTTGCTGTGGTCAGCCTCTTTCCTTTTTCCAGTCAATAGTTTTGGGGGAGGGTTTTTCTTGTGTGCAGAATCCTCTGCACATGACTTCACTCTCACTTCACTCTCTTTCTCACTTCACTCTCTCTCTCTCTTACTCCTCTCTTGCAATCAGGACTCCTTTTCTTTCACAGCACCTGCCATTCTTATTCCCCCAAAAACAACTTTCTGCAGCTCCTCCAGCAAGAAGCACTAATTTCTATTCCTTCTCTTCTTACCTACAAGAAATAAAAGAAAGAAAAATAAATTAATATCATGGTCAACAAGATATATTGCACTGCAAATTTGAGTCAAATTGTAAGCTTAAAAAATTTTTAATGAAGTTTATAACCCTATTATTACCTTGAGTTATTGCCCTGAAGCCTTACATTTTATTCTTTTAAAACTCTGTGAGGAGTAAGGGATATTTTCAGAAACAACCTTACTTTATGCATAATTTTTTTAATGTATGTATTGTACATCTCTTCACTTTGCCCATTGTTTTGCAAATCAGTTATTTATACATTCCCAAAATGTGCATGCCCTAAGGGCTGAGTTCAGCACTCTGATCTTTGTGAACCTCTGAAAATGCCATTTTCAATAGATATTCTTTTAAATAAATAAATATATGATTTCTATTGTGAACAGGTGGTGCCAATTGCCCAAAAATGACAAGGAAAAAGCAACTCTGAATGTATCTATTAAAAGGAAAGGTTGAAAAAAAAAAGGAAAGCTTGGGAATATATTATTCTGCAGTCATTCAAATAGCTACTAACTAAAATTCCAAAATTAAGTGAATTTACATAGTCTAACAGCATTTTCATATCTTAAAAGAGTTACATAAAGAAATTGACTCCTTGGAGAATGTCATTCTTTGGGCAATCATTTAAATTAATGTTCCATAAATCACAATTAATCTTATTTAGTAGATTAGCTCATATAATTAGTTTACATATACATGATTGGAACAATAAAGTGCTCTCAGTTATGTAATTGTTTATAATTAAAATGTTAAGTTACTGCTCAATTTTTAAATTTCCAAACAAAATGTCTAATAATTGTCACTTATTTAGCTTGCGTTTTTATTGTGGATTTCTACTTGGAAAGCTCAAATATAATTTGTTTATCAGGGTGGGAGGAAAGAAGATAACGCATTTCAGTAAATGTCAGTATGGTTGAATATGTAAATCTTGGAAATAGATATAAAGGATTTGACTCCTTTTTGACAGCATCCTAAAACTGAAAAAGAAAAAAAAAAAAACCATCATCTCAAAAGCTTTGTCCATGCAGAACACAGACTTATTAGAGTTTTGCTTGAATCTGACTTTAAAATCTATGGTAATTCTCTATCATTTGTCTCTGACAGTCATATCACCAGGAAAGAATTAATCTATCAGAGTTACTGTCTCTTCCTCTTCTTTCTCTCCTCTGTCTCCCACTCTTATTCCTCCTCCTCCTACCTTTCCACTTTCTTTTGTTCTTTTTTCCTCCTAATGCCAAAAAAAGCTTACTTAGCTTACTTAATTAAACTGCAGGTCCTAATACTTGATATCCTAGAATTCCATAATTAAAGGCTTTTATTTGTGGTGATCATAAATCTGTATTAAGGCCTTATGATTGAATATGTATTTAGTCTTGTTTTTGAAAGATAGAAATATCTGTCCCAGCTACAGCAGGAAATAATGGGTTTGGGAATATATGGTAGTTAGTTGTAATCCAGGCTGTTTCTAGCAACAAACAAGAAAATTCAAATAAGTAAGAATTAGTCATATTTCAACTTCATTCCATGAATAAGAATTAATACTGAAAATATAGAGATGTCATTTTTGAGTTTATTATTTTAAGTTCATTTTTGTTTAATTTTTTAATGTTTTTTATTTATTTTTAGGAGAGAGAGAGAGAGAGACAGCGTGAGCAGGGGAGGGTCAGAGAGAGAGGGAGATACAGACTCTGAAACAGGCTCCAGGCTCTGAGCTGGCAGTCAGCACAGAGCCCGACGCGGGGCTCCGAACCCACGAACCGCGAGATCATGACCTAAGCGAAAGTCGGACGCTTAACCGACTAAGCCACCCAGGCGCCCCAATTTTAAGTTCATTTTTAAGGCTTTCCAGGAAGACTTTAGAAACAATTGTACTCAATTCTCAGAAAGTAGCTCTTATAGATTCAGTTGTGTTTCCCCCAAAATTTATATGTTGAAATGCTAACCCACAGTACCTCAGAATGTGACCTTATTTGAGGATATTATATTATTCCATGTATACGAAATGTCCAGAGTAGGCAAATCTATATATGGAATGTGGATTCGTGGTGGCCTAGGGATGAGGTGGGTTGTGGGGAAGTGAAGGTGATGCTACTATACAAGGGATTTCTTTTTGGGAGGGTGAAAATGCTCTAGAATTGACTTTTGACGAGGGTTGCACCACTCTGATTATACTAAAGCCCATTCAGTTTTGCACTTTAAATGAATGAATTGCATGATATGCAAATTACATTTCAATAAAGCTGTTAAAAATAAAGGCTAAATTTTAAAAACATTTACAACTGACTTGTCCCATTACAAGCACTGCATTGCAGAGAAGAAGGATTACTGGTCTCACCAGGTCCATCTCCTAGCTTCTCACCACATCAAAATTATACATGTTTAAAAAAAAAAAAAAATTATACATGTTTATTTATAGCTAGTGTATACCCAGGACCTTCTTCAAGATTTGTCATGTACTGTGCTAATGAGAAGGAACCGTGTGTCACTGAGGGAGGGGAAATGAGACACCATGACGCTCATCAAGGGAGGAAAGTTAATCTTCTCATCAAAAATAATCAGACATCCAAAGAGTTATTTTAACATACATTGGAAATCATCCAGGGGAGTAAAATATTAAGAGTCCTTTTGTTATTTGAGATTTTTGACTTTTAAAATATTTGACTTTTGACTTATGGGATGCCTGGGTGGCTCAGTCAGTTAAGGATCCAACTCTTGATTTCAGCTTAGGTCATATCTCATGGTTTGTGAGACTGAACTCCTGCACTGACATCGCAAGGCCTGCTTGAGTTTCTATCTTTCCCTCTCTCTCTGCCCCTCCCCCACTAATGTGCCTGTGCACTCTCACTCTCTCTCTTGAAATAAATAAACATTAAAAAAAATACTTGACTTGTAATTGTGTTGCTTATGAAAGAACTAATAACCCTGCCAGCCTCCCGTCAAGAAATGTACAAATCCACTTAGAGTCTTTTTGCCCCACTATGGATTCTTTACCTATAGATATGTCTCTTGAGGATTATCTTTTCTCACCAGCATGTTCTGTGTAACTTAAAGAAATCATGCAGGTGAGAAGCAGTAGGAGAGAATATATCTGTAGAGACCAGCGCACTACAAATGTAAGCAAGGTGAAGACATGTTATGAAATCCATAGTGGTTTTCTAGTGTGTATAGTAGTTCTGAGATTATTTGCGCTATGTCAACACACGGGTCTTTGAAATTTTGGGTAACCACAGGACATCCTTTCTTCTGGGCTAGAGCTGTGTGCTGCACAGAGGTGAAAACATAATGAATTCTCTCCCAGTGCTGCCCTTAGGTCTAGGCAGTAAAGGCCCTTGCCCTGGCCCCCATAGTTTACAAGGTCATAGTAGATCACAAACACTTCAACCTCCAATGGCATTTAAGAGCACTTGGGCTCCTGTGTCTTTTAGGACCAGATGCTAAACAGCCTCCTTGTGAATAACACTCTTCAAGGCCCAGAAGAGATGCTTTTCCATGTCTCTTCTTTTGTGTCCTTGGTGGTCGGGATAGGGTTGAAAATTTGTGATTGTAAAGCTAAAGATGTTGAAGACACAATACTTAAGAGTGCAGGAAGGATTTCCTTTAAGAGTGCCAACAAGTTAATTTATCAGTTCCTTCCTCTCAACATAAATTCCATACATACTTGCATAAGAAGGTATCATTTCCTATCAGTGTTCCTAACTGTGCTTCAGGAAGTACTTCAGAATTAATTAGCATAGCATTTGCAACATTGTACATGGCAATTGATGGACATTTTGTAATAGTAATTAATATTGCTTAAATCTGCATTACATCATTTGAGACATAATATGTGTGAAGCTTGACGATCTTTATATTAGCGATTTGATGGACAAGGAATTCAAAGATGCGGGTAGTTTTATTTTTGTGCATGTATTTACTATGACAATTATATTTCAAAAATTAATAAATTTCAACTTTAACAATTTTGAGTGAAAATGTTGAAGTTTATTGTTATTTGTATGTATATTTTAGTTTTGAATCATCTGGAATAAAAACAACTTTTTGAAAACTTAGGAAACTTATTTTAATTTTTTGACATTTTGTATTTATTTGTATGAAAATATATTGAAATGTATTCATTTTAATACACTAGAATTGTTTCATCACTTATATAATTGCTATTAATAGAACATAACTCGAGGGAAAAAATGATTATAATAACATAATTATTGATATTGCTGAAATGGAAGCAAGAAAAATAAATTTCATGGAATAAATACATAATAATTTATGAATTTTTATTTTATCAGTCCTCCAAACATCATTATTCCATCAACACAAGAACCAGACATATATAATTAATGCTTAAATTGAGTTGTCCTCACTATTTTGCTACCATTCATATAAAAACTATAGTTTTGCACATATTTTTGAGTTTATTGTACATATGTATTTGTCAAGGTAGTCAATTAGAACATGTTTTATGTAATAGTTTGTTACTTGATTTATAACCTTTGAATATTTAGACCTATAGTAAATAGGCCTGCATTTGCACTTCTGCCTCAGGGCTACACAAATATTAGGGGCAAGAGAGTTCCCTTATAACTTTGGAGATCTTACAGGTCGTTTTTTATTTGCACCGTTTTGGTGGTGGTTGTAACATAATTTGCCTTGTTTTCCATGGCTGTCTTACGCAGAACAGATTTGCAGTGAGACTTACATATCCACGGACATGGTCTGCTGCACCATACAGTTCTGGGGGTTCATAGGGACCAGCCAGCTAGTGCAAGTCAGTGTATCTCTGGAATTCTTTTATATAGACGATGGCTACAGGTCTGGTATTGATGTACTGATATGGAGTCCAGTACCGGCCAACCCACGTTCACACTGAAAATGAACTTGGAATGGCGATCCATTTTTGACATTAACAGCAAGCTGCCCACCAGGTGTCAGAAGGACACAATAGAAATGTGAGCTGGAATCAGGAAGTCCCATCTTGTGGTGGTTTCATGTGATCTGAGCCCTGCAGTCCTTTGACTTACTACTGCATGTTAAGTTAACCAAGCTAGTTGAAAGCACTTTAAGACTCTGCAAAGCTATTATATTAGTTTCCTATAGCTGCTGTAATAAATTAGCAACAAACAGTGGCCTACAACAGAAATTTATTCTTTCACAATTCTGGAGGCCTTAAGTCAGAAATCAGTTTCATTGATCCCAAACTAAAGTGTCCGCAGGGCCATGCTTACTCCAGAGGCTGAAGGCAAAACTCCATTCCTTGTTCCTTGCATTTTCTGGTAGCTGCTGGTAAGCTTTGGCTTATGGCCAGGTCAATTCTGGCAAGACCAGCTGATTCCCTGCCTGCCTTGTCTCCACACAGCCTTATCTCCATCTGCCTCATTCTTACAGGGATACACATGTTTGCATTTAGGGTCCACTGAATGACCCAGAATTCTTTCCCCACTTCAAGATTCTTAACATAATCACATCTGCAAAGACTCTGCTATAAAAAGGAAAATTTATAGGCTCTAGGGATTAGGCTCTGATATATTTAGAGGGACTATTTCTTAATCAAGACAGGTACATAGTCATTTTAATGTCATAGTTTTTTAATCCTACTTTTTCAGAGTTCACTATAATGAACCTAAATCTTAGTTATTTCATTGCTAAGAATTACTTGAAGATTTTACCTAAAATCATGTCTACATCTATTTCTTAAATGCACACTTCAAATTGTAGTTAAAGAGCTATGAATGTAATAAGCCAGTACTACACATTATAATATATGAAATTTCAAATATTCCCATATATTTTCTTAATAAAAACAAGGCTCTGATTCTCTTATATGTTTTAACATTTATTTTTAAAATTTTCCAGAATTAAAATTTTAAGTCTTAAGGTTGAGAGTAATCATCCTAGTTAACTAATGTTGTCACTATAAGTGATTTAACAATGATCTTTTGGGGGGCTACCCTTACAATGTTAATTATTCATGCTCTGGATTATCATACCAAGGTTTGCGGTATATAAAGCCAAGTAATCCTCTAAATCAGTATTATCTTTACCCAGTATTATGTGGTAGATTTTTTTTTTATGTGTGTTTTTTCTTTAAGTAATCTCTAAGCACCCAACATGGGGCTCAAACACAGGATCCTGAGATCAAGAGTGACTCGCTGCACTGACTGAGCCAGTCAGGCACCCCCTATGTGGTAGTTTTAGAAATATATCCACAAAGCCTTTGATTCTCCTTCCTTTAAAACCTGAAACTTAATTTCCTTCCCTTTAACTGAAGCTGGACTTAAAGACTCACTCTTACTTCAAAGACTAGGTTATAAGAGGCATGTGGCTTTGTACCTGCTCTGTCATGGATCATTCATTATGGAGGATGTTAACTGACATGCTGAGATGACTCTCAGGCAGCACTAGGGAGAGGATGACATGGACAGGAACTAAGTTCCTACCACCAGTCAATGAAGAAGAGGCATCCAGCCAAGAGCTTCTTGAACAGGAGTGTCTCAAACGCGGATCCTCTCGCCCCCGGCCCCTGTCCAACATGCAGATAACCCTCGATTGGGCTGACATCTTGACAACAGTTTTGTGGGAAACTGTGGGTTAGAACCACCCAGCTAAGTTTCTCCCAGATTTCTGACACTCAGAAATTGTGGGAGATAACATATGTTTGTCATGTTTAGCCTTATGGGATGAGGTTATTTGTTAAGCAACTATAAATGATTCATATAACTGGAAGAAATTTCCACATTTTTCTAGTGGAAGATTAAAGATACACCTTGCATCTTAGCATTGCATATAATTAACAGTGAACAATTCATTGTAAATGTAGGCTGTTGAGGCTTTCTCGGAAACATTATTTGACTCAGGATCAAACTGTTAGACTTTATATATAAATACATATATATTAATATTAATTAATTAATTAATTAATTAATATAAAATTAATTAATATATTAATTAAAATTAATAAAAATTAATTAATGTATATTAATTAATTAATATAAAAATAAATAAATAAATAATCATTAAAAAATTTTTTTTAGTCTTTGACCCTAAAAGTTTCCCATAAGGAATAGTAAAACCCACAAATGCAAAAGGATTTAAACAGTGGATAAGTTAACTCTGATCCATGTGATACATCAGGTACTCGTACACATTAAATAGCTTTATGAAAACTCTCAGGATCTTAGAATTTAAAAAAATCTGGCTTTCCTCTTGAGGAGTCCAGCTCTTGGTTTAAAAAACCAATGTCTGATTTTTCAATTCTGATCACAGCCAATTACAATGGCCCTACCTGGCAGGTCTCACAGGGAAAGCTGTCCCCTCCCCATACAAGACTTGGTGCACAGTCAGTACACTGCAGTCTCTGAACAGACTTACAGTCAAGGTCCCAGGCTCCACTGGCTGGTCAGGCTCTTACATCTATCTGCATTCCCAGCTCAAGCTTCCATATTCCTAGCTTACTTCATCTGAGGCCTTGGGCTGGGGGCCTCTTCAGGCACCTCTGCCCAGTCCTTCTTATTGGGCAAAAGGGCAAACCTTGAAGATATTTTTCCCCTTTATCAGTATTCAATATCCCCATACCCCTAACCGCCACAACCTGTGGGCCATAATAATACCACAGACTTTTGTTCAGCATTCCATCAGCAGTGAGACAACCCCACACCACAGTGACTTAGCAGATCCTGGGCCAGTACACCATTTTGTGGGGGAAAATTGAAGAATGGGAATTGGCACTTCTCTGGTTTTAGCCTTTTACATGATCCCAGTAAGTGGTTAAAAACTTAACTCTTTCATTTTTGGGTTGTTACTTTAATTGGTTACTCTGATAGTTAGCTGCTCTGCTTTCTTTTTCACAGCTCATTTGAGCTCCTGATACTGCTGTTGATGCATCCAGATTATCATATATCATATATGATATATATGTTCAATATAACTAGTTCAACTCTGAAATCCCCTACTCTTGAGTTTGTCTAGGTGATTTTTTTCCCTGCTCTTGAGTTTGTCAAGATGATTCTTCTTAAGAAGCCAGAATGGGTCCTGAGCAAGAGTACGATGGGCAAATCTGACTACACAGTCTACAGAGTGAAGACTTCCTAATGTGGCTTTATTACTTATATTGCAGTGTATGGATCAAACACATTTGTATTCAAATATAAATACCAAAACATATTTCTCATAGTCAAAGAATCTTATTCTGCCACACATGTAAATGGACATATCAGAATGGTTTTTTTTAATTTTCTTTTTTTTAATGTTTTTTTCTTTTTGAGAGAGAGACAGAGACAGAGACAGAGACAGATATAGAGCATGAATGGAAGAGGGGCAGAGAGAGAGAGAGGGAGACACAGAACCTGAAGCAGGCTCCAGGGCTCCAAGCTGTCAGCACAGAGCCCAATATGGGGCTTGAACTCATGAACCATGAGATCATGACCTGAACTGAAGTTGGATGCTTAAATGACTGAGTCAACCACGCACCTCCAGAATGTTTTTGATTTCAAATAAGAAAAAACTCAACACAAAGTGACTAACATAAGAATAAAAATTTACTGGCTGCTCTAAATGACAGACCAAGATAGAGAGCAGGCTTTGGGCATGGTTTGGTTACAATGTAACCGGTTTATGTCCCAGTCTTGCTTTCATTTTTTCACCCCTTTCGTTCTCTTTGTGCCCTTCTTATCCATAAGTAGGTTCTGCTAATAAAACACAATGGCTTCAAGAGTTCTAGACTTCACATCTGTGCATCATCCTATCTGAAGCAGGAGAAGGTCCTGCCTTTCCCGAAGTTCCCTCTCTCTAATTAGGCCAACTCTTAAACCAATCATGGTGGCTAAAGGAGTTTTTTGCTCCAACTGTCTTGATCGAGATCAGATGCTGTATTTTTCAAGCTGATGGCTGGGGTTATTACCCTCCTAAAACCACATGATATCCCAAATGGAAGTCCGAGTCTATTGAGAAGAGGAGAATGGATACTGGGGAGGTAATAAAAGATGGCAAATAAATTGTGCAATACAGAATTGACTGCACCTTTTTATTTGGTCCAGAAATTAACATATGAACCACAAATTTTTTCACTACTCCTAGCTTGCTTACTTAGTACAATATTTTGCACAACCACTATTTCAGGGCTATATTTAAAGTATTTCTTTACAAAAAAATGCTTTGCCATAAAATGATAAAACACATCATCACTGTAATCACTTTCCAGCCACGGGGGATGGGGAGGGGAATGAGGGGGATGGAGTGAAGACTTTGAATTTTTAAAGTACTATTGGGTAAATTACCCTAAACAAGGTTATAGCAACTTCAAAAGTGTCTCAGTTGTTTCCATTCTTAAAAATAAGTTGGTGACAGGAGATGACTGGAAACACTCAATAAATGATAGTGTCAGTTTTATGTGGGTTTGCTGTTCAAATCTTTGAACAAAATGAGTTACAGGTCATATATTGCAGTATGTCATAGGCAAGGGAAAAACAGAGCAACAACAACAAAAAGACCAGCATCGGGACCTTCCTAATGTCTTTATTAGCCTTCCTTACACACTGAGTACTTTCTATGGATCTAGGATCTAAGAAATGAATTTATTAGTTACTTCTTCTAGACAGTGCCTATGGAATGGCATTTAACCAATTTTAAATTGTCATTGGTATAAAATATGTAACTTAATTGAATTATTCTTATCTATCTAATTCATTCATACTGAAAAGAATCAAAAGGATTTCCACCTTACAAAATTTTCAAAACATACCCTAGGTGCACATAAATAATGATGATTAATATGATCCTTCCTGGAATCTATGAAATGCAGTCAAGATTTGGTCTTTTCTCATATAGCAACAGCTCATTTCTACATTTCCAAACCTCTGAATTAGTATATGGATGATGTTATCATCTGTAAAACAGATATTTAAAGAACGTCTCAGTGTGGTAGCACTGGGAATATAAAGATAAACAAGACAGTCTCTGTATTTAAAGACCTCACAGTCTACTGTTAGAGACAGAGATGTAAGCAGAAATTAGCTCTGAGAGCCCAGGAGATAGAGAGATTAGCTTTGCCTAATTTAAAAAAGCCACACAGAGGAGGTAACACTTGAACTAGATCTTAAATTATGGGTAACACTTTTATAGTTAGAAGAGAAAAGGCACAACGTTCTAAGAAGAAAGTCAAACACAGATGAAGAAAAAGAAAAGTTTGGAATTTCTGGAGCAAAGAGTACTTAGATATCTGCAAATGACACTGAGTCTGAAAATGCTAAGGATTGAGACTCAATTTTACATGAAGTGAGAGTCAATAAAGTAAGAAGGACAGCAGTGCAATTGGTTTTGCTTTTCAGATGTACGGCCATAGTAGAATGTGGCTATAAAGATGGAGGCCAGCTGGGATAAGGTTTTAAGGTCCAAGTGAGAGATAATCATGTTCTGGATATTTGAATGCAGAGATGCTTCTGAATTTACAATTAAAAAGACTAGGTGGAAGAATGAAGAAGCAACATTTAAGAGGAAAAAGAACACCAGATTTGCAGCCTGGAGGAGCTGGGTGGATGCCAGGCTCTGCCATTAATTTGCTTTCTGATCTCATAAATTATTTTACCCTTATTATTATTTTTTTAAGATTTATTTATTTTTGAGAGAGAGAAAGAGAGCAGAGGAGGGGCAGAGAGAGAGGGGGACAGAGGATCTGAAGTGGGCTCTGGGCCAATAGGGGACAGCCCTACATGGGACTGGACCCCACAAACCACAAGATCATGACCTGAACCCAAGTTGGATACTCAACCAATGGAGCCACCCAGATGCCCCAATTTTACTCTTATTATTTATAAAATACATATAGCCATACCTATCTAATGGGTTATTGTAATGATTAGACATAATATTTATAAGCCTCCTCCATATCATTAGTTTTATTATGATTATTTATGATGATGGTAATGATGATTAATCAGAGTATGAGATAGAAGGAAATCCTGGAGCTCCTTCTAGGTTTTTGACATAGATAGATGGTGTCATAGATGGTGTCATGAACTAAACAAGTGACAGAATAGGTTCTTGGAAGTAAGCATTAATTCATCTTCAGTCTCCATAAGACTCCAGGTCTAGATTTCCAGAGGATGGTTGAAAATATGTACCAAGAACTTGAGAAAGAGGGTCTTTGGTTTAAAATACGGATTTTAGAGCTTGTCAGTATATAAATGACTTTTGAGGTAAAAATAGTGAATGGAATTAGTCAAAGATAGAAGAGCCAGAAAAAAGTATTCTAAGAACTGAACTCATGTTAAGTGACCTTGAGTCTTGCCTTTAGAGGAAAAAAAAAAAAGAATTATTTCAGAAGTTCTTTTAAGAAAGGTCTATCATTGGGTTGGGGCACCTGGGTGGCTCAGTCGGTTAAGCGTCTGAATCTTTATTTGGCTCATGTCGTATCTTATGGTTCTTGGGTTCAAGATCCTACTGGGCTCTGTGCTGACAGAGCAGAGCCTGCTTGGTTCTCTCTCTGTCTCTGTCTCTGTCTCTCTCTCTCTCTCTCTGCCCTCTACCCCTTCTCTCTCTATCTGGATAATCATGTTTCAGATATTCAAATGCAGAATTTGAATTTGAATTTGAATCTGTGTCTCTCTGTGTCTCTCTCTGTCTCTCAAAAATAAGTAAACATTAAAAAAAAGAGAGATCTATCATTTCAAAGCTTCCATTTTGTGTTAGTATAGGCTTGCTTTTTAAAAATTTATTTGTATATTTCCAGTATAGTTAACATTCAGTATTATATTAGTTTCAGGTGTATAATATAGTGATTCAACAATTTTGTCTTGTTTTGTTTTTTACATTTTTTTAAATGTATTTATTTATTTAGAGAGAGACAGCCTGAGCAGGGGAGGGGCAGAGAGAGAGGGAGAAGAGCGAGAATCCCCAGCAGGCTCTGTACCATCAGCATAGAGCCTGACTTGGGCTTAGATCATGACCTGAGCCAAAACCAGGAGTTGGATGCTTAACCGACTGAGCCACCCAGGTGCCCCTGATTCAACAATTTTGTACATCACTCAGTGCTCACCACAATAAATATACTCAGTGTAGACTTGCTTTTGCCTTTGGGAAATCCTGACTTTCAGTTTGGCTAGAAAAAAATGCAGAGGTGGAGCCAAAGTACTGATCTGGAAGTTTAGGCCCATAAGAAGCTAGACTGAATTGTGTAATGAACAAAATGGCTGTCCTTGTTAGGGGCAAAATGGAGACTACATAGATAGAGTATTAACTGGCTTTCTTCATCCATGAATATCTCTCACGAAGATGTTCTTTCCCAGTTTAGCACAGTCTCTGCAACTTCTGGTATATACCCTTACTTAGCAACCGTATCTAGTATCATGGTTTTAAATACAATGTAGATGATGATGACTTTCAATTTTTTATTTACAGCTCAAACCTTTACCCTCAGCCTCAGATTCATATATCCCACTGCCAAATCAACACCTCCACTTGCGTGTCAAAGAGCATCTCAAAGTCAACATGTCTAAAACATCAATTCTTTCCTCCCCCTCAACAAAATTGTCTCCTTCTGGAGTTGTTTTTATTTCAGAAGATGGCAATTCAATCTTTCCAGTGGCACAGACCAAAAACCTTAGAGGCATCCTTGATTCTAGTCTTTCTCCCACACTCCACATCCAATGCCTCACTAAATATTATTAGTTTGAACTTCAAAATAATCCATTAAAGAGGGCACTTGCAATGAGCAGTCGGTCATAAATGAAATTGCTGAATCACTGTATTTGAATATAACTCTATATGTTAACTATATTGGAATTAAAATAAAAACTTAATTTAAAATATATATCCAGATTCTGCAGAAGAAGCAAGACTTTTGGAACTATTTAGCACCCCACACCATAAGTAGCCACAGAAGCATCAATAGCCATTAACAATATCCCAGTAACATCCTAACTGATCTTGTGTTGATAGGATGCTTCTGACAGGGCTCCCATGATCCCCCTCCTGGAAGCCTTGTCTCCTGTAATCCCCTCCCATTAAATGTGGGCTGGACCTAATGACTTACTCTTAATGAATCAAACATAGTAAAAGTGATGGGATATTACTTCTGTGACTAAAATACAAAAGACTCTTACTTCCATTTTGCTGAGATTTCTCTCTTTGTTCTCCATGCTTACTAGCTCTGATAGTTAGGACTACCTGGAATGGCACTGGGGACAGCCTCTGGTCATCAGCCATCAAGGAACCAAGGCCCTCAGTTCAACAGCCCACGAGTAACTGAACTCCGCTAACACTCACTGAGTGAGTTTGGAGGCAACTCTTGCCCCAATTGACCTTGAGATTACTGAACAGCAACACTGTGAGGCCCTAAAGCAGAGGCCTAAGCCATGCATCAATTCTCAAGCCATAGAAACTATGTGAAATCAAATGTATGTGTTTAGCTCACTAAGTTTTGAGGCAGTTTGTTACAGGGCAATAGCTAACACCTCTCTCCAAAATCAATTCTGAAATAGCAGTCAAATCACTGTTTTAAAAGTCAAGGCACTCCTCCACTTAAAGTCTTTCAACAGTTTGGAATCTCACTTGGAGTATAAACAAAAATCCTACAACAGCTTCACATGGGCTTACTGGCTTTTGCTGATCAAGCACACTCTTTTTTCAGAGTAGTTACACTTGCTGTTTTATCTGCTTGAAAGACTTTCCTCTAGTAGCCACATGGTTTGTTCCTTTACTTTTTTTAGCCTCTGCTCAAATGTCTCCTTTTCAGTGAGACCTTCCCTGATTACCCTATAAATTATCAATGACTTCCCTCCCTAATACTTCCTGTCTTCCTTCCTTACTTTATCTTTCCCAGCATATGATCTACACCTTTTCTCCCATACTTGTATATTGTCCTTCTCCCCTTACTAATAGAAAAGCTCCAGGAAGAATAGGGCTGATTTAGTCATTGTTGTGTCTCCAGCACTGGAACAGAGCCTACTACATAGTGAGCTCTCAGTTTGTCAAACAAATGAGCAAACTCCTGGTTCTTTAGCCGTGGAGCTGATCCATCTGAAAGTTGTAAATGTTTGGGGTGCCTGAGTGGCTCATTTGGTTAAGCATCTGACTCTTGACTTCTGCTTAGGCCATGATCTCACTATTTGTCAGTTCCTTGCTGTGCACTGGGCTCTGTGCTGACAGTGTGGAACCTGCTTGGGATTCAGTCTCCTTCTCTCTCTGCCCCTCCCCCACTTGCTCTCTAGCTCTCTCTCAAAATAAATAAAAATCAACTTAAAAAAAAAAAGAACGATGTAAATGTTTAATGGGAGAAAAACAAGGATTGGACAGAGCCCTACTCAGGAACTATATAGCAAACAACATAAAAAGCCATAGGAATATGAATTGCTATTAACAATCTACCATTGGTTAGGATATGGAGCAAAATTATAATTTAATGCTATTATAAGCTAGTAATTTTTCACATAAAGAAAAAATATCTGTTCCATAATCACAGACTGTACCCCTAACCTTGGCTAATCATCTTGCAAATGCATGCGATTAGTCACAATGGATAATGTGAAAGGGAGTGCCAGTAGTTCAGGCAGCACAATCCATCACCAACACAGGGGAAATAACTCAAATTTCGTGTCCTACTAATGGCGGGTCAGTAGCATCAATTTTGTATTTGAAGGGCAATCCAAACCAAATTCCCTAAAAGTCACCAAAATTTTGATAACTACTCTGCTAAAATGAATATCATCTAGCAAAACAACAGATTTAACATTGAAAGAATTTGTAGCAATTGGGAAAGCAACTGAATTAAAAGCGCAAGAACAAATCATGCAAGGCAATCTTGTTGGTTGTTTTGATAGAACGTCTAAACGTATGGCTATTTAAGGGAACAATATTTTATCAAAATGTCAGAAAACATTACTTTTTACTCATTTTTAGTGGAATCTAACAATTTGACTCAAATGGCCCTTCAGTACAAAAACTGTATATTGAAAATGGGTCAACGGTACAATATATGGCCCTGTGTGAAATTACCATCTCATCAATCCTACGATATAATGTTTTAAGACGGGAAGGTGAACATAAAAGAATAAGAAGAACCTCTAAAAATAGTCAGGAAAGTAAAAAGCTAAGTAAATTTGGGATCAAAAGACATTAGAGATGACAGAAAGGGATTTTTCAACTGTTTGAAGCTAGAGAGAAAAAAATGATGGGATAGGCTTCCCGTTTAAAAACTATAATGCTAACAGGTGATAGAACACTAAAATATTTCTATTTGGTCTCCTTCAAGTTGAAAAGGACCAATTTAAAAAAAAAGAATTACAGGCCAAGATAGTTGAGAAGATAGTAAAAAGGGCACATAGCCACTTTAAGTGAAGTTAAGTCTGTAAGACCAAGCCAATTACATCTTTAGAAGCTGAAAGAATTTGTAGATGGGATCTCAGCACCACTATTTGGTATGAAGAAAGAAGAAGCCAGGATATTGAATGTAGCTCTGTGTTGCTTTTTTTAATACGAATATTGGAGTGCTTTGTTTTGTTTTAAGTATCAGACATAGACTGAAGGCAAAATCTAAGAGTGGATTTATTAAGCATATGCATTTCAAACATTTAGAAAGTAATGTAGGGATGGTTATGCACCAATAAAGGCTTACAAACACAAGGTCTAAACTAAACTCATTTGTATTCTTGTTTTGTTTTGGTTTGTTGCTTGTCTATTTTCTTTTTAGGTCCAAATTTGCTAGAAAGAGCTCCTAAGCTTTGGAGTTAGGGAAATGAATATGGATTTGAACCCTATCCCCACCACTGTCTTCCTGGGAGATTGAGGAATTCTCTCTTTTATTCTTTCTGTCTTATTTACTCATAATACTGCTTCAAAGAGCTGTTGTAAGGACACTGTAGGCTGATCAAAGTAAAGCATCTTGCATAACTTGACACACAGTTGACTTGTATTATGTGTAAGTGGAAATCTTTCATTTCTCTACTTCCATATTCCTTTTTCTCCCTGCAGTCCCTTTCCTGTCTTGGAGCTAGCCTATTTAAAGGATATGTGCATTCAGGTTGCCTTCTGTGCTAAGCAGAAAGATTATTCAGGCACTTTTAGCTTATGCGAAGGGGAGGCATAAGATTGCCCAACACTGCCTATATAATGACCTAATGTGAGAGGATATCAGAAAGTCCCAGTGGCCACAGCTTGAACCACCTTCTTCAGCTTCATCAGCAATAAAGCTGATATTCTGAACTAGGAGCTCCGTCGGTTAAGTGTCCAGCTTTGGCTCAGGTCATGATCTCATGGTTTATGAGGTGGAGCCTGGTGTCAATCTCTGTGCTGTCACCATGGAACCCACTTAAGATCCTCTATCCCCCCTCTCTTTCTGCCCCTCCCCACTCATTCTCTCTTTGTCTCTGTCTCTCTTTTTCCAAAAATAAACATTTTTTAAAAAGCTGCGATTCTGCTCTTGATACAACTTTTATATCACTGTCATTGGGGGGAAATTTGGGTTTGGGGTGAAGAAAACAGTGTTGTCAGCCAACTAGAACCTCAACAAGATGATAACACCAATGATGAGAAAACTAGTAAATTGGAGTAATTCTTAGATATTTTACACTTGGATCGCAGTTCCTTAAATGACAAAAATCTTTGCAATCTGATAAAGAAAATGGTTAAATGTATGTAGTTAGATAAGTAATGAATTATATACCAAAAGGGCATCAATTAATAATACTTAATATTTCCTTTGCACTTAAGGAACCCTAAAGGCTTCATGTGTATCATCTTATTCTTCTCTAACAGCCGCTGGATGCAGATACTGAAATTCTCCATTTTATAATTTAGGAAACTAGAACTCAAAAGTTAAGTGATTTGCCCAAGGTCACACCGTTAAGTAGAAAATCAGGGTACAAACTCAGTTCTGTGTGAGTCCAAAGCTCATATGCTGACACAGGGCTTGGCAGACTACCTACCACAAGCCAAATGCAACCTGTTGCCTATTTTTGTGAATAAAGCTTTATTGGAACTGCCACACAGGTTTTTTACATATTGTCTACAGCTGCTTCTGCATCATAATGGCAGAGTCTAGCAGTTGCCACAGAAACCACGTGGCCTGCAAAGCAGAGATCTTTTACTACCTCTGTCTTTATGGAAAAGTTTGCAAACTTCTGCTCTAGTATAAGCTATTCTGTAATATTTTTTCAAGTGACTATCTTGCCGATTTCCGTCTCGTGCATAACAGTGACTCAAATCTGTCCCCTCACTTAACACTGGGTGATGAGATAAAAGCTGGGGGTGGGGAGGGAGTTTGGATGCACTCTTTTATTCAGAAACCAAAATTTAATAAAAGACCCAATGGCCCCCATAGTGTTGTTTTTTTTTTTTTTTTTTTTACTATGTTTTCCTCCCTAGAGCTTCAGCATCGTTCTCAAATCACTGTAAATCCCTTAAGTGGTATCTCTTGACAATCCTGGATTTGACCTTCCGGAAGAACTAAGACAATTCCTAACCAGTACAGCTATTCCAAATCACATGCGAGGTTTTTTCCAGTCTGTATTAGGAAAAATCCAAGTAGACACAAAATATATAGAGTGAACAGTTAAGTAAAATTCCATATGTCCATCACCTAGTTTCAAAATTACCATCTTTGAGGATAATTTTATCTCATCCATATACTTTACTTCCCCCAGTCCCCACCCACAAGCAATTTAAAATACATTACAGACATCATATCATTTCAGCCACAAATACTAAAAGTGATTTTCAACACAGACCAGTAGATTATCAGTGATAAAACCTATATACTCCTTAGTATCTGCAGACCTATAAGTTTGCTCAAATTCAGATATTTATTCTAAGTCTCTGCTTCTAGCATGACAATGTATACTACATTTTCTGTCAAAAAAGTCAGTTTAAGAGAACATACTGTTCAAAAATCCATTAGAAAAAGAGTTCAGAAACTGTTATAACAGTTCATATCATGTGGTAGGAAGTGATTTCAATTACTCTACCAATGAAGCTCCAAGGGTCAAAAATAAGAGTCTGTGTAATAAAGGAACATGAGGGAAGAAAGAAAGCTACCCTGGCCATGATGTGCCAACAAAAATGATAAATATAACATTTGCCATATATTCTTGAAAGATCCTATACCTGTTACTGAGACCATTATTTATTTCCTAAGACTACTGTGATGATACAGACCTTACTGTTGGAAGGTGTCTTTTACGTGTGCAGGGAGAAGTTGTAATCTATCTTTTAAAGAAGTCAGCACGAAGTATCCATTTGTAGATTTCTTTGGGGCACCTAGGTGGTTCAGTTGGTTGAGATCCGACTTTGGCTCAGGTCATGATCTCAGGGTTCATTGGTTCGAGCCCAGCATCGGGCTCTGTGCTGACAGCTTGTAGCCTGGAGCCTGCTTCAGATTCTGTGTCTCCTTCTCTCTCTGCCCCTCCCCCACTTGTGCTCTGCCTCTCTCTGTCTCTCAAAAATAAATAAATGTGAAAAGAATTTATAGATGTTCTTCAAAGCTAGAAGCATAATTTTGCTCTATTCAAAACAACTGAAAAAGATCTGTTGCTTGCCGGCTCCAATAACCCCAAACACAACTTGTGGATAAGACAAAGTTAAGTATATTCCTTACATACTAACAAAGAACACAACCTCTGCAAAGCTTTGGTAATGTCTCTGTGGGGGCATAAATTCAGCATTAATTGAGAATCAGAGATTTAGTTCAGTGTTTCAGTGTGGGGTGGGGGTGGGGGTGGGGCGTGGACCTATGAGAGCGGAGTAAAGATTAAGAGACAGTAGTCCAGGATTGTCAAAAACAGTAAGCAAGGATTTTTGAGGCAAGACGTTCCAAGAATCTTCGGATGTAAATTGTGTGTTGATGTTCTCCATTGAAGAATCATCATGGGTCTGTTGAAAGTCACACCAGTGAAGACAACGGAATACTAAAAGTCATGTAAATGGTTAGTTTATCTGTTGGAAGTGAGGAAAAGCAGGCATTTTAACTTCTAAGTGTCAGGTTGGTAGTTTCAGTTCTCAACCTTCATCTTCAAGTCAAACAAGTTGTCTTCAAATAGGCTATGGTTAGGTAAATAAGCTATATATGAGATAGATAATCTCTTCATATACACATATGTTTTTAATATGATGTAATCCATACAGTGTTTAGTCTATTAGGTTTGTGATGAAGATGCCAGTAGAGACTGAAAATGATTCATTATGTATTTTTCTTCTTCATTTTGGAGTTCAGCCAATCCTTCTTGTGGCTCCTGAGGTGTGGCCCTACTTAACTTTCAGTATCCTTAGAGTCTTCTTAGCAATTGTAGAGAACTTCTGATCACTGCACCTGCAATCGTTCAAAGTTCAGATGGTTAATGCAGACACATCATCAACTGTAGTAAAAGTTGGGTCTTTCATCTAACTCTCTCCCCCTAATGCTTGCCCCTAATTACTGAGGATTCAGAAATGTTTGTTTGTTTGTTTTCATTCCTCTGTGTTATGCAGCATTTCTGAGATGTCATGGACATTAACACTATGAAGCCTACCCAAGAATAGCAATGTAAGGCTTAGAATTTAGTGCTTCTACTTCTTAGCTTTAATCAATATTTCTACACCATATTTCTGATATTGTTGAAAGATAGAAACAGAAAATGTTCACCTTTAGCCCAGAATGCTGACCTATACCCTGCATAGTTCTGATAAGGATCAAATACTGCTGGTTGCTACATCCTTAAAGAATCTCATTGGGGTGCCTGGGTGGCTTAGTTGGTTAAGCGTCCGACTTTCGCTTAGGTCATGATCTCGCGGTTCGTGGGTTCGGGCCCCACGTCTGGCTCTGTGCTGACTGCCAGCTCAGAGCCTGGAGCCTGTTTCAGTCTGTGACTCCCTCTCTCTCTGACCCTCCCCTGCTCACGCTGTCTCTCTCTCTCTGTATCCTAGAAATAAATAAAACATAAAAAAAAAAAAAAGAATCTCATGACTGCCTGTATATCCCACCAATTGTTAATATTGAACTGAATGATAAGCACCAGAGAAATCTTGAGAAAGTAGTTTTATAAGCAGAAATTTGAAGAAGCCATTTATGATCTAACATTCCCTGCACATTCCCTCTCCCTTGATCATAACCAGCGGCTTCATACAGCAAAAGTGTAGCTCCTTCTGTCCACAGATCCTGTCCCTGTGCTACTTAAATGAACTTGCTAAGTTACACCATCAATGTCTCAAGAATTCTTTCTTGCTCATTGTGCTTGATGACCCTACAATGATATCAACAGATGATGAATTATAGAAACATCTGGGAGGTCTGAAATCATCTTGCAGTTGTGTGAATGGGAAAAATCCGAAAAGTTAAATTTCCAGCGTCATTGCCTTAAGCGATCGTATCAAAATGGCTAGTGTTCACCCATACTCAAGATGAGATTGTGCAATATATATTCCCATCCACCCTTGAAAGGAAAGTACAAGCTTTCTTTAGGTTATTAGTGTTTTACTTAGTGTCTGATTCATCTGGAGGATTTGGTCTCTTAAATCATAGGAAAACTAACTTCTGAGGTGAAACTCTTACTGATTCCTAAACCAACTTACCCTCAGGCCTCCAGTGAAGTAAGATCCCGGTTAATGTGAAGATCTTCCACAAAAGCTCCTTTCGGCCTTACCTGACTGATTAATCTAGCTTTTAGCCCTAACAATCTTCCTCTGCTAATAGACCATAGATTCTCAATTATCTGACCATCTGTTCTGTATTTATCTTGCACAACCTCTCAGTCTCCCTAATATTCAGAGACGGCTTCCAAACTGCTAACATTTCTCTGCTGACTGGCTTTTGACTTTCATGTTAATGCCTGCTCAATATAAGGGGCCACCAACTCTGTTCTTTTCTTGTGTAAGCAAACTATTTGTAATAAAATCCAAACTCAGCTCATCACAAACTGGCAACTCAGAAAGAATATCTGATGGGAAAATAAGTAGGTCTCAAAGACTTTTAGACCTGTTCTTGGTGATTTCTCATTAATTTCCTCTGCTACTTAAAGAAGGTCCTGCTCCCAGAGTGCCTGGCTAGCTCAGTCAGTAGAGTACGCAGCACTTGATCTTGGGGTGAGTTTGAGCCCTACGTTGGGTGCAAAGATTACTTAAAAAAAAAAAAAAAGAAGGTGCTGCTCCCTCTTTGACATTTTCTTCCAAGACCGAACACAGGACTCTACTTAATTCTCCATAGTGCAACTAGACCCAGACTAAAAAATTAAAAATAATTTACTGAGTACTAAGAGGAAGAAGATACCAATAGGGATAGAAATAGCAGAAATAACTTGCTGCAAAATAATCGGTATTACACTATGCTATTTATCTATCTTCTACTGGAGTTTTCTTGAAGAAATTTCTCTTTGACTAGTTCCTAGTCTCTGCCCAGCCCCAGGTCTGCCTCAGTGGAGCAAAGGTCATTTTCTTCTCACTACCTGGAAATGAATTATGCATGACTGGACTCTTTGGAGACCAGATGTAATAGTGATATTCCCAAAGAAAGATGAAAATGCTCTTTCTCGCCTGCATAAGCCATGTCAAAGACAAAAACTGGGGGTGTCAGTCTGCTTCAGTAGGTAGAATATGAGGCTCTTGATCTTGGGATCATGGGTTTAAGTCCCATGTTGAGTGTAGAAATTGCTCAAATAAATCCACTTTTAAAAAAAAATTTTTTTTAATGTTTTATTTATTTCTGAGAGAGAGAGAGAGAGAGAGAGAGAGAGTGTGAGCAGGGGAAGGTCAGAGAGAGAGGGAGACACAGAATCTGAAGCAGGCTCCAGACTGACAGAAACTGTCAGCACAGAGCCCTACGCGGGGCTCAAACCCACAAACCGTGAGATAATGACCTGAGCCGAAGTTGGACGCTTAGCTGTTTGAGCCATCCAGATGCCCCTTAAATAAGTCCACTTAAAAAAAATAAGGCAAAAACAACAGCTAAGAATGATTTTATTCATACTATTGCAATAGAGCATCTAGATCTGAAGATGAGTTTTTCAGTAGGATGGATTCACACCAGATGTTTAAAGAGAGCAGTAACTAAGTGACAGATGGGGTGAGTTACTGTTGGAATTGTTTTGCAATCAGAGAAAGTCTCAGTCATCTCAACAGGAAATGTTTATGTTTATGTCTAGCTAGTATCAGAGGACATACACTTTTTTTTAGTTTTATTTATGTAAGTAATCTCTATATCCAACATGGAGCTCAAACTCATGACCCTGAGATCAAAAGTCACATGTTCTTCCAACCGAGTCAGTCAGGCACCCTAGAAGATACACATTTTTAATGTTAGCTAATCACTTATGAGACAAAAAATTAGAAATTGACTAGGGGCAAGACAGGAAAGGTCTCTGTCTGGCCCTGTTAGCAGGTTCAGGCAAGAGAGAAAAGCAATGTGTTTGACCTTGTCGCATTGCCCTTCCCTCTTATTGAAGGCAACCATAAGGTTGTCCTTAAATAGCTGCAAGGGAAGCAAAGCAATGGGGAATGTAAAGATCCACACCTTTTTCATTCCAGATTTGATCTTGGTACTTAAAGCTCAAATTTAGCTTCTATGTGAGAAGTTAGTTGGAAGTGGAGTTGTTTTGGGGTCTGATGGATCATACACATTTTTGAATCATATTTTGAGGCAATAACTACCTAGTAGCATTTAAGACTGTGGAGAGGATGCATCATTTCACTGTAAGGCATAAGATTACAAGGAGAAGGATGAGGAATTCTTGCGATATACCCCAAAGCCAGGATCCGAGATTTCTATTTCCTATCCAGAAGAACATGTCTGATAGGCCATTTCGATCAGCTTTTAGAGAGCCAAACAGCCTTTTCCTTGAGGTTAGTGGTTGACTGTTCTACTTGGTCTGTGATGTTAATCCAAGTGCAACAAAATGTTTTCGCTATGGATCAGATACCTCCCTGACCAGGTGGGAAGAGGTTGAGTGCCTGTAACAACACTAGCCAGTGAGTTTAGGCTTATTTGTTATGTTTCTATGGCAGAAATGGTATCATTTATTACTTCTGCATGGGTTTGGAGACCTTTCTATGTTTTAAAATTGTATAATTCCCATAGTAGATATAATGGCCTTCATAGCACACATAAAGAGAGAATTAATGACACCTCTACGAACTCTTCTGAATAATTTATATTTGCCTCATTTTGAAGTGACCATTTAAATCTCCAGATGGACACATGGCCAACAGGTACACTAGTGATTTTAAATAACTGGAAGTCCCAGATAAGGTTTCTAAAGATGTAGGGGAAAATTTCATGTGGGGAAGGCAGGTGTGGGCTTGCTACCACATAAAAAGTAATATACTTGGTAGGGGGACACAGGCCCTTTGGGGGGTGTAGAAATTAATAAAAATAGTTGTAGTTCACCATGGGTTAGTTCATGCAGTCATTACTTAGAGTTCAACGAAGTCTGCAAGATTAGTTGAAAAGTAGTAAAGGAGAAGATGGTTATCAGAAATGAAAGTGCTGATGTGCTTTTTTTTTTTTTTTTTCCTTATACCTGTTCTGGGGGAAGTAGAGTCATGAGTTTTGGAGATTTGAAAAATATTTTTAATATTTGTTCATTTTTGAGAGACAGAGTATGAATGTGGGGGGTCAGAGAGAGAGAGAGATGGAGACACAGAATCCGAGGCAGGCTCCAGGCTCTGAACTGTCAGCACAGTGCTCAACACAAGGCTTGACCTCACAGACTGCGAGATCATGACCTCAGCTGAAGTCAGGTGCTTAACTGATGGAGCCACCCAGGTGTCCCAAGGTTTGGACATTTTAAGAGATGTATTGATTATGTTGGGAATTGAGTTCCAGTTGGTACATGCTGAGAGGTTGGGGTTGATGAAGTGGAAGTAGTTGATTATCTATATAGACCATTAAGGGGAAAATCTCCCTGGGATGTGCTGAGGGGAATGGCAATTGAGTGCCCACCCTGGTTGTCAGGTGATGGATGGGTTGAGAGTGTAGGGACAGTTGAAAAAAAAAAAAAAACAGAACAAATTGAATGAGGGAGATTTGTTCTCTTTTGGTTTATATGGTAGGTCAGGAAAGGACAGAACAAAGAGGGGCAAAATCATTTCAAAGTATTGGGTAATAAGGGGAGCATTGGTTCAAAGATTGATGGAAACAGAAACAGTTAGATAAAGAGGAGACAAAGAAAGCAGGGATTAAGCAGAGAACCCCTGGAGGTTCTTGTTTTAGAATCTAGGGTAGAAGCTGACTGCTTTGTGATGCTCTGTGCCTATTTGGTGGGGCTTGGGAGAGCAGGGTACTTCATCCCACCCCAGAAGCAAGGTCTTCTGTTGGATCAGATTTCTATTCAGGCGAAGATAGTGTTTTCCTTAATTGTGCAACAAGAGCCCAAGGTTGTACTCCTGGTGGATTTGCAGCAATACTGGTGGTTAGGAAGAGTTAAGTTAGGTCCCTTCTACTGGGATTCAGCATCAGTTTTTCAGACCTGTCTTTACCAAAAAACTAGGTATCCAACCTGAAAATCATGTAAGGTCTGAGGTGGAGGTGCTAGTCATAAGTATGAGTGTATTTAATAAGACCTGGTCAGTCTTTAAGTTTATTGGATTGAATCCTATTAGATCTCCTAAGGTCCAAGAGAGGTAATGGATCTTCACTGCCCTGCCTGTAACTATTTCTTAAGGGCTGAAGTGGGAGGAGCAAATAATGATCAGAGATAAAGGCATGACTGTGAGCCTAGGCAAATCCGGTTTTCTTCAGGGAAATGGGTTTTGGCCCATTCTCTTTTTCCAGAGGACTGAGCATGGTAAGAAGGATGCAGTTTTGTGAGAGTAGAAGCACCTGTTGAACATCCGGGGAATTGAATACCTCTATTGCTAGAGGGGAACCAAGGGACTGTCCAAGTGGTTACTCTTAGCTATAATGCTGGCAGTGCCTATTTTCAGGGAAAACATCCAACCACCCTGAAAACATGCAGACTATGGTTTAGGACATATTGCTATTCATGAGACATTAAGAATAATTGAATAAAATCCATTTACCAGGGAAGAAATGAGCCAGAAGGAGGTGGCTCTAATCCTTGTCCCACATTTAGATTTTTACCAGGATTGTGTTTCCTGGTAGACTGAGCCAGTGGAGGTAACCTGCTCAATATGAAGGCAAGTGCATTCCCACTAATATTTGTGCAGGAGAGCTTTATTTCCTTTGCCACAGGGTCTACTCTCACAGAGGCTGTGGACTACATTGCAGGCAAGAGAAGAGGACAGACCAACATGGGTGCCTCCAAAGTTAAAAATAAAGATAAAAGACTCCCTTGTTTCTAATTAGCTTTTTCATCTTCAGGTGCTGCAGGTGCTCCTTAAATTCTACTTAAGGAATGCCTTAAATTCCTTAACTAGAGCTTCTGTGTGGAAAGGAGATGGGGGAGGGGGTGAACAGGGAGGGTAGCTGAGAAAGAGGGTCTTGGAAAGCAGCTGTGTCAGCTTATTTGTCAACCAAGGAGTTTTCTCTAATTTCAGGAGTCTGGCTACTAATCTAAGGCTTGATTTTGAGAATTTTCCTTGGAATGCCTGGGAATTACAGATTTTTATCATGCCCTCGTCATCGATGTCTGAGGGCCTCTAAATGTTTATGTCTTTTGGCTGATCCTCTTAAAGAATTATCTTTCTAGGAGATCCCATTTGGTTTAGGTCTCAAATTAGATAAAGAGTGTGAATACGAAATAAAGGCTTGATCCCAAGTCATCGGCAAGAGTTAGTTTGATATAAAGGATGTATTTTGTAGAAAAGTAACATTGTCTTTCTGAAAGGGGGTCATCAGATCATCTTGGGTATAAAACACTTAGAAGAAATTTGCATGACCTTATTGCTTTAATTTATGTCAGGTAACACGGGACAAATACAGACAATGGAAGACTGTAGAAAGGGTTCCACCACATTCTAGCCTACTTGATGTTATTGGCCCAAGGTCACTTCAGGCTAAGGGCTCCAGAAGCATTCAAAATGCATTCCAAGAATTCATATTGATTTTGCAGTCTGATACCAACAGAATTTCTTGGGTTAGACTCTCTCTCAAAATGGCTCTAAGTGCTTATAATTACATTTCAAACATCTGCTGCAACAATCAGGTCTGTGCTAGTTTTCGCAACACATGGATTGACAGACACCATCCTTACTGACAATAGTTCTGATTCAACCTGAGCATGAGTGGTGAGAATTTGTAGTTGGGAACCTTATCTGAGCTGTCACCATTATGTCTTATCAACCCCAAGCAAATGGCCATCCCCGGATGGATGGTGCTGTCTACTAAGATTGCCTTAAATAAGAATGTTGGAATAACTGGATTCCAGTGTTTGCCAGACTTTTTTGTCCTTAGGGTTAACATTTTCATTTTCAACAACTGAAATTGAATTTTCTGAATTAATTATTGGGGGGAGGAAAAGAGGTGGTGATAGTTCAAGATCTGCTATGACGGTCTCATCTAGAGCAGAAATTGGTCCATCATCTATTTTTACAAAGTCCCCAAGCTAAGATGATTTTTGCATTTTTATTTTTTTATTTATTTATCATTTTTTAAGATTTATTTATTTTTGAGAGAGAGAGAGCACAAGAGAGGGAGGGGCAGAAAGAAAGAGAGACACAAAATCCGAAGCAGGCTCCAAGCTGTAAGCCCAGAACCCAACGCAGGGCCCTAACTCACTGGCCACGAGATCATGACCTGAGCCAAAGTCGGATGCTTAACCGACTGAGCCACGCAGGCACCCTGACTTTTACATTGTTAAATGGGTAGTAAAAAAACCCAGAGAATAGTATTTCATGATACATGAAAATTACATGAAATCCGAATTTTAGTGTCTGTAAATCAAGTTTACTTGGAACACAATGGCACTCATGAATTTGTTTTATCTATTGCTACTTTTGCCACGGTAGTTGTTACAGACACTCTATAGCTGGCAAAGGCTGAAATATTTACCACTTGGTTCTTTACAGAAAAAGTTGGCTGGCCCCTACTCTAGCATGCTGAAAACAAAGTAAAACTCCCTCTGGAAGTCAGTCCCATATTTTTACCTATTTTTGCCAAAGGGCAAAATTTTGCTGGAGACTACATAACACTTAGACTAGATATTTATCTTTAAAAGACATACATGGGCAAAAGGCCCCAATTCAATGGTTGATTAATAAGATCTTCCGTTATGACTTGGTAATGACAGAATCCTTAGCAATGCCTCCTCAGGTGCCATAGGCATAGAATATTTAGCTCTTCTAAATATTTCAGTCTTCTAAAAACTGAGTAGTGACACACACACACACACACACACACACAAACCTTATTTTCCTGGATTCCTGCAATGGCTGTAGAGAAGTCAGCTGGCATTTCCATACTTACTAGTAAAACTCAGAGACACTGTCATAAAAAGCTATGCCATAAAGGAGAAAAGGATTCTGTTAAGTCACTAGTAGGGCAGGGGGTAGGAGATCCAGGATGGGTGATTTTGTGCTTTTAGTGTTAGTGCTTATAGTTCCTTTGGTGGTTTTTTTAAATGTGTTTTTTTTTTTTTTTTAATTAAAAAAATTTTGTTTTGTTTTTATTTATTTTTGATAGAGAGAGAGAGACAGAGCATGAGCAGGGGAGGGGCAGAGAGAGAGGGAGACACAGAATCCAAAGCAGGCTCCAGGCTCCAATCTGTCAGCACAGAGCCTGGTGTGGGGCTTGAAGCCACAAACTGTAAGATCATGAGCTGACCTGAAGTCAGACGCCCAACCAACAGAGCCGCCCAGGCACCCCTCCTTCCGTGTTTAAATTGATGTTCAGCATCTTCAGTGTTCCAGAAGGGAATTAAAGAGGGGTTAATCTAAAATACATATTATTCTTGATAAATAACAAATCTTCCTTGTCACTAGGTGATCTCGTTAACCTTGTAAAACAAGGAGATAATTCAAGATCTGCTATGATGGTCTATAAGGAGAAATTAAACAATCATAGGGACTAATTGGCAATCCCTTGTTATTATATTATTTGTTTTTTAAAGGCTTTATTCTACTTGTCTCTCTTTCTTTGCTGCCTTCTCTCCTCCCATCACTTAAAAGTTGATTTCTTGGGGTGCCTAGGTGGCTCAGTGGGTTGAGTCTCCTACTTCAGCTGAAGTCATTGTCTCTCAGTTCATGAGTTCGCGCAGCTATAGGCAGTGTGGAGCCTGCTTTGATCTTCTGTCCCCTCTCTCTGCCCCTCCTCCACTTTTCACATTCTCTCTCTCTCTTGCTCTCTCTCTCTTTCTCTTTAGCTCTCTCAAAAATAAGTAACATTAAACAAAATTTTTAAGTTGAGTTCTTTGGAATAGATGCTCACCTTTCTTACTTTCATTGTTCTCCTTAGGAAATTCCGTCTTCACCTATGATTCAAATAAAATGTTTATGCTCTAACTTAAAAAGAAAATGAATCTTCAGTCCGTGCTGAAAACTCCAGACTATAATAGTGCCTTTTCAAATTTTTTTTAATGTTTTTTTATTTATTTCTAGCAGAGAGAGAGACAGAGAGAGACAGCGTGAGCAGGGGAGGGTCAGAGAGAGAGGGAGTCACAGACTGAAACAGGCTCCAGGCTCTGAGCCGGCAGTCAGCACAGAGCCCGACGCGGGGCTCGAACCCACGAAGCGCGAGATCATGACCTAAGCGAAAGTCAGACACTCAACCGACTAAGCCACCCAGGCGCCCCTAATAGTGCCTTTTCAACCCTGCCACCTGAATGTTCAAAATGGACTTCAATCTCAACATGTCCAGTGAACACTCCTGATCCTCCCATGGAAATGGGTCTTCCCCCAGGGCTTCTGTCTTGGTGAGTGTCATCCTTATGCAGCTGGGCAAATCAAGAAACTGGGAGTGATCCTCAACATTCCCCTCTCCCTCATGCCCTCCACCCCAATAAGCAAAAAGGAGATTTGTGGTTTCTTAAATACTGTGTCAGCCATATATACCCACTTCTCTTTACCCCTCATTCCCTTCCTCCTAGTTTGAGCTACCAGAATAATCCCTCATCTTGGGCTAAAGACACCTAATTTTTTCTTTAGACACCATCATCTTTTCTTATGCTGTTTCCATTCCACCCCCCCCCCCCAATCTCTGTGCAGAAGCCAAAAGAAGCATATATAACTGCAACTTCTATTGTCTTCACTCTTCTGTAAATCCTTCGGCAGCTTCCAACTGTTATTAAGGTGAACGGCATTGTTAATGACCAAAGCCACAAGATCTGACCTCTGCCCACCTCCCTGGTCTCTTTGGATGGCAATCTTCCCTCCCTTAGAATCCCTGCCAAATTGGTCTTTTCTCATTTTCCCAAATGTTCTATTTTCTTTCAGGCTGCAGAAGCCTTCCACAGATAGCTCTCCCTGAGATCAGCTAAAATGTTACTCACGATAGAACTGCCTCAAGACCACTATGTCCATCAGAGATCTAAAGCCATTGAGCCTTAGAAGCTTTCAGGTCCTCAGTCTCCATCCATAAGCTCCCAGGAATCTCCTTTAATTCTATGCAAATTTACTCACTTTGTCCCTGATCTACATTTGAAGATATTAAAAAGAGGAGTTTTGGGGGTGCCTGGGTGGCTCAGTCGCTTGAGCATCTGACTTCGGCTCAAGTCATGATCTCATGGTTGTGAGTTCGAGCCTCACACCGGGCTCTGTGCTGACAGCTTGGAGCCTGCTTCAGAATCTGTGTCTCCCTCTCTCTCTGCCCCTCCCCCACTCATGCTCTGTCTCTCAAAAATAAACATTAAAAATTTAAAAAAAAGAGAAGATTTGTTCAACCATAAAAAGGGGGGGATCCTCCCTGGCAATGGGTACCTTCTCGAATTACAGTTTTTACACATCCACCTTTAAGAGTCTTCCTTCAAGACACTCTTCCTGTAACAAGTAAGACATATTCTGTGATGATCTGTCTACTGCTGCCAAAAAAGTGAAAAACATATTTACAGTTTTTGTTCAGTCTATTTCTAAAATCAGTCTTTTTTAAAAGTCTGTCTTTTTAACAAAAGGTAAATGCATGTATAAAAATTTTAAAAATTGAATAATAAAAAAAAATTTACAGGATGAAATGTAAGTTTCTTCATTGCTGATCCTTCTCCCAGAGGTAAGATTTCATTATTTACAGTTTCTTTATTTCCTTCCAGAAATACTCCGAGTATACACAGTATAACACACACAATACACACACACACACACACACAATTTATTTATAGAAATGGGGGTCCACTATACATCTCTCTTTTCACCTAACTAGGTGATCAGCACACAGATACCTTCTCATTTTCTTTTCTCAAGACTTCACTTGAAAGGAAGTGTCTAAGTGATAGGATGAAGACGGTGGCTAATACCATGGTGATAATCATTTTGCAATTTATAAATGCATTAAATTATCATGCTGGCACCTTAAACTTGTACAGTGTTATGTGTCAATTACATCTCAATAAAGCTGAAACAGGAAGCAAAAAACCAAGTTGTATCAATTTATAGTGCCTCTAATCACTTAGGAGAACATTGAGTTCTCAATACTTAGAAGTCATCGGATATTATCTAACTCAGATTTTTTCCAGCATGAAGGGTAAAAATTGGTATCTTGATTTTTGCTTGTAGGCTGCTTTGATTGCATTTCTTTATTTTTAGTGAGGCTGGGCTCCAGGGCAGCTCAGTCGTTAAGTGTTAAACTTCAGCTCAGGTCATGATCTTATGGTGCATGAATTCAAGTCCCTGTGCTGACTCTCAGAGCCTGGAGCCTATTTCAGTTTCTGTGTCTCTGTCCCTCAGTCACTGAGGCTCTCTCTGTCTCTCTCTTAAAAATAAATAAACGTTAAAAAATGTTTAATTAAAAAAATAATTGATGAAGTTGAGCATTCTTTTTTTTTTTCTTAATGTTTATTTTTTGAGAGAGAGACAGTACACACATGGGTGTCGGGAAGCGGCAAGGAGAGAGGGGGACAGAGGATCCAAAGCAGGCTTTCGAGCTCACAGCAGAAACTCCAACTCCTAAACCTGACTGAAAATTGGATGCTTGACCGACTGAGCCACCTTGCACCTGAGGCTGAGTATTCTTTCATATTATACTTTCATATTATATCATATCCTATGTCATATCATATCATTTCACATCATATTTTTCTCTTTCTGTGAGCAAGCCACTCAGATACTTCACCTGTTTTTAAGTAGCTGAATGTTTTCTCACTGATCTGTAAATTTTTTATATTTAATTATTACTCTATCATATGTATATATGTACACACACATACATCTAGGTGATTATATGCATGTGTATAAATATTATTTTTAAATGTGTTTTATGATTAATTATATTTTAGGTTTATTTATTTATTTTGAAGAGAGAGAAAGTACGAGCTTGAGAGGGGGAAGGGGCAGACAGAGAATCCCAAATAGCTCTATGCTGTTAGTTTGGAGCACCACATGGGGCTAGACCTCATAAACCATGAGATCATGACCTAGGCCTAAATCAAGAACCAGATGCTCAACCAACTGAGACACCCAGGTGCCCCATGATTATATTTTTATATTTAAGTCTTTGATGTCTCTTTTATGAAAGAGAGGGATTTGGTGATAAGCAGTGAGTAATAATAGCTGGTAACTTTTAAACAGCAATTATCTTTTCACCGAAGGAATCTAAGGAGCTGTACAACAGTAATTAAATGAGTATGTGTTTGTCCTCTCCATCTGACAACAAATTCCTTGATGGTAGTGACCAAGCCTATTTTATTCATTTAATTTGTCCTTAGCATTCAGAAAAGTGCTTTACACGCAGCAGACTCAGGAATTATATTCACTCATTTATTTGATAGAATGAATACATTCCTAAAATAACACTTAATTTTAAAATTATATTAGTAACTCATATACATTATAAAAATGGAAAATAACAAACAGTATGAAAAGAAATATAAAGAAGACATTAGAATTTGCTTGCAAGCCTCCCATCCCGCAATAACTGTGACTAACATTTAGTGAATTTTCCTTCCTATCATTTTGTCTATGTAATATACTATTGGGGTAAAGATAACATAGCAGACAGTTTTGTTTTTTCTGCCATCAAGTATGTTTTTGGGGAACTCATCTTATCCCACACTTGTTCCAGTAGGTGTATTTTCTTTTTCTTTTTTAAGTTTATTTTATTTTATTTTTTATTTTTATTCAAGTTTATGTTGAGAGCAGGAGCAGGGGAGGGGCAGAGAGAAAGGGAAAGAGAGAATCCCAAGTAGGCTTCTCGCTCAGTTCAGAGCCCCATTCAGGGCTCAATTTCATGACTGTGAGATCATGAACTTAGCTGTTATCAAGAATTGGTCGCTTAATCGACTGAGCCACGTAGGCACCCTTCTTTTTTCTTTTAATGGGTTGTTCTAAAACTTGGTTTTATTCCTTCCTTCCTTCCTTCCTTTCTCCCTTCCTTCCTTATCAAAGTGTAATTGACACACGTTACTTTGGTTTTAAGTGACGGAAATGTATTTTCAACCCAGACCAGGTTAGTTATGGAGGACTTCTTGCCTTCTCTCCTTTCCTCTCCTGTGGCCCAAGATAGGCCAGTCCTATCCCTCACTGGGAATGCTGGGAAAGGGGATTGTTTTGTTGTTATTTTTATTTTTTACTGGGATTTTACAATGGGAGGTTGATGTAAAGGTGGAGCCGTTGGTGGCTCTCCAACTACCAGCTGAATAGTTCTTGCCCAGAGAACAAAGCCAACAGAATGCAAAGAGATGGAGACAGAGACCTGGGAACATCGCTTCAGAACCTAGTCCCAGCTACGCCTGAAAGAACTCCTATTTACGTGAACCAATGTATTCCTTTTTGTGTTTCACCTAGTCGGAGTTGTGTTTCTGTCAGCTTCACCTGAGATAATCTTATCTAAAATAGGAGTCACTTTGATAGAATTTCACAGTGTTATGGGCAGGGATCTACAAACACTTAACTCTTGACTTCCTCCTTTGAGAGCTCTGGAAGGAGGAGGTTAGGGATATGAATACACAAAGAAAAGAAGAATAAAATCAGAAAATATTTTTAGCTCACTGAGTAACTAATAATTCCTGAGTGGATCAAGTAAAAGCGAGTCATAGCTCTGGACCATGTTCTAGACAGAATCTCTCTCTCTTCCCTTAAGACTCTATATATTGCAATGTTAGCTGCCAGAGAGGTTGTTTTTATTTTATATTCCCATCAGAAAGGACTGAGTTTTATATAATGAAGAATAGAGAAGCTAATTAAATGGGTTTAGAATTTAATATAGAGAGGTTTTATGGCCAAACAGGCTCCAAGTAGATGAGTAACTTTTCTTGATAGGGACAGATAGGAGTCTTCTTGCTGGAATCTTATCATTTATAATCTAGCAATGATAACATCAAATATTCAAATAGTTTTAAAAGATAAGCACAAATATGAGAAATTTCAATGGGCAGTTAACTGAGCTAAGCGTGGATTCATAAATAAAGGTTTTCCTTAAGTTTCCATTGAGCAACTCAGTTGCGGATATTTGGTTGTCATGAAAGACAAAATCATGAATGGAGGAATGTTATCCATTCTTTTGCTTATGTTTTTATTCATTGATTCATTCAGCAAACATTTATGGAGTGTCTACTGCATGCTAAGCACTGTTTAGGTGCTGGGGATACAGTAATACACAAGACAAAGACTTTTCCTTCGTGGAATAGGCATTCAGAAACATCTCAGTTATATTGAACTGACTTACAATGGACATATATCTGGGGCTCCTGGGTAGCTTGTTGAATGTCTGACTCTGGATTTCAGCTTGGGTCATGATCCTGACCTGTGTCGGACTCCATGCTAAACATGGAGCCTGCCTAAGATTCTCTCTGTCTCTGTCTCCGTCTCTCTCTCTTTCTCTCTCTCTTTCTCCACCTTTGCCACTCTCCCCCACTCTCTCCTGCTCCTCTCTCTAAAGAGAGAGAGAGAGAGAAAGTACATATACCTATATGATGAGGAGTGTTCATTTGCAAGGAGATAAGGACAACTGAGGTCATTACCTGGAGAAATAGAACTGTAACACTCAGTCCATGTAAAGAACACGGGTTTGCTTTTTCCTGAATTTTCTGCATGATTGCCTCAATTCTCCACTTTGCCTTGCTAGTAGAATCCTTGTCTAAGAATGTCCACAGCACTAATTTTGCTGGAATTTAGAGATCTAGAGATGAAAGGAGCTATATGCGTGTAATTGTAATGTAGTGTTATTAACAATGAGATGCCTTTGCAGTTTCTAATGTTTATAATTCTATGTTACTGTTACGTAGAAAGTTTTTCCCAGTGATTTCTTCCATGCATTACTTCTTTGCCTTGCCAGTATTCTTAGAATATAGGGGGCAATTATTAGTCCCTTGATTCTGCAGGTAGAGAAACCAAGGCATTTAGTGAGTGACTTGTTTAAATTATAACTCATGACCAGATTATAAGAAAGTCTCATTATAGGTTTATAAGGGAAACCAACCATACCTGCAGTTTTTCCATCTTCTGTTCTGACTTTTATCTGAACCAAGGGTATGACCTGAGATACCTTCATACAACCTGTATGTTTCAGCTTCTCCATCTGGAATATGAGGCAATGGGCTACATTCAGGTTCATCTAACCTTCATTAGGTACCTATTGTGCAAGCATTGTGCCAGGTGCTTTCTGTATTTTCATATTTAATTAAATTAAATTTTAAATTAAATTTATATTAAATCTTGCAACAAGTGAAGAAATTCAGGCACCAAGAAGTTAAGTAAGTTGCTTAAGGTAACCCAGCTAAACATAGAGTCAATAGATTAATCCAGATTTCCTGGCTTCAAAAATCAATGCTTTTCCCTCCATATTTTCACATTTCTTCTGTATTGTAGCATTCTATAGAGTTATACAAAGCTATACATGCATTTTGACTTATTGACATATAAACTAAAACATTTTGTTACTCAAAATGCATGTTATATAATGAGAGCAATAACTAATATATCTGAATTAAAATTTAAACATTTGACTAAGTTTATATAACCTAATTTTATGATCTAGCAACATTTGAGGCTTTTGGGCGACATAGGAGGGTGTTAAAAAACATGTTACAAAAAAAATATTACAGAATTCCAAATACCATGATGTTTAATGTGTTATCGATATACAGATTCAGAGGTTGATTCAAAGCAACGATTATTTTGTCAAGAAATGCCTAATTTCAAATATAGACCTTCTCTTTCTGTAGAGTTCAACAAATGGATTCTGACATGTTAACTAACGCTAAGGAATAAGAAAGCTACTGGGTTTTAAAAATAAAGGTGGAAATTTATGATTGACCTATCTCCTACTATGCCTGTGATTAACAGTTGGTAGGTGGTGGATAGATTTTGACCATTATAATTGGTGTAACTCATAATTATACAGATAGGTGATATAACAAGGCAGGTCATTTACATCGTCTTTGGGAGATAAGTACTCAGGCAATATTGCTATTTGGAGAAGTTAGCCACATCTCTGGTGTGAGCTATATTTCTAAATCTCCCTGAGGTCTGTTTCATCTGTCACATAATGTGTTTTCTGTGTTATTTTAAAACATTTAATTCTGCTATAAAAACAGAAAAAAAGAGAGAGTAGATGACACTAAGTAGAGAAGCAAATAGCTTATGAGACACGGTAGACTCAGGAAAGGAAAGTAGAGAACAAGAGTGGAGAACAGATAAAAATGATGAGACAAATGAGAAAATGACTTCTAGGTAGAAAAGGATTGAAGAGCTGAGAATACCCCGAATATTTATGGTTCACTAAGTATGCATGGCATATGAGGCACTCAATATTTATCGGGTTGGAAACCAAGCTATCCGCTGGTGATATCCAATCTGACCCTACGTGTCTTCTGTCCCAGAAGCACAAATAAAACCCATAGCTGCTTGGCAGGCAAGTTATAATTGTGCTCAGGCACAATTGTCCCCACATCTCTCTACTAGAGCAAGTTAGATGCTGGCCCCAGATACCTTCCATCTGTTGGATCTCTTTGCCCAAACTTCAGTCTTGGTCCTTGTAACTATACCAGCAGCAGGAAGATTGATATGTCTGAGTTAGAAAAGAGACAGACTAGATAGATGGACTCCAATCATTCAAATGAACACCGTGTGGCCCCAATGTTCAGGTGGTGTGATCTGCAATCTGTCGCATTTTATTCTATGTGGTTTAACCAACCGCACCTCTTTCCTCTGCTTCTCACCGAATGCTTTATTATATTTCTTCTTAAAATCTTTTTGAGAGAGATAGACAGAGGAGAGGGTAGAGGCAGAAAAAATCCCAAGCCAGCTCCACACTCAGCGGGGAGCTCAACGCGGGGCTCGATCACATGATCTTGGGAACATGACCTGAGTGGAAACCAAGAGTCAGGTGCTCAGCTGACTGAGCCACCCAGGTGCCCTTCTCCCCCAAGTGCTTTAAATGAATGTAATCAACTGTGTGATTTGAGTTTCTTTAGTTGAATGGTGGGCCTTCCTGTTACACAACACTCTGTGTAGCCGACCTCATCATGTGTTTGGAGGCTACTATTGTGTCAAGGCAATTCCCCACATGGCACGGCTGGCCAGTTTTTGCCTCATATTTCTTCTTTATATTTACAACTGATGGTAATTACACTGGAGTGGGCAGAGGATATACCATTTCAGAAAGATATTTGGTCATCTAAAGAGAGCATTTAACTGTCACGGCGATACATTCCAATAATAGCCTGGCTGCAGCAGACAAACAAAAAAAGAATTCATGGTTCAGCAGGATAAAATCATAGTGCTTGAAAGCTGGTTGGAGTTCAAACTCATTTTGAAAGATGAGATTTAGTGACTTGTCAAAGGTCACTATTTCTAGTAACTAGTAAGCCAGAACTGGAGCCAATGAAGGCGGTGATTTGAGATACTATTGCTGTCCTATCTGGGTCCTGGGTAATGCCGGAGCACCCATTCCAGAACATGTAATGTAATCACTGAAAATATAAACTACAGCTGTCAATTTAATCGATTAACATGTTTTTTACAAATGTTTATTTATTTTTGAGAGAAAGAGAGAGAGGGAGAAAGAGAGACAGAGAAAGAAAACACAAGCAGGGGAGAGGCAGAGAGAGAGAGAGAGAGAGGGAGATACAGAATCTGAAGCAGGTTCCAGGCTTTGAGCTGTCAGCACAGAGCCCAACTTGGGGCTTGAACTCACGAACTGTGAGATGATGACCTGAGTCAAAGTTGGACGCTTAACCAACTGTGTTAATCCAGGTGTCCCAATAGGTTAAGATTGAATAATGCAAAAATATACAGAGAATGTCTGTTTACTAACAAAGTTTATAGAGGTGTCACTGAGACTTTTCAAGGGCCAAAAATTGCTCTTCTTTCCTGCTGTCAGTTTAATCATGTCATTACACATTTCCCTTTGATTCTAGAAGACCGAACTTCAGTAGTCTCCTCAAGTTAGTTGATTTTAGCTGGAAGTCCATGCTCAGTTATCAAAAATATTTAATTCATAAAAGCTTTTACTCACCAGCTAATACATGTTAAGAACGGTATTGGAAGATGGGAACATGAAAACGACCAAGATTTAAGCTGTGTGAATCAACACCACTTTGGATTTCCTTCCCTGTGCCAGGCACTGTTCGAGGAACTAGAAAACCACAATGACAGTGCATTAAACCAGTGAATATTCATTACCAATAAAAAATAAGGCTCATTTGCCAGCCCAACTATGATCTTAGTGACCCAAATGGTGGTTTGTGTCTTTCCAATCCCTCCTATTATTTTGAAAATTTCCTTTGGGCTTCTTGCCTAGTGGTCACAAAATATGTGCTTCAGTTCCAGGTCTCCTGTCCCCACAATATGATCTCCAAAACAGGGACAATGAGGGCAGTGGGAGAGATATTCTCTTACAAGTCTATCACACAGGGCCGCTGGGTGCCTCCATGCGTTAAGCATTAGGCCTCAGCTCAGGTCATGATCTCATAATTCATGAGTTTGAGCCCTGCATGGGGAGAATACAAGCCCCACTTCGGGTGAGCCCTGCTTCTTTCTCCCTCTCTCTCTCCCTCCCTCTCTGCCCCTCATGGGATTCTCTCTCTCTTTCTCTGTCCTTGCTTATTTGAACCTTCTAAATAAATAAATAAATAAATAAATAAATAAATAAATAAATAAAGTCTATCACACAGACAATTCCTGTCCTGAGGCTTCTCTGCAAACATCCCCTCAGATTGGTGTTGACAAGAATTTTCCATGATGGTGAAACTCTTCTGTAGTCTGTGCTGTCCAAAATGGCATTCACCAGCCACATACAGGTAGTGGGCACTTGGGTTGTGGCCAGCATGTTGAAGAAACTGAATTTTTAGTTTTATTTCATTGTAATTAATTTAAATTTAAATACTCAGATGTATCTAATGTCTACCATAGCAGACAGCCTAACTTTTGATTCTCTTTGGCTAGGATGAGGTTATGTCTCCAAAAATTGCAAGGGAGGCTGGAAAAATGATCAGCTTTTTCAGCGTCTAAGGGAGAAAAGGTTTGGGAATGGCTCTTTGGCAGAAGCAAGTGTCTGTGATAAGAAGGAGATAAGACAGTGACATAGAGCTGGTGTTGCAGTGTGGGAGGCTAAAGACAGAAAAATGTAAACAAATAAATTTTAAAAGGTAGCTCTCTTCAGGTTTGAACAAGCCATGTTATCTGGACTCAGTCTAGATGATTGGTCCAGATTTCAGAGCAACTTAATAGGGAGTGATTAGAGGTGGGCGTAATTTAAGAAGGCGGTTGGAAAAGGCTCTAGGAGCTAATAGTTTGGTAGCGAAGGAAGAAGACAAGCAGGTAAAATAAATTGTTAAGGATAAATAGGGTGGCATCTATGTATATACACACATATTTATTACATATTCACACATACATAGTTGTACATTGTCCCTATGAGGAGGAGAAACAAAGGATTTTGGAGTGTTTCTCTGGCGTCTCCTACAAGCCTTGCATAATATAGCAAGACAAGATTCACAGCATAGAAGCTTTGGAATGTGGTCCATCTACCATCCTTAAAGCAACAGTTGGTGCAACATAGCTTTACTAATGGACTATGTGTACACGGATATGGTTAACGAGCGACTTCTGAAACAGTTTCTATAGGATGTTCTAAAGTGGGAAATCACAAACACAGTGAAAACTTGGAAAGGATCTCTTAAGTCCTACAGCTTCAAATCCTATGATGTTCATGATGCCTGAGGGGGAATCAGCAGTAGATAGACCTGTCTGGCAAGAGGCTGTCGGGGCTGGGGTAGCTTAATTAAAGCACAGCTTTTGATTTGACCAGGGTAAGTGATGGTAAGTTTCAGACAGCATCATCCTCTGAGATTTTTGTATGTGTGGAAGGAACTACCCGCCGTTTCCTTATGAACCCCATACCGGTACAGAAATGATAACAGCCAAGGGTTGTGAGATTCAAAGGACCACAGTGTTGAGAGATACTCTTTCTAAAGCTCTTTCCAGCTTTAATATACTACTATCTTGTGATCTATAATGATTTTTATTTTTCAAAGACAGTATGAGTGATTCCTGTACAAGAATGGCTGAAAATTGTCCACATAATAAAACATTTAATTTCCTCTGTATTTCTCCTTGGATACGTGGTTTAAGATTCTTCCCCCCCCCCCCCAAGTTTATTTATTTACTGAGAGAGAAGGAGAGAGCGCTGGGGAGGGGCAGAGAGAGGGAGAGAGAGAATCCCAAGCAGGCTCTACACAGCCAGTGCAGAGCACCACTCGGATCTCGAGCTCATAAACCGTGAGATTATGACCTGAGCCGAAATCTAGAGTTGGATGCTTAACTGACTGAGACACCCAAGCACTGCCCACTTGAGATTCTGTTTTTAAATTCTATACTTTATATAACTTTTTCAACTGTAGTGAAGTAAAAAGAGGATATGTACCAAATTGATGTTAGTTCTTGTGGCAAATTTCAAAATAGACATGCACATTTATTTCAACTATTGGCTGACATAGAGTATTTGAAAATATGCACAGATTCTAAGTTCACATGACAATTTGAACTATGACAATTTTCAGCTATGACAACAGTAATATGGCTATTAAAAACTTCCGTTTTGCCACAGTAAGAAGTATTTACTTCTTTAATGTTTATTTATTTATTTTCGAGAGAGAGAAAGAGTCCCAAGCAGGCTCTGTGCTCTCTGTGTCAATTCCACAAACCTTGAGATTATGACCTGAGCCGAAATTGAGACTCAGATGTTTAACCGATTGAGCCAGGTGCCCTAAGAAGTTTTTGCTTTTATAAAGAAAATGGATGATGACGATAATAGTTTTGTTAGTGGATAATGCTTCTTGACATAAATTCAAGAGAAATGTAAACAATTTTGCTTACTTAACACAGAGACTTTTTTTTCTTTGCCTTCTAGCTGATTTACAGATTTAAAGCTACTTCATGGTGATGATGATCTGCCCCTTTTTGTATCCATCAGTGTGGATGACTGCATTGTTCAGTGGGGTAGCCGTTAGGCACTTGGGCTATTTAAACCCAAGTTTAAATTAATCAAAATTAAATAAAATGAAAAACTATCTTACTTCACACAGGCCCCATACCAAGTGTTAAACAGCCACCTGTAGCTGTCATACTGGACAACGCAACCTAGAATATTTCTATCCCATAATGTACTATTAGCAATGGATACTGTTGGGTTTATATGATTGAATCTCAAAAGATGTTGGTCAGAGGAAGTGCTGTTCAAATATCAATGCAAGAGTGTACATTACATGGAGGTTATTACTATTGAGAAAGTTCTAGTCATAGATTCCTGGGAATTGGTCCCTTGGATAAACTCAGCAGGCGCCCTAGACCCAGACAAGAAAAGCCCTGGGCTCTGCATTTTAGAGGGCACCATCTTAGCTCACCTCCCCAAAGGGAAAAAATTCTCCAAGGCCAAGGGATGTACCCCAAGAACCTGTTTCCCCTTCCTGCTTGTAGACCTTGTCCAAGGTACCCAGAATCCTGCAATTTACTGATCAAAAATTCCCAAGGCTACTTCCAGGTGCTGAGCAAGCTGAGGGTTGTCCTCCCAAGGGAAGACCAAACAACTGATGTTGGTGGCCAAGGGGTGACTGTTGTGTGGACAGAGAGCTTGGTTGAGCGGGCTCGGGTATCCATACATGTGCAGAAAGCCCACTTGTTTATGAATGGAGCTGGCACAAAGCAGCAGAGGGTGTGTAAGTGTGTAGGCCAAGGGCTGGGGTCTGGCTCTTTCCGCCCAGCCATGTTGCAGGGTGGAACTCTGAGAGCTCTGTACACACACCTGGCCTTGTGGGTTGTTATTAGGGTATATTTCTCAAGGTAAGAAAATAGAATACGTTTTAGTTGTTAGCTTGACATATTTCCTGTAAATATTTAAACAGAGTATTTAAACATAGGCTATGTCAGCCCTGGTCTTGCAAACATTAGGGTGGGGCTGGCGGCCCTACATACAAGAGTGATACGTTCAGCTGGGCTTTCTTGACTATTTGGTCATTATTGCTCTGAGTGGTTACACCTGAGGCATCTGTTAATGTCAGAGGAAATTTCTTTCAATAGGCTTTTGGTCAGGTGCGACCCCAATGCATCCTTTCCAGGGTGCACAGCTGGAGTTGTTGAAGGCTAGACACAGCTAGAAACAGCTTCTGAGAGTCCGCGGACCTGGAGGGGAATCTGTTCTTTGCTCTGGTGCTTTTGGGACAAATGAGGCTACGTGTGCCCACAGAAGGCGTGAAACCCCTCGTGGGGGTGGGTGGGGGTGAGGTGGGAACGGATCGCTGGCTGGAGGGCCCTTTCCCTTTCCTTCCTTTCTCGGAGGAAACACAGCCCTGCTCTTCTCCCTCACTCCCCGCCTCAGGCCAGGGCTCTTGCGGCGGAAGGGGCTGGGGCTGCCCCCTGTCCCCCCACCACCCCACCCCCCACCCCGGGGCGCACAGGGCGGCTTTGTCTGGAGCGCGGCCGAGGGAATCCAGCGAGAGAGCGACTACCGCGACTGGAGTTTGGACGAGAACTTTCTTCCGCCCTCTCCATGAGTTGCCGGGCTCCCGCCGGGCGCTCACAGCTGCGGCCCGGAGGCCGGGCTTCCGCAGGGTCGGGGGTCGGGCCCGGGACCCCGGACCGGGGCGGGCAGCGCGGGTCCCGGAGCGCGCTCTTACTACCCCGAGCCGCAGGCGCGAGGAGAGGAGGAGGAGAGAGAGAGGAGGAGGAGGGGAAGGGGCGGCGGCGGGCGGGGAGGAGCCGCCGCGGGCAGTGGCCGGGGGAGGCGGCGGCGGCGAGGGAGGAGGAGGAGGTGGAGGAGGAGGCGGCGCTCCGGCCGGGCCGGAGAGCAGCGCTGGGGCCCGCGCGGCCGTGACCCCGCGGTTCCCCGGACGCCGAGCGCGGCCGCAGCGGACAAAGGAGCATGTTGGCGCCGAGGAGGGCCCGTCCTCCGGCCGCCATGAGGCTCCGGGCGCCGCCTGGCCCGCGCCGCGCCCCCGCCCGCCCGGGCGCCGGGCCGACCCGCTAGGCCAGCCCGCCGCCGCTCGGCCCGCAGGCCCCGGCCCGCCGCATGGAGCCGCCGGGGCGCCGGTGGGGCCGCGCGCCGCCGCCGCCGCTCGCGCTGCTCGCGCTGCTTGCGCTGCTGGGAGGCGGCGGCTGCTGCGCCGCGGCGCTGCCCCCCGGCTGCAAGCACGACGGGCGGCCCCGCGGGGCCGGCAGGGCGGCGGGCGCCGCCGAGGGCAAGGTGGTGTGCAGCAGCCTGGAGCTCGCGCAGGTCCTGCCCCCCGACACGCTGCCCAACCGCACGGTCACCCTGTGAGTAGCCCTCGCGCCGGGTCCCCTCCCTGGGGCGCCTTCTCGTCGCGCCGCCTCTCTCTGAGCAACTTTGGAGAGGGGTCCTGCTGGCACCCACGCGCCTTTGTGTGAATGAAGCTTCAGGCAAGGGATGGCGCCCGGGGGGGTTGGCTTGGCAGGGGCGCGTTTCGGGGAAGGCCGCTGAATCTGCACCCCCGAAGCCGCTTTCCAGTTCCGCTAGTTTGCAAAGTAAAAGTTTTCGGGTTCCCCGGCGCGCCCCGCGCGGTCCCGGCGCAGCGCTGCTGTGGCTGCGCGGTGCCACGTGAAGATGCAGGTAAACACGCAGTCGGCGAAGTTGCGGCTGGCTCTTCTGTGCCTGGGTTTCCAGAAAACAAGGTGCTCCGTAGGAGCGCCGGTCCTTCAGCTTCTTTGCACATTACCTTCCATGCAGTTTGCATGAATAGTTTGCAGAATACCGAACAGTACCGGCACTTGGGACGCCTGTGTGGGTAATCTCCTGACCCCCAGACTGATTTCCTTGCCGTTCCCTCCCTTAGTTGTATCACACGGTAAAAGAGCACGTTTGGAAGTGGAGCTGTTCTTCAGGGCGTGAAATAACGTTTGAGACGAGCCATGCATCTTCCAGCCCGGGTTTCATGTGCTTGCGCACTCATACTTAAAACCCCAAGAATTTTGGAAGTGAAAACTGGGTTTGTTGAGCCTTCCATCTCGAGGGGCTTGATATTGAAGTTGTTTCCCACCTGGAAGGAAAAGTTTTTGGTCTCAGGGCTCCATTTGTATTCACGGTCCAGTTTTGCAGGGGTGGTTCTGCCCATGTTAGCTGGGCAGTTGGAATCGTGATTTTTCTGAACGATGAATTGGTGTGGAAAAGTTCAAGTATTTCTAATGGATTTTTTTTTTTTTGGTCGAACTGAAATGTGAGCCCCTCTGTCCCGTGTTCCTCTCCGTTCTTTTGGTTTGTTAGCCAGCTAAAAGAGAATCACGGCCACTATAAAGACATGAAGGCAAGGGGAACAGCATGGCTTATGAAAAGCTTAAAGTATGGTTTTCAATTTAACCCAAATTAAGCAGGATGTTAGGAGTAAGAGAAGTATTAACCTCCCTACCAACCCCTTTGTTCTTCCATTTCCATTTGTTTGAATTAAGAAAGGCTTAACACAGGAAAACTGTGTTTCTGTCTATGGAGGCATGAAAATGGATAAAATAGTTTTTGTTTGACTCTTTCACTGACCGTTTGGTAGTGGCAGCAGCTGTATTTATTTATTTCCTACCCAGATTCTTTGAAGTGGAAATTTTGGGTATGGGACCTTTAATTACAGTCTGAGTCAAGCAGCGAAAACCCCCTGTGTTGGAGATAGCCCTTTATAACTTGGCAGAAATTAGTCATCACAAATTTGGGTTCTGAATCGGTGGCGCTCCAGCTGATCCAAGTTGAGGTCGAGTTTTTCAGAATGTCAAAAGTTTCAGCTATATCAAGTCAGCTATTTGTAAGTTTGTTTTCCTTTGAAGAAAAAAATGGTATCCTAGAAAATCACTTTTCAGCATATTATCAAACTATTTCAGAGAATTCTTAGTGCCTTTAAAATGTCATATTTTAAAAAAAATGTTTAGGTTTGAGAGAGAGAGAGAGAGAGCCCGAGCCCGCGCATGAGTCCTAGTGGGGGAGGGGCAGAGAGCGAGGAGGACAGAGGATCCAAAGCCATCTCCAAGCTGACAGCAAAGAGCCCCATATGGGGTGGAACTCACAAGCTGTGAGATCACGACCTGAGCTGTAGTGGGAATGCTTAACTGAGTGAGCCACTCAGATGCCCTTAAAATGTCGTATTAATCCAATATCTTTTGCACCTGAAACCTCTTTAGATGAAAATAAAATTAATAGAAGAAATTATAATTCACTTAAGAATCTGCTGATGTTCTGGATTGCGTTGGTTCAAGGTATATCTGACCTGGTAGAAGGTCTTCTAGGCCAGGTCCCTTATTTTACTAGGGAATAAATCAGAGTCCTGCAGGGACAAGTGACTTTCCCAATTTCCAGAGTGATTGAGAGGGTCCACGTCCCAGATTTCTGCTGTGCAGTTCAGATGCTTTCATCAGGCTTCCATCTTAGTTCAACAGTGTTTTGTTTTTTGTTTCATTTGTTTTTGTTTTTTGAGTGTTTCCTAAGTAGTGGGAGCATGTTGAGGTTTAGACTAGGTGTTAATTTCCTCGGGGTGTGGCAAATTACCACACATTGGGTGGCATAAAACCAACAAATTTCTTGTCTCACAATTCTGGAAGCTGGAGATCAAGGAGTCACTAGAGCCATGTCTTCTCTAGAAGTCTTGAGGCTTCTGACATTCCTTGGATTGTGGCACATCAGTGCCAGTCTCTGCCCCTGTCTTCATGTCGCTTCTTTCCAGTGTGTCTCTGTGTTTCAAATACTGCCCCTTCTCTTTTTTTTTTTTTAAATTTTTAATTTATTTCTAAGAGAGAGAGAGACAGGGTGAGCAGGGGAGGGTCAGAGAGAGAGGGAGATACAGACTCCGAAATAGGCTCCAGGCTCTAAGCCGGAGTCAGCACAGAGCCTGACGCGGGGCTCGAATCCACAAACCCCGAGATCATGACCCAAGCGAAAGTCGGACGCTCAACCGACTAAGCCACCCAGGCGCCCCGCCCCTTCTCTTATAAGGACACCAGTCATTGAATTTGAGGCCCACCCTAAGTCCAGGATGATGTCATCCAAGGATATATAACTTAATTACATTGCAAAGACCCTATTTTCAAATAAGGTCACTTTCAGAGGTACCAGAGGTTAGAACTTTGGACCTCTTTTGGGGGCATACTATTCAACTCACTACAGAATATAAATAAAGCATGATCTTTCTTTAGGAACACACAGGTAGTGGGAGAGAAATATTCATGAATTCAGAACAGTATGGTAAATGCTGTAATCCTGGAGTGTACATGTAGCAAAAGGAACCCAAAGGAGGGCAACCAAAAACCCGTGGGACATAGTTGGTAGGATCCAAAATCTAAGGATCCTGAGCCAGTTGGAGAACGATGAGATGGACCACTGTGATGAGGGGGAGGGAAAGAGGGGATGGGTGGTGCTAGACTCCCCAACCTCCCACCCCATGCCCATGAGGCTTGGAGGGCGCAGTGTTGCTTGCTATGCGGTGCAGTTGATGCTGCTAGATATCCAGGGCAAGTGGTCAGAGAGGAGCCTGTGGGACCAAGTCAAAGACAGGCTGGCTCTCTGGTTTGAGTTTTAATCCCTTAGGTGTGGCCAACCATTTTCCGCCGAGCTGTGATGTAGCTGCTGCAGGGAAATTGGATGGGGCTTGGAAGGAGAGTAAGAATAGGATAGAATTTTTTTTTCTTTTTGGAAATAATGAAAAATAAGGTAATTTCTGCCTTGGGGAATGAACTGGACTTCATCATCGCCAAGAACTTGGACCCTTCAGCTGTCTTCGCGATCAACGCCTGCTTTCGTAGAGTCACGGAGAGGTCCAGCAGGCACCCTCCCCGGGGCCACACTTGTTTCCTGTATCTTGTAGCCTTTTTATTAAAGGATTAACTTCTCTTTATTATTTACAGCCAAACTGAATACAAATTTAACTTTCATTGTTATTTTTTTTTGGAAATACATATTTTAAAAAATATTTTATTAAAAATTTTTTTATATGTTTTATTTCTGGGAGAGAGAGAGGCAGCATGAGCAGGGAAGGGTCAGAGAGAGAGGGAGACACAGAATCTGAAGCAGGTTCCAGGCTCTGAGCTGTCAGCACAGAGCCTGACGCGGGGCTTGAACCTACCAACCGTGAGATCATGACCTGAGCTGAAGTCGAACGCTTAACCGACTGAGCCACCTTGGCGCCCCTCAGACTTTTTAAAACCATAAAATACATGAGTTTTGGGTTTTACTTTACAAAATGTTATGTTTGTTTTTGCTATCAGAGACCTGATTACACACATCAGCCAGTGTGCCCAGCTCCGTGTCAGGGAGACAAAAAGGAATGCTTGCATTGTTTTGAAACATAACCCTAGTTGGAAGAAAGGATTTGCACAAACAGCAGGTAGGGAACAAACAATTGTAGAATGTCTATAATTAAGTAATAAATCCCGTACTGCCAACTGTCTAAATGCTTCAGAAAGTCTGAAAAGACTGGAGATTACTTGGGGCTCTGGAGGCACTGGGAGATTTTCCCTTTTCCTGGAGAAGTTTGGACTTGAGCAAGGCCTGAGGGAAGGGAAAGATTGGATTTTGTGCAGGCATCCAGGAATTACGGACAGGGTGGGACAGAGTTGTTCTACTGAAGCAAGAGGTGGTTTTCAGAACCACTGGTCCGTACCAGGTATGTAATACCCAGGTGTGGTGGAGGTCAAGTTAGAGTAGGGAAGCGTGTGCAGGTGGGAGGAGGCTGCGGCGGCCCAGGCTGAAGCTCCCTGAAGCAGTGAAGGAGCTTGGTGAAGAGGGGGACACAGAGGCCGGAAGCATGTGGTCGTAGAAGCCAAGACATGTTCAGGTTTGAAGGAAGGAATGGGTACCCCTCTGGAGAGATGCTGGGAAATCAGGACCAGGAAGGCCAAGAAGCTGAGCACTGGATTGGCCTGCCTGGCGCTTTGGCACCCTCGGGGGGATGGAGGCCATGAGGGCGAGTTGGGGCAGCCTGAAGGAGAAGGGGGTGAGGATGAGGATGGTGGTAGTAGCCTCTGGATGAGGAAGAATTTCGGTGCAAAGGAAGGTTTCTCAGGAGGGAAAAGCCATGAGAGCGCATCGGAGTAAGCTGGGCAATGACTTGGGTGGGGGGGAAATGGTTGATGGAAGATGAGACGAGCTAAGCGCAGGCGCAGGGTGTTGCTGGCCCGAATTAGGAGAGAAGGTGGTGGTGAGGCAGGACGGCTTTGGGAGGGCGGGTGGGTTGAAGCGAGGGTTCTGGTCCCATTGCTTTTATCTTCCCATAGACGTGGAGGCAGGGTGAGGGAGGAAGGAGAAACGAGTGAGCTCACTCGTACAAGCCGGGGATTGTAGGAGAGTTAGCAGAGTGGAGTTGTGCCCATTTCTGCCTTGTGATCAAATTCGAAGGCACATAGATGATCCCAGTTCTTTCTCCAGGTGCATTCAGCCCAGAGGTGTAAACAGTTGGGACTGGCTCAGCTGCTGCTTTGCCAGGCAGTGCCACAGAGGGAGAGAGGCATAGGCTGTGGCCTGAAGTCCTGTGGGTCAAGGGTTAGGTTTTTATCTTTGAATTCAAGGTCATCCATACCTTTTGTAGCCTTACTTCATGGTACTCAGCACAGATTTTTTTTTTTTTTTTTAACAAATAGTTTCTTGTCAATTTGGTTTCCATATAACACCCAGTGCTCATCCCCACAAGTGTCCCCCTCCATGCCCATCTCCCCCACACCCATCAGTCCTTAGTTTGTTCTTAGCATTCAAGAATCTGACTCTTGAATGCTCAGATTCTTTTTTTTTTTTAATGTTTTTTAATGTTTTATTTATTTCTAGGACAGAGAGAGAGAGAGAGACAGCGTGAGCAGGGGAGGGTCAGAGAGAGAGGGAGTCACAGACTGAAACAGGCTCCAGGCTCTGAGCTGGCAGTCAGCACAGAGTCCGACGCGGGGCCCGAACCCACGAACCGCGTGATCATGACCTAAGCGAAAGTCGGACGCTTAACCGACTAAGCCACCCAGGGGCCCCCAGATTCTATTTTTTTAACGTGCACATCCGTTGAGGCACTGTTGACCCTGTAGGCACTGGGCTGAGTGCGAGGGGTGTTCAGGGATCATCTAAGATGTGATTCTTTCACCTAAAGACCCGTGCTATGTGCAAAGCCTCTGCTTAACCCGAGTGTGCCTCTCATTGTCCCCTGAGCAGAGTCTGGACTTGGTTTTCTGTGTATTAAGGGTAAACCTGTCGCTCTTGGCTGGAAAGCCTATCCTGGTAAATTCTGGGTCCTTCACAATCCAGCTCATCTGCTGTGAGCTTTGCTCTCACGCTTCTGGCTTTGGATCTATCCCTTCTCTGAACCCAGGTAGTGCTTAACTCTGTGCTCCCGTGTCTGTTTGTCACACTTTATATGACACTGGCTATTGCTCTTGTAAAGCATGTGCCCTTGAAGGGAAGGACTGGGAAACCTTAGTACAGTGCTTGGAGTGTGGGGTGGGAACTGTTCTTAATTTGCAAGAGTCATACTAATAAAGATAATACTGCATAGGTGGTGTGACAGAGGACAGTGGAGATATGGAAGAGGGACGTGCTATTACGGCACATGAGAACACTTATTTTCAGTTTTTTTGAATGTTTAAATTTGAGAGACACAGCGTGAGCAGGGGAGGGGCAGAGAGAGAGGGAGACACAGCATCTGAAGCAGGCTCCAGGCTCCAAATTGTCAGCACTGAGCCCAACGCTGGGCCTGAACCCACAAACTGTGAGATCATGACCTGAGCCAAAGTCAGATGCTTAACTGACTGAGCCACCCAGGGGGCCCGAGAACACTTATTTGAGTCTGCCTTTCATAGCTGTAGGATCCCCAGTTCAAGTTGGGTATGTTAAATCTGTTTACAATTACATTGGACATAAGTGATCTTATGTGTCTGGTGACTATATGCATAAGGCAGTGTGGTGGCATTTTGCTCAGAAATATGCAGAATTTTGGGCAGACTTAGGCGTTTGGTCCATGAATGCAAATCTTAAGTTTTTTTTTTTCCCAATAGGATGGGAAGGTTTTACGTGATCCAGCCTCTGAATCTTTTTGTTTCTTGCCTGCTTGGAGCGCTCCAGCATCAGGAGTGTATGAGAGAGGTTGGTGGGTTTGGCAGTAAACCAGAAATTAAAACACCAGGAACAAAAGAGCACAGGAATGTTTGGAGATCCTTGTCCCAGTTCATCTGCTTTTCCCAGGAGTATGTTAAGATGGTTTTAAAAAACAGACCAAGGGGCACCTGGGTGGCTCAGTCAGTTGAGCATCCGACTTTGGCTCTGGTCATGATCTCTCTGTGGGTTCGAGCCCCGCGTCGGGCTCTGTGCCGACAGCTCAGAGCCCAGAGCCTGCTTTGGATTCTGTGTTTCCCTCTCTCTCTGCCCCTCTCCTGCTTGCACTCTGTGTCTCTCTCTCTCTCTTTCTCAAAAAAAAAACAAAAAAAAACAAACAAAAAAAAACCCACAACAGAAGTAAAAGGTCTTGGAAAGTAAGTCAGAAAAATGACAGTGCTAAGTTTGAGTGTAATCAGTGATTTATTATAATTGTCCTTTGCTATTTAGTTGCCTTTCAGAAAGTCATTGTTTTCTGTTTTGGCTCTCTTCCTGTGGTGGAGTCTTCAATCCAGAAGACACAGCTAATTTATTGTTGGGTGAACATTTTCCTTGTAAACAGGCAAAAATTAGGATACAGGGCTCTTTAAATTTTAGTAGCTTGTTAAGTCAGTTTTTGCAAAGATAAGGAAGCTATAGATGCAGACTTGCTCAATGAGTTTTTAACTGTTGGCAGACTAAATTTATTTTGAAACTTAATGTAATTTTCATGCTTTGTGTGTGGTTTAGCTTGCATTAATGTTCCAGTGCAATGTTAGTCTGAGGAAAGAGTTTTAAAGAAAGTAAGCATCCTCTCCCAAGGTGTTTTTTTTTTTTTTTTTCCTTTTTTTCTTTTCCTGATGAAACTTCTCAGAAATTTCTGGTAGGGGGATCTCCTGCATGTTCGTATAGGGTGAACAGAGATGCAGTAGGCATCTCAGAAGGCATGTGTGTGTCTTGGCCGCTTTTTAGTACATGCTGAGCACACCGCAGTTGCTGGGCTTTTCAACCAGGGAAGAATTTCTTGCCCTCACATCTATCCTGTGCAAGGTCTGAATGGAACAAAAGAAAGGTTTAACGGATTGGTGTAAGAATTATCTAGAACAATCCCTCCCCCCCCCCCCCCCATGCTCTCTGGTCTTCTTTTTCCTGTTAGTAAGTTGCAAGCCCAGGCTTAAATCTGCATTTCCTCACATAGCTGTCCAAAGACCAGAATCTACTTTTGATATTTACCGTTCTGTAGCAGCATTCTTTTTTTTTTTTTTTTTTAAGTTGGTTCTAGTATCCAACTTTAACAGATTTACCACATATTCTTTCTTAAACATGTTTGTTGATTTTGAGAGAGCACGCGAGCGTGCACACACAGTGGGGTGGGCGGAGGGACAGAGAGAGAGGGAGAGAGAATCTTAAGCAGGCTCCATGCTCTGCACGGAGCCTGAGGTGGAACTTAATCCCATGATCCTGGGATGATGGCCTGAGCCGAAATCAAGAGTTGGATGTTCAGTTGACTAGCCACCCAGGTGCCCCGTGACCATGTTTTTTTATGGCAGTGAATGTTTGGGTTTCATTATTTAGCTCATTGGTTTAAAAATACAAAGAAAACTTTGTAAATTGTGTACAGGAAGAAATTGTGGTCCCCAGTGAATTTTGATCTTATAAATCCTTAATAAAAGGAAAAGATAAAAAAATTCCTTGAGATCAAAACCAGGAAAGAAAAGGAAAAACATAGTCTTTCAAATGATCTTTTTTGAAGAGACCTAAAATGGGATTTGATATTTTCTAAAGTAATGTATTTTTTAAAATTGATATATAGTTTCTATACAGTGTTCTATCAGTTTCAGGGGGTACAACATAGTGATTAGACAGCCCTATACATTATTTAGTGCTCTCCCCACAGGATAGTTATTGGTCACTGTTCAGACTCATTACAGTATTATTGATTATATTCCCTATGCTGTACTTTTCACCTGTGTAACATTTTATACCTGGAATTGTGTACCTCTTAATCTCCTTCACCTGTTTTGCCCAACCTTCCTTTGGCAACCACTAGTTCTCTGTATTTATGAGTTTCTGTTTTTTGTGCATTTCTTTTTTTAGGTACCACATAAAAGTGAAATCCTATAGTATCTGTCTTCCTCTGTCTTATTTCACTTAGCACAGTACCCTCTAGATCCATCTATGTTGCAAAGGGCAAAATTTTATTCTTGTGCTGGGCAGTACTTTATTTAAGTATACCATATCTTCTTTATCTGTTCGTTTGTTGATAGTTGCTTCGATTGTTTCCATGTCTTGGCTATTGTAAATAATGCTGCAGTAAACATAGGGTTGCATATATCTTTTTGAATTACTGTTTTTGTTCTCTTTGGGTAAATACCCAGTAGTGGAATTAATAGAAATATTGGTATTTCTATTTTTAATTTTTTGAGGATCCTCCTTTGTGTTTTCGATAGTGGCTGCACCAGTTTACATTCCTACCAATAGTGGAAAAGGATTCTTTTTTTCTCCCCTTCCTTGCCAACATGTGCTGTTTCTTCTTTTTTGAAATGAGCCATTCTGACAGGTGTGAGGTGATCTCTTGTGGTTTTGATTGCGTTTCCCCGAGGATTAGTGACGTTGAGCATCTTCTCATGTGTTGGTCTATTCAGGTTCTCTGTTCATTTTTAATCAAATTATTAGGTGTTTTTGTTTTGTTTTAGTTGAGTTTTGTGAGTTATACATTTTGGATATTAACCCCTTATTGGATATATAATTTGCAAATATTTCCCTTGCCTGAGGAGACATATCCAGAAAGACGTTACAAGGCCATTGTCCAAGAGATTACTGCCCAGGCTTTCTTTTAGGAGTTTTATGGTTTCAGGTCTTAACTACATTTAGATTTCTTTTTATATTTTATTTATTTCTGAGAAAGAGAGACAGCGTGAGCAGGGGAGGGAGACAGAATCAGAAACAGGCTTCAGGCTGTGAAGCCGCTGTCAGCACTGAGCTCAACGTGGGGCTCAAACCCATGAACTGTGAGATCATGACCTGAGCTGAAGTCAGAGTATTAACTGACTGAGCCACCCAGGCGCCCCACTACATTTAGATGTTTAATCCTTGTTGAGTTTATCTTTGTGTGTGGTGTAAGAAAGTGGCCCAGTTTAATTCTTTCACATGTATCTGTCCAGTTTCCCCAACAACATTTATTGAAAAGACTGCCTTCTCCCCCATTGTATATTTTGCCTCCTTCGTTGTAGATTAACTGATCGTACAAACATGGGTTTATTTCTGAGTTCTCTTTTCTGTTCCATTGAACTATGTGTATTTTTGTGCTAATATCCTACTGTTTGGATTAGCTTTGGAGTACACTTAAATTAATTCCAGGAAAATTAACATACAGTATTGTATTAGTTTCAGGTGTTCAGTATAGTGAATCGGCAAATCTGTACATTACTAAGCGCTCCTCATGATAAGTGTAATAGTTTTAAGTCAGATTGTGATACCTACATCTTTGTCCTTTTTTCTCAAGATGTTTTGATCACTTCGAGTATTTTATGGTTTCATACAAATGTTAGGATTATTCTAGTCCTGTGAAAAATACAATTGGTATTTTTTTTTAAGTGTATTTATTTTGAGAGAGAGATAGTGCCAGTGGGTAAGGGGCAGAGATAGATGGCAACGAGAGGAGAGACTCCCAAACAGGTTCCGTGCTGCCAGTGCAGAGCCTGTTGTGGGGCTCAAACTCATGAAACAACGGTATCAGGACCTAAGCTGAAACCAAGAGTCCAACGCTTAAGTGACTGAACCATCCTGGTGTCCCCTGTTGACATTTTGATAGGGATTGCATTGAAGCTATTGATTGCTTTGGACTCTATGAATATTTCACAATATTAATTCTTCCAACCTGTGAATGTGGAATTATCTTCCCATTTGTGACCTCTCATCAATGCCTTACAGTTTTTAGATTACAGAATTTTTATGCCCTTGGTTAAATTTATTCTTAGGTATTCTTTTTGGTGCAGTTAAAACGGATTTTCTTTCTTTTTTTTTTTTTTTTTTACAAATAGTTTATTGTCAAATTAGTTTCCACATAACACCCAGTGCTCATCCCCACAAGTGTCCTCCTCCATGCCCATCCCTCCTCCCCCCACATCCATCAGTCCTCAGTTTTTGTCAGCATTCAAGAGTCTCTCATGGTTTGCCTCTCTCCCTTTCCCCCACCATTTCCGCCCTTCTTCTCCCCCTTGGTCCTCTGTTAAGTTCCTCCTAATCCTCCTATACGTGCACACATATGATATTTGTCCTTCTCTGCCTGACTTATTTCGCTCAGCATAACACCCTCCAGGTCCATCCATGTTGCTACACATGGCCAGATTTCATTGTTTCTCATTGCCATGTAGTATTCCATGGTATAGATAAACCACATCTTCTTCATCCATTCATCTGTTGATGGACACTTAGGCTCTTTCCATGTTTTAGCTATTGTGGAGAGTGCTGCTATGAACATTGGGGTACATGTGCTCCTATGCATCAGCATTTCTGTATCCCTTGGGTAAATTCCTAGCAGTGCTATTGCTGGGTCATAGGGGAGTTCTATTGTTAGTTTCCTTAGGAACCTCCACACTGTTTTCCAGAGGGGCTGTACCAGTTTACATTCCCACCAACAGTGTAGGAGGGTGCCCTAAACGGATTTTCTTAATTTCTCTGTTACTTCATTATTAGTGCATAGAAATATAACAGGTCTTTGTATATTAATTTTATATTCTGCAACTTTACTGAATTTATTAGTTCTAGTGGTTTACTTTTCGTAGTCTTTGGGGCTTTTTCTATATAATATCAAGTCATCTGCAAATGCTGACAGTTTTATTTTTTTCCTTACCAATTTGGATGCCTGTTATTTCTTGTATGATTGCTGTGGCTAGGACCTCTGTGTCTTATTTCTGATTTTAGAGGAAAAGCTTTCAGTTCACCATTGTGGGTTTGTCATTAGATTCATATATATTAATGTGTAACTGTATTATAAAATAGAGTTGTGGACCTCTATTTTATTGAGGTATGTTCCCTCTAAACCCACTTTGTTAAGAGTTTTTATCATGAATGGATATTGTTCTTTATCAAATGCTTTTTCTGCATCTACTGAGACGGTATGATTTTTATGATTCATTTTGTTAATGTGTAACATGTTGATTGAGTTAGTGGGTATTGAACCATCCTTGCATTCCTGGAATATATCCCACTTGATTGTGAATGATTCTTTAAATGTATTGTTAAATTCACTTTTCCAGTATTTTGTTGATTTTTGCACATATGTTCAGCAAGGATATTGGCCTGTACTCTTTTTTTTTTTTTTTTCCTGTAATGTCTTTCTTTGGTGTTGGTACCAAGATAATGCTGAACTTGTAGAATAAATTTGGAAGCTTCCCTTCCTCTTCTAATTTTTGGAATAGCTTGAGAAGGATAGTTATTTAACTCTTTAAATGTTTGGTAGCATTTACCTGTGAAGCAGTCTGGTCCTGGACATTTCTTTGTTGGGAGTTTTGTTTTTTTTTTATTACATATTCAATTTTGTTACTAGTACTCTGTCCAGATTTTATGTTTCTTCCTGATTCAGTCTTAGAAGATTGCATGTTTCTAGGAATTTATCCATTTCTCCTGGTTGTCCAGTTTGTTGACATTTTTTTCAGTAATGTTTTATAGTCCTTTATATTTTTCAGATGTCAGTTCTATGATTTCTGATTTTATTTGTGCCTTTTTTCTTGATGAGTCTTGCTAAAGTTTTCTCAGTTTTCTCTTTTTACAGAACTAGGCTTTGGTTTCATTGATCTCTATTGTTTCTTTTGGAATCTTTTATTTCTGGTCTGGTCATTATTACTTCCTTCTAACTTTGGACCCCCCCCCCCACTTCGTTTAGGTGCAAATTTGGATTTATTTGAAATTTGTCTTGTTTCTTGAGGTAGGCCTGTATCCCTGTAAATATCCCTATCAGGCTACCTTCTTTATGTCCCAGAGATTTCGGTGGACCATTGTGTTTCCACTTTCATTTGTCTCCAGCTGTTCCTTGATTTCCTCTTTGATTTCTTTGTTGAGGTGTTGGTTGTTTAGTAGCATGTGGTTTGGTTCTAGTGGCATTTTTGATAAGTCCTATCCTGCTTTTAAAAATGGCTTGCTTTTGCAGTCATTCAACAAAGTTACTCACTGCCTACTCTTTGTTGCAGACTTAGGTAGGCTTATGTGACTTTTTATCTCTGGGCATGACTTTTTCTGTGGCCATCAGACCAGATTTATCCTAGTCTTCTATGCTTATATCCCTTTCTGGAACTCCATTTCTTGCCTTTAAGCTGTCTAGTATCTGTCCTACCAGACTTGACCGTCTGGCTCTTTGTGATGTGATTTAACCTGCATCTCCCTCCGTTGCTGCACTCTGCTAAGAGGGCTAGAGATAGCAGGGGCGTAACAGGTGGATTTGTAGAAGTTCTTATAGGCATTTTTTAAAATGTTTTTTTAAATTTATTTTTGAGAGAGAGATAGAGATAGCATGAGCAGGGGAGGTTCAGAGATTGGGAGACACAGAATCTGAAACAGGCTCCAGGCTCTGAGCTGGCTGTCAGCACCGAGCCTGACGCGGGCTCGAACCCATGAACCGTGAGCTCATGACCTGAGCCAGAGTCTGACGTTTAACCAACTGAGCCACCCAGGTTCCCCTCTTATAGGCATTTCTAAGGCAGTTTGTAAGACTGGCTTAGGAAAACTGTGAGAGGGCTGATAGACCTTTGGGTTCAGTGACCATCAATGCTTTTCCCTCATGTCCTCCTGACAGGCACAAAACCTTTTCCCAGCCTAGTGTGTCTCAGATCTCTGTGGTACATAATCATTTCCGTTATTTATAGCAATTCTTTCCAAGCACCTTCCTGCCATGACCTCCATAGGCAACGATGATGTTTATGTGAATGTTGCCCCAGGCCCTGCATCTCAGCCGCAGGGGCTCAGGGGATCTCAGCTATCCTGTCATCTGGTTGGTGGAGGTTTTGAGGTTTCCACCCTTGCGTTGAATCACCTGGGAGTATCAGAAGTTCAGATGCCGGGGCCACAGACCTCTGCTCTGATTTAATTGTTCCAGAATGAGGCCTGGACATTGGTATTTTTCACACCTCTGCAGGCGAATCTGATGTCACCTGGGTTGAGAACTTGTTGCCTGGTAGCCTAGCGACCTAAGGGTTAACCATCCCGACCAGCTGTCATCCACTGCAACAAAAGTAGAGAAAAGAATAGAGGAACAAATTGGGGACAGCTGCCTCACATGGGAGGGAGGGAATGTTTTAATTGGAACAAAGATGAGTGAAAATCAAGAGACATTTAGATAGCTGAGAGCTTTATGGGGCTTTATTCACAGGCGACAAGAAATGTGACTATTTGTAAGGTAGAGAGGGGCGTGCTGAAGGTAGATTTAATACCAGGTCGTGGGGTTAAGGACGGTTACGTTGTAACAATATGTTGTGGCAATGGGTGAACTGAAAGGGCCTGAGGGCAGCAAGCATTTGCCCGAACCAGTACTTAAGGTACTCAGGTGAAGCCCCCTGCCTGAGAGTACCTTAAATCCCTTATTTTGGATTTAAAGTAGAGATTTCCTGGTCATAATGCATTATTAATATAAAATGATGGAGAAATGAGGAGAGGCCCAGTTTCCCAGGTATGTACCTGCTCTGGGAATTTTTGGTGGGAGGGAGTCTTATTAGTTTAAAAAAAAAAAAAGTCTTTAATGTGCATTGTGATTATTAGCGCATGTATGTGGGGCGCCTGGGTGGCTTAGTTAAGCATCTGACTTGGGCTGAGATCATGATCTCATGGTTTGTGAGTTCAAGCCCCATGTTGGGCTCTGTGCTGACAGCTTGGAGCCTGAAGCCTACTTCTGACTCTGTGTCTCCCTCTCCTCTCTGCACCTACCTCTCTCTCTCTCTCTCAAAAATAAGCATTAAAATTTACAAATATAATCTGATATGTTTGCAAAAGGGTCATTTGTATTTGACCACCTTCTCTGTACACATTTATTTTCTAATACCATTTTCCCTACTTGATACTCTTGAGATTTTTAGAGACCTTTAAGTATCTGATAACATTTTAAATAAAAAAAGTTTTTTTAAATTTCTTTTGAAAAAGAGAACGAGAGACCACGTGTGTGCACAAGTGGGGAAGGGGCGGAGGGAAGGAGAGACAGAATCCCAAGCAGGTCTGCACCATCAGTGCACAGCCCAGTGCGGAGCTCGATCTTACCAACCGTGAGATAGATCATGACCTGAGCCGAAATCAAGAGTTGGACGCTTAACTGACTGAACCACCCAGGCTCCCCTCATCTGATAACATTTTAAAAATTATTTTCTTGCTGATTTGACTGGTCTGCATGTTGGGCAGACCAGGACAAGAGATTTTCTGTAACCAGGCTGTGAGCCTGAATTGGCTCATATAGGAGGCATTTGCTAGCGGTTTTTAGCTCTTTATCCATTCAGATGACTTTTCTGGTTCTTAGTTTAAATAAAAAGCATACATCTTTTGACTCCCCTCCGCTCATCTCCCCCCACCCCAGTAGTTTGCCTTAAGTTTAAATTATGCAGTGTTTGTGCATATTTGAAATCTTTTTTTTTTTTTTTTTTGTGGTTGTTCCTGAGTCATCACCATGGGAGTGGGGCAGGTCTACAGAATTCTATATTCTATACAAAGAAAGCGAAATTATCCAGACCCTTAGAATCTTAGAATTCTTGTTCAACCTTGTTAGATAACAATGCCACGAGCATAAAGGAAATCTTTTGGCATAATTGCTAGCTCTACGTGAAAAGCGCTGCTTCCTCCCTGTTTAAGAATGGTCTTTGCGGGGCACCTGGGTGGCTCAGTCGGTGTCCGACTTCAGCTCAGGTCATGATCTCGCGGTTCGTGGGTTCAAGCCCTTCATCGGGCTCTGTGCTGAGGAATAGCTCAGAGCCTGGAGCCTATTTCAGATTCTATGTCTCCCTTTCTCTCTGACCCTCCCTGCTCACGCTGTCTCTATCTCCAAAAAAAAAAAAAAAAACAACAACAAAGAAAGAATGGTCTTTGCAGGCCAAGATGTCTCTGCACAAGAGGGATAAGCACGCCACCTACCGAGCCTGGGGGGAAATAGAGGTGATCTCTGGGGTAATCAAAGCTTCCGGAGCTCCCCCGCCCCCCTCCCACTCCCGCATCCCTAGTACGAGGAATAATGCGCAGTATGTGACTGTGAATTAAATCCACGCCCCATATGAGGACATTTCTGAATTAGAATGCATAGTTCTGAATATGTTAGCTGGCTCATCTAAGAGGGTCTGTTCTGTTGAGGACACAGACCCTTATTTTGTTCCTTCTTGCATTGTAGCACCGGGAATAGTGACCTGTATTTCATGTGCACGTCTGTGATGGCCCCATAGTGTAGGCTGGACAGAAAGGGGGGTTGCAGATTGTGTTGGGGATGACCGTTCAGTATAAACCTGCGTTAAATTTAATTGAAGGGAAGTTAGAGCGGCCTTAGAGGTGTGTGATCGAGATTCTTTAATGCAACTGTTAAAAGTTTTCTTTCTTTTTTTTTTGTCTGCTTGAATCTAAGTCTAATTAAATTGATTCACTTCCCATCAAGATAAGACTTAAAAGCATCCTTTGTTTTATTGCGCAATGTCTCCCAGCTCTTTTCTCAGGAAGAGGCAAAGAGAAATTGACGAGTGCTGTATTCATCTCCTGGACCATGTTTAAGACAAATGTGCTTTCTATTAGATTAATCTTTTTCTTTTTATTAAACCTGCCTTTTGTTTGTTTTTTTAAACAAGACCAAGCATAAACTCTCCCTTAATGGCCAAGGCTCGACTAGAATTCTAAAGTCATTACAGTACTGTGGAACAGTTCACCTTGATCGTGCAGGCTGCCCCTTCCTTGTGACTGGGTCCTACTTCTGGTTTGCTTGCAGTAAGGCAGAGGTCGTACTGTTTGAACTATTTATAATCCTCACTCTCTTACCAGATTGTTGTGAACTCTTGATGGTGATATTTATCTCTGTGTCTTCAATGTCTCCCCCATAAGTCCTCAGTAGATCTTTGAATAAAGAGCTCTCATTTTCCCCATGATTTTCTAAATTTTTAAAAAACAGTTTTATTTTTGAAAGAGGGAGAGTGGTGGAGAGGCAGAGGAGGGACACAGAGGATCTGAAGCAGGTTCTCTGCTGACAGCAGAGAGCCCGATGTGGGGCTCGAACTCCGGAGCCATGAATCATGGTTGAAGTCGGAGGCTTAACTGAGATGCCTAGGTACCCCTTCCCCATGTTTTTGTTTCCTAAAGTAGGACTGGGGAGAGAGTCTTGCCTCATCCTTTAATGAGGGATGAATCTATTCTGGATAAGCTTGAGATTCTTGTAGGTGGGATGCCCAACCTACAAGGTTAGGGCTTAGACTCCTGCTCTTCATCTGCTAGTGAAAAATGTCTTCCCAGATTAGTTTCTCCCTTTGTGATCTCATTCCCTCCTACCTCTTGAGAAGCCATCACTTACCTTTCCTGTGTTTTGAGTTTCTCTCCTACTTTGTGATGTCTCCCCAAACACCCCCTTATAACACCACGTTACAGGGATCATTCTTCTTCCTTCACAGTATAGCTTCTTGAAAAGTGTCTTGAATACATTGTCTTCAACTCCTTACTTTTTATTTTAGTTTCAACCCATTGCTGTCTTGTGTCTGTGCTGTACCCAGCCTGCAGTCTGTCCAGATGCAGACATCTTCTGTTCACCACTCCATGTGTTGTCTTCTGGGTCTCTGACGGCTGCACCCTGTGACCAAGCTCCCCTGATTATTGAGTCTTGACAGTTCACATAGTTTGGGCCATGGAGGTCTTAGGAAGAAATGATTAGCTTGCTGTGTGGTTTGCCTGTCAGGATACACTCCAGAGAGCCATATGTCCTAATTAATGCTTTATGAGTACTGAGAATGGGTGTCATCCAGTCTGAACCCATGAGAAATAGAGATTGTCCACTTGAGATTACTGCCTGTTTAGAGAACCCTAGGTTTTTCAGGGCTCCTTACTAAACAAACAAATTATTGGAGTTCTTTCAGGGGTAAAGTTGGAATACTTGTCCTTCAGCTCAGCTAGAAGTTAGCAACCACAGACTGGGACCCTGAGTGTAAAAACTTTGTCAGCCTTTCCCTGGTTTGAGCTTTGTAATGTTCACAGGTAGTTGTATTAATGTTTCCATCTTTTCCCATTTGAGTCACTGGAAAACCTTTCAAATTGTGGGTGTCCTGTTGTCACTCTGTGGGCACAGGTCGGGGAGGTTATCGAGGCCTGGTACGTGGTCCTGGTACATTGAGTGGTAGATGGTGGTCACTTTCAAACAGAAAGTGTAGGGCCGTGTAGTCCGGGAATATCAGGCTCCCGTTGTGCCTGGGAAGTATTTCTGGGAGGTGAACCTAATCTGGATCAATCAGGTTTCCTCTTTTTAAAATTTCTTTGTTTTGCTAGTCTATGAACCTGAGCCTTATTGGTTGTATTTTATTCTCACCCTGAGGGGTTATTTTTAGTTTAGGTTAGGTTTGGTTATTTTTAGGGATGCGTTTATTTTTCTCTTTGGGGGTTGCAGGATAGTAAGATCAGTCTAGAGATTCTGGTCATCTTATCGTTCAAGAGCATGGGACTCAGAAAACACTAGGAGCCTGCTGATGAAATGAATTCTGTAAATCTGCTGTTTCCAGTTTGGATGTCACCTAAAGACTTACGACTGAGTTACAGGGTTACAAACTGTTACTTTCTGTTGCTGGTTTAACATTCTCCCAAAACCGGTTTGGTATTCCGTGGAAATACAATGACTAGAGAACCTTAAGCTGTCTATATTGCCCTTTATAGGCAATAACTAACTTTATATAGAAGAACCTTTAACTGAATTAAAAGTTGCAATGACAGCCAGCATTCAGATATTTCTCATGTACCAGGTACTGTACAGAATGCTTCACATGGACCACAGCTCAGTCCTTAAAACCACTTCATGAGGTTGGTATTGCACCCTCCCCTCCCCCCCACCCCTCCCATCTGACAGGTGTGCCAGCTGAAGGGTGGACAGCTAAATCCTTTCTCTCAAGTTACAGGTTTTATAGGTTTCTGGCCCAGGACTGTGACCTCTGGACCTGTAATTCTCAGTATCATGTCCATAAAAGATGTAATAGACAACTTAAGTGCTCACTTGGGCAGTGGGGTTAGGGTTAAGTCTGTCTTTTCTTTCTTTTCAGTCTGTCTTTCGTCTTTCTCGTCCTTCCTCCCTCCCTTCCTTCCTTCCCTTTCCTTCCCTTCCTTCCTTTTTTTCCCCTCCCTCCCTCCCTCCCTTCCTTCCTTCCATACTTTTGAAGTTTATTTTGGGAGAGAGAGCACAGGAGAGGGGCAGAGAGGGAGCGAGACAGAGAATCCCAAGCAGGCTCCCCACTGTCAGCGCAGAGCCCAATGTGAGGCTCCATCTCACAAACAGAGAGATCATGACCTGAGCCAAAATCAAGAGTTGGACACTCAACCGACTCAGCCACCCAGGCACCCCTGGGAGTTAAGTCTTTGTTGAACAAAAGATGCGGTACTTGTTTACTTTGAACCATTTCTTTAGAGGTGCCTGGCTGATGGGATAACAAGGTAACTGAGAATTCTCATCTGGTGCATATTCTGTCCAAGGGACTAACTGTTGATAAAAAGAATTTTAATGCCCTATTTGACTATCATCAGGTGGTTTGGGAGTGACTAGGGTGGTGGCACTTGGACCGCTGTGTAGTAATATTGATGATTAAATAATTGGTCTTTTTCTTGTCTGCATTCTTGAGGTTGGAAATTGTATCCTGGATTACTAATTGACCCTATCTCAGGTCTGACTGCTGTGTTCAGATGAAGGAAATAATAGCATAGGCAAGGAGCTGCATTTTGGGTAGATTTTCCCTTTTAGGGAGGGTTCACACCTGCGTGTTACCAGTTGTGCTGGGTAAGCAGGACACCAGCATTCTTATTCCCTATTTTTTGTTTTCTTTTAAACTTTTTACATGTTTTTTATTTATTTTTGAGAGAACAGGTGAGAGTCAGAGAGAGAGGGAAACACAGAATCCGAAGACAGGCTCCAGGCTCTGAGCTAGCTGTCAGCACGAACCATGAGGTCATGACCTGAGCCGTAGTCGGACCCTTAACCGAGTGAGCCATCCAGGCTCCCCTCTTACTCCCTGTTTGATAAGGATGACCAGAAAGAGGGTACGGAGGAAATAGCGATGAGACCGAATGGATGCATGGGTCGGGGGGGGCCTTAAGTTAGCTTTGATACCAAGTAGAATTGTGACCCTTAGCGAATCGTAATTTTTCTGGGCCTCCCTTTCTTGAATAGTAAAATAGGGTTTTGGAGCAGATGATCTTTAAGGGCTCTTGAACTGTTAAACTTGTATGATTTTATATATCCCAGTAAAGCAGACCAAACCTGCTAAGATCACAGAGGTATATTTAAAAGTCCATCCACATTTAGCGAAACTCCGATTGTTTTATTAGGATTGATTCATTGCATTACAGTAGGTGGAGCGGCTGTTTTCTTGGGGGCTGGGGGGTAGTGTTGGGTCTGTTCAAGTCCCCAGAGTTTGGCCTATTGTGGTTCCAGAGCTCAAGGGCCTTTTCTTCCCACTCCTGGAGCTAATTGCCCCTCACCAGCTGAGACCTGCCCTCACTCCCTGTGGCTGCTGCCAGTGCTGGGACCTTGCACTCCCTTTCTGTTAATTGGATTTTTTTGTCTCTTCGTTCCCATCTTTAACATCTTGGTACACTTTTTTAGCATCTGAACTCTATTCCTCTGTTACAGGAATATAGATTTTTAGCTTCCCAGCTCAGTGAGTTGGCCAGCTTGCTTGTCTGAATTTTTGTCTCAAAGGAATTGACAGGATGCCCATAACATTTGGAAACCTCAACTTTTTCTTTTCTTTTCTTTTCTCTTTAACGTCTGTTTATATTTGAAAGAGAGACAGAGTACAAGTCGGGGAGGGGCAGAGAGGGAGGGAGTCACAGAATCCAAAGCAAACTCCAGGCTCTGAGATGTCAGCACAGAGCCTGACATGGGGCTCAAAGCCATGAACTGCTAGATCATGACCTGAACCATAGTCGGATTCTTAACCGACTGAGTCACCCAGGCGCCGCTAGACTTTTTCTTTTAAGCATAGTGAAGATACCCTTCATAACTCATACACACAGTCACGTATTTTTTCCTTTTGTCTCCAGACTTAGTGCATCTTAAAAAAAATTTTTTTTAAATGTTTGTTTATTTTGAGAGAGAGCAAGAGCATGTGCAAACACAAGCGGGGAAGGACGGAGAGGAGAGACAGAATCTCAAGCAGGCTCCTGCATCATCAACTCAGAGCCCATTGTGGGGCCCAAACTCATGAACTGCAAGATCATGACCTTAGCGGAGACCAAGAATCTGACACTTAACCGACTGAGCCACCCAGGCGCCCCCAAGACTTCATGCAGATTGTGTGCCACACAATTGTATTCTTGCTGGCATGCTCTCCCACCCTTTACAGCTTGGTCTCTTACCACATATTTTTTTTATTTAAAAATTTTTTTATGTTTTAAAAAAATTTTTTTTAAAGAGACACACACAATGCAAGCAGGGGAGGGGCAGAGAGAGAGAGACACAGAATCTGAAGCAGCCTTCAGGCTCTGAGCTGTAAGCACAGAGCCTCACGTGGGGCTCAAACCCATGAACTGCATGATCATGACCTGAGCCGAAGAAAGATGCTCAACCGACTGAGCCACCCAGGCGCCTCCTCCACATGTTTAATCCAGATCTTTCAATGCCAGTGTTCTGGCTGAACCCCGCTGACCCTGAACACCTAACTTCTCTCAGTGGCCAGGCCAGCTCCTGGTTGTGATCCCTCCACCTGTTATAAAACTGCATTTGGGGTCATAGTTGTCTGTGATCTATTTCTGCACTGGAGCCAGTGTGACAAATAGAGCTCTTGAGTGTCTGCACTGGTGAATTGGGAATAGCCATCAGGGGTGCTGTGTAAGCTTATCAGGAAAGAGCTAGGACTCCCTCGTGAGCTGCCGGGGGTGGGGAGGTGGTGGCACACGTGGCATTGTTTGCCAGTCGCCCTGGATGCCCAAGGCTCTGTTAATGACTAGATTACTCATTTGTTGTTGTTGTTTTTGGTAACCTTAGGATAATAGGGCTTTTTGTGCATATCTGTGTTCTTAACTGTTTGAGAGCATTTTCAACAGCTACTTTAAAAGAGTGGCTTCGCACATAAATTTACAAAAGGCCTCGGGAGATTTCTTACTGGAAGAATTATTTAGATTCTATACTTAGTAGTAAGCTCTGTCCTTGTCAAAAATATTGATTTCACTCTTCAGTGACAGTTTCTAAAATATACTTTCCAAATATCTTCTAATGGAGTGGCTCTAAGCATTTGGACCAGCTGTCTAAGGATCTTCGGGAGGTTATATTGGAGGAAAATGCTGGTTCCCATTTATTAAGAACTCCTACAAATGAGTGAAAAAAGACACGATCTCTTAGAAATATAGACCAATCATAACAGGCATTGTCTATTGAGCATGCCAGATCCTGTCCTGTGTGTTTTGAGTGTTATATTAGTTAATCCACACAGTTCCTAATGAGATCATTATTATGATCCCTCTTTTGTGTCTGAGGATGTGGGGGAGGGAGGCCTATTGATGTCCCTGAGGTCACTGGCCAGTAAGTGATGGAACCAGGATGTGAGCCCAGACAGTCTGACTCTAGAGCTCACCCTCATAACCGGTGTGTTGTAAAGGTCAAAGGACATTTCCAGACCTTCACAGGAAGTAACACAGATCCACAATTGAAAATGCGAATTAAAATTTTGAGGTTACCACTTTTCACTACTTAGATTCAAGTGTGACTTTGATAAGAATACTTCACAGTTGGTGTGTATACTTAAGTACCTCTTTCCTCCACCCGTTCATTCACTCAGGCATCTCTGCTGTTGGGGTTCAGGTGCTCTGCAGCCCAGCTCCACCCGAGTAGAGGACCGACCCATTCAGTGCCTAGACTTCTGACCCACGTGCCAAGTTACACATGTAGATTTAAAGCACTCAGTTTGTAAAATGTTAGGCAGCAATAGAAAACTAATACAGACCATTGAGGGGTTGTCTCTGTTTAAAAGGATGTCCCCCTACAAACTGGTGCAGCTGCTCTGGAAAACAGTGTGGAGGTTCCTCGAAAAATTAACAGTAGAAGTCCCCTATGACCCAGTAATAGCACTGCTAGGAATTTACCCAAGGGATACAGGAGTGCTGATGCATAGGGGCACATGTACCCCAGTGTTCATAGCAGCACTGTGGACAATAGCCTAAATATGGAAAGAGCCTAAGTGTCCATCAAAGGATGAATGGATCAAGAAGATGTGGTTTATCTATACAATGGAATACTACATGACAATGAGAAAGAATGAAATCTGGCCATTTGTTGCAAATCTGGCCATTTGTTGCAATGTGGTTGGAACTCTAGGGTGTTATGTTGAGTGAAATAAGTCAGGCAGAGAAAGACAGATACCATAGGCTTTCACTCATACGTGGAACAGGAGAAACTTAACAGAGGACCATAGGGGAAGGGAAGGGAAAAAGAAATAGTTACAGAGAGGGAGAGAGGCAAACCATAAGGGGTACTTAAATACTGAGAACAAACTGAGGGTTGGTGGGGAGGTGGGGGAGAGGGGAAGGGGCGTGGTGGGCATGGAGGAGGGCACTTGTTAGGATGAGCACTGGGTTGTATGGAAACCAATTTGAAAATAAACTATATTAAAAAAAATTGAAACTTCAAAAAAAAAAAAAAGAATTTCCCCCTTCTTCTCTGCCCTTTGAATTTATACTCCCCCTTTAAAAAAAAAGTTATTTATTTTGAGAGAGCGCACAAGCAAGCTCATGAGGGTGAGAGCAGGGGAGAGGCAGAGAGAGAGAGGGAAGAGAGAATCCCAAGCAGGCTCTGCGATGTCAGCACAGAGTCCCATGTGTGGGGCTTGAACTCCTGAACCATGAGATCATGACCTTAGCTAAAACCAAGAGTCAGACACTTAACCGACTGAGTCACCCAGGCACCTCCTCCCGCTTTAATTAATTTATTATTTTTTAAAACAAAGTTCAGTAACCCTCAATCATTCTGCATTTCAGCAAAATTTAAACTGTATTTTGTTTGACTCAGTCATGTACCCTTTCTATAGCACTTCACACTTAGACCACAAAGATTAATTCTACACACGAATCTACTTTGGATATACCCTTGGTGTCCCTCCTAGCACACAGTAGGTGTATTCTTATGTAATGTGTAGTAGATCTGACAGGAACTTTAACTTAAAAAATCAAGGATTCAAAATTCTGAAAGGACCTCAGTATGGTCCTGGGAGAGAGCTCCCTATTTGATTAAAATGCCAAATAACTTGCTTTTATTGTATTCATAAATATTAAATGTCCAGTGTTCTTTATGATGTATAGACACCTTGAAAAATGGGCTCCCTTTTCTCACAGAGCTGGTGTGTTCATAAGATAAGATGAAGTGTTCTTTAATAAACAGTTTTTCATTTTTAGGCATTTTAGATGTAGATCTACTATGGCATAAAAAACCGTTTAGTTTTTCTTAACCAACTGCTATTTAAATACATGTAGACTTCCTGTTTAATGCAAAAGCAGAAAAATAGATTCCTTTTTGTTTGTGAAATTGCTGAATGAAGAATCTGAAATAATTAGAAGAAGGAACAGGCCTTAAAAAATGTCAGGTCTTTGATTAAAAGTGAGTGGAAACTTGAAAGGTATTTAACGAACCATATGAATAGTTAAGCGTGGCCATATGCCCGGGTTGATACCTGTTGTCTTGCTATAATTATTAATGACACCTTGTTTTATTCTCAAATGTCTGTTTGATGATAAATTATATTGTGACCCTGTAATAGTATGTTAGCGGTTGATGTCTTTGACTTGCTGTCTTATTTTAATAATTATTCACCTCCTAGAGGTTGCCGTTGGAATTTCTACAGTATCCGCCTTCAAGAAGGCAGGCAGAGTGTCCTGAACTTCCCCCCTAATTCACCAAATCTGTGGAAGGGACATTAAAACCAAACGATAAAAACGTATGTTTTTGTTTCTGTTTGGAAATTTAGATGGTTTGTTTTCTTTATCATGCAATTCACAAATTTTGTCCAAATACGTCTGGATGTATATATATGTGTGTATGTGTGTGTGTGTGTGTGTGTGCGCGCGTGCGCACATGTGTATTTTTAAATTGATTTGCCTGGCATGTGGTTAGGTTTTTAAAAAGTCTTCAAACTGGAGATATTTCCCTTTTTTGAGTTTGTATACATATCTTTATTAGACATTACTTTTTTATTGTGGTAAAAGACACATAACATTTCTAACTAATTGTAAGTGTATAATTCAGTGGCATTAAAGACATTTGCAGTGTTATATAACCCGTTTCTATACCTGCAGCATTTTCATCCTTTCCCATTACCTGTTCCTCATTTTACCCCCTGGGATTCCTCTGTTAGTTACAAATACTCCCGAGTTCCTGGTTTTGTCTTTTATCTACTGAATTGAAAAAGTCAAGCTAGATGATCTCACTCATATGTGGAATTTAAGAAACAAAACAGATGAGCAAAGGGGAAGGAAAAAAAAGACAAACCAAGAAAACAGACTCTTAACTATAGAGAACAAACTGATGGTTGCTGGAGGGGAGATGGGTGGGGTGTTGGGGGAAAACAGGTGATGGGGATTAAAGGTACATTTATCATGATGGGGAAAAAAAGACACTCAACCTCATTATTCACTAGGAAATGTTAACTAAATCCACAGTTATCACTGCACTAGAATGGCATAACTAAAAAATATTCTGGGGGTGCGCCTGGGTGGCTCAGTCAATTACGCGTCTGACTTTGGTGCAGGTCATCATCTTGCAGTCTGTGGGTTTGAGACCCACATCAGGCTCAGTTCTGACAGCTCAGAGCCTGGAGCCTGCTTCAGATTCTGTGTCTCCGTCTCTCTTTATCCCTCCACTGGTCATACTCTGTCTCCCAAAACTAAATAAAAATTTTAAAAAAGTTTTAAAAAAATCTGACAATCCCACATGCTGGGGACATTGTGCAGGAGCCCTCACACCATGCCAGTGGGGGTGCAGTATGGTACAATGCCTCTGGGAAAATGGTAGTTCCTTATAAAGTTAAACATGCACTTACCATATGAGCCAGCAGTCACACTTCTAGAGAGTAACTAAAAGAAATATGTTCACTCAAAAACCTGTATTCACATGTTTGTAGCAGCTTAAGTCCTATCACCAAAATCTGTATCCCAGATGTCCTTCAGCTTGGTAAGTGATAAACCCTGGTCCATCTCTACCATGGACTACTAGTGAGAAAAGAGGAAGAAACTACTGACATGGGCAACACAGATGAATCTCCAATATGTTAAAAAGGGGTGGTGGGATGGGTTATCACCTATAAAACTCCCAAATGTTAGAAATGCTCTTTCTTGGGGTGCCTGGGTGGTTCAGTTGTTTGGGCATCCAACTTCGGCTCAGGCCATTCTGTGAGTTCAAGCCCCACATCGGGCTCTGTGCTGACAGCTGAGTCTGGAGCCTGTTTCGGATTCTGTGTCTCCCTCTCTCTCTCTGCCTCTCCCCTGCTCATGCTCTGTCTCTCTCAAAAATAAACATTAAAAAAGAAAAACAACAGCGATCTTTTAGCTCTCCGGTTTCTCTACCCACCACACGTATAAAACACCATTTTGGGTGCTGGAAAGCCTTTGTTCTAGGTTGCCTTTTTTTTGGTTACTTATGTGTTCTCCAAACCCAAAAGTGAACAGGAAATTTAAGTGGACCCCTTACAAAAGGATATTTATCAGTGGTCAATAAGCACATGAAGAGAAGCTCAACATCTATACTAACAGAATTATAAAGGAGACCTATCACCATACCTACTAGAAAGGCCCAGATCATAATGACAGTGTCATACTTCGGAGAGGATGTGGAAGAACTGGGACTAAGTGGGACTGTAAAAGTCTACAACCACTTTTGAGTTTTTTAACACCTAAACCCTGTGACCCAGGGATTCCAATCCTACATATGTAATCAAGAGAAGAAAGCTTACATTCACAAATAGTATGTACATAGTCTTAGTCACCGTAGTGAGAACCTGGAAGCCCAAATATTGGTCAATGGGAATAGTAAACAAATGGAAGTGTATTTACATAGTAGAATACTACCCAGTCATAAGAAGTGAATTATACAGCACTATAGGTGAATCTGAAAGCAATTATGTTGAAGACACAAACTGTGATAAGTGTCCCCAAAAGACCAACCTAATTGATGATGATGGAAGTCAGAAAGTGGTTTCAGCAGGGTGGGGGTGCATCACATGGGGAAGAGCAGGGGGTCACGAAGGAATTTTCTGAGAGGACGGCAGTGTTCTCTATCTTGTTTGGGTGGTGATTATAAAGACATAAAATTGTCAAAAGGTATCAAGCTGAATACCTCCGTACATTTTATTATATGTATGTTACAGCTCAGTAATAACAAGGCCAGGATTTTGCATGATAAGTAAGTCAAGGTGGGGCACCTAGGTGGCTCAGTCGGTTGAGCTTCTGGCTTTGGCTCAGGTCATGATCTTGCGGTCTGTTTGAACCCCGCCTCCGACTCTCTGCTGATGGCTTGGAGCCTGCTTTGGATTCTTTTCCTCCACCCCCGCAACTCATGCTCGCTCCCTGTCTCTCCCTCTCTCCCTCTCTGTCTCAAATGTAAACATTAAAAAAAAAATGTAAAAGCTTTTGAGGACCCCACCAAGCATGCCTCAAAAGAACAACAACCATAAAAGATAAATTGAGAAAAGTAGATCAGTCACTGGTTGAAGCTCTACCCAGGGCTTTTCCTGTTGGGATTTGATTGAGCCATAATACAGTCCTTTAAACAAAAAAAGCATGAATCAGTTTGGAGACTTTGTTTTGCTTAAAAGAAATATTTAGACAGAATTTTGTTCTCAGGGACTGTGAAGCTAATATTGCCTGGTCTGCTCATTTTGTTAATGGACTTCTCCCTGAGCTTAATGATTTATTAAAGAAACATAAACTAAGATGGGAGATCTCTCCCCTTTCTGAGCTCCCAACATCTTGCTGAGCATTTTGAAAGATTATTAGAACAGAAAAAGAACTATCAAGCACATAAACTCATGGCCCTACGATTATAGCAGCTACAGGGGCCTTGACCAAACTTTAGAACTATTTTGCACCTGGCTCTGTTGAGGAAGATACTGTAAGCAAAAGGGACATTGGATAAAGAACTTTGCCCTCAAACAACCTGATATCCAAGAAGAGGGAACACTCAACCTTCAGATCCTCAAGATAACACTGATGGGGCTGAGGAACGGTCTGGTAAGCCAGTCATTCCTATAAATCATCAGGGTAAAATAAACTTAAATGAGACATGTGCACTGTGCTGGTAGATTACCAGAGGTACTCTTTCTCCTTTAAGCTCCACCATGATACACCAAGAATTTCCTCAGGGTAATAAAACTTTCAGTGATAGGACTCAAGTTCAAAGAATTCCTTTATTAGAGCCCTTAAGTGTTGCCCTTGGCCCTTCTCTGAAAACATGCCTGTCTCTTAGGAGACACTGACTAAATCTTCTGGAAAGTTACCTACTTCCTAAACTCAGAGGTCAAATAAATTTTGTCTTCCCTAACCGTATAAAACTGTTAGTTCAGTTTTTGGACGTGGAGTCGGTCTGACATTTAACTCTTCAGGTGAGGTTCGCTAGGGCTGCCATCACCAGCCCACAAGAGTTGAGGCCACTGCTGAGCCCTCCCACCGCTCACAAGTTCAGGCTGCTTCAAGAGCAGTGAACACAGCTGTGAAGTGGGCCATGGCGAGACAAGGGGAAGCTGTGGCCGCTTCAGAGGACCCAGTGGCCGGAGAGAACATGGGGCAATTCAGAGGTCTGCTTCTAATGCCCTGTGTCAAAAGTTGGTAAGAAACAAAACCCAGCGCGTCACCAAAGCGGTAATTAATAAAAGTTTATTGTGTGTACACCAAAAGGCTGTTTGCAAACCAGGAACACTCAAACCACAGCATGGAATGTGGCTCCAGAGTGGCTTATGTAGCGTGAGGGCAGTGAGTGTTCTTTATGGCGATTGGTTCTAGTAATAAAATTTTCTTAAACGTAAAGGAGTTGGTTACTGTTCCCTCATGTCAGTTTTGGGGGACGAGGTTAGTTTTGCTTATGATTTTCAAATGCATAAGCAAGAGGTGATCCAGGTTGACCTGGGGCTATTGGCATTAATAACATTTTACACCTTTATCAGTTGCTTTTTCTTTCTGTGTGTGATCAGTGGTGCATATATCCTAACCCACTGATCTTTTCATAAGAGGATCTTGACTTTTTTCCATCTTTAGTCTTGATAATATAATTTGGATATCTATGAAGATCAGTTTTTGTTTGTACTTTTTACTTGGTTAATTTAAAAAGCTCCCCCCCCCATTTTAATTTAATCATGTATCTCTGGAAGTTTAACTGTTTCCCTTATAAATGAGCTGGCAACTTATGAGATCTGTAAGCTGCTTGAGTGATAGTTCCCCCAAGACACGTGAATGAATCCCACCAACTTCTCCTAAATATTACATTCTGAGAGATTTAGCATTTCTACTGTCTTTAATTATGCTGACTGCTATATGATATGCAATCTTCTATTACACAACTTTTTATTTCAGTGCTGTATCATAGTGAAACCTTAATGTGTAAACATTAAGCCGTAATTAAGGATCCAGACTTAAAATTCAACCACAGTTTGTGTGTGTGCCAGCAAAGACAGCTACTGATAAATTCTTTTTTTTTTTTTTTTTTAATTTTTTATTTATTTCTAGAAGATAGAGAGACAGCGTGAGCAGGGGAGGGCCAGAGAGAGAGGGAGTCACAGACTGAAGCAGGCTCCAGGCTCCGAGCTGGCAGTCAGCACAGAGCCCGATGCGGGGCTCGAGCCCACGAACCGCGAGATCATGACCTAAGTGAAAGTCGGACGCTTAACCGACTAAGCCACCCAGGCGCCCCATAAATTCCTAACTCCTTTTCCTAGCAGCTGGAAATTTCTTTTGATACCAATTTGAAGATGGTCCTCACTTTAGAAGGGTGAAAATGTGCAAAACAGTATCTTAGGACACTTCTATTGCAATACTAAAAGAAGGAAGCCAGATGTATTCTGGCAGAATTTTGGATTCCCCCTCCACCCCTAAATTCCATAAGCCTCAGAGAGAAGAAAGTAGTGAGAGCGGCATTGAGGTTTTTACTCCTCGTCTATAACACTGGAAGCTGGTACATTGTAGGTGCTGTATTATGAATTCCTTAAGAGGGATCTTTGAATGCAGATCCTTAAACTCAGCCGTATTTTTATTTTATTCATTTATTGAACAGATATTCTGGGCATGTTGGCAGTTGGGTTCTCTGAGAAGCACATGCCAAGTGCTTAGACAGGGTAAGAAGTACAAGATTTTTACTGATGGAAATGTGGAACATGAAGGGAAACGAAGCAGAAGTGGGCATGGGGACCCTTCTGACGGAGATGCAGATGTGGTCTCTGAACAGAGAGGGGAAAGGAAGGACAACTGGGTAGACTATGGCACAGTTGTGCGGAAGTCTGGGCCAGCCCTGGTGCAGAGATTGCCCACTGGGGAGTCCAGGCTAACCCTCTTAGCCCTGCCGTGCCTAGTTCTTGGCTGGCATTGCCTACAAAATGGCGGCCTCTGCTTAGAAACCGAGGCAAATCCTCTGGACAGCAGCTGGATGCTCTCTGCGGTTCTCTGCTAACTGGCCTCCTGGGCAAGGGTATCTCTTGAAGGAAGATTACCTCCATAAGCCACAAGAGTCCCCTGTTGTGTACTGGGTGTTGTGATGTTAACTCTGCCACTTGGTTTGAATCTGAACCAAGACGAGTTGCCTAATTTACAAATTTTGGTTTTGGAGAAAATAATGCTAATATCATAGGGTTTTTATGAAGACTAGCTGCGCAGTGGACTCAATTCACACGTACAGTGTTCTGTTCTTTTTCCTGTGGGGGTGCAATGATGGTCAGGTTCGAGAAATTTCTTTTGCCGGTTTCACCCGGTCATAGCAGACATGGTAAACACGCAAACACCCAAATAGTAGTTTCACATCACTCATGAGAACTCTTCATTAAACCAAGGTGATGCTGCAGTGTTGAGTGCAAAACATTTTCTGACGCCCTGGAACTGAAGCCCACCGCATAGATTTTTTTCCCCTGCAGAATTGAATGAGTGAATGCACAGAGTTCAGAGGACACATTGGCGAAAAAACTAATAATACTTAGGACAAAATGTGTATATTGCCTCTGGCATGCTGCATTAGATGGGAGTTTAGATGGGAGTTTAACGTAAAGGTTACTCAGGCTGATGAGTTTTGCAACCTAGTAGATACTTATTCTTACTTGCTAGGAAGAATTAATTTAGAAAAGAGCACTTGATTTTCATTTGCTGGGAAACCGAAGGATAAACTGGGACAGAGTATGCTAAAACAGGAGTTGACAGACTTTTTCTTTTTCTGTAAAGGACCAGATAGTAAATATTTTAGGCTTTCCTGGCCATGCCAGTCTCTGTTGACACTACTCAACCACGCCGTCCTAGCCTGAAAGCCACCGCAGACAGTATGTGAACAAATGGACCTGGTCGTGTTCCAATAAACTTCTAAAAAGATTGAAATTTATATTTCATAGAATTTTCATGCATCATAAAGTTATCATTCTTTTTATTTTCTTTCAGCCATTAAAAATATATAAAATCCATTCTTGGAGCCCGCCGGCTGTCCAAACAGGTGGCCGGTTGGATTTGGCCACCCCTTGGATTAGAACTTTGAAGAACATAGGAGGAACCAGTTTTCATTAGCGGGATAAATGAAGCAAAGCACAAAAATTTACTTTTGAGGAGTTAGCATTTCTGATTTTAGCTTTTTGCAGGTGGCCCTAAATTTTTAGGACATGTGTCTACTGAGGTTAGTAACTCAAAAGCTTAGCCTAGCCACATTGTCTGTTTTTCTTGGATAAAGATGTAGCAATAACAAGTATTACTCTACATAATAAATCTAATACAGAATCGGTTTGTATTACCACAGTTTGTATTGCTTGAGCAAATCAGAAACATCAAAGGATAGAAAATTTTAATACGCATATTTAAAATGCATACCTTTGGCCCTCTTTGTGTCTTTGATCTTTCTGCATGAATACCTGAAAAGCTTTCTGTCTTCCCATTCTGCAGCCCCTCTTCTGCTGGTACCCCATTTTGTGGATAACTAACCAATCCTGTATTTCTGGAACCAACTTAAATATCCAGTCATTAAGTTTTACGAATACAGTGCAATGAATAGTTTTGTTCTATAAATATGCAGTTGCATAATTTAACCTAGAATGTGCAGTGCATATTGTGTAATTGCAAGTATGTCTTTAAGATTAATTTTCAGAAGTGGAATTAATGGATCAACTACTGTGTATGTATTTGTCCTGTTGCCTTGCGTCGGATTGTATTGATGGATAGCAAAATATGAGTGACTGCTTCCCTCTGAATATAAAGTGTGTTATCACATTTCTTTTTGCGCTCATTAAGCAAATTATGGCATCTTGTTTTCCTTTTAATTTGCATTTCTCTCATGATTGTGGTTGTATATCCCTTCATATGATTATGGTGCACTTGTATTTACTTTCACTGGACTCTCTTTTTATAGCCTTTGCTAGTTTTTCTAGTGGGGATTTTTTTTAAAGTGCTCTTTATATATTTGAGAAATGAGGCCTTTGTTTTTGGCGGTAGTTCTATGTATTGTATGTCTTTTAACTTTGCTTATGATTTTAAAAATATCAAAGTTTTAAAAATGTAGCCCTGTTCACTCCATTTCTTAGTTCTTTAAAATCTTTCATTATTATGACTTCTAAGTATGTCTGCCCTCCTCCTCCCCCCCGCCTTTTATTTTTGTTTTTATGAGACTGCCTTTGTTTTAACTATGACATTGTCAATCTTCTCCCTTTCTTTTCTAAGGATACTTGTCATTGGATTTGGGACCCACACTAATGGAGGATGATGTCATCTCAAAGTTCTGAACTTAATTACTTCTGTAAACATCATTTTCTTGTTAAGGTCACATTCCTAGGTTTTGGGTGGACGTATGTTTGGGAGGGCCTCCGTTCAACCCACTGCAAGAATTCCATTTGATTGTTTTTCTGATTTTTTTTCTTTCCCTTCAGTGGTTGACTTCAAGAATTCTATTCCTAACGTTTGATCTGAATATTTAAAGCTCTTGAAATATATTTTCAGTTCTTCTCAGAAGGAAAATTATTCTGTGCCTTCTGCCATACAGGGTGTGCGTGCTATGAATAGCATTGTGTTCCATTCTGGGGCTTGGAATAGCAAGTGGCTGAGAACGTGTAATACTTAATTTTTATTTTTTTCTACTCCATAAACTTTTGATTTTTTTTCAACATGGCTACATTAAGTCTTATTCCTTTTTTCGTGTTTCAGCATAAATTGTATATTGAACTAACTTGCTACTGTGTTCAGTGATAACAATGGGCATCAAAGTCTTCTTGCAGTGTTTAAATTTAAAAGGCATGAGCCCAGAATAGTGCTGCTAAGCATTGTCTAGGTCTGGTAGTGTTATAATATCGTTAGTATAGAACAGAAATGGGTATACATAAGCTTTATAACTTTGGTCAAGTTTTATACTTTTCATTTAGTTACCTCCTGGAAAGTTCGAAATTTCAGAGATGTCAGCAAAAATATTGATTAGAATGGGTTTTAGGTTTATAATGATACATGGTATTATGCCTTCACAGTCCCCAGTCTCAAAATTGAGTATAAAAACTGTCTGCAGACTAGATTTATTCACACTGATTCTGTTTTTCTTGCACAAAATCCTTAAACACATCGAGTAATGTATAGACTGAATATATTAACATGAGGTTGTAAACTGTATTTTTAAGGTTACAGTTATAACTTTTTAAGTGTGATGAAATGTCTCCCTTTTTACTCTTCTCAATAAAATCTATCATTTATTGTACTAAAAGCCTTTATGACTGAGCAAATGACAGTCCTTTTGCTGAAGCAATACTGGATTGCAGTGAGTGTAATTCAGCCAGAGCCCTGGCAGTTTTTCACAAGCTACTTCCATATTTGGGTTTCATTCTTCACTCAGACACAAGGTACTGTTGTTACCGAGCCTGTTACCTGTTAGACTGTGGAGTTTTCCTTTGTTCCTTTAGCTTTTGGTTTCTTGGTTATACATTCTCAGTCACTGTAAAGTTCATCAGTCTTGCTCATTAAAACATGAATACAGAAAATTAAAAGAGGCCAGAATGGGATCTGGGTGGTCATTCTGGTCTGATTTTTTCTGTCTTAAAGATAATGAAATTGAAGTCTAACTAGAAACGTGAACAAAATCATTTATTCCTGGTGAGGTATCCGGCTAAACCCTGGCTCTGGATCTCCACACCATGGTTAATTGCTCTACTTTTAGTGCCTATTTATAGGGCCTGCTAAGTTGCAAACTGTTGCTATATAAACATTTCCTGAATATAAATAAATAAGCATGCGTCTTTAATCTCAAGGCTTCAAGCATTCCTTTGGTTTTTATTTCTAAGATATAATTCTATGCAAAATTAACACAATTTCAAGCTCTACCTGGTAATGAAGATTCTTATGTTTATCATCAGGAGAAAAAATATTTTAAAAATAAGAGGAGTCTGCTAGGTATTTCAAAAGAAACTACAAGATTACAGAGAATAAGAAAGAAACTAATAGAAGCCTCATCACTAAGGTAGTGATCCATTAGGATGTGTTTCTTCCCAGTCTTTTTTCCTTCTTTTTGATCTCTGCATAGATTCTTTTGTCTTCTTTTTGATCTGTCTCTGCATAGGTTCTTTTCACTCAGTGATACCAGTTTCGTTGTTTGCTTCTGAACTGAGGATAAGCATTTTCCTTTTTATCAAGTTTCCTTTGAATTCTTTTTTAATGGATGCATGAAATTTTGTTTGGATGTGCCATCATTTAACTCTTACTCTCACATCACGTTGACATGAGGTGCCTGGGTGGATATCCTTGTCGGATTTGGTGACGTGTTTAGGAGGGATGTTTTGGATAGCAAGGTGCACCGTCAGGCTGCTTGAGAAAGATTGTTTCAGTGACGTTTGTGGCCACGAGCAAGACTGAGTTTGCTTTTACCCGAGCCAACCACCTCACTTGCAGTTTTGATCGGAGAAGATGGTATTTTAATTGTACTGTATTCGACCACCATGTTTTCTTGCTCCCAATGGTTGACACTTTGTCTTTGCTTTAGTAACAGTTTTTTTTTTTTAATTTTTTTTTAATGTTTTATTTATTTCTAGGAGAGAGAGAGAGAGACAGCGTGGGCAGGGGAGGGTCAGAGAGAGAGGGAGATACAGACTCTGAAACAGGCTCCAGGCTCTGAGCTGGCAGTCAGCACAGAGCCCGACGCGGGGCTCGAACCCACGAACCGCGAGATCATGACCTAAGTGAAAGTCGGACGCTTAACCGACTAAGCCACCCAGGCGCCCCTGCTTTAGTAACAGTTTTGAGGAGAGGCAAAATGTTACACAGTAATACACTTGGATTGCAAGAAATATTGAAACCATGGAGGAGGGGGCTGCCTAGGTGGTGCAGTCACTTGAGCGTCCAACTCTTGATTTCGGCTCAGGTCATGATCCAGGGGTCGTGGGATTGAGCTCCGCGTTGGGCTCCACACTGAGCATAGAGCCTGCGCAAGATTTTCTCTTTCTCTCTCTCTCTTACTCTCCCCCCTCCCACCCCCTGCCCCTCTCTCCAGCTTGCACTCTCTCTTTAAAAAACAAAACAAAACAAAACAAAACAGAAACAAAAAAACGAAGGAGGATGTGTGTCTTAGAGCTACGGGAACAGAATCTGAAATTTGATGAATACTCTTTGACTGTGTCATGCATTTTCTAATTTCCCTCTAGTGCTTATGAATAGATATTATCCTTCCCATTTTATAAATGAGACATGGAGTGACTTGCCCAAGATCAATGTAACTTGAAAGCAGTAGAGCTGAGTTTTAAACATGGGTATCGTTGAATTAAGAAGCTCCTAATAATCATTCCTCCAAAAAAGTCTCTGAAACGTGAATCTGCATGAACAGGGCTTTTTTCCGTCTTTCTTTCTTTCTTTCTTTTTTTTTTTTTTTAATTTCACTTACATCAAAAGAAATTCAGATGTCAAATGGCTGTTTTTTTGTTTGTTTTAAGGCAAATAATCAAATATTATGGCAAATCAAATAATCAGATATGAAGCCTACCTTAAAAAAAAGGTTCTTTTAGAATAATAAAACTAGATAAAAATGTATCCCTGAAAGCCTATGACCCAAAGGCATTCTGTATTTTTGTACATACACGGAATTGCTGTGTTGCTCTGCCCAGGAGGGAGGGGGCCGCTGCTCAACCTTGTGTCCATCGTGACGAATGCTGCTGAGATGCAGCATGTGTGTGATGTGCGGTGTGTGATGGAGAACTTGCTGTCCACGAAGCCAGGAGGGAGTCCCTTGACCTATGTTGGTGTGTGTTGAAAGTGGGAATGTGGAGTACGGACTTTCTGGGTTTATGGTCTGCTTCGGGTGTTTGCTGGTGCAACTTTGGGCCATTAACCTAACTAATTCTTCTCTGCCTTGTTTTTCTCATTTTCTTCTTTGATGTCCCCCTTCCCCCATTCCCCCAAATCACGTAGCTTTAGCGTTTTCACATTATGGAAAATCTTTATTGGTATTTTAGCTGCAAACGGTGAATGGTCACAGTGCCTGGAGAGAAAGCAAGGTCATGTACACACAGTTCTTTCTTGGGCAAGTCCTACCATAGGGGTGGCTTGACTGACTTCTTGCAATAAATTCTTGTCATATTTTTATGAATGTTGTACTGATACATGACAGAGAATACTGTGACACAGCTACCTGTGCTCTCTGTATGTGAGGGTGTGCAGAAACTTTATTTTCGCACATAGAGCCAGTACATTTGTATACCGTTAAATTACAAATAATATTCAGCATTGAAATAATATGTAGAGGATGCTTTTTTTCTTTGTAAGATCAGTATTTTACAGAGTGTTAAGCATTTTTCTATTAAGTTTCTAGTTTTAAATAAGTCTTCAACTTACATAAATTGATTTAATTGTATACTTGTATGTGGTATTCTCATGTTGAGCTTTAGAGCTATTTTGTGTTCACTTCTCACCCTTTTTACTTTAAAATGATAGGAAAAGTTTAAGAGGCCACAAGATGTGTGAGCAAGTTATTTTAGGTAGTTTCTCAGAGACAAGAAAGGTCCTGTTTTTTCAGGCATCTCAAAGATTATTTGGGTAATAAATGACTTTGTAGAATTCCTCATAGGTTTAAACATAGGGAGCTAAATTATTTTGATATTATTGGTGTACATATATCAACAACTTAAGTTTTTGTCTTTTTCCCTGTCATTTTTAGGATTCTGAGTAACAATAAAATCTCCGAGCTGAAGAATGGCTCATTTTCTGGGTTAAATCTCCTTGAAAGATTGTGAGTATTTTTTATTTTCTCTTATTGTTATTTCATTTACTGTATTTCTTTTTGTTTATTATGAGCTTTATTTGAGTGAAAAATAATAGGAAGTGCATTTTCATTATAAGACTGTAACTAAACACTTGAGTTTTCCCTACATTTTATTACGAAAATGTCAAGAATTTAATGTCAGAAAACAATTAGTTAATTAGATGTTGCCAAACTTTCTGTAAAGGGCCAGATAGTAAATAATTTAGGCTTTGTGGGCTAATGGTCTCTTTGACAGTGCCTCGTTCCTGCCACTGTTGTGAGAAAGCAGCAATAGACAATAAATACATGAATCATTGTGGAGACGACTTTATTTGAAACGCAGACTGGGGTCATTGTTGATCACTGGTTTTTGGAGCATAGATGCTATTTTGAAAGTCTTTCATGAAGTGTATGCCTTATAATCAAGTAGAATTTAAAAAATACATCAAGGGGGGCGACTCTTGGATAAACTAAAATTTTATTGAATGTGATCATTTTGTTTTGCTTAGAAATTAGTTCTAATTGCTTATGATCAGATATATATTATAAGTAGTGCTTTTTTTTTTGCCTTGGTATTTATACGGTGAATATCTAATTTGCTTGTATTATGAATGATATTTCAGGTTCTTGTTTCAAATCCCCTTTTTACTCATAGATTTAGGGTAACATCTCAGGACATTCTTTTTTTTCTTTCTTGAGTGCACTTCGTGCCCAACATGGGGCTTGAACCCACGACCCTGAGATCAAGAGTCACATGTGCTACCTACTGAGCTTGCCAGGCACTCCTGGGATAATATTTTTTCAAATGAATACAAGGTGTAGATCTATAAGGAAGCTGGATCGTGAACCTCTCCACTTCTGTTGAATAATAGACTTTTTCTTATTTTCTTAGTTCTCTTTGCTCTGATTTACTTTCTCTATTTTTGTGCAGTCTTTTCTTGACTGTATTACCTAGTGGCTTCTCCTACAGTCGAACATCCACAGGACGTTTATTGCTCTGATCACTGATGTGTTATTTACATATATACCTAGAGTTTTTATCTTTTTAAAAATGTGTTTCTTTTCATTGATCATATTGATCATGTGTCTTTTTTTTTTTTTTTTTTTAGTATTTATTTTTGAGGGAAACCTGGTGGCTCAGTTGGTTGAGCGTCCGACTTTGGCTCAGGTCATGGTTCACGAATTCGAGCCTTGTGTCAGGCTTTGTGCTGACAGCTCAGCCTGCTTCAGATTCTGTGTCTTCCTTTCTCTCTGCCCCTTCCTTGCTCATGTTCTGTCTCTGTCTCAAAAATAAACAAACATTAAAAAAATTTTTTTTAAATTAAGTTATTTTATTTATTATTTTTTTTAATGTTTTTATTTATTTCTAGGAGAGAGAGAGAGACAGCGTGAGCAGGGGAGGGTCAGAGAGAGAGGGAGTCACAGACTGAAACAGGCTCCAGGCTCCGAGCTGGCAGTCAGCACAGAGCCCGACGTGGGGCCCGAACCCACGAACCGCGAGATCATGACCTAAGCGAAAGTCGGACGCTTAACCGACTAAGCCACCAAAAATTAATTTATTTTTGGGAGAGTGCAAGTGGAGGAGGGGCAGAGAGAGGGAAACAGAGGATCTGAAGTGGGCTCTGTGCTGACAGGCTGACAGCAGTGAGCCAGATCTTGAACTTACAAACGGTGAGATCATGACCTGATCCAAAGTCAGATGCTTAACCAACTGAGCCGCCCAGGTGCCTTGACTGACTGATTTTGAAGCTGAAACCTCTATAGTTTTTGTAGTTTCCATACCGACTCCTTGAATAATCTCTTGATTCCTGCTTTCTACCGTTTTCATAGCTCTTCTCATTTCTCTACCAGGTCATCTAACTGACTGAGGTCCTCTGCCTCTGAGTGTCACTGCCCCTTCCTTGTGATGGAATCCAAACAATATCTTGCCCTTCCTTTATGTCTGTCAAGCCTACCTTGTATTCTTCTGTGATTTTCTTTACTGTAAGATTCTCCTCATGGTCTCTTGGTTTGCTCTGGGATCCCCTCATACTATCTGTGAAGTATCTAGGTGTCTGCTCTTCTAAGACTGCAGAGACTGTGCAGTGATTGTCTTAGTCTGCCTGGGCTGTCATAACAAAATGCCTTAGACTGGGTGCCTTAAACAACAGGAACTTATTTCTTCCCAGATATGGAGGCTGGGTGTTCAAGATCACGGTGCCGGCAGGGTTGATTTCTTCTAGGGCCTTAAGGGAAGGATCTGTTCCAGGCCTCTCTTGTTGGCTTGCAGATGGCCATCTTCTCCCTGTGTCTTCCCATGGTCTTTCCTCTGTGTGTGTGTCCCCATTTCCTCTTCTTACAAGGACATTAGTCACATTGGATTAGGGCCTATGCCAATGACCTCTTTTTAAGCTGATGAGCTTTTTTAAAGAACTCATCCCCAACTCCCAATCTCCGTTTTGAGGTAAGAGGGCTTAGGACTTCAACATAGGAATTTTGGAGGACACAATTCATCACCAAAAATGGTGTAACATTTTTGTAAGTTGACTTATGTATGTTTTCCTTGCCTGTTTCCTAATTACTCTGCCTTGGAAGGAATGACAGAACAGAAAAAAGGATTCCGTTTTTGGCTGTTGAGTTTCAAAAGTCCTAGTCCAATATAGAAAAGAGATTTGAAAAAAGATAGCCTAGGAGAAACTTGCTTCTTTTCTAGATTCACATTCTGTAGGCTCACTGGGGAGTCAGAGGGAATGCAGAGAGAATGTATATGCTGGTGGGTCCTTAAGAAGGGGCTCTGTCTTTCCTTCCCCACCCCTACCGGGTTTAGGGGAAGGACAGGGGGAAAGATTACATAATAAAACCAATGAATGGTTCTGAATCTAAGGGCAAGGGGCCTCTGAGGCCTCCTTCCTGGAGAAGAAGCAAACCCCCAAATTTCCCAGGACCCAGTGTGATCTATGAGCAGAAGAACTGGTCACATAGCCATTGAGGCACACAGGTGATGTCATTCTTTTAGAGTTTCCAGGGAACAGCAGAATGACCCTTGCTCAACAAAGGGATGGGGTTGTTTGAAAGAAAGATAGTGCTCTCTCTGCAGGGGACTGCTGGTTGACAGTGACTTAGAAGGATCTGGGCTGCTTCTGGGGAACTCCACCTAAGACATAGCTACATAAGTGACTAAGGTCTTTATGAATGAACATCATTTTCAAAATTTTCAGAATTACTTGAAAATACAGTGTAGCTGATTTTATTCCTTCACTGCTAGTCATTCCCAGTGCATCTCTCCTTCGGTCTTCCATCTGTGAACTTGTGAGCCTTTTGTGCTCCAGCAGTGGTGGGAAAGCCACTCTGCTCTGCCCCAGAGACCCTCAACCAGTGGCTGAGAGCAGATGGTGGATAGCCACCCGACCACCTCCCCTCTCAGAAGGGGTGATGCTCTCTGCTGTCCTCTGCAGTGCCCCAGGGGAAATCTCCTTACCACTGCCCGTTGTATTGGCTTCCTTCTCATGAAGGGCTGGCTGGGTTGAATTAACGAGCAGGTATGCCCCAGAGGTTGAGGAAATCTATAGGAATGGAAGCTGGGGGCTTAAACACATTGCCTGGTATGTAATTTTAGTGTCAGTATTTAAACTATAGAGGAGTGTCAGTAAATAGTGACAAATACTTCACAAGAATCTCAATACTCTAAAATGAAGAGTGTATGTACCCAGGCCAGTTTTAATATATCAGAAAGAGAGTGAGAGAGAGAGAGAGGGAATTAATTCTCTTAAGAAGCTATTCTTCAAATCAGGAGTGCCTGGGTGTTCAGTTCAGTGTCTCCCTCTCTCTGGCAGTTCTTTTGAAGAACAGCTTTTTTTTTTTTTTTTTAATGTTTGTTTATTTTTGATGGGGGGTAGAGGCAGAGAGAGAGGGAGACACAGAATCCAAAGCAGGCTCCAGGCTCCAAGTTGTCAGCACAGAGCCCGATGCAGGGCTTGAACCCACAGACTGTGAGATGATGACCTGAACTGAAGTTGGACACTTAACTGTCTGAACCACCCAGGCGCTCCTGATTTGAAGAATAGCTTCTTAAGAGGATTAATTTTCTCTCTCATTCTTTCTGATATATTAAAACTGGCCTGGGTACATACACTCTTCATTTTAGAGTACTGAGATTCTTGTGAAGTATTTATCACTATTTACTGACACTCCTCTATAGTTTAAATACTGACACTAAAATTACATACCAGGCAACGTGTTTAAACCCCCAGCTTCCATTCCACCCCAAAAGACGGGTCCAGGTCATGATGGCATCTCTTTTTAGCTATTATCAGAGCTAGCCTCAGCCAATGAGAATGATGAGGAGCATTTAGCTGTGGAGCTTTGAGAAAGATGTCTGGCTCCTGAGGAATTACAGGAGGAAAGAATTTACTCTTTTTCATGACTTTGTGCTTGGAGATAATGTGTGGACCTTGGGATATCCTATCACAGTTGAGGGTCAGCCTGAAGGCCAAGTTGACATTCTGAGAAAGTGCAGACTCATGAGGTGGTTGGAATGGACTACTAAAGCTGTCCTATGTCTCAATTTCCCTTAATGCTAGAGAATTTCCTTTATTGCTGAGTAGAAGTTTCAGATACTTCAGTTAAAAAGCATCTTTGCTGATATGCTTGACATTCTTTCCTAAAGGAGTGTGTTCTTTTTCCAAGCACTGTTAAAATACTCCTTTGATTTTGTTAAAGCAGTTCTTGTGCACTTTTTCATTTATCTTTTAATGACCCAACATACTTAGATTTAGCTATGGACCCTAAAGTTAGACTCGTGCTCCCTAGGGAAGCTGTGTTTGGTAAGAAGAGGAGAGATGTTAAATGAGAGAATCTGACTATAAATATCATTTGGCAATGCCTGATTAATATGGCTATTATTAAGTATTATATAATATGTCAAGGCGTGTTTATTATTAAAGGAAAAGTGTGTCTTTAAATCATATTATAGTACTCTGTTATTCATGAGAGGTATAATGTAGAAACACATGTAGTACATCATTGACCACAAATTTATGTACTGCGGTAGCTAAATCAGTACTTGTTGTAAATGCGGTTTAAAATCTGAAAGGGGAAACCTATGTTTTTAAAAAATGAAACTGACATATATTTGGTTGCAGAGCTTTTTAGCTTAGGCAATACAAGTTAAAAACCTGCCAGTTGGGGGCACCTCGGTGGCTCAGTGTGTTAGGTGTTTGACTCATCATTGCTGCTCAGGTCATGATCTCACCATTTGTGGGTTCAAGCCCAGCATTGGGCTCTGGGCTGACAGTGCAGAGACTGTTTGGAATTTTCTGTCTTCTTTCTCGCTGTCCCTACTCTGCGTGGGCGTGTGCTCTTCTCCTTCCCTCTCTTTCAAAATAAATAAACACTTAAAAAAATGCTAATTGAATTTTCTTCTGAAATATTGTTTCTCTTTGAGGTGTCAGATTGTGAACAGTTGGGCCATGAGGAAATAGGGACTAAAAAGTTGGGCCTGATGATTAATTGTATTATCTGGGAATAAAAAATAATTTTTATGATGAAAATTTTTAAACATACAGAAAAATTTAAAGAATCATGTAGGTAGTAACCTTCCATATCACCAGGTTACTTAACCTACATGCAATAAGTAGTAATGATTTGCTGTCATTTTTTTTTCTTTTTACTGGAACATGTGTACACACAGACATGTCTGCTGAATTACTTGAAGGTCAGTTGCAAGAGTCATGACCTGACATGGCCTGTATTGAGAAATGTAAGTGGTTATGAATGGGATGCAGCCATCTCTTTGTTGCCTGAGTTTATGAATATCATAACGATTTTTTAGCTAACGGTAATTTACCAAAAATATTTTTTTAAATGTTTATTTATTTTTGAGAGAGATATAGAGCGGGTGAAGGGCAGAGATGGAGAGAGAGAGAGAGAGAGAGAGAGAGAATTTGAAGCAGGCTCCAGGCTCTGAGCTGTCAGCACAGCCTGATGTGGGGCTCGAACTCAGACCACGAGATCATGACCTGAGCCAAAGTTGGATGCTCAACCGACTGAACCACCCAGGCGCCCCCGAAAAGAATTTTATAGTGAAGGTCAGCTAATGTAAATCTGTCTCTCAGCCATGGTTTCCTTTAAAAAAAATTTTTTTTTAATGTCTTTTTTATTTCTGAGAGAAAGAGACAGCGTGAGCAGGGCAGGGTCAGAGAGAGAGGGAGACACAGAATCTGAAGCAGGCTCCAGGCTCTGAGCTGGCAGTCAGCACAGATCCCGACGCAGGGCTCGAACCCACAAACCATGAGACCATGACCTGAGCCGAAGTCGGACACTTACCCGACTGAGCCACCCAGGTACCCCTACTCTTTTTTTTTTTTTAATCCATTTATCATCTGTCTTCGTCCATTCTGATTGCTGTCACAAAATACCACACACTGGGTAGCTTGCAAACAACACACATTTATTTTTCAACAAACCTTTAGTTTGGAGGCTGGCTGTGAGGTGCAGGATCAAGATGCCTGCAGATTTTTTGTTCATTGGGGAACAGCCTCTTAGTTGGCTGTCATCTCACATGGTAGAAGGGGACGAGGAAGCTCTCTGGGGTCTCTTTTACGGGGGAATCAGTCTCATTCATTGGGTCTGCACCCTCATGACCTAATCCTCTCAAAGGCCACACCTCCTAATTCCATCACTTGAGGAGTTAGGATTTCAGCATGAACTTTGGGAGGACACAAGCGTTCAGACCATATTAGTTCCTTTCGCACTGTATCTTGTGTCTGCCTCTTTTACTGAAGAGCCAGACGTGGGCTCTTCCATTGTGAAGCCTTCTGGTCTCGCAGTGGAGGTGGGTGAGCAGTCCATAGAGAGTGATGGGGGCCACAGAAGGGAAGGTACAGGGCACTGTTGTTCAGAGACATTTGTTTCGGAAAGGGAATGCTGTTCAAGTTGTAAAGGATGAGTAGGGGATATGCCAGAAACCCAGGATGGAGGTAAGGATCGATGCTGGGGGAGACTGGGGTGTGTGTCAAGGACAGAGAAGCCATGTGCCAAGGTCAAGAGGTGAGAGAAATAGGACTCCTTCAAGAAACATGTTGAAATGTGACCAGTAGTATGAAGAGAGAGAGGCCAGATGAGGGTTAAAGAAAGGTCTGGGGCAGCATGGGAAGTCAGAGTTAGGAGGAAAGAGGACCAGGGCCATGGAGGACCTTGGAAGTTACTCGAGAGAGTTTGGACTTCATTCTGAAGGAACTGGAGCTTTTGGATGTTTTCACCAAAACAGAGATGCATTCAGGTTTATGCTTAGGAAGGTCACTTTATTTTTTATTTTTTTATTTTTTAAATGTTTTATTTATTTCTAGGAGAGAGAGAGAGACAGCATGAGCAGGGGAGGGTCAGAGAGAGAGGGAGACACAGACTCCGAAACAGGCTCCAGGCTCCGAGCTGGCAGTCAGCACAGAGCCCGACGCGGGGCTCGAACCCACGAACTGCGAGATCACGACCTAAGCGAAAGTCGGACGCTTAACCGACTAGGCCACCCAGGCGCCCCAGGAAGGTCACTTTAAGCAGAGTGGATGAAGCAAGGGCCCCAGCCGGAACTGTGTGGGCCCACGATGAAGACGAGGAGAGAGAGGGGCACGCATCTTCCATGCATCGGTAGAAGGCTGGACGATAGCACATTCTGATAGCTTTTTTTTCATATTGTAAAATTTATCAAACACACAGTTTGAAAGAACATTCTTCTGTCTAGCACCTTGATTTAACCATGGCAGCTTCTTGGCATGTTTACTTTATAAGTGTCCCTCTTGCTTTAGGTGTCCATTGACTCCACTTGTATCAGTGGAAAAGATGTGTTTAAATCCTGACTTCTGGCCACTTGTTAATACCGAGAACTTGGCCTGATTTCATAGTCTTCTTTACACATGACTGTCTTCATCTTTAGCAACAGTCGTGTCTCCTAGAATTGATTGTGAGATCTTAATGGGATGAGAGGCGACAGACAAATACTTGCTGAAATCAGTGATTTGTGTAATTGAGGAGCCCAGAGAGTTAGAGCTGGACTTCAGGCTTGGCTGGATCCAGGGACTCAGGATTAATTCTCTTTTCCTATCTTTTGGCTTCATTAGACAGGCTCTTAATTACTTTTTTCTTTAAAGTAGTCTCAATGCCCGTGTTGGGGCTTGAACTTATGACACTGAGATCAAGAGTTGCGTGCTCTATTGACTGAGTCAGCCAGGCGCCCCTTAGACAGGCAATTCTATCATGGAAGTGAGAGGACTCTAGGATTACCTCTTGACCTCTAATCAAACCAATGGAAATGGCCATGCCCTATCTCCATCTGTCTCCTCTTCCCTACCCCAGGCCCTAGGTTTAGTTAGACCAGGGTCATGTAATCATGCCAGTTACCAAGACCACAGTGTTTGAAGAATCTGGATGGAGGTTGATCAAGAGCCATATCTGGAGGGGGTGGTATTGGGGGCTCTGGGGCACTGTCTTCCCATATGGTGTGTGAGAGAAGTAGGTCTGTGAGAAAAGCAAGGAGGAAGGCAGCAAAAAGACCAAAACCAAAAAAACCCCCCAAAAACCAAACCAAAACAAAAAAACGTTTAGCGCAATGACTAAACATTAAATGATTGGTAGCAGTCATAGTTTGAGTTCTCACTGTTAAATTCTGGAACCTTTCGTGCTAGCTCTCCTTTCTCACCTCCATCTACTCCAAAGCTTTTAAATTCTTTTTTCCTTAGGAATGAGTTTTATTTCTTTTTCTTTTAACTTAAGTTTTTGAATTTTTGAATGACTAATAGCCTTTCCTTTTCTGCTCTGTGCGCTCAAAATGGAGCTGGTGGGCAGAGTCTTCTTGGGTCTTTGTACTGAGGTTAACACTGGGCTGAGTGCTGGTGGGTTTCACATTATTGGGCTGGTATCTTTTTTTAAATTAATTTATTTTCAGAGAGAAAGAGAAAGAGCACAAGCTGGGGAGGGGCAGAGGGAGAGGGAGAGATAGAATCCCAGGCAGGCTCAGTGTCATCAGCACAGAGCCGGATGAGGGGCTCAAACCCACAAACGATGAGATCATGACCTGAGCTGAGATCAGGAGCCCAACACGTCACTGACTGAGCCTCCCTGGTGTCCCCATTGGGCCAAGCATCTTAACCTGAGTTTCCCCAGGGGCAGGTCCTGAGATGAAATTCTGAGTTCTGCTGGTTGATTGGAGAGGTGGTCCCAGAACACTCACGAATTAGGGAGAGCGACAGTGAGAGGGAAAGGAAGGAACCCAATGCCGGGGCCTTTGTGAGCAGCTCCTCTTGTAGGGAGCGGAGCCTGGACCCTGACCACTGGGAGCCGGATGGAGCCCATTTCCCCGCCATCCCCCTGGAGGCCTAGGGAGTCTCCCACTCCCCTCTCTCATGGGGCAGGCGCTCTTCTCAGGGCCGGTCACGTCTTCCCTTCTGACTTCCCTGGAGTGGCCCTCAGGAACCAGCCGGGAGAGAGTCCCCAGGGCAGAGTGGCGGGTGAGGGAGCTGCATGCCTTGGCCCTGCCTGCCATCAGAATCTGCCTCAGTATCCCGTTGGGGGTCCCCCCGCCCACGGGCAGGAGTCTGGGGCTGGAGATGCTGGGGGTGTGGCGTTGGCAGCTGGAACTTCTCTCCCCGATTTTCTGTCGAAATCACTGCACCACGGACCCCTGTTTCACTCCTAGTTCAGAGAACCGAGAAGCTGGCTGTAAGTTCGAGAGAAGGGTAGGATTTGCGAATTGTCCTGACTGTCTTTTGAAACTTTTATGATCATCCAGTTATGTTTCGTGAGCTACCTGGCCTTTTCAGATAATTTCGGGTTACCTTATTTACAAAGGAAATATCTTCGAGGCTGCAGTGCAAAAAAACAAAAAGGTCAGCTGCCTGCTTTGGCAAAGCAGTTTTCCCTGAGTTCTGACCAGGGAAATACTCTTACTCAGTAATTGTAATCCGCGCGTAGATTTTATGTGTAATAGTTACTTCTGTTTTATTTTTTTAATTTTTTTAATAGTTTATTTATTTTTGAGACAGAGACAGAACATGAGCAGGGGAGGGGCAGGGAGAGAGAGAGACAGACTCTGAAGCAGGCTTTAGGCTCTGAGCTGTCAGCATAGCCAGACACGGGGCTCGAGCCCACAAACCGCGAGATCATGACCTGAGCTGAAGTCGGATGCTTAACCGATTGAGCCACCCGGGTGCACCTCGTTACTTCTGTTTTAAAAAGGAATCGCAGGGGGACCTGGGTGGCTCAGTCGGTTAAGAGTCTGACTTTGGCTCAGGTCATGATCTCACACACAGTTTATGGGTTCGAGCCCTGTGTCGGGCTCTGTGCTGACAGCTCAGAGCCTGGAGCTGCTTCAGATTCTGTGTTTCCCTCTCTCTCTGCCCTTCTCCTGTCTGCATGCTGTCTCTCAAAAATGAATAAACGTTAAAAATAAATAAATAAAATAAAGGAAAGAAAGAAAAAAAAGGAAGAAAGAAAGAAAGGAAGAAAGGATTGCCGGTTACTGGGGGGTGGTGGTGGTGGTTCAGTTTCATGTAGAAAACCTGGCCCTGATTTGGGGAGGAGGGTAGCACTGAAACTGTTCCCCCTGAGGAGGACCTGATGTATTACAGAGGGAGTTAAGACCCTAAAAAGGCAGAGCAGGACTTGCTACAGAGCATGATGCCCCAGGATTCACAGTCTGCACTCCCAGAGAAGCATTGCTGAGAATATCTGATCAGTGTCTGTCACCCTGTATTAAACAGCACAGAGAGTGTGGGAGGCCATGTCCGCAACACACCAAGAATGACGGTCTTCGAATAAGTGAATGATTGCCACCACGTTGTGCATAGGGACAGTCTCATCAGGATGGTTTTGTGAAATTTCCAGGAAAGCTGTTCAGAAACGAGCCCCAGCCTTGTAACTGGTAGATGGTGATAGTTGGAATGGGCTGTTGGGAAAAAAACCCAGCATGTTATGAAGCAGGCCACATCTCAGGTTCCATTAGCTGAGGGGACAGTAAAATTGAATGTGCCTTTCCTTACTGGATGGAAGAAAATCCGTGGGTCAGTGCTCACTACAGGAAGACTTCTTGGGGTTCTTAGGCTCAAGTAGGCAAGGGAGGTCACTTGCTTTCTGAGTTAGAGAGGTTTGAAAAGGCAAACATAGGGTTTTCTTCCGATTTATAGACTGCCTGGGCTCCGGTTTAAATCCCATGATGGAGCAGTAGGTGTAAAGATCGCAGAGACTGTCATCTCAGTGTCTTGATAACAGGTGGCACCAGCGGTCCAAGTCTGCTTCCAGGAGGCCTTATAAATTTCAGTAGGTAAGGGACTGAGGGTCCTTTGAGATGGCACCTGCCGCCCTAGGTTTATAGTTGGCATTGCTCTGCAGTTTGTATTGTGTCACTAACTCTCTGTGCACCCCTGTACCACATATTTGCAAGGGCCTGTGTTGCCATCGTTAGGTAAAGAAGGAAGAAGGGAAGGATGGGAGAAGTTGCAAAGAGCTTCTGTCCTTAGTCTGACATCCAGTGCCCTGAGAGCTGACTGGAAGCCACTCGTGACTTCGGTGGGCAAGGTCACGAGGGAGTCTGACTCCAGCGTCTGGCAAAGCTCAAGTGTGGGCCGGCCACTGGCAGTAATGTGGTCAGGAAAAGTAGGCTGCTGTTCTGCTTTTCTAAGTCCTCCTGTAGCTGACTGTCAGCTATCCTTGAGGTCTGTGCAAACATAGGTGAGGGGCACCTTGAGTCCCCAGCTGGCCCCAGGCACCCACTGGAGAGATGCAGCCTTAGCAGGTGGCTCAGATCCCCTCGGGTGGAGGGGTGGGCTGTGCCGCTCACCACTGGCCCCTAGTGGTGATGCGCTGACATGGCAAGCTGTGCACCTGACCGTGGGAGGACATTGTGAGTGCCATCAGATGCCATTCGTTGCCTTGGGGGCTGGTGGGTCTTTGCTTTGAGATATATATTGTGAATTATCCTGTTTTTATTTTACGGGAATCCTAACCATAGAAGCTCAGGGAGGGAGAAAGCTGAAAAACCAAATGACATGAATGTTACAGCATGCAGTTTTGAAAATGGTTTTTAAAAATTCAGTTGAGTATGTTCACACATAAAATCACTGACTTATTTTGATAACGGAAGTATTGTGTACTGAGGAAGAAATTGTAGACGTAATGTATAGGATTGTAGCATAGCCATAACTTTGAATTTGATTAGTAATAAGGACATACATATCTTTTTTGACATATGCCTTTTAGTGTATTGACCAAAAAAGTGGCTTTTGGAACCAAACTTCTTGAAGTTGAATTCTGTCTCTACCCCTTACTGCTGGGGTTAACCTTTTTGCTCTTAATTTCCTCCCATTATCATTGTTTTCTGTAGAGTAGATTAGTGTAGTTTGCCTAACTATTTGTTGCAGTGCTGATATATGAATAACTTTTATTTTGTTTTTAACAGGGACCTCCGAAACAATCTGATAAGTAGTATAGATCCAGGTGCCTTTTGGGGACTGTCATCACTAAAAAGATTGTAAGTATTTGAGTTGCTTTCCTATGAATTTAAACTCTTTTATAAATGTTAACCTACTTCAAGCTTTACCATGATTTTAAGAAAATGGGTTTTTAATAATTTTTAGTTAACTAGCCAGGATTGTGATGAGGGGAAAAAAAGAGTAATAGAAGTTGTGTAAAAAGTGGTTAATTTGTATAATAGTTTGACTTGTTTGATGGGAGATGGTTGTGTCCTTCACATGGTGATAAAATGATTACTGGCTTTGCCAGTGGTTGTAATGTGTACTATGTAGAGGAAGGATTTTAAGTTCTAACTGCATTCAAGCTAGAGTTGTTATATATGCATATCAGCTGAAGCCCCTTTCTATTTAACTGATTTGAAGTCTTTATTAGCATGTATATTTTATCTGTGTATTGTTATTTCAAAACCTATAGAGCAGTTTTTATTACTTTTGAGGCTAAACAACTCCCCTCACCCCAGCATGCTCATATTTGAGAAGTAGCCCTACACTCAGGCCGTGTGGGCTGTCCTATTATCCTTTATAACTCCTAAAGACATTTGTTATTATTAAGTGCTGGCTGCTTATCATTGTCTGACTTCCTGGGAAGAGCTCACAGACTCTCGGGGGCAGCTAGACAATGACCATATACCCTAACAAGGCACATGTCAGCTGTCACAGATAAAGTTATAGCAATAATAATCTGCCAGTGACGGGAGCGGTCACCTGGGAGGGGAATGGCCTGCACACAGGAGCAGTTGACCTTCAGATTTGACCTTGCTCCTGAGGGATGAAGAATACATATCGAGGAACAACAAAACAGGTGTTCTAAGCAGAATGGACGTTGTTGTGGAAGAATATGTCTCTTGGGGTGGTGGTTGAGTTCTTTTTCCAGAGCATGAAGCACGTAGCGGGGAACGAGGAGTTTTGGAATTTAGGCTGGTCATGGAGGGATTAGGCTTTTGTAGGCTTTTGATGACCTGACTTGTTAAAGAACTCTGAATCTCTCTAGATAGTGCGGGGCTGGGGACGCCTGAGTGGCTCATTCGGTTAAGCATTTGACTTGATCTTGGCTCATCACGGTTGTGAGATGAAGTCCAGTGTGGGGCTCTGCCCTGACAGCATGGAGCCTTCTTGGGATTTTCTCTCCCTCTCTCTCTGTCTTCCCCTGCTGTGCTCTCTCTCTCTCTCTCTCTCTCTCTTTCTCAAAACAAAAATAAACATAAAAAAAATAAGTGTAGAGCCAGCAGGACTTGACGGAGTTGACATATTTCTGATGGCAGGAAGGAGAAACCACTTAAGCACTGAGTGGTGGGGACAGAGGGTATTGGGGATGGGACCTGCTTCCATTCCTTGTAACAGTCATCCTTCCTCCATCCATGTCTGTCTTTATTTTTTGGTTCCATCATACTCTTTTATTTTTTTAAGATTTAATTTTTAAGTAATCTCAATACCAAACATGGGTCTCGAACTCACAACCCCGAGATCAAGAGTTGCATCTTCTACAGACTGAGCCAGCCAAGCACCCCTATCAAACTCTCTTACAATTTAATGTTTTTAAGGTATTGAGGGTGCCTGGCTATTTTTTTTTATGTTTTTGTTTTCCATGCTATTTGCATAGTAAAATCTGCTCTGTTTGCTCTTAGAATAATCATGCCAGGACTTAGATGCTGACAGTGACCTTCCCTCCCAATATTTTTGACTTTCGTTAACTATCATTCTCTCATTCAAAAATCGTTCCTTTTTACAGTCAGAACCGGTAGTAAGAGTTGGCCACGCTATTTTTGCATATTAAAAAAATTACTTTTGGAAATAAAATTTTCTTTCATCTAAAACATATCCTCTGAAGCCCTTCCTCTCAGTCTCCTCTCTTGGGCAGAATTCTGGAAGATGAAGTGTAGTAGGAGTTAAAGGATTCTCTTTCTTCATTGTGTAAAATTGTTTGAAATGTCAGTCAGACCCTGTAGGAGGGCGTTTTATTACCATGGTTTTTGTTGAGGGCACTAGATGGTGGTTCATTGTTTCTATCAGCCGTGTGTGCACTCAGGACGCCGGCGATGTCTGGTGGAGGTCTTGCCCCTGATCACTTCTCTTCCTCGTGCACTTTGCTCTCCATTATTTTCCAGTTAAGGCTTTTTAACGAGACCAGTCAGAAAAACTGGCCTGTCTGGAGTAGGTCAGTGGTGTTAATGGAGATGGGAGTTCTGGATCAGGAAGCTAAGCATTGGAGGGGAGGGGCATCACCTGGGGCTCCAGAGTTGCAGAGGATCAAGGTGTAGAGTTAGGTTTCAAGCCCAGTAACTAAGCATGACGGTGGAATTAGGTGGAGAGGCAGAGATCACCATCAATTCGGTTAAACAAAAATGGAGTCTGTTGAAAAAAAAAAATGGAGTCTGTTGTGGGTGCTCAGCAGTGAGCCTGGCTCCAAAGTGAAGGTAGCTCAGGAACCCCCAGAGGGGTTGGCAGCCTAGTGAAGTCATATATGCCAACCAGGAGCCTAGATGTGGACTTGGAATCTGCTTTCGGAGAGCTGGAGCAGCAGCTACATTATAGCTCCAAGAGCTTCTAGCACTCAGCTGTTCTGACCCAGGCAAGGGTGTGGAACTTGGCCATGACAGGCTGCAGGCACCTCTAAGACAATCATTAGGGGAGAGGAGGAGTGCAGCTTGCAATGCTTGGTTTATTAGCGAGGCACTTTGTTTGTGCTTCTTACCAGATGCACATGGGCACTATGTTTGGATGGGTCCGTTGGAATCCAGGTGTAGGAACAGGAGTCCTTAGGTAGGAAGCAAGAGTGTGGGTGTTAGACTCACACACCCCCGTCCCCATCAGAAACTGGGGCTGAGGCTGAACCATCTTTATTTGTGCTTCCTGGTGATTCTGATGCTAAAGTTTGGGAACTTCTAGAATAGGTTTCCCTCCAACTTTTTTTCTTTCCCTGTGGGGGGAGGGGTGTGGCCACATACTGCCAGATAAGACAGCTTATTCTCTCCCTGTGTGATTGGCACCACTGGATCCCAGCCTTTTGGGAAAGGAAGCTCTTTTTAGGAAGATAAATGCTAATAATATCTCCATGTTGAGATGGGAATTGAAGGGAACTTGACTGTTAATAAAAAGCAGTTTCATCAGGATGTTTTAAGGATAATGCAGAATATCTTAGATTCTCTATCTAGTTCTTTATCCTTTAGTAAATAATGTCTCAAGTACTTCCATCCAACATAAATAAGTTTCTTGATCCAAAGCATTTAATTACTGAAACTGTCCCATGCATTGCCTGAGCATTTTTTTTTCTTGCATTGCACATTAAGTAGTCTCTTGTGTTCTTGCCCAGGAAGGTAATTGCCATTTATAATATTCTTCCCACTAGAAAATACATGCTTAATTTCAAACGGCTGACTTGTAATGAAACTTATGGTATACGACTTGGAAGCTCAGAGTATCCTGTATGTTAACTTCATGAGAAACAAACATATTCAGTGCTGGTAATGTTTGCGAGTTGCTTATGGATACAGGCTCTGCTTCTTATGAGGCTCTAAATCATTCATTTCAATTGTGTGTCTCCCTCAACAGCCACACATAAAGTGTTTTTGTAAGCGTACCCGTGCCTTTGCCTTTATTTCATAGATAATTTGAATCAGGAAGATTAAATGTCTTTCTGAAGAATAAACTACCAAAAGTAGGTAAAACCCAGACCCATTCAGTTTCTCTTTTGCTTTATCAACACATTCAAGCTGATTCTCCATCTAAATGGAAACCCGTTATCAATACCTAAATACCATTTTAAATAGGTATAGCTATAATGAAATTGTTTCCCAAAGAATCAGTGGTAATTACACCAGTTAAAGCTCAGAAGTGAGACAAGATAATGAATAGAGCCCAGAAATGCTTGTTTAAGCAACAATTCACAAAATGATGCCTAATTTTCTTTAACAGTAAAACCCAGAAATAAAAGGAAAATCGGCTGAAATAAAAAAAGTCCCACAGGATTAAATACTTCACTTTAATATTCTGAGGAGCAGCATCCCGGAGCCCACTAGGCACAGATAAAGTTTCAGTTTTCTATTGCTTAGATTCTTTTATCAAAAGTTGCAGGAAGGTAGAGAAGGCAAAGCTGTGAAGTCAGGTAACACCAGAATTACCTAAGCTAGCTTTTGGACTGTTAGAGGGAGAGACTTAGTGAGGAGGTACCTGATTCAGATTCCAGATCCTTATCATTTCTAATTTCTAGTCTGGCTAATACAGTTCTGCTGTTACCAAGCATACAATTTAGAATCCCAACAGTTTTAGTTTAGAAACCGGTGGTGCTTCTCCGAAGAGTAACTCAGAGCGTGACTCAAAGAATAGGTACTTTTCCATTACAAAGAATAATACGGACATTGAAGAAAATGTGTTCAAAATATTTCTGGAAATTTGGTTTAGAAACGTGTGCAAACTCTTTTATCAATATCCAAGGGGTGAATGATTCCAAATCTAAGAACTGATAAAAATGAAGATTCATTGTTCTAGGGTTTTCTTGTGCATGGTTTACTAAGTCTTGTGATGGAAAAAATGCTGAAAGTCATGATGTCTTCTTTGAAGTTTACAGAAATTGTCAGTGATTATCTCCCAGTTAAAATGCAGTCTCCCAGGGGCACCTGGGTGACTCAGTTGGTTAAGCGTCCGACTTCAGCTCAGGTCATGATCTCACGGTTTGTGGGTTCGAGCTCCGTGTTGGGCTCTGTGCTGACAGCCAGCTCAGAGCCTGGAGCCTGCTTCTGATTCTGTGGCTCCCTGTCTCTCTGGCCCTCCCCTGCTCACGCTGTCTCTCTCTCTCTCTCTCTCAGAAATAAATAAAACATTAAAAAAAATTTTTTTTTTAAATGCAGTCTCCCAGGGGCGCCTGGGCGGCTCAGTCAGTTAAGCATCCAACTTCGGCTCAGGTCATGATCTCACGGTTCATGAGTTGGAGGCCTGCATTGGGCTCTGTGCTGATGGCTCGGAGCCTGAAGCTTGCTTCAGATTCTGTGCCTCCCTCCCTCTCTCCCCTTCCTTGCTTGCGCTCTCTCTCAAATAAATGAACGTTTGGGGTGCCTGGGGGGCTCAGGTAAGCATCTGACTTTGGCTCAAGTCATGATCTCACGGTTTGTGAGTTCCATCCCTGCATTGGGCTCTATGCTGACAGCTCAGATTCTGGAGCCTGCTTCAGATTCTGGGTCTCCCTCTTTCTCTGCCCTCCCCTGCTCATGCTCTCTCTCTCTCTCTCTCTCTCTCAAAAATAAATATTAAAAAAAATTAAAATGTTAAAAATATTTTTAAAATGTAATCTGATTAAAATGTAAAATCGTGTTCACTCTGCATGGTGTGAGGAAAGAACACATAGCACAGAAGAACACGATAGCTACTAAGTGTTTTATGTAGATAAAAAGGAAAAAGTTTCATGGACTGAGGAGAAAAACATATTTAGAAAGTAATATTCGACAGGAACTATAAGAAGTTAAGAGTGATGGGGAAAAATAACTATGCTGTTAGGTAGCTATTGCTGAAGTACTTTGGCTTAGAGACTAAATGACAGATCTGTGAAGTAAAAGCTAACTTTGTTTTCTCATTATAGTCAAAATTCCTGACTCTTTAGGGATGATATTAGAAAGCATTAAGTTTCAGGTATTCTTGAGGAAATAAAAGGTTCAAACATTTTGGTTATTTGTCCCTTTATTGTCTGTTAGATGTTTGCTGAGACTGGGCCCTGTCCCTAACTTGTCCAGCCTAATGAACTGTGTAGGCCAGCTAAGGAGTCTATCACAGATGGTAAGATAGATGGAACCTCCTTTTTACCACTCCCGTTTTATCTTGAGTCATTTTATAGGAGTAAATGCTTGAAATACAGAGGGCACCTATAATGAGACAGTGTACAGTCTGTACATGCCAGAAATAAGCGAAAGCAAGAATTCGTTTTTCTCTCTGTGCCAGCCTTAACTCCCTTGAGGTAGGTAAACTCAGATGCCGAAAAGAAAGGTCTTGTATGATACCTGGGTGCTCTTCTTGAATATTGAATGTATGAAACCTTCCTTAGCCAAGAGAACTCATTGAAGATAACTTTTTCCTTTCTTCTCTCTCCTTAGGGATCTGACAAACAATCGAATAGGATGTCTGAATGCAGACATATTTCGAGGACTCACCAATCTGGTTAGGCTGTAAGTACACTTTCCTATTAAAGTAGAAGAAAGCATGTAGCGAAATAAGTCAGGCAGAGGACAAATATATGTTTGCACGTATAGGAGGTTTAGGAGGAACTTAACGGAGGACCATGGGGGAGAAGGGGGGAAATGGTGGGGGAAAAAGAGAGAGGCAAACCATGAGAGACTCTTGAATGCTGAGAACAAGCTGAGGACTGATGGATGTGGGGGACGGGGGAGATGGGCATGGAGGAGGACACTTGTGGGGATGAGCACTGGGTGTTATATGGAAACCAACTTGACAATAAACTATTTGTAAAAAAAAAAAAAAAAAAGAAAGCATGTGAACTCATACCCAGATATGTGTAGATACCTGTGACATGTTTGATAGTAGGGGCAGCTGTGGAGATTACAGAAAGAGAGGCAGGCAGAGAGCTGGAAATTCAATACCGGAGATACATTGTCATCAGAACATAATACTGTGTTACCGTGCGCACACACAAGGTGGTATGTGCCTCAGAGGACATGTGGCACATGTTCATGTGGAGAGAGATGGGCGGAAGCTTTGCTAGTCTGGATAAATTTCCTAGAAGAGGTAAAGCGCGAGCTGACGGTGCAGAGATTGCAAAGATTTGGTTAGTTAGAAAGGAAAAGAAGTGGAACGAATGATGCATGAAAGTGGAAAGAGCAAAGCCAGTGTCAAGGGGAAGGCCACTGGTGTGAAGAATAAAGTAACTATTTGAATTCTGATGCCTCTGACTTTGTGCTTTGGGGTGAGTTAACTTTTCTGAGCTTTTGTTTTTTCTTTTCTTTTCTTTTTTTCTGTTTTTCTTTTTTCATCTGTTAATGTAGGTTAACATATCTCAAGGTTATCATAAAGATGAATTAAAATTTGAATTGTCTGTGTCTCTTATAATTTAAATATGATATAAATGCAGAAGAACTTTGTATAGACCATCAAATACATTTTTAATTTTTACTTTATTTTTGGAATGAAGAAGCTCTGGGAATAACTAGAAATAAGGCTGATTCTCTGTAATACAAATTTAATTTTTTAAACACTTTCTTATTTTATTTTTTGAGAGACAGAGATAGAGCGCAAGCAAGGGAGGGGCAGAGAGTGAAGGAGACACTAAATCTGAAGCAGGCTTCAGGCTCCAAGCTGTCAGCACAGAGCCCAGCGCGGGACTTGAACCCATGAATGCGAGATCATGATCTAAGCCGAAGTCGGACACTTAACTGACTGAGCCACCCAGGCTTCTCTATAATAGAGCTTTATATGGGAGCATATGAAAAGCAGACAGAGGCTTAGAGCTGATTTAACAATAGGAAGCCACCAAAGGACATTTATCTGGGTAGATGGCATAAAATCCTGTTTTAGAGAATAGTTATCTGGGAATGGGGTACAGGGTGAAATTCAGGATTTAAGGTAGAAGGTCTAGTTACAAAGATTATCTGTGCTTGGTTCTGTGTCTCTGTAGCTTTTCAGAATGTTTCTTCAATTTCATTCATGTTACCTTTCAAAAAGCTATTAGGTGGCTTAGACAGTGAGGTGACTTCACCCTAGCAGGAAGGGAAGGGACTTCGGGTCACCTATTAGAATACCACCAAGTACTCCTGTTTCTTAGCAAATTCATAGTACTTTTCAGTGAGCCCTTTACTGTAGAGGGAGAGGTATATGGCCAAACCTAGGTGTTGAAATACAAGACTGATTTGGTATGGCAGCGTTACTCATAACTGGAAATCAATGAAACCAGCTGCATTTTTTCTTTTTTTAAGGCTGGATCACAGCAATTTTATTTCACTGCTTTTATTATCTATTTTGAAAATTTCGTATTTTTGGTTTTTGAGGACTACACAAGAAATGGGAAAATGAGGCATCTATAGAGGAAAAAGCTGTTATATTTTTGGATAGCTATGACTCAAGTAATGGAAAAGAGTCTGGAATCTACTGGTTTTCATTGACTTTGATTCCAGATAGATTGATAGCTTTGGCAAAAGAGCTGGAAGGAGCAGTCTTTACATTAGGGCATTTCCTTACAGTTTTCTTACTGTTTCTTTTTTTTTTCTTTTTTCTGTCTCTTGCCTGAAAAGCTGAAGTTTTTGGAATTTTTGAAGCTCGGGTCTGTCTCTTACATTTTTAATTAATTCTGTGATACCTGCTGTGAGAATTTACAGGACATTTATCCAGATGAATCATTCAAACAGAACAATAGTACTACCAAGTTTCCTACTTTGAGATTTGATTGAGATAATTTTGTAACCCATGTAATAATAGGTCATTGAGTGGCTCTTAAATACAGCAGTCAATGGCACATACAAAAATAAACCTGACTTACATCCTTTCTAAGAAAAATTGGCAATTGAGGTCAAGGGGAATGCATTACAGTGGAGATGCTTCTAATAATTTTGGTTGACCTAGGTCTAGAGCTATGGATCAAGAAGCTTTGGACAGGTGTTCTGTATGCAGCAATCTCCCAATTTCTAGGCTCTCTGAGCCAACCTGTATGCTGGTTGTCAAGGCTAGAACAATTTGCCTTTTCCACTGGGAAGAAAAACATATTTTTTAAAATGTTTATTTATTTTTGAGAGAGAGAACATGCTAGCAGGGGAGGGGCAGAGAGAGAAGGAGACACAGAATCCAAAGCAGGCTCTAGGCTCTGAGCTGTCAGCACAGAGCCTGATGTGGGGCTCGAACTCAGAAGCTGTGAGATCATGACCTGAGCTGAAGTCTGATGCTTAATCAACTGAGCCGCCCAGACACAACATGGACACTATATTTAAAAGCCAAACCAGGGATTTAAAAAAAAATTTTTTTTCTGAATTCCATTGTGTATTTTCATTGTAAGTCTCTCTCCTTCACTTAGGAAGTTAATTTCCAGAGAAATTGTCAAGAGATTTGTGAATCAAAAGCTTTTTTTTTTCTTTCTGATGAATTTTGATCAATTTAAATCTGGTGTCTTTTTTCTAAGAATTATGCCTGTAATATTTTTCTATCAGAAATAATTGGTAAATGATATTTATGAGAATTTCCTTTATACAATTGAACAGTTAGTGATGTCATTAAGTAATAAAACCATATAGAGATCTGAAGGAAAAGTTAAGCCTCCCTTCCATCACCTCAGACATACCAATGTGAGGTCGCCTATACTATGTGGTGTATTACTTTCATATTTTCTGTTGCCCCTACAAAGGTAAAGGCATGCATACAGGGTTTTAAATGTGTGCTGTACTTAGAAATTTACTTTAACAAAGTACCCATATATCATTAATATCTTTTAGGGGGGTGCATGTTGTTGCAGCCCTTGTTTGTTAATAGTTACAGAACATTCCAAGTGTGGAACGGATTATAATTTAGTCAATTATTCTTCTGTTGAAGGACATTCCATGTGATTGCATTTTCCCCACCTTTAACCCATAGGCCCTGGTAAACGTCCCTGTATATACATAGGTGATATAGTGTATATATTTAACTCGCAGGAATTCAAATGTATCTGTTTAGCAAAAAGTAAGTAAATAAAGAAAAATTAAGACATTTAGAACAGTGCAAGGGTCGGGACGCCTGGGTGGCTTAGTCGGTTAAGCGTCCGACTTTCGCTTAGGTCCTGATCTCGCAGTTCGTGGGTTCGAGCCCCGCGTCGGGCTCTGTGCTGACTGTCAGCTCAGACCCTGGAGCCAATTTCAGAGTCTGTATCTCCCTCGCTCTCTGACCCTCCCCTGCTCACGCTGTCTCTTTCTCTCTCCTAGAAATAAAAAAAATAAAAAAAATAAAAAAATGGGACTGAGCCACCCAGGCACCCCTAAGTTATTTTTTAAAAGTGTAACAGTGATTTATACTTCCATCAGTAATACTCTTTTCAAAATCCACATTCAGTATCCCTTCTGATAGGCCAAGAAAGAGAAGGGCATCTCTTTCATTGATTGTTCTTGTAATTGGCAATTATTCTGTTTTGTTTGTTTGCTTCCTTCCTAGGCAGCTCTCCTGTGAGAATCTGAGCCCTTTTATATAGACTTTTTCTGTCAAACATTCATATGCTATATTTAAAAGCCAATCCAGGGATCTTTTTTTACTGAATTTCATTGTATATCAATTTGTGAAGGATCGGCATTTGTGTCATATTAAGTCTTCTCATCCTGGAATACTCTGCTTCAGATGTCACAGGCTGACCATTCCCAGATCAGTTCCGTCCCCTCTTTCTACCAGAGAAGCCGTCTACATGATTGTCCACACACAAGGCATTCAGCCCAGACTCCAGAGAGAGGCAGGCTTCTTCCCAAGTCTTAGGGCATCTTCCTTGAGAATTCTAGGTCTACATTGCATCTATTCTTGATACTACAGTAGACAGAACTGATCTTGTAGTGGTTAGACCTCAGTCCCGATTTAGTATTCAAAGCCTCCTGGGGTGGATTCCATATCCTAAATAGTGAGCCACCAACACGGAGCACCTACTGTGTACTGCATCCTTTTACTAGCTGCCAGGGGTACCCTGGTAAATAAGACACAAGTCCCTTTGCTCCCAGAGCTTATGGTCAAGTGTGGAATCCTTATGGGACTCCACAAACCACTCACATTGTAGCACAGGATGTCTGGGTTTAATTCATACAAAACTCTGCAAGGGTTTAGGTATTTATTAAAGTCACCTGATACAAGGGGACGAAACAAGATAGGTTAAGTGATTTGCCCAAGGCCCACACTGAACTATGTCAGTCTTAAACGCTGGACTCTTTCCACTCTGTTCACATTTTTGTTCAGTTCCTCTGAGTTGCTACTGCTGATCAGTCATTCAGATCACCCTTGTCCTTTCTTGTTTTTAAATCTCTGCTTTCTTACATGATGCTGAGTTATTACATGAAGACTAATTTACTTAAAATGAGAGCATGACTAAGGCTCTACCTTATTAATAAGGTAGCTTTTAGGTTCACCTGGTATTTGGTACAAAATCCTTATGTGATAGTTGTAACTCCAATTTTATTACTTGAGATAGGCTGAGAACAAAGTTCTTCATCCTTGGATAAAGTATTTATTAGTTGTTCCCTTTTTATAAGATTTAAAACAACTTTCATAAATTCTTTATAACATTATTCAGTGATTATAGGGCGCTTTAGAAATTTGTGTAAAACAATACATAATTGTCAGTATTTTTAAAATGAAATTATTTCCTTTTTTCTTTTCCAGAAACCTTTCAGGGAATTTGTTTTCTTCATTATCTCAAGGAACATTTGATTATCTTGGTTCATTACGGTCATTGTAAGTAAGAATATTTTTTCCTGTTTTGAAAAATAAATCTTGATTTTTTTTAAGAAAGAATTAAAAATAGTTATTATATGGTTTAAGAGACCTCATGGGGAAAATGTGAAATTTTGCAAAAGTTAGACTCTCAGTTGAGAGCATGAATTCTCACTGAAAATCATCCTACAAATCAGAATAATATATTTCAGACTAGGACAACCATTTTCTTCTTAGAATACTGTCTCTCTCTAGAGTAAATAAATTGGTAATTCATTCTCTTTGACTTTATTTTCTAATTAGAAAATATTTTATTGTTTGACTCTTTGAATCCTCAAAGTATAAAATATCCTTCCCTATGAAAATCTATTGTGAAGAATATTTTACACTTTAGGGGTTTATTTTTATCCTGTTACCCCTTCCTCAAACTGAAGTCACAACTACTTGCTGACATTTCTAGGATTGTTTATGTAGAATGCCTGCTTTATGAAATCAGTGCAAGATCATACACAGCTCTCTAGCTTTAAAATTGGCTGATTTTTTTTTCTCTCAAAACAGTTTTGTTAACTGAGATGGTATGAGAGTTCCTTTTGACAGTAATGGGATTTCCACATTAAACCATAATATATTTCAAACTACAAGTCCCATAAATTTCTATTGGAAATACACTTAAATAATAATGTTTTTCAAATCTTTATGATGCATAATTTATGGTATTGACTACTTTTCCAAGAAAAAAATGTTTTCTTCTCTAGCAGATGCTATTTGGCATATACAGACTTCTTCCTTACTGTCCCTTCCCTTCTCCATTCTTGTATCTTTCCCTCCCTGTCCCCTCTCTGCTCTTCTTTAATTTTCTAGATGTACCATTTAGTAGCAGTTTTCACTGAGATGTAGCGAATACTTAGGCATTCATCTGGTTCCGCACCGTTACAGACACGGCCACACGTATGCACATCTAAGCCACACTGGATCCAAGTCTGTCTTGTCTTTTTTTTTCTTGCCATTACCGTTGTGTAGTGAAAACATCTCTTTGGCGTATGTAGTGGGCTCAAGTCAGCCATTTCTGTGAAGTTTAGAAAATAAGAAAGACAACAAAGAGTAATCTGGCTTTTGAGACCCCGGGACATAGGAATGTAGGAAGTATTTTTAGCCCAAAATTGGGGAAAATGGCCAGTGTTTTTACCTCAGGGTGCTGGAAACCAGCCAGAAGGTGGTGCTTAGGAATTAGAAGTCAGTTCAGTCGTCCTTCTGTAGTGTTTTTTTTAAATTTACTTTTCTCTTTTGTGTATTACTCATCCCAACTCCTTTTTTTCAAATTTTTTTTTTTTTTTTTTTTTTTTTGCCAGAATTAATGAGATGAAGCCTGTGCTGATGCACGATCCGTGCTAAGGACACACGAGTTATATTTGTTTTTGCAGTTTGATTTATTTGTACAGGACATGTTTACGTCCTGTGTTAGTTGTATCTATGTTTTTGTCTCCCTGTTGCGTAATGTGTTAGTGCCCCCATGCTTTATGATGTAGAAATTTGATAGACACGAAAGATGGAGGTTTGGTATTCCAGACCCTGGGATTAAGGAGCCTGTTGCATAGAAGAGGGATGATGTGTAGATTTTATCTGCTTTGCATACCAGCTTTGATCTAAAGCAGGCAGTTCCTGAATTAGCAGGGAGAAGGGCTGGGGCACCCGTTCCTCCTGCCCTCTCATTAGCAAGGAGAACACACTGGTGGGTGGTGTGGACCCCAGGCATCCCAGGGTGAGCAATGGTGTGCTTGTTAAAGCAGAAGCCACCATTGTAAAGCCAGCATGCCATTTTATTATATTCACTGTAGTCACTAATTTGTATCTTGCATGTTATAGAGAGTTTCAGACTGAGTATCTTCTGTGTGATTGTAACATATTGTGGATGCATCGCTGGGTAAAGGAGAGAAACATCACTGTCCGGGACACACGGTGTGTTTATCCTAAGTCTCTTCAGGCCCAGCCAGTCACGGGTGTGAAGCAGGAGTTGTTGACATGCGGTAAGGGAGAAAGAGATACAGAGAAAGTGTTTGCCATATTTTACTTGCTACTGTGTTTTTCTTGACAAACTGTGAAGTTCTCTTTACACTGTGATGGAATTGATTACAACATTAATCCTCATGGATCAGATAATACATATTTAGTTTATGTGAATAGTTAAATCAACTGGAGAAGACATGTTTTGGATTGTGTTTAAAGTTCTTAGGTTTTGAACAACTTTCTTTTTTTTTAATTTTTTTTTTTAATGTTTTATTTATTTCTAGGAGAGAGAGAGAGACAGCGTGAGCAGGGGAGGGTCAGAGAGAGAGGGAGTCACAGACTGAAACAGGCTCCAGGCTCTGAGCTGGCAGTCAGCACAGAGCCCGACGCGGGGCTCGAACCCATGAACCGCGAGATCATGACCCAAGCGAAAGTCGGACGCTTAACCGACTAAGCCACCCAGGCGCCCCTGAACAACTTTCTTAATGAAAAACAAATTTAGAGAATCTTCAGATCTTCCGATTTTCTGTCTGTTGGCAAATAAGGAATTTGTTGATAGTGAAAAAAACCCTGAAGTTGCAATCATATTGTTGGTAGGAGTGTGAATTTATAGAACCTTTTGGAACTATAGTTTGGCAGTATTTATCGGTGTTCTTAATAATCTGATACAATTTGATCCAGGATTCTACAGGAGGGCTTAATTCTGAGGAAATGATCAGCTCTATTAGTAGGTATTTAAGTATAAGCGTATCTTCAATTCTTAAAAATAGAGGATTCGTGAAAATACTTGTGACACACCCATTTATAATAATGCGGCTATTAAAATTCATAATTTTGAAGAGTATCTGAAGACTTGAAGGAAGTAAAACACATTTATTATGTGAAAAAGAAAAAAAATACACATAAACTGAAAACAATCTTTAAAACGATAAAAGCAGATTCCAGACTTTGTGTCTGGAAATAAGCAGTTCTATACTTGTTTACGTTTTCTCTTTATTATCATTATTGTTGTAGTTTCACAAGTAAAGTATGCTCTGTGGGTGAAAATTAAGATTTGTGGAAAGAAACAACACACACATAAATCATTATGATGTTCACTTTAAATATCTTACAATTTTGAATGCGGGTGGGAGAATAAAATAGACAAATAAATATAATTTTATTTGTCATTTATACTTCAATAAAGCTGGAAGAGGAAGACACTAGCAGAAGCAAACCCAAAAAGCCCATGCTGCATTCTTACTACTCAAAGATCGCTATTGTCAAAGATAACTCAGTATATTTTCTTCATCCTTTTCCTATGTTTTGACCAAAATACTATCATACTCTAATAATATTTTGTAACTTTTTAAACCCAGAGATCACGTAAGTCCATTTCCTCATCATATAAAAGAGATGCATGCCAATCTGTGATCTAGCTGTGGATAATACTTGACCACTTCCTTATTTCAGTGTTTTTGGTTTGTTAATAATTTCTCTATAAATAACTACAAGGATTAGTTTCCTTGTACACGTGTCTGCGTGTGTGCTATTTACTCTTTAGAACAGACCACAGCTGGGCCACCTGCTGGCTCATTTGGTTAAGCGTCTGAGTTCGGCTCAGGTCATGATCTCGTGGTTCGTGGTTTGAGCCCTGCATTGGGCTCCCCACTGTGCGGAACCTGCTTGGGATTCTCTCTGTGTCTCTCTCTGCCCTCCCCTGCTCGTGCTGTCTCTGCTCTCGCTCTCTCTCTCTCAAGATAAATAAACTAAAAACAACTTAAAAAAATAAAATAAATAGAGGATGGACTACATACAGATAAAAGTAGACAGTGGAATAATATTCTAAGGGCCTTTAGCGAGCCCATGGTATTTGTGTGCAGTTTTGCACATATATTCAGAATCCCTCCCTTTTATTTTTCTGACTGGAAGGAAGTATATCAACTTTTTAAAAAATTATTTTTCAAAGTTTATTTATTTATTTTGAGAGAGAGTGAGGGAGAGTGTGCATGAACAGAAAAGGGGCCGAGACGGAGAGGGGGAGAGACCTAAGCAGGCTCCATTCTGATAATGCAGAGCCCGACGTGGGGCTTGAACTCACAAACCATGAGATCCTGACCTGAGCCAGAACCAACGGTCGGATGCTTAACCAACAGACCCACCCAGGTGCCCCATGTCAGCTTTTTAAAAGTGATGATAAAACGTGGAATCTTAAAAGATTTTTCTTTCCCTTTTCTTTGAATGTTCTTAGTTTTCTCAGGGAGTATTCATTACTTAATGTAAGCAGGAAGCAGTGGTTTAATCAAAGGTAATCCTGTCTTCTAAATGTATTCTAAAATTGTATATATATTAGTATTTACTTATCACCAGCTCCATTCTCCAGATTTAAGTATTATTTTACAATTTGTTTTCTTAGTAATTGCTTAGATACCACAAAACAGGAACAACTTTAAATGTCAGAATTGATTATGAAATGGTTTCATTTTAATTTTACTAATTTTGTTTTCATCTAGGAGCCACTTATCTCAGTAGGAGCCATGTTGGTGATAGCATGGAAATGCTGGTCACTGAGGAAAATTTGTTTTACATTTTAAAATTTTTAATTAGAATTTCTATAGCTTTTGGGGCACCTGAGTGGCTCAGTCAATTAAACATCCTACTTGGGCTCAGGTCATGATCTCACAGCTTGTGAATTGGAGCCCTGTGTTGGGCTCTGTGCTGACAGCTCAGAGCCTGGAGCCTGCTTTGGATTCTCTGTCTCCGTCTCTCTCTACCACATGCATGCACACTTTCCATCTCTTTGTCTCTAAAATAAATAAATGTTAAAAATTAAAAAAAAATTTTTTTCATAATAGAGGTTTGTGGTCTTTTAAAAAAATTTTTTAATTGTTTTTTTATTTTTGAGAGAGAGAGAGAGAGACAGAATCCAAAGCAGGCTCCAGGCTTTGAGGGGTCAGCATAGCGCCTGATAACGGGGCTCAAACTCCCCAACCATGAACCTGAGCCAAAGTTGGATGCTTACCTGGCTGAGCCACCTGGCACCCCGAAAAGAGAATTTCTATAGCTTTTAACTTTGGAGTGTGAATATAGTATGGTTTAGTATGGTATCTGAGTCTTTGTTTTATTATCTGTAGATCCACCCCTTGAATTACCATCTTTCTACATGACTCCATCTCATCGTCAAGTTGTGTTTGAAGGAGACAGCCTTCCCTTCCAGTGTATGGCTTCATATATAGATCAGGACATGCAGGTGTTGTGGTATCAGGATGGACGCATAGTTGAGACTGATGAATCACAAGGTATCTTTGTGGAAAAGAACATGATTCACAACTGCTCCTTGATTGCAAGGTAACCTTTTTTAGATGAGGAATTGTCTCTGTGGATTTCATGTATTTCAGAAATGAAGTGTTTAGTTAGAATTTGCATTAATTTTTTATTTTCTTGTGTTTAAAAATGCAAGCATTAGGTTTTTCTTTTCCTGATTGTTATTCATCTCCAGAAATAGCTACCTTTTCCATCCAGTTGTGGAGCAAAAGAGTATAGGAAAAAAGGGAAACACTGTTAAAAAGTTGGAGACTTTTTATTTAAAGTTTTAGGAAGAAAAATGTAAACTCTTTGTGCCAAACTTAATTTCTAACCATTTACTGCTTCTAAACTCAGATTTTCACTTTTAGCAATCACCTAATTTTCACTGTCTAGCTTAATGCTACATTTTAACATACGTATTTTCTTTCTCTACTCCACCAGTATAAAAGATTATAACACCTAACCTGTTAATACAATGACTGGTATGATCACCAGAATCATTAATTTGAATGAACTGTATAAGGTATAAAAAACAGAGTAAAGGGGCACCTGGGTGCACCTCAGTCGGTTAAGCATCCACCTTCGGCTCAGGTCATGATTTCACAGTTCGTGGGTTCGAGCCCCACGTCAGACTCTGTGCTGACAGCTAGCTCAGAGCCTGGAGACTGTCTTCGGATTCTGTGACTCCTTGTCTCTGACCCTCTGCTGCTCACGCACTCTCTCTCTCTCTCTCTCTCTCTCTCTTAAAAATAAATAAAACATTTAAAAAAACCCAAAAAACAGAGTAAAAATATATGTGATATTATCACTATATATTTTATTTTGGTAAAATCCTAATCTGTAGGCATTGAATTTTTTTTTTTCTTCTCTCTCTCGTGTCCCTTTTTTTCCTTCCTCCCAATTTCTTTCCTTTTTTCTCTCTTTTTTTTTTTGAGAGAGAGAGAGAGTGTGTGTGTGTGCGCGTGCGCGCACGCACAGGTGTGAGTGGAGGAGGGGCAGAGTGAGAGGGAGAGAGAATTTTAAGCAGCCTCCATGCCCAATACAACATGGGGCTCAGTCTCACAACTATGAGCCGAAATCAAGAATCAGATGCTTAACCAACTGAGCCACTGTTCTTACTATCTATTCTTCCTACTTCTGTCAATTTAAGAATAGATCTGTAGTTTCCAAACTCTTTTAGGGCACCTTGGGGTGTGAATCATTGCAGATTCACAGAAGTGCCATTAAAAATTTTTTTTCAAGAAGATAAAGGTGCTCTGACTTAAGAATCCTGTCTGAGAATTTTGGGGGTAGAATATTCCATTTTATAATTTTTGTTTCCCTCCTGAGATTTCCTGTCTGTTAATTAGAAGCATATTTTCCTTTGTGTCTTCTAGCATATTTATAGTAGATGCTTTTAAACCTTTTCAGCTATTTTCAACATCTGGGTCATCTTGGAATTGTCACCACTGACTTCTTTGCTTTTGAGTATGTTCTATATTGAGTATGTTCTTATTTAAAAATATTGTTGGGGCTCCTTCGTGGCTCAGTTGGTTAAGTGTCCAACTTCGGCTTGGGTTTCACGGTTCGTGGGTTCAAGCCCTGCGTTGGGTTGGGTTCTATGTTGGCAGCCCAGAACCTACTTGGGATTCTCTTTCTTCCTCTCTCTCTGCTCCTCCCCCACTTGCACAGTCTCTCTCAAAATAAATAAATAAACCTAGAAAAAAATATTGTTCATCTGTCTGGTCATGTTAGATTCTATCCTGGACAGTGTGAGTGATTCACTGTAGAGAAGTCGGCAAAATACAGCTTACGGGCCGCATCTGGCCTGATGGGCCTTTGGGCTAAGAATATTTTTAACATTTGCAAATGGTTACATAAGTACCTATATAATATCTTTGATGTTGCTTCTTGGTCAGCAAAGCCTAAAATGATTACTGTTTGGCCTTTGAAGAAAAAGTTTACAAACCCCACTCTGGGTTCTCTTGCATTTGGTTGAAGTCAGCTGGTTTTTGTTCCCTCAAGCAGTTAGTTTGGCTAAACTCAAACTCCTGCTTCTGTCTTTTCTGTGCCGGGCAGCATCTGAAATCAGCGTGGTGTCTACCCCGTGTGTGTGTGCGTCAGGGGCCAGTGAGAGATCTGGCTAGATGTCATATGCAGAAGTTTGGCTGCCAGCTAGGTTCCTGTCTGTCTCTGTCCTCTGATTTTTCAACGGTTACAACTGTGAATTTCTATTTGCAAAGGGCCTGTCCTTGGGTAAAAGCCATTGAGAACACTTTCCTGGTCTTACTCCCCGGTGCTGATCCCTTCTTCCAGGCGTCAGCTTCTCTTCCAGTTTCTGCTTGCTTGGGATCTCTGAGCATGTGTTCAGAGAGCTGTCATGTACTTAGTTCAGAGCTTATAATTGTTAACTGCAAGGCAGGTAGATTGATAGGAGCTGCCCTGTTCTTAACAGAATCGCACTACTTTTATTAGAGAGTAAGATTGTTAGTCTTCCCAGTGAGAAGACTCTAATTATTAGTGTCTTACTTGTATTGTGGTGAGAATTTCACAAAATGTGTATGTGTTAAAACTCACTGAGTTGTGTGCTTTAAGCAGTTTATTCTATGAATAGAAATAGAAAATAACTGACATATGATACAGCAACAACGATCTATTAAAATATATAGAACCTTTTTTATTAAAAATTTTTAATGTGTATTTATTTTGAGAGAGAGAGAGACAGAGTGTGAGCAGAGAAGGGGCAGAGAGAGAGGGAGATACAGAATCTGAAGCAGGTTCCAGGCTCCGAGGTGTCAGCAGAGAGACTGATGTAGGGCTTGAACTCATGAACTGTGACATCATGGCCTGAGCCAAAGTTGGATGCTTAACTGACTGAGCCACCCGGGCTCCCCTAGAGCCTTTTCTAAATAAAAGGACTCTCATTCATTTAGAACTCTTACATTTTGCAACTATAACTGGATTAACTTTATACATTTATTTCTGTGAGTCATATTTTAAGTTCTTTATAGCAGGACAAAAAATTAATTCTAAGGTTAGCATCTTTGCCCAATAGTTTTTTTGGGGAGGGACACTTGACTAATGTGAAGATCTTTCATATGAAGTCCTTCACCCAAAATTTGCCTCCAAATAATAAAGAAGTTGCAGAAAAGGAAACTAATGGTTATTTCATTGGTTAACTTGAGATAGTTGTTCATTCTTCATTGGTTTCCTCGCTTTATCCATCCTTCCTTAATAACAGTCAGAGTTTGTACTTTTCCTCAAAGATAAAATTGATGCCGCTTCTTCCTTAAAGCTCCAGTATGCTGCCTCGAGGATTCCTGAAAAGTTTATTCTGATAATTGGTTTTAGAGCATTGATGGTATTGCTAAGCTTATCTTTAAAAATATGTTGGCAAAATATATTAAGACCTTAGCTTCCAGGGGGTGTGCTAAAGTGCCCTGGGACATCACAGTGTTTACAGAGGTGCCTTGGGGTATTTTACGTTTTTCTTCTTTTAAAGTTTATTCATTTTGAGAGGGACTTGGGGAGGGGCAGAGAGAAAGAAAGATAGAGAATTCCAAGCAGACTCTGCGCTGTCAGCACAGAGCCCAACGTGGGGCTCAGACTCATCAACAGTGAGATCATGTCCTGAGCTGAAGCCAAGAGTCAGATGCTTAACCGACTGAGCCACCCAGGTGCCCCTATTTTCAGTTTTTGAAGAAGCGTGGCGATACTTGACATTTGTTGGACCAAACTACTCAGTTACGATATCATTCAATTCTGCTGCATTCCTTTTGCTGGTGCCATACTTTAAGGTGCCGAAGTTTTGGTGATTAATATGGTGCAAAGCAGGTACTGTGTGAAAATCATTGAGGAACATGAACTAAGGGTATTTTTGTCTGATCAGTATCTGACATTTGATTAATTTTGCAGTGTTCAACAGACAAACACAGCCCGTCAGGAAGTAGTTGTGATTATTTAAGAATGAAATATTTACCTCAAATTGTTCTGCATTATTTTCTCAAATGGGTTTTAAGATATTAGGACATCAGTACACAATTCTAGGATTTAATTTAGTAATTAGACCATCGTAGGTCTTTCTTTTGGGACTCTGCGAAACGTTTTTCAGTCAGTGAAGGTGCTGTGAACCAAGAAGGTTTCGGGACCTCTGGATTAGAGAGTGATTGGTTATTTTAGGATTTGGTTATTTAAATTTAATGCAAAATACTTTTTGTGTCACTTTATCTCAAATATATTTATTACAGTGTAATGTTCTCTGACTTAATTAACAAAGATGATAAACATTTTCTTTGATTCAGAGTAATAGTGCCTCAAAGTCTTTATTAGAACATATATTGTATAGCCATTAATGATTTAGGAGACTGGAAAAACGTGTATTAACTTCAAGACATAATTTTGTCAGTTAATTAAAATGATATATCCTTTATGTCTAATTATCTCTTAATTTTCTATTTACATGAAAGCATAGCATAGTGGGTCATGTGGGGAGGAAGGCTAATTGAAGGTTCTGACATTTGCTCTTTAATTAATAGGTTTTATATTAGAGAATTATGATTTCATCTTGAAAACTGAATTTACTGACAGCTATTTAGAAATATAGCTGTTTTATAAGTTGAAGTATACCTTTACATGAAAAACTCCTTTTGTGAAAGCATTAGTTGATAATTTACTAAATCTTTGTAGAGACTTAATGAGTTTTTCCACAAAGTATTTTACCTTATTTTCTTAATTGTTCACTTCAGAATATTAATCTCCTTCCTTCATGCTTGAGTATTTTCCTCCAAATCATTGGAACGGTAGACATAACTTGGAAATGTCTCCATTAGTTTTGCTGAAGAATGGGCTGTGATGTTTCTGCCTTTGCACGAAGTCTGTTCCCTGACCTGGCTGCGTCTTGCTTTCCCTCTTTGTGGAAGGAGAGGTGTCAGGCATGATGTCCCCTCTCACTGTCACTCAGTTCATACTTTTTTTTTTTAATGTTTGTTTGCTTTGAAAGAGAGAGAGAGGGGGAGGAGCAGAGAGAGAGAGAGAGAGAGAAAATCCCAAGCAGGCTCCGTGCTGTCAGCACAAAGCCTGATGCAGGGCTCCATCTCATGACTGCAAGATCATGACCTGAGCTGAAATCAAGAGTCGGTCACTTACCTGACTGAGCCACCCAGGTGCCTTGTTCATACTTCTGTTATAGCTCTAATTATAGTGCTTTAAGGAGCTCTTTACCTGTTTGGCTTGACTTGCTGCTGAAATACTTAAACAGAGGGATCACTTATATGTATAATAGTTTTAGTAGAATTTCCAAAACACATACATATGTTTTATATATATATATATATATATATATATGTGTTATATATATGTTATATATATGTGTTATATATATGTTATATATATGTGTTATATATATGTTATATATATATAAATGTTTTAATGTTTATCTTTGAGAGAGAGAGAGAGAGACCGAGGATCTGAAGCAGGCTCCAGGCTCTGTGCTGTCAACAGCGAGTCCAACACGGAGCCTGAACTCACAAACCATGAGATCATGACCTGACCCAAAGTCGGATGCATAACCGATTGAGCCACCCAGGCTCCCCTGGAGGGATCATATTTTAAATTCATTTTTAATCCAGCAAGTGCTTTGCCCACAGTGTGTGTTCAGACATCCTGGCTAAGTGAATGATAGAAGCCTGAGTTGTCCCACTTTTTTGGTCTAACCGTATTTTCTCTCTTTCTTAAATCTTTCCTCATGCAGTGCCCTAACCATTTCTAACATTCAGGCCGGATCGACTGGAAATTGGGGCTGTCACGTCCAGACCAAACGTGGGAACAATACGAGAACCGTTGACATCGTGGTTCTAGAAAGCTCCGCACAGTACTGTCCTCCCGAGAGGGTGGTAAACAATAAAGGTGATTTCAGGTCAGTGATGTGGAAAGTGCTGGACAAGTGATTTGCCCACATCTGTTTTTATTCTTAAAGGTGCATCATTGGTCTCCTGTTCTCAAGAGGAAAAATTGAGAAATACATGTCTATTCACATACATATCCTTATACATCTAAGGACTACTCTTTAGAAAAGTGATTCCAGAGCCATTTATGAAGATGAAGAAAAAAAGATGCCTGAATTTTATCTCAGATATGCTGATTTAACAGCCTCTGCAGGCAGAGTGTTTCATGTTTAATAGTGTGTTGTAAAAGTTAAGAACCACTACTTTAGGGAAACGTTTTGGAAATTCTACTGAAACTGTGAAATTCAGACAGGCTGATGGTATGTCCTGGTTTTTCAGGGGCTTTTCTATGGATGGGCTTTGCTTCATCTTGCTGAGTTACTTTTACCTATTGGCAGTTTAGTGGACATGATAATTAGGAGAAACCATGTCCCTTTATCCTCCTAGTTTGGTTTTTCTGGCAGTTAAGCCAGAGGACTTTGGGAAGCGAAAGCTTTCGGATGGCCTGAAACTTGAGGAATCGTTAATGATATGCTCTGTGTTGAGATAAGCAGAGGGAGCTAAGTATTAGAGTTTTTTTTTAAATAGAAAATTTAAAATTTGTGAGAGGTGACAACTTTTACCTTAGACTCTCCTTAACTTTCAGGGTAGTTTAAAAAGCATCTTTAAATATACTGTTTATTTAATGTTCTTTACATTTATGAAAGTAATAATGACTTTATACTTGATGTCAATGAAGGGAAATACTTCCGCTCTTTAAAGTAGCATAGTTTGTTGAATATCCAGTCTCTACTGTCTGTGACTGGTGCTCCTTCTAAGCTCAAGTTTTAAGGGTAAGAAAGCCCTTGGATATTAATCTTTTAAATCCAAAATGAAGAAACAATGCAACATCTTTAGCTCAGCTACTTCTTCATTGCTTTTTTAAAAAACTGTCTTTTTGTCCTTTAAAAAAACCTCTCTGACCCGAGTTTATGGAAATTAGCATTTATTATTGCCGATAGCTAAGTCCTTTATGTAGAATAACTGTTAATAGATAATATTTACACTGTATACTTTACAGCAAACTAGACAACATTTGGGAATTTTGTTCTATTCTGCATCTTTTATTAAGTACTCATAATGTTTTCTATTTATGGTGGATTTTCTCTTCCTGCTCATAATTGGAGTATTTTACAGTTTTAAAAAGTAGAAGAATCTAATTATTGAACTGATTAATAAATTAGCTTTTGACACTCCTTAGTATATTATACGATTGAACTTTCACTGCATTAATAAGATTTAGTTTGGTGTTGCTTAGTCTGTTTATGCAGATTTCGGTAATGAATTATATTTCGGCGTGAGTGATGCTGTAATCTGTCAGTTCCTGTGTTACAGGTCAGCTGTAACTTTTATTAAATATATTCACATCAGTCCCACTTTTGGAGAAATGGAGCTCAGAGGACAAAGCTTTCTCCTAGCTGTCAGTCCATGCCCACAGGTTTGTGTTGGTACTTGCACAGGGAGCGGCTTCTCCCAGATAAATTCAGTTGTGTGCTGTGCCGGAAGTCTGCTAGGCCACCCCCAATGCAGAAATTTGCTAGGAGGACTGGCGTGGACTCAGTGTGTTGTAGCGGTCACAGCTGAGATGTATTATATAGGAATACACATAGTGGGATAAATGTCTTACCCGGCGGGGGGGGGGGGGGGAGCGGGGGAGGGTGGAAGGACACAGCTGCATTCTGGAGAGATCCGAGTGCAGGCTTCCTCGGGCTCTCTCCCTCTGTGAAGATCACACAGCGTGCTCCTCCTCCAGCCACAAAAAGGCAGCAGCCTCTGGGCAGCGTTGTTGCCTAGGGAAGCCCGTTGGACCCTCGGCACACCACGTTCTTACCACTGACCATGTAGGCGCCCTCTGCCCAGCGTTGCCACAATGTCCGACTCCCAAAGAGAAAGCAAGTTTCAGCATAATCCCTATTGTTTGTTTGAACCGTCTAGGCATGGTGAACAACCCTTAGCAGCTAACTGTTCGTGGGAATACTCCAAGTCCCACATACTCCACGTCCCAAATACTCAAGTCCCCAGTTGTCTAGGTGGGCCAGTGTGGCCAGCAGGCCTTTCTAAGGAGAGCCAGCCTGGCCCTGCTGTGCTGACTCTCGTCTGCACATCTGCTAATTCTGTGCTGTATGTTGAATTGTTTTTCTTTTTTAAGACCGTTTTCCTGTGTGTTTATAGCAATATTTAGAATATATTAAGCAAGTATGCTATGCTATTGAAAATATATGCGGCTGATAGTTTAAAATAGTTTAGTTCATGCGAACCTTTTTTTTTAAAGTCTATTCTGAGAGGGTTTCTTTCTTCTTGATTTTTCTCTGATTATACGTGACCTGTTCTCATCCTTGATTTTTGTGTTTTTTTTTAAGTTTTATTTTTTTTTATTTTTTTTTATTTCTAGGAGAGAGAGAGAGAGAGAGACAGCGTGATCAGGGCAGGGTCAGAGAGAGAGGGAGATACAGACTCTGAAATAGGCTCCAGGCTCTGGGCTGGCAGTCAGCACAGAGCCCGACGCGGGGCTTGAACCCACAAACCGCCAGATCATGACCTAAGTGAAAGTTGGACACTTAACCGACTAAGCCACCCAGGCGCCCCGCATCCTTGATTTTTGAACCCTGTGGCTTGTATTCCATGGGAATTTTCTCATACTGTTTTGTCTTCTTCTCTCTAGATGGCCCAGAACGTTGGCAGGCATCACGGCGTACCTTCAGTGTACTCGGAATACCCATGGCAGTGGGATCTACCCTGGAAACCCACAGGATGAGAGAAAGGCTTGGCGCAGATGCGACAGAGGCGGCTTTTGGGCAGATGATGATTATTCTCGCTGCCAGTATGCAAATGATGTCACCAGAGTTCTTTATATGTTTAATCAGGTAACTAGAAAGTCGTCACATTGACGGAGGTTGTTAATTTATTATAGGTGAAATGCCAGGTGTGTGGTTGTGTGTGTTTTTGAAGCCTAAGGATTTGGTGTTTACATTTAGTTGATCTGTCTTTGGGATCAGGCCTTGGGATCAGGCCTTTGGGATCAGCCGGTATTCAAGGCCCTGTGTGGTGTCGATTTTCCTTTCCAGTTGCTGCCTAACTCGGTGCCTTTGTTTGGATATCTTTATCATCTGTATTCACTGGACCAAATCCCAACCATCCTTCAAATCCATCTGGGAAGCCACCTGTTGGGTTCCTATAATCTCCTTGTCACAAGTGATCCCTTGTTATGGTTGTACTCATGTGTCTTTTCTTGTATTCACTTCTGTGCATCCATTTTCATCCTGACCAGACTGTAAGCAGCAGGAAGATGGCCTCTGTGTGGCACATTTTCTTATGCTTCTTGGTACCCATTATGCCCTAGGTGTAATGGTTGGTGCTGAGTTGTGTTTAAGTCAATAAGTAAACAAATGTAAAAAGTTACTGATCTTGGTGGTGTAGATAAATGCTCAGTAAGTGCTTCATACTCTCGTGCATCGGGGATCCAGGGGAGTTATCGATCCCTCCCAGTTGGAATACTCAGGAAAGGCTTTACTAAGCAATTGGTATCGAGTATGTGTAGAATTTGGATAAGTAGAGAGGAAGACGCAGTGCAGCATGTTTACCAGATGTGTTTTCATGTATTACTATGTTTCATTCAAACTTAAAAAAAATTGCCTTTAGGGTAGTTACCATTATAATTCCAGTTTTCTCAGGTGTGAAAAAGCATGTTAAGAAGGTCCCCGGGGATAAATGATAAAGACTTTGAATTCATTGCCATGTTTTGAAATGCAGAGATAAAATGTCAAAATGTTTGCCTTTTTAAATACAGATGCCTCTCAATCTTACTAATGCTGTGGCCACAGCCCGACAGTTACTGGCTTACACTGTGGAAGCTGCCAATTTTTCTGACAAAATGGATGTGATATTTGTGGCTGAGATGATAGAAAAGTTTGGAAGGTTTACCAAAGAGGAGAAGTCCAAAGAGGTATTTTTCTGGTTCACATTTGTAGCATACAGTGTGTCAACAAATAGTTATGTGGTAGAGTTCAATCTGTATTTAAAAAAAATATATTTATTTTGAGAGAGAGCGAGAGAGTGAGCGAGCGAGCTTCAGGGGAGGGGCAGAGAGAGGGAGAGAGAGAATCCCAAGCAGGCTGTGTACTGTCGGTGTGGAGACCGATGTGGGGCTCAAACCCACAAACTGGGAGATAATGACCCTGAGCCGAAACCAAGAGTTGGACACTTAACCAGCTGAGCCACCCAGGCGCCCCTGAATCTGTATTTTTAAAGCATCTTTATGTTTGCTATATTTTAATTAAATGTACTTTTTAATTTCCAAATTATTGAGAAATTTATGCTCCATTTACTATATGGATCTGTTGTTGGGAGGTATAGAGGTGAGCAATCCGTTCTTGGGAATTAAGGTACCATCCTAGAGTAGAGCCAGCCTGTGAGAGAGCAACTTGCTGCGTCCACATTGTGGGCTGGCTAGAGCTACTTCTCCCCCGCGTTCTGGGATTTCTCCTCTCTACACAGACATGTGTTTATCCTTCTCTTGCTCATGTTTCCCCCCCAGGTTTATTGAGAGATAATAGACACTCCTCCCTATATAAGTTTAAGGTGTACACCATGGTGATTTGATTTATATGTACTGCAAAATGATCACCACGATAGGTTAGGCTAACATCTGTCTTCCCGTATAAAAAGAAAAGAAAGAGGAAAAGAAAAAAAGGGAAAACAAATTGCTTCATGTGATGGAAACTGTCAGGATTTACTCTAACAACTTTTCTATATACCATGGGACAGTGTTGGCTGTTGTCATTTGTGCACTGTATCCTTGGTACTTATAAGTGGAAATTTGTACCTTCTGACCACCTTCCTTCAGTTCCCCACCCCCAGGCCCCCTCCCTCCCAAGTTTGTTCTTTTTCTGTGAGGTTTCTTTTTGCCGACATGTGAGATCAAACAGTATTTCTCTTTTTCTGACTTATTTCACTTACCATGATTCCTTCAAGGTCCCCATGTTGGAATAAATGATACGATTTCCTCTTTATTTACATATTTATTAATTTAATTTTTTTTTTTTGAGAGACAGCGCGAGTGGGGGAGGGGCACAGAGAGAGAGAGAGAGACAGAGACAGACAGGCAGACAGGCAGACAGAATCTGAAGCAGGCTGCAGGCTCTGAGCTGTCAACACAGAGCCGAACTTGGGGTTTCAACTCACGGATTGCAAGATCACGACCTGAGCCGAAGTTGGCCACTTAACCCGATCTAGGCACCCAGGTGCCCCATGGATTTTCTCATTTTTTTAATGGCCGAATAAGATTCCCTTTGTGTATATATCCCACAACTTCTTTATTCTTTTATCCATCAGCGGATACTTAGGCCGTGTCTATGTCTTGGCTATTATAAATAATGCTGTTGTGGACATGGGGGTGCAGGTACATTTTTGAGTTATAGTTTCCTTTGGATATTTTTATAGAACTGGAATTTTGGGATCATGGGGTAATTCTAGTTTTGAATTTTTTTAGGGTCATCCATATTGTTTGGCATAGTGTGACTGTACAAATTTACATTCCTACCAAGTGCACAAAAGTTCCCCTTTCTCCATATTTTTGCCAGCTTGTCTTTTTGGTGGTAGCCATTCTAAGTCTGGGGTGGTACCTCATTTGCTTTTCCCTGATGACTAGTGATGTTGAAGACCTTTTCAGGTACCTGTTGGCTTTACATATATCTTTGGAGAAATGTCTATTCACCAGTGAGACCATTTCATCCTGGTCTTTTCAGGCTTCTTCAGGCTTTTCTTCGTTGGAGGTGGGGGGTTTGGAACACACACACACACACACACACACACACACACACACACACGCATTTTTTTTTTTTTTAACGTTTATTCATTTTTGAGAGACAGAGACAGTATGAGCAGGGGAGGGGCAGAGAGAGAGGGAGACACAGAACCTGAAGCAGGCTCTAGGCTCGGGCTCTCAGCACAGAGCCCAATGTGGGGCTTGAACCCACAAACGATGAGATCATGACCTGAGCTGCGACACTTAACTGACTGAGCCACCCAGGTGCCCAGGAGTATTTTTGATTACTGATTTAATCTTCTTACTAGTAATTGGTCCATTCAGATTTTCTATTTCTATCTGATTTAGTTTTGGTAAGTGGTACGTTTCAAAGAATTTTTTCTTCTAGGCTGTCTCATTTGTTGGCATATAGTTTTTCATTGTACTCTCATGATCCTTTGAATTTTTGTGATATCGGTTGTAATCTCTCCTTTTTCATTTATAATTTTGATGATTTGAGTTTCCTTTTTTTCCTTGGTTGGTGTAAGGGTTTATCAATTTTGATGTTTCTTTTCAAAGAAGTGATTTCTTTGTTTTGGTTAATCTTTTCTATTGTTTTTTTGTTCTCTATTTCATTTATTTTCTCTTTAATCTTCATCATATATTTTTTTTTTCTTCTGCCACTGTTTAGCTTGCTTTGCTCTTCTTTTTCTAGATCCTGAAGGTATAGAATGAAGTTATTTGGGATCTTTATTTCTTAATGTAGGTGTTTATTGCCACGAACTTTGCTTTTAGAACTGCTTTTGCTGCATCTCCCAAGTTCTGGTATGTTTGTTGTGTTTCCATTTTCTTTTGTCTCGAGAATCTTTTTTTATAAGATTGTATTTTTAAATAATCTCTACACCAAATGTTCGACTTGAACTTACAACCCTGAGATTGAGTCACATGCTCTACCAACTGATCCAGCCAGTCAGGCTCCCCACAAAAACCATTTTAAATTCCCCTTAATTTCTTCTTTGATCTATTGATAATTGAGTAGCGTGTTGTTTAATTTCCATATGTTCGTGAATTTTCCAGTTTCCCTCTTGCCACTAATTTCTACTTTCATGCCGTTGTAGCTGAAAAGATACTTGCTTATGATCTCAGTCTTCTTGAATTTGTGGAGGCTTGTTTTGTGGCCTGATATATGGTCCATTCTAGAAATTGTTCTGTGTATACTTGAGAGAAATGTGTATTCTTCTGTTGTTGAGTAGAATGTTCTGTATCTGTCTGTTAGATCCTTTTAGTGTCTAGTGTTGTTCAGATATACTGCTTCCTTTTGATTCTCTGTCAGGGTGATCTGTCCATTGTTGAGAGTCAGGTATCAAAGTCCGCAAGTACTATTGTTTTATTGTTTGTCTCTCCTTTTAGTTCTGTTAGTTTATGCTTCATATATTTAGGTGTTCCAATGTTGGGTGCATGAATATTTACAGCTGTTAGATCTTCTTGTTACGTTGACCACTTTATCATTGTATAATGATTTCTGTGTCTTTTTAAGTCTGTTTTGGTTTTGGTTCTCATTTGCTCAAAATGTCTTTCTCCATCCTTTTCTTTCAGCGTAGGTGTGCCTTTAAAAAGTCTAAAGTAAGTCAGCATATTGTGGGGTCTTTTTTTTTTTTTTAATCTATTGAGCCATTCTCTGTCTTTTAATTGGACAATTTAATCTTCTTAACATTTAACGTAATTATTGATAGTTAAGGACTTAACTATTGTCATTTTGTTAATTGTTTTCTGCTTGTTTTGTAGATCCATTATTCCATGATTCTTATCCTGCTGTCTTTTTTGTTGTTTTGATGTCTCTTGGTATCAGTATGTTTTGACTTCTTTATTGTGTTTTTTGTTGTAATTGGTATAAGGTTTTTCTGGGTGGTTGCCATGAGGCTCACATAAAATATCTTAAACTTACCACACTCTATTTTAAACTGATGACAACTTCAGTAGAGTTTGTAAACTTGCAGCTTTACTTCTTCTCTCCCTCAGACTTTAGGTTACTACTGTTACTATTTGTATGGTACAGAAACCAGGTAGGGAAGCCTCTCTGCCTTAGTAGAGCATGTGATTCTTGACCTTGGGGTCATGAGTAGAAGCCCCATCCACGGCTTCTAAAATATTTTTTTTAATGTAAATTGTAACAGGTTATTGTCGTTATGGTTGTTTTAAGTATATTCTTTTAACTTTTAAACTAGAGTTTTAAGTAACTTATGTGCCACTATTACCATATTGTAGAATATGAAATGCCTATATGTTTACTGTTACCAGTAAGATTTACACTACCTTTAAATAAAATAAAAATGTTTATTTGAGAGAGAGAGAGAGTTGGGGAGGAGCAGAGAAAGAGAGGGGAGAGAGAATCCCAGGCAGACTCTGCATGTCAGTGCAGAGCCCAATGTGGACTCCATCTCATGAACCGTGAACCATGAGGTCATGACTTGAGCTAAAATCAAGAGTCAGATACTTAACTGACTGAACCACCCAGGTGCCCCAGATGTTATTGCTTTAAGTATACTTTCTCTCCATTTCTCTTTCTTTTCTCCTTTTGGAATTCCCATAATGTGAATATTGTTTTGCTTCCTCCCCTATTGTGTCCCATAATTCCTGTAGGCTTTTTTCACTCTGTTTCATTCCAGTTTTGCTTCTCTGATTCTGTAATTTCCAGGGTCCTCTCCTCTCCCATTATTGATTTTTTTTTTCAAGTTGTATTTATTTAAGTAGTCTCTACACCCAACTTGGGGCAACAACCCTGAGATCAAAAGTCATATGCTCTTCCGACTGAGCCAGCTAGGTGCCCCCCAAATTGTTGATTCTTTTTTCTGCGGTGGCTGAGTCTACTTTTGAAACTCTGTTTCCTTCTTTAATTATTTATATTTTTCAATTCTCGGATTTCTGTTTGTTTGCTGTTTTCGTGTCAGACTTCTTGTGTTATTTATGTATTGTTTCCCAAGTTTTATTTAGTGGTGTCTCTGTTTTCTTGTAGCTCACTGAACTTCCTTAAGAGGATTGTTTTAAATTCTTTGTCTGACAGTTCATGGATCCTTGGTTATTGGAACTTAATGAGTTTCCTTTGGTGGTGTCATATTTACATGACTTTTCATGATCCTTGATTCCTTATTTATGCATTTGAGTAATGGGTTCCTCTTCTACACTTAACAGGTTTGTTTTTTTTCACCAGTTAGCTCTCTTTGGGTTTCTGGGTGTGTCTGCTGGTAATGGCCTTGGACAAGTGGGACCTGCTATTAGCATCTCTTGAACTTTATTTATTTATTTCAATGTTTATTTATTATTGAGAGAGAGGGAGAGAGAGCATGAGCGGGAGAGGGCAGAGAGAGAGAAGGAGACACAGAATCTGAAGCTGGCTCCAGGCACCAAGCTAGCTATCAGCACAGAGCGCAACATGGGGCTAGAAACCACAGACTGTGAGATCATGACCTGAGCCAAAGTTGGACGCCTAAGCAACTGAGCCATCCAGGCGCCCCTATTATCATCTTTTGGGATAGGCAGCTACTAGAGCTCTGTGTATGGGGATAGGGACTTATGGCCCTGGCTGAGAACTGCTGACTTGGTTGCCTGCCCATCTGAGGCTTCGCAGTTGCCTAAATTCTCTGGTCAGTCTTCCTAGATATGGTCTGGACTGGATACCACATTCAGGAGTACATGGGGCCATGGGTTAACTTCCCTGGCAAGGAAAACCATCCTTATTGTGAGTTTTAGTCACCCAGATCTTGTATTAAATTGCTTAACTTCTTTTGTAATGTCCTGGAAAAAGAAACAATTTTTAGGAACTTTTTTCAAATTCCAAATGAATGTAATACGCAAGTTAGGAAAATTTAGTGACTTTGAAAATGAGTATACTTTGGGGTGCCTGGGTGGCTCAGTCGCTTATTTGTCCAACTTCAGCTCATGTCATGATCTCACAGTTTGTGGGTTCAAGCCCTGTGCTGGGCTCTGTGTTGACAGCTCGGAGCCTGGAGCCTGATTCAGATCCTGAGTCTCCCTCTCTCTCTGCTCCTCACCTGCTCTTGCTCTGTCTCTCAAAAATAAGCAAACATTAAAAAAAATATATTAAAAAAAAAAGAAAAGAAATGAAGCCCAAAGAAAATTAAATGATTTGACTGAGTTTATATATAGCTAGGTTAGGGCAGGGCTGAAAACAGAACCCAGAAGTCTTATCTGTATAATTGAGAAGTTTTCTGCTTTGTGGACTTAAAAAAAAAAAAAAAAAAAAGATTTGTTTGTTTCTTTCTTTAGAGAGAGCAGGGGAGGGGCAGAGAGAGAGAGAGGGTTAGAGATTCACAAGCAGGCTCTGCTCTATCAGCACACTGTCAGCTTGGAGCCCAGTGAGGGGCTTAACCTCATGAACTGTGAGATCATGACCTGAGCCAAAATGAAGAATCAGATGCTTAACCGACTGAGCCACCCAAGTGCCCCTCACATTCACTTTCTAGTAGTGTTGTCCTGTCGTGGTTTTCCAAAGTATTCCATATACGGTTGTGGGGAAACACTGGGCTGAACACAGTCTAACATATTTCTTGATGTAGGATCTCCTAGATTCATTAATAATGTTATAAGGTAAATACTATGCCTAGTTTTTCTACATCATTTAAACCAAGGAACTTTTTTTTTTTCCTCTTTGGGACACTGCTTAGTATCTTGCATTTTGGTGATAAATTTTGCAACTTGGAACTATAGCCCCAGTACCCTAGGTTCTTTCTTTGATAGGGTGTAGTTACTAAAGGAAGAAAAACAGTTACATGTATTTAACTGGGACTCAGGTCAAGGGACCACTTGAGATAACATTTCAGTGTTGCTCTCTGAACTTCAGACTACAGTTTTCTCAAGCACCGTCTTGCTACTTTGATGGACTCTCTGGACCACAGCCTGCTTCCCGTGGTAAATTTTTCCAGTGGTGGGAGAGGCTGTCTGGATTCTGGCTCTGTGGTAGTGCTGCTTTCCGTTTTGATTATAATCACAGGTTGGCTGCTACACGATGAGAAATCATTCATGAAAGTGGCAATGGTTTGAGTCCCGGGAATAAATGGAATCTCTTCTGGAATGTGGACGTTGAGAAATATATGGCCAGTACATTATTCCCATGCTGCCCTGTTTTGGCCTGAAGGAGCTCTGTCCACCTCCCAGCTCGGGAAGAGTAACATGGTGCCCAGAATTGTGCATTTCCCCGTGTTTAGTGCTGTGTCCAGAGGATAGTCTTCACTTTGGTGTGCTCTCAGATTAGAAGCATCTTGTTGAGGACCAGAAGTATATAGTGTCTCATGAGTTACTTATTAACCTGGGGCGCTTCCTTTATTCTTAAAACAGGGGGATGATATTTGCCCTCTTTAACTTGCAGTGTTTGTGGGCACAAGTGAGAAAATACAGGTGAAACTGTTTTTGTGGAATCATTGGAAGCTAGGTTATACTTTCACAAAGTTAGGAAATTTAGCATTTTTATCTCAGAAGCTAAGAAGTAGGTTCTTTTTATAAGAAAGAAAAAAAAGTCACCAGACTTTTATTACTTAACTAAATTTAATTACTTAACTAAAAACTTAGTTTGGAGGAGGTTGCTGTCACTTTCACTGATGACAGTAGAGGCAAAGTATGAATTACCTTTGGAAACAAATGATAGCAAATTATTAAGTATAAGTAGGAGAAACAGAAGAAAAATATTCAAGATTGAATAATTGAGGCATAAATGTAATATTACTTGTGGTAGTGACAGACATCCTATCTGATTCTCTGGAAAGTTAAAGTATAGGCCGTACCTGTCACCATTTATTAGGACAGTAAAAAGAAATCGTGATGTTTAAGGGCTTCGTTTTATGTTAATTGCCATGAAATTATTCTAAGGTATCCTGAAATGCATATGGCTTAGTTGGACAAATAATTATATTGATTTTTTGCTTTATGTCCAAAAAGTTATTCTGTTATGAATAATTCATAAGGGGAAATATTGTGAAGCAATTGCTTTTTTTTTTTTAATGTTTTATTTATTTCTAGGAGAGAGAGAGAGAGACAGTGTGAGCAGGGGAGGGTCAGAGAGAGAGGGAGTCACAGACTGAAACAGGCCCCAGGCTCTGAGCTGGCAGTCAGCACAGAGCCCAACGCGGGGCCTGAACCCACGAACCGCGAGATCATGACCTAAGCGAAAGTCGGACGCTTAACCAACTAAGCCACCCAGGCGCCCCGAAGCAATTGCTTTTTAACCTGTGATTGAGTCTAGGCAGCTCAAGCCTGTGCTCTGTGATCTTAAGGTGGATGCTGAAAGCTTTCCAGCCTTCAGATCTGAATGATGTATTTAGTGGGGGTCTTTTTTTTTTTTTAAGGTTTATTTATTTTTGAGAGAGAGAGAGAGAGAGAGAGAGAGAGTGAGCTCTAAGGGCAGAAGGCAGAAGGAGAGGGAGACAGAGGATCCCAAGTGGTTTCTGCGCTAGGAGCACAGAGCCTGACGTGAGGCTGGAACCCACGAACAGTGAGATCATGACCTGAAATGAAGTCAGATGCTAACCAACTGAGTCATTGAGGTGCCCCTTTAGTGGGGTCTTTTTAAAGCAGCTGAAGGTTATCTATCAGGCAATTTCAGTGTATGTTTCATATTTAGTATAGGTGTCTCTTATGAAAATAATATATGTGCATTTCAGAAGATGAGAATGTATATAGAGATCAGATTATGTGTAACAGTCCTCTCACTGTGCTCTGGTTTTAAATTATAATTAATTACATACTTAAAATTATATATATATATCCAAAATTTCTAATTTTTTATTGTGCTCTAGTTTTAAATATCTGAGTGAGGCATGCACCCTGATGCTGGTTTACTACAAAGTTCATTTGGCACATTTTTATGGCCAGATCTTTAAAAATGTCAAGTTCTTTCACTTACTTATCTTAAAATATAACCACTTCTGTATTAACCGTTCTGTTTTCAGTATTGCTAATGTCTTTTTCCTTGATTTTTGTCAGACTTTAGTGTTAAGTTTTTCCCAGATGGCTCTCCTGACTTTGTTACATTGTTTCTGAAACTTGAGTGTGTATCTCCATCCCCTGGAAGGTTTGTTAAATGGATTGGTGGCCTGGCCCCCTGAGTTTCTGATTCAGTATGTCTATGGGGAAGCCTGAGAATTTCCATTTCTACTGAGGTGATACTGGGTGTCCTGGCTTTGGCACAAGCTTTGAGAACCACTATAGTGTCTTCATTTTCTATCCCTGTCTTGCTTTTAAAAATATATATATGTATATGTATACATATATATACACACACACACACACACACACACACACACACACACTTTGGGCTTAACTTCCTAAAAACTTTCCAGAAACCTTTTTTATTGGAAAATTCTAAAGTGTAGGAGAGAGAATTTATAATTAATACCTGTGTTTTACCTTTCACCAGGCTTTACCATTTTCCAGTATTGACTAGTCGTGTTTCATCTATTCACTTATTTCCTTTTTCCCCATACCCACACTCTTCTCTTTCTTTTCCTTTATCTTTTTCTTGCTTTCTTTCTTTCTTGTTTTCCTTCGTCAGTGCTGGAACATTTAATAGCACATTCTAGATGTCTCACTTCATCCCTAATTTTCCTGAAATAAAAGGAACTTTAAAATAGAACCATGAGGAGCTCCTGGGTGGCTCAGTTGGTTAAACGCTCAGCTCTTGATTTTGGTTCAGATCATGATCTCACAGCTCATAAATGTGAACTCCCAGTGCAGTCTCCATGCTGATGGGGTAGAGCCTGCTTGGGATTTTCTCTCTCCCTTTCTCTCTGCCCCTCCCGCACTTGCACACACTCACATGCACAGTCTCTCTCTCCCTCTTTCTCTCTCTCTCTTTCAAAATAAATAAATAAGCATTACAAAAAATAAAATAGAACCGTGGTACTGTTATGTCATTAGTCCTTTATATGATCAAATATCTAGTCATTGTCAGTTTTCCCTAATTATGGTTTTTAAAAATGTGCACCTTGTGTCTGGTTACCTTAAGGAATTCATTCACATAATTTTGCAGTTGGTTATGTGGGATTTTTAGACATACGTTATCAGTGAATACAGTTGGTTTATCTACTCCTATTTAAATTGTATCTTTTTTTTTTTTCTTTCTGGTTGTCCATTACTAAGAACCTCCAGAACAGTGTTGATTAATATTGATGACGAGGCATCTTCATGGGAATTGTCTAATGTCCCCTTATTAAGTGCAATATGTGTTTGCTTCTGTGAAGTGCCTGGGGCAATACCAAGGTTAAGGGGTTTGCTTTGAAATTAGTTCTCAGCTTGAGGTGTTTTAGACCGCAGAAATACTGTGATGCCTGGCCTCAGTCCTGTGTGATCAGCTGTGTTTACAAATTGCCGGGGAAGAGATTTTTCACCTCCTACTTTGTGCCAAGGTCAAGACAGTTTCCATTTTGCTTGCTGGTTTGCCCTGACCCTGGAGGTGTCCTCTTTATATTTTTAGCCTAAGGCAGTGATCTCTAGTAGGCCTGCGTTGGTGGGGCCGGAGCCCTGCCTGCAAAGCAAAACATAAGCCCCGGCCATCAGAGTTCGACCTCCGAGCTTCTTGGAGTCCTGCCGCTATTTTGCTGTGGGTCTCTGGAACAGTCTTTATTGTCTGACGGGTCAGTGGTGTGTTTTTTTCCTCTCACGGGTTTTCACTCAGCATTTTTTGCTGTTCGCAGGAGAATCATTCCAAGTACTCAGTTCTCCTTCCTCCCAGAATGGGCGATGCACGTAGGTTTCTGTAATCTGAAAAAAAAAAGAAAAAAAAAAACAAAATGTGCTTCCCTTGGGAGAAGTGGGGGACTGAGGAGTTAGGCCTTCCTTTTTTTTAAATTTTTTTATTTTTTTTTAAATATTTTTATCTATTTCTAGGAGAGGGAGAGAGAAAGAGAGAGAGAGAGAGACAGCGTGAGCAGGGGAGGGTCAGAGAGAGGGAGATACAGCCTCTGAAATAGGCTCCAGGCTCTGAGCTGGCAATCAGCACAGAGCCCGACGTGGGGCTCGAACCCACGAACCGCGAGATCATGACCTAAGCGAAAGTCGGACGCTTAACCGACTAAGCCACCCAGGCGCCCGGAGTTAGGCTTTTCCATTTGTGTGAAGGGATGTCCGAGGGGGCCACCCATCAAATTCCTCCTTTCTTGAGTAGCGTTCCTCATATGTGCCAAGAATTTGTCACAAAAGCAGCTTTGTTGACCTGAAGGAAGTGTTCTCCTTTCTGTTGATAATTGTGGTATTGTCTTCATCCCCTTGCTTAGAAACACACCATTGTTTTCCTGTGCCATAGAAGCTGTGCATTGATGCATATTTTAAAAAAATTTTATAACATTTATTTATTTTGAGAGAGAGATAGAGCATGAGCATAGGAAGGGCAGAGAGAGAGGAAGACAGAATCTGAAGCAGGATCCAGGCTCCAAGCGTCAGTACAGAGCCCGATGCGGGGCTTGAACTTACAAATTGCAAGATTATGACCTGAGCTGAAGTTAGACGCTTAATCTACTGAGCCACCCAGACGCCCCAAATATTTTCCTACTTGTGTATCTTTTTCTTAAACGTCTGTATTTCCCACTCTTTATTTGCTTTCTTAATTTAAAGGAATAATCCTTTTAATTTTGCTAAGCCACTTAAAATCCTTGTGAACAAACGAAGAATAAATGGGACATTTATTCCACATAGTGTTATTCTCAGCCTCCCTCCCCCCCACCCCGCCACTTCTTACTTGTTTCCCTGAAATCCCTTGGTCATCATTGTCCTCCCTATTATCTTCTTCACTGCTAGACCACAGTAAAATCAGAGCTTCATCGTTGCCACAGACCCTGATGCTCGTCACAGTTGAGACCTCACTGAATATTGACCGCTTCACTAAGAAAGCTGAGAAGCCTACTGTGGGGTCCGGAGGCACTCAGGACCTTGAAGCTAGTTGAGGGACATAAATACACTTTTAAAACTTGGCTTTCACAGTGGAGCAACCCCTTCATTAAAAGTATGCAGGGCAATAACACACTTTGAGATAGGTGTGACCTCAGTATCATACGTAATTTGTAACTAGGAGACCATCATGAGGGCTTCTTGAACTTAAGACCAGCTGCTGCTATTATTCCTGTTATTATTACCTAGTCAAGTTTGGACGGCATGTCATTCCTTTACACCTGTCACCATCTTAGCTGTCCCCAAACAACTGCCCAGCTCACCGCCCCGCCCCACATATGAGTCTGTAATTCTTTCATTTCTGGTTCTTAGAGGTTTAACAGGGGTACCCCCTGCTGATTTGTGCTCGAAAATGCAAAAGGGTAGAGAGGGCTAGATCCCTTGGCTTTTCTCAAAAATGATGTGAGTTGCTTATTGAAGATACCTTTCATTTTCTCAATTTGCTATGGCGTGAAACCTTCTGAGCTCTTCTCATAGGGTTCTTGGTCTCATTTTACAAGTGAACAAACTGAGTGTTGGGCCAGCTCAGTAATTGACTCATGGGTATTTAAGTGGCGGGTGACAGAGTTGAAGTCTCAACCCAGGAGTGTCTAACTTGAAGGCACATAAATATTCTGTCTTCATTCTCCTACGTTACAATTAAATACCAAGTTTAGTTTACATATTATCTTGTGTGTTTCCTCTGCTAACACATCAGACATTCATGAAATTTACAGATGATTTTGATCAGAATTCTAAGCACATATATTGAGAACATGAAATATTCTTGTAACGAATGACATTTAATGCCTTCTTTGTTATAAAGTGGCATTTCCATTTCTTTACCCTTTTTATCCTTGATAATGTACATTCCCACATGTTTTTATTTGAGCTTCATCCATTCAGTGTGACAGGTGGGAGAGCAGGTGTGTGATTCCTCTGACCCCTTTGTGGCTGGAGTGGCCTTCAGGAAATGAGGTCAAGGAGAGATACAATGCTTTTTAATGCACCTTGCAGTTGCCAGACTGCTATCTTGGTATGTCAGATTTTAGGAATACTTTTTTAATCCAATGTAATTTTTCATGCACTGTTACCTGTTTTGTGTCCTTTTTTGCCACTGTGACGGATTCAGAACTGCTTCCATAACTGAGCTACAGAAGTTTACAGCAATTTGTGATTACCTGCTCTGTGGAGTATTGGGGGCTCTTTTGGCAACAAATCCCTTTCCTGAGTTCTTAGCCATTTGGAATGAAGTAATGAGAAAGAGCTTATTCTCAGCTAAAGCAATCACTCTCGCTAGCTATACACCTTCCTAGAGATATTTCTTTTCTTTACAGTTATTAGCACACATTAAATTCCATTACTGGCATAATCTGGTGGGCCATAGCAGCGGCTTTTTGATCATGCAATAATTACAGTTTTTCAGTGGGGCTGATGTATCTGTCAGGTCTCATGTGGGATCTTCATAAAGTCCATGTGTTTAAAATTTGAAAAAAAGTATGAGACAAGTTGAATTGTCATGGTGCTAATCTATAAATACCTCATATATTTATTTCTGTAGTATCTGTGTTTTCTTATACATTAGCATTTTGGTGTTTGAGCCAATGGAAATTTCTTTGATAGCTGTAGAGCGTATTTAAAATCCACAATAGGTAGGAATAATAGACACAAACTTAGCCAATTTATTCCCGCTACTCTGAATTCTTGGCAAAAGTTGGCAGTCACTATTCAAATTGCTGTATAAATAGCTGATTGACGTGTTCAGTAATTGGCATATTGGAGTCAGTGCCCCTTTTTTTTTTTTTTAAAGTTTATTTACTTTGAGAGGGTGGAGAAGCAGGGAGAGAAAGAATCCCAAGCAGGCTCTGTGCTGTCAGTGTGGAGTCCAGTGCAGGACTCAATCTCATGAACTATGAGATCATGATCTGAGCCAAAATCAAGAGTTGGTTGCTTAACTGGATGAGACACCAAGATGTCCCCCACTGCCTCCTTTATAATTCCAGAAATAAGAGCTTCTGTTAGAATGAAATCCCCCACCTCCCGTACCTGTTTGTTGTTAGGAATATATAGAATATATACTAGGATGCTAATATTCCATGAATTGTGTAAAATGAATAGGCTCTGGGTTGTATTGAGGTTGATTATAGGCCTTTCTGATTCTCAGTTGATCTTGCTAAAGTCTTAGATTTGGGGGGAAATGCTCTTTGGAAATGTCTGAGTCCATTCAAATAGAGTGGATTAAATTCCATTCTCTTCACTATGTATCGCTCTGGTAGTTTTGCAGTTATCACAACTTAGTCACTTTAAAAAAGTGTGTGTACTTGTTTTGCGTTTTCCTCAAAGATTATAAGCTCCCTAATAGATCTTGTAAGTTTCTCGTAATGCTGTATCTCCATTGCTCCGGACAGTGTCTGGCTCACCTTGGTCCTCAATAGTCAGTGAGTAAATGGAACTGTGTAGCTATTGGCTTTTATGCCAGGAGTTCTACGAGTGAATAAGGGTATAAATCTAAGTAAGACATTGTGTTGTCTCTGCCCTCAAGATGTTTACCTTGGAAATAAAATAAGGAAAAGATTGTGATATACTATGTTGGAGGCATTAAGAAGTCCTTAAACTATTTTTAATTGGATGAGGTGGCAGTGCTTTAGAGGGTAGAGAGAGACAGTTGTGCTGGATGCATTAGTCCTATTTATATATGAACACATGTGCAAAGACCCATCCAGTGGCCTGGCATATGCAGGGAACTCGATAGCTGGACAGCTCTAGGGTTTTGGACGTGACAGGGTACTAAAGAGGCAGCCGTGTGTATTTTGTAATAATAGTACTGAGTTAACACACAAGAAGAGGTCTTTATTAATGTTTTTCCAAAGAGTTGAGATCTTTTTGTTCTGGGAATCACGTGATGTCGTTCCCTTCTCTTTGATTAACTTAATTGCCTTTTTCCCTCTTGTGAAATTGAGTACCACATGTCATTCTTTAGCAATGAGTTGGTAGTTATTTAAGTATATTGTTTTAAGCTAAATGTGTTTTTTTTTTTTTTAAGAGAAAGAGTGCAAGCAGGGGAAGGGATAGAGAGAGAGAGACAGAGAGAGAGGGAGCCACAGAACCCGAAGCGGGCTTCAGGCTCCGAGCTCTCAGCACAGAGCCCGACGCGGGGCTTGAACTCACTAACTATGAGATCATGACCTGAGCCAAAGTCAGATGCTTAACCAACTGAGCCGGGCAGGCGCCCCTGAGCTAAATGTTACCAACTGGTTACACCTGAATGTGCTGTTCATACCTGAAAATGTTTCAGTGAGAAAAAATAAAGTGCCTGTTGAGTTTTCATGTGAACATTTAGACTGAAGGCCAATCTTGGTGTCTCACTGTGATTTTGATTATGTAAAACAGCCTGTATTGGTTTTAATGGTCTTTCTTTTCTCTCCTACACACCGGCCAGCTAGGTGACGTGATGGTTGACATTGCAAGTAACATCATGTTGGCTGATGAGCGCGTTCTGTGGCTGGCCCAGAGGGAGGCTAGGGCCTGCAGTAGAATTGTCCAGTGTCTACAGCGCATCGCCACGTACCGATTAGCAAATGGAGCTCATGTTTATTCAACAGTAAGTGTAACATTGTCCTGGAATTCTAAGAAAAGAAATTCATTGAAAGCAACTTGAACTTGTAAAAGATAGGTTTTTTTCTTTTCTCATGATACAGTTGGTATTTTCTGTTCCTGCTGATTATTACAGAATTTCTAGTTCTCTAACACGTTAAAAGCTCATTTTGCTTTTGAGTAATCTGTTTTCTCGGTAACTGGAAAATACTTTAATTTGCAGTGTGAGTGGTTATCACCATTTAATCTGAAAGACAAATAAGCACACTATAGGATCACTGTGCAGTCACATGCCCACCACCCCTCCCAGCTAATACTGTGTTCTGGGCCCTGAAGGATGTTTTGAGAGAGCGTCTGATTGTTTGCCCAGGTTCCAGCTTCAAAAGAGAACTGGGGAGTGCCTGGGTGGCTCAGTCGGTTAAGCATCTGACTTTGGCTCCGGTCATGATCTCCCTGCTTGTGAGTTTGAGCCCTGCATCAGGCTCTGTGCTAACAGCTTGGAGCCTGGAGCCTGCTTCGGATTCTGTGCCTCCTCCTCTCTCTGCCCCTCCCATGCTCACATTCTGTCTCTGTCTGTCTCTCGCTGTCTCTCTCAAAAATAAACAGTAAAAAAAATATTTTTTTTAAATAAAAGAGAGAACCAGGAGGCCCTCTAACCTTTGTGAACTATTGACATTTCCAGTCAGTCTCACTCTTGGAATAATGAGTATTTATATTTAATAATCACTCAAATTGTATTAAATTTTATTTGTGCTAAATTGAGCTGTTCTAAATTTCTTGCTGTACTGTTGACTTTTTGTACAAATGTGGTAAATGTGATAAATACTGTGTCATCCCCTTATTACTCATACCCTGATCTCTTGTCCATGGTTCTCATTGCCTAATTTTAAGTGGGTTCATGGAATATTTTGTACTTCCTCCTATGATTTTATACAATTCAAGGTTACTATTTTTTCAAAGGTGGATGGGATCTTTTTGAAGATACTATTTTATTGTTCCTTTTGCCCAATTAAGTTTAGGATTACTTTCTTGAATAATAAATAAAACGGAGGGCTACTGAGCTACTGACTGGACAACATAGTTCAGGGTAATTTCTCTCTCAGACACTGACCTTACTGGAAACTGGCTCACCATTTTTGATGGCCACATTTGGCCTTCCCTGGTCATTTAGATCTATTTTAAATTCCTTGCCTGAGCCTTACTACTCAGCTCAAAGAACTTCTTCCTTTCTCTAACCTTCATTGGTTCTTTGGAGAACTCAAGGGTACAGTAAAAGTGCATAGTAGGTATTTGTCCTCCGTTTATTTTATTTATTTATTTATTTTTTTTTTTAAAGATTTTTTTTTTTAATGTTTTTTATTTATTTCTAGGAGAGAGAGAGAGACAGCGTGAGCAGGGGAGGGTCAGAGAGAGAGGGAGTCACAGACTGAAACAGGCTCCAGGCTCTGAGCTGGCAGTCAGCACAGAGCCCGACGCGGGCTCGAACCCACGAACCGCGAGATCATGACCTAAGCGAAAGTCGGACGCTTAACCGACTAAGCCACCCAGGTGCCCCTGTTTGTTTATTTTTTTAATTTTTCATGCTTTTTATTTTTGAGAGAGAGACAGAGCATAAGTGAGGAAAGGGGAGAGAAAGAGAGAGAGAGAAGTAGACACAGAATCCAAAGCAGGCTCCAGGCTTCAGAACCTGACACAGGGCTCAAACTCACAAACTGTGAGATCATGACCTGAGCCGAAGTCAGATACTTAACTAACTGAGCCACCCAGGCATCCCTATTTTATTTAATTTTTTAATTCTTTTTTTTAAAATGTTTTATTTATTACTGAGAGAAAGAGTGTGAGCAGGGGAGGGTCAGAGAGAGGAAGACACAGAATCTGAAACAAGCTCCAGGCTCTGGGCTGTCAGCACAGAGCCTGACGCGGGGCTTGAACTCATGGACCATGAAATCATGACCTGAGCCAAAGTCAGACGCCCAACCAACTGAGCCACCTAGGCGCCCCTATTTTAATTCTTTTTTTTAAAAAGTTTATTTATTTGAGAAACAGCATGAGCAGCGGAGGGACAGAGAAAGAGGAAGAGAGAGAATCCCAAGCAGGCTCTGCACTGTCAGCCCCATGTGGGGCTCCATGCCAGTAACCATGTTCCTCAGTTGGTATCCTTCTAGATTAGGATATCCTTTGGTTTCCAGCTTCTGTTTTTGTGTGCCAATTACCTACACAGTGTCTTTGTTACTTAAGAATCAGAGCTTTGTACCTCTAGCTTATGTACAGTGTTTTGTGTTTGAAAACTCTTTGAAAGTGCTTTTCCCTCATGCTATAAATCTTTCATAACTCCTCTTTGACTTTTGAAGTATTCACCCAATATTGCTCTGGAAGCTTATGTCATCAAAGCTGCTGGCTTCACTGGGATGACATGTACCGTGTTCCAGAAGGTAGCAGCCTCTGACCGGACGGGCCTCTCCGAGTATGGGAGGAGGGATCCAGATGGAAACCTGGATAAGCAACTGAGCTTTAAGTGCAATGTTTCAAATACGTTTTCAAGTCTGGCCCTGAAGGTATGTTATATTCTATAAGCATTTAAGACTTTCTGTTGTTAGATTAGAATACTCAAAATGGTTTGCTTTTCAGAATCACCTAAGTAGAAATTCTTTGTGGGGTGAGGTGGGTATTGGTATTGTTTTTGCTGTTGTTTTGAAAGAAATTCAGACCAGGAAGGGACATGGAATGACTTTCATGGGCCTGGACTCTTTTGCCCTTTGGACCCCGTTCTCCATACAAAAATATCAAAATTATATTTCATGACTGCAATGGTAAAAAAATGAATGTATTAATACATATTAGAACATTTTCTTTGACCTGAAAGTTCATTTTTATTCTCCCGATTTTAAAGACATGAAAACATTTCTGTAGACCTCCTGAAAGTATTCTGTGCCCCTGGCTCTATGCCTCTTGGACCTAATGGAAAAGCCAGCCTTCAGACTGGGCATTTCATCAGGCAAGTTGTATGTCAAGATTTTTGGCAGAGAAGTGCAAACATGTGATCTGTCTTCAGAAAATGTGTGTTTTATTGCAGCAAGGAAAATGAAAAGCATTTTTACTGACTTTTAAAATTTGGGATTTAGATGTGTTTCACTGAAACTACATTGAAGCAATGAGTGGCAGCACAAGCCCCACACCCTAATGGAACTACTTTTTTTCACTTAGCTTTGTGTGGCCACGTGTAGCTGTGTTCTCTGTGGGTTTTAATTATACAGGACTTTCTTTGTTTCTGGCTTGTCCCTAAGTTACATCACAAACAATATTCCATTCACTTTAATGGCTGCATAGTAATTGATCAAATAGATATTAGGTGTCCTGGCACATTGTGGGCATTCAGTAACTATTAAATGAATGAATGAATAAATGAATGAAAGAAAGAAAGAAAATTAATGTATTTTGTTACACCTTGCTATTGGTGACTTCCATAAGGAGAGCCAATTTACTGAATTTAGAAGCAGTTCAACTTCCCTGACTTCCCAGAACTATCTCAGCTAGGTCAGAATGTCTAACGATAATATATTTACTTGATATAATATACTCAGAGGAAGATTTGCAAGATTTATCTGTTACATTTGGCTCTGTGAGGATACTTAACGCACCCAGCAATGCTTCCGCAGACCTCTTCCTTTCCTTGTGTTTTTCATTGGTGGAACATACCACAAAAGGCAGAGAAACAGCATCGCACACAAGCCCGAGAGAGAAAGGCTTGTGTCTTTGAGGACCACTTAAAATTGATGAACCCTTCTATCTTAGATGATCAGAGCTGGTAGAAAGGGATTACAAATGATGAAACCCTCCATTTCATCAATTTCACAAGCTACCCCTCTGGGTAAGGAGAGTTTCTACCTGCCAAAGTCGAAAGCTTTAAATGAACACCCTCAGATTTGTCAATTTCATACTATTCTATCCTTTTAAGATCATCTGTGGCCAGAAACCAAGGACGCATTACACTATTATTCATGCTTCGTTGGTGGACATGATTAAACCGAGTGAAAAAGGAGTATTTCCTTCGTGACACAAAATTAGTTAAAAATTATAATGTCAACAGAGCACAATGCTTTAGCACTTTAATAGAAAACTTACTTCACATTTTTAACTTTATACTAGGGCAATTTTTACTCTTTGCATGTCTTTTTTTAATGCATTGCATACACTCACTAGATAACATGAGCACCTCCTAATTGATTATATTATCCTTGAATGGGTGAATATGCTAACATACAAAGTTAAATCTATAAAAAGGAAGTTTTCCATTAACAATAGGAACTTCTTTTTTTTTTTTTTTTAATGTTTTATTTATTTTTAGAGAGAGAGAGAGACAGCGTGAGCAGGGGAGGGTCAGAGAGAGAGGGAGTCACAGGCTGAAACAGGCTCCAGGCTCTGAGCTGGCAGTCAGCACAGAGCCCGACGCGTGGCTTGAATCCACGAACCGCGAGATAATGACCCAAGCGAAAGTCGGACACTTAACCGACTAAGCCACCCAGGCGCCCCAACAATAGGAACTTCTTGAATTGCTTTTTTAAAATTTTTTTTATTAAAAAAATTTTTTATTGTTTTATTTATTTCTGAGAGAGAGATTGAGAGAGAGAGAGACAGTGTGAGCAGGGGAGGGGCAGAGAGAGAGGGAGACACAGAATCTGAAACAGGCTCCAGGCTTTGAGCTGGCAGTTAGCACAGAGCCTGATGTGGGGGCTCGAACCCATGAACTGTGAGATCATGACCTGAGCCGAAGTCAGACGCTGAACCAACTGAGCAACCCAGATGCCCCTTGAATTGCTTTTTTTTGTATTTCTTCAATCTGTATCCTTCTGTCTTTACTGCCATCATAGCCTGGTTTGGACTTCTAGATTACCTACACCCCTGTGGCTTCCTGTTTAGTCTTTGGGTCAACAGGCTCTTGCTTAAAAATCCTTCCTTCTTTGGGGCTCCTGGGTGACTCAGTAGGTTGCGTGTCCAACTTCAACTCAGGTCATGATCTCACAAGTTTTGAGTTCAAGCCTTGCATCGGGCTGTGTGCTGACAGCTCAGAGCCTGGGGCCTGCTTCGAATTCTGTGTCTCCCTCTCTCTCTGCCCCTCCCCTGCTCGTGCTCTGTTTCTCTCTCTCAAAAATAGAACATTAAAAACAAAATCCATCCTTCTTCTATAATCTATCCTTCTACCTAGATCTGACTTTGAACCAACATGTCCCAATTCAACCATGACAGTAAAGTACTGAAGTACTTTTCCTATTCTCTACCGCAAGCTGCCTTGTCAGTTCCCTGAGCGTCTCCTCAGCCCTTCTGGGAACACCACCCTGTCCACCCTTTAGTAACAATTTCCAGGGCTGCAGAGCAGAGGGTCTCCAGGAGGCTTCCTGTTTGCAGAGGCTGTTCAGCTTGTTCGTGACCGTGTCATTTCACACGGCTCGTGTTGTTAGCATTATCCCTGCATCTGCCTGATGTGGAAACTGACCCGGCGTATCCTCTGATAAATACTCATGTGTCGCTCTGGAGGCTGGCTGTCTGATAACTTCATCCTTTGGCTTTATCTGTGCCCACCCCATATCTCTTCCTGCCTCCTTTCTTCTGTCCACTAACACCAAACCCCTCAGAGTTCCTCTCCCAGCCTCTTAGGCAGTCCCCTGCTAATTCTTCCGCTAGACTTCCCGGCTCCTCCTCTTCCCCCACTTCCCCGCAGTTTGGTTGTTTGTGCGGAAATGTCACCATCAAGAAATCTTCCCTAATGCCATCCTGTCTGTCCTCTCCCACCTTTATCTCCTTCATTTCTCTTCCTTACTTTGTAGCACTCCGTGCATCTCTTCATTATCGTGTGTTATACACAGGAGCCAAATGGATTTCATGCCTCTTACACCGGAGACTGAGGTTTGCTTGAGGGCACAGTGCCTGAGTCACCAGTGAGTGCCAGTGCCTGGCCTCAGTCGGCCGGCCAGGTGGAGACTGAATTAGCTGTCCTCTGACTCTTAAAGCACCACCTCGGTTCTTTTTTCTTAACGAAATGCTTTCTTCTCCTGTTGGTGCCATAACAGATTATGTTAGCATCACCCAACGGTATCTGTTTTCAATAGCCCACTGAGAGCTTTTAGAAATTGCTGGTATTTTGAAGTCAGCTGTAATATAGGCTGGAAGAACTGGTTCTTTAAAGTTTCCTCGACTGGAATTTAGAAATCAGTCTTTCTTGACGCATCCCAGTGTTTCCCTTTCCCGAGATTCCAACTGAAGTTCTCTAACTTGCCAGACCAGTGGTGTATGTCTTCATGGCCCCTGCCCTCCTTCCAAAGCTTAATTAGCAAGGAAAGTCAGTTAGTAAAAACTTCATTCTGAAGACAAACGTAATTCCTGTTAATCTTTAGCAGTGAGATAATCAAAAAGTGGCACGCGGTTCATAACTAATTATATATAACAAAATTAGGGTGTATCATATCTGTTTAAAATCAAGGGAGTAGATAGTTAAGACAGTATGAATCAATTAGTTGTTTTAAGTCAGGTGGTGCTGCTTTGACTGACTCAAATTTGTGTTAGAAATCTGCAGAATTGAACAAAGTTAGCATTTCAGAAAAATTTAACTTGTTAATTACACAGTGGCAGACATTCAGATTGTTTCATAAAGAAAGGTGTTAAAATCCAGTAGAAGTATTGGAGTGAACACCCATTATACTTAGGTTCTTCTTGGTTTAATGTCATTGTAAATAGGAAAATATACATGAATTTTGCCAATACAATAATAAGAGCCCTGCGATAACGTTCATTTTATGTCTGTTCATATTTTGTCAATTTTTAGTATTGAATTTAATACTAACAGTGAATTGTGGAAGTCACAATCTGATGAGGTTCTAGATCATTCCTGGGAAGTCACTAGCTTTAAGGCGTGTTCTGTTGCCCCAGCCTCCAGAGAGCCATTCCCCACCCTGCGGTAGTAAGAGTAATAAAAATACAGCCCGCAGTGCTGCGGCCTCTTAGCTTGTCATGGTCATGATCCCATGTGGTCGTTACAACCGTTTGTTAGAAAGATCATTAGCTGGGGGCGCCTGGGTGGCTTAGTCGGTTAAGCGTCCGACTTTCGCTTGGGTCATGATCTCGCGGTTGTGGGTTCGAGCCCCGCGTCGGGCTCTGTGCTGACTGCCAGCTCGGAGCCTGGAGCCTGTTTCAGTCTGTGACTCCCTCTCTCTCTGACCCTCCCCTGCTCGCGCTGTCTCTCTCTCTCCTAGAAATAAATAAAACATAAAAAAAAAAAAATTTAAAAAGAAAGATCATTAGCTGCCTGTGACAGATGAGACCCAGAGATATAAACAAAACTGTGCAGAGTTAAGTTGCCACTAAGTGGTGAGGCTGGGACCCATATCCTGGTTTCTTATTTCAGATCCTGTGTGCTTATCCCCAGGGGCAGCACGTGATCTGCAATAATAAAAATTAAACTCCAAAACCATATACAGTATTTCCCAAAGGGGTTTAAGAGAGGTTTTTCTAACTCATTAGCTCTAATTGCCATGTTTATATCTTTCCATTGCTGCAATCTATACATTTTAAAAATGCATAGAGGGTTAAAGGAACTAGAGTCAAGTGGCAGAAGGTAAAATCATGATAAATGTAACAAGTGAGTGTCCCTCAGTGATTTTTTTCATTATTTTACAACATTTCCATAATAAATGATCACTTCTTTTAAAGACATTAAATACACAAATAACATATTCTTCCCATAAAAATCCAAATGATACAGCTTTTCCAACACCCTTCACCTTCCTCTCTCCATCCCAGATCACCTGTAATTATTAGTTAGTGATATTCCTTATTGGACTTTAAAGGATTATTTCCGAAGCTAAAATATGTACAGCCTTGAATATGTAGCTTTCATCTCTCAACGATCTGTTCTTTAAGTTTTTACTATTTGTTGTTGTTTGTATGGTTTTACAAGTTTAAAGTTGGATAGAAAACATTTTCTCACTTTTAGGAATTATAGATGCCATTTCCTTTTTTCCAGCTTTTTTTAGAAAACGTCAGAATGTCTTCTTTTTGAAATTAATTTGGTATAATGCTTTCCCAGAGCCCCTGTGCTTTGTCTTTGAGTCATTTTGTGTTTACAGCAAAATTATTTTCTTGGAGTTTATGGTTCTCAAGTTTAATAAATGTCCAGTATATAATGCTTTATCAGGATTTTGACCTTTTAACTAATCCGTCTGTTGATATATTTCCCTTTTTTTGCACACCTATTTAAAAATAAATTTATACATGTAATAGAAATTTACTAGATTAGCAAGTGAGTTTATAACAAACATTGTTTCTCCATCAGGTTATATTTTTAAGTGAGAATAGTGAAAATCTTTTTGTGTATTTAAAAATATTCTTTTAATTTTTATTTTTGAGAGAGAGAGACAGAGTGTGAATGTTGGAGGGGCAAAGAGAGAGGGAGACACAGAATTGGAAGCAGACTCCAGGCTCTGAGCTGTCAGCACAGGGCCCGACGCCGGACTCGAACTCACAACCCGTGAGATCATAACCTGAGCTGAAGTTGGCTGCTCAGCCAACTGAGCCACCCAAGCACCCCTTTTTGTCTATTTTTCTTAGGCAAAATATTTCTACCAAATATCTTCTTGGCATCTTCAATTTAAAATAAATATTCAAACTTCTAATATTCAAACTTTCAAAATACTTTATTCAACAGATATTTGTGTGTTTCCAGTATGTTTCAATACTGTTCTGAGCACAGCAGTTAACAACTAATTTTAAAGTTAATCACTTGCTTAAATAGAACCTTTTTAAAAATATAATCATACCACACAGACTTTCATTAGTTTTACAATCAATGGGTTACTTTTATCAAATACAAGTGCCAGGAACTATTATTAACATAGAGGGTCCAGAAACATAAGGGAGATTATCTGTGCTCAAAAATCCTGCTACTCTGGTTAAAGGCGCAGTCTGTGAGTTAATTGTGAGAGTACACCTATGAGCCCTAGGAGATGTGTGTGCAGAATCCCGCATGAGGCCACAAGAGGGAGCAGCTAACTGGAAAAGCATTGTAATTAATCATCCAAAAACCCTGTTCTAAGGATGTCTTTCTCCTGGCTGTCAGCCACTCCTTTACCCTGACCCATCTTTGGCATTGCCTGCAGAATGATCTTGCTAGAAATCGGATTCGCCTAGTTCAAGAGTTTGCCAGATGAAACATTAGTAGAGCGTTTCAGCAAGGGGTCCCAGCACGTACAGCACACACAGTGGCCTAAAACATGTAGGAAATCTCGACGATTAAAGAATTCAAGGTGGAGATATAGGGTATTTTAGAAGATGAATTTGAGATGTAGATTTTAGCCAAATTATATGATGTCCTTAAGATTGGGGGCATTGGTCCCTAAACATTGGAGAACCGAGGTGTTCTTTAACAAGGTCAGATGTATTTTTAAAACATTTTTTAATGTTTTGTTATTTATTTTTGATAGAGGGACAGTACATGAGCAGGGGAGGGGCAGAGAGAGAGGGAGACACAGAATCTGAAGCAGGCTCCACGCTCTATGCTGTCAGCACAGAGCCCAATGCAGGCCTCCAACTCATGAACCGTGAGATCATGACCTGAGCCAAAGGTGGATGCTTAACCAACTAAGCCACCCAGGCATCCCTGAGATGTATTTCTTTTTTCTTTTCTTTTCTTTTCTTTTCTTTTCTTTTCTTTTCTTTTCTTTTCTTTTCTTTTCTTTTCTTTTCTTTTCTTTTTTCTTTTCTCTTTCCTTTCTGTTTTCTCTTCTCGTTTCATTTCTTTCTTTCTTTTTTTTTTTTTGGTATCAGTAGTCGATTCTTTTTATTGGTTAGTAGCATACCATTGTATGAATATACCACAGTTTTGTCTTTTCATTCATTCTCATATTAATGGACATCTGGTCTGTTTCCAGGTTTTGGTTATTATGAATAAAGTTACTACGTACATTTATGTACCAGTCTTTTTGTGGACATATATATTGACATTTGCTTTTGTTTTTTCTTAAATAGTTTATTGTCAAGTTGGTTTCCATATAACACCCAGTGGGGTGAGATGTATTTCCTAAGAGGAAATTCTGTTGCTGTCGTGGACATTGGATTGGAGAGAGATTGGTGCTAAGAGAAAAACTTTGAGATAAATTCTTAAAATAGGGAATCTTTTCGGATGGTTAATTATTTGCCTCCCTAGCATATGGATTTATTTTTTATTGAATGCTGAATAATTTATAATTTAAAAATCTCTATTAAAGAAGTATGTAAAACATACTCAGCAGCAGCCAGCATTGCCACCTTTTCTATTTGTTACTGTTTTTTTTCTGACACAATGTGTTCTTACTCTCTGGGATACTTCTGCTAAGATAAGAGTTTGCTTGAATCTAAGTTTCTAATAAGTCTGTAGAATTTCTTTGTTGTTGTTGTTTGACAGTTTGAGTCCGTCATAAATCACCTTAGAGTTGCATAAATCCAAATTAATTAAACTCAGATTTGCGATATGCTGCATTGGTGCTTATTTCTGTAATTGATCACTGTAAAATTGATAGAAAGAGTGATCACTGAGATATCCCGGATCTGTTTAATGCATTGACTTCAGCAGTATGTGTTATCATGGGAAAATTCACTTTGCACTTTGAAATAATTGCTTATTTACTACTTCAATTCTCTGAATTAGAGTGCGTATTCCTCTTTATTTTATGCTTCTTTTCCTCTGTGCTTTTGTGTGGTGTTCAGATATTTCACTTAATTGATAAATTGTTTTAACTATTAAATTTTGTATATATACTAAAATGTATATATTTTTAAGATAAAAACTGTTCAGTATACAAATAGGAAACATGCACAACTGTCTAAAATATGCTTCCTGGGTTCTGCATGCTAATGTGGCAACCTTTCTTTGCTTTTGTTTTTTATGTATATTCAGAATACTATCGTGGAAGCTTCCATTCAGCTTCCTCCTTCCCTTTTCTCACCAAAGCAAAAAAGGGAAGTCAGACCAACCGATGACTCTCTCTATAAGCTTCAACTCCTCGCCTTCCGCAACGGAAAGCTTTTCCCAGCCACCGGGAATTCAACAAATTTGGCTGATGATGGAAAACGGCGTACAGTGGTCACCCCAGTGATCCTCACCAAAATAGGTTCGTTACATAGGCATATGTTACCCTGGAGTTACTGGACAGTGTGACTTTAATGACATACCGTCCCTAAAAATGCTTAATTCTGTTCCTTCTCGTTTTAATGAGTCACTTGTGAAAAAAGATACTGCAGAGTACCCATTAGAGTATAAGTTGACATTTCATTGTTTATGAAGTTTGTCTCAGAAATATTGTTATTTCCCATTTTCTCCAGATGGCGTGAATGTAGATACCCACCACATCCCTGTTAATGTGACGCTGCGTCGCATCGCGCATGGAGCAGATGCCGTGGCCGCCCAGTGGGATTTTGATTTGCTGAATGGACAAGGAGGCTGGAAGTCAGATGGGTGCCATATACTCTACTCGGATGAAAATATCACTACCATTCAGTGCAGCTCCCTTAGTAACTATGCAGTTTTAATGGTACGGCAGTTGTTAAACTTTATGCACATAAACACTAAATTTCCTAATTTTTTCCCTACGCGTAGTTAAACTCAAATGAAGATTTTTTTTAAAAGAACTTTTAACATAAATTGTTACCTTTAGTTAAGGGGCGATACTTGGTGTAATTCTGAGTTAAAAGGGAAATTAAGTTACCATTAAATGCAGTGTATGGGATTGAATTTGGTTATAGGGATTTTCAGTAAAGTTTATAAGTGAGTCAATTCAACTAAACTTTGACCTTCTGAAAATTTGGGGACATTTGGGTCTGTGTAGTCTTAACTCTTCACGAGGAAAGAGTGACTCATTTGCCCAGAAATACACAGTGGATAGTGACGGAGTTTCCTTCTTTGTTATTTTGCACCTACTCCCACCACACATCATGATTTTTAGACTCTTGAATTTAAAGTAACAGTGGTAGTTGCCATTTAGCTATTGTAACTGATGGTATTGACACAGTTAAGGTCTTTTCACTTAAAAAAATTTTTTTAAAGGTTTTTAATTATTTTTGAGAGTGTGGGGGGAGGGGACAGTGTGAGCAGGGGAGGAACAGAGAGAGAGGGAGACACAGAATCCGAAGCAGGCTCCAGGCTCTGAGCTGTCAGCACAAAGCCCGACGTGGGGCTCGAACCCACCAACCGTGAGGTCATGACATGAGCTGAAGTCGGACGCTTAACCAATTGAGCCACCCAGGTGTACCAAGGTCTTTTCACTTTTTTTTTTTTTTTTACAAATAGTTTATTGTCAAATTAGTTTCCACATAACACTCAGTGCTCATCCCCACAAGTGTCCTCCTCCATGCCCACCCCCTCCTCCCCCCACATCCATCAGTCCTCAGTTTTTGTCAGCATTCAAGAGTCTCTCACGGTTTGCCTCTCTCCCTTTCCCCCACCATTCCCACCCTTCTTCTCCCCCATGGTCCTCCGTTAAGTTCCTCCTAATCCTCCTATAGGTGCGCACATATGATATTTGTCCTTCTCTGCCTGACTTATTTCGCTCAGCATAACGCCCTCAAGGTCCATCCATGTTGCTACACATGGCCAGATTTCATTGTTTCTCATTGCCATGTAGTATTCCATGGTATAGATAAACCACAAAACCACACTGAGATACTACCTCACACCAGTCAAAGTGGCTAAAATGAGCAAATCAGAGAACTCTAGATGCTGGCGAGGATGTGGAGAAACGGGCACCCTCCTACACTGTTGGTGGGAATGTAAACTGGTACAGCCCCTCTGGAAAACAGTGTGGAGGTTCCTCAGGAAACTAACAGTAGAACTCCCCTATGACCCAGCAATAGCACTGCAAGGTCTTTTCACTTTTAATGCTAATCAAGCTGCTGTTGTTTTCTGTTACTTACTTCTGTTCATACCTGTCAGTCTCTGGTAGCCAATTTTTTTAGTCAGGGAAACTATAGTTTATAGATGTATATGAACTTACCGGAACAGGTCTTTTATTAGTGACTCACCTAAGTGAATCTGATTCCTGAGCTGGCAATTATGAACTTGTCCATGCTAGTTTATATTGTATATTACAGTATATACATGAGGTACATACACATGCATTTGAAGAACAGTAAAAGGAATTACGTAGGAATCTGAAAGGCATTTCTAGGAAGTCATACAAAGCTAGCCTGGGAGTGGGGAAGCTTATGTTTATGTTCCTGCCCCCAGCTATAAATCTGTTATCTAGACAATATTGTCTCAAAGCTGAAAAATCTCACAACATGATATATCGATAATTTTTGTAAATTCTTCTTTTCTCAAACAAAAGTGCGTTTACCGCTAGAAGTGATCTTAAAGGAAGCTTGAAGTAGGATAGATTTTCCTGAACTTTTTTGGCTTTTTCTTTGCAACTCGGCTAAACATATACTTACCCAGCATCTGGTCAGACAGGCAGAGGAGTGACTATTATTCAGCTGGGTGTAAGGATGGTCTCTTAGTGACCTCCATTAACATGTGTATTTAGCTCAGCTGACGGTGGAGTCTATACTAGTCTTGACTCCTCCATATTTGTTTAAGTCATTTATCCCTTTCTCATGCTTGGTTCTTGTTAATTTTTAGGCTTCTGACAAATAGAAGATGTTTGATGTTTGTAAGTCTGAGTGTGGTTTCTTTAAGTTCACATTTTATTATTTTGTAGTAACCTTTCACATTAAAGCATGAAGCATTAATTAAAGTATGAGGCATTTTCTTTCATTTTGAAAATGTTTTGTCATTCAGGTTTTGCTTTTAAAACAACGTGAAACTGGGACATACTGGAGGAGAAATAGTAAAGATACAGCATTGTCTGAACTTTATATAATAATCATAAAAAGTTGGGTAAAATAAATGAAATAAAACACACAGAAGGCATTTTATAAGCTTCACTGTTAATGACATGATACTGCATGTCTGAAACTTTTATTTTTATTTAATACTAGTTTAAAGCATCTATTTTTAAACTTCCTAACCGTTCTTCTAAACTATTTAAATTGGTATAATCCTTTTCTAGAAAGAATAAGCTATTTTATCATTCATGATTTTAATCTTTTAAAAAATGTAATACACAGTTCTTATTTAAAGCTAAAATACAGTACTGAGATATTTTTCTATTTTCAAAGAATATCCTTTCTTTTACTTTTTAAAATTATAACTCTGCCACCTAGAGGCTGCAAAAGGAAATGTATCTGAAATTATTGATAAAATTATAGTAAAGTTAGTACATGGGATTTTTAGGGTTGCTAATTAAATATAAAGGCAAAGCTAATTAAATTATACCCACTCTTAAATAAATATACATCTGGGGCGCCTGGGTGGCTTAGTCGGTTAAGCGTCCGACTTTCGCTTAGGTCATGATCTCGCGGTTCGTGGGTTCGAGCCCCGCGTCGGGCTCTGTGCTGACTGCCAGCTCGGAGCCTGGAGCCTGTTTCAGTCTGTGACTCCCTCTCTCTCTGCCCCTCCCCTACTCATGCTCGCTCTCTCGCTCTCTCGCTCTCCTAGAAATAAATAAAACATTTAATAAATAAAATAAATAAATATACATCTAAGGTAAGAGAAGTATCCTCTAAATATTGGAAGTCAGCATCTTTTTTCCTTATCTGACACTATTTAGAATAATAGATAAAATCCTATTTTTCTTGAAAGCTGTCTTCATGTATGGCTTAATATGCAAATCTCAGTCCCTATTTTGGCTATTAAAAGCTTTTTCCTGATCTGGTTTTAAAGAATTTTGTATTGAGGTGTCTGGGTGGCTCAGTCAGTTAACCATCCGACTTCGTCTCAGGTCATGATCTCACAGTTCGTGGGTTCAAGCCCCGCATCGGGCTCTGTGCTGACAGCTCAGAGCCCGGAGCCTGCTTCAGATTCTGTGTCTCCCTCTCTCTGCCCCTCCCCTGCTCACGCTGTCTGTCTCAGAAATAAGTAAAACATTAAACAAAATTTTAAAAAGTTAAAGAATTTTGTATTGAAAACAATGAGACAGAAAGAATATATTGGTTTGCAAATCTGTAATAGACGCCATAGTTTTGTTTAGTAGATGTTCTGTTGTAACCAGTTGTGTCTACCCTCCATCACAACGGGATCCACAGAAAAAACTTGGGTAGAAATTGGGTTCTGTTGAATGATATGATCAGAAATAGCAGGAATTGAGGCAGGAAGAGTCCTAGAAGTTGGGGTGAGTAGAAGGCAAGGAGAAAATGAGTAGGGTCAGACTGTGGAGCACTTAATACTTTAATGAAAGATGAAATAACCTGTGTACCTTGGCTCCCTTTTGGCATTGCATTCACACAGAAGTATGTGGAACTAGAGAGTTCTCATTTGTTTTTACATCTCTCTAGTGCAGCTTTGAATTTTTGTTTATATAAAACCTGCTGAATGAAAGCAAACCATGGCTTCCTCTATTCTATAACTGAAAGTGAATGTTAGCACCGTTTTTTTATAATTCTTAAATAGGTACTACATTCACAAGGATCAAACATTTTAATTATTTCTGCACATATACATATAGTGAAACTGACCTCCACCCTCTCCCCCATCACAGTCATTCTGCACAAAGTAGGTAACCTGTCACTAATATGTTTCTTGCCTATTGTTGAAGAGATGTTCATGTATGTTGAAACAAAATGAATAGGTAGTCTTCTTTTCTTCCATTTTACATGCTGCAAACATTGTTTCAAACCCTGCTTTTTTTCCATGTATCTAATGATGCAGATGATGTCCGTGGAACAATTTATGTTACTAGTTTTCAGTAAGTGCTCATGTACTGGGCATTCTTCTGAAGTCATTAACTTATTAACTTATAAGTTATTAACTTATTTGGTCATCATAGCTACCTCACGAGGTCTGGTACTGTTACCATTACCGCCTGGTTGCAGATTGAGAAACTGAGGCATAGTGAGGTTAAGCACCGCCCAACTTGACAAAGTTAGTGTCGGAACTGAGATTTGAATTCAGACTCCAGAAATCTATGTACTTAATCACGCTACTAAATCTCCTTTCAAAAATTTTTCTGTATCTTCCTCATTCGTTTTCACTGTTGAATATTACTTCTGCCCCTACCATGATTTATTTAGGTATTCCTCTCTTTTGTTTCTAGTAATCTCCTTGCACAATATTATTTCACACATTTAATAGAAAATCTGCAGGATAAATTTTCTAAGGTGGGATTGGTAATCAGGGGGGGACCAGTTTTGTTCAGTGGAGGCTTTGGGCAGAGTGCACAGATAGATCTGAAGTGTATGGTTTAATGATATTTTTATGTGAATATGCCCATTTGGCTACCATCAAGATCAGGATTCCTGCTTGAGTGCTCCTTAGCGCTTCTGTGCTTCTTTTTAGTTAACTCCACCATCATCTCAAGAGCTGTCTCCCCATCCCCTTCTGTCTATCACCATAGATCAGTTTTACCTGTTTTTCAACTTCATAAAGTTGGAATTTTACAGCATGTACTCTTTTATATCTGGTACCTTTCCCATCATTACATCTGCAAAATATATCTCTGTTTTTACATATGGCAGCAATGTATTCTCTTTCATTGCTACGTACTTCACTGGAGGAAAATGCCAAAACCTGTCTGTCCCACTCTTTATGGGCATTTGAGCTGTTGCTAGGTTCTGGCAATCAAAAAAACCTGCTATTCATGTGCTTGGTTTTTGATGGGCAGAGGCACTCAGGAGCAGAATTACCGGATTGTCGGCTATCTGTATATTTAGCTTTGGTAGCTAATGCCATACAGTTGACCAGAGTGGTTATTTTGGTTTAGTCTTCTCAGTAATGAGCATTTTTATTGCGCCACATCCTTGCCAATGGTCAGCAGTATAAGTATTTAATTTTAGACTTTGATGGTGATACTGTGATATATCATTGTGGTTTTAATTTGTCATTCTCTGTTGACTAATGGTGCTGAGCACCTCTCTGTTTTCTTATTGTCAGTTTGGGTACCCCATTTTGTGAAGTTCTTGCTCAAATCTTGCCTATATGTTTTCCTTATCTTAGACTTTTATTTTCTTTCAGTTTTATTGAGATATAATTGACATGCAACATTGTGTAAAGTGCACAGTGTAATGAATTGGCTTCCTTCCATATATTATGATATGATCACCACAGGAAGTTTCATGAACATCTGTTATCTCATATAGATACCAAAAAAAGGAAGAAAAGTTTGAAGCTCTACTCCCTCAGAAACTTTCAAATATACTCTACAGTAGTGTTAGCTTCTAACTGGACGTTTGTACCTTAACCATCTTCATCCAGTCCTCCTGTCCCCCACAATGCCCTGCCTTCAGGAACCACAAAAATGATCTCTCTTTGTGAGGTTGGTTTTTTGTTGGTGGAGGTGGTGGTGGTGTTCATTTGTATTGTTTTGTTTTTAAGATTTTACATATAAGTCTCGCCTATTTTTTAATTTGGTTATCTATTTTTTTCTAACTGACTTACAGGAATGCTTGATACAAATTGTGAATAGGAGCTGTTTGTTGGATTTATGTGTTTAAGATGTCTTCTCTGAAGGGCTCCTGAGTGCCTCAGTTGGTTGAGCTTCCAACTCTTGATTTCAGCTCATGTCATGATATCATGGTCGTGATATCGAGCCCCGTGTCAGGCTCTGCACTAATAGCACGGAGCCTGCTTGGAATATTCTCTCTCTCTCTTTCTCTCTCTCTTCCTCCCCCCCCCGCCTCTCCCCCTCTACCCCTCTCTCCTTCTGTCTCTCCCCCTCTGTCTCTGCCCCTCCTCTGCTTGCATATGTATGCTCTTTCTCTCAAAATAAATAAATAAACTTAGAAAAAAGTATTTTCTCCTAGACTGCACCTGCCTTAATGAGTTTGGGCTGTTGTAACAGAGTACTGGAGGCTGGGTGGTTTATAAACAACAGGCATTTTTTTCTCACAGTTCTGGAGGTGGGAAGTCCAAGATCAAGGTGCCGGCAGACTCAGTGTTTGGTGAGGGCCTGCTTGTTGGTTTCCAGACGTCATCTTTTCCCTGTGTCCTCACGTGGCGGGAAGGGCAGGGGAGCTGTCTGCGGTCCCTTGTGTAAAGGTGCCAATCCCCGTCATATGGCCAGGCTCCTGTCCTGATTGCCTCCCAAAGACCCCACCTCCTAATACCATCACATTGGGAGTTAGGATTTCAACACATGGATTTGGGAGGAGGACAAACATTCGATCTTTAAAAGCGACTTTTTCCTTTCTCTCTTTTAATGTTGTCTTTTTATGAACAGAGTTTCTTAATTTTTCTAAGGTTTTTGCTTTTTATAGTTAGTGCTTTTTATTTCCTCTTTTAAAAAAAACTCTTCCTGTCTCAAGATTATGAAGATATTCTTTGTTTTCTTTAAGAAGCTTTAATGTGTTTTATCTTTTACATATAGGTCCATGATTCCACTGGAATTGACCTTTGTGTATGGTGTGAGGTAGGGGGACCACACTCTTAATGTTCTTCTTTGCTCTGTAGGGGAAAAATTAAAAGCAGTGTAGAAGTCATATCCTTTCTTATTTTTTTCATTTTTTATTTTAGATCTACTTCTAAATTTTATTTTTGGTGACCGTTTTAATAATTCTTTGTAGTCTGACAAGCAGGGGAATACCCTGAGGTATTTTCTTTGAAGTTGATTCCATTGTTGAGATCATGGTGAGTTTACATAATCACAGATTGATAGTTATTCTTTTGTTTTTTTTCTTTTTAAAATTTATTTATTTGAGGGAGACAGAGATAGCACAAGCAGGGGAGGGGCAGACAGAGAGGGAGAGAGAATCCCAAGCAGGCCCCGCCCTGCCAGCACAGAGCCTGACGTGGGGCTCACACTCACGAAACTGAGATCATGACTTGAACTAAAACCAAGAGTCAGACACGTAACTGACTGAGCCACCCAGGTGCCCCTGTAATTATTATTCTTATTGATACAGTGACAATGGATTATTTAAAATGCCGGTGATTTTATATTTAGTAACTAGTCTTGGGCTAGAAGTAACATGCAAATTTCTTCTTCCATTTATTTGGGTCCTCAATCATCATCTTAGTGATTTTTTTTTTTTTTTTTTTGGGGGGTGGTTGTAGTACACCTTCAGGTGTTTGGCTACTCTCTCCCTGCATTGGCGAAGTTAGCTTCTGTGGAAAACTATACTTTGCACTTTCTTTCTCCATTATTTTCTTAAACTTCGTACCATAAAGAAGTGTGGCCAGTATCACTCTGATGGTCTGTTGTGAACACTTGCAAATGTGGGTTTTACTTTTCTTCTTGCAGGTGCCCCCTGGTGGTCATAATTGGGCAGTGTATTAGTGATCTTTCTGTTACAGTGTCACAAAGCTTATATATATATAACGAAACAATTTTAATTCAGGTCTCTATTTTGTTGCTTTAGATATTTAACTTCTCTAGTGTTCTAATCTTCTCAGTTGCCTCAGTAGTCTTGTATTCTCATATTTTAGTGCCATCAAGACAGGAGCTTTTCTTAGCTTATTTTATTTCCTTTATACCTGAGGTCTGTAAACCATGATGGCCAAGACCAGTCAGCTGCTTTGTTTTAAATGGTTATATATGAAGTGGTTAATAGGTACTTGCATAATAGCCTCAATTTCCCTCTTGGCCCTCAAAGCCTAATGTTAAGTGTTTACTGTCTGGCACTTTACCCCCTTCCCCGGTCAGTCTCTCAACAGGAGTTCTCTTCCATTTGGGCAGGTCAGTTCGTTGAGACCATCAAAAATGCCCCAGTAGGGCGCCTGGGTGGCTCAGTCGGTTAAGTTGTGAGGTCAGGTCAGGATCTCGCCTTTTGTGAGTCTGAGCCCCATGTCAGGCTCTGTGCTGACAGTGCGGAGTCTGCTTGGGATTCTCTCTCTCTCTCTCTCTCTCTCTCTCTCTCTCTCACTCTGGCCATGACCCCAACTCCCGCTCTGTCTCTGTCTCTGTCTCTCTCTCTCAAGGTAAATAAATATGCTCCAATAGAAGCAGTGTCCTGTGAGACTAAGGACTGTAGCACCCGTGCCTTTCTCTAGACATCACTCGGAATTAGAAGAGACTTTGCCCTTTATTTCAACCTCTAGTTCCTTTCTTATACTGTGTTCTATTACGGTTTTGAAAAATACTGGTTTTTTTAATTTTATTTTAAAAATTGTCTATTTATTTATATTGAGGGATGGTAAGGACAGAGAGAAAGACTCCCAACCAGGCTGCAGGCTGTGAGTACAGAGTCCGACGCGGGGCTCGATCTCACAAACTGTGAGATTGTGACCTGAGCCTAAATCAAGAGTGGGACGCCTACCAGAGTGAGCCACCCAGGCTCCATGGTGCTGGCTTTTAAATGTAAATGTTATACACGGTATACTTTGAGAACTGAATTGGCACTTTGATGTTTCATTAGATATTCTGTAGCCACCATGTTATTACTCTCAACGAGGCCCATGGAATAAATATATATGCCATAGTAGTTTACACAATGGGAGTCAGGAAGGCATAGTAAGCTGTGAGGAAAATAGCATGAAACATCGGTCCTTGAATAAAATGAAGACATAATAAAGGTCAGAGTGTTTTAGTCTCTGGAGAAAATCTCTGCATGTCCAGAAAAGTGCTCTTGGAAGGACCCTTTCTTCTTTCCCCCCAGGATTTGACGGGATCTGAGCTCTACACCCCGGCAGCCAGTCTGCTGCACCCCGTGGTGTATACCACCGCTGTCATTCTTCTCTTGAGCCTCTTGGCAGTCATCGCCAGTTACATATACCATCACAGGTAAGAAAGGAAACTTGGCGATGGAGGACTTTGAGTTGGAGGAGGTCATTTCACATTGAATTAGGATAAAACTGAGTTGGACACCATGCTGTCCTTCTAGAGGAAGAGCATTTCTTTGAGAACACATCAATCCTCCTTCATTTCATGCGGTTTGAGGCATAAGTAATTAGTGCATACAATGGTAAATCCATCTTTTATAGCATCCAGTCTGCATCTGGGAGAGAACATGGGAGGGACGTGTCGGGAGCGGGGAGGTGAGGCATGGGGATAGCAGTGGGTGAGGGGAGCTGGAGGCTTGTTACCTGTAGATGTGTCTTCAAGCACCAGACTATGGTGGTGCTGCTATTTTATGACTTTTTGCATGTTGTGATATTCTTTATTTTAAAGATGGCATTTGTAAGAAAGTTTGTGGCATTTAAATGTGGGATATGGTTTCTGTTAATTGGAGGCAGAGCCACAGAAACTTATTTTATGGTAAGAAATAATGAACTAAAGGGATTTGCTAAGCAAAAATTCACTTCGCAAGAGGTTTTGCCAGAATGTGTTTTCCTATTTAAGCTGGACGTATATGGCATTTCTTGACATTTAGTTAAGAAACAAAAGTAGATTTTAACGTTAAACAAAGAAAGAAAGAAAGATTTCAGCATTTTGCTGTGAAAGGCCAGGAAGAAATGCACTGGGCATTTAGACATGTTATCCTGGTAGGTCAGAAAAAGTAGAGATTGGCACCTTGCAAAAACATCTAGAAAGCAAACAAGCAACCCAGCTGTCATAAGACATCATAACTAACAGAGCCCAGATATTTCTTATTACGGAGAATTTGTTTAGCCTTTACTGGGTGCAGTAGTTCCATAAATGATTTGCCAGTTTTAGTGTAGAAGTTAAATGTTAAGAAACTATATGGAGTTAAATGTCTCAAATCCCGTGTGTGTGATAGTATATCTATTCTAAGAAAAATGTTTAAGCTTGAAACATTTACATTTAGCCTTTTATGCCATTGAAATTGCTAACTTGTGGATGAATATCATAGTATCCTGCTTCAAATGGCTGAATATTAGTGTTTATTTTTCTTTTAACAGTTTGATTAGGATCAGTCTCAAGGGCTGGCACATGCTTGTGAACTTGTGCTTTCATATTTTCCTGACCTGTGTGGTCTTTGTGGGAGGAGTAACTCAAACCAGAAATGCCAGTGTCTGCCAAGCGGTAAGTCCAAATGAAAAGCTGAAATGGAAAAAAAAATTACATTAGAAAGTAATTTCATGTTTTATTAACTGTAAAAGGAAAAATGCTTCTTCAGATTTTTTTTTCTTTAATGAAAGTTAAGCCAAGTGCTTGTCACTTACAGGTTTTGCTGGTATACTTCAGGTTTTAAACTCTTAGTTCACAATTGAACATCTGATGTAGGGAGCTTGTCTCCTTATCCTGGGAAGGTAATTGCTGCTTGATGTCTGTAATGATAGCAGACATCTAATTAAAAAAAATTGCAAGACCCTGACTTCAGCTAAGAGAAAAGCGTGTTTTCTGACTGTAGAGTTCTAAAAATTATTTCATCTATTTATGAAAAAGGTAGAATTTAAAAAAGATTTAACCGTAAGATATAAAAATCAGAAACTTGTTAGGTATGGTAAATATGAAAAATTTTTAAATATTCAACTTTTGGGGTACCTGGGTGGCTCAGCTGGTTAGGTGTCCTACTTCGGCTCAGTTCATAATCTCGTGGCTTGTGGCATTGAACCATGTGTCGGGCTCTGTGCTGACAGCTTGGAGCCTGGAGCTGCTCCAGATTCTGTCTCTTTCTCTCTCTGCACCATCCCCTCTCTCAAAATATAAATAAATATTTTAAAAAGTTTTAAAAAATTCAACTTTTAACTTCAAATAAATTGTTATATGTAACCTTAGTACAGTATTCTTATAGGATAGGTACTAAGAAATCAAAATTATTCAACATATGAATAGACATAAAATTCTCCATATTTCCTGTATTTCAATAGTGGTTTCCATATCCATTATAGCAAGTGGTGCCGTGTCATAATTAAGAGTCCAGACTGCTTGGATTTGGATCTCAGGTTTACTGTTTACTGTTTTTATGGGCAGTTTATTTAACGTTTGTTTTTTTATTTGCTTATTTTGAGAGTGACAGAACACAAGCAGGGGAGGGGCAGAGAGAGAAAGGGACAGAGGATCCAGAGTGGGCTCTGTGCTGACAGCAGAGAGCCCGACGTGGGCCTTGAACTCACAAACTGCAAGATCAGGACCTGAGCCAAAGTCGGACACCTAACAAACCTGGTGGCACCCCAACTTTGATTTTTAATCGCAAAAAACACAGAACAAAAAGATATACCCTCTTCGTCAACTTTTAAGTGTACAGTTTAAGTACAATGTTGTATAGCAGATTTCTATAACTTTTTCATCTTGCATGACTGAAACACTGTACCTGTTAAACAGCAACTTCCTATTCCCATCCCCTCCCTGCTCCGGGCAACCTGTTTTACTTTCTGTCTCTATGAGCTTGACTACTTGGATACCTCGTCCAAGTGGACTCCTGCGGTATTGAGTCCTTCTGCACCTGAGTGGCTTATTTCACTTCACGTAAGGTTCTTGAGCAAGGTTCATCCATGTTGTAGCATGAGACAGGATTTCCCTCCTTTTTAAGCCTGAATAATATTTCATTGTATGGATGTACCACATTTTATTTATCCATTTATCTGTTGATGGATCTGCAAGTTATTTCCATCTCTTGGCTGTTGTGAATAATGTTACAGTGAACATGGGCGGTGCAGATATATCTTTAAGACCCTGTGATTTCAATGTTTAACCTTTCTGTGTCTCAGTTTTCTCACCCATAAATTGGGAATAATAATTGAGTTATTATGTGATTTTTTTATATACGAAAAATCCTACAGTAATTTACAGATAAATTATTTGAAATAATGGGAAGGTTTAGCCAGGAGTGAACTTCCAGAGTTTGATGCTGGCTTGCAGAAATAACAACTCTCAGAAATCGTAATTAATGTGAAGGTGCCATTTATATGGTATCAGAGAACATCAGGTACCAAGAAATAATAAAAGATGTTCACGATTTACAGGCAAAATTGTAATAAGTATTAAGACCTAAGTAAATGGAAAGATATACAGGCCCAAGTGTTAATTAATATCAGAAGTGGCAATTCCTCTGAAACTAATATATACATAAAAGAATTTTTTATGAAGCTCAATAAAATGGTTTTTAAATTTACATTAAAAGCAAAGGAGCAAAGACAAAGATAGCCAAGACCTTTCTGCAAAAGAAAAGTAGAGCAAGGAGACTGCCCTCCTGACCATCGGAACTTACAGGGCTCTTGTCATTAACGCTGTGGCATTTGGTGTAGGGAGAAGGGCCAGTGCAATCAGAAAAGCAACTCCACAGCAGACCCGTGGGGAACTCCCGTGTGAGACCGAGGTTGTGCGCCTCAACCGCTGGCCAGAGAGAGACCTCTGTGCAGTATAATAAAAAGGAGCTGGGAAAATCCATGTGGAAAAACACTACAGTCATCCCTTATAAAAAAATGTCAACTCGAGGTGGATTAGAAACTACCATGGCTAAGCCAAAATGCTAAAATTCATATTAGGAAATATCACAGTCCTTGGGATAAGGGATGTCTTAATTATGACACTAAAAGACATTGATTAGAAGAGAGATCATTTTTTTTTTAATGTTTTATTTATTTCTAGGAGAGAGAGAGAGACAGCGTGAGCAGGGGAGGGTCAGAGAGAGGGAATCACAGACTCTGAAACAGGCTCCAGGCTCTGAGCTGGCAGTCAGCACAGAGCCCGATGCGGGGCTCAAACTCACAAACCGCAAGATCATGACCTAAGCGAAAGTCGGACGCCTAACCGACTAAGCCACCCAGGCGCCCCGAAGAGAGATCATTTTAACAGAATTAAAAATAAGAGCTTTTGTTAATTAAGATTCCTTGATGAAAGTGGAAAGACAGCCTAAAGTTATTTATTATTATTATTATTTTTTTTTTTTTTTTACTCACAAGTTAATTAACATACAGTGTAGTCTTGGCCTCAGGAGTGGATTCCCATGATTCATCACTTGCGTACAACACCCAGCGCTCATCCCAACAAGTTCCCTCCTCCATGCCCATCATCCATTTACCCCACCCCAGTCAACCCTCAGTTTGTTCTCTGTATTTAAGAGTCTCTTATGGTTTGCCTCCCTCTCCGTTTTTATCTTATTTTTCCTTTCCTTTATCAATGATCATCTAGTGAGTTTCTCACATTCCACGTGAGTGAAATCCTGTTTTACCTGGAAGATGCTCTTCTTAACACATACTACTGAAAGGGCATTAGAATAAAAAATACATTAAAACTATAATCAATGAGAATGCCTGCCCCAAACAACCCAGTAGTAAAGGTGGCAAGAGTGGACAGGCTTTTCATAGAGGAGAATATATGCACAGTCAGGCTGTGTACACGGAAAGAGGTGCTCGTAGAGGAGAATATATGCACAGTCAGGCAGTGTACACGGAAGGAGGTGCTCAGCAGCGTGGGTGGCTATGGAGATGCAAATTAAGACAGTGAGGTAACATTTATGCCTTTTCTGTCAGCAAAAATCAAGCCTGACAGTGCCAGGTCATAAAGAACATGTGGGTCCACCTGTTTTATACATCGTGGGTGGGAATGTATGCTGATTCTGGGAGCTTTGCTGGAATCAAAGAGTGAGCTCACCCATTTGCAACAGACTGTGTGTGTGTGTGTGTGTGTGTGTGTGTAGGAGTATATGCATGCATATGAATATTCATAGCACAGTGCACAATAGAAAAAACCTGGAAGCAACCCAAATGCCCATCAGAGAGAGAGTGGATGAATAAACTGTGATATCATGCAACAGTCAGAACTAATGAATTACAACAATGTATAGCAATATGAGTAAGTCTTAGGAATATACCTGAAAAAATTAAGTCCTGTAAATATCATCCACCCCGTAGTCTTTTTTTATAAAGAAAAACTAAAATGCAACAGCTTACTTTTAATGGAAATATGTAGATACAGTACAATTATAGAAGGAAGGCAAAGGGATGATAAACATAAAGTATAGGATAATGATTACCTGGGGTGAAGGGGATTATATTATTTGATACTGGTTTTGATCAAGGCTTTACCTTTTGTCTTAAATAGACAAGATAGATTCTTAGATGCTTACAAACAATAACTAATTAAATAAAAGCAGGCCATGCTTGGTCTAGTCATTAAAATGTCTCATGATCCTAAGGCTGACAATTAATCCAGTATTATAGAGCCAAACTCCACCTTAAAACAAGTGTGTGTAAGAATCGTAGAGAGGATTAAGGAACTCGGGAATACGTAGTATACAGAAAGTGCTCAGTAGATAGTAGCTATTATTACTGCTCTCATTAGTGACAAAGTCACCTCTCAACTGTGCAGAATACTTCTGTCATAGGCCATTAGTATGCATTGAAAAACAAACGTGATTGGAGCCTACGAGAGGTCAGAAAATGGGTCTCAGGGCAACTGAATCCATGCATGGAAGATAGTCTTCTGTTTTCTCAGCCCTTCCCTGCTTCTGATTTCTCTTCATCCAGTTTGTAGGTCTCAGTTTTACTGGTACTGTTTGAGAGATACCGTCCCTCCCCTTCTCTCCCCTCATTATCCTATGGTGCTTATTACATTTCCATGATGGCTCTGGAACTTTGCAGTCAACTGGCATTTACTTGTTCACTGACTCTGGACTCGACGCTCTGGAAGTGCAGGAACTCCATTGATTTGATTCACCCATGTTTATCCAGGAATCAGCACAGGACCTGACCTAGAGTAGGTGATACTGGATGCTTAGCAAATATTTATTGGGCGAATGAGCAGAAAAAGGCCCCTGTTTACAAATAGTAGAAATCATTCAACCCTGGAGCCATCCTGAGCATCCCCTCATAGGAGAGTGCCCAGCACACAGTGGTAGTAGTCTCACTTTTCTCTAAAACTGTTCATTGTTTTCACGGAGCATACTTATTTCACTACAGGAATAACTAGAAAGAGGTCTTTGTGAAGATGACTGCCTTTCATTGTCCTGGATGATATTTTATACCATTTCTAGGAAGAAAAGGAGAGGAATTTGTACGGAGTATCTGTGGTCTCTATGCTCCAGGTCTATTATTTAAAGATTTATTTATTTCTTTTTTAAATGGGAGAGGCAAGTCTTTATATGTTTTCATATGTCATGTTCTTCTGTTTTTACAATGTTCTCCCCTTCTTCTATGAAAGACATTCTTGCTGCTTCTGACTTAGACATGCCTGGCTTGGCTCTGCTGTTGTGGTAGTTCCGTTAGGAGACAGCCGAGCGGGAGTTGGTAGAAGGCATGCAGCACTGGCCTGGGGCTCCAGACACTAGTAGGTAGGTTCTAATTCCGCGTCCGCCAGAATGACTAGTATGACTAGCCACTTAACCTAGTAGGGACTTAATGCTTCTTCTGTAAAATAGTGGGTTTGGCTAGTTAACTTCAATGACCATTAAGGTTCTTCCAGCTGAAATCCTAAGGTTCTAAAACACAACCCTATGGTGTACATATCTTACATGCAGTTTTATATGTGCACCTGATGAATGTAGTTTTGTGTTTCTTATCTCCCTTCTTAGTGCTCGTGTATTTTATGAATGGCGAAAATGGGTCCTAATATAGTTTCCTCCCCACCCACAGTGATTGGTTGAGGTTATTCAGGGTGCACAGGCACCAGTCAGGCCCTTCCCATCCTGTGTCATAAGTCCGTTCCAGGTGGTACCATGGGTACATTCTACAGCCTTTGCTCTCCTTGGCAAAAGGAGCAAAAGGGGAGTAAGAAGCTGAGTGACAGTAAGAAGCTGAGGAGCCAGGAGGACTGTTGACTCCAGGTTGGGAAGTTTCTGGGCCATGATGTGCTGCCAGATAATTGTCTGATAACTAAATTTTCTGGTCCTTGGTTTTCTTAGCTGTGCGGTGAAAAGCCTTGGTCGGATCTTACCTCAGTCCCCTTGTCGCTCTACCATTCCATGATTTAATCTATTAAATGCCGCGCCGCTGACCTTCTCTGGTGTCCTTTTGTATCTCTTATCTAGAGTTCTTCTGCAATGACACGTGAAATGCATTGGGGAAATTTAATCAGTGAATATTAAGAGTCGACTTGCCAACTACTGCAAATGTGTTATCTTAACTTTCATGTTAACCCTGGGAGGTACTTCTTACTCATCTCTTTCATCAGTACAGAAATTGAGTCTTGGGGAATTGAAACAACTTGCCCCAAATCACCGGGGCTGTTAGTTAGGTGGCAGAGGCGTGATCCAGACACTGGTCTCTCTGACTCAGGCGCTTCCCCCCCACCCCCCCACAACCATTGAGCTTCACTGTTCAGTGACCACATGGCGTAATAGAAGGGCCATGGGATTTGGAAACTAGCAGGCGTGAGTTTCCGTTGCAGGCCTGCCACTGACCAGCTGACCTCAGCCACAGTGTCCTTGACTGCAACTCAAGGTTAATAACACTTACTGAATGGTGATGTTAGAAGGATAAGTGGTAGCGTGTACAAATTGTCTAATACGTTTTTTGGCACATAGCAGGCAGTCATTAGTGGAAGCTATTATTATTTTGTATGTATTCATACATGATTATGTGAATATTAAAGATAACTTTTTGCACACTTGCTATACACACGCGATAATATCTTAGGTTCATTGGTTAAAAATATGGTTGTTAAAATGTTTGGTCTGTAGTTTGTGAGAGTGCTTAGATAGCCTATATATAAAGTGCAGCTCTTTTTTTTTAAGTTTTAATTTTTTAAAGTTTATTTTGAGAGAAGAGAGAGAGGATCACAAGGAGGCTCTGCAGCGTCAGCATGGAGCCTGACTCAGGGCTCAAACTCACAAACCGTGAGATCACGACCTGAGCTGAAATCAAGAGTCAGGCACGTAACTGACTGAGCCACACAGATGTCCTTAAAGTGCAACTTTTTTTTTTTGATGTTTTATTTCTGAGAGAGAGTGAGAGCGTGAGCAGAGGAGGGTCAGAGAGAGAGGGAGACACAGAATCTGAAACAGCACAGAGCCTCACGTGAGGCTCGAACCCACGAACTGGGAGATCATGACGTGAGCTGAAGTTGGACACTTAACCGATGGAGCCACCCAGGCGCCCCAAATTGCAGCTCTTTAGGGTAATTATTATATATCCATTTTACAGTTTTGGAAACTGATGTCCTGAGGTCAGGTGACTTCATTAATCATTTACATGCCCTATGAATTAGATTACTTACTCCCAAACTTTACAGACCTTCCATGTGCACTTTTAATTTTTTTTAATGCTTATTTATTTTTGAGAGAGAGAGAGCACACGCGCATGCACTAGGAGAGGGGCAGAGAGAGAGGAAAACAAAGAATCCAAAGCCAACTCCAGGGTCTGAGCTGTCAGCACACAGCCAGACACAGGGCTCAAACTCATGAACCACAAGATCATGACCTGAGCCAAAGTTGGACACTCAAGCAACTGAGCCACCCAGGCGCCCCTCCACATGCATTTCTAATGCATGAAATTTGACAGTGAGGTTGTATTTCAAGGCTTTGATAGAGAATACAGTTGGAAGTACCCCATTCCAAAAGCTAGTCTACCAGTTACTACCAGCCACTGGCAGCTACTCTACCAGTTTTCAGTTTCTCCTCTTTCTGTTTTTTTTTTTTTTCTTAATAGTTCATTGTCAAGTTGGTTTCCATATAACACAGGTGCCCGCCTCCATGCCCATCTCCCCCCTTCCGCCCCACCCCCCACCCCCCCAGCCCATACTGATCATGAGAGACTCTTGAAGGTTGAGAACAAACTGAGGACTGATCGGTATGATCCTCTTTCTGGTTCTTGTGGAATATTTGCTTACATGATGGTTACTAAGTGACATCAGACTCCTAAAATTCTACTATTGGAAATATTTGACTGAAGCCTTCATTAATTTCAAGCATGAATACTTCTGGAAATTTTGAAACACTGTAGAAAACACTTCAGCATCTAAAGGTTGAGTTTTCCCGCCTTGATCTAAAACAAGAAAATGCTCCTTCTTGCACCTCCTGTGTTGAAAACGTTTTTACTCCTATTTTTTAAACGTATTTACTTCACAGTTCTGTCTCATTCTTCCGACCTTGGCATCAGCAAAGACTCCAGCGCTAGTAAAGGCTGCCATTTTGATTTGTCTCGAATGTTTCGGTGTCTGTGTACCAAATTCAGGTACACTACTTTTACTTCTGGTATTTGGTGTGACTCCAGATAGCTTAAGGTTTGTTTTCTGCTATTTGTTCCACTTTCCTCTGTAAGTTTTGCTTTTACAGTACAGTCAGTAAAAAACTAATGGAAACCAAGGAGCCACTTTTCTCCTTACAGAGAAAGTCATTTTGAGTTTTCTAGTTAGGCCAAGCTGGTCCACACTGCCGGCCCTTCCCATGTCAGTGCAAGGTTCATGATGGACGGTGACTACCCTTGTTTTTGTCCTGCAGAATAAGTCTTGGGTTTTCATTTGTTTGATTTTGGCTGATCATTGGTTCCCATCAAAATTTCTGGGCAACGATCTAAATGCTTGTATTACTGACCTTGGTTTGGTGATGGTTTGGATCTTTTTAGAATGAAAAAATTTTTCCTGGAGACTTTCAGTGATAGGATTTTACCTGTGATAATTGTTTAAAAAGAAATGATTAAAAGATAGTAGGTAAGAAAGCTGAATTATGCCCCTGATGCTCCAGTGACACACTTGTTTTTCTCAAAAGGGATTTTAAGGCTTTCTTAGCCCCAATATATAGCCTCACCTGGAATTTTGTCTTCAGCTAGAGTATTTCACACTCAGGTCACATAGTAAACATAGTAAACATACTGACTCTCCATCACCCCTCTGAGGGAAGAAACTTAATTAGAGTGACCATTACATGTACTACGGTTATCCACTCTTAAATGGGTATCTATTGTGTCTTAAATATTGTGCCCACGTAGTCCCTACAAAAATGCTAGAGATCATTATTGATAATCTTCCCACTCTTCAAATGGAGGAAATTAATTTAGAGAGATGACATTATTTACTTAAAAGCATACTCTTATTGGTAATAATAAAAATAAAGATACCATTTTTCTTGATTACTTATCATGTGCCAGGAAATGTGTTAAATGCTTTATGTAGGCTCTCTCTTAGTTAGCCCCACACTACTTTCATATCTCTTTTCTGTTTACCATCAAAGAAACCAATGCTTGAAATGTTATGTGACTTTGCTAAAGTAGCATAGCAGGTAAGGGGTGGATGGTGGGTTTAAAACCAGGCACAAGTTGTTGATTCTAGACCTCACTCTCTTAACCACCAAAGTATTACCTTGCCTTCTAACCATTACCATATATAATAGTTCTGAATTAGAATGACTCCACTCTGTCACATTAAAGCTTATTCTCTGCTTATTGTGACTTTCCCCCTCTGGTTACCCTTGCCCTCTACATTCCTCCTTAAAATGGGCATCAGAAACTAAACTGTAATTTATAACATTGCATCCCTGAGGAACATACCGCTGGTTTAATGATATTGAAAAGCCACTTCTGTGTTATATTATGGGTTATCTTGGGTATAAATTGTATGTAGTGTGTGCGCCCCCTAGATCCAAATGTTGGTTTGTCTGTTAGGGGACATAACCCTCAGTCACACGTGTGTTAGAGTTGCATGTTTCATTCGTGGGCAAAGGAACTAATCTTAAGACGATACCTTCATACTGGTTTTGAATCATATTTTTGAAAGTTACCCAGTTATTTTTGGTAAACCTTGGTGGCAGCTACTACTGAAGAATTTTTTTTTCCTTTTAGCTTACATACATTCTTCAATCTTCTTTCTAGGTTGGAATAATTCTTCATTATTCCACTCTTGCTACAGTACTATGGGTGGGAGTGACAGCTCGAAATATCTATAAACAAGTCACTAAGAAGGCTAAAAGATGTCAGGATCCTGATGAACTGCCACCTCCACCAAGACCAATGCTCAGGTATTTAATATCTTTGTTTACTGTATTACAGTAAATGTTCATTAAACATTTCACTTAGCTGAGGCTTCATCATAATGAAACAACGCTGAGTAAGTTTTGGGGAGTACCTCATGGACTTGGAAGCTGGGCTTCCTGGGTTTGGGTACTGGCTGCACAGTCTTCTAGCCGCGAGCCTTTTGTGAAGTTCTGTACCCTCTTCATGCCTCCCTCTCTCATCTATAAAGTGGGGATAACTAAGTGCCTTAATGTGTGAAGAGCATTTAATTGGCTTTAAGAAAAAGTTAACTTTTTATTTCTTTGGGGCCATGTCTGAGATTTTAACCTACATAAGTGTATTTCAGTGTAATAATTCCCTACAAAAGACAACATAGTTTCAGAGTTCTACCCTTCTTCCCCATTATAAGGAGAAAATAACGGATTATCATGATGGATGAGTAAAATTTTACCAACAGTGACTGAGTTTATTGAATGCTGGCTGTGTACCTGGCACCGGACCAGGGACTTAAGCTGTCCTGCCTTTGAGGGGTTTACCGTCTGCATGAGGAGACCGTGAAGAACCAGCTGCGGGCTGTGTAAGAATGTTACAACAGTGGAGATACAGTCTTTTCAAAGTACAAACAAAGGCACCATTAATTTGGGGGGATGGTGGTTGTTAGGAAGTATTGACCATTAGTGATGATCCTTCATTAGTGATTAGAGCAAAGTGGAGAAGGGACACTCCAGATACAGGATTACATGGTGAGTGAGCTGAGGAAACTTTGAGAAATGCAGTTCGGCTGGAGCCTATAGTGTGTGGTGGAGAGTTGCCAGAATGCAGGGTGAAAGTTCCATTTCAGGCCTTTGGGAACCATGTTAAAATGTGGGCACCCCTTGAAGAATTACCTAAGGCAGTGGCCCGACTAGTTACCTTTTTAGAAGGACAGGTTTGCCTTAATAGAGAGCAAAATTTGGAGAGCCTGAGAGTAAGGAGTTCTGGTGAGATTATTAGAGTGGTCCCCATGAGAACTGAAACCAGAACGGTGTCATGGAGAAGAGAGGGGGTGTGTGTTCAAGACACTTGAGGCAGCTTTTCTGGGATTGATGGCCAACTAACTGGTTTAAAACATGTGGCAGGGAGAGAATTCCAAGATGGTTGCAAATCGCCATAGTTTAGCGAGGGAACCCTGCACATGTTGATCCTGTCAGCTGAGAAAACAATACAGGAAACGCACAATGGGGGTGGGAAGGGTAAGAACAGGGGAGGTAGGCTCAGTAGTACTTTTTGTGAGAATTGTACATTTTTGGGAACCTGGTGCTCAGCAGGGAAGATGTGCTAGGCATTTTACAGGCAGGACAGAAAATATTTTCCATGTGTGATCATTGAAGCAATGATAATGAACCAAATTCCCCAGGGAGAAGTTAGTTAAAGAATGGTCCCAGGGCCATGTTGATATTTAATAGATGGGCATAGCAAGTAAAGGAAAGAATAGAAAGAGAACACTTGAGAACATACAAGATTCAGGGGGGTGAATGGTCCCCTGGTTGATTAAGGGACAACAGGAGTGCTTAACTAGAGTCAGGTTATAGATGCAGTTGTCGCTTGTGATAAAAGATCTGAGAGATGGTGTTTGATTAAGAAATTTGGGGATCCAATCCTCTGAAGCTGTTCCTTCCTACTGTTAGGTTCTGAGGAAAAACAACAACACCAACAGCCCTAAATGTTAAGTGAAAGTTCCAAATACAGTAAAAGCTTGGTTTGCGAGCATAATTCATTGTGGAAGCATGCTTGTAATCCAAAGCACTTGTATATCAAAGCGAATTTCCCCATAAGAAATAATGGAAACTCAGATGATTTGTTCCACAACCCAAAAATACTCTATAATAGTGATTATAATACTATAATGTAATCCAAAATAATACAAAATATAAAGAAAAATAACCTGCACTTTCCTTTGAAAACCTTTCTGGCTGGTGTGAGGGAAACAAGAGAGAGGAAGGTTATTGTGTAGGGCAACTTTCACTATCACTAACGGATGTTGACTGTAGCACAGTATTAATAAACTCTTATTCCGTATTTAATGTAAGTGGCAATAAGACGGCAGAGGAAAGGGTCTGTCTCTTCAGGCAGCCTGACGTAGAATGAAGCAAAGCATTCCTAAGCTTCCTCTTATATGGAAAAGCAAAGGACTGTCCATAGGTGCTTGAAGTGACAAAAAGTACCCTAGTGCCTGTTGTGGGCACCTTCCAGCCCTTTCCAGTTCTGAAAAATCACTGATTTCTGCCAAATACCATAGCCTAATACCGAGCCTCCAAGCATGGGAGATGATCACCCACAATTCTACGAGAGAGAGAAACCATTGACTCAGTGTGATTGTGTGACATTCAGCATCACTTACTACTCGTATTGCAAGACATCACTCATTTATCAAGTTAAAATTTATTAGAAATGTTTGCTTGTCTTACGGGACACTCGCAGAACACGTTCCTCGCAATACAAGGTTTTACAGCACTGCCTTTATCCAGCCAGCTCAGCACTGGGACGGTGTCTCTAGAAGTGGCAAATGCAGTTAAGATTCTGACCGTACCCAGCAGGACGTGACTGGGGCACAAAGTTCCTACTTTCTCTAATCAGGGAGCTCAAAGTAGCTCTTCAGAAAAGAAGTTTCTCTATGTAGGACTCACCACCACTCTGTGTGCCTCAGTTCTTACTGCATAATCGTTTTCCTTGCTCTTCCCAGTAAGTCCATAGGAAAGAGGTCAGGAAGGGTCTGGGCACTGTGTGAGGCTGAGATGGGGCACCTCCTTGGCTCAGTGACTAGGGATAAGCGTACACAGCAGTGAGGTGTCCTGCAACACACAGGCATAGCCAGACATTAATAAACAATATTTTGTGTGAACTATATGGCGCAACGAGACCTTAAAGTCCGTTTTGTGATGAACTAGCTTCCTGGTTCGCCAGCTGAATGTAAAGGAAGCCAGTTAGTTCCTGTGGAAAGAAAAGCCTGTCAACTAAGACCCTACCTGCAGTAGCCCTGCCTATCCACAGGGTGGCAGAAGCCGATCAGCTTTCCTCAAATGGGAAACTTGGTAGCCTTCTTAGGGGGGGAAGAAAAGCAATCCAAACAAAAATTTTAAAACTTGTTACAAAGTTATTGTTTAAAGGCTCCAAAAGTGTATCTCCAGTTTATTATTGGGATAGGAATAATACTTAATCATTAAGGAATGACTGTTGAGTACCAAGACACTGGGGTGGGTGCACCTTACTAAATAAGTGGGAACAGTGAGCTGACATTCACATTGTCCCTCTTCCAGGTTCTACCTGATCGGCGGCGGCATACCTGTCATAGTTTGTGGTATAACAGCAGCAGCGAACATCAAGAATTACGGCAGTCGGCCAAATGCACCCTAGTGAGTGTTTTGTGTTCTTTGCGTACCTGACCCCAGTTGCTTCTCTTTTGGTGATTTCCCAGGCCGTGACTCTGTTGTAGTTCCCGGGGTTGGTGGCTGCCATTAGCATCTGAACTGGTTTCCCATTTTCTTTCCTAGCTGCTGGATGGCGTGGGAACCCTCCTTGGGAGCCTTCTACGGGCCTGCCAGCTTCATCACGTTTGTGAACTGTATGTACTTCCTGAGCATATTTATTCAGTTGAAAAGACACCCTGAGCGCAAATACGAGCTGAAGGAGCCCACGGAGGAGCAGCAGAGGCTGGCGGCCAATGAGAATGGCGAAGTCAATCGTCAGGATTCCCTGTCTCTGTCTCTGATTTCGACGTCTGCGTTGGAAAATGAGCACACTTTCCATTCTCAACTTTTGGGGACCAGTCTTACCTTGCTCTTATATGTTGCTTTGTGGATGTTTGGGGCCTTGGCAGTTTCCTCGTACTACCCTTTGGACTTGGTGTTTAGCTTCTTTTTCGGAGCCACGTGTTTGAGCCTCAGTGCATTCATCGTGGTTCACCACTGCGTCAATAGGGAGGATGTTAGACTTGCGTGGATCATGACCTGCTGCCCAGGCCGGAGCTCGTACTCTGTGCAGGTTAACGTACAGCCCCCCAGCTCTAGTGGCGTGAATGGAGAGGGGCCGAAGTGCACCAACAGCAGTGCAGAATCTTCATGCACAAACAAGAGTACATCGAGCTTCAAAAATTCCTCCCAGGGCTGCAAGTTAACCAACTTGCAGGCTGCGGCTGCTCAGTGCCATACCAATTCCCTGCCTTTGAACTCCACACCTCAGCTTGATAATAGTTTGACAGAACATTCAGTGGACAATGATATCAAAATGCACGTGGCACCTTTAGAAGTTCAGTGTCGAACAAATGTGCACCCAAGCCGCCATCATAAAAACAGGAGTAAAGGACACCGGGCAAGCAGACTCACGGTCCTAAGAGAGTACGCCTATGACGTTCCAACCAGCGTGGAAGGCAGTGTGCAAAATGGCTTACCTAAAAGCCGGCCAGGCAATAATGAAGGACACTCGAGGAGTCGAAGGGCTTATTTAGCCTACAGAGAGAGGCAGTACAACCCACCCCAACCCGATAGCAGCGATGGCTGTAGCACACTTCCAAAGAGCAGCAGAAATATTGAAAAGCCCATGTCAAATAGTAGTAAAAAAGATGCCTTAAGGAAGCCCATTGTAGTTGAACTTGAAGGTCAGCAGAAGTCTTATGGACTCAACTTGGCCATCCAGAATGGACCAATCAAAAGCAGTGGGCAGGAGGGCCCCTTGCTGGGTACAGATAGCACCGGCAATGTCAGGACTGGGCTATGGAAACACGAGACCACTGTGTAGCAGTGGTGGGCTTCCTCGGCCGAAATCTGCAACAGACCGTGATGTCCGCATTCCTTCACGCCAGGACTATGTAAAAACAGACTGTTTACAGCCACCTTAGGGAGTCAAATCAATTTTGAATAAACTTCAAAGTTTGGGATCTTTATTTTATATCCCCCAATTGTGTTTTTTTATGAATTGAAAAGAAAAACCCTCCAAAGCATTGTTTTCATTGTCAGAGCACCAGCAGGACTTTGAGCATCTGAAATGTAATTTCTTGGAATCTGTTCTGTCTACTTAGCATTTCAGGCTTGTATTTAATACAATAAATAGGTGTTTGTCATTGTGTCAGTCTCACTTTTTTTTTTAACGGTTATTTTTGAGAGAGAGAGAGAGAGACATGAGCGGGAGAGGGATAGAAAGAGAGGGAGACACAGAATCTGAAGCAGGCTCCAGGCTCCAAGCTGTCAGCACAGAGTGTGACTTGGACTCAAACTCCTAGATCGTGAGATCATGACCTGAGCCGAAGTCAGATGTTTAACTGACTGAGCCACCCACACGCCCCATACATTTTTATATTTTATAAGAGAAGCATGTAGTTCTATTTTAATTGTGTTTATACATGGAGGTATTTTAATGAGAATTATATGTAAATCAATTAGCAGACTCTGACATAATTAACTCCACTGATTATGACATATAAATCAAAGCTCGTTTGGATTGATGTATTTTATAAATATCATCTTAAATGCTACAAGTCTTTGAAAAGATGTCATGGAATTTTTTTGAAATGGAAGTGCCTCACAAGCTCTCTAAATTGAATTACTTTGCCTTATCACTTTGGTCCTCTTAATATTGTTTTGTTACTTTTGTGGATTTCTGGTGGTTTATATTTGGGTTCAATTTTTGTAATCATTCCTTTTTTTCTCCCCCCAAGCACATGCATTATCCTTGGACCATATAAGTTGTTCAGGTACAACCATATCAGTTGGGTTCACATTCACTTACTCTGATTCTTCAGTATTGGCTCTTCTGTTGGCTCTTGCTTTGTTCTCAGACAGATAAAGTTCCTCAGGTTCATCCTGAAGTACTGATCTTTAAATTCCATTATGAGTGCAAAAACCCTGATCCCGATGTTACCATTAGTCACTCATGCACTACGGTCCTTAACCATCTCTGTTCCTTAGTCTCACTGGAGTCCATTCCTGGAACCCTTTTTTTTTTTTAATGTTATTTAATGTGTTGCATTATTTTAAAAAATGTTAATTCCAGTATAGTTAATGTGCAGTGTTATATTAGTTTACATTAGTATACATTACTCAGTGCTTGTAAAGATAAGTGTACTCTTGATCCCCATCACCTACTTCAAGCATCCCTTCACCAACTTCTCCTCTGGTAACCATTAGTTTGTTCTCTGTACTGTACTGTTTCTTGGTTTGTCTTGTTTATTCCTTTGTTCAGTTGTTTTGTTTCTTAAATTCCACATGAGTGAAATCATATGATATTTATCTTTCTCTGACTGTTTCACTTAGCATTATACTCTGTAGCTCTATCCATGTTGCATGCAAATGGCAAGGTCTCATTCTATTTCATGGCTGACTAGTATCACTATATACATATATATTATATATATAATCACAGAGCCCGATGTGGGGCTCAAACTCACAAGCCGTGAGATCATAACCTCAGCCATATGTATATAATGTAATATATATACATATACGCAGACATACATACCACATCTTTTTTATCCATTCACCTATTAATGGACACCAGGGCTGTTTCCATAATAATTTGGCTATTGTAAATAGTGCTCTAATAAGCATAGAAGCATATGTAGTTTTTGAAGTAGTGTATTCATATCTCTTGTGAAGGATTCATAACTTCATGGTGGAATTACTAAATCATATGGTCATCCGTTTTTAATTTTTTGAGGAACGTCCATTCTGTATTCCACACTGGCTACACCAGTTTGCCTTCCTACCAACAATCCACAAGTGTTCCTTTTGCTACATCCTCACCAATGCTGATTGTTTCTTGTGTTTTTGATTTCAGCCACTCTGACAGATGCTAGGTGATAACTCATTGTGTTTTGATTTGCATCTCCCTGATAAGTGATATTGAGCATCTTTTCATGTGACTGTTGGCCATCTGGATGTCTTCTTCGGAGAATAGTCTATTCATGTCTTCTGCCCATTTTTAATTGGAGTCTCTTTTTTTGATGTTAAGTTGTATTCTTTATACATTTTGGATACTACCCTTTATTTGATTTATCATTTGCCAAAGATCTCCTATTCAGTAGCTTGTCCCTTAGTTTTGTTGGTTTTTTTCCTTTGCTGTGCAGAGGTTTTGTTTTTGTTTTGTTGTTGTTGTTGTTTAAGAGAGAGTGTATGCACACAAGAGAGCAGTGGCCGGGGCAGAGAAAGAGAGAGAAAGGTCATCTTAAGTAGGCTCCATGCCCAGTATGGAGGGCTTGATCTCACAGTTGTGAGATCATGACCTGAGCTGAAATCAAGAGTCACTTAACTCACTAAGCCACCCAGACACCCCTGTGCAGGAGCTTTACATTTTGATATAGTCCTATAGTTTATTTTTGCTTTTGTTTTTCTTGCCTCAGGAGAGAGATCTAGAAAAATGTTGCTATAGCCGATGTCAGAAATTACTGCCTGTGCTTCTAGGATTTTTACGGTTTCAAGTCTCACATTTAGGGCTTTTTAAATTTTTTTTTTTTTACATTTGTTTATTTTTGAGAGACAGAGACAGAGCACAAGTCGGGGAGGGGCAGAGAGAGAATGAGACACAGAATCTGAACAGGCTCCAGGATCTGAGCTGTCCGCACAGAGCCTGACAGGGTCTCGACCCTCACAAACCATGAGTCATGACCTGAGCCCAAGTCAGAAGCTTAACCAACTGAACCACCCTGGTGCCCCTTACATTTAGGTTTTTAATCTATTTTGAGTTTATTTTTTATATAGTGTAAGAAAGTGGTCCAGTTTCATTCTTTTGCATGAGGCTGTCCAGTTTTCTGAACACCATTTGTTGAGACTATCTTTTTCCCATTGTATATTCTTGCCTCCTTGTAGAAGATGAATCAACCATATAATTGTGAGCTTATTTCTGGCCTCTCTCTTCTGTTCCATTGTCGTTTGTATCTGTTTTTGTGTCAGTGGCATACTGTTTTGATTACTACAGTTTGGTGGTATATGTTGAAATCTGGGATTGTGATACCTCCAGTTCTTCATTTTCTGGATTGCTTGGCTATTTGGGATCTTTTGTGGTTCCACACAAATTTTAGAATTGTTTGTTCTAGTTCCGTGAAAAATGCTCTTGGTATTTTGGCAAGGATTGCATTAAATCTATAGATTGCTTTGGGTAGTGTGGACATTTTAACTCTCTTTGTTCTTCCAGTCTGTGAGCATGGAATATCTTTCCTTTGTGTTGTCTTCAATTTTCTTTCATCAGTGTTTTATAGTTTTCTTTCTATAGAAAGATCTATAGATCTTTCATCTCCTTACTTAAGTTTATGCCTAGGTATTTTATTATTTTTGATGCAATTGTAAGTGGGTTTTTCTTAATTTCTGTTTTTTCTACTTCATTTTTACTGTATAGAAATGCAGTGCATAAATTGATTTTGTATCCTGTGACTGTACTGAATTCTTTTATCAGTTCTAGTAGTTTCTTTATGGAGTCTTTCAGATTTTCTATATATAGTATCATGTCATTTGCAAATATGAAAGGTTTATTCTTCCTTACCAATTTGGATAGCTATCATTTCTTTTTGTTGTCTGATTGCTATGGCTAGGACTTCCAGTACTATGTTGAACAAAAGTGGTGAAAATGGACATCCTTGTCTTATTCCTGACCTTAGGGGAAAAGCTCTATATATTTTACCCATTGAGTATGATGTTTGCTATGGGGTTTTCATATATGGCCTTTATTATGTCGAGCTATATTCCCTGTAAACCTACTTGGTTTTGAGGGTTTTTATCTTGAATGCATATTATACTATCCATTGTGGTGATCATGTGGTGTTTATCCTTTCTCTTCTCGATGTGATGTAGCATGTTGATTGATTTGCAAATATTTAACCATGCTTACATCTCAGGAATAAATCCCACTTGATCGTGGCAGATGATTTATTTAATGTATTCTTTGATTTGGTTTGCTAATACTTTGTTGAGGATTTTTACATCTTTGTTCATCAGAGATATTGGTCCATAGTTCTCTATTTATGCAGTGTATTTATCTGGTCTTGGTAGGATAATACTGGCCTGAAAGAATGAATATGGAAGTTTTCCCTCCTCTTCTATTTTTGGAAAAGTTTGAGAAGAATAGCTATTAATACTTCTTTAAATGTTTGGTAGAATTTACCTCTGAAACTGGTCCTGGACTTTTCTATGTTGGGAGTTTTTTGATTATTGATTCAGTATCATTGCTGGTAATTGGTCTGTTCAAAATTTTGTATTTCTTCTTGGTTCAGTTTGGTAGATTATATTTCCAGGAATTTATCCATTTCTTCCAGGTTGTCCAATTTGGTGGCATGTAATTTTTCATAATGTTCTCTTGTAATTGTATCTCTGTGGTACTGGTTATTATTTTTCTTCTTTCATTTCTGATTTTGTTCATTTGAATCCTTTTCTTTCTTTTTTTATGATTCTAGCTAAAGGTTTATCAATTTTGTTGATCTTTTCAAAAAACCACCTTGTTTCATTGTTCTATTCTTTGGTTTTTTAGATATTAGATATATATTTGTCTAATATGTAAATAATATATTTGTCTAATTTTTAGTTTATTTCCGCTCTAATCTTTATTATTTCTTTCCTTCTGTCGGTTCGGGGTTTTGTTTTGTTTTTTTTTCTAGCTTCTTTAGGTGTAAGGTTAGGTTATTGGAGGTTTTTCTTGCTTCTTGATGTAGGCCTCTAAACTTTCCTCTGTTGCTGTAAACTTCCCTCTTAGAATAGCTTTTGCTGCATCTCGAGGATTTGGGGCCATTATAGTTTCAATTTAACTTGTGTCCATGTATGTTTTGATTTCGTTGGTATCTCAGTTGACCCATTCATTGTTTAGTAGTGTGTTATTTAACCTCCATATATATTTGTTCTTTCCAGATTTTTCCTTGCAGTTAACTTTTAATCTCTTAGCATTGTGATCAGAAAAGATGCATGGTATGACTTGCATCTTTTTGAATATGTTGAGACTTGTTTGGGGACCTACTATGTGATCCTTTCTGGAGACTGTTTCATGTGCACCTGGAAAGAATGTGGATTCTGCTGTTTTAGGATGGAATGTTCTATATATGTCTGTTAGATCCATCTGGTCCAGTGTGTCATTCAAAGCCATTGTTTCCTTGTGGATTTTCTGTTCAGATGATTTGTCCATTGATGTGAATGTGGTGTTAAAGTCCCCTGCTATTATTGTATTACTGTCTGTTACTTTATGTTTGTAATAGCCGCTTTATGTATTTGGATGTTCCATGTTGGGCACATAAATATATACAATTGATAATATCCAATCGTACATTGGATTTGTCCCCTTTATTATTATACAGTACTCTTCTTTGTCTCTTGTTACATTGTTTTAAAGTCTATTTTGTCTCATGTAAGTATGGCTATCCTGGCTTTTTTTTCACATACAGTTATGTGATAAATATTTCTCCATCTCTTTGCTTTTAATCTGCAGGTGTCTTAGTTCTTTTTTTTTGTTTGTTTGTTTTTTTGTTTTTTACAAATATTTTATTGTCAAATTAGTTTCCATATAACACCCAGTGCTCATCCCCACAAGTGTCCTCCTCCATGCCCATCCCTCCTCCCCCCCACATCCATCAGTCCTCAGTTTTTGTCAGCATTCAAGAGTCTCTCATGGTTTGCCTCTCTCCCTTTCCCCCACCATTTCCGCCCTTCTTCTCCCCCTTGGTCCTCCTGTTAAGTTCCTCCTAATCCTCCTATACGTGCACACATATGATATTTGTCCTTCTCTGCCTGACTTATTTCGCTCAGCATAACACCCTCAAGGTCCATCCATGTTGCTACACATGGCCAGATTTCATTGTTTCTCATTGCCATGTAGTATTCCATGGTATAGATAAACCACATCTTCTGGATCCATTCATCTGTTGATGGACACTTAGGCTCTTTCCATGTTTTAGCTATTGTGGAGAGTGCTGCTATGAACATTGGGGTACATGTGCTCCTATGCATCAGCATTTCTGTATCCCTTGGGTAAATTCCTAGCAGTGCTATTGCTGGGTCATAGGGGAGTTCTATTGTTAGTTTCCTGAGGAACCTCCACACTGTTTTCCAGAGGGGCTGCACCAGTTTACATTCCCACCAACAGTGTAGGAGGGTGCCCGTTTCTCCACATCCTCGCCAGCATCTAGAGTTCTCTGATTTGCTCATTTGAGCCACTCTGACTGGTGTGAGGTGGTATCTCAGTGTGGTTTTGACTTGTATTTCCCTGATGAGGAGCGATGCTGAGCATCGTTTCATGTGTCTGTTGGCCATCTGGATGTCCTCTTTGGAGAAGTGTCTGTTCATATCTTCTGCCATTTCTTCACTGGGTTTGTTTTTCGGGCGTGTAGTTTGGTGAGTTCCTTATAGATTCTGGATATTAACCCTTTATCTGATATGTCATTTGCAACTATATTTCCCCATTCCGTTGGTTGCCTATTAGTTTTGTGGGTTGTTTCCTTTGCTGTGCAGAAGCTTTTAATCTTGATGAGATCCCAGCAGTTTATGTTTGCTCTTGATTCCCTTGCTTTTGGGGATGTGTCAAGTAAGAAGTTGCTGCGGTGGAGGTCAAGGAGGTTGTTTCCTGCTTTCTCCTCTAGGGTGTTGATAGTTTCCTGTCTCACGTTCAGGTCCTTTATCCATTTTGAGTTTATTTTTGTGCATGGTGTGAGAAAATGATCTAGTTTCATTCTTCTGCATGTTGCTGTCCAGTTCTCCCAACACCATCTGTTAAAAAGGCTGTCTTTTTTCCATCGGATATTCTTTCCTGCTTTGTCAAAGATGAGTTGGCTGTATACTTTTGGGTCCACTTCTGAGTTCTCGATTCTGTTCCATTGGTCTATAGGTCTGTTCTTGTGCCAATAGCATACTGTCTTGATGATGACAGCTTTGTAGTAGAGGCTAAAGTCTGGGATGGTGATCCCTCCCGTTTTGGTTTTATTTTTCAGGATTCCTTTGGCTATTCGGGTCTTTTGTGGTTCCATACAAATTTTTGGATAGTTTGTTCTAGTTTTGAGAAGTATGCTGGTGCAATTTTGATGGGAATTGCATTGAATGTGTAGAGTGCGTTAGGTAGTAATGACATCTTAACTATATTTATTCTTCCTATCCATGAGCATGGAATGTTTTTCCATTTCTTTGTGTCTTCTTCAATTTCCTTCATAAGTTTTCTATAGTTTTCATCATACAGATCTCTTGTATCCTTGGTTAGGTTTATTCCGAGGTATTTTATGGTTTTTTGTGCAATGGTGAATGGGATCAGTTTCTTGATTTCTCTTTGTGTTGCTTCATTGTTGGTGTATAAAAATGCAACCGGGGCGCCTGGGTGGCTTAGTCGGTTGAGCGTCCGACTTTCGCTTGGGTCATGATCTCGCGGTTCGTGGGTTCGAGCCCCGCGTCGGGCTCTGTGCTGACGGCCAGCTCGGAGCCTGGAGCCTGTTTCGGAGTCTGTGACTCCCTCTCTCTCTGACCCTCCCCTGCTCATGCTGTCTCTCTCTCTCCTAGAAATAAATAAAACATTAAAAAAAAAATGCAACCGATATCTGTACGTTGATTTTGTACCCTGCAACTTGGCTGAATTCTTGGATCAGTTCTAGTAGGCTTCTGGTGGAGTCTGTCGGGTTTTCTATGTAGAGTATCATGTCGTCTGCGAAGAGTGAAAGTTTGACTTCCTCTTTGCCAATTCTGATGCCTTTGATTTCCTTTCGGTGTCTGATGTCTGATGGCTGATGGCATATAAAAGGACTTCCAGCACTATGTTAAACAACATTGGTGAGAGTGGGCATCCCTGTCGTGTTCCAGATCTCAGGGGAAAAGCTCTCAGTTTTTCCCCTTTGAGGATGATGTTAGCTGAAGGCCTCTCATAGATAGCTTTGATGATGTTTAAGTAGGTTCCTTCTATCCCAACTTTCTCGAGAGTCTTTATTAAGAAGAGATGCTGTATTCTGTCAAACGCTTTTTCTGCATCTATTGACAGGGTCATATGGTTTTTATCTTTTCTTTTATTGATATGGTGTATCACATTGATTGATTTGCGAAAGTTGAACCAGCCCTGTAACCCAGGAATGAATCCCACTTGATCTTGGTGGATGATTCTTTTTATATGCTGCTGGATTCGATTTGCAAGGATCCTGTTGAGAATTTTTGCATCCGTATTCATCAAGGATATTGGCCTGTAGTTCTCTTTTTGCTGGATCTCTGTCTGACTTGGAAATCAGAGTGATGCTGGCTTCATAAAATGAGTCCAGGAGTTTTCCTTCGATTTCTATTTTTTGGAATAGCTTGAGAAGAATTGGATTAATTCTGTTTTAAATGTCTGGTAGAATTCCCCAGGAAGCCATCAGGTCCAGGGCTCTTATTTGTTGGGAGATTTTTGATCACTGATTCAATTTCTTCACTCGTTATGGGTCTGTTCAGGTTTTCTATTTCTTCCCGTGTGAATTTTGGTCGTGAGTGTGTGTTTAGGAATTTGTCCATTTCTTCTAAGTTGTCCAATTTGTTGGCATATAATTTTTCATAGTATTCCCTGATAATTGCTTGTATTTCTGAGGGGTTGGTTGTAGTAAGTCCATTTTCATTCATAATTTTGTCTATTTGGGTGCTCTCTCTTTTCTTCTGGATAAGTCTGGCTAGAGGTTTGTCAATTTTGTTTACTTTTTCAAAAAACCAACTCTTGGTTTCACGGATCTGTTCAATTGTTTCTTTGGTCTCTATGTTGTTTATTTCTGCTCTAATTTTTACTATTTCTGTTCTTCTACTGGGTTTAGGGCATTCTCGTTGCTCTGCCTCTAGTTCCTTTAGGTGAGCTGTTAGATTTTGGACTTGCACTTTTTCTAATCTCTTGAAATAGGCCTGGAGAGCAATGTACTTTCCTCTTAGGACTGCCTTTGCCGCATCCCATAGATTTTGAATTGTTGTGTTTTCATTTTCATTTGTTTCCATGTATTTTTAAATTTCATCTCTAATTGCCTGATTGGCCCATTCATTCTTTAGAAGGGTGTTCTTTAACCTCCATGTTTTAGGAAGTTTTCCAGACTTCTTCCTGTAATTGATTTCAAGTTTCAAAGCATTGTGATCTGACAGTGTGCATGGTATGATCTCTATTCTTTTATATTTATTGAGGCTGCTTTATGTCCCAGTATGTGATCTATCTTGGAGAATGTGCCATGCGCACTTGAGAAGAAAGTAAATTCCCTGGCCTCAGGATGTAAAGTTCTAAATCTATCCGTCAGGTCCATCTGGTCCAATGTGTCTTTCAAATCCATTATTTCTTTAGTGATTTTCTGTCTGGTTGACCTATCCATTGCTGTAAGCGGAGTATTAAAGTGCCCTGCTATTAGCACATTCTTATCTAGAAGCTTGTTTGTGTTTGTGATTAATTGTTTTAGATATTTAGGTGCTCCCATATTCGGTGCGTAGACATTTATGATTGTTAGTTCTTCCTGATGGATGGACCCTGTAATTATTATGTAGTGCCCTTCTTCATCTCTTGTGATTGTCTTTAATTTAAAGTCCAGAGGTGAGTCCTCTGAGCCTCTTGTATTTCCACATTTACTTCCTTCCCCAGGTCAGGTCGGGGAAGTTCTCTGCTATAATTTGTTCCAGGACTCCTTCAGCACCTTTCCCTCTCTCTTCCTCTTCTGGGATTCCTGTGATACGGATATTGTTGTGTTTGAGTGTATCGCTGATCTCTCGAATTCTTCTTTCCTGTTCCTGGATCAGTTTGTCTCTTTTTTTGTCAGCTTCTTGTTTTTCTATAATGGTGTCTTCTAAATCACTTATTCTCCTTTCTCCCTCTTCAAGCCGTGCATTGGAGGCTTCTAATTTATTATGTATCTCATTTATCACATTTTTTAATTCTTCATGCCTATTTTTATTTTCCATTCTGTCTGTAGCCATAGTTTCTTTGATGTCCCCTGTTTTTTTCAAGCCCTACTATTAATTTTACCACTATTATTCTAAAATCTTGTTCAGTTATGCTGCTGATATCTGTTTTGAGCAGTTCATTAGGTGTCATTTCTTCTTGGAGTTTCTTTGGAGGAGAGCTCTTTCGTTTCGTCATTTTAGTTAGCTTTCCAGCTCTTGTTGGTTTTAAAGACCTGTTATGCTCTCTGTTTCTATGAATGCTGCTATATCCAAGAAGACTCTTTGACTTTCCAGGGCCTATCCTTTCAGAGATTGTTTTTTGAATGGTATCCCTCGGTCTCTCTAGTTGGGACCTTGGTTATTTTATTTTCCTATTCGTAGTGATATTTGAGACTCTCCACCTTGTGTACTCTAGCTTGTTTCTTGAGGTAGCCCTGGAAAAGAAAACAGACAGACAAACACACAGGGAGCAGGAGCACACAAATGCACAGGCTAATTCAACTAACATGCAAAGCGAGAGGGAAAACGAAAAAGTTAAGAGAAAAGACGGAGGAGGGAGGGCGAATAATAGGGAGTATAAAATACATAAAAGGGTCAAAAAGGGGAAAAGAAAAGGAAAAAAGAAGAAAACCGATGGACAAAGAACGGTTTAAAGCATATACCTGGATTTCCCAGCTACAGTTAAATAGCCGTGTGTATGCAGTGCTGGTTGAAGAGCATAGAGAAAAAGAGAGAAGGCAGGGAGAGACGAGGCAGAATTGGAAATAGAATGAACAGGCAGAAGGGATAAGAAGCTTTTTTCAAAGAGGTAAAGGGTAGAATATGGTTGGATAGGTGAGAGAAGGATGCTGGAATTATCCAGAGAAACTATATAGTCTAATTACTCCTGAGAGAAATAGCTGAAAATGTCGGTAGGTGTAGAATTTACATTTACAGAATGGACTCGTTGTGATTGTTTAAGCAAGCTGGTGACCAGAGTTAATCAGGTCAGTGTTTTGGGGAAAAAAGTGAGAAAAGAGAAGAAAAAAGAAAGAGAAAAGGGGAAAAAAGGAAAAAACAAAAAAGGAAAAAAAAGGAAAAAAGAGAGAAAAAAAAAGGGAGGCGGGCACCTCTCAGGCAGGGATGGGCCTGGCGTGATCCAATGCCTCTGGCGGGGGTTCTGCCTTGGCGGTTGTTGGGAGGAGACTGAAGGTGCTCCAGTCCCTTCTCGAACCCCGCGCTGCAACTCGCTTTTTTTGGGCGTGTCAACTCCCCGTTCCGGGGATGCTGCCGAAGTTGGTTGCACTCTTCATCCCAGGCCAGTTCCAATCTCCAAATCCCCGTCTGTGCGCCCAGCTGAAATTGCCTTAGACACAGCTTCCCAGGGAACCCCCTCGGGCAATTCCAGGCTCCCTGCCGAACTCTGGGGGCGGAGTCAGAATCGCTGCTTCCTTCTCTGGGTCCGGCTGGCGCGCATGCGCGGGGGCTTGCCTGCCGGGTGCGTGTAGCTGGAGCCCGCTGGAGTGAGGAAAACCGGGTCCCTCTATGGCTTGTCTCCCGAAACACGAACTCACAGGCAAATTTCCCAGTTTTTAGCTCTTTGCCTTCCCTCTCGAGTTCCAGCCAGCCAGGAGCGCGGACGCCCGGTGTCAGCGCGGCTCTTTCAGGGGCCCCAGCCGCCCTGGAGCTACAATGGCGGCAGGCGCACCGCCGCTCTGAAATCCCAACCTCCAGGAGCGGCACAAAGAAGCAGTTTGTGTGCTCAGCCTCCCCCAGGACCAGTTGTCGCGAGGGGACCTGGTGTGCAGGTATTTGGCAAGTACGGTCTTTCTATGCACCGAGCGGAGGTTTTTCCCCCCAGAGCGGAGGTTTTTCTGTTTCAGACTCTCTCCTTTTCCCCTCTCACTCCCCGTAGAGGGTAGAGGGGGATCGCCTCCCACCCTGGAGTCTCCGATCCCGGCCCGATTTTACCTTCCCCGGTTCGCACTCACATTAGAAGGCTTTCTCAGTGGATTCTGCGTCCTTTTTCTCCCAGTCTCTCAGGTTTTGTAAGGTTTCCAATGGCTTCAGATCTTTTCTGTGTGATGTATGGGCGCGAGTGCAAGTACGGAGCTCCTTACTTCTCCGCCATCTTGCCCTCTCTCCTCCTGCAGGTGTCTTTAGTTCTGAAAGGAGCCTCTTGTAGGCAGCATACAGATGGCCTTTTTTTTTTTTTTTTCTTATCCATCCCTTCACCCTAGGGCTTTTGGTGGCGGCATTTAGTCCATTTACATTCAAAATAATTATTGATAAGTATGTACTCACTGCCATTTTGTTATTTGTTTAATGGTTGCTTTTGTAGTTTTTCTCTTTTCCTTATCTTGCACGCTTCAGTCATGGTTTGCTGTCTTTCCTTAGTGATCTACTTGGATTCCTTTCTCTCTCTTTTCTTGTTGTTTTGTTTGTTGTTATTTTGGAGCTCTCATTACTAGTTTTTGATTTGTAATTACCACTAGGTTTGTATACAATATGTATGTAGCAGTCTATATTAAGTTGATGAGTGCTTAAGTTTGAACCCATTTTTTTAACTTCCCTCCTATATTTTAGATATTTGATGTCATTCTTTACATCCTTTTATTTTGTGAATCCCTTGACTGATTTTTGTAGATATGCTTATTTTTACTGCTTTTTGCATCCTACTATTCTTACTACTGCTTAAGGTCTTTCCTTTTCATGCACAGAGCCTTTAACATTATAGAGCTGGTTTAGTGGCGATGGATTCCTTTAACTTTTGTTTATGTGGGAAACTTGATCTCCTTCTATTCCAACTGATAACCTTACTGGATATAATATTTTTGGCTATAGGTTTTTGACTTTCAGCACTTTGAGTATATCATACTACTACACTCTTCTAGCCTGTAAAATTTCTGCTGAAATCTCAGCTGATAGCTTTATGGGATTTCCCTTGTACGTAACTGCTTTCTTTTCTCTGGCTGCTTTAAAATTTTTCTCTTTATCATTTACTTTTGGCCATGTTATTTTATTTATTTGTTTTTAAATGTTTTTCTATGAGAGAGAGAGAGGGAAATCCCAAGCAGGCTCTGAGTGGTCAGCACACAGCCTGATACAAGGCTTCATCTCATGAGCTGTAAGATCACGACCTGAACCAAGATCAAGAGTTGGACACTCAACTTCCCAATGAGCTTCTTGGGTTCATTTTTTTGGGATACTCTCTGTGCCTCCTGGACCTGGATTTCTGTTTTATTCCCCAGATTCAGGAAGTTTTCAGATATTAGTACTTCACATAAATTTTCTGCTCTCTTTTCTCTTCTCTTTCTGAAATCCCTATAGTGCAAATGTCATTATGCTTTAGGTTTCACTGAGTTCCCTAAGTCTATTTTCATTTTTTATTATTTTTTAGTCTTTTCTCTTCAGCTTGTTTGCTTTCCATTATTCTTTCTACCAGGTTACTGGTCTGTTCTGCTTCACCTAGTCTACATTAATTCCCACTAGTGTACTATTAATTTCAGCCATTGAGTTCTTAATCTCTGATTGGTTCTTTATGTTTTCTCTCTGTCAAGGATGTCACTGAGGACCTCCACTATTAAGTTTAATGAGTATCTTTATGGCCCTTTAAATTCTCTGTTAGGCATATTACTTACCTCCATTTCATTTAGCTCTCTTGCTGTGATTTTATCCTTTCCCTCTCCCCCTCCCCCCCATTCAGGACATATTCCTCTGTCTCCTCATTTTGTACAATTCTGTGTCTGGACAGACACAGCAACTCAACCCAACTGAGTTGCTGGGTGCTTTCTTTGTCTTGTCCACTGAGAAGTATTCATTGTTGAACAGGGCCCGCAGTTCAACTGAAGGGGTCCAGATGTCTGCCTTCATGCGGGGCTGTATTCAGACTAGTGTGTGGTTGTCTTCTCTCCCTTGGGTGGGAGTCACTTTGGAGTGGTTGCTGGCCCCTTTCAGAGCTGCTTGCACAGTGGCAGGCTTGTGGCACAGCTTTGGATGAGCTCCAGACGAGAGTGAAGTGGAGGGTTTGATCTGCAGAAGAACTCAGTGGTGGGGCACATGGTGCCAGTTAGGTGTGCACTGGTCTCTTGTGGGAAGGGATAGAGGCAGGTCAGGCGGAGGGAGTGGATCTGCAGAAGTGCAAGGTAGGGGGTGGGGTGGAACAGGGGTGGACTTTGTGCTATTAACAAGCCTTGTGTGGGTCTGCTGCAGGAGAGGACCTGTTTGAGGCCTGGCTGGAGGGGGTGTGTCCACAGGAAAACACTGGGGTTGGGCATGGTGTTAGCAAGTTAGGTAGCGAGTGTTGACACTATGCTGATTCTCACAGGTGTCCACATATCTAGACTGGGAGGGAAATGTCACCTGCCAGCTCCTTTATTCCTGGAGAGGTAATAGGGATTCATCTTTCCCACGCAGGTATGGTATGAGGTATGAGGGTATTTCTCTCCCCCTCTACACTCGTGGTTCCCTCCCTCCCGTGGACAGTCCTGTGGGTCTGTTTAGCTCCCGACCTTGTCTCTGCCCTTTCTACCCTCTCTGACATTGCCTCTCCTCTGTTCTGTGGACAGTCTGTTCTGTTAGCTTTCAGGTCCTTTTCTGGGTTATTTACACTGATGTGGCTGTATCCAGAGGAGGAGGTAATCTTAGGGCCCTCCTACTCTACCATCTTCCCTGAAAGTTCATTCCTGGAACTGTTTTGAGGGTCAGAGTGGGTCTGCCCTGACTCTGTGCTTTCAGTCCCTCTGACAGGCAAGACAGTGGTTGAAAAGTGAGGCACAGCTCAGATCTGTTTGTGACAGCTGTCTAAAGGTTTGAATCATATCAATTCAAAGTGTACATTCAAAAACTACTGATTCAAGTTTAGCTTGATAAACTTCAAATCTGAGAGATATACTGCTTAAGTTCTATAGAGTAATTTTCAGGGACACCACAAGATCACTTATTGTAGTGTAAATGTTCGCCTGTCATTGGATTACCGCATTAGAAATAAATTATTTTACTTTGCAATAATAAAATTGGTAGTTCTATCTAAGCCTTCGACAGGTGTCAGTTTTAGAGATATTCTTTTGGCGGGGGAAGCAAGTCAATGGATAGATTCTAACCAAATGGATGGATTCAACACTTGGCACGTTGGACCACCGGCTGGCCCAGGGTCTCCTGGTAAGTTGAAGTATATGTATAGGATGATGTTTAAAAATGACAAAAATAAATAAACTAGTAAGAAATGAGTGAATAATGCCTACTTTATTGCTATTTTAATTTTGCTCTTAGTATTTAGTAAAGTATCATTAACAATGTTTAACCTCTTTCTCTGACCCCTAATAGGTCGACTCCGCATAGGGAAAGAACTTTGTTCTTTTGCTTTTTCGTACCTCACAGGAAGTGAGGAATTTCTCTTTCTGGAAATGTTCGCCATTCAGTAAGGATCTATTAATTTAAATATAACTTTGTGTAGATAACAGGAGACAAGAAAGCTGGGTCTAGGGGAGGAGTGGAGGATGGAAAATGTCAAATACTTGGAATAAAATGAAGATGCCACTAAAGATATTTGGAGTGTGTTGATACTCAAAGCATAGAAAGTGATGAGCAATGACTTTGTGCATTATACTCCTAGTATTTGACTAGTTAACATTTGATGTTTGTGTGTAGGAAATGAAAAACACATTATATCTCTACCCCAGTCCCCTTTGTCATTTTTGATTTATGGCTTGTTGCTGGTGGAGGTTTCTTTATTTTTCACAGAAGCATAAACTATTAAGAGATGTTTCAGTTTGCTCAGAAAATTGGCCAATTCATTTTCCCCATTAAAAAATGTTGGCAAGTGGAGCTCAGAGAATTTCTGACATGCCAAACAAGCTGGTGGCCATACCACCTCGAGGAACAGGACCTGTTCTCTGACACACTGGCCACCACGCTTTGCAGCATATCACGTAGCTTCTCTGGAACTGATCACGCATGCTCCTCACGGTGCTTAAGATCTGTAGTTTCCCCAAACTTTATTCCCATCTCCATATTTTTGTTTGAGTTTTAATTTCATAATGAGGTATAACTGGTCATGCTCTGATTAAGGAAACGCACCTGATTTATTCTTTTCTTCCACAGAAGTTTTTTAATCATGTTGTCACACACCGTGTCATGTAATATAATAACATGATGTTATTTGCTAGTATTAAATGCCAACCTTTGACTTTAGGTAATGATTAGAAATCTGGTTTGTGTTTGAGTATTTGTGTGACTAGATTTATGTACATGTATGAACGTATATTAATATTTCAGGTTGTAATCAGTGGCAACTAATTAATTTCTAGATAACAGGATTTTTTTTTGCACATGCCACTTAATGTAACTTTGTATCCATGTTCAATATATTTCTATAAATAGAATGGTATGAACAGATGGCAACTTATATATAGATGCTGAGGCTTAGATTTTGCTCATTATTGAAAAGTAAGAAAGTTAAAACATTTAGACCTATGTGTTTCAGGCATTGAGTTCAGAATGCTAAAGCTGAAGTTGGTTGAGACTATAAAAAATGAGGCAGTAAAAAAATTAACGGAAAGCATTTCAGCCAGGAGTTAAACTAAATCATCAAGAAAAGTGAGTCCTACAACAGCAATCCAAAGTTTAAAACAAATGTTAATTCTCTTTATCTTTTCAGATTCCCAGAATCGTTTAATTATTTTAATATTCACTCCAGTGCTTTTATCTGAGAGGTAATTAAATTATTTATAGCTACTTATGATAGTGTTTTCCAAACTTGGGCCATTCCATCATTCTTGCCAAGATTTTGTCATCTCTTCCCTAATATTTATATTAATACTGTCAGATGGGTCAACTCACTTTTTTTTTCAATGAAATACAAGTAATCATAAATCCAGTACATTTATTTGGTTCAATGAAGCCAGCTCCTCAAGGAGAAATTTGCAACTGTTCATTCTGTGTGTTCACATAGTCACTGTAGGTTGACTTGCCCTGTCTTTCCACCTTCTTGGTGAACTTGCTACTGCATGTGATGAAGCCCCCAGCTGCCCTTGCTTAGAACTTTCTCTCAGCTTCTTTTCACTGGGGATGCCAGTGGCTCAAAGGTAGTTACCAAGCGTGAACTTATAGGACTCTTATTGTAGTCAGTGACAGACCACCACCTACACTTTTAGAGCTGGATGCTTAGAATTAATTCCTCACCAAAATCTTGTTAGATTTTTTTCAACAAACTTTTGCTTTATATTGTATGAAATACATATTGTCCTTCTAATTGTTATGTCTACAAAATGGTAGAAGAAAAGGGTGTGTGAGTGCATGTGCTTAATCCATTACCTGCTAGTATTACCTAGTTTGAGAAAGTACTGATGAAAATTTTTATCAGAATATTCCATGCATTTTGGGCACCCTGGGTGTTGCCCAGTGGTTTGAGCATCTGACTCCTGATTTAGGCTCAGATTATGATCTCACAAACTGTGAGATCAAGCCTCATGTTGGGCTCCCTACTGACAGCGTGGAGCCTGCTTGGGATTCTCTCTCCCTGTCTCTCTGCCCCTCCTCCCTTGTCACATGCATATGTGTACACACACTCTCTCTCGCAAATAAATATTAAAAAAAAAAAAAAGAATATTCCAGGCATTTTTTTAAAGTTCAAAATATTTCTAGAGGCTTCTTGAGATGCATTCACCATGTAAAGACACCAGCTAATTATATCTTGAATGTTGTAATGATTATGTTCATTGTCTTTGCATGTACTATTGATCATTTACTTGTACAGGTAAATAAGAATGTTCACGTGAACAAATATACATGCAGGATATGATTGGTCACAAAGCCAGGAGTAGTCATGGGCCTCCAGCTTGATGAAAATTGGGTCTAGGAAGATACTCTACATGAAAATAATGAACTTCCACTGCTACTACGCAGGTTTGTTTTGTTACTGGGTCCATTCCTATATAAGACTGAGTAAAAATGTTTAGTGTGCAATCATGATTAACAATTTTTACTGCTCTTTTAAGCATTTCCTTTTAAATTTTGTATTTTAAGAACAGATCATTTTAGGGCCTTAGTGCTCTGGTATGTATGTCACTAATCTGGCAGCCTTCCTTAGGGGCTCTCACCCAGGCTCTGCCCTCTCTAGATCCTTCCTCAGGGAATGGATGGTGGCACGTGGGAGGGTTCTATGAATCAGGCATGGAAATGGCATATGTCATTTCTGCCCCAGCCCATTCATCGGCCAGAGCGCAGTTGTAGCCTCACCTAATTACAGAGTAAGCTAGGAAATGAAGTTGAGCTGTGTGCCCAGGAAGGAAGGGGAAATGGTTTGGTGAACAAATAGCCAGACAGCCACAGGAATAGACATGAACTGTGAACTTTACTCCCACCTAGTCTTCCTACCCGTTAAAACTCTTACTTTTATAAAAGCACTTATCCGTTATGAGTTCCAAACAAAGATGTTAGATTTTACATCAGTTTGTAAATTATGTAATAGCCAGCTTTTTTTTTTTTTTAAAGAATTCAGTAAATAGGGGGGAATCAGTATCCATTCTGATGACTGTGTCCTTCATATTATTATTTAACAAGGATTATATTGCAAGGCTCTTTTGCCAAAGTTGAAATATGTTTACAGTTGTTATGTAATCAATCCCCAGAACTTTTTGGTCTTGTAAAACTGAAATTTACACCCATTAAACAACTCCCCATTTTACCTTCTGCCCAGTCCTTGGCAACTACTATTCTACTTTGTTTCTATAAATTTGATTACTCTAGGTACCTCATGTAAGTGGGATCATACTAGCTTATTTCATTTAACATAATGCCCTCAGGATCCATCCATGTTGTGGCATGTGTCAAAATCCCTTCCTTTTTAAGTCTGAATAACATTCCATTGTATGTCTGTTCCACATTTTCTTTATCTTTTTATCTGGTGGTGGACATTTATTTACATTACTTCCATCGTTTGGCTTTTGTGAGTAATGCTGCTGTGAAAATCAGCATGCTACAAATTTCTCTTTGAGGCTTTATTTTCAATTCTTTTGGATTTATTTATTTATTTAATTAATTTTTTTTTAGCGTTTATTATTGAGACAGAGAGAAACACAGCATGAGTGGGGGAGGAGCACAGTGAGGGAGACACAGAATCCAAAGCAGGCTCCACAGAGCCTGACATGGGGCTCAAACCCATGAACCATGAGATCATGACCTCAGACGAAGTCGGACGCTCAACCGACTGAGCCACCCAGGCACCCCTCAATTTTTTGGATTTATATCCAGAAGTGGAATTGCTGGATTATATGGCAATTCTGTTTTTAATTTTTAAAGAAACCACCAACCTTCCTGAAGGCTGCCCCATTTTACATTATTTCCAATTGCGCAAGGATTTCAATTTCTCCATATCCTCGTCAACACTTTTTATTTCTATTTTTGTTTCTTAGTAGCCTATCTAATGGATGTGAGGTGATACTTCTTTTGGGTTTTGATTTACATTTTGCTAATGATAAATGACATTGAGCATCTTTTATATTTTTGTTGGCCATTTGTGTATCTGTGGGGAAATATGGAGGTCCTTGGTATATTTTTTCATTGAGTTTCTTTTTATTGTTGTGAACGTGTAAGTGCTTTATATTTTAGATAGTGACCCCTTATAAACTGTATAATTTATAGATATTTTCTTCCATGCTGTAGGCTGTCTTTTCAATATGTTAATAATGTTCCTTGATGCACAGAAGTTTTTAATTTGATGTCCTATTTATCAATTTTTACTTGTGTTCCTTGTATTATACTTGCCAACACAATGTAATGAAGCTTTTTTCCTTCTAAAAGTTTAGTTTAAAGTCTTACATTCAGATCTTCGATCCATTTTAAGTTCAGTTTTGTATTTCTTTTTCACTTGTTAGCATTTAATGAACCTCCCTCCATTGTGGCTTCAAGCTACCAGGCCACAGCCCTCCCCCTGCCCCAAATGCTTAATCTTCTCCCCAGCAACTCTCCTGAAGAATTTGGCCTTCGCAATGACAGGCTATTTTGGGAGCTCTTCCTTCTCCAAAACTTGGTAGTAGCCTGATTGCACCACATCAATGAGAGGAGCATCTCCGGTCTTCTTTCTGGCAGCATTTGCCTGTGTCTGCTCGCTGACCAAGGTCCACCATTTATCAAGGTTGACAGGTAGGCAGAAGCTGTGATTCCTCTCTAAGTGGTAATGCTGCATACCAGCTTTTCCACAGTAAGCCGGGTGATATTTGTCAAAGTTGATCCTGTAGTGATGCATCCCACCAGCATTACCCCAGCCTCCTGGGTGCTTCAGGTGTTTGCTCATGGGCAGCTGTGCCCATGGCTTGGATGGCCTGGAAGTTTCCAGGTCTTCCACAGTCTGGATGGCAGCCCAGATGAAACAGCTATTTTTGTATGGTTCATAAGGATTCAACTTTATTTTTTGCTTGTGGATATCCAGTTTTCTCAACACTGTTGAGGCGACCGTCCTTTCCCCATTGAATGGTCATAGCACCCTTTGTTGAAAGTCATGTGACCTTGAATCTGAGGGTTCATTTCTAGGCTATCTGTTCCACTCCATTGGTCTATATGTCTATCTGTTTGGCAAGTACCATACTCTTTTGATTACTGTACTTTGTAAAAAGTTTTGAAATAAGAAAGTGTGAAATCTCCAAGTTTGTTCTTTTTTGACATTGTTCTATTTGTTAGCTAAGGCTACCAAAACAAAAAACCACAGATGAGGTGGATTAAACAGCAGACCTTTATTGGTAGTTCTGAAGGCTAAAAGTTTAAGATCAAGTTGTGTGTGTGCAAGTTTGGTTTCTTAAGTGGCCTCTCTTCTTGGCTTTCAGATGATCTTCTTGCTCTGTTCTCACATGGCCTGTCCTCTATATATTCACATCTTTGGTGCCTCTGAATGTACCCAAATTTCCTCTTACAAAGACATTGGTCAGATTGTATTAGAGCCTACCCAAAGGCCTCATTTTAACTTAATCACCTCTTTAATGATCCTATCTCCAAATATAGTTATTTTCTGCGCTATATGGAAGGGGGGAGGGTAGAGCTTTAACTCTATTTGGGGGGCACGTAATTCAGGAGATAACAATTACTTTGACTATTTGGGACCCTTTGAGATTCCATATGAATTTTAGGGTAGATTCTTCTGTTTTGGCAAAAAATACTTTTAGAATTTTGATAGGGATTGCATTAAATCTGTAGATCACTTTGAATGGTATTGACATCCTAACAATACTGAGCTTTCCAATCCATGAACACAGAATAACTTTCCATCGATTTGTGTCTTTTTAAACATTTCTTTTGGCAGTGGTTTGTAGTTTTCAGTGTACAAGTCTTTCACTTCCTTGGCTAAATATATTTCTAGGTATTTTAATTCTTTTTGATGCTATTGTAAATGGGATTATCTTCATAATTTTACTTTTGGATTGTTTGTTTTTAGTGTATAGAAACAACTGATTTTTTTGTCTGATATTATTGTATCCCACAACTCTGCTAAATTTGTTATTCTATCTGGGTTTTTTTTCCCCCTCAAATCTTTAGGGTTTGTCCATATAGAATCATGTCATCCGGAAACACAGATAATTTAACTTCTTCCTTTCTAATTTGGGTGCCTTTTGTTTCTGTTTCTTGTCTAATTGCTTTTGTCTAGGATTTCCAGTACTATATCTAATAGAAGTGATAAAAGCTAGCATCTCTGTTTTGTTTCTGATCTTAAAGGAAACACTTTCTCATTTTTCTTCACCTTTGGGTTGGATATTAGCTATGGGCTTTTCATAATTATGCTGAAGTAATTTCCTTTTGTTCCTAGTTCTTTTTTTTTTTTTACATTTTTTGTTAGAAAGTATACTTAATTTTGTCAAATGCATTTTCTGCATTTGATCATGTTTTTCCCCTCCTTCATTCTGTCAATGTGGTTGAGTTTTTGTTGCTGGTATTTTATTGAGTATTTTTGCACTGATACTCATATAGTCTTTCACCTTTTGATATGATATTGGAATAGGTGTTTTGTAGATACTATGATATTAAGAAAGTTTATTTTTTACATTTTAATCAATTATTTTTTAACTTTACATCCAAGTTAGTTAGCATATAGTGCAACAATAATTTCAGGAGTGGATTCCTTAATGTCCCCTATTTGTTTAGCTCATTCTCCCCTCCCACAACCCTTCCAGCAACCCTCTGTTTGTTCTCTATATTTAAGAGTCTCTTATGTTTTGTCCCACTCCCTGTTTTTAGGTTATTTTTCTTCCTTTCCCTTATGTTCATCTATTTTGTATCTTAAAGTCTTCATATGAGTGAAGTCATATGATATTTGTCTTTCTCTAATTTCGCTTAGCATAATACTGTCCAGTGCCATCCACACAGCAGCAAATGGCAAGATTTCATTCTTTTTGATCCCCGAGTACTACTCCACTGTGTGTGTAAATATTTATATATGTATGTATATAATTATACCACATCTTCTTTATCCATCCGCTGATGGACATTTGAGCTCTTTCCATACTTTGGCTATTGTCGATAGTACTTTTATAAACATTGGGGTGCATGTGCCCCTTTGAAGCAACATACCTGTATCCCTTTGATAAATACCTAGTAGTGCAATTGCTGGATCATAGGATAGTTCTATTTTTTTAGTTTTTTGAGCAACCTCCATGCTATTTTCCAGAGTGACTGCACCAGTTTGCATTCCCACCGTCAGTGCAAAAGAGATCCTCTTTCTCTGTATCCTCATCAACATCCGTTGTTGCCTGAGTTGTTAATGTTAGCCATTTTGACAGGTGTGAGGTGGTAGGTATCTCATTGTGGTTTGATTTGTATTTCCCTAATGACGAGTGATGTTGAGCATTTTTTCATGTGTCGGTTGGCCATCTTGATGTTTTCTTTGGGGAGGTGTCTATTCATATCTTTTGCCCATTTCTTCACTGGATTATTTGTGTTTTGAGTGTTGAGTTTCATAAAGAAAGTTTTTAATTAAACAAAGTTAGCTGAGTTTTTACTATGAATGAGATATGGATTTTATCAAGTGCCATTTGTTGTATTTGTTGAAATGCATGTTTTTTCCCTTTATTCTGTTACTATTAGGTACATTGAGAGAATTTTGAAAGTTAAACAAACTTTGCATTCCTAGATTAGATGCTCTTAGGTCACATAATATTATCTTTTGTATATAAAACTGCATTTTATATGCATATATACTTTTTGGGGTTTTGCATCTACATTTACTAGAGAAATTGGTCCATATGTTTTCTTATTGGGTTTTAGATGTATATTATCCTGACCACTTAAAATGAATTGTGATACTTCAGTCATTCTCTGTTCTTGGAAGGAATTTTTGTAAGATTGGTCTTACAATCTTTTCTTAAGTCTTTTCTTAAATATTTGAAATACTTTTGGGGTGAAGTTATTACCCTGGTCTCAAGTTTTCTTTCATGGGTAGTTTTCAGTTACAGATTCAGCTTTCTGAAAGACCTTGAACTATTAAAATTTTTCTCTATTTTCTTGTTCAGGTGTGTAAGGGGTGTTATTTTCTGAAAGAATCTGACCATTTCATCAAAGCTGACAAATTTAATGTCCTAAAGATCTTTCTAATATCTGCTCATCCCTTAAAGTATAGTATATTAATCTCATCTATTTCATTTCTGATAATGTTACTTCGTGTTTTATCCATTAAAAGTTCTGTCTTTTTTGAGGCTTATAGTGCTAACGTTTTCAGAAAATCAACTCTGGTGTTGTTCATTCTGTCTGTTTTGTTTGCCTTCTTCTGCTATTGCCTTTGTTCTTCATTATATCTTCTGATATTTTTGTGATTTACATTGCTATTCTATCTCCAGCTTTTTAAAATGGGTTTGTAACTTTTCCTATTTTAAAAATCTGCAGTTAGAGGGGCACCTGGATGATTCATTTGGTTAAGTGTGCAACTTCTAGTTTAGGCTCAGCCTCAGGGTTGGTGGGTTCAAGCCCTGTGTTGGGCTCTGTGCTGGTGGTGCAGAGCCTGCTTGAGATTTTCTCTCCTTCTCTCTCTGCCCCTCCCCTTCTCATACTCTCTTTCTTTCTCAAAATAAACATTTTTTTAAAAAATCTACAATTAGAGCTATGTAGTTCTTTGTGAATGTTTGGAAATAATGAGAACAAAAACTGTATAAAAAACCTTTATGTTTTCTTTTTTGCTTATTTTAAATAAAATATTAGTCAACTTCTGTTTCCCTAGAGTCTAGTGAGCAACTGATTTTTCAAGTTTCTTCATTATTTCTGTTATTAACCCTTCTACCAAGGGTCCCCTTACCCCTTAAACTTCTCATTTTGCCAGCTTTTTTCTTTTTTTGCCATGCCATTACACATTTTTGGGGTGAATTCCATGGGGTAAAATGCCTGAATGTGCTTCTATTGCTTGAGAGACTCCTCAGTGCAGGCAAAACCCTATGAGAATATCTTGCTATAGCACAATTCTAATTATGATTCAGGTGACATGTAGGTGATTTTCTTGCATACTATGAAAAAGTGAAGAAAACTCTGTAACTTTAGCATTATTAGAGGGGAAAAAAACCTCAGATACTTTAAAAGAAGGAGTGGTTTGAGTCAGATTTTTTTTTTTGAGAGTCTACTTTTATTAATCCATGCTTGTCTTCTTTTTTTTTTTTTTTTTACAGATAGTTTATTGTCAAATTAGTTTCCACATAACACCCAGTGCTCATCCCCACAAGTGTCCTCCTCCATGCCCATCCCTCCTCCCCCCACATCCATCAGTCCTCAGTTTTTGTCAGCATTCAAGAGTCTCTCATGGTTTGCCTCTCTCCCTTTCCCCCACCATTTCCGCCCTTCTTCTCCCCCTTGGTCCTCTGTTAAGTTCCTCCTAATCCTCCTATACGTGCACACATATGATATTTGTCCTTCTCTGCCTGACTTATTTCGCTCAGCATAACACCCTCAAGGTCCATCCATGTTGCTACACATGGCCAGATTTCATTGTTTCTCATTGCCATGTAGTATTCCATGGTATAGATAAACCACATCTTCTGGATCCATTCATCTGTTGATGGACACTTAGGTTCTTTCCATGTTTTAGCTATTGTGGAGACTGCTGCTATGAACATTGGGGTACATGATCAAGATTAAAAGCTTCTGCACAGCAAAGGAAACAACCCAGAAAATTAATAGGCAACCAACGGAATGGGAAAAGATAGTTGCAAATGACATATCAGATAAAGGGTTAATATCAAGAATCTATAAGGAACTCACCAAACTACACGCCTGAAAAACAAACAACCCAGTGAGTCAGATTTTTTAAAAATTTATTTTACTTAATTTGAGAGAGAGAGAGAGAAAAAGAGTGAGCATGAGAGGGGCAGTGGTGGGAGGAGGGGAAGAGAATCCCAGAAAGGCTCCACACTATCAGTGAAGAATTGGATGTGGGGCTTGAACTCACGAACCGTGAGATTGTGACCTGAGCCAAAGTCAGGAACCAGTTGCTTAACCACCTGAAGCCACCCAGGCGCTGCAGATTTTTCATTACAATTTGAAAGTTCTTAACATTGAATGCAGACTGTGTTTGAGAAATGGTATTTTATGAGACTTGCATATTATACTGATATCAGGGTTCCATTTGCAAGCTGACACCATGGTAGGCCTGGAAGGTTTGGTTGGTGGTGTTGACAGAAGGCTTTTATGCCTACAGAGACAGGACTTTACAGCCAAGAATACCACCCTAAACTGAGGCCCCCAGGGCAATATCCACAAGAAGAAATCTACCTAGTTTTAGATATAGAAAACAGGGGAGTTTATCAGTCATGGTCTGGGCTCTGGTTTATCTCCTCTGTGAGTGTATAACCACTTGGGCTGGTATTTAAATTTTTACTGCCTGAATCCTTCTATGAAATTCCCCAACCAGAGATGGTAAGATAAATGTGGCCTTGCTAGATGCCACTCTGGTAGATGGAAGAAGCAAACATAATACATGCCTGAAAGTACATACACACTGTCAATGACCTATAGGAGTTGAATCCAGATGTGAGCCGTCTCTTAGGTATTCAGCACTGTGCTCTCCTGACACTTTGGAATGACCTGCTGTAGCTGTCTTCTTTTCACCCCTCCATCTCACTCTCATCTATAGTGGAGACCATCTTCTTGTAGTGTGATCTCCTGGCCATGGTTAATTACTCCAGGAATGGGTACGTGACCCAAGCCAGAGCAGGCTATCTCTTCCTTGGGCAATTCGAACCAAAGAGAAATCTCTTCTAGTCACTTGATTGGTAATATAAAACTCAGGATCCTTTGGTTGGTACATGTTCATTCATGTAACCCTGCAGCCAGAGAGAACAATGCAGAAAACCAGAGGGAGTGGAGACAAGAAACAGAATCCCAAAGGCTTTTTGTGCCTGGGTTTGTGCCTGGGTTTAGACATTGTAAGTTTAGCTGCATTCCCTACCTGCCAGTTCTGGCCCATACACTCTATCATTCAATCTCCTTCTTCCCCCTCTACTTTTGTAGGGTTTTTTTTGTTGTTGTTGTTGTTTTTATTGGCTAAAGTTATAGTTCATCCCAAAAGAGTTCAAACTAATATACCAATAGAGTCTCCATCTCATTTTTTGTGTGTGTGTTCTCAGGGATTAGACATCTCTGTTTTGATGGAATGTTTGATGAAAGAAGTATTCCAGGTCTGACACTCAAATGCTACAACTTCATTTTTGGGTAAACACTCTGATTCATTCTTCTTACTTGAGTAGAAATGCCTAATAATATATTTACATAAATTATGGCACCATTATATTGTGGATTTTATAAATGCTTTTAGCTATTACACTAAGAGGGAAAGTTGAAGAATGAAAAAAATACATTCCTTTAAGCAAAATAGAGCATGCCAACATCACCTATCACATTTACTATTCTGCAGGTGACATTTGCTCTCTAGCTAAAATTACTCTTTTTCATACGAACAGAAGATTGGTTGAGTGATAGTTCTTAATTCAAGAAGGAACAGTAAAATGGACTGAAAAGCTTTTCAGAAGCAAAAATACTCTCCTAAAAATATTTTTGTGTTCTATAGAATGTTATTCATTTAATATTCACCTTTGAATATTGAAATTCCTTTTGACTCATTAAATACATTCTGTCACCAAATAGAAGACAAGCTTTAAGAATTTAACAATTCATGAGGATCTATTTATAATTTCATGTTTCTGCTTTAGGGAAATAGTTATGTACAGGATGTTAGAACGGAACTCTCCATGCCTCGGTTTCAACTAAGGTGCTGATTCTGAGAGTATCGAGATACCGAATGGAGAGAAAGCAGTGCATGCAAATACCTGTTCCAGAACTGTGTATCTGTCTGACAGACTAAGGATCAAAGAAGAGGTCCGATAGCCCTTTGTGTGGGATCTGGAGAAGAGAATTCTTTGGAGGCCCCTTGCCATCCTTGGCTGGATGGAATTTACTCTCTGGTAGAGTGCTGCCTTCTTTACTTCGAGCCTGGTGGGAGAGGCTTCTGTGAGGAAACCAAGGAAGGCTGCTATGTGTTCCCCCAAAGATGTCTACATCTTTTTTTGTTAAAAAATTTTTAAGATTATTGATTTATTTTGAGAAAGAGAGAGAGAGAGCATGAAGAAGCAGGGTATGGGCAGAGAGAAAGAGAGAGAATCCCAAGCAAGCTACATACCATCAGCACAGAGCCTGATGCAAGACTTGAACCCATGAACCATGGGATCATGACCTGACCCAAGATCAAGAGTCAGACCCTTAACGGGCTGAGCCACCCAGGCACCCCATAGGTGTCTACATCTTAATCCCTGGAACTAGTCAATATGTTACCCCATTTGGAAAATAGGACTCTGCAAAAGTGGTTAAGGACTTTGAGGTGGTGAAATTATCTCGGATGATAGAGGTGGGCCCAATGGCATCACAAAGATCCTTTTGAAAAGGAGGCAGGACGGTCAGCCAGAAGTGATGTGATAATGGAAGTAGAGGTCAGAGCAGTGTGGCATGAGCCAAGGAATACAGATCGCTTCTAGAAGGTGGATAAGGCCAAGACATGGGTTCTCTCTGCTTCTTCAGAGCCCTTAGAAGGAATGCAGCCCTACTGGCCCCTTGATTTTTAGCTCAGTGAAACTGACTTTGAATATCGCCTCTCCTGAACTATAAAATAATAATCATTTGTGGTAATTTGTTACTGTGAAGTAGGAAGCCAATACCAAATTGCTGCTTTGGTGACAGAGCAGAGTGCTGCTGTTGTGATATAGGTTGAGAGGCACAGACTCAGGGAGGGAAAAGGATGGGATGAGTATTTTCTGTGCATCAGATACAGACCTCACAGGAGACCTTGCTGGCAAGAGGTTTTCGTGAGGCCTGTCCAATACTGCCCTCTGTGGGAGCAGGAAGTCTCAACCAGAAGAGTCTGGAAGTAGTCCATAGACTTTCTGTTGTTGAGGAAGGAATTCCAAGTGACCATATGCGTCCGTCTGTGTCAAGGAAGCCACACCAGCGTTAGGCCCAGAGATCTCAAGGCCAACAAAGGACAGTTCCAAATCACGTGGAGCCTTTTATAACCCTATCCCCCAGCATGTCAGTTCTGATAGAAGTGAAAGCCACTTATGGATGGATGGGGGAGAGGAGACGCGACAGTGGAGAAGCTGGACCCCATCTTTTTCCCTTTGCAGACTTGGAACTACAGAAGTACCAGCAACCTGGCAGAAAGTAGAAGATTGGACATTAAAGCAAATTCACAGCGTTATTATCTTGAACCGTAATTTTTAAGTACCTAGTCAAGAGATGTTTAAGGGTATAATGAAACCATAGAACTTCCCAGCATTTTCTGTTTTTCACTAAATAAAGTATAAACACACAGGAGCTAAAATACGAGTTTCATCTTCTAAATCTTATGAACATGTTCAAGCATGTAAAAAATTAGAAATAGTAGTATAATGAACCCCCTTGTTATGGATTGAATTATGTCCCCCCCACTCCCAAGTCATGTGTTGAAGCTGTAACCTTCAATGTGACTGTATTTAGAAATAGTGCTTTTTGGAGGTAGTGAAGGTGAAATGAGGTCATGAGGATAGAGTCCTAGTCTCTTAGGATTGTAAGAAGATGAACAGAGAGATCTCTCGCCACATGCATGCACACAGAAAGGCCATGTGAGGACACAGAAGGCGGCCACCTGCAAGGCAGGAAGAGTGCTCTCACCAGAAATCAACCATGCTGGCACCTCCATCTCAGACTTCCAGCCTCCAGAATTGTGAGAAAATAAATAGCTGTTGTTTAAGCCACCTGCCTGTGGTATTTTATTATGACAGCCCAAGCAGATGAACACACTCTCTATCCATCCCCCACGTTCAGTAAATGTCAGTGTTATGTCGTGCTTCCTTCATCTGTTCCTCTATCTTGTTCTTCCTTTCCCACTTTTCCTTTAAGGATTATTTTACATTAAAATTGGACATCAGGGCATTCTTATTTCTAAATATATCCATGTGTGTCTCTAAAGAACAAAGATGATGTGCAGCCTAACCACGGGGACCCAGAGCATCACTGTTCATTAGGAGCCGACTTCCCGTACCTGCTAGGTACACTGGACGTTGATTTGAGTTGTGAGCACGTGATTTGCTTTTACTGCCAAAGTGAGAACAGAAGTAACACATACCAGTTAACTATTACTGTGTAATAAACCACTCCAAAATTTAGTGGCTCTAATGCAGGCATTGTGTCTCATGATTCTGGGGGTTGGAAGGGCATGGGTGTAGCTGGATGGCACAAGAGAGCTTCGGTTGACATCACCTCTTTGCTCCCTGTGTTCTCTCACCTATCAGTGCGCCAGCTCTGGATTCCACATCCCAGGGTTCCAGGGAACTCGAAAGCAGAGCGTAAACTCCAAAGCCCAAGCACTTCTCATGCCTTTGCTTCTGATGTATTTGCTAAGATGTTCATTAAAGTAAGTCACATGGGGGGCACCTGGGTGGCTAGGTTGGTTGAGCGTCTGACTTGGGCTCAGGTCATGATCTTATGGTTTGTGAGTTGGAGCCCCACATTGGGCTCTGTGCTGACAGCTCAGAGCCTGGGAACTGCTTTGGATTCTGTCTCACTCTCTTTCTGCCCCTACCCCACTTACATTCTCTCAAAAATAAAGATTTTAAAAAATTAAATAAATAGGGGCACCTGAGTGGCTCAGTTGGTTAAGTGTCTGACTTCAGCTCAGGTCATGATCTCACAGCTTGTGAGTTCGAGCCCCACATTCGGTTCTGTGCTGACAGCTCAGAGCCTGGAGCCTCCTTCAGATTCTGTGTCTCCCCCTCTCTCTGGGCCTCCTCCACTCAGACTCTGTCTCTCTCTCCCTCAAGAATAAACATTAAAAAAAATTTTTTTTAATTAAATAAATAAAATAAGTCACATGGGCAAGCCCAAATGCAGGAACCTGGAGAATGGACTCCGTCTCCTGATGGGAAGGGCTACAAAGTCATACTTCAGGGGAGTGTGTATCCAGGATGAGAAGAATTTGTGGCCATTTTTGCAATCTACATGTAATGTGAGGCTCTTCCTGAAATATGATTAACTGAGGGTTTTGTTTTGAATGTAGTACATTTGAAAAGGCCGGGTAACAAATTAACAGTTGGGAATTGGCAATGGAACAAAGCAAAACAGGATTAATAGGAAGGGAAAAAAGTAACAGTTTCTAATTGTTTATTGATGGCATATAGAAAAACAATACAATTTTATGGATTGATCTTGCACATTTGCTAAATTTGCATGACAATTATGGTAACGTTCTTGTAGCTTCTTTAGGATTTTCTTTTTTTTTTCATGAATGTTTGTTTAATTTTGAGAGAGAGACAGAGAGCATATGTGTACACCAGTGGGGGAGGGACAAAGAAAAGGGACAGAGGATCTGAAGTGGGCTCTATGCTGACAGCAGAGAGCCCATGCGGAACTCAAATTCACAAACTGGATGATTAACACACTAAGCCACCCAGGTGTCCCAATTTTTTAGGATTTTCTATATATGTGATCATGTTTACCTGCAAATAAAGACAGTTTTAATTCTTTTTAATCTGTATGTATTTTATTTCTTAATGTCATTTCTAATTTTAACAGAAAAACATCTTTTGAATATGAGTTAGGTATAGGGGTTTTTTGGATTCCTTTTAGTAACTCTAAGCTATTCCTTTCTTTTTTTTTAAATTCAGAGTAGGATAAATTTATTACAGGGGTCTCATAATTGGAATCACAGGCATGCAAATTTAATTCCCACATTCAGAGAACTATTCAACAAAATTGTCAGGAGATTAGCCTGAACCTGCCTTGTGAAAATGAGATAAAGGTATACTTTGAGATGACATGGTATATGTGAAGACCAGTGGCTTACTACTTATATTATGGGCCAATCCTTTTTATTTTTTTAATTTTTTTTTAAGGTTTTTATTTATTTCTAGGACAGAGAGAGAGAGAGAGACAGCGTGAGCAGGGGAGGGTCAGAGAGAGAGGGAGTCACAGACTGAAACAGGCTCCAGGCTCTGAGCTGGCAGTCAGCACAGAGCCTGACGCAGGGCCCAAACCCACGAACCGCGAGATCATGACCTAAGCGAAAATCAGATACTTAACTGACTAATCCACCCAGGCCCCCCTGGGCCAATCCTTTTTAATTCATTTTTATTTCTTTATTTAAAAATTTAACATACAGTGCAATATTCATCACTTACATACAACACCCAGGGCTCATAACAAGTGCCCTCCTTAATACCCATCTCCCATTAGCCCATCCCCCACCCTCCTCCCTCCATCACCCCCTCCCCCCGAGTTTGTTCTCCCTCGTTAAGAGTCTCTTGTGGTTTATTTCCCTCTCTTCTCTTCCCCCACCCTTTTCCATGTGTTCATCTGTTTTGTTTCTTATATTCCACATGAGCGAAATCATATATTTGTCATTCTCTGACTTATTTTGCTTAGCATAATATGTTCTAGCTCCATCCATGTCATTGCTAATAGCAAGATTTAATTATTTTTAATGGCTAAGTAATATTCCATTGTGTATATATACTACATCTTAATCCATTCATCAATTGGTGGACATTTGGACTCTCTCCATAGTTTGGCTATTGTTGACAATGCTGTTATAAACATCAGGGTGCATGTGCCCCTTTGAATCTGTGTTTTTGTGTCCTTTGGGTTCATATCTAATAGTGCAATTGCTGAATCATAGGGTAGTTCTATTTTTATTTTTTTGAGAAATCTCCATACTGTTCTCCAGATTGGCTGCACCAGTTTACATTCCCACCAACAGGGCAAGAGCATTCCCCTTTCTCTGCATCCTTGCCAACACCTGTGGTTTCCTATGTTGTTAATTTTAGCCATTTGACAGGTGTGAGGTGATATCTCACTGTGGTTATTCCTTTCCATTAATATAGAAGCTTCATTACTTCTTTCCTAGTATAAGCATTTAGAGCTGTAAATTTGTCTTCAAATTTCTTCATTACATGGATCCCCCAAATTTTTGTTTTTGTTTTCAGTCCTATTGAAATATTTTCTAATATTCTTCATTTCTTTTTTGACCCATGTGGTATTTGGAAGTATGTTGGAAGATTTTCCATATATGATTATTATTATTGATCCCTAATTCAATTCCTTTGTCATTAGAGAACATGCTTTGTAAGTCTTCAAGCCTTATCAGTTTTTTTTTTTTGTTTTGCTTAGCATGTGATCTCTCTTATTGAATGTTTGATGACCATGTGCAATGAATGTACATTTTAATGCTGTTGGACAGAATGTTCTAAAAATGTAAGTTAGAATAGTTAGATCAACAGTTTTTTTAGGATGTCTATATTCTTATTGATTTCTCTCTACTTGTTCTGTTACTTGTTCAGAAAGGGATATTGAAATTTCCAGTGACAGTATTGAATTTGTCTACTTTCTGTTTTCTCATTTTATTACTCATGTATTTGAAACTGTGTAATTAAGTATATAAACTTAGGACTGTTATGTCTGTTGATGACTTGATAAGTTTATTATAAAAGATTTGTCTTTCTGTTTGACTCCTTTTAAGATTTCTATCATTAGTTTTCAACAATTTCATTACAATGTATTTGTTGTGGTTTTCCTTGTGTATATATTTCTTTGATTTATGTGTTTATTGTTTTCATCAAATTTGTAAAATCTGCAGGCTATTCCTTTGGTTTTTCTTTTTCTTACAAGTAAGTTAGAACAATGTTGTCCAAAAATCACTAAAGTTCTGTTCATTTTTTGTCTGTTTTTCTCTCCGCTCTTCAGTTTGGATAGTTTCTAATTCTGTATCTTCAAGTTCACTAATTTTTTCTTCTAAAGAGTCTCATCTCAATTAGCCCCATCTGGTTTATTTCATCTACAGGACTTGGTTTGGTTTTTCTTTTTATTTTTCATTATGTGTATGTTTTCCTTTAAAATAAAATATTGAGCATATTTATAATAGCTGCTTTAACTCCTTGTCTGATAGTACCATCCTGTGTCATTTCTAGTGTTTTCTACTATTGACTGGCTTTTACTGCCTCATTCCTGGGTGGCATTTTCTGGCTTCTGAGTTTGTTGACTTTAATTGAAGGCTGTACATTGTGATTCCTTGTTGTTGAGTGTTAGATTTTGTTGTCTTAAGGAGCACTGGAATTTTTTCTAGGATACAGTTAGATACATTGGATTTGCTTGGTACTTAAGGGCTGGTATTTAAGGGCTTGCATAGTGTAGGCTTCACTGTGAGCCTGGTTTACCCCTACCATTTAGTGATAACTCTCAGATCTCTAGTTTAGGTGGGTATTGAGGCCTCCCTATTGTGCCTGGTTAAAACTCAAATATCTTTTCAGTTCTATGTAAGAGCTCTTACAGGGGCACCTGGGTGGCTCAGGTGGTTAAGCCTCTGACTCTTGATTTCGGTTCAGGTCATGATCTCATATACTCATGAGATTGAGCCCTGCATCTGGCTTGGTGCTGACAGTCCAGAGCCTGCTTGAGATTCTCTCTCTCTCTCTGCCCCTCCCCCCAACTTGTGTGCTCTTTCTCAAAATAAATAAAAAAAATTTCTAAAGGAGTCTTAAAGTTTCTCAATTGGTCTTTCCTTACTTTGTGAATTTCACCTTATGCTACATAACTTAGTGTTCAATTATAGTCTGGAGCAGATCTCTATTCTGATTCTTGGAGCTCTTTCTGTGTATGGTTCTCATCTCTGGTTCTTTTCTACGGATCCAACCACATGGTTTTGCTGACTTCCAGTCTTCATGGACTGAGTGACATTCCTATGCACTGCTTGGGGTTCTCTTTTCCAGCATATTCTATAAAATGCTTCCAGGCAGAGAGCTGGGGTGACTGTATCGCCCTCTTGGATGTTTCTTTTCCTTTAGGGATTGTAGTTGTTTGCTGCATGTTCTATAGTGTCCACAAACAGTTTCACATGTTTTGTCCATTTCCCTACTTCTTTCTGGTGGGAGGACAAATCTGATCTGTTACTCTAATGTTGCCAGAAGTGAAGCCCTCTACCCCGTTAGTTTTTAAGACAACTTGTAGTGTTTAAGTCCCTCTAGAGGTAGCCAAGGTATATTCAACTGTTTGCTCAAAATATATTCCCTATTCATGAAATGCAAATTTTATCAACTCTTTAGAAAATTAGAAGAGCTAATTGTGCTAAAGCTACAGCTCTAAAGGTAGAAACAGAGTTGTTAGTAGCTATTAAGCATGTTTTTCAGTTAAAGAGATAAAACCGTATAATTAAGACCATTAGATCCACTGAGGAAGCATTGTTGTGCATCTCTGCAATTTTGTTCTCTCTTGAATTTGGCAGAACGTTTTTTTCATTGTCCATATAACTTGTCATAATGTCATTGATTTTTATCATTTTTAAAAGGCTGAACTTGATTATATTTTGTAGAACCATTAATTCTTGGTTTACACAGCTTTTAGAAACTCAGTTTTCTGGATCAATTTTTTTAATTTGAAGTGATACAGATTTCTTCTCTCTCCTTTCTTTAGCTTTATTTAAAGGCCCTGAGGGGACATTGATTTGGAATGAATTCATTTAGTTAGAGAAATCAAAGAGCCTGCCAGAAATTCTGTTTCTTTTCATATTTAGTAGAGAAATCCTGTTTTCATGGAGTTGGACAACATTGGACCCATCATAAGTAAAAATGCAAAAGGCTAGAGTTTTTTGGACAAACAAGAAGAATTTTTAGAGTTTAAGGAGTCCATATTGTTCCAGATTAAAAAAGAAAACCCAACAAAACAAATACAAGCTGGGAAAAAAAGGCTTAAGTGTGCCAGATTCTACATTTACTGTCATACCTATTCCCAACATCTGATACCTAATAGAAATCTCTTAATGAACTGACCATTAACAGTAAACCTCTCCTTTTATACTGCTGCCTCTAGTGGGGACACAATCATCTAGGAACAGTCAGAATCAGGACCAGAACCAGAACAAAAAAATTCAGCCAAGAGTAGGATATAGCTCTGTCCAATTACTCAGTTACCTAGCATATGGCCCAGTATAAAGAAATCTCTCTGGAAAAATTGTGGATGTGGCTTTTGAGGTATCAAATAAACCTAACTAATTTTCACAGGACATGCACATAATTTTTAAGAAAATTATGCTAGAAAAAGTACTTCTAGCTTGGAGTAAAAAGGACAGAGACAATTGAAAAAGAGAAAAGACCCCTAGGATTCCAGCTTTCTGTGGCCAAGAAGATGCCTGAAAAATACTGTCTTCTGGAAACATGAGACATTTCTTATTAAAAAGGAAGGGTGTTTTAGAGGAAGATGAGCTCAGAGGAGGGCACAGAGTTATCACTCCCAGAGGGAAGATCTAGATTCCAGTCAAGGAGTATTTCCTGCTTCCTGCTTCCTGCTTCCTGCTTTTCCTCATTTTGAATGGAACTGTCCACTGTGGTTATTTTGTGCATTTTCACTGAAATGAGATAGATAATTTGTCTTTTTAATTCACAAGTTCTCTGGACCCACAAGGGCTGCTCTTGATGATTTGAATTAAGGCAGCTTCATCTGCATCTGGACCTGATATAGATCATGAGATCATGGGCTTTGAGTCTGATGCCATAAATGAGACTTCGGGGGCTCAGGGATGTGGGTTTGCATACTTTCAATTTGGGAAGGTTTGAAGTGGTTTTGGTTAGAGTATGGACAGTGGTAGATTGCCAGAAATAGTCATAATATTTAGATGCTCTTCCCATCAAAAGATGGAGTCTATTTCTCTCCCTCTTATATTTAAGCTTAACCATATAAGTTGGTTTGGGTCAGAAGAAATTAGCAGAAGTGGCACAAGGAGAAGTTTAAAAGCTACTTTTGCTCTCTCTCTCAAAATAAACAAACTAAAAATAAAAAGCTACTTGTTCTTGCTTCTCTTTAGAACTCTGTCACAGAGAGAAGCATGGGCTAGCACGTGGAGGAGTTGAGATCATGTGAACTAGACACAAGCTGTCACGGCTGAGACCCCTGCTACACAAACCAACCTGCCAACCGCAAATATATGAATGAGGCCATGCTAGGCCACCCAGCCCCAGCTGTCCCAGCAGAGAATAGAGGAACTCACCAGCAAACCCAGAGAATCATGAAAAATAATACTAGGCTATTAAGTTTTGGGTGATTTGTTTCACAGCAAAAGCTAACAAATACAAGTATCTATGAGGTACAGTGAGCATGGAGATATATGTGCTTCTCAAACAATAGGAAGATGTGAGTAGAGCCATTACTCTGAGACATCTTTTATTTCTGTTTCTTTTTCCCCTCAATCAGCATGACGTTGTAGTCATACAAAGGTTGGATCAAGAAACAATCTCCATTATTTGTAAATATTTGAAAAAGAAATTGTTAGTGTAAGTTTTTCCACAATCATGATGTAAGCCCTGAAATAAGACTTGAAGCATTAGTAACTATTTTCCTATTTTCTCAACTCTTCTCTACCTGGATAGAGATTATCGCTGAAAGAAGCTAACTAGAGATTAGCTAGAGATTAGTGATTGCTCATGGTTCTGCGATATCCATTCTCTCATTCTTTCTTTTGGTAGTTAGAACCTATATGTTCAGATGGGTCCATTTAGAAATGACAGAAACTACATTTTCTGGCCTTTTCTGAACAAGGTTTACAACAAAGCCAATGACACTTAAGCTTCAGGATCCTTCCTTGCAAGAGTCAATTCCCAGGCCCAGGAAGGACCTTCTCAATGTGTTCACCTGATCTTAAGTTTTCAGTGTTTGCTTGTTTTTGTCATACGTTTTAAAAAATTGCAAGAGGAAGATATTGTGATCACAATAAGTTAAGACTACTCTCCCTTTGCCTTCCAGATTTTTCTTTATTACACTTTGTGTTGGCTGTGATGGAATGGCCACAGGAGTTTTGGGGGGACCTGGGAAATAGGAGCTGGTGTCCATTTCCACTGAGTGCAAGATAATTTGTGTGGTTTGCAGTCACTCCCTTGGAGAACTGCATTATCATTAGTCATCCCAAGTGTGTGGGTCATGAAGGAGAAAGAAGATTTGAAGTGTGCAGAACTAGAAGCTAGACTGTGGAGAGGTCTTATAGTGATCAGGTTGCAGTCCAAGGTTTCAGTTTTCATTGATGCCTAGTCAAAATGGTAGTTCTTTCTCATCTGGAATATACTTATTCAAAGCATATAATTATAAACATGCCACACACTTTTCCTACTTTGCTGAGAAGTGTATGAAATTGAGCTAATCAGAATGCCTGTGTTTGTGGGACGTAAATCTTTAGCAGTTCTACAAATAGTGTATTTGTATCTTCAGTTACATGTTTTATACATTTCAGGGTATCAGATGTTGCCCAATGTTGATATTTACCAACAACAGATTGGGAAGCTGAAAGAAACTTTCCTAAACCATCAATGGTAAAATAGAAATTTTATAATCCATATTAGAGAAGATTTTTCTATTCTCACTATACAAAATGATAATTCTAGAATATTGTGTGAAGAAGTAATCAAAATATAGGGTCAAAAATATAGGAAATATATATATATATATATTATAAAGGTTTGGGGGGAATTAATACCATTATTTTTCTGGATTTTGGGATATTTGTGGAAATTGACAGCTTATATAAAATATCTGTTTATTTTGTTCATTCTAAATAAATATTAAAATGTTATGTGTATTAAGTCTCAGACTATAAAAGTTGGGTGTTTCCCTGGTGTGTGACTAATTTCTGGTCAGTAGGCTAGGAACTGAGGGGATATATATGACATCAGGGACACGTTGTTTAAAGCATGTTCTTTTCCCTCTTACCCTGAACTGGACATGTTGGTGCTGTGATGGTTAATTTTGTGTGTCAACTTGACAGGGCCATGGGGTGTCCAGATATTTGGTTAAACATTATTCTGAGTATGTCTGTGAGGGTGTTTTTGGATGAGATTAATATTTGAATCAGTAGACTGAGTAACTCAGATTGTTTTTCCCAGGATGGGGGTGGGTGGGGCTCATCAATCCATTGAAAGCCAGAATAGAACAAAAAGGCAAGGTAAGAGAGACATCACTCCCTTTTGCCTTGGAACTGGGACACAGCCTTACCCTACCTTGGGACTATCTTGGACTGAGACTCCAGCTCACTGAGACTCCAGACATCAGCTCACCTGGTTGCCAGACCTTTGGACTCTGACTGGAACTATACCATCAACTTGCCTATGTCTTCAGCTTGCTGACTGCAGAGATCCTGGGACTTTTCAGCCTCTATAACTATGTGAGCCTTTTCTTTATAAAACCTCACTATCTTTAAATGAGTTATAAAATAATGCTTTTATCCTTAAGGAGTTAATATTTTAAGAAGAGAGAAAAGATATTCATCATTTACTAGAGTTGCCCAAGGGATAGTTTTAATAAGAGTAGTGTTAATAATGGTTAGTTCAATTTTAGAGGGAAATGGACAGTGCTTCATGAAGCAAATAAAAAATAATACAAAAGTTACTTCTATGAGATGGTTTTGGAATGCATCAAATTGTATCTGCCAGGATCCCATTGGAATCATTTTTCACATTGGGCTCATTCAGGTGGAGCAAGGAGGGGGCTGGGAGCATGAACTTGGGGACAGAGAGCTGCTCTGTGAGGTATGCAAAAGTGCCATTAAGTGATAAATGGTAACTCAGAGTTTAGAGGGCTATACACCTGAAAATCAAAGTGTCATCAGGGCAGTGCTCCCTCTGAAGCCTCCAGAAGGCTCTCTTTGGCTTTTTTGAACTTGTGGGCCATAGGCTTTCCTTGCCTCATGGTCCCGTAACTCTGGTGGTCTCTGCCTCCATCTTCATGTGTCATTCTTTTCCCTGTGTGTCTCTGTCTTCACATGGAGCTCTCCTTCTTCTGTGATTTCTCTTCTTCTTTTTTTAAAGTTTATTTATTTTGAGAGAGAGAGTGGGCATGAGCCAGGGAGGGGCAGGGAGAGAAGAAAGAGAATCCCAAGCAGGCTCCATGCTGAAATCAAGAGTTGGAGGCTTAATGGACTGAGCTACCCAGGTGCCCCTGTGCTTTCTCTTCTTAAGAGGACACCAGGCATATTAGATTAGGACCTACTCTAATCAAGTTGCCCTTTGGTCAGTGGTACATTTCTTATTTACTTCCTCTGTCTTTAATTATCTTCTTTATTTTCTACCTATTTGCACCATGTGGTCTTCTTCTGGTTAACTCCAGATTCATGAAGCTCTTCATTAGTGTATCAGTTGAGGTTTCAGGGCCAATGACTTAGACTTCACAGACTCAGAGGTACTGGACTGTGAGCCACTGAACCCCTGGGATCATGCCTTGTTCATCTTATGGTAACCACAACTTAAGTCCTGTAGTACTGTTTTAATCATCTATAAAATGACACCATAATAATGGAATATACTAAATAAGGCTATTGTGAGGATCAGAAATGTTTGTTTATGTAAAGAACATATACACCTACTAAGAACCGTTAATAAGTGTTAACCCCCTAGTATTTTAGAGTGCCTTGCTCACTTCTTGGTGAGTAAAAGAATACTCACCAAGTGCTTTGATGTAAAATAGCCATCCAGGTGTCAGAGATAGCAATTTCTAGAGCTAAGACATTGGTGTGGTGGTATAATAGTGGGTGAAGTTTGCATGTGCAACAAACGCTATAAAGTATGAGATGAACTTGGATAAGAGTGAAATGGAAGTTCAAAAGGATGGAAAGATAGTAAGACAACAAGCAACAACCAGCTGCTATAAGTTATAGCCTCCTGGCTGAAATGACTTCTGTCCTCAATTCTGAGGAATAGAAAACACTGGGAGAATCAGGGTTGGGTAAATTTTCAGGAAACAACAGAGGTTGGTGGAAATGAGGAGAAAAGAATGCCCTCCAGAAAGGGAGGCAAACCATAAAAGACTATTAAATACAGAAAACAAACTGAGGGTTGATGGGGTGGGAGGTGGGGGAAATGGGTGATGGGCATTGAGGAGGGCACTTGTTGGGATGAGTGGTGGGTGTTGTGTGAAAGTGATGAATCATGGGAATCTCCTACTGAAGCCAAGACTATACATTAGCTAACTTGACAATAAATTATTTAAAATAATAATAATACATTTTTTAAAACTAAGAAGCTTCCATACACTGTGAGGCACACCCACCCTTAGAAGACAAAGCAAAGCCAAAGCTTGACTGGTCAACCAGTTGAGATACAATGAGCCACTTTTAGACAGTTCATTACAAAGCACAAGAAGAAGAAGTCAGAGGAGCTAGCTCCTTGTCCTACACACCAAAAAGGACAACACTCAAACAAGAGACAGTGATTGCAGCATTAGTGGGGGTGCCCTGTCCAGAGCTGCCTGTCCATCAGAACCCAGGCACTGATGAGACAGTGTCTTGTAACATCCGCGCAGGGAGATAGGGAGGTGGGTGGGAGATGGCTGCCTCACAGCTCCTTAGAGGCCACCCAGCCTCTCTGTGCTTCAGTATGGTGTTCTGCCGACTCAAATAAGCTGCAGCTCCAACTTTGTTTATCTGGATGCCTGCATGGTGCCCAGGGAGGAGCTGTTCCCCTATGTGAATCAGCAAACTTGGGTGGATCTAAACAAAACACTTAAACAGATGATTGGTGAGAAAACGAAGATAATTTGTGAACATCTAAAGAGAGAATAAGCTGAAGATGTGATGGTGACAAGGTAAAATTTGATATAAATGAACATGCAATCGTGACTTCTGTTCTAGGAAACTGACCTTCCAATTAGGCAAGAATGGGACCTGGCTTAGCAGAACTCTCTAAAGAAAGGCACTGGTGAGTCCAAAAGACCGGAGGGCTTTCCTGGATAGCTTAATGTGAATGTATTGTGACCTGAGTGTATGTATGCCATTCTCTTCTAGCATGCATTAGGGTGTATGTTTCCAACCCCATGGAAAGTGATATGCTTAGTGTAACCCATGTTCAGGGACACACCTAAACAGTCAGTCTGAAGAGTTTGGCTTCAGGAGACTGGCACCACCTAAAGAGTAGGGGTTTCTTAGGCTAGAGGAGAATCAAGTTGGATTATTATCATTAACTACAGACCTATACCAAATGCTATATATCACATTAAGTGTTTCACATGAATTATGAATTAAAGACTCACAATAACATATCGAGTAATTACCCTTCTTCTCCTCATTTTTCCATATAAGACAATGAAAACTCCATAGGTTGAATAGCTACCCTTAGACATGTTGCTAACTTATGCCTGAGCTGGGATTTGAACCCAGGAATAACTCCAGGTTCACACTCCTAACCTGTACTGTAAAGTCTCGCTATAGTTTTCCAATATGTGAAGGGCTTTAATATTTAAAGAGGGTATTATGGACTGATTTGTGCTCTGCCCTCCCCACCCCTCATTCACATGTCAAAGCCCCAACCCCCACAATGTGACTGTATTTGGAAATAAGGCCTTTAACCAGGTAATTAAAGTGAAATAGGATTAAGATTTCAATGCTCAGCAGTTGGTAGACTAGATAATCTTTATAGTCTCATACAGTTCTTACCTCAATTATCTCTGCTTTCTGTACCCACTGAGCTTTAAAAAAAAAAAGATTGTTTTTCTGGAATAAGTTTAGATTTATAGAAAATTGCAAACACAGTACAGAGAGGTTTTGTCAGACCCACAGCCAGCTTTCCTTCATGTTGATATCTTACATTATTATGGTATATTTGTCATAACTAATGAACCAATATTTCAATGAGCTTTTGAACCCTCTTTTTGTTTTTTTTTAGGAAAAAAATTGCAATTTTATTTTGCCTTTAATCAAACTGAAGTTTTTCTTTGCTCTGAAAATAACTCTCAAAAATACAAATGTTGGTTCTGAGACTTATAACTGAGCAAAGAAGTTTCAAGGATAAAGCAAAAATCTACCCCCCCAAATTTCACACAAGTGGGCGGAACAAAAGCTATAGAATCCTGAGGATGTGTAGATACCTCCAAATCGTAAGCAGTATAGAACTTAAGCAACACAGTATGTGTCTGAGGGGGTAAAAACAAGACAGATGGTTCTGAAACTCTGTTATCAATCAGAATGTAACTAGAGTGAACCTAAGGTTAGAGCAGAATGTTTGCTGTGTTTGGTTTTTGGTTAAAAAACATAATCTTAATGGGGATGACAGATTTTACCTTGCTTTCTTTGTACTAAGGATAATACGATCTCTTCCCCCACTTTTTTTTTAAGTTTATTTTTATTTTTGAGAGAGAGCTAAAGAGCAAACAAGGGAGAGGCAGAGACAGAGAGAGAGAGACAATCCCAAGCAGTCTCTGGGATGTCAGCTCAGAGCCCGGCACGGGGGCTCAAACTCACAGACCGTGAGATTATGACCTGAGGTGAAATCAAGAGTCCGACTGATGCTTAACCAGCTGAGCCACCCAGGTGTTCCTTCCCCCACTTTAAAAAAAAAAAAAGATGCCTGTGCTTCGATTCTGTGTCTCCCTTTCTCTCTGATCCTTCCCTGCTCATGCTGTACCCACGCCCCCCTCCAGAAATAAATAAAACATTAAAAAAAAGGTGACTGGTGCAGAAGCACAGGAGTAACTTCTGACTCTTCCTTTTGGACTCTTTATAAATTAAGAATTTTTAGAATTAAAAGCTATACAACAAAGGATATAAAGAAAGAGTTTATTTTGCAGTTCATTGGATAGGTTTTCCTAGGAAATGATCACTGGAAAAATAGATTGAAAAATATTAACAACTGTCTCTCTTAGGTCTTGGCATATGGAAGATCTATCCTCTTCCCTAAACCCACTTAAAAAAACAACCAAACTACTCTGTAAAATTCCAAGCTTTCCAAAGATACTAAAAATGTATTTTTCACTACAGAATGTAACCCCAACAAGTAGATTTTGATGCAACTCTGTGTCACCAAAGAACCAACATGGTAACATAAACTGAGCTCGTAAAACCCACACAGAGGAGGAAATGGTATGTTTAAATAGCAGCCTTCATTTGAGCCTTGGATTATGTAACACATACTGAAAAAGTAAAACCTTCTGCCCATTGTCGGAAACTGTTTTGGATATTTCTCAGTTTGGCAGCCCGTCTTATCTTGTGAAAAGGCGAGGCTGTCTCTGTCGCCTTCACTTTGTCACAACAAAGATGGTATCTGTCCCCATACTGTCATAACTGGACATGGGAACATGTTTACCAAGTCAGAGGAGAAACAGATTTTAATTCTACACAGATCTGTGCAGTAGCCAGGAAGGAATAATCACCGCTGTTGAAGCATATTTGGTGAAGGCCTTAATAAGTGATTACAGATAGTATAAAAACATTTTTAAATTAGTAGGTGGCAGAATCAACATTAACAACTAATAGATAAGAAGGAAATCAGCAGATTCCATTAAACCAAGACAATGAAAAGGGATGACTCATGCATTCACAGGATAAAACATTACCTCTAACCTCATCTAGATATAATTTTTATTAGTCCTTAGATGAGGGATTGGATATTAATAACCGTTACTAACAATTTACTGTATTTATGTTTACATAATGCAAATAGTAAATTGACATTAACTGTTGAGTAAGTAGCAAATAGTTCATTCGGTATTCCAGGTTCAGTTTTACCGAATCCTTCTAGTGGTTTTTGAAATCCCAGGTCATTGACTTCCTCAGCAGTGGTCAAAGGCGGTACCTAAATTGCATAGACACAGACTGACCATCGCATTGCCCTGACTTCGTTGGTATCCCGTCTGTGTTTTTCAAAGTGTGGTAGGCTGATCATCTGTATGAGGACTCTCAAAGGCACCTGTTTAAAATGCAGATGCTGGGGCCATGCCCAGATTTAATGAATCAGGACTTCTGGGAATGTCCAGGAATCTAAATTTTAAAGACACAATTAGCCACTTTGAATGAGTGAAAACTACTGTCATAACGTTAACATTAATGAGCATGAATTCTAAATAGAAATTTTATGGGAAACCAAAGGATAATTACTAGTTTTTAATGTTTCCTTACTAATGCTTCTATTTGTATCTATAGATGATTCTCTAGGAAGCCTTATTTGGTTGTTGAGATTAGTTATAGTATGTTTATGGAGATCACTGTAATTACCTACCTGAGAACGCATATGACATAACCATGCTGTATATCTGCAGATGATTTTTGAATTACTCAAGCAATGCAGAAAGTAGTTATATGAAAACTTAATTGGAATCATACAACTGAGACAAATCTATTTTGTCAATTCCCACATTTCTCTGTATATCTAACAACACCACCTACCTACTCTCATAGCAAGTTATATGCTGTTTCATAAACCATCAGTGTAAATTAGAGTAATAAATGTAACCAGTTACTGTCACTCTACTTAGAATCTAACAGATAATATTCTCAGTACTGCATTCACTAGGCACCTACAGTTATACTTTGTACCTTTATAGCTGGACCAACATAGGAACCAAAGAATGTTGATTTTTTAATTCCCCTGACTTTCATGAAATAATCTTTCTCTACTGGGTTATAATATAAAAATAATATCTATTTTTGAAATATTACCTAAAAGTGGTGGTGTTTTATTTTAGATGAACTAAGTTAAGCTTTTTTCAGCAAAGCTAACAACATTATATCCCAGAAATGTGGTGTGATAATTACAAGTATAGACCCTGGAACTAGATAGTCCAGACGCCATTCCAGTTCTACTATTTCTTAGCTGAGTAACCTTTGGCAAAATTATTTAACTGCTCTGTGCTTCAGTTATCTGTAGAAGGGCAAAAATAATTGCACCTCTCTCATTGCTTTGTGGGATGATTACATAATTTATATATGTAAAGGCCTAGACCAATATCTGGTACCTAATAACACACTCCAAGTTAGCCATTATTATTATTATTTTACTTTGTATTTTTATTTCTTAATACAGAGAGCACAACCTGGGGAGGGCCAGAGGGAGAGAGAGGGAGGAGAGAGGGAGAGAGAGAATCTTAAGCAGGTGTCACACTCAACCCAGAGCCTGATACAGGGCTTAATCCCTTGACCCTTGGATCATGACCTGAGCTGAAATCAACAGTCTGATGCTCAGGTGACTGACAAGCACCCCAGCTATTATTATTATTAATCTATTTGATAACATGTCAGAATTAAGCCTCAGGTCATTCATCTGGTTTTAGTACTCCTTTTTGTTCTCACCAATATTTTGAGGGTTCTTTTTTTTAAATTGAGATATAATTGGCATAACATTTTATTAGTTTCAGGTGTAACATAATTCAATATTTGTATATATTGCAAAATGATCACAACAGTAAGTACCATTAACTTCTATCACCATACATGGTTACAATGTTTTTTCTAGTCATCAATCTATGAGCACTTGTTTCAAGATCTAGTTTCTTGAGATCTTGTTTCTAGTCATGAGAATATGAGAGCTTGTTTCAAGATCCACTTTCCCAGCTACTTTCAACTATGTAATATCACATTATTAACTATAGTCACCATGCTGTCCATTACCTCCCAATGACTTATTCATTTTATAACTGGAAACATATACCTATTGACCCCTTGACCCATTTATCCCACCTTATATCCCCCACCTCTAGTAACCATCAATCTTTGTATCTCTTTTAAATCATTTATTTGTTGTTTGCTTGTTTGTTTATTATTTTTAAGTAGGCTCCATGCCCAGAGTCCAATGCAGGGCTTGAACTCTCAACCTTGAAATCAAGACCTGAGCTGAGATCAAGATTCAGATTCTTAACCGACTAAGCCATTCAGGCACCTCAGTCCTCAGTATCTCTTGAGGGTTCCTTCCCCTCTCATCCCATACAGTGCCGAAATAAAGATTCAACTAACTATTGACTTAAATACTAAACAAAGATTCTTGGCTCTGTGTTTTGTTTTTCTTTGTTGTTGTTTTGCTTTACCTCATAGATCATAATGCTGAGAGCTTGGGGCTGGGAATGAGAAAAGGAAAGGCAGGATGGTGACTCTGAAGGGAAAGAGCTGGAAGAAGGGAGGTTAAAAAAAAAAAAAGGCCTTTCATCTGAAAATGACATGTGTGTGATAAGCACACCATCCAGTGTGGACACCCATCAGCTGACCTCTCACGACAGAGAAGCTACTTCCCACCAGTTCTGAGCAACTAGAAACTTCTGCTAATAGGCTGGGGAATCTGTCATTCTGAGTGAGTTTGGGAGCTTGAAGGGAGAATGTCAAACTTGCAGACACCGTAGAACTGTGTAGAATCAGAGGGGAATTTCCCTAAGAATGGAGCAATAGCCAAACAATTGCTGTTGCGATTCAAATATGTGAATCTTTCTACGTAATAGGGACATGCTAAATTGCAAAAAGGTCAAGCTAGAGTTTGGGTGGTTTTAATGTCCACATTCTGGAATTATAGGAATTACACAACCACATTATTTAATTATAGAGCAAAGTTTTGAGTATAGTTTAAAAAATCAGTTCCTTCTCAAGTAATTCTTCTCTCTAGCATTTTTAATGTCCTCTTAAATGAATCATTTTCCTTTATTCTTTAACAAAAACAGTTTTTTAAAAATCCTGCAAATTACTTCCTCATGACAAACCTCTTCAACCTCCCACCACCAGCTAACATGTCTCATAGCTTTTATTTTCATTTTTCAAAATTACTGATGACCTTATCTGCACAAGTCTCATTCATTGTTTTCCTTGACTTCTCAGAAGTATTTGACAACAAATCCCTTGTCTACTTTCTTGAAATTATCTTCCCTTAATTTCCACAATATTGCAGGGCATCTGAATCAGCTAAGGATCCAGCTCTTGATTTCAGCTCAGGTCATGATCTCACAGTTTGTGAGTTTGAGCCTGACGTCAGGCTTGGGGCTTGGGATTCTCAATCTCTCCCTCTCTCTCTCTGCCCTTTCCCCACTGTCTTTCTCTCTCTCAAAATAAACTTAAAAAATTTTTCCATAATATTTCAGTATGCTAATTTCCCTTTATAATTCACTTGTGGTATCTTAGGGGTCATCCTTGGCCTCAAGGAACTTACAGTCTAGTGCCAAGCCCAACATTTTGGCAGACATTGCTAAGTGGCTGGCCCAGTCTCAGTGCATAGACCCCTTCTCCCCAACCATTTCCTTCTACACATCCATTAGTAAACAAGTGTAAACAAGCCCAGCAGTACCCAGTGAGCAGTAAAGCAATGTACTATAAGATCATGGACAGAGAAGTAATTTGAATGAAAGAGATGGGGAAGGTTTATATACAGGAGATGACACTTTGGATGGAGATGTAAGGATGGAGAAATTTCACCAGAAAGAAGTGGAGAAAAGATTCCACATGGATCGAACTACTTGAGCAGTGACCCAGAAGTAGAAGATGCTATATATTCTTAACTGTTCTGGGTTGAACTATCACCAGGATGAAATAGACAATATGAACTACAGTAGATTGGTGCAGACAGGGAGCACATAGATCGTGAGTAAATACTATGAAACCTGGACTGGCTTATGTAGGTGATGTAAGGGAGCCATCACAACTGAGGGACACAAGAGTGTCACTATTAGAGTTACGCTTTAGAAAAAGAACTCCAGTATCAGTGTGGAGAACATGTTCATGGGTAGGAGAGGCTGGTGGTAGGAAATCTGTTTATTTTCTTTTGTATCTCATTCAGTGTCAATCATACATTACCCTGTTGGATTACTTATCTCTTCTGTGTTAAATATTCATGTCTTGGATTCCAAGATAAGCTATTTAAGGCAGGGATGTTTTTCTTTCAAGCATACTATCACATATACAGAAGTTACCACCCTGCCTTGAACATTATAATAATTTTTATTGTTATTAACTAACATTTATTGAGCAGTTATGTGCTAGACACTAATGCAAAGTTAGTTATATGTACTATTTCGTTGAATCCTTATAATATGCTTGTCCCCATTTTATAAATATGTAAACAGGGATTTTGAGAACTTAGTCACTTTCTCCAAATCAAATGGTTAGTAACCAGTGGAGCCATGATTGAAAACAAGTTCTTTATGACTCCAAAGTTATTAACAACATTGTTGAATGAACTCTCCATAGTGACCAGTCAATGAATACTTTTGATTTGAGTTGTTCTGTATAGGCAGTTATACATATCCATTCATATTTGGAAGACATATCCTGTGTCTGAATTGTATGTGTGTCTATCCAATATCTTCAAATAATAAAGTTAATAATGATGGTATGAAGCATGAGTTATATGAATAAACATCATTAAAGAATCAGATAGTAAATAATGTCAGTGCTCTATCCAGATTTCCTAATATCCCTTTTCACTGTCCCTGTGTGTCTCCAGACTTCAGTGCGCTTTTATTCCCATCAGTCCCAAACAATAGGGATTTGGGGAGGATTTTCTTCAATCTACTGGAGACTTCTTTGAACACGTGGGAATTTATGTCTTCCCTGAGTTGACTCTTTGGCGATGCCTTTTTGCCAATGGAGTTTAAACGTCCTGCCTTCTTGACTCACATTAGGAAAACTCTTAGGTATAGGTTTTTTTTTCCTTCAGAGCTCCCTGTGGGGTTAGAGTGTGTGGGATTTTGCTTGAGATCAGACCCTCATTTGGCTTCCTCCCCTTCTCTGTCCTTTTTCCTTCAGACTTTTATTGTTTTTTTTCTTGATAAATCCCTTGCAGGTGAACCTTCATCTCAGGATCTGCTTCTGGGGAAGGGGAAGTTGACTTGGGAAAATTATACATTAAAATCTAATGAATCTGCTTATGTTTTCTTCTTTCTTTTCATTGTTTAACATGGTGTGCATGCCTTTGTAAGAATCAGTGACCAACGTTACATGCAGTGATTTATTAGGATGCCTTGTGTTATTATATGACTTTTCGTGAGATTTTATTTGACCTTTGATACTTTTTGTAGCAAACCATGCAGAAGAGTTTTCTGCTGAGTGTGTTCATGTATAAAAGTGCACCTTATGTGTGTTTGCTGAATAGAAACTAGAAATTGCCTTAAAAATTCCACTATTGAATTTTTAGGAGTTTGAAAATTTTAAGTTCTTAAGTTGTATTCCAAATATAGTGAATGTGCTTTTTAAAAATGGGTACATTTTGAATTCACATGGTTCAGACAATTCTGTTTCTTCCAGCATTATGAGAAAAACATTGATATGTTTTCTTCCTTCATTTCCCGAGCTGCGCATTTTATTTCTTCCAGCAGGACCATGGATAAGCAAATCATTCCAAATTTAGCACGTTGGAAATGTCTCATGTTTAAATCATAGATGTTTTTATGGGTTGTGTGCCTTTTGCTAACTTTATCTCCTGCTTTGCTTCAGGTAATATTCTGACTGCCAGCAATTTCTTGTGCCTCCAGACTGGTGATGATGTTCAACTCTCAAAATGGCCAGGTCATAATAAATACACTTTAAATAGAGCTCAGTAGTGCTTGTGATTTGCCAACTAACTGGCTTCTCTTCCTTCCAGCCTTAGATTGTAAATTATTAGATTGTAAGTGATTAATGTGATCCCATCAGCATCCTAGTCCTGCTTTGGTGGCTAACATGGAATAGAGCTACCTAATCTAGAAATTCTCCTTGAACTTGGAGGGAAAACAGACATGGCAGGAGGATGGGGGATTTTAGTTGAAGAAAAGATGTGTTTCCATTCTTAGCACTTTCAAAATATGTAGTATTAGTTATTTCCTGCATCTTGGAGGTTACATTTTAAATCCCAAGTAGAGTACCTTCTAAAGCCTTACGGTAGAATGGATGCTCTCAGATAAAGTGTTAGCTGACCCCTCCAGTATTGAAGGCCCAGTGTGTGTTAACCAGAGGAACCACCGTAGGATGGAGAGGCAGATGAAGGGAACGGAGTTGATACCCAAAAATGAACAAAGGGAAATCTGTCAAGTTGTAGGGCCTGTTGGATGCCAGGCATGAGAGATGAAGCCGATAGGGCAGGAAGCGAGCTCAGGCAGGGGTGAAGGGGAAGGTGAGACAGGGGACAGAAACGAGGCAGGAAGATTTGGGACTTTGCAGTATTCTGAACTGAGATGGCAAAGGCTTCCTTTTGCTGCTTTGGTGTTTTGATCCATGTTAAAACTGTGGGACCAGGCAAACAAATACTATATTAAAATCCTCTTACATAATAGTTAAGAGTGATTCACTCTTTATAATTCAGGGGCACTGCAGTAGGCAGTGAGGTTACAAATAATAATGATAATCAGCATTATTGTGATAATAATAGTAATAAAAAATAGCTTACACTTACATTGAGCTTACTTGTATGGTATATATTATGTGTCAGATACTTTTCTAAGGGCTTTACGTATATTAGCTCCTTGCAACTCTTTGAGGCGTTACCATTGTTTTTGTTTATTTTTGTTTTTCAGTTGTTACCATTTTAATTCCCATCTTATGGATGGTGCATCTGAAGCACAAGAAGGTGAAATGCTTTGCTCAGCGTCCCTCAGCAGGTAAGTGGTGGGGCCAGCATTCAAGGCCCAGGAAGTCTGGCTTCAGGGTCTGCAGAAAACTGCCCTTAAATAATCTGCTGTTATGCGGAGAGGCAGGAAATGATTTAACCATGTAAATAACCATAGAACTCACTTTGTCCTAAATATTGAATTGGTGTTCTGCATAGTAGATGCCTCAGGGGCTTGCAGCTGGGAGAGAAGGTTGTGTGTGGCAATTTGTAGAGGCAATAGGACATGAAAGGTTCAAGAATCAAACTCTAATTTCTATGAACAAAAGGCATTCGTTGGTGACCTAACTGAAGAATCTAGGAGTGCATCTGGCATGGGTGCCTCCCAGGCTGCAAACGATGACATCAACAATATTTGTCCTTCCTTCCTCCGACTTTCCTTTCTTCTGTCGTCATAATTCTCAGCAAAGTTCTCTTCATGCAGGCCAGATGGCCCCTAATGGCCTCAGGAGTACATTCTGTCAGCTTTACACCAACAGTCATGAGCTCCTCCACCTCCATGTTTCTAGAAGCAGCTCTGGGATCTGATGGTCACAGAGTTGAATTTCCATGGATTCAATGACATTTCTGCTTCTTGAGCCAGTTACTGCATGTGGGCCTGGGTTATTTATGCATCCCTCACCCCAGGGTGTGCCTCCCAAAGTTACATGGATGAAGTGTGTAGGAGATGTGGTTTCCCAAAAGAACATCTAAGTGCAGTTGCCAGAGGGAGGGGAGATGATGGACTCTGGGAGAAAAGTGGGCAAAACCTCAGATCTCTTGCCTCTATATAACCAGGTGATGTATTAACTAACCAAGTCAAGTACCCGGACAACTAGGAAAAAAGGAAGCATGTGAACGTGCCAAAATCACTTGGACACTCAGAGAAGGAGGGCTTGATGGAGAAATTGGGATTAGAGTTGGATTATAAAGATACTTTTGAGAAGTAAGGCTAGGGAACATAGAAGACAAGTCTTCTACGGTGTGTGGAAAGGCAGTATTAAAGCCATATAAAGCAAAACAGAATGTGTTCTGAGAAGGGCAAAAGTTCAATATGAGAGGAAGAAAATGGAATAGAGTAGGTAAATTTCAAACGTTTGATTTTAGCCAGATTATAGAGAGACCCTGAATGTCAGCCTAAGAAATATTTAAAATTCCTAAAATGTTTGTTTGTTTGTTTGTTTGTTTAGAGAGCTTGTGTATGAGCCAGGGAGGGACAGAGAAAGAGGGAGAGAGAGAATCCCAGTGCAGTCCCTGCACTGTCAGCACAGAACCCAACGCAGGACTTGATCTTATGAACGAAGAGATCATGACCTGTGCTGAAGTCAGACACTTAACTGACTGAGCCCCCTGGTACTCCTTTAAATTTTATTATGTAGGCAATGGATAACCACTGTTTCCTCAGACAAGTAAAGTAAACCCAACACTGATTTAAGAAGATTAATCTAGAGAAGATGGTAGCACATCAGGAATCCACAAATCATTTGCTAGTTTCATAACGGGCAGTGTCCGTGCATCTGAGATTTGTTAGAGGACATCACCCAGTGGGGCAGATCGATATATTGATTGATCCTGTTCACCAAACTCAAATGAATACACAGCACTGCTTTAACAATGAACTCTCTAGAATAAGTATTTTATACATTTTCTGCTTTGCATAGCCTCTCTTTCTTCTGCCTTTAGTCTTTCTCCACGCCCGCTGCCCCATGCCTGAGCACACGTGCTTCCATTCCCATCTGGACCATTAAAATACCAGATTCCAAGTTGACTCCACCTTGGTTTTGTCTTTCCCCATCTGTGGCTCTAGTCCAAACACAGGGAGTGATATGGTAGAGCCAGTCTTTCAAAATTAACTTTGTGAAGTCCCAGACGAAAGGAAAGGAAAGAAACAAAGAGGTGGATAGAAGGATAAGGAACTTTAGGCTGAAGAGAGGAAGCCAGTAGAGAAAATTATGATACAAAGAAAACCAAAGGGGTTACATGTTGGAGCAAATGCCTAGAGTGGAGAAGCATCATGGTATCTTAACATAGACACCTGTTATGGTAAAATGGGGAGAAAGGAGCAAAGACTTAAGAAATGTCATAGCTGGCAAAATGGTAAACCTACCTGCGCCTCTCACTTCCTAACCTGATCTCAAATCTGGGGATGCTACAGAGGCGAGGACATACTGGAGAAATGTATTCAGTTCTTTGTTTAATCACCTTTTAGGCCTTTCTGTGCATATTGGGACTTAACTGTGACCCACTGGTCATTAGCCCTTATGGAACATAGGTTGAACTGGGAACTAGGAAGCTCATGTTAAATTGTGAGAATCTCCTGGGAGACCTAAGGAAGAGTGCAGAGTAATACATGTGGCAAAGAGGCCGGGGCACCTTTTTAATTTGTACTCATTTTTCCTTTGTGGTTTGTTTATGCCTGACTCACAAGGCAGCCCCCAAACCCATAGATTCAGCTAAGCCTTGGCCAGCCTTCCTGGAGTGGTAATGTTAAGTGATGCCAACAGATTGGGTTGTCTCGGGAGCACTGAATGTTAGAAGCGGGCTAGGGACTGAGTCCAATTACACCACCTATAAGAAGACAGTGGGGTAGTGTTTTCGCACACGTTTCTTGGAAACTTATCAAACAGACGAAACTTAAGTGTAATCAAAGACTTGAGTAACATAATTAATATGTCCCTGATAATAGACTTATACAGAAATATAAATATAAAATATACGTAGAAAAATTTTAGAATTGCTGAATGCTCCTAAAACACTCATAAACCATAAAAATACTATGTGACAAAGAAGTTTGAACCAATGAAAGAATCAACATGAAAACTCAAATCAGAAATCAGTAAAAGGGGTGCCTGGGTGGTTCAGTTGGTTTCAGCATCCAACTTTGGCTCAGGTCATGATCTCACAGTCCGTCGGTTTGAGCACCGCATCGGGCTCTGTGCTGACAGCTCAGAGCCCAGAGCCTGCTTCGGATTCTGTGTCTCCCTCTCTCTCTGCCCCTCCCTGCTCGCTCTCTGTCTCTGTCTGTCTCTCAAAATAAAATAAAGACATAAAAAAAAGTTTTTTAAAAAAAATCAGTAACAAAAGGAAAGCTGGAAAACTGCCACAAGTTTGGAAACTAAAATCATAATTTTAAATAACTCTTGGGGAAAAGGACAAATAATGATAAATTAATAAAATAATTAGAATTGATTTACCAAATGATTATATGACAGAATTTATGGAATATAGCTAAGGCAGTGTTCAGTGGAAAATGCATAGCTTTAAAAAAATATTTACCATAGTAAAAACTGAAGCCAAATGAACTGGTTGTTCAACTGAAAAAGAATTAGCAATGTGCAATGTGAGTAAAACAAAAATTAGGACAATAAGTTAACATTTATATTATAGCATTCATTGACCCAGACATTGTTATTGATGCTTAACTCACTTGACCCACAATAATACAGATATATGCAGAGTTCACTGAAGTTGAGAAATAATGAAGAATATGAATCAAACAAAAATTAAAATAGTTAAATAAGATCTTTTTATTTTTGCATTGCATTTCAGCAAATTACCAAGGAACAGATAATTCCTACCCTACTGATTTATTTCCAGAAAACAGAAAGACATGTCCAATTCATTTATTTCCGGTTTTATCGGGAAATAGTTGACGAACATCACTGTATAGGTTTAAGATATACAGAATGATGGCTTTGTTTAGACCCAATTCATTTTATGAGACTAGAAAAACCATTCTTCCAAACATGAAGGAATGAGAAAGAAAATTATAGACCTTTTTCACTTGCAAATATGAGTGACTAAATGCAAATGAGATATTAATCCTACAATGTAACAACATATCATGATTAAGTAGGGTTTATCTCAAGAATCTAAGTATGGTTTATAACTGAGATTCACTACACCAAATGGATTAAAGAAGGAAAATCACATGTTAACTGAATAGATGCCGCAAGTGCATTTGATGGCATCCAATTCCTATTTACAGTTGAAAAAAAAATCTGGACAACTAGAAATAACTGGAAATTACTTCCCTTGATTAAAGCCTACTACAAACACTATGTAATGCCATTTGATAACACTAGGATCCCCACTCCCACCATTACTGTTCATCATGGTCCCGATTCATGCATTAAAAAAAGAAAAGATTAAAAAAGATTAAAAAAAAAAGTAGAAGACATATCAAATCAGGATAATACACCCCATGAAACCTAAACATTTTTAGTTACTTAAAAACCCTGAGTTTCTTTCTTTGGGTTTGGTTTGGGTTTTTTTTTTTTTTTGTCATTTTAATATTAAATATACTGTTAGCAAAAATTTTTTTAAATATGTAGACAAAGTGTCTTCATGGCTTCAAAATATAATTCCAGATCAGGATGGACACCCGAGGGAGGTGTGACCTGCACAGAGGGCACTGGCCTCACTGTGTGCAGAGCTGAGGATGGGGGTGCTCTGGAGGCCCACTTGCCTAGGAGCCCGCTTGGGGAGGCACACCCCCGCCAGCAGGACCTGGGAACCCTCCCCTCAGCAGCTCAGACCATTCATTTGGTCTCAACTGCCTGGAATGGACCCCTGCTCCCTGCTGCTTTCTCTCACCCAAGGGTCCCCACCTCATCTCCCTGTAAGGGGTCTCTGCTTCTGCCCGGCAGTGGGCAAGGCCAGGAGAGGAGCGGGGAAGCCCACCCAACAGGACAGTCATCACAGGCTTCCAGGGACCCTGGGGAGGAGACTCAGGCTACCTGACAGGGTCTTCACCCCCAGAAGTCAACGGCAAGAACAGAAAGGGGACAGAACAAAGAGGAGATGTGAAAGGCACCACTGGACATGTGCATGAGGCAAACACGCCCTCTCAGACCCTTTCACACCTGTGTGTGGAGCCATCTATGAAAATGGACCCTCTGGTCACCCTCTGCCTGGAACCAGATCACACCAGTCAGGTGTGAGGTCAGCCAGACTGAAAAACAAAATCAAAGGAAATCAAGGAACTCCAAACGTCTCATTCGGAAATGAGTGCTTCTGTGTCTCTGTGACACCTAGCAGGCCCCAGGGGACTTCTCCATGAGACCAGCTCCCTGAGGCACCTCAACTCCTCGAGCTGCCCACCCCCAGGCCACACACTGTCCCAGGGGCTCCCACTTTGGGAAGATCAAGGCTGCTGCTGCCTCCCTGTACTCTGTTCACAGAAAGCAGAAAACCCCGTGGGCCTTAAATTGCCCTGTGCCAAGTGCCTGCTCAAGGGGGAGCCAGGGCCGTGCCAGATGCCACAGGTCCCCCCAGGAGCCGCCGTGCCTACGGGCAGAGGGTTAGGGCCTGAGGCCTGGCCTCACTGGTGTGGCCTGTGGGATAGGGGTGGGAACTTTCCCAACCAGAGGAGGTGACCTGGGCGCCCAGTTTTCAGCAGCCGCCTCCAGGTTAGGACTCAGACTCGAATCTATGGTGATTCTTCAAATCCGCTGCCAGGAGGAGGTGTGACCCTCCTGGGACCATTACAATCAGGGTGAGTGGGCAGCAGAGAGGAAACTCACTCCTGGGGCCCTACTTTGGCTGTCGAGTCCAGGGTTCTTCTCTTGACAGAAGCCTGTTCTCTCCACTGGTGACAGAGGGGTCCTGTCGTCTGGGAAGTAATGGAAAAGGCAGGACAGGCGGGGTCGGGCGGGGCTGGCCCAGGCTGCACCTACAGCTCGGCTGAACAGGGTCCTGCCCCACCTCTCTGGGGCCTGGAGGCCAGGCCTCTCCTTGCACTCAGGTTTGCTCCCCCTGTGCAGGTGGAGTCTGGCTCTGAGTCCCCTGGGCAGGGAGTCAGTACAACTAGGAGCGTGTCCAAGGTCAGAGAGTGCCAGGAGGTGGCGCTGGTCACTCCCAGGTCTGGGCATTTAAGGCAACGCCTCCAGGAGCCAGGTCCAGGCCTGGGGAGGAGGGTTGGGGAAACTCTGGGAGCATTTCAAGGGCCGCTGGCTCTACTCTTGGACCTCTGGGACCGAGTACAGCCCCTCCCCCCCCCCCCAGCCTGTTCTACAGGGTGCCCCGACGTGGTTCCCTGGGTGTAACCAAGCGCACCCTGGCCCCACGGGCTCGGAAACAAAAGGGTCAGTGGTCCGCCGCACGCCGAAGCTCAGCTCCCTGTGTCAGCAGCGGCTGGCCTGCAGGGCCCCTAGCTCCGCAGGCGCCCCGCACGAGCTGCAGGAGGCGGTGACGCGGCCGCCCGCGGCGCGCGCGCCCTTGAACCAGCGGGTGGGCCACGCAGGGCGGCAGGCGCCGGAGGCGGCAGGTGTGCGGCGAGCCGGGCCGTCCGCCTGCGCCGCCGCGCCGCGTGCGGCGGGTACGAGCACCCTGCGCCCAGAAGGGCGGCGCTGGGGGCGGCCGCCGAACTCCGTGCGGGCCCGGGGCGTCTCGTACGTGAGGCCGCTCGCCTGGGGGTAGGCAGCGCCCCCCAGCGCGGAGAGCGCGAGTCCGTGTAGACCTTCTCCAGGCCCTCTTCCCGGGAGACGCTGCCGCAGACGAAAAGATGGGGCTGTCCATTGCCTTTGGGGTCACGGCCACCCTCGCTCGGATGGGGCCGCGGTGGGTCTGAGAAGCCGTCGCCGCCGCAGCCGGGGCGCGGACGAGGCGGGCCGGGGTGGGGTGGGGTGGGAGGGTGCAGGGCTTCCCCGCCACGGCCGGAGGGCGACCCGGGCTGCGGGGGCGGGAGGGGGGCTCCGCGCGCGCGCTGCTGGGGGGCGGGGCCGCACGAGCCCCCCGCGCCCCGGGCGGAGGAAGCCGTCGACGCAGGTGCAGTAGAGGAGCCGCAAGGCCTCCTCGGCACAAAATGTTTTTGAAGACACTTGGAAGATGATTTTGGTTCCGCCCGGGGCCGGAGCCCCAAGACAGGAGAGAGGTGAGAACTTGCCCGTGACCGCTCTCCCACCAGAGAGCTGCGGGCAGGACACCGGGCACCACGGCTCCGCCTCCGCAAGTTTGTTTCTTGCTCACACTAAACGTTCCTGATAGGCTGGCAGAGGGGTTGGGCTCACTGTCGCTCGGAGACGGAGGCTGATGGAAGCGCCATCATCTTCAGCATTGCCAGTCATCGCGTCTAAGGGAAAATGACAACCTGGGAAGGTCAGGCATCCACAATTAAATGCTGCGTGTCCAAAGCGAGAATGTCATTTGGTTCAAAACTCAGTTGGCCAGAAACAGTCACACGGTCCCACCCATGGGGGAGGGGGGCGGGGTAGGCAGGAGGTGGAATCTTAATAATGAACCTGGGAGGGGAAGGTATGGAAATAGTGGCGGACGTTTCTAACGACTCCCACAGAAGCATTTTCATAGGAAATGAAGAAAGGACACAAAACTACCTCTTCGTAGATTTATGAGTTTCTACATAAACCAACAAGAAAAGAAAACCACCAAATGATTATGACTAATAAGACCCTGTAGCCATGTTGCTGAAACATCAGTCTAGAAAAAACAAATAGTGATACAAACGTCACCTATCATTGGTATTTCTCCCGGTTTCACACCAACTTCACTGGCTGCTCATTATAATCTTTTTGTTTCATTTCCTCTGCATCTCTGTGCCATTCTTAATGTTGGAATACACCAAGATCAGCTCTTGGACCTTTTTGACCTATTTTCTCTTCCTTGGTGATCTCTTCTAGTTTTCTAGTTGAAATGGTTATGTTATAAATGTATATCTCTTGAACAGATCTGGACTCTGAGCTCCAGACTCACATATACAACAGTGTACTCAAATGTCACTTGGGTGTCTGATGACATCTAAAAGGGACCTTAGTGATCCCTTTATATAATGGCATCTAAAAGATTCAGGGAGTTTTCTTCCCTTCATTTGTTCTTAGAAACTCTTCCCCATTTAGAAAATGACAACTGCGTCTTTGAAAACCTTGAAATCATCAGTGATTCTTCTCTTCAATCCTCCACTGCCCAGTTGTCAACAAATCAAGAATGTGACTCCTCATACTGCCTCCATTGCTACTAATTAATGTAAATCACCATCACCTCTTGTAGTGCCTATTGAAATAGTCCCTAATTGGTCTCCTTTTTCTACTCTTGCCCCACCTATAGCCTAATGTCAACACAGTAGCCTAAGTAAACCTAACATCTGGATCAGCCATGGTGTTTGTACAGTGGCTTTCCATCCCAGTCAGAGACTGTGCAAGGCAGTGTGTAAGAACAGTCTCCAGAATCAGACTGGTTGGGTTAGATCCAATCAGTCATGTGACCCAGCTACCTGGCCTTGGGCAAGTTACTTAAGCTTTTTTGTGCTGTGGTTTCCTCATCATCAACAGGATTGTTGAGAGGATAAGGTAAATTAATATGGGTAATGTCCTTGGAAAGGTGCCTGGCCTACAGTAATGCAATATACGTGTCAGCTGTTACTGTTATTTCAGTAAGCACCACAATTCTTAAACTTTTTAAAATGTTTTATTTATTTCTGAGACAGAGACAGAGCATGAGTTGGGAAGGAGCAGAGAGAGGAAGACACAGAATCTGAAGCAGACTCCAGGCTCTGAGCTGTCAGCACAGAGTCTGATGCAGGGCTCGAACCCATGAATTGTGAGATTCTGACTTGCGCCAAAGTTAGATGCTTAACCAACTGAGCCACCCAGGTGCCCCAAACACTAAAATCCTGAAAATAACTTTTAAGGCTCTACACTGCCTATCTACCCTATGATAAGCTCTGTGGTAATCAGGAACTTTTGTCTGTTTTCCCAGCACATAAAATAATGTCTCAGTCACAGCAGGTGCTCAATAAATATTTGTTAAGTGAATTATTGGATAATAGAATAAATAAATTGAAGAGGGCTCTTAAATATAAAGAAGAACTCAGAATCTAGTCCTTATTAAATGATACAAGTTGCACCACAAATCATGGGGAAAGGAAGGACTTTTTAGTTGATACAATTGAAGAAGTTTGCTTTTTATGTGAGAAAAGTTAAAATTGATGTTCTTAAAGTCTATATATACCAATTAGAAAGCTACACTTAAAAATGCGACTTCCTAAATAAAACACTAAGGCACACATCCTAAAAGTTAAAGGTGGGTTGAGCAAAGTTAGCAGAAGGAAGAAAGTAATAAAGATTAAAGCACATGTAAATGAAATAAAGAATACAAAACCAGTAGGAAAAAATCAACAAAACCAAGAGTTGGTTCTAACTTTGAGGGACGTTTGGCAAGGGAAGCCAAGACGGAAAAGTGGTGTTTTCTGTTGAACTGAGTAGAATGAGATTGGTGATATTATAATTTGAAAAGTAAAAGAAATATGACTTTATTTTATATCCAAACCAATGAAGGAAGGCATACCTGTTACTGATCTTGTGAATCATTCTACATAAGCAGGGTCATAACGTACCTGCTGGTTTAGAACTCATTGTTTTTCCTTTAACAGTGTGTTGTGGGCATGTTTATGAAGTAAATGTTTACATGTAAAAAAAAATTTTTAAGATCTCAAAAAAAGAGTGGGTTAGATTAAGACTAAAAGAAAAGTAAGGATTTTTGGCAGTGAGAGTAACGAAACAATTTACCAAATGGGAACCAGGAACTATATTTACAACACTAAAAACCACAGGATTATTATCTAGAACATAATAGATCTGCAGTTAAAATAAAACAAAGTAGAAAATAATGAACAGATGTGAATTGGTAATTCACAAACAGGGGAGCCTAAGTACTTTTAAGTATCAGAGATTCTTATGCTCACTAATAATCAGAGAAGTGTAAATTAAAACGGTAATGATACCATCGTTTATACTCTTCAGATGGGTAATACAATGCTGATAACAATCCTTTCTACCTCTGAGATTGGTAATTAGGAAAATAGCGAGCACTGGTGATGGGAATGAAATGGGAATTCTCATATTCTGCTGGAGAAAGTATAGACTGGTAGAACTCTGGGGAAGAGAAATCTGGTAGTACTAATGAAATTATATATGTGCATCCCCTAACACTCCCACCACCCTGTTCTTGGTTATAGACTCCTCTTCAACACATCTAAGGATCCCTGTTTGCATCACAGTTTGTGGTAGCAAGAAGCTGGAGGAAACCTTGGCTGGAGAAAGGGTAAGTACAGTGAGACAGGTGCACACAAAAACCAATCATCTAGTATGAAGAAGCAATAATCATACAGCACGTCTTGAAAGTGTACATCTTGAAAGTGATATTGAGGTGAAACTAATAAAGAGGAAGAACCTGATTTATAGGTCAATACAATTTATATAATTTACATAAAGTAAGACTACATTTGTTAGAGTAGGAAAGGAGGTCAGCTCATAGTCACACTACTGATTCTTTTTTTTTTAATGTTTTTATTTAATTTTAAGAGAGCACATGTGGAGGAGGGGCAGAGAGAGAGGGGGACAGAGGGTCCGAAGCAGGCTCTGTGCTGACGGTGGTGAACCAATGAGGGGCTTGAACTCAGAAACTGTGAGATCATGACCTGGGCCTAAGTTGGATGCTAAACCGACTTAGCCACCCAGGTGCCCCTCATACCACTGATTCTTGTTCGGTGATTCTGTGCCTGCTGATTTCCCAGTGTGGGTGCCTCTGCCTCCAGGATTGGGCTGCAAAGGCAATATCTGACATGTTTATTGTGACGGAAGGCATGAAGACAGCTGCCCTTTACTGCAACTAATACACCTGGAAAAGGGACTAGGCATCCCCAGAGTCCCTTAGCACGGAGCTTCTTCAGAAATGCACAGAGCTTCACAGGTGATCAGATTTAGGGCCAAAACAAGACGTTGGAAGCCTAAAAGAAAAATGCCTTCTTACACCTAAGTAACTAAAGATGGGAGTAATCCAAAATCTTTATAAAGGGCATTTTCTAAAACTATCACTGCGGTGTCTTAGATTTTCCATATCAGACATTAACCATAGTCTTTGGCCTTTGTCATTCTTAAAATACAGCTACTATTGCTTGAGCTCTTACTATGCATTGGGTAATGCAAGCTGTTAGCCACAGCTTCTGCCCAGATTTCAATAAAACCAGTGTAAACAGTTCGTAAATTGCCCAGTATACTTGTCAGAACATGTCTTTGCCAGTGTGATCTGTGATTTATTTGCCTTGTGTTACGGATTTTAAATCTCCCGTATTCTAGGCAAGTCCCAAATTATGAACCAATTTCACTTCAGAATTTATTTGGTGACCTTATGGTTGGGAAATGAGCATGTCTTTTCACATGAAAAGAATGGTAAATGCAGTCTAACCCACTTTCCTGGGCACTGGGTTCGCAGCCAGATTTTGGAGAGTCTGACGTTTATACTTAGCCGCTTCCCGGCAACACTTATAGGTGTGCTTTATACGCTCTAACACACCTACACATGAGCGACACTGCCCCTAGGGAAATAGGCTGTTTCTTAAGCTACAGAGATACTGGGGAGGGATTGCAGGCAAGATAGTTTCCCTAGACCACTGGATCTGAGTCCTGTCTGGGTACTGAAATCTCCCCTAAGCATATTCCAGAAAGGACCATGGGGATCCCGGCAGGTAGGTAGGGGTCAGGTGCGGAAGCCTCACAGCTGATGCTGTTACACGGCCGGGTTGCTGAGCGGCTCGGCGGTCATCCAGTCTCTGTTCCCGTCCTGCTCGCCTCACCTCACCTGTGCTGCGGGAACAGGCAGCCTGTGGCCACTGAAGTCCAGATGCAGGTGGTTGAAGACCTCAACCCTGCTAGTCTGTGGAATCTAACACATGCCCAGACTGACAAACTCCCATCTACAGCCTCACCTTCTCATGGTGAGATTCTCGTGAAAGTGACCCCTCCTTTTGTTTTAGTAATGGATGATCAGGATGTTGACTTTTGCTCTGAAGAATATAAACAAGAGAAGTCAAACCCCAGTGTCTGAAGGGGGACAGAATAGGTCAGATCTTGAAACGGGTTCCGTGGGCGGCATGCTGTCCTTTGCTCATTCATTCATGCAGAGTGTCAGCATATGCTTAGCGGGGGTCTGCTCCGGCCAGGCCCTTCTCTAGGTGTAGCGGCACTGCGGTGGGGGAACAACACAGATGGGCGTCTGTTTAGACATCAGTGAAGTGTGTAAAACATGCTGGATGGCAGGAAGTGATAGAAAAGTAAGTTGGGAAAGGGGCTTAGGGAATTTTCAGAGCTGAGGGATAAAGAAGGTCTGCTGTGTTGCATAGGCAGGTGACATGTCTGGGATGGTGGAAGAATGTCAGGAGGGGCCGGAGGAGCCTGAGTGGGGTGTGAAGGAGAACGTAGATAGAAATAATGAGAAATGAGGTTTACTCGATTTTGAACCATCCCTCCCACCACTCTACAGGTAGTGAAAGGACACCGCCTCCCCCTCTCCTGTCACCCTCTCCAAGGCGTAGCACCTTTGCACCAAGACTCACATGGTCTAGGGTCCTATTTCCTGCACCCCCTGATTGGGCACTGTGTTAGTCTTACCCAGGACTTCTCTAGCTTTCTTCCTCACATGCCTTCTTTCTCCCTCTCCCTCTTAAATATTTCTTGCTTCTGTGAAGGTGAGAATGGCTATGCGTTAGAAAAAAACAGTCTAATTTAGGTCTCACTAAGGTGCTTGTCATTGGAATAAATCTTTAACTGATGTAGTATCACACACTGGGAGGAACAGAGTTCTGGAACTGCTTCCTTTACCTGGGAACTGGCTCTGAGGTCAGGGCCTATAGCTGGTTGTTCACCATCTTTTCCCTTTGCTGACTCTGGAACCCATAGGCTCAAGAACATCAGGACCTCTGTCTGGTGTTTCTTTGCAGTGATGGACACATTTGATGGTGGGAAGGGCTGAATAGGGCGGGCTTTGCCCAGAAACCCCATGAGTCAGCTGGTGGTGGTGGTTTATGATCTGCAGCGCTCACCAAGCTGAGGACACCCCCTTTGTGAACTTAAGAGCCCGGAATGGCCTTCTGAGAGGATGAGAGAAAACTTCACGGAGCGCCCTGGGCCTTTGCTGTCATGGCCATTGAGTCAGAGTGCACGAGGTGGGGCAAGCAGCTGGGGTCCAAAGCAGAAGACAGGATAAATGAGTCCATGAACAGCAGGCCAGGATTTCCAGAGGAGCTGCTGCTGCTGCCTCCTGCTTTGAAATGGAAGAAAGAAAGCAGATGGTAGTACATGGCTCAAAGATAGTGAAAGGTGACAGAAGGGACATTCTCAGGAGCCTTATGAGCACCAAAACAGGTTTTCATTCAGGATGACCCAAACCTAGATTTAGAGTCTGTCAGGGGCGCCTGGGTGGCTCAGTCCATTAAGCGTCCGACTTCAGCTCAGGTCATGATCTCATGGTTCATGGGTTTGAGCCCCACATTGGGCTCTGTGCTGACAGCTCAGAGCCTGGAGCCTGATTCAGATTCTGTGTCTCCCTCTCTCTCTACCCTCCCCTACTCTCTCTCAAAAATAAAGAAACATTAATTTAAAAAATTTAGAATCTCATGGGGCACCTGGGTGGCTTAGTCGGTTAAGCGTCCGACTTTCACTTAGGTCATGATCTCGCGGTTCGTGGGTTCGAGCCCCGCGTCGGGCTCTGTGCTGACTGCCAGCTCAGAGCCTGGAGCCTGTTTCAGTCTGTGACTCCCTCTCTCTCTGACCCTCCCCTGCTCATGCTGTCTCTCTCTCTCTCCTAGAAATAAATAAAAATTAAAAAAAAAATTTAGAATCTCTCAGCCCCTTCCCCCCAGCCTCTCTTACTCATCCATCCACCTATGTATCAATTCCATCCATCACTTATCTGTCTATCTACTTACATGCCCATAAAAAGGAGAACCCACATTATCTAGAAGGAGAGAAAATAGGTCAAATCCTAAAGTCTATTCCTTTAGCATCCAGGCTGGGTGGCTAATTAAGAGATTAGAGATTCAGGGGCGCCTGGGTGGCTCAGCTGGTTTAGTGTCTGAGTTTGGCTTAGGTCATGATCTCACAGCTCATGAGTTCAAGCCCCTCATTGGATTCTCTGCTGTCAGCACGGAGCCTGCTTTGGATCCTTTGTTTCCCTCTCTATCTGCTTCTCTCTCTCTCAATAATAAATAAACATTAAAAAAGAGAGAGAGAGATCAGAGATTTATTCACTTTGCAAACAAATACACAGACACACGCATACAAGGATGTTATCACTTTCCATTAGAATCAGAGGAACAGACACATAATCATAAAGACCCAAAGTCACTCTCAAAGCCCAAGTGAAAAGTTAAGAGTTTCAGCTAATTTGGCTATAAACCCAAGGCTTTCATACAGGTTAACCAGAGGGCGTGAGGGGCATTGCAGGAGGGCCTGAACTGGGGTAGTAAACACCAGGGGTGAGGACAGCACCCTGGAGTGAACACCTCTCACAGCCTCATCCTCCAGGCGCTTTGTCACATGTGAGCAGGAAAAGAACTTGTGTTCCTGGACTTCACCTAAAACCATGATATTGGCTTCACCGTCAGGTGGTAAGCGGCACAGACACAGACATGCAGCTGGAGGGCTGGTGACTCTTCTGTGTTGTGGCAAAAGAGGTACTAGCAGTTTCACTTGTGATACCTCTGAACACTGACCTCGTGCTCACTAAGCCTGCGGCATTAGGGAAAGGCGACACGTTTAGAATGTTGGTGTGGGTTCTTTTACTTTATTTCAGCAAAGTCCTGTGAGAGAGCTGGACCGAGGCTGGCCACGTGTAAGCGGAGAAGGAGGAATGGAGCTCTGTTCCCGGAAGCGCTCTTCCTGCGGACGAGACTCCTGAATGCCAGACAGGGAATTGGAGGTACAGTGGAGTTCTGCACCCCAGATGGAAAAAGAAAGTTCACAGGTGGTTCTGAGGAAGCCACTTAGAAGACCGCAGTGCCCAACCTTTCCCCCAAACGTCTTGTTGAAGTTCCTGGCAGACAAGGTGAGACCAGCCTGTAGCGAAAATCAGACCTGGGCTGCTGCCTTCTCTGCCATGCCCACTTTTTCACAGGGTCTTTGCCTCCTTGCATGGAAAGCTGAGGGGTCAGAGAAGGGGCAGATCTCTAAGACCAGAAATCAATGTTGATCTTAGTACAGTCGTGAAGGTACAGGTGGCTATGAGACAGGGGCAAGGGAGGAGGGTTCATCCACTTTGGAGGTTCAGGGGCCCTTCTGACTTTCTCTTGCTTTTTCCATGCTTCAGGTTCTTGAGGAAATAATTTTTAACTGACACTTGGCAGACAGGCAGGAATTCACCAAGGGAAATGTGGGATGAAGACCTTCTTGGCAAAGGGCACACTCCAAAGACTGGCAGACCTGAGGGCAGAGTAAACCTCTGGGTTTACTCAGGGTATAACCTCGGCCATTAAATAATGGTCCCTCTTCTGGCGTACTGGAAATGGCACAGACTTTTGACATATTCAGATTTAAGTTTGAATATTCGAGTGACTTCTGTTTGTTATATGACCATTGGCCACGGTAGTATATTCTCTCACAGCCTCCATGTCATCATCTGTAAAATGGGTGGAATTTGACTATGAGAAATTGTATAAAGTGGGCAGATTGTATAAAGTGTACTCTGCTGGGTACATAGTAACTGCTCAGGAAGTATTGATATTCTTCTGACAACACCAATCCCTACACATCTTCACAGCTGAGTGCATCTTTACTGCTTTTACAAATCGTTTCTTCCTTGATCATTTCAACTCCCTCCTTCCCTTCTTTAAACTCCTATGTTTCATTCCCTTATTATCAAAGAATTTAGTTTTTCTTCATACTTTCTTTTGTCTTTTTTAAAGTTTATTTATTTATTTTGAGAGAGAGTGAGAGAACAGCCACAGAGGGTGAGAGAGAGAGAGAGAGAGAGAGAGAGAGAGAGAGAGAATCTCAAGCAGGCTCTACATTGACAGAACAGAGCCCGGCAGAGGGCTCCAGCTCAGGAACCATAAGATAATGACCTAATCCATGAGCCAAAGCCAGGAGTCCAATGCTTAACTGACTGAGCCACCCAGGCGCCCCCTTTCTTTTGTCTTTAAAACTGACTAACAGGAGGAGCCACCTAGGTGGCTCCATTGACCAAGCATCACACTCTTGGTTTCAGCTCAGGTCATGGTCTCAGAGCTCATGAGTTCGACCCCTACATGGGACTCTGTGCTGATAGTGTGGAGCCTTCTTGGCATTCTCTGTCTCTCCTTCTCTCTGCCCCTCCCCTGCTCATGCTGTGTCTGTCTCTCTAAAATAAAATAAATAAAATAAAATAAAATAAAATAAAATAAAATAAAATAAAATAAAATAAAAATAGAACAAAATAAAATTGACTAACAGGATTGTAACTTTAAGAAAAACTTACCATAAACCCCAGGGCACCTGGAAAGCTACTGGATACAGAATTGATCATTGATGATCACACACTGTAAGAGCCAGAAGGCTTAGGAAAGTTTGGCAGTTGGGCTACAATAAATGCTGAACTTCACGATGCTCATGTATCACAGCTCACAATCGCAGAGCACCTGAAAATGGGCCAATAATATTTACACACTGCAACCCCACAGAAACTATTTTGGTGTAAACGTGCATACATACCTGCTAAATGCTGCAGACAGTTAAGAGTTTTTGGGGGTGGGGAGGAGTGAAGGATATTTCTACCTGTTCTTTGATGCGGCACATGCAGGCGGCGATGGTTCCTATTCAGGTAACACCTTCTTGGTGCATTCTGCTTACCTGGTTTGCTTCTGGGAAAGAAAACCCTGACTGTGTGGCAGGCTAGTTCACTTTAGATGCATTCCTCAGGAATACCCCAAATGGTGGGATACTTGGTACATTTTGACAGTGTACTAAGAACCGAAACTATACTTAGGAGCTCTATGTACTGAACAAACTATGAAAGACAATGAGTACTCTATTGATGTTGAAGGGCTTATTCTCAGGATAGTGTACTTTTTGGGTTAAATCAAGTCTTTCTTCCTAGGAACTGGAAATACCTTTGATGGATGTGGCTAAGGAAGTTGTTTCTATTCTGATTTGTGCCTTGGAGCCAGAAGTCACCTGTTTCTGCACCACTCACTAGTTCAAGGAAATGTTTTATTTTATTATTTTTTAAAAAAATTTTAATGTTAAGTTTTGGAAGAGAGAGAGACAGAGAGCATGAGCAGAGGAGGGGCAGAGAGAGAGGGAGACATAATCTAAAGCAGGCTCCAGGCTCTGAGCTGTCAGCACCTCAGAGCCCCTCAATGCAATGTTTTAGATCCAGTGTACTTGGGTTTGGATTCTGACCTGCCCCTTACTAGAAATATAGTTTTGTGGGTCTTTTTTTAAATTTTATTTATTGATTTTGAAAGAGAAAGAGTGTGAGTGGAAAAGTGGCGGGGCAGGGTGGGGGGAGAGAGAGAGAAAGAGAGAGAGAGAGAATCTCCAGCAGGCTCCAAATTGTCAGCACAGAGCCTGACATCAGGCTCTATGCCACAACCTTGATCATGACCTGAAGTGAAATCAGGAAGCAGATGTTTAATTGACTGAGCCACCTAGGTACCCTAAGAAATATAGTTTTGAATAAGTTTATGAATCTTTTTGAATTTCTGTTTCTTTTGCTAAAAGTGGGGCTAATAAATCTACCTTATGCCATGATCGTGCACTTGGTGACAACAGACACAAAGCTTGTGGCCATGTGTGTGGCACCGGGCTTGTTTGCCAAGAGGTCCAATGAGTAATACTTCTGTTTATTGTGGTTGCTCCTCATTCCTTAGCAAGCTCTTCTGTGTCCCATCTACCCCCTCACAGACTGGTCGGGTCCTGGTCGACAGGAAACACACAATTCCTGGCTTGCTTTCAGCTATAAACCAGAGTCCTCCTCCACCCAACTTGTCCATCTGAGCTCTTGTGCTTCTATAATTTCTTGTATATTAGCTACACCAAAGGAAGACCAGCATTTCTTCCAATGTGTTCCATACCTCACCCAGGGGATGATTTTTCTCTGTGCTTTTTGTTAGTGGTTGCGTAGGTGGGGATTTTATAGAACACTCTGCTTAGGAAAAGAAAAAAAAAAAACAAAAAACCTCAAGCCTGCATGCTGCATCAAAACTTCTCATCCCATTAATCAAAAACTGACAATGTTTTATTTCTGTATCACATTGCTTTTTACACCTGTCGGCTGAACCACCTAGGATTTTGTGGTTTAAACATTTCATTTTCCTATAAGTATGAGATATAGTGAAGCAGCCACAACAAAAACTGTAAGTTACATGCAATGAACACTGTACTGAAATAGCAAATGCTGCACAGCCTCAGAAAGTATAATCTCCAGGGGTCAATTCACATGAAAAGTTGACTCTTTGATTCCTTACAAGGGTCTTTAAATACCAATGGCTCTCTTTTCCAAGATAGCAAATTTAAATCCTTCCAAGATTTTAATAGTTTATTTTGAAGTACTCTGCTCGTATATAATTTTTATAGACCAATGAAGGCTTTTAGGTAAAATACTCTATCACTTTCAATTCCATTTATTAAATAAAGATGTATGGAAACCCTACTAAATTCAGAGGGACTAACTCCAAAGATTTCTTGTTTATAAACAGCTTCTGTAGTTTCTTCTCTGCATAATATATGACCTGTTTTACATGTAAATAGAGGCTTCTTTTAATTATAATATGTCTAAATCACAATCAGCTCTTTTTTATTATATGGTATTTATTTTCCAGTGTGAATAAAATAGTTTATAAATCAAAGTAAAAGGATATACTCAATTATGCAAACACGACTTTTCCAAAAAGACAAGCAACTGGACTTGACACATTTAACTTCAATTCATGTGTTTTTCAAGTATATTTGGAGCACCTACTATGTGCCAGACATTTTGGTAGTATCCCATATCAGGGATATGAATAAAACAGGAACCTTTCTAAGGACTCGAAATCTATTAAAATGCAAGTTACAACAAAACACGCACATACGGAGTGAGATAAGATGTATTTAGACTGTTAAGGAGGTTAATACTGGTAAGAGTTCAGGGGTAATCTCTTAATTTCTTGCTCCAACTCCCCCAAGTAATCTCTGGCCCTCCACATTCCCAGCTGATGAAGCCAGAAACATAGGCATCATCCATGAATTGGGCCTTTCCTTCATCTCCCTTGTTCAGTCCATCACCTGGTCCTACCAAACCCTTCCCCTAAATTATGAACCTGCCAGTTCACCTCCATCCCCTCTTTTCTCCCAAATTCACTTTCCTCAGGTCTTCTTCAGTAACCCGTTGCACTGGTCTTCCTTCTTCCATTCTTGCCACCCTACAGTGCTCTCTCTGCACAGCAGTAAGTAGCGTTTTAAAATATACAGGCCAGGGCGCCTGAGTGGCTCAGTCGGTTAAATGTCTGACTTCAGCTCAGCTCATGATCTCGGGGTTCGTGGGTTCGAGCCCCACGTTAGGCTCTGTGCTGAGCTGACAGCTCAGAGCCTGGAGCCTGCTTCAGATTCTGTGTTTCCCTCTCTCTCTGCCCCTCCCTTGCTCATGCTCTGTCTCTTTCTGTCTCTCAAAAATAAAAATTAAAAATAATATAAAAATAAAAAATACAAACCAAATCATGTTCTACAGTCTCAAGCCCTTCAGTGGCTTCTTGTTATGCTTAAAATAAAAACCAGCCCCAACCAAGACCTACATGAGTCCACATGATCTGTCCCATGCCTTCCTCATCTCCCTCCACTCTCCTCTTAGCTCCAAATCATAAAAGCTGTGAAATGTACAATTGGTGTGTCATCTTAGTGCTGCAAGTATCTTAACCTCTTTCCCTTTCTACATATGTCTAGCTTGCTCTCACCTCGGACCTGCTGCATGGAACTCGGTCTCCCCAGATATGCTCATGGATGGCTCCTTGTTTTCTTACAGACCTGAGCTCAGAAGTACCTTCCACACCTTGGATCAATTCACTCTTTATTTCCTTCTTCACAGCACTTACCTCTGAAATTGTGCTGGCCTCTGATTTGTTGATCTTTCCTTCCCAGCCCCTCCCCACTCTGGCCCTCCACACACACATACATACTCACAGATGTAAGCTTTGCAAGTTCAAGGGCCTCTTCTATCTTCTTTGTACCTATCCACCTAGCACTTAACAGTGTGTTGAATGGATGAACAAATGATTTCAGAGGGAAAATGGCACTGGAACTATGTAAGATCTTATCAGACCACGATGATGGAGTGAGACTTTAAAACTATAAGCCACTGCCTAGTGAGAGAGACACTTAAAGGTAAGGAAATAGCAATACCATGGTTAATATTCCAATTGGGAACAACTTCCTGAATGCAGGTGTAGTATATGGATTGAAATATGCTTCACTCAAGGTAAAGCCAGACTAAGACTGAAAACTAACACTTGGAACGTGTTTTGACTTTTTAAAAGTTTTGGGTATCAGAACTGGTGTCTGCATTTAGAAATAAATCTCATAGATTATATCTTTCCAATTATACCTTCACTGTCTGGTATTTTTAAAAGTGAAATTGCAATTTAAAATTTAAATACTTTTGTGGGGGGGTTTTATGAGTTTGGGAATACGGGTCATGAGAGTTCACTGGCAAAAACATGTATATACGTGCAACATACTCCATGACAATATCACACATGGTTTGCAAGAGTCTTGGAAATAAAAGCTTGTTATCTGTCACGGAAGCTTTTACCATAGGCCTTAAACCAACAGTGACAAGAACCTGGGGGAAAAAATCCCTACCTTTACTGAATTGTCTGGAGGCCATTTTTGTTCTTAATTGAAGCTTTCAAGTTTTCTTATGATTTATGGAGCTAGTGGAAATAAATCAGCTTCCATCTTCTCATTGTCTTTATGGGGAGTTCAGCATTTTCCCACGAATCATGAGGATTTGTCAGGTAATTATGGAAGCTGACCTCTTACAAGCCAACGGTGTTGACCTCCCTAGAAATGACAAAATTAGAACGTGGAGAACTTAATGAAGAGGTTTTATCATTTTTTTCCAAATTAACACTTACATTTTCCAAGGAAATGTATAAGCATAATAAATGTCTGATATCAATGGCATAGACATTCTTATCATCTGATGTGTAATTATTCTGTTTTTCTTTTTTTATTGCTAATTTTCTTTTTAATTGTGAACTTTTTTTGGCTTCTGAAAGTTTGAATTTATCTCTGCATCCCCTCCATTCACAGAGCTCATCTGTTTTCAGAGTTGGACATTCCTTCTGCCCCAACGATATCCTGATTTCCAAGCTAGACTTCTTACTCAGGCACTGGGCCCATGGTTTTAAGTGAGCACAGGACATTTTCATGCAAATGATCCACTTCCAAATAAAACTCAATAGACTCCAACTTAACCAAGATTTTTCTGCATCCATTTGTGTCTGTCTTTCACCTCCTCATCTCCCACATTGCTTCTCTTGTATACCTGTCCTCTATAGCATTTGTTACAGTTATAATAAAATGATTTTCTGTTTGATACATTTCTTTAATATCTGTTATTGGTGCAAGCTTCATGTAAGCTGCTTGTATCCCTCATGTGTAGAATGGAGCCTGGAGAGGAGCAGGTGTTCAATATATATTTGTCAAACGAGTGAGGAAATATAGGTCCATAGTCAAACAAGTGCGTGTGTGCGTGTGTGTGTGTGTGTGTGTGTGTGCACTCATGCATGTGAGAGACAGAGAAATAGACCCATGGGATAGGCCTGAAGATTCTAGAAAGCTCTCAGAACATTCAGACCCATTGAGGATGGAAAGTAAGTGTCAAGAAAAAAAAAAGTAAGAGTTGACATTACAAAATTTAGAGTTAAGAATGTTACAGGATGAGGCAGTTCTGTGAAGTGAAAGGTGCCCATGCCTAGCTGTTTCTTTTCATTTGCGCCTGTGAAATGGGGACAACAGCAGAATTCCCTCACATGAGTATCAGTTGGGGTTGCATCTGTGAAGCATTGGACCCAGTCCCTGATTCCTATACAAGAAATTGTTCATCCTTTTGACAATTTTCTTTTAATTCAACAAACTTATAGGCTACTCTTTCTTAACGGAATATGATGAAACAAAGTTGAGAAAAACAAAAAGCAGGACAAAGCACAATTTAACAGAATGGATTGCACATGCTTGAAAACCATTCAAATTTTTGCAAAAAGAAGCTTGAAAATGTTTCCTCTGATTTCATCCCATCCTAAATACTGTGTGCGTGTGTACAGTATATATCTATATCTGTCTCTTCATCCACAGCTCAAACTGCATCTGTCCATAGTTGTCCATATATTTTAATTAGTGATAGATTTCTTACATTGATATATAAATAAGTAAAAAGTGAGATTTCCTAAAACAGAAAGTTGAAATAATCTCCCTTCTCCACCTTCCTTCCATCCTCCCTCTTTCCCCCCTTCCTTCCCCCTTCCTCCCTTCCTCCCTTCCTCCCTTCCTTCCCCCTTCCTTCCTTCCTTCCCCCTTCCTTCCTCCCTCCCTCCCTTCCTTCCTTCCTTCCTTCCTTCCTTCCTTCCTCCCTCCCTTCCTTCCTTCCTTCCTTCCTTCCTTCCTTCCTTCCTTCCTTCCTTCTTCCTTCCTTCCTTCTCTCTCTCTTCCTTCCTTCCTTCCTTCCTTCCTTCCTTCCTTCCTTCCTTCCTTCCTTCTTCCTTCCTTCTCTCTCTCCTTCCTTCCTTCCTTCCTTCCTTCCTTCCTTCCTTCCTTCCTTCCTTCCTTCCTTCCTTCCTTCCTTCCAAGTGACCAGATCAAAATAAATACCAGAGTAGATTTTTCCTGTTACTTTGGAATATCTCCTGCAGTTTTGATGACCTTAAAATTTGCTTTAGGTACTAAGGGCTAATCAAGTTTTTGAAGAAAGCACCAAAGTAAGTTCTGCTGACCTCTACATCTGGCAAGTGTTGGGCATTGTTCTTTATTCACAGGCTGGGCAGCATTAATCTTTGTGGAGGGAGCCCTCTGTGCCCCACATACCCAGTGTGATGGCATGAAACATCTGTGCACTCTTGACCAGCAGCCTTCTAATAGGAAGGGAGCAAGCTGAATCTTGGGCAGAGATCTTTTCCTGAAATATAGAGTCAGGGACTCAAAATTTCCCTCTTGCAATTAAAATTATTGAAAAAATGTTGCAATTATAAAAGACCTTTGTGGTAAAATTGTCTGCATCAGACCAAACCTCTTTTCAACCACGGTCCCAGATGAGGCTGCACTGTGCTATCAAAAGAACAATGGTTAGAGGTAATACTTAGGAGAGGGAGTGAAATGTGAGCAAAATTTGTGTAAGAAGAGCATTTCCCTCTTAATGGATTCTGTTAGACTTTGCCATTTAACACTGAGACAAGGATAGATGCCACTTATTGCACATTTAACATGTGTTGGGGATTTTGCGTATGTTATTTAATCTTTGCAGCAATCCTGTGAGGCAAATTTTATTATCTTTATTAATCCTCTCTTGTAGAGGAGCAGACTGGAGCATTGAGAGGTCAAGGTCACACGCAAGCCATGCAGCCAGTAGGTGGCCCAGCCAGGGTTTAAACCCAGGCAGAAGGATTCCCAAGGCCACAAACTATGCAGTGCACCATTGTTGACTCACCTCTGTGACAATCAGAACCTGTCCTGAGGACAGGGGCTTCCAGTGGGGTGATTATATACAACTGGGTGATCTTTTTATGATCCAGATGGAGGAGCAATGTCTTTATTCACTTCTGTTGGAAAACAAGTGCATGTTTTCTCCTGAAAAATGAAGAACCTCAATGAAGGCTTCGATACCTGAAATGGCCCATGTGATCATTTACTTTACTTGCAATTTACCTGTCACTGACCTACAACGGTAACACCTGGCTTTGCTTACTGAAAAGCAGGAGCTCATGATTAACTGCCCCTGACTGTTCTTCTCCCAGAGCCGTCTGCAGCTGCTGTGCTTTGCAACTGGAATTTCTGAAGCAATTCCCCCTGACATGAAAATTAGGTTTTATACAAACAGGAGTTTCATAGCAAAAAGGGAAATAAGTAAGGTCACAGTAATTTAGCACAAGATTTTCAAAGAAGCAGAGCCCCAAATAAGACATGGACGGTTTAGATAAAGTCCCCCAAACAAACAACACTTTAACGGGTGAAATTACTTTCCTTTTCTGGTGTCTCTAAACATTTGATGTTATGGACCACATTGTTGGTACATGTGAGCACAGGGGAGGGACCTAACAGAAGTCAAGGAAATCTTTCTGGATTCTTGAAGGAAAAGGACTTGTCAAGGCTAGAATATGGAAGGGGCAATGTGTCTTAGGTAGAGGGGGAGCATGAACAAAGGGATAAAGATGTGGGGGAGGAACCAGTTTAAGAAGTTTGGAATGCCAGTGGGAGAGGCAGAATTGCTGCCCAGGTAGGTAGGAGGCAGATCTGAGAAAGTTTTGTGCATTATGTAAGTGAGTCTAATTTTATTCCACAGGCAAGAGGGAGCCACGAAGAGATGTTAAGTGGACTAGTAGCATGGTTACTTGCAGATTTCAGTGGTGTCCACTAGATCGGAGAGAACAAAATGGAGCAAGTTAGGCTACTGGAATGACCATTGTAAGAAAGGATTCCGGCTCAGACTGAGGCAGTGGCAGTGAGCACAGATGGGTGGATGTAAGAGGTCTTTAGGAGTTTGAATTGGTATATGTGGACACTGACTAGGTGCAGAGGAAGGGAGAAGAGTCAAGGACGACTGTTAGGTTTCTGACTTAGACACTAGGAACATGAGAGAGACTTGTATATCTGTCTGCTAAGAGCAAAGGACAACAGATAGTGGGAAATACTGGCTACAAAGCTACTAGAGGCTATTTGGTGCTGTGAGGTCTTGGAAAAGCAAGAGGATGTAGGCTACCAATGGGAATAGAAGCATCACTTGTAGGAGATGGGGGAGCAAGGGACAAAAAGGAAAGAGGGTGCGATAAGTCTGTGCTGACACACTGGATGGGGCAGCAGTGCTCAGAAGATTAATGGACTTATTTAATTTTCTCTAAGAGGTAACAGACAAAGCTTGGCTAACCATAAGGATCGAGTGTTAGGTGGGAGAGAGGTGAGGGGTGGTGACGGTATGAACTTTTACAGACAATAGAAAGGAATGTTGTCTAGGAAGAGGCAGAGTGTTGGCTGGACAGGTTAGTGGCTTTGAAAACGGTGAAGGATGGCATAAATGGGTAGTTGGTACCATTCTGCTCAGTTCATGATGCATAACTCCACCCTTTTGTGCTATACCCCGTTATTGTATTATAACTCACTATTGTTAAGACCACAGTGATGGCAGGGACAATATTTCATTTAACTTGGAGAATCTTCAGTGTTCAGAACAGGGCATGACCCGTATTAGGTGCTCAATATACTTTTGTTGACTTGAAATTTGTGCAGCTATAGAGCAGTAGACATGAAATACTATTAGCAAACAGCACTTTTTTTTTTCCAAGTGCATTAAATGGAGAACTCTGAAAGTAGAACAGTCAATATTTTAGGATGGTTCTCCCAGGGGTGACAGTTCTCTGTATGAACAGGTGTATCTGAAAAGACCAATTTGCTGCCAATAGTCTCTTTCCTGCTGCAGACTTGGGGTTTAATGATTTAAGGCAAGACAGAGCACCTGGCATTGTTTACAGGGCTCTTTCTTCACAGTGACAATATACAAGAGTCTGTGCAGGGATTTCAGGGAGAAAGGTGAAGGGACTTGGAAAAAGTGATAAAAAAGGATAATGAAGGAGAAGAGTGAGCTGAGGACAACTGCCGGTTGAAAGTTGTTGATTGGTACCGTATATGCTGCAAGGCAAAGAGCACAAAGTGGAATAAAACAAAACTAAACAAAACAACTCCCCTCCTCCCAGCCTCCCCTACATCCTAGTTTTACCTCAGTCTCCAATCAATTGCATGATCTGCAAGGTGACCTTTAAGCAATTTTCTGAAACTCAGTTATTTGTTATCAAAGGGGGGTCATACTTCTTGCATCAGATGTTTCTTGTAATAGACATTTTTGTGAGCTGCCCAACATTTCCCAAATGTGCAGTGAAGGCTGCAGATAAGAACTGTGATTCCAAGCAAACATGCTTCCATAGCGCTTCTGTATTTGCCTCACTGCTCCTCCATGCTTGTGCCCCCACCCAACCCAATCTTCTGTTTCTCTTTCTTCAATCCCTTCAGAATGAATTTTATTTCCAGAATATCCTTACATAGAAGTTGAACATTAAACATATTGCAGTATTTACTTCCCAAGGTAGCCTTTTGAATGTATCCAGAAGGATCCTTGACACATCATCTTTCCAACTTCTAAAAATCTGCAAGTAGGGAGTAATTTGTCAATGCAATCCAGTGAAAGTGTTTTGAGTTGCTGTTATGTTCCAAGCCCTGTATTAGGTGCAGGGAAGGAGGGACAGTAGAGGAGATGAACACAGCTTTTTCTATGCTGAATGTTTATAGTAAAGTATAAAATATTAATAGAAACACAGAGATTAATTTTATCTAGGTGTTTGGAGAAAGCTTTCTAGAAGCTGTGCTATTTGACCTGGGCCAAGAAGAATGAAGATAACCATTACAATTGCACTAGATACAGAAAGGAAAGACATTTCAGGTAGAGAAAAAGAACATGGACAAAGACCTAGAGATAGCAAGGGAAGTGTGTGGAGTGGACAGCTGGTGTGGTTGCCAGATTCTTTGTTCTCCAATGGTAAATTCTCACTAGAAGTGAAAAAAAAATCAGATATGGACACAAGGGCCTCAAACATGGTTATTTCCATTGCTTTGGGAGAATTATGGCTACCAGAGACTCTAGAATTGTTATTGAAAAGGATAGTGAAAATCCCTGTTTCACACACATGAGCTGTTACCAGGAGTGATGCACTGAAGCTGGCGCACTAAAGTCGCATTGTTTTGTGGGAAATTCCAAAGATGGCTACAGATTTGCTGTGATTTAGGAAATGACTAACAAAGGAGAAAAAAGAGCATGTGAGTTGGTGTTTTACAAACTGACAGATGGACGCATACTCCTAATCAGTGGGGATGTTGAGATATCTGTAAATCAAATGGAAGCCCACCTCTTCCTCCTAAATTCTTCTAAATCTCATGACAATTACATAAATACAGCTTGTTTATAAGGCATCAGAGGTGAAGCTGGATTTAACTGCAGGCTCTCCTACTTATATGTGGGCACATGGCCAAACTATTTGAGATTGGTAAATCTCAGTTGGTTCATTTGTTTGAAAAGATGGGAATAAGAATATGTATGTACTTTACAAGATGGCAGTGAGGACTCACAAGGAGGTTCATAGGGAAGCCTGCAGAATGGCTGGCATCTGCTATGTGCTCAAGAAACTGTGCTCGTTACTATTCTTAATTCTATTGCCTTATCTCTACACTTAATAATCGTGATGGTTTAATTCGGCCAATTTCACCAGCTGATCTCCAACTGTGTTTTAAAGATTGCTATTCCCATCTAACCGGCCTTGTCAGAGCCAGAGTTCCTGAATAGGATTTGTTGTGGGTGATCATTTTCTTGGGAGAAGGCAGATGATGAACCACACTTTACCTATTTTATAGATGCCCACACTAAGGTAGAAACCTTGGATGTGCCCCAAGCCATTCAGACTCTGAACTAAAACTATAATTAAATGCCTTCACCTCCAAGCCTGCAGACTCTGTCATTTGCCTCTGCAATGTTGTTCCATGCAACCATATGTCATCCAAGTGCTGAAAGGCACAACTTGCATAAGGCTCTCTGTGCACCAAGCTACATCATGATGGTTAGCATCCCACAACAAATGAGTCCTTTAGAAAAATCCAGTCAGAGAGGAGTGAGGGTAATAACAAAACAAGGGATTGTAATTTAATCACATCAAACCAGAGATACAGTGTTTACCGTGATCAAATGGTAATGGTAAAAGGAAAGAGTAATTCATTTTTGTGGTATTAGAATTGAATTTTCCCAAAGATCAAAACAGAGCTCAATTCTTTGGACTCACGATGATACTGTCACTAACAGAGAATGCTAGGAGCAAGAATAGAAACCACTGCCTGTTGAAAAGCTTCCCCCAAAATTTATTGTCCCATTTATGGATTTGAAAATCTGAATTGTAAAAGAAATGATGTATGTCTCGGTTAGGTATGGTCTTATGTAAGATTTTTCATTTTGGAAATTTATTAATATTCCGTAGGCAATTTATCCTTCATGAGAGAGGCAGTGGTGGCATGGCATTTAATAAGTTTGCAGCAACATTAAGCTCTATTGATCTGAATTGGTCTATCTGCCTTGATAGTTTATTACTGTGATTCACAGGTAGCAAGATGTATAGTCACCCAGTTTCTATTGACTATTCTAGAAAATGTATGACATGTCATTGAATATATTGCAAGTCTTGGGGATAATTTACACAGTATATTTTGTTTTTGTATATTAAATTATTTTATCCTGGCATTAATGTCAGTATATAAACACATAGACCAATGCTCAGTGAACACTGAATGTATGAATGAATGAGTAAATATGTTGTATAACATTAAAGAAAAAAAGTGACGGGTTCAAGTTTTCTGCTTCAGAATGCTTAGGTCCTTTGGTCAAGGAGAATCAGTTGGGTTGGTTTGACCAGGGGTAAGCACAGCAGCTCACAACTTCAGATCCTTGTGTATGTACTATTTTAGCTGCATAGCCTACTTACTTGATCTAAGCTGGAAGAGCTAATGGAGTTCATCTGAGTTAGATTTCTTGAGGCAGCATTAAGAGCTAGGGAAACCAAAGTGATAGAATGAGATTGGCAATATAAGATTTATGAACTGGGGTAGGTGGGGAGGGGCACCTGGGTGGCTCAGTCAGTTAAGCATCAGACTTCTGCTAAGGTCATGACTTCACAGCTCGTGGGTTTGAGCCCCACGTTGGGCTCTGCACTAATAACTCAGAACCTGGAGCCTACTTCAGATTCTGGAAACTTGGTGGGACAGATTTGCTGAAACTGATTGGCTATAATTTGGGAAGGTTTTAGGAAATCACTCTGAGCATGGGTGGGTGTTTGTGGTTGGTTTTATTTATTGATGTATACATGGTTATGTTCTACCAGCTGGAAGTTTATCAAGTCAAGATGAACTAAAAGTTCTTTTAGGATTTAATTTAAATATATAATAATAGTGGAAATTATTAGACAAAGTTATAGGTTTTTACATGGATTATCTTACTTAAACCTGGTATTATTACTACCTTCAGTTTCTAGTTTACTGAGACCTAGAGAGTTTAGTTATCATGCACGAGGTAAAGAAAGTGGTAGATTCAGAGCTTGAGCCTTTAGACACTGACTCCAAGTTTTGGACCCTAAATAACGAGTCTCTAGAAGTGGGATGTACCTTGGCATGGCCAGGGAGCATTTCGTGATATTTTCTACCATAAATATGTGGTTCCCCAGAGTTACTGGCAGTCATTTCTATGACAGTAAATAAACAAGTAAAAGATATTTTACCCTCATCAAACATAAAAGATCATCCTTCGAACATAATTCTATTATTCACCATCTCTCTATGTTAAGATGTTCTATACTTGCCATTTTGTGCTGATGTTTGCATTCATTGATTCATTAAATATTTTGTTGAGAGCTCATAAGATGCCAGACACTGGTGTAAGTGCTTGGATTCCATCCTGAACGAAACTGACAAAGGTTCCTGTTGTCATGGATCTTACAGGTCTTATATTCTACCAGGGGAGATAGAACATAGAAAAGAGATAGAACATAATAAAGGATTTATTAAAAACTGGCCATTACTATAGATTAAAGAAACATCATGTGTGCCTCGGTGAGGAGGGTAGTCATTTAAAATAAGTGATTGTCATGTGTTTTGTTGAGAAGATGTTAGTTAAACAAAGATTTGAAGGAGGAAGAGAGTGTGCCATGTGTGTCTAGTTGCAATGATGGTCATTGTGTCCAGGAAGCTGGGTGGCCCGAGGTGCCTGGTCAGGAGACTAAGGGTGAACCTGTGCTCATGGGTGAAGTCAGAGCTAAATGTTGTATGTGCAGGTTGGTCTCATAACTTTGGCCTCATAAGACTTGAGAGAACTGAAGGTGTAACCTGTAACTTCTCAGTGACAAACTGGCTTTTCCTTTGGGTGGTCACAAACTCATAAACCCTGCAGTCAGCATCAGCCATCAATATGGGCCCTGCTCCAAGATGACACCCACTCTGCCTGATACAGTGGATTTCCATCTATGAGCCCCAAATGAGAGGTCAGTACTCCAACCTCTAGAGGCAACCCAAGGTACTGTATTCCTACCTCTTCTCCACCTCACCAACCCCTTCCCACTCCCCAGTGTTCTGACTTTCTCATCCATAACATCTCACATGAGATGTTAAGACCTGGGACAGTATTAGATCTTGGTGCTTTGAGTTGGAGCTCTTTCATAGAAGTACATTCACTCAGAATACAAGTGCTAATGAACTTCTCATCAGAATCTCTGATTGGCATTTACCTGGGTCTACAAGTCGTAAAAATATAAGATAGATTATTATCTTGTAAATGAAATCTGGAAGACCAAATATTTCAAAATACAGGTTCCTTGGAGGAAATACCTGTTCACCAGAGGAGGGAGGCTTCCTTTTCAGTTGACAGTTTTTATTGCTCTTCTCTGTCTTCTCTTACTGCAAATTTGGCCTTCAGCTAGGGTTGGCTATTTGTCTTCTGGACCACAGAATCAGGATGAAAGCCAGCACTGACAAGAAATCGTCCTAACAGGATCACTACCTTTTTGAGGTTGAGTTGACAATCCAGGAGAAGAGATTTTTAGCTTTGCAGAAATTTTTATATCAAACCTAGTCTACTTGGCAATGAGTTTATTTCACTGCAAGGAGTTATCAAATACCAGCAAAGCCTCTAAAGAATGCTGACACAGGCCTCTTTTCAGGGCCTTGTCAGCACTTAGTGTCAGGCAGATGAAAACTGATTTTCAATTATTTATAAAATCTTTTGTGAATAGAGAGCGTGTGTGTGTGTGTGTGTGTGTGTGTGTGTGTGTGTGTGCATGTGTGTGTGTGTGTGTAGTATTTTGAATATGGATCTTTGATCAAATCTTGTCTTTGATTAATTTAGGGTGAAATGGAGAGCTTCCTGTCTCAGATATGGTTGAAGAGATGGTAGCATGGTTTAATGGAAAGGAGAGATTTTGGAGTCTAGCAAACACTGGGTTTATACATCAGACCATGTCTTAGACTGACCTGAGTTGTGATAATGGGCAAACTGCTTAATCATATTAAACCAGGTTCCTGGTTTCTTAACCATATTAAATCAGTTTCCTGATTTCTAAGAATCAGTATTGTAATAGTTCCCACCTTGAAGGCTTTATGTGAAGAGTAAATGAAAGAAGATATGGCTAATGAGGAAAAGAAACCCATGAACTTATCCAAGGCCCTTGATTTACAAATAAGGAAATTTGTTTTCAAGGTGCAAACCTGGGACTCCATCTTCAGATACTTAACTATGAACATAGAGGTCTTTCTACTACAACATGCTGGAGGAAAGAAAAATGTTTCTAAGCAGCACATGTTCCATAATAAAGCTATGTGGAGCTCAAAAGAACCCACATCCTCTATTTAATTCTAACTATATAAAGCTGCACTCCAAAAGGCTAAAATCTTAGAGGAAGTAATCATATGCAACTGAGTTTCTAAACAATGCATTTTGGTTGAAGGATGGTATAGTGACTTGACTGGTGACCTCCAAAAAGAAATGTCCTTGACTAATCCCTAGAACACACAAATATGACTTTTTTTGGAAATGAGGCCTTTGCAGATATAATTAAGTTAAGGGTCTTGAGATCAAGGGATCATCCTAGAATATCCAGGTCCTAAGTCTAATGAGAAGTGTCCTTATAATAGACACATGAAGGAGAAACACAGAAGAAGCAGAAGCAGTGTGGTCATGGAGGTGGAGATAGAGGCCACAAAATGCGCAGAAATTCCCACAGCCATCAGAATCTAGAAGAAGCAAGGATCTGAATTTCCTCTAGAGCTTCCGGAATGGATCATGGCCCTGCCAGCAGTTTGATTTTGGCCCTGTGATACTGACTTCAGACTTCTTGCATCTGGAGTTGTGAGAGAATAACTCTGTTGATTTAAGTCATCAGAGTTGTTTTAATTTTATGGCATGTTAATGGCAGCCCTAGGAAACTAACATAGGACCTCAAAATCTCTGAGACAAAGAACAAAACATGCTGCGTGCCAGCTACCATGTGATGTACAGGCAAGGATTGCCATGTGGAGAGGGCGAGGATGCCCTAGTTTTAAAATCTTTGCTTGCTTACATTCAACGGGCCATTTGAAATGCTGTACTGGGGTTGTGTGTCTAAGGCACATCAATTCAATCAGTATCTGAGAAATACAGGATGCTTGCCTTCGAGTTACTTAAGTCATCAGTTAGTGAACAAACCAAACAACAAAACAGTTATAATGCAGCATGCTGATGGCTAGGATGGAGGAGTGGGGGGGTGTATAGTGCTGTGAGTCACTTGGAGAAGTGAAGCTCGACCCCTAATGGGGACAAGGAGGCCACCAGCACTAGCTTCTGAGAGGCACTGATGCCTGACTGGGACCTGACCTTGTTGGCTTAGACACAGGGTAGTTTTTCTGACAGGAAGAGTAGGGCTGCTGTTTTCCCCACCATGACATGGGGGTCCTGAAGGGTTTTCTATTTATTATTATGTCTATTCCCTCTTTTCCATGGCTCTAGCATGTCTATATAAGGAACAGTGTGGCTGTTTGCTGGGTCAAGATTAATGTTGTGTCTGACTAACCCATGTGAGTCAGGTGTTCTGGAAACAGAAGCTAAGAAGTGGGTAAAGTCAAAGTCATGGGGATGGAGGACTTCAAGCTTCCATTCGCCCGTGGGGGCAGGTCCAGCTCCACATTTGACAACTCTGCCTGCGGCTTTGTTTTTCCTGCCTCATAAAAAATATTTTTTAGCGTTTTATTTATTTTTGAGAGACAAAGAGACAGAGCGTGAGTAGGGAAGGGGCAGAGAGAGAGAGGAAGACACAGAATCTTAAGCAGGCTCCAGGCTCTGAGCTGTCAGCACAAAGCCAGAGGCAGGGCTTGAACTCACGAACCGCGAGATCATGACCTGCACCAAAGTCGGCCGCTTAACCAACTGAGCCACCCAGGCGCCCCTCACTTTTCCTGCCTCTGAGCCCCTGCCTACGGCTCACTCCACCCTTGTGCAGCCCCCTAACTCCAGTGCTGGATGGTGTGACTGAGCAGGATTCCCATTTTTCAAAAGAGGAAACACTCTTTCCTAAAGTTGAAAAGCCTTTGGAGATCGGCTTGTGCTTATTTCTTCACTTCCAGCACGAGTTGTTCGTGGTCTCATGATTTATACTCTAGCTATGCCAAGCTGCTTCTAGCTCTTCCACGCTTAGTGTGGTGGTTCTCAAAGAGGGGTAATTTTGTCCCTACAGACAAAATTTGACAATGTCCAGAGACATTTAGGATTAACACAACTGGGGAAGAGGATGCTACTGTCATCTAATGAATAGAAGCCAGGGACGCTGTTGGGGCACCTGTGTGGCTTGGTTGGTTAAATGTCCAACTGTTGATTTTGGTTCAGGTCACAATCTCACAGTTTGTGGGACTGAGCCCTGAAAACAGCTTGGAGCCTGCTTGGGATTCTCTCCCCTCCCCCCACGCCCCTCCCCCACTCACGTGTGATCTCTCCGTCTTTCAAAGTAAGTAAATAAACATTTTTAAAAAGCCAAGGATGCTGCTAAATATCATGTGATACACAGGACAGCCCTCCTCTCTTGCAGGACTTATCTAACCCCAAATGCTGGTAGTTCCAAGACTGAGAAGCCCTGTAGTAGTGCTTATCATTCCCTCTGCCTGGTCTGTTCCTTAGCTGGATGTGTCCTTCTCATGTGACACCTAGCAGAGGTGTCGCTTCCTCTAGGAAGCTATTTCCGATCCCTCCAGGCTGGGCTGGGGGCCCCGCCTCTGTGCTTCCACACACAGCCTACATAGGATTGTATCATTAGAGTTTCTACACCATCCTGTCATGAACTGGAGGCTCCCAGTAGGCAAGAAACCATACTTCATCCACCTTTATATCTCTAGGAGAGAGTGCAAAGCCCTGGCAGGTTGCTCAAGACGTATTTGTTGGATGAATGAGGTGATGATATGGGATTTATACACTATAAGAAAGGGAATTACTGGTCTCAGCACATAGTTTCATTGGCATAAACAGATATTGGCGGGAGCTGCTGCTGCTGCTGCTGAGATGCAGACCCACTTCCTGCTGCTTTTAGCATTGGTTTCCTAAATCAAGAGGGTGAAGTGAGAAAGTTTTGGGGAAAAGAAAAAGTAGCAGAATATACTAGATGTATGTCCTTTCCTTCTTAACTCCTACCTCCTCCCCATGTTGTGGTAACGACAGGAATGACAGCAACAACCTAACAAAAATTGGGGCTGGCTATTGTAGCTTTAACAGCCGTCAGATCCAATGGCGGAAGCACAGAGAAGTGGCAGGTGTTTGTGCAAGGACACTGACTCAAGAAAACCTAGTTGGCCCCTTCCTTGCTTCTGTCAGAGAAATTCAGGTAGCACTTGTGCCAGCTGCTGAAGGAATTGGCTGAAAGTAGGAGATATTTGAGGCACCTGACATGCTATTTCTTTGTAAGAGAGTGTCTGTGACAGCCTTTGAGGTCCCTGGCTCCCTTTGGCACTTGGAAGCAAGGGCAGTCAACGGAACATAGGGGACCAGTCTTCATTGCTTTTCCTCTGTGCCATCTCAGGATTTAGAGAAGCACAGGCATGAGTGAAAAGGCGGCTGGTGTTTTAGGTAAGCTCTTCTACATGTGGCCGAAGAGGATCCAAAGACGAGGAAGCAAAGCTTGGTTAAACTTGAGCACTCAGGAGCCTCCCCACGCTTCAAATCTGGCTCCAGCATTTCTTACAATATTTTAAATGTATGAATCTTTAGATGCAGGTTTTTTATATTTCAAATTCATTTCTGTATATAAACAGGAGCTTACATTTGAGCATAAAGTGATTATTGGAAACTCTTAATTGAGTGTAGAGCAGCCTGATGAGAAAGACTGGCAACGATGGGCATCTTTTTTCCCATGCTGATTTTCCCTCTAATTCCAGATATCCCTGCTTTCCAGTACTCATCCAAACTCCTTTCTTCCTGAAGGAAAGATACCATAATTAGGAAGATGATTATAAGACTAGCCAAGGCAATTCTTTCATGGATAATATGCTACATGGAGCAGACATTTTCTAGCAGTCTTGAACACTCAATGATTATGCAGTTAGATTTTGAGTTCCTTCCATCAGAGAGGATGTTGGACAGTGTGACACCAGAGCTGCATGGTGTCCATCTCCTATGCAAGGGACCATCTGTTTTTGTTGGATAGCCAACCCTGAAATTATTACTTCTAGGAGGACAGCATGCCACATAATCTTTTCCCTCCTGCAGCAACAGGAAGCCAGACTAGGAGGAGCAAGGACTGAATGCAGACACTGCAGAGTGGGAGTCAAAAGGAAACTGGAGAGTTTAAAGTTTTAATAAAAGATCTAAATTTTCATGTAGTTAAAATCTTCATTTTGTCTTTAGGATAAATACTTTTAAAAATCCATCTTTGCACTCTTTTACACTGTTGGTGGGAATGTAAACTGGTGCAGCGCCTCTGGAAAACAGTGTGGAAGTTCCTCAAAAAGTTAACAATAGAACTCCCCTATGACCCAGCAATAGCACTGCTAGGAATTTTCCTAAGTGATACAGGAGTGCTGATGCATTGGGGCACGTGTACCCCAATGTTCACAGCAGCACTCTCAACAATAGCAAAATCATGGAAAAAGCCTAAATGTCCATCAACTGACAAATGGATCAAGAAGATGTGGTCTTCCAGCAATAGCACTGCTAGGAATTTACCCAAGGAATATAGAAATGCTGATGCATAGGAGCACATGTACCCCAATGTTCATAGCAGCACTCTCAACAATAGCCAAAACATGGAAAGAGCTTAAGTGTCCACCAACGGACGAATGGATCAAGAAGATGTGGTTTATCTATATGATGGAATACATGGCAATGAGAAACAATGAAATCTGGCCATGTGTAGCAACATGGATGGACCTTGAGGGTGTTATGCTGAGCGAAATAAGTCAGGCAGAGAAGGACAAATATCACATGTTTGCACGTATAGGAGGATTAGGAGGAACTTAACGGAGGACCACGGGGGATATGAAGGGGGGAAACAGTGGGGGAGGGGGAGAGAGACAAACCATGAAAGACTCTTGAATGCTGAGAACAAACTGAGGACTGATGGGTGTGGGGGGTAAGGGAGGGAAATGGGCATGGAGGAGGGCACTTTTGGGGATGAGCACTGGGTGTTATATGGAAACCAACTTGACAATAAACTATTTGTAAAAAAAAAAATGATGTGGTCTATATATACAATGGAATACTACATGGCAATGAGAAAGAATGAAATCTGACCATTTGTAGCTACATGGAGGGAACTTGAGGGTGTTATGCTGAGCGAAATAAGTCAGGCAGAGAAGGACAGATGCCATAAGTTTTCACTCATATGTGGAACAGGAAAAACTTAACAGGGGACCGTAGGGGAAGGGAAGAGGGAAAAATAGTTAAGGAGAGGGAGGGAGGGAAACCACAAGAGACTCTTAAATACTGAGAACAAACTGAGGGTTGATGGGGGATGGGGGAGAGGGGAAAATGGGTGATGGGCATGGAGGAGGGCATTTGCTGGGCTGAGCACTGGGTGTTATATGGAAACCAACCTGACAATAAACTATATTTTTAAAATCTCTATCTGAAGGTTATAAAAATATTTTTCTACATTTTAATCTAAATGTTTTGAAGCTTTGCTTTTGTATTTATGTTTGTAATCTACTGAGATTATTATTATTTTTTTTTTGTAGAGGGGATAAAGGTATTTATTTTTATCTTTGTCCATACAGCTAACAAATGATTCCAACTTACTTATATTAAATAGTCTACCTTTTGCTCAGGGGTAGAACTGCTACAAGTTTCAAGTATCCTCACTTTCAGAAAGCCCTTCTAGGGGCGCCTGGGTGGCTTAGTCGGTTAAGCGTCCGACTTTCGCTTAGGTCATGATCTCGCGGTTCGTGGGTTCGAGCCCGCGTTGGGCTCTGTGCTGACTGCCAGCTCAGAGCCTGGAGCCTGTTTCAGTCTGTCACTCCCTCTCTCTCTGACCCTCCCCTGCTCACACTGTCTCTCTCTCTCTCTCCTAGAAATAAATAAAACATAAAAAGAAAAAGCCCTTCTAAGACCCCAGAAAGTTTTAGCACTGTGATCACATAGTCATATATTTCTATAAATCTTCCCAAAATATTTTTGTATTCTTTTTCTTAAAGAGATCTGATGTTCTAAATTATATAGTCGTCAGGCTTTGCTAAGCCTGGATGCATCTAGTGCCCAATGATTTTTTTTTTTTTAATGCTGTCTGTGGTAGGCAGAGTAACAGCCCTTCAAAGAGGTTCACATCATAATCATCAGGACATGAAATAAATATGTGAGGTTACATGGCAAAAGGGAATTGGTGTTGCAGATGGAATGAGGGTTGCTAATCAGCTGACTTTAATATATGGAGAGTATCCGGGGTGCCTGGGTGGCTTAGTCGGTTAAGTGCCCGACTTTCGCTTAGGTCATGATCTCGCGGTTCGTGGGTTCGAGCCCCACGTCGGGCTCTGTGCTGACTGCCAGCTCAGAGCCTGGAGCCTGTATCAGTCTGTGACTACCTCTCTCTCTGACCCTCCCCTGCTCACGCTGTCTCTCCCTCTCTCTCTCTCTCTCTCTCCTAGAAATAAATAAAAATATTAAAAAAAAAAAAAGATATGGAGAGTATCCTCGATTACCCAGGTAGACCTAGTGTTATCACCAGGATCCATAAAGTGGACGAGGAAAACAGAAGAGCAGAAGGCAGAAGGAGAGATGACTCCATAAAATGGAGAGATGCTACATTGTTAGCTTTAAAGATGAAGAAGGGGTGACAAGGAATGTAAGCGGCTTCTAGAAGTGGGAGAAAAATTGATTCACCCTTAGAGATGCTAGAAACAAGCATAGTCCTGCTTATTCATTTATATTGGTTCAATGAGACCCATGTTTGATTTCTAACTATTGAGATGTAACATAAATACATTTGTGTCATTTAAACCGTCAAGTTTGTGGTAATTTGTTATAGCAGTGATAGAAAACTAATACCTGTCTGGGCCATATAGACAAGGGTTTGTTTCTGTTGTTTTTATTTCTTTCTGGTCATATCTCCTTCCATTCCTGTGCTGATACTAAGTTTTATCAGTTATTGTAACTTAGTAATGATTCCTGATTTCAGATAGAGCAACCCTCTTGCTTTTTTCTAAAATCTTTTAACTTCCACATGAAGTTTACACTTGGCTTGTCAATTCCACAAAAGTATAACACTACAGAGGAACAAATCAAAGCCCTGTGAAACTTTGATTGAAACTACATTGTATTCAACAAATGATTTGCGGGTAAATTGATATTTTAAGACATTGATTCTTCCTACTCAAGAACATGGTATATTTCATTTATTTAGGGCAACTTCTTCTTTTAATTTTTCCCCTTTTAGTAATGGCTTATAATTTTCTCCATCAAGGTCTTGAAAATCTGTTCGTATATTTATTCCCATACCTTAAATTTTTTGTTAATATTATAAATAAAATATTTTTCTGTTTTATTTTCTAATTGATTATTAGCCATGTAAGGAAGGCTGCTCATTTTTCTTGCTGAATTTCATCCAGAAACCCTGCTGAATTATCTTAGTTCTGTTAGTTTGTTAACAGACCATATAGGAATTCTTGTAATGATATTGTTTGCAAATCTGGACATAATTTCTATTACTTCTCAATTCTTAAATTTTTTAAAGTTTATTTTGAGAGGAGAGAGAAAGAGAGAGCAAGTTGAGGAGGAGTAGACAGAGAGAGAGACTGAGAATCCCAAGCAGGTTCCATATCCTTACTCAGGACTCCACCTCATGACCCTAAGATCATGACCTGAGCTGATATGAAGAGTCAGACCCTCAACTGACTGACCCAGGCGCCCCTCAGTTCTTCCATCTTATTTCTTTATCTTGGCTACTGCTTTTGTACATTACTGAATATAAATAATCTTAGTTGTATACTTGTTTTGTACTTTTGTCTTAAGAAATCCCTTTAATGTTTGGTTGTAAGGAAAGAAATCTAGTGTGGTTCTTTTAACATATGACTTTTATTAAGACAAATGCTTTCCTTATTTTATAGTTTGTATAGAAGTTTTATTCATGATATTATTTTTGTCAGGTCATTTTTTTTCAAGTTTTTATTTAAATTCTAGTTAGTTAACATATAGGGTAATACTGGTTTCAGGAGTAGAATTTAGTGATTCTTCATTGGCTGAGATAATTACGTTTTTCCTTTAGTATGTTCTTCTGGTGATATAGTAATAGATTTTCTTTGATTTCCTGGGATTAACCCATTTTAGTTATATTTTTAACAGACCACTAAATTTGTTAGACTTGTATGTGCTTAAAATTTTGCCTCTATGTATTTTCTAAATGTTTATTTATTTTTTTAGTTTTTGAGAGAATGCACATGCAAGAGAGAGAGAGAGCAGTAGCAGAGAGGGAACCCCAAGCAGGCACTGTGCTAGTAGCACAGGTGGAACATGAATCAACGAATCCTGAGATTGTGACCTGAGCCAAAGTCAAGAGTCAGATGCTCAACTGAACCATCCAGGTATCCCTTGCTTCTATATTTTTAAGTAAGATTGGCTTAAACACTTTTTTCTTGTGCTGTTTCTCTGGTTTTGATATCAATGTTACAGTAACCTCATAAAATCAGTTAGTAGATTTCTTCTTTCAATATTCTGTGATGCAATTTACATAAAAGAAGGATTATTTATTCCTTGAGTGGTTAAAAGAAAGCATCTCTAAAATCACTGAAAACTAGTATGTTTTGGATTTCATGGTGTTTCTCATATGTTCAGCTTTGCCCTATAGGCCTTATCTTGGGACTTAGACTGAAGAGTCAGATTTACTTGAGATATACTGTTCTCATGGGAGGGGAGGAGCAAAAGACCAAACCAAATTGTGCAAGAATGTGTATAGCATCTTCTTAGAGGTGGCAGGGAAAACTTCTGTGCCTGCCTAGGGTACCATGATATTTGCTTAGCAGTTGAGTGGCAAGTGGTGAGAAAACAAGAATAGAAATGTAGATAATGGAAGGTCCACATATGTGGTGGCAAAACTCATAAAACTGACACCTGTGGTCACTTGGAAAGCTACCTATGTACTGAGTTTACAGTTCTTTTTTTAATATTAATTTTTTTTAATAAGAAGAGAGTGAACAAGTCTGAGCAGGGAAGTGGGGAGGGGCAAGGAGGGAGGGAGAGAGAGAGAGAGAGAGAGAGAGAGAGAGAATCTCAAACAGGTTCCACTCTCAGCATGGAGCTCAATGTGTGGTTTGGTCCCATGATCCTGGGATCATGACCTAAGCTGAAATCAAAAGTCAAAAGCTCAACTGACTGAGCCACCCACGTGCCCCTGGGCTTTTAGTTTTTAGGGAAGGGATTGAACAATAATATTAATAGGTTTATATTAGTTTTTATTAACTACATTTTGCAAGTTATTTCTACAGTTCATAGACTATGTTATGTTATAGATTGTAAGACACACCTTTATTTTATGTACTACTCAGAAAGGAAGAAGAAACTCAATGAAGCTCTACCATAATGACTTTTTATTGCATTAGTTATGAAATGCAGCCCAGTCTAAAAGAGATTAAAATAAGAAATGAATGGGACTCTTTTAGTCCATAAAATATGGTGCAAAAAAGAGATGAGCTCAGGCAAGAATTGGGCAGTTATATGCAAAATGAAAGGGAGTAAGGTCTACAAAGTCAGGGTCCTACAGAACTGGAAAAGTCAGTTACCACTGGACTCAAAGGAAGAGATGTTATTTCAAAAGGCTTTGAGAGACAAAGACCCAGTAAGACTTCTTAGTTGAATGAATTGACTCAGCTTTAAGGCAGAGATCAGCTTTGAGTTGAAGAAATGGTCTGTCTACTATGCCTTACAGTCTCAAGTAGAGAGAGAGAGGCAGGTCTGAGGTGACTAAGTAAAGGAACCAGAAATCTGTGATCCAAATCTACAAAATAACCTTGACTGTATTTAAGAGCTCATGGATCTTACTAGAAGCAAGTAAATCAGAAGAACAGTAATTATTTAAGAGACTTCACTTCCACAGGATTCTTGAGCTTTGCCTAAAAGAAAACCTAACTATTTAGGAAGTCTTAAAACATCCCTCATGGAGGAAGTGGGCCATGTGAACTATGCAGTTCTCAATGAGGGCATGGTCTCCAACACCCACATTAGATGTGGCCAACATGGATTAAAAAACCAGAATGTCCTAGACTGAAATCCAGAATTATGAAGAACAAAGGGCAAGTGAGTTTCTCCTTTAGAGAACAGAATTGAGGTCTTTCAAAGAGCTTCCACCCCTTCTATGGTAGAAGACCTTCACAAAGTTGACCCAGTGGTATTTCAGAATCAGTACAGACTGGTGGCTCCTAAGCATCTTCCAATTTTCCTTTTTATGGCTGGAAGTGTCTACATGGTTATTCTGTCCCTGTCCCAATTTTGCGCATTATATGTGGAAGTAGAGGAAGGTAACTGTCTTTTTAATTCACAAACTGTGAATTAAACCTTTTTTTTTTTTAATTTTTTTAATGTTTTATTTATTTCTAGGAGAGAGAGAGAGAGACAGCATGAGCAGGGGAGGGTCAGAGAGAGAGGGAGTCACAGATTGAAACAGGCTCCAGGCTCTGAGCCTGCAGTCAGCACAGAACCCGACGCGGGGCTCGAACCCACGAACCGCGAGATCATGACCCAAACGAAAGTCGGACGCTTAACCGACTAAGCCACCCAGGCGCCTCTAAGCTTTTTAATTCACAAGCTGTACAATGAAAGCTATGGCCAGAAATGGAGAGCTCACCCAGAAATCCTGAACTTGAAGCTAGTTAATGCAGATTGGATCTCTGGGTTGCTTCCTTGGGGAAGGGCTGAGCATGTTGTGTGTGAGGGAAAAAGAATGAACTGCATATTTGGAAACTATAGTAGAGACATTTGCCATGATAATGATAGGTGTCTATCAAACCCAATTTTCCTGCTGACTACATTGGAAGAGCATATTGGTAATTCTCCCATTGTATTAGTGGATCCATATGACTGATCCAATAGGCCCACTGACTGGCCAATAGGATGTAGGTGAAAAGTACATATACTAAACCACTTCTAGACCTTGCCATCAACCCCCACCCCCTACCTTCACCCTGCCGTATAAACCTCTCTCTCCCTTAAAGGAGTTTAGAGGGTTTGTGTTGAGGTGGGAGAGACCCCTTTGAATGACTGTGGAAACCAAAAGAGAGAAATGCACCCTCACCCCAGCTCTCCCTTCCACCAGTAACTAGGGTTGAAAATGAACAATACAATTCTACTGTGTTCAAATGAGATTTTGTTTTTCATTTCTTATTGGAGAATAACTTAGCCTAGCCTAATTATTACAATCAATCAATTTCTCTCCATTGGATTATTCTCACTGGGCTTACCATATATTCATAAACACCATCCTACTAGAAAATATCTTTCTCTCGGCCTCAGAGCCTCCTCTAACTCATCTCATTGTTCTCTATTCAAAGAACAACTTCAAGAATCTTCTTCATTCAAAGTGTCCACCTCCTTCCACTCCCATTAATTCTAAACCCGATGGTCAATTCTTTGTTCTTTTTAAATGTGAATTCCCAGCAACATTTGTGATGGTTGACCATGTCCTTTTATTTTGGTTTTCTTCCTACTATATTGGTCATTTTTCCTCCACCTTCATTGCTGGCTTCATCCCTTCACCAGATCTCAAAACGTAGGAGTGACCCAGAGCTTCTTCTCTCAGCTTCCTAATCACACCTACATAATCTCATCTACCTTATGCCACTAAAGTGTACTATATTTCTAAGAGTGGAACCCAAATCTATAAGTTTTTTCCAACACTCTAACCTGAGCCCAAGGTTCATATTTTTAACTGCTACTTAGTGTCTCTGTGTGGACGCCTACTTGGTATCCCAAACTTAACACGAACAAAGCAGAACTATTGATAGTCCCCTCAGATTATTTTTATTCTTCCCCAAGGTTTCCCATCTCTGTAAATGGCAATACTCTCCTCAGGACCTAAACCTAGGATTCCTCTTTGACTCCTCTGTATTCATCTTTTCCTCATACCCTTAGTCAATTGATGATTTACCTCACCGTCACTAACCAAACTGTACTTCAAGACACCTTCATCATTTGGTCTGAAATTGCCTCCTAGATTGTCTTGTTTTCTTTTCAGTCTCCTCAGAATAGCCACTGGGATCTTTGGAAAAGATAAATCAGATAATATCACTTTTCTGCTAAAAGTCTTTAGGAGTCTCTAATTTCACCTGGAATAAAATCCAGATTCCTTACTTTACCTCACAGTGTCTTACATAATCTCTCCCCTGCCTGAATCTCCAAACTCATCTCCCCCATTTGCCCCTCACACACTACATTTTAGTCTTACTGCTCTTGTTATTGTCACTCAATCATGTCAGGTTCATTCCTACCTTAGGGCCTTTGCACTTCCAATTCCTTTAATTGGAATGATTTCCTTTCAGATCTTATCATGCCTGCTTTCTTTTCATCATTCTGGTCTCTGCTCAAATATCCTCATTTCAGAGAAGCAAATAGATAATTCCTGAGTTATTTTCCATCCCTTTAACCAATTATAGTGTCTTCACAGCATATATTTGGTTCTGAAATTATAATTTTTTCTTTACATGTGTCCAATTCACTCCAAAGAGGTTTGACTATATTTTAATAAGTGATGCACTTCCAATATTTTAGCTTAAATCATTGTATTATTATTTATAAACAAGGAAGCTGGATATTTAGCCTTTCTACCAAGAAATTTTGAGCAGGAGCTAAATAACATGAATGTGAGAGGAATTGAAGAGAAGTGCTGACATTTGTGGAGAGAAACATAATAAAAAACATTGGTTCAAAGAATTACTTAATTATAATATGCCCGCATTTGAATGCATCCTGATTATGGCTCCATTTCAATTTATAGCCAAGATTCTGGTGCAACTAGCACTTTGAAATGCCATGGCAACATTGCCTGCTGGAGCATCTCATTCTTGGTGAAAATGGTGTTTTTATTTCTTCCTAGTTGCTTAGGTACCACTTACATTCATTTGCAGTCAAGTCTTCGCCCACCAACTTATCTATTTTCATGGGTAGTTCACCCTTTTTAAGCACTCATCCTCCACGCAATCGAGTGTGCTTTCCCATCCTTTAAAGAGATACCCATGCTGACCTTCTTTCAATGGAGGACTGACTTCAGTCCTCACTTTCCTCTGCTGATCCTTATTGCCCAACTATTGTCATCTCTTACTCACGTTCCTATTCCTACTTTTGTTCCTCTATTCCTGAGGAACACATGGCTTGGTTTTCCCAGACCCAGCTCTCTCTGTCTGGCCAGGAACTTTGAAGGGTAAAAGAAAAGTCTAGTCACCAAGCTCCTCTAGTTATAACCCTGTCACCTGTTATTCTTGGATATGATTCCTGGGCAGTTCCTATTGAGCACACAGTTTGGAGGCTAAATTCACATGTGATATGACTTTTAACATGTTGCCCCTGTAAGATTTTTTGAGTAAAAAAGACTCCAAGGCAAAATGTTCCGCAGGAGGAGTTTTATTGCATGCACCCTCGGGCGAGGTTCCGCGGCTCAAGAGAGGAGAGTCGGGGAAGTCGTGCCCGGGGTTGGGTGGTGAAGGGTTTTATAACCTGTTGGTGGGGGTGGGGAAGTCCAGATAACAGGGGCTGTCTCTTGAGTAGAAAGTCCCCGACAGGAGGTTTTGGTTTCTTGCCTAAGTCTCTGTTTCCTGCTGAAGTCGAAACGGTCACCGATGTATTGGCGGGAAGGTCAGCCATCTCAAGAAGTCAGCCATTCTGTGGCGTCTCTGCCCTACGTCTCTGCCGGCCTAACAGCCCCCAACCAGGATTCTTGGGACCCCATGATGGTAAGGGGAATTAAAGTGTACTTGGTAGTTTACCAGAGGACTATTCTATACTCTTTCCCCAGAATCTTAATTCCTGCCATTAAATCCATTCATGAGAAAATCTGGCAATCCTGTGTTGGTGAGGATGCTTTTGAAGATGTCAACTGAGCTTCAATTGGTCCATATACCTCCTGGAGAACTAATTTGCCTTTGGGCTTCTTCCCATTTGACCAACTTGCTTGGCAAAAGTCCTGGGAGACCTAATCTGAATTAGCACTTATCATCCTTTTGAATAGATCAAAATCTTTTAAGAATGAGCTTTTAAATCTGAATAATAAATACATCCATCTGAAGGGGAAAATTCTTCCTTATTTTTGAGAATGAGATCTATATTAGTTTGTGAGGCCATCATAACAAAGTACCACAGACTGGGTGGCTGAAACAACAGTAATTTTCTTACAGTTCTAGAGGCTGAAAGTCTTAAATCAGAGACTGAGGTCGTTTCTTCTCAAGTCCATGGGGGAAGGTCTGCTCTAGGATGCTCTCTTTGACTATAGATGGCCATCTTCTCCCTGTGTCTTCACGTTGTCCTCCCTCAGTATATGTCTGTGTCCAAATCTCCAATCATGTTGCATTAGGGCCTATCCTAATGACTTCATTTTAACTTAATTACCTCTGTAAAGACCCTGTCTTCAAACACAGTCACCTTTTGAAGTCCTGAGGGCTAGGACTTCAATGTGAATAGGTGATGGGGCATAATTCATCCTATAACAGTATCATTAGACTTTTTAAAAAAAAATGTTTATTTATTTAGAGAGAGAACAAAAGAGGGTGTGAGCAGGGGAGGGGCAGAGAGAGAGGGAGAGTATCCCAAGCAGGCTCTGTGCTGTCAGTACAGAGCCTGATGTGGGGCTCGATTTCATAAATTGTGAGATCAGGATCTGAGCCAAAATCAAGCGTCAGATGCTTAATCAACTGAGCCACCCAGGCACCCCATCTTTATCCTTTTGAGAAACAGTCCATTTACAGTCACCTTCTGTCTTTTACATGACTACCTGTAGCTGAATGAGTGCATGAATATGAACACCTTAGTAAATTTCTATCTAAGAGTGTCTGTCTAAGAGCATGGCCTATGGAAGACATTCAGACTAGGGTTCAAATCCTAGATCTGTCCTTGCTTTTGGTATAACTAACTTAGTTAAATGCCCTGACCCAAAGATTCCTCAAATGCAGAATGAATGTAACATTTCCTATTTTATAACATTGTCCTGAAGAATACATAAAATTACATACTGTTTACAAGTACAGTGTCTGGTCCAGAAGTAAGTTCTCAATACTTAAAAACTACTCAAAATAGCAAGACCCTGGGAAACTGAAGGAATGGGAGAAATATCTTCTTTTTTGTAAATATATTAAAAGCAGTCTTTGAGGTATCTGAAAGATACCTCTGTGCTAAAATTTGCTACTCTAAAAACACCTGAAACTTGTAGATGTCCCAAATACCATGTGACCCCTGACCAAAGCTTTCAGCTGCAGAATCTTCTTATAGGTCATCCTCGATGGAATCTCAAATCTCACAAGAAGTTAGAATTGATTTCTCTCTACTCAGAGTTCCCTGGGGCTGCTGCCAAGTAGTGGCAGCCATTATCTCCCCCTCAGTTGCCAAAGACCAAGGTCAGTTTTAGGCACAGTCAGAAGACAATTACAACCACTTTTTAATTTGGTTCAAGTTGAATAGTTTGAGGAAGATCATCAGGTATTGTTTTATTACCACAAATTATTCTTTTTTTTTTTAATGTTTTTATTTATTTTTAGGAGATAGAGAGACAGCGTGAGCAGGGGAGGGTCAGAGAGAGAGGGATTCACAGACTGAAACAGGCTCCAGGCTCTGAGCTGGCAGTCAGCACAGAGCCCGACGCGGGGCTCAAAACCACAAACCGCGAGATCATGACCTAAGCGAAAGTCGGACGCTTAACCAACTAAGACACCCAGGCGCCCCATACCACAAATTATTCTATGTTAGCAGAGGGAAATGTCATCCATGAAGTAGATACAAGAAGAGAAAACTCCTACCAGCAGATTGGTTCTTCATTATAAGGAAGATCTGACAAACCTTCCACCCTCAGGATACTGTCATTCTAGAATCTTACTGTAAATTTGGCCTAGTTGGCTTTGGTTTTCCTAGAGCTCTGTAGAAGTGAAGGTGATTAGCATACAGTTTGAATCACTTACCTTTTCTGTTATTCACTGGGCACAGTTTGAATGGAAATCATTTGCATAACTGAATTTTCCCTTCTTCAGTCTTGTGAAAAGAGCTCCTTGTTGTAAGATATTCCATAAGGTGAATTATCTTAATGTATTTAGTGTGTATGAGAAATTAACAGATGTTTGTGGAAGTCTAAATCTATTTTGCTTTGTTTGGAGATGTGATTTAAACTCATCTGTCTCCAAATAGCTCCTAAATGATTCTAATAAATAACTAGTCAGCCACTGAGCATTACTAAGGGTAGGTCGTGCCCTGAGAAAGTATGTATGCCAAACTGTATTTTATTTTTTCAAGGAAATGGATGATTTCCATTGTTTGAGGTGTTTACCATTTCTAAGGGAAGATTTGAGCCTGTGCCTATGCTGAGCTTTTCTGTAGCTTCTAGAAAATTGAGGAAATGAATTTGCCCGCGGGAACAGTGTTCTATATTAGGAAACGTGCATATTGGCAGATGGTCAAGGGAGTGCTACCTGAGTGTAGAAAGCCATTTAGGACTATTCAAATTTAAATCTCCCCATTTGAGCTGAACACAGTGGAGCAATAGACCCATTTGTTGCATTTATGCTTGGCTGAAGTCAGAGGAAATGTAATATTGGTTTTATCTACTGTCGTTGCTATGGACATACATATTTGCATATAGGTCATTGTTTAAACATATTTGCATAGCAATGAAAGTATAACCTCTAACTGAATAACTTAATGGAGATAATAATAACATTTGTCACACATCTATTACAGAATATTTACTGTGTGGTAGGTGTGTCCAAAAACAGTGCTATATAATCTAAGAGACTCTTTTACCATAATGGCATACATTTCCATGGGCTATAAAGGACTAAGAAATATATGCAGAGCAGTTTTACATTTATAGAAATAAATGTACTTTTCTTTGAAAACACATTTCTATTAGTTATTCTATAAAAATTTCTGAAGCAAGCAGTTTAAAAATGGAATAGTTAAGTACTTTTAAACCTTCTAAAATTCCAAAAATGGTCTTGAATGCAATCTGGCTATAACTCAGCACTATACTTTGGAATTTTTGGCAATTATAGAAAAATAAGCAATTGTGAAGTCCACACTTAATCAACTCAGATATTAAGTCCCCATTTACCTCCCTCCCTGAGCTAAACTGAGACATTTTTCTCTGATATTTAGTTTATTAGTGGTTTGGTTACTGTAGATTGTATGGTGGGGCAAGGGAAATTGAATATGTAAGTAGATTATGAATAAATTTTAATCTATACTTCAGAAACACAAATATTATTGGAGCTGAAAAGAAACTTTTGAAGACTTTCTAGTGCAACTTCATCATTATGTAGGTAAAGAGAAAGAATGACTTGTATAAGGTTAAATCACTGATTAATGGCAGAACCAGATGACAAGTCCAGGAGAGTCCAGATTAATTAGGTTAATTAAAATTAACAGCAAAACAAGACATATTAGTAATTTTCTTGACAATATTCATTCCATCAGTTTTATTTTTTCACAGAAGCAAATTTTATTGAAAAACAAAATTACAAATAAATCACCCTTGTGTTCATTGTAAAATCATGTAAATTATTTACATACATTGAATTAACTAGAATCTATGAATATGTGAGGATTTCTTAAAACATACACAAAAGCATTTGTGAAGTGACGTGGTTTTCTGATGTTGCTTCTCATGGACCTCCTTCTAGGCTTTTCTTCTGAAGGTCGGACAACACTGCAAAACATCCTCTGTGGGGAATAAGAGCCTGAGCTTGCCTGAAGGTTGGAAGTTTCATTTAACTCTATGGACACTTGATAAGCATAAAGTAAGAATTTGGACTCTCAGTTAGTCATATCTGTGTCTGTGCATATATGCTGTGTGTGTGCCTGATTGTGTGTTTGTGTGTGTTTCCTTCTCTCTTCAAGGGTGAATAAACTAAATCTCTAGTCAAAGGCATGATTCTACTCTTAGAGTTTCAGAGCACATAAAGACAAGCTCAGATAGTACGCCTCTTCTCCTACCCTCCACCAATAACATGTTTTAATAAGATATTTTCTTTATGTGAATATTTGCATTTTATTCCATACTTGGAATACATTTGGGGTGTATGTATATATCTTTTCCTTTATATAATTTTTTTTTCTCCTATGGGACTGAATGAAGAGGGAACAAACGGTCTGGTCTATGTTATAATTATTATAGCTTCCTGAAGGATTGATCCTTTTATCATTATAACCTATTCTTTGTCTCTAGAAAAAAATTTTATCTTAAAGTCTATTTTATACAATATTAGCATTGTCACTTGACTCTCTTTTGGTTATTATTTGCACACGGTTCTTTTCTGTTCAACCTGTTTGTGTCTTTGAATCTAAAGCATGTCTCTTGTAGACAGTCAATAGTTGGATCATGTTTTTGTATCCATTCTTCCAAACTCTGCCTTTTGATCAGAGTGTTTACTTTATTTACACTTAATGTAGTTCCTGATAAGATAGGATTTACCTCTATAATTTTGCTATTTCTAATTTTTTTAATCTTTATTTATTTGTTTTTGAGAGAGAGAGACGGAGCGTGAGCAGGGAAGGGGCAGAGAGAGAAGGGAACAGAGAATATGAAGCAGGCTTCAGGTTCCAAGCTGTCAGCACATAGCTGGATGAAGGGCTCAAACTCATGAACCGTGAGATCATGACCTGAGCTGAAGTCGGATGCTTAACCCATCAAGCCACTCAGGTACCCCTCGTTTTGCTATTTCATTTCTGTATGATTTATGTTTTCTTTATTTCTCCACTGCTATCTTCTATTTTGTTAAACAGATATTTTCTATTGTTTCACTTCAATTTCCTTGTGGCTTTTCTCATATATTTGAGTTATATTCTTAACAGCAACTTTGGAAATCAAATCCTCCCCCACTATCTAGAGTTTGTTGTTTTGCTGTTTGCTGTTTTATGACTTTCTGAACTAATTTTGTAATATCTGTATCCTGTGTTGTACATGATCCCTATAGTCTCTGCTCAGTTAGCATAGTCACCAACTAATGATTGGACAGAAATTTCCTTAAATCCCCTCAGAAATTAGTTATCACTCTTTGCCAAGAAACTCTATAGTTTGTTGTGGCATGCCTCCAACACTTCAGCAACTTATAGCTCCACCTTATCTTTCCCTTACTTCTTGCAAAGAGCCTCAAGGTTAGTCAGGGATGAAAGCTTAGGGAATTCCCAGATCTTTCTTGGCATGCACATGGCCTTCTAGATCCCCAAGAATATGCCAGAGATTTTCAAAACCCTCAATAGACATTTCATTCCCTAGAATTTTTGTATCAAGTTTTTTGGGAGGTCTCTTAAATTCCAACTTATACCCCCAGCTCAGGCAGCTATGATGTTACTGATTACTGCTGATTACTTCTGACAAATGCCCTGGGATTAGAAATTTTCCCAAGGAGTCATAGCTGAGTCAGGTCACCTGAGGACAAGCCCTGTGACTGAGGCTTTCATGGGGAATGTCAGAGAGGTTAAATAGTGACAGTTCTCTGGGGAAGGGTCTCTTTGCAGTACTTCACATCCCTTCCACTCCATCCAGTGCCTCTTAGATTGCTGTTTTTCACACTTATCATAGTTGTGAGAATGCTAGCTTTCAAGGCTACTGAAGAGCTGGGAAGAGGATGATGGGAATAAATAAGTTAAAGCACAGTCAATCTCACTTTTCTTTCCGTGATTTAGCTGTTTTTACTTAATAAACACTCTTCATATTGTTATAAGCCTTTAGTTAATTTCCAGGATTCTGAAAAGGTGCTTTTGAAAAGAGTTTGTCAGTTTTCTCATCGCTTATATGGAGAAATGAAGTTTTGGAGGTCCTCACTCTGCAATGGAAGTGTTTCTCCCCTACTTGTGATTTTTTTTTCTTACTTTCTTAAATTTTTTTCTTAAAAAAAATTTTTTTAATGTTTTTATTTGTTTCTGAGAGAGACAGCATGAGCAGGGGATGGTCAGAGAGAGAGGGAAACACAGAATCTGAAGCAGGCTCCAGCCTTTGAGCTGTCAGCACAGAGCCCAACGCAGGGCTTGAAGCCACGAACCAGGAGATCATGTCCTGAGCCTAAGTCTGACCCTTAACTGACTGCCCCTTCCCTACTTGTGATTTTAAGGCTTAGTGTAAACAGTATCTATTCCAAGAAGTCTATCCTGAACTTCTAGGATGGACTCAGTACCCTAATTTTGAGCCCTCATTGCATCCAGGGCATCTATTTTTATAGTTTTTGCCATATTATAGTGAAATCATGTTTCTTTGTTACTGTTTTTCTTTTATTAGTCTGAACAGGGACAGTGTCTCCTTATTCTTTGTGGCCCCTACTCCTTTTGCAGGGTCTGGCTCATGTAGCCTATTTATTCAGCTATCTTCTCTTTCTTTAGGTGTATGCCAACTTCCCTCATTCTAACATCATTCAAAGCAAATAGAAATACAATAGTAAAGGTTAAAATGAATATTTGAATGGACTCAGAGATAGGGAGATTACACTTAGGGCTAAGATTCATACTGGATATGATCTCATACAATTATTAAGTTTAGGATGAAAGTTGGCCTTGGGGCGACTGGGAGGCTCAGTCAGTTAAGCAACCGACTTCGGCTCAGGTCATGATCTCACGATTCGTGGGTTCCCATGAGCCCCGCATTGGGTTCCGTGCTGACAGCGAGCTCAGAGCCGGGAGCTTGCTTTGGATTCTGTCTCCCTCTCTCTCTGACCCTCCCCTGTTCATGCTCTCTCTCTCTCTCCGAAATAAATAAAACATTTAAAAAATTGGAAAAAAAAAAAAAGAAAATTGGCCTTGAGATGCCTAGGTACAGACTTATGATAAACTCTCTGGTTTCAAATATAGAGTTATGATTATAAAACAGAAAGACTTAAAAAGTATTATAACTTATATGTCCAAATATCTGTTATCCTTTTTTAATGGTCACTATAAGAATCGGACTTATTGGCAATAATATTTCCTCAACACCGAAGTCTCTTTGGAGCCAGCTCTATCCAATGTAGTTCTGTTACCAACAGTACCCTGCATCATCAGCCTTCGTTCAGATTGAATTTGCACCATTCCCTTGCTCAGACCCTCCCTTCAAAGGATGAAGATTTACTTACATCAAAGTGATAGGACTGAAATGCATACTGCCTGAGGACCAAATTATTGGTCAAAAGGAAATCATGGGAGACAGACCCCTAAGCTGCTCATGGGGGTTCTTTCTTTAGCGAGTGTGTCAATAAGCTCTCTCTACGTGGAGTGGCATGGCCAGAGGGGCTAAGTGTCAGCCTCTTAATTTATGACAGTTAAACAAATAGGAAAAGGTGTTTGCCGAGAGATTTAGTTTCTTGCTCTCACACCAAACTGTATGCTTATCTACACAGGAAGGGTATAGTGATATTTTATCAGGTATGAAGCCCTTTGAGATGTTGATGAAATGATCTATAATTCGATCCTTACTAGTTTTTTTGCAGTCTTGGCATTGAGCTCAGTGATTCAGAGCTTAGGACCTTGTCTTCATTAAAAAAATGGAAAAAATATAAATTAACTCTTTTCTTCTCCAGAGGAAAACTGAAATTTTGGTGAGTCAGGGTCAAAACCTTTTTTGTTTTAGGGGCGCCTGGGTGACTCAGTCGGTTAAGCGTCCAGCTTTGGCTCAGGTCATGATTCGTGGGTTTGAGCCCCGCATTGGGCTGTGTACTGACAACTAGCTCAGAGCCTGGAGCCTGTTTCGGATTCTGTGTCTCCCTTTCTCTCTGACCCTCCCCTGTTCACGCTCTCTCTCTCTCTCTCAGAAATAAATAAAAAACATTTTTTTAAAAAAAGCTTTTTATTTTAATAAAGATGACCTCCTGGCCACCTCCTATTCCACAAGTCTTTAAAGAAATAGTATAATTTTTAGGACAAAATAATGAAATGAATGTACTGTCCCTTTGAATTTCCTTTTAAAAAAGTGAATAGTTCATAAACATAGTGTTATCAAGTTGCTTAATTTCCATTCCTTTTGAAATAAAATTTTCTTTTAAAAAATGATAACATTTGAAGTAGAATTCTCCCTATGAACTTTGAAAATATAATGAACTGCTCTTAGGTGAAGGATTAAGGGAATGTTTTTTGTTAATAACAGGAATAGACAGGAATTGGGGAGTTTAAAAATTCTTTCTCGTTGTTAATAGTGAGTGAGTCTAGGTGAAGCAGGTCAGAGCCAGCTAAATTTAGATCCAAGTTTCCAATTTCTGTAAAACAGGATTAAAAATTGGAATAGTTTAATGTATGGAACATCCTGAATATTTTTCTCTCTTTTTAGCAAAGATTTGGTATGTTTGATTGACTGGCAATGTTTTTTTCCCTTGGTATAGCTCAAAGCATATAACAAAGAAACTTTAAGCAGTAAACAGTCTATTCTGAGTTTATTAAGATCCAGAAATAAGACAGAGAATCAAGAAGAAAAGAAGCAAGAAATATTATGAGAAAGGAGAACATACAACTAATCACAATATTCTTATTTCCTCTCCCATGAAAGATGATTACATGGTGACATTTATCAAGCTAGAGTTTACATGGCACCTGTACCGAATCCCTATTATGCTTGCTCTGTACCTAGTAGTAATCCATAGGTATTGGCAAATGACAAACTTAAATAACCTAGATAGTTTAACTAGCTCACAAATCTATAGAATTTCATTTCTCAAGTAAGATCGTGAGAAGAGATTGCCACTTCTACAACTCAAAAAGAAGTGTGGTGGCTGTTTTAGATTTGGCCAGGGCTGTATCCTTCCTAGAATTTATAAGTGCCCTGGGCACAGGGAGTGATGGTGTGAGTCCATTTGCATGAAGGACGAAAGTACACCCATATGTAGAATTTTGATGAGGGATGGAAAAAAGGAAAAATACTAGCTGAATTCAATAACATACGTCAGATCAGAGTGGAAGGAGATTTAGGATACAATGTCCTTGTCTTAAATTATCTCCCAGCCGAGTGTCATGAAGAAAGTGTGCTGAAGAAAGGGTTACAAATGAATCAGAGGGCAACCTTAGGTGGCTAAATTTGTTAAGCATCTGATTCTTGATTTCAGCTCACGTCATGATCTCACAGTGGCGAGATCCAGCCCTATGTCAGGCTCTGTCCAAAGACATGGAGCCTGCTTAAGATTCTTTCTCTTTCTCTCCCTTTACCTCTTGCCCCCTCAAAAAATTATAATTTATGTAAAAAAGAAGGACAGGCTCATAAAATTCTCACTAAGGACTAGGAGCACCAGAAGCCGGGCACCAAGACACACAGAAGTAAGTATAATATGAAGGTGGTGAGAGCCTGTCTTCCCTTCATTATGGAGGTGACATCTGACAGCACTCTCTGCTAAGACTGATGTCTTGAGACAATAATGTATACACGAGGTTAAAACAACAACAACAAAAAGGGATTAATTTTCAGATGAAATGCTGAGCTGATGATAAGAAGGTGGAAGCAAGAACCAAAAGGCAAGAAGAGAAATTGCAAATCAGCATCTTCCATGTTTGACTTGAGCCACTGTAGTTCTCTTAGATAGATGTCCTGAACCGTGGTGACAGCTGTGTGAGACTCTGAGCCCTTGCAGATTATTAGAAAGAGAAGAAGCAAGAATAACAATGGTAAATGCTACCTTGTATTTGGGGCGCCTGGGTGGCTTAGTCGGTTAAGCGTCTGACTTTCGCTTAGGTTATGATCTCGCGGTTCGTGGGTTCGAGCCCTGCATCAGGCTCTGTGCTGACTGCCAGCTCAGAGCGTGGAGCCTGTTTCAGTCTGTGACTCCCTCTCTCTCTGACCCTACCCTGCTCATGCTGTCTCTCTCTTTCTCTCCTAGAAATAAATAAAACATTAAAAAAAAAAAGCCACCTTGTATTTGAAAGGACTAAGATGGTTAGCACTCAGGAAACACCTCTAAGGAGTCCCAGGAGTATATAAGGATATAGATATTCAGTAAGAGGAACTGTCAGTCTTACAGTCATGGGTGGATGCAGAGTCAGAAGATCATAGTGTAAAACTCTGAATGCAACCCTCATTTTATCACCAGTATGTTGAGGCCAAGGAAGAACTTTCTAGAACTTATGGCAAATTGTCCCTCAATCCCTACAAACATTAATTTTAAGGAGAAATAGAAACTTGAAAAAAAAACCTTATGTGTATAGTTAAAGATCACTTTCACGTATATGTTTTGATGCGTTTTTCACTAGAGCTGGTTTTAGAGGCTTTGTTATCATCCTCACTGCCTATAGGAAGTAAACGACCTCAGTTTCTTCAAATTGCTAAGGTGTCAAAACTTAAAAATGGGAGGATATGCATTAGTCCACAAAGCTAGTGAGTTGTTCTCTGAGAAGGGATGTTCCAGTAAACCCTTTAGAGTCCTAAGTGCAAAAATTTCATTTTCAAAAAGGCAGGTACTCTGTTTTTTAGGTCTTAGGTTAGGGATGAACTTAAAAATTGCAAGAGAAAAGGGGTATTTACAAAATCAAATTCCAGATTGATTAAACTGTATACAATGGTTTTTAAAAAGAATAACCACAGTACAACAATCCAAACTCTATGGGATGTGGCAAAGGCAGTCCTAAGAGGAAAGTACATTCCCCTCCAGGCCTATTTCCAGAAATTAGAGAAAGCGCAAGTGCAAAATCTAACAACTAACCTAAAGGAACTAGAGGCAGAGCAACAAGAATGCCCCAAATCCAGTAGAAGAAGAGAAATAGTAAAAATCAGAGCAGAAATAAACAACATAGAGACCAAAGAAACAATTGAACAGATCAATGAAACCAAGAGATGGTTCTTTAAAAAAATAAACAAAATTGACAAGCCTCTAGCCAGGCTTCTCAAAAAGAAAAGAGAGAGCACCCAAATAGACAAAATCATGAATGAAAATGGACTTATTACAACCAACCCTTCAGAAATACAAGCAATTATCAGGGAATTCTATGAAAAATTATATGCCAACAAATTGGACAACTTAGAAGAAATGGACAAATTCCTAAACACACACTCACTACCAAAATTCACACGGGAAGAAATTGAAAATCTGAACAGACCCATAACTAGTGAAGAAATTGAATCAGTTATCAAAAATCTCCCAACAAATAAAAGCCCTGGACATGATGGCTTCCCAGGAGAGTTCTACCACACATTTAAAACGGAATTAATACCAATTCTTCTCAAGCTATTCCAAAAAACAAAAATTGAAGGAAAACTTCCAGACTCATTTTATGAAGCCAGCATCACTATGATTTCCAAGCCAGACAGAGATCCAGCCAAAAAAGAGAACAACAGGCCAATATCCTTGATGAATACGGATGCAAAAACCCTCAACAAGATCCTTGCAAATCAAATCCAACAGCACATAAAAAGAATTATCCACCAAGATCAAGTAGGATTCATTCCTGGATTACAGGGCTGGTTCAACTTTCGCAAATCAATCAATGTGATCCATCACATCAACAAAAGAAAAGATAAAAACCATATGATCCTGTTGATAGATGCAGAAAAAGCATGTGACAAAATACAACATCTCTTCTTAATAAAGACCCTCGAGAAAGTCGGGATAGAAGGAACTTACTTAAACATCATAAAAGCCATCTATGAGAAGCCCTCAGCTAACATTATCCTCAATGGGGAAAAACTGAGAGCTTTCCCCCTGAGATCAGGAACACGACAGGGATGTCCACTCTCACCACTGTTGTTTAACATAGTGCTGGAAGTCCTAGCATCAGCCATCAGACAACAAAAGGAAATCAAAGGCATCAAAATCGGCAAAGAAGAAGTCAAACTCTCACTTTTCTCAGGTGACATGATACTCTACATAGAAAACCCGACAGACTCCACCAGAAGCCTACTAGAACTGATCCAAGAATTCAGCCAAGTTGCAGGGTACAAAATCAACATCCAGAAATCGGTTGCATTTTTATACACCAACAATGAAGCAACAGAAAGAGAAATCAAGAAACTGATCCCATTCACCATTGCACAAAAAACCATAAAATACCTCGGAATAAACCTAACCAAGGATACAAGAGATCTGTATGATGAAAACTATAGAAAACTTATGAAGGAAATTGAAGACACAAAGAAATGGAAAAACATTCTATGCTCATGGATTGGAAGAATAAATATAGTTAAAATGTCATTACTACCCAAAACAATCTACACAGTCAATGCAATCCCAATAAAAATTGCACCAGCATTCTTCTCAAAACTAGAGCAAACTATCCCAAAATTTGTATGGAACCACAAAAGACTCCGAATAGCAAAAGTAATACTAAAGAATAAAACCAAAATGGGAGGTATCACCATCCCAGACTTTAGCCTCTACTACAAAGCTGTCATCATCAAGACAGTATGGTATTGGCACAAAAACAGACACATTGACCAATGAACAGAATTAAGAACTCAGAAGTGGACCCAAAAGTGTACGGCTAACTAATCTTTGACAAAGCAGGAAAGAGTATCCAATGGAAAAAAGACAGCCTTTTTAACAGATGGTTTTGGGAGAACTGGACAGCAACATGCAGAAGAATGAAACTAGATCATTTTCTCACACCATACACAAAAATAAACTCAAAATGGATAAAGGACCTGAACGTGAGACGGGAAACCATCAAAACCCAAGAGAAGAAAGCAGAAAACAACCTCCTTGACCTCCACCGCAGCAATTTCTTACTTGACACATCCCCAAAGCAAAAGAATCAAGATCAAAAATAAACTGTTGGGACCTCATCAAGATTAAAAGCTTCTGCACGGCAAAGGAAACAATCCATAAAACTAATAGGCAACCAACGGAATGGGAAAAGATAGTTGCAAATGACATATCAGATAAAGGGTTAATATCCAAAATCTATAAGGAACGTACCAAACTCCACACCTAAAAAACAAACAACCCAGTGAAGAAATGGGCAGAAGATATGAACAGACACTTCTCCAAAGAGGACATCCAGATGGCCAACAGACACATGAAACAATGCTCAGCATCCCTTCTCATTAGGGAAATACAAATCAAAACCACCCTGAGATACCACCTCATACCAGTCAGAGTGGCTAAGATGAGCAGATCAAAGGACCCTAGATGCTGGTGAGGATGTGGAGAAACGGGCACCCTCCTACACTGTTGGTGGGAATGTAAACTGGTGCAGCCCCTCTGGAAAACAGTGTGGAGGTTCCTCAAAAAGTTAATAGAACTCCCCTAGGACCCAGCAATAGCATTGCTAGGAATTTACCTAAGGGATACAGGAGTGCTGATGCATAGGAGCACATGTACCCCAATGTTCATAGCAGCACTCTCAACAATAGCCAAAACATGGAAAGAGCCTAAGTGTCCATCCACGGACGAATGGATCAAGAAGATGTGGTTTATCTATATGATGGAATACTACATGGCAATGAGAAAAAATGAAATCTGGCCATGTGTAGCAACATGGATAGACCTTGAGGGTGTTATGCTGAGCGAAATAAGTCAGGCAGAGAAAGACAAATACCATACGATTACACGTATGGGGGGATTAGGAGGAACTTAACTGAGGACCATGGGGGAGAAGAAAGAGGTAATGGTGGGGGAAAGGGAGAGAGGCAAACCATGGGAGACTCTTGAATACTGAGAACAAACTGAGGACTGATGGATGTGGGGGGGAGGGGGGTATGGGCCTGGAGGAGGGCACTTGTGGGGATGAGCACTGGGTGTTATATGGAAACCAACTTGACAATAAACTATTTGTAAAATAATAATAATAATAATAACCACGGGCACCTGGGTGTCTCAGTCGGTTGAGCGTCCGACTTCGGCTCAGGTCATGATCTCACGGTTTCTGGGTTTGAGCCCCACGTTGGGCTCTGTGCTGACAGCTCAGAGCCCAAAGCCTGTTTCAGATTCTGTGTCTCCCTCTCTCTCTGACCCTTCTCTGCTCATGCTGTCTCTCTCTCTCTCTTAGAAATAAATAAACACATTTAAAAAAAGAATAACCAGAAGCACCCACTTTCCTTCTCTGTACATTGGAGCAGAACCTGTGGTAACGGAAGCTGTGGGGTGGGGGCCCCTGACAGGCTCAGGCCCCTAGAGCACAATGGGTGGGACAGGCATTGCTTGGAAGAGCCTGAATCAAGAATTATCTCTTAGTAACAGAATCCTTATTCCAGGTACTTGTGTCCTCGGGGGAGCCACTAGAATAACATAAGGTTTGAGGATATTTCAAAGAATTATCTGGTGAGTTTTTTGTTTGTTTCTGCTTTTTGATGGTGGCTGGCTCAGATGAAGCTTCATCAGCACCAAATAGGTTGTCCATCTCCTCAGGAGTCTTGCAAAGCCCCATCTATCCTGACCCCTTTCTATCCTTGGATGACCTCTGGTTATCTAGCCTCTCTCTGCTGATGTCTGTCATGGGTCTCTGATTGGCTAGTATTGTGGTTTCAGCTAGAGGGTCTAGAATGGCTTCACTCACACATCTGGTGGGTAGCAAGCTGCCAGCTGAGGTATCTCCATTTCCCTCCATATTGTGAAAATTAATAATGGGAGACTACACTAACATGGAGTTGGGAAGCTGGAAGGGGGCCCATACAACTTGATGTCAATTGCAGGAAGAATTGTCAATTACAGGTCTGGACAGGGAGAAGATGCCCTCTGAATCTCCTGCAAAAAATGGACTACTCTTTCAATTCAGCCAATGAAAACCCATCATCTTAAATTCTTGCTTTTCTCCAATGGGCTTTCATTCAAACAGCCCCTCCCATTTCCTCTTTCTCTGTAAAATACTGTCCCTCTCCTTTGCTGGACTTGCCTATAGTTTTGCCATAGCTTGCTTGTTTTGGATTGCAATTCTCTGCTATTGCTGAATTACAGTTTTATTTTTAAGGTTAATAGTATGCTTCAGTAGCCTAGTTCAGGTTCATCCCCATGTATTCTACTGCAGCAAAAGAGGGAAAGCCCTGAGGAGCAAGCAGTTTAAACATTTATTTAGTTGCTGTATTCTTCCTGAACATTGACAAATCCTCCTTTTAATTCAAACACTATCAAAATCCCACAATACATGCTGATACAATTAACTTTTAGAACTCTTAACTATGAAATTTTCAAACATAAACATTGGTTAGAGAAAATAGTGCAATGAAACTGTATGCAGGATCCAGCCTCAATAATTAATTATACAAAATATCTCTTAATTCTACATAGTCATTTTAAACTGTGTGCTGTGGTGTAGACTGATTCTTCCCCAGATCTAGTCACCTCTGCTTCTATAAAAGGTGGGATTTATAGTTCAAAATAGAGACTACATTTTCCTTTCTAAGTTATAGCTACATGTGACCATATGATTCATTTTTAATCAATGGGATATGAGCAAAACTTGTAGATGTGTCCTACATGGGTATAACTTCCAAGTGTGCCCTGCAATGGAAGAGCATCTTCTTCCCTCTCCCCCTCCACTTGTCTATTTTTCAGACAAGGAAAGGAAGCTGTCTTGTACCAGGGACACAGGTAACACCTCAAAGATGGGAAAGCAACAAAATAGAAAGCGTTCTGACCTCTGAACACTTGGCAGAATTGAACTGCCGTATCGGTATCTAATTATACAAGAGAGAAGTATACCTCTATCTAGTTCATGATATTTGCCCTCCAGCTTAAGCCCCAGTTTACTTACTTGGGTCTCCTTTTCCAGCAAAAATCAACATCTTAACTAACAGTCTTGATGAAATCCCTATGATGTTTAGAGAGCAAAAATTGGGTCATATATATTACTGTCACTTCTGTGATTTGATAATGGCCATTGTATTTTAGCTCAGCAATCACATTACAATTTCTCTTGTTCTTATTTAATAAATATTTCCCGAGTGATTATTATATGTCAGGCACTATCCTAGATGTAAAGACTACTAGTAAACAAAAAGAGACAAATATCCCTGCTGTCAAGCTCAAATTCTGTTAGTTTAATTTTTTTAACGTTTATTTATTTTTGAGAGAGAGGGAGAGACAGAGCGTGAGCAGAGGCAGGGGAGAGGCAGAGAGAGAGACACAGAATCTGAAGCAGGTTCCAGGCTCTGGGCTGTCAGCACACAGCCCTCGGCGGGGCTTGAACTCACGAACCATTGAGATCATGACCTGAGCCAAAGTCGGATGCTTAACCGACTGAGCCACCCAGGCACCCCGTACTGACTGAATGTTTATACCACCCTGTCCCCATTCCTTTTTTTTTTGTAAGTTTATTTATTTATTTTGAGAGAGAGAACATGAGTGAGTAAGCAAGGGAGGGGTATAGAGAGAAAGGAAATCACAAGCGGGCTCCCCACTGCCAGCAAAGGAGCCTGATGCAGGGCTCGAACTCACGAATCCCAGATCATAACCTGAGTTGAACTGAAATCAAGAATTAGACGTTTAACCGATTGAATCAACCAGATGTCCTCCACCCCCACCCCCCGGCCCCTTTCCTATATTGAAGCCTTAAACCTCAGTGCAATAGTATTTAATGGTGGGGCCAGTGGGATGTAATTAGTTTAGATGAAATCATGAGGGTGGGATTCTCATGATGAGGTTACTACCCTGTAAGAAGAAGAAAAAAGTGAGATATCTTCACCTATATTCACAAAGGACAGACAACATGGGAGACAGCAAGAGGACAGCTGCCGATGAACCAGGAAATAGACCCTTGATCTTGGACTCGATCTTGGAGTTCCCAGCCTCCAGAACTGTGAGAAAGAAATGCCTGCTATTTAAGCCAACTGTCTAAGGTATTTTGTTATGGCAGCAGCCCAAGCTAACTAAAACACATTCTAAAACGTTTCTACTTCCTGCTTTATCATTTTATTATCAGGCCATTGATTTACTGAGCCAACAAATATGTACTGAGTACCTAACATGTGTCAGGCTCTGCTCTAGGGGACACAGCAGGTGAAGAAAGGAGGCAAAACTCTTCTGCTCAAGGGGATTACATTCCAACAGCGAAAGCAGTTGGACAAGCAAGATCACTAAGTCTTCCTAAAATACACGCTATTACAAATAGTTGATAAATGCTAGGGAGGAGAGTAAAGCTGGAAAGGGGGAGGGGAAACGGGATGGGATGTTATATTTTAGATGAGGTCATCAGAGAGCAAGTCACTGAGAAGTGCATGTTTGAATAAAGACATGAAGGAACAATGGAGCAAGCCAGGCAGATGCCTGAGGGAGAAGCTGTTGGGGCTGCAGGAATTGCAAGTGCAAAAGCCCAGAGGGGCTAATGTGTTCTGGAAGCTATGATGAGGCTCTTGTAGCTGGAGCTGAGTGAGGCTGGAGGAATCTAGCAGGTGATACGGTTTTTTAGGGTTTTGAAAGGTCCAAATGGCTAGAAAGCTCAGCCACCCCTTGCTTAAAGAACAAGCATCTTTGCCTCATGCTCGCAGTATTTCTTTTTCTAGATTATTCCTTCTGCAGTTATCACCCCGACAAACCACCCATCTGCACGGTCCTGTGGGCAAATGCACACTATTGTCTCAGAAGAGCAGCGTGGGTGGTATCACAGGAGCAAAATCAGATCTGATGATCTGATGGGTGAACCTGATGCCAGACAGGTGGGCATGAAGAGGGGGAGCATGGAAAGGAAGCAGGAAGAGAGGGGGGTCACAAGTGGAAAGGTTTTTGATTGTGGGCCTGAAGCTGGGTGAGGGACTGGTGGCTTCTTACTGGACCAGCTCTTTGCGATGAGTGGGCTGTCTTGTTCAGAGGAATGCTAATATGTAGAGAGGGGCAAGCATCAAGGAGATAAATTTGGGAAGTTTTGTAGCAAATGTTCAGGTTAGACCTTGTAAAGGGAAGAATAGGAAACATGCTGACTGTATTTTGAGCGTTCAGTTGAGAGCAGCTGAGAGCACAGAAAGAATATGACTTTTTCCTTTTTTCTTTAAAAAAATTTTTTAATGCTTTATTTATTTCTGTGAGAGAGAGAGAGAGAGGGAGAGCTCAAGCATGAACAGGGGAGGGTCAGAGAGAAAGGGAAACACAGAATCTGAATCAGGCTCCAGGGTCTGAGCTAGCTATCAGCCCAGAGCCCTGCAGGGGGCTCAAACCCACAAACCGTGAGCCGAAGTCGGACACTTAACCGACTGAGCCACCCAGGCACTCCGGAAAGAATATGACTAAAGTGAGTGAAAGGCTTGGCCAACGCCCCTCTGCTGCCTTCGTTTTGAGAGATACCAGCTGATTATAATAGCATGATAATGAGAAAGAACATCTGCAGAGAATTTAGGAATATTTAGAGGTGGGTCTTGTTAGTCTTCTACTGCGGAACGTCTGGAAAAGGAGGCTTTTTTTAAAAAATTTTTTTAAAAATTTATTTCTGAAAGAGAGAGACAGTGTGAGCAGGGGAGGGTCAGAGAGAGAGAGGGAGACATGGAATCTGAAACAAGCTCCAGGCTCTGAGCTGTCAGCCCAGAGCCCAGTGCAGGGCTTGAAGCCAGGAACTGTGATATCATGACCTGAGCCGAAGTCAGATGCTCAACCGACAGAGCCACCCAGGTGCCCCTGGAAGCGGAGTTTAAAAGGGCTTTCTCAGGGTGCCTGGGTGGCTCAGATAGTTGAGCATCTGACTTGGGCTCAGGTCATGATCTCACGGCATGAGTTCAAGCCCACATTGGTCTTCCTGCTGTCAGCACAGAGCCTGCTTTGGATCTTCTCTGCCTTTCCCCCCCCCATGCTTTTGTGCTCACACTCTCTCTCTAAATAAATAAATAAAAGTTAAAATGAATAGAACTTTAAAAAAATAAAAGGGATTTCTCACAATCATCGAAAGGAGAAGAATTTGAGTTAGTATAAAAGGATGTTTTGGTGCTGCGTCCTGGGGAGGGAGAGCCCAGACATTTCACTTCTCCTGCTGACCTTGATTGGAGCCATGTAGGAAATAAATAATGCTGTGGCACATCTGTGTTCTATTGCCTGACCCTCTTTGGCAGTGCTGCTTGGAGGGAACCCTAAACTATAAAAGGTGCACCTGCCCGCTCCCTGGCAGCATGGATCGCTCACCCTTCCCTAATAGATTGGACTAGTCCAGTTGGAGCAGCAGAACAGGAGGGTGACTATGCAGCATAAACTAGTTTGGTTCAAACAAACGGGTGATGGAAAATGAAAAGTATCCCCATTTCTTCTATTAATTCCGTTCTATACCTGGCATCTTTCTAAATTGCTGTTTGACTAGACGATGGAGGCTCCCAACAGAACAGAGTAGAATATGTGGCTGATTTGTTATATCCTCTGTGAGCATTCCAGTGGAAGGTGGTGGTTTCTGTACTATATATTTGCTGTCTACACTAACTTAAATATTTCTGATAAAAGCTACTTTTTAAATAACAGAACATATTTTAAATTTGAGAGCAGTGGAATTCTGTTCAAAGAGAAACTGAATATACCAATATCAAAAAATATGTACAGTATATAACTTAGAGAAAGTTTTAATAGCTTCATTTGGGATGCCTGGGTGGCTCGGTTGGTTAAGTGTTCAACTTCGACTCAGGTCACGATCTCACAGTTTGTGGGTTCCAGTTCCACATCAGGCTCTGTGCTGACAGCTCGGAGCCTAAAGCCTGCTTCGGATTCTGTGTCCCTCTCTCCCTGCCCCTGTCCATACCATGCTCTGTCTGTCTGTCTCTCAAAAATAAATAAACATAAAATATCATTAATTGTTTTACTTGCAAATTTCAGCCAGTACCCTTCACTTTAAATCACTTAAGTTATGATTCAGTTTGTGTCAAATATGAGCAAATCAAATAATATATTTATAGAAAATCATCAGGGTCACAACCCTCTCAGATAAGGTGGTAAATATGGAGTTTCGGAAGCAAAGACATTCTTTGTATCTGTTAGAATTTGTTATTGAATTATACATGTGGAAAATGCAAACTTTAGGTAAGTGGAATTAAAGAGTAAAAACCCATTTGTGTTGCCACTCTCATACCATAACTGTAGGAGACCTTAATACTCCCTTTACAGAACAGACAGATCATCTAAGCAGAAAACCAACAAGGAAACAATGGTTCTGAATGACACACTGGACCATATGGACTTAACAGATACATACAGAACACGTCACACTAAAGCAGTAGCACACATTCTTCTCAAGTGCATATGGAATGTTCTCCAGAATAGATCACATATTGGGTCACAAATCATCCCTCAATAGGTATAAAAAGATTGAGATCATACCATGCATATTTTCAGATGAAAATGGAAATCAAACATTATGAAATTTGAAATCAACTACAAGAAAAAAAATTGGAAAGCCCTCCATATGTGGAGGTTAAAGACATCCTGCTAAAGAATGAATGGGTTAACTAGGGAATTGAAGAAATTTTAAAATACATGGAAGCAAATGAAAATGAAAACATGCAGCAAAGGCAGTCCTAAGAGGAAAATACATTATAGTTCAAGCCTATCTCAAGAAGCAAGAAAGGTCCCAAATACTGAATCTAACCTTACACCTGATGAACTAGAAATAGCAGCAAAGAAAGCCCAAAGCCAGAAGGGAAATAATAAAGATTAAAGAAAAAATAAATGATATAGAATCAAAACAAACAAGCCAACAAACCAGTAGAACAGATCAGTGAAACTAAGACCTGGTTTTTTGAAAGAATAAACAAAACTGATAACCCCCCAGTCAAATTTCTCAAAAAGAGGACCCTAAGATGAAAGATGAGTGATCACAGCCACCCTCCCCCAGTATTATGTCTGTGAGATGCATCTATTCTGCTATGGGCATTTGTAGATTGATCATTCTCACTGCTGTGTAGTTTCCTGGTATGGATATACTACAATTTAATTATGCATTACATACATTATCTACCTTTGATAAATACTTAGGATGTTTTCACTATTGTGAACACAAAAACCCAACTGTGTTGGGTGTTTAACTAGGAATGGATTTGCTGGGTCATGTGACAGACATGGGTTTAGCTTGATAGATATTGCCGAAGTTTTGTATAGGGTATTTGTACAAACCTACTTTAATAATAGCAGTTAGGACAATTCAGTTGTTTTCCATATTTTACCAACACTTGATATTGTCTGTCTTCTTAAAATTTAGCCATTCTGTTGAGTGTAGAGTAATTCTGTCTTGTAGTTTTAATTTATATTTTCCTGAAAACTAATAGAATCTTGTCCTATTTCAAAAAGAAGTGTATGTAATAACAACTTACACTTTGTAAGTATGAGACAAGAAAGTTGCCCTGAGTTAGACACACTGAGGATAATACATTGAGGCGGCACACTTTCGGTCTCATAGTGAATCTGAATATAAAGATAAAATGATTGATTGTGGGAGGTCGTGTTTTTCTCTTTTCCAGTAGAGGTTAAGGCTGATCACTTGAAGGAAAGTTTAGAAGAGGTTCCAACAGTGTTTGGAATCCAAATCCATTTCACTGCCTAGTTCAGTGGTATCTTTAAAATGTAAGCCTGCTGCTTGGTTTTTCTTAAACTCTCAATTATTTTAGTATCATCTTGATTTTCTTAAGGTCATGGTCCACATAGACAGATATTAATTATGGATGGTACTCTTTCTTAATAGGTCAGTAGAGCCTGAATTAGTCAAAAAGTGATTCAACTTGGAGAAAATTTATAATATTAAAACCTGTTACGTGAATATATGACAGAAATAATGGAAATGGGGCATGAGCATTCTTATGTTATTTAAAGAGAAATGGAACCTTAATCAGTGACATTAATCTTGCAAATGGAGGACCCTTGGTGTGGTACTTCTTTCTATGGTCTAGTGTTCCTTGATGAATGCTATATATTCAATTAGAGCCAAAAAAGGTATGTTGGTAACAGTGGTTATGATTCATAAAACTTTGAACTACGTTAAATGCTGTTCATATGTTACATCAGATATATTGCTGCTTTCTGAGGAAAAGTCTATTTTTACTGCAATTTGCCTCCCAGCAAAAGCTCAGGTAGCCTTTGATCCAAGTGAAAGTTCTGTCTAAGTGCTTGCCTCCATTTTTACAAAGTATTAACCTTAACTCCTTCCCACCTGATGTTCGCATAATATGAAAACCTGTCATTCATTGAAGATTTAGTGTGTGTTAAACATCTTATATCTCTTATTTCATGTAGGCCTGCAATGACCCCATGAAGGAAGTATTGTTATTATCCCATTTCACAGATATAGAAAGTGAGGCACATGGAATTTAAGTAACTTACCCAAGATTACTTAACTTGTTAGTTTTGAAGCTGACCTTTGAATTCAGATTTGGTTGTGACAAGTACCAGCCTTGTGCCCTCAGTAAGTTGTTTTAATTTTCTGGGTATGTTTCTTCTTGTGAAGAAATGAGAAAATACCAACAATATTGGACAATACCGAAAAAGCTCTAAAGGGTTTAGTATGTACATGTGAGCATGATGCAAGCACCCCACATGACAGCTTTTATCATTGTGGTTGTTGTTGTCTACTAGTGTTATCATCAGTTATCATTCTTGGCCAAGTGGGTTTCTAGGTGTTCACAACAGTTCTGCAAGGCAGGTATTATTAACCTTTGTTGAAAGAGGCTTAGTGATGTGTCCAGTGTCTAATCAATTAAGTGAAAAACTCAAGAAGTTTTCCCTTCTTATACACAATCTTGTAACCCTGTCTCTTTATTTAATAACTATGTATTATTTCCCGTTAGCTACTCAGAATCTTTGTATTGTAGGCGAGATCAGAGCCAACTTTGAGCTCTCTGCTTCCCAGCTCCAAGCAGAAGCCCTCCTGAAGGAAGATGAACTTGTGGGGAATGGTGAATGGAGCATGCATTTGGTCTCCCTCCCAGGCAATCTGCATTCTGTCATCATTCTGCTGTGCCACCAGGCTGTTACACATCTAGCATTAGCTTATTTAGCCTGTTGGGAATTGCTTTCCTTGAATTATTGTTCAGCTCTTCCTTTAACTTCCAAGGAAAGTCACTTCAAAGACCTTTTGAAATTTATTATTGCATTTGCCACTGAGAACATTGCCCTCCATGGCACTTGGTGTCCCATTAATAAGTCCCATCTCACTTGAGATGATTTTTCCGGGAAAAGCTTCTGCTTGTGCTAAGGAACTAGTAAGTTTCATTCTTTCAAATACTAGGAAGTCTGTAATTGCTTGTCTCACAATTTTCAGTAAGAAAGCTCAGAATCACATTTCAACTTAAACTACAATAATTATTATGGCATATTTAGGTTGTGTTATTGTAATAGGCTCCTGGAACAGGAAGATATTTGAAAACTGGAGTCAACACAACTTAATGAAAGCTTTCTTGAGCATAAGCTTTATTTTGGAGCCATTCTAGATTTATAGAAAAGTGTCAAAGATTGTATGACCCGCACAGGAAAACCTTGTGTGGTAGTTAACACTGTGGTACTGAGCATTATTATTATTTAAAAAAATATTTTTTTAGAGAGAGAGAAAGAGAACGAATGAACACATGCACAGGGGAGGTGCAGAGAGAACAGGAGAGAGAGAACCTCAAGCAGGCTCCACACTCAGCACAGAGCCCTATGGGGTTTGATCCCATGACCATGACCTGAGTTGAGATCAAGAATCAGATGCTCAATGATCTGGGCCACCCAAGTGTCCCTGTACTGAATATTATTATGTATTAGTGGTTCCTATTAGTACATAATGTGTTAGTTCAGGCTGCAGTATATACACAATTACACTGCATAGTTGTTTACATGATTTATCAGTTCATGCCAGTACTCTGTGTATTAGTGCACATTAACAGTTTACACTACTATACAGTTGACCCTTGAGTAGCACAGGATTGAACCTGTGGACTAATATATGGGCCACTAATATGTGGACTTTTTTGGATAAATATAGTACCTTAAATGTATTTTTTTTCTTATAATTCTCCTAATAACATTTCACCTAGCTTAGTTTGTTGTATCATTACACTATATAACACATACACAAAATCCGTGTTAATTGACTATGTTATCTATAAAAATTCCAGTGAATAGCAGTATATTAATTGTTAAGTTTTTGGAAAGCCCAACGTTATATATGGATTTTTTATTGTGCAGGGTATGATGCCTCTAATCCCCATGTTGCTCAAGGGTCAACAACACTGTGTAGTAGTTGACACTAGTAGACTTCACATTTGTTCACACTGCTTAGCAGTTAACATAGTTCATCCCATGTGTATTACTTCACACCATATGTACTTCACATCACCGCACTGGATATGAACTCACACCACATGCAGCTTACATTTCTACACTGGGTGTTAGCTCACGCTGCGTGCAGTTCACTGTTATGTTGTGTGGTGATCCACACAGGACACGGTTCAATGATGCTGGGTTTGGCACTGTTCTACTTGTGCAGGACTCAAGAGCAAGCACAGCTCTTTAAAATCTTGATAATAAGAAAAAGAGAACCTTTCCAAGTTCATACTTCCTTTTTTTCCCTCCAAGTTTTTATTTAAGTTCCAGTTAGTTAATGTATAGTGTAATATTAGTTTTAGGTATACAATTTAGTGATTCAGCACTTCCATACAACACCCAGTGCTCATCACAAATGGACTCCTTAATCCCCATCATCTTTTTAACCCATCCACTGACAAACCTCCCCTCTGGTATCCATAAGTTTGTTCCCTACAGTTAAGAGTGTGTTTTCTGGTTTTCCTCTCTTCCCCAACTTCCATGTTTGTTTTGTTTCTGAAATTCCTCATATGAGTGAAATCATATGATATTTGTCTTTCTCTGACTGACTTATTTTACTTAGCGTAGTATTCTCTAGCTCCATCCATGCCTTGCAAATGCCAAGATTTCATTCTTTTTTATGGCTGGGTAACAGTCCATTGTATATACACCACATCTTCTTTATCCATTCATCAGTCAATAGACACTGGACTATTTCCATAACTTAGCTATTGTAGATAATGCTGCTATAAACATCAGGGTGTATGTATCCCTTCAAATTAGTGTTTTTGTATCTTTTGGGTAAGTATCTACTAGTGCAATTGCTGGATCATACTGTAGTCCTATTTTTAACTTTTTTTGAGGACCCTCCATACTGTTTTCCTCCATACTGTTTTCCAGAGTGGCTGCACCAGTTTGCATTCCCATCAGCAGTGCAAGAGCATTCCCCTTTCTCTGCATCCAAGCCAACACCTGTTGTTTCCTGTGTCGTTCATTTTAATCATCTTGATGGCTGTGAGATGATATCTCATTGAAACTTTGATTTGTATTTCCCTAATGATGAATGATATTGAGCATCTTTTCATGTATCTATTGGTCACATATACATCTTTGGAAAAATGTCTTTTCATGTCTTCTGCCCATTTTTTAACTGGATTATTTGTTTTTTGGGTGTTGAGTTTTAAAAGTTCTTTATATATTTTGGATGCTAACTCCATCAGATATATCATTTGCAAATATCTTCTCCCATTCTGTCAGGTGCTTCTTGTTTTGTTGATTTTTTTCCTTCACTGTGCAGAAACTTTTTATTTTGATGGGGTCCCAGTAGTTTATTTTTGCTTTTGTTTCCCTTGCCTCAGGAGACATATCTAGTAAGAAGTCGCTACAGCTCATGTCAAAGAGGTTACTGCCTGTGTTCTCCTCTAGGATTTTAATGGTCTCCTGTCTCATATTTAAGTCTTTAATCCATTTTGAATTTATTTTTGTATATGGTGTAAGAAAGTGATTCAGTTTCAGTTTTTTGCATGTTGCTGTCCAGTTTTTCCGACATCATGCAAATTCATACTTCTAAGAGTCTAGAGGACAAAATAGTTATTTTTAGCATTTACATGTTTTGTTTGTTTGTTTTGCCAAGTCTACACGTCAGGAGTTTAAATACAACTAAGCACCATGTATGCCGCAGAAAGTTCTGGTGTGAGAATCTCTAGGTTTATTTATTTTTTAAAAGATTTATTTATTTTGAGAGGGAAAGAGAGAGAGCATGACTGGGGGAGGGGAAGAGAGAGAGGGAGAGAGAGAGAGAATCACCAAACAGGATCTACACTGTTAGCGCAGAAGCCAGCACAGGGCTCATCTCACAAACCCTGAGATCATGACCTGAGCTGAAATCAAGAGTCAGATGCTTAACTGACTGAGCCACCCAGGCGTCCGAGAGAGAACTTCCAGTTTTAAATCATCTAAGTTTGGCCTAGGTGAGGCTGTTATTTAGAATAGCATTGAGGAACAAGTTAGGAAGCCATTACTCTTAGATTTGTGATGATCCATGTAGATAATGAAGCTTATCCACAACCCTTTAGGGGTCCTTCCCCATCATGTGATCTGAGTTTGGCTTTGGCTATGTCAACTGCAGTAGTCATAACGCCAAGGTCTTATACAGTAACACCCAAACAGTGGCTTCACCTTCGAGAGGTCATATATTTGTTAAAAGCTGATACAATTTGGGATGAAAATTAGAATAAAAAGTGGGTATAGTTTTATTACTATATTCTTCAGATCCATCGAAAGACCTTCTGAAGGCAAAGTGTCCTAAAGATGCCCAGGAAGATACTCAAATAACAAGAAATTGTGTTGCGTTCTGGACTTATGAAGGTCAGAGCTAAGTAGCAGTTTGGTGAGCCTTCGCAAGGTACATGGCCACACGACCCTGACTGACCATAGGCTTCCTGGATAAACCCAATGGGTTGAGAGAACAAATACAGGGAATGTAGGGGAGGGATTCTTCCTCCCACTCATGCAGTCCAAGTGGAGGAATTTTCCTTACAGTCCTGGTTTCTAGCCTTGCTCTGATTCCCCCAGGCAGTGGGGTGAGTTGTCTGGTTGGTGTCTGATGATTACTGGTATAAGCCCTTTGGACCCTGTTTCCACATCTGCTCAGTGGAGTCTTGCTAGGTAAGTGTGTCTTTCCTGCAGCTCAAACCTCAGCAAAGCAGTAGCATGGTGGCCACTGTTGCTGCACACTTAACACCGTACTAAAGACCAGCTGTTTATCAGTCTCTATCTGCCTGAATCCTCTGTATCTTTCAACGATTCTTAATTCAGGTAGTGAGGTTAGTCATCCAAAGCCACAATGCTTTATATCACTTAACTGTGGTTTTAATTCTCACTTTTTGGTATATGATTTGTATATGATTAATATCTGTCTTCCCAATTAGTTAATAAGTTTCATGGGGAGTGAAGGGATAAGCATACATGTGATTCTGATCCCTATTGTATTCCTAGTGCCTGGCCCAATGTCCCAAGTTCACATGTACAATCAGTCAAAGGTTATGAATAACTAAGTCTAGGAAAGCCTTACATTCTCTTTGGGTCTGGCTAGTTAGGTCCTTTTGCTGAAGTCTGTAAAACTCATGTGAGCAGCCTGTCAAAGTTGCCAATGCTGAATCTGTCCCTGGACCAATTTTTAACCCCAGCAAAGCCAACCACGCAGCACAGCGCCCCCGCCCAGGTGGAGGCAGCACTGTGTAACTGCATCCTGTTCCATGGAAAAGTCCTGAATTTTCTTTGGCTTCTCCCTTCCAGCAGTGGGCTTGTGTTTTTATTGAGACTTCTGGCCCTGAGCTGCCTTCTTTCCAATACCCTTAGTGTGATTTCATAAACAAACCTATGTGCTTTCTCTGTTGCAGAATGCCCTAGGAAAGTCTCTGGGTCTGAGACTGCTTTGTAGGGGCCATGAAACCCAAGTAGGCTGACATCCTCTTATCTCCACCCCCAACCACCATGGGAACTTAGGAGAAATTGGAGCAGATCTCGGATACAGCTTGGGAAAAGTGTTGTTTTTAGACTTTCTTGGAGGGTGGTGGAGGCATGCATAGGGGAAGAAAATATTTACAGATAGAAAAACAAAGGGGTGCTGTGCCTTTCTTTCAACTATTGCTTTTCCTAGTTGTTTAAAAGCACAGAGAACATTTTCTCTCCTCTCTTGCCTGGGTTTTCCTAGGCTTTATTATTTCATTTTCATACACTCTTTTCTTCAGTGCTCATCTCTGAACGCTTCCTTAGGTTCCTTCCCCTGCTAACTATTTTATAGGAGGCAGAAAAAGTCAGCACAGAGGAAACAAACAGCACTGCTGGTTTCAGCCACCTGCTGGAAGGCAGTGAGGCTGAGCCCAGCAACACTTCCTTAAAAACAGAGCAATGTGCCTGCCATCCAAATCAAGCGTGCTTATAAAAAGAATTCCATCTTTTGGGTCTTTTTTTTTTAACCTCTTCCAGCTCCAGGTCCTGCTGTCTTTCTGCTGTCATGAGGGAAGTACCCATGGTTTTATTCCTGCTTTGAATGGAAAAAACTTTGAATTGTAGAACCTTTTCCTGCTCAGCAGGCTGAAGCCAACTCTGCATGTGGCTCCCTAACCTAGCCTGGAGCTGTTAGCCACAGCTTTACCTTCCTTTTTCACTGACTTCTCCAAGATCCAGTGTTTTCTCCTTCATTGTAAAGGTGACACATGCTTCCTATAGGATATCACTATAGAAATATGCAGAGGGAACATAATTCATCCCTACTCCCACCCCCAAAGACAAACACTGTAAACATGTTGGTATATCTCCTTCTAGACGATTTTTAGCATGCTTTAGAATGGAAAGATTCCTTGCCTATGCTCATAATATCTTACTCATAAAATATTGTGGATTCCCAACGGGGATTTTATTTTATTTTATTAAATTTTTTAAATGTTATTTTATTTTATTTTTGAGAGAGAAAGAGAGAGAGAGAGCATGAGCAGGGGAGGAACAGAAAGAGAGAGGGAGACGCAGGATCTGAAGAAGGCTCCAGGCTCTGAGCTGTCAGCACAGAGCCAAACACGGGACTCAAACCCATGAAGCCTGAGATCATGACCTGAACTAAAGTCAGTGCTCAACAGACTGAGCCACCCAGATGCCCCGGGGGCTTTTATTTTGAAGTATGTTCTAAGGGAGAGAGAAAAGGGGGGAAATGCTGGACACACAAGAAGCATAAACCCTCTGAAAATATTTCATTTTTGTGAACTCCCAGACTGGGGCTTAGTTACAATACTGCACATTAGATTCATCTATTAATTATGGAAGGAAGTGATGAGTCAGCAACTGATCAAGAGCTAACAACTCATGCCTCTGAGATGAGTACCTTTTTTGTGCCTTCAGCTACTTTTCCAAAAACTTCTAGTGTCCACTAGGCTGAAAGGAGTTTACTTCCAGACATCCAAATTCTCTGAGGAAGCAAGTAAAGAAAGAGATGGCAGTCTGTTTAATAATGCGTAAAATGGAAAATGGCACCCCCTTCTGAGACACGTATAGGTCCGTGAGGGCGCTTGGCATGGAGTGCCCCTAGAGTCTGACTTCTGCCCAGCTTTCCCTCCATCATCTCTGGGCAGGTATGACCTGTGCTGCCCTATATGGTCTGGCATGGAATCAGGAGTCCGGGGAACTCAGCTTGAGGGTCACTTTTAGATGCTGTGTGTTTGCCTTGGTTTGGTCATTCTCTCTTGGTGGGTTGGCATGTTCCCTAGCACAATGCGCAGCACAAAATGAGATGGTCCCTAGCATGCATTATAGGTCACCCATCCCAGGGCCAAAGCAAAATTACATCTGGAAATGTTGCAGACACACATTGACCTGTTCTCCCGTCTCACCTGAGGTCTCACAGACCTGACTGTGAAGGTAGAATCAGCCATTGATTAGAACCCTGAATCTGCTCCTCCCTACATCTGAGTGACCTTGTATGTGTTACTTAATTTTTAAACCTCCCTTTACCCCTTCATTAAAAAGGAACAGTCATGTGTACCTTTAGTGTTGTTAGGAAGATGCAATGAGAAACAGGATCAATTAACAACTAATTAATTCAACAACAATTTATTAAGCACCCACGACATGCCAGACACAGTTTCAGGCATTGCGAGCAAGCAACGAGCAAACAGAATAAAGTCTGTTGTCCTGTGGAGCTGTCATACTGGGTGAAGGAGGAAGATGGGAAAGAAACAAATGAAAATATCAGTGCTGTGCAGATAATTGCAGTAGGGTGATGTGATAGAAGGTGATGAGGGAGTCACTGCAGTCTGAGTAGTCAGGGAAGGTTTCTCTGAGGAGGTGACATTCAGGCTGAGATGTAAATGCCAAGAAGGAGCAAACCATGCAACAGTGACCAGGAGAAGAACATTTCAGGGAAGGGAACATAAGTGCAAAGTGCAAAGTAGGGAGGCGATGTGATTGGCATGTTTAGGACCTGGAATGAAGCCAGCATGGCTAGAACTAAAAGGTGAAGTGAAGGTTCAAGAGTGTGAAGGCACTGGATCACAGTCTGATAAATTAGCAGAGCAGTTTGGACTAGGGAGAGACTACACAGCTCTTGGCTCAAAAGCACTCTTGAATGAGGCACTTGTCTGTGAAAATGAGGAACAGAGAATGTTCTGGAGCAATCTGTTTCCTCTGACCCTGAAGGATGAAGGTGAATGTGTTGTCACACATTGCCATGCCAGACGTTTCTGTGGTGAAGAGTGTCTGTCTATGTCAAACAGAAACGCTGGGGGAGAAATGGACTCTCCCAGTCTTCAGAGGAGACACAGTCAGTCAGAGTGTGGGAAATGACAGGAGATAGCCATTAGGTTCACAAAAGGAATCTTAAAATAGATTCAGTTAGAGATGCAAATTCAGCTCCAGGCAGGACCAATCTTGAAGCTCAAAAGACTCCTTTGGGAGGAAATGTGGGGAGAAGAACTGTAGACAGAGCAGATGGCTTGATGAACAGGAGCTGAACATTTCAGGCTACTCCAAGAAAGGGACTCTTAATTAAGGGGGAAAAACCCAATAGCCAACAAGGTTGCCTTCCATTATTAATTGTTTTATTCTTCCATTTATGAGTTGCTAACAGATCCATCCTGGGCTATTCAGATCTGAGAGGCAAAGAATCTTGTTCTGTCTTATTTACAAAGTTCCCTGGATCTGCCCTCAGGTCATTTCCCAGGATTTCAAAGAAAGGCTAATGTTCCAGATGAGAAGTAATTACAGCTCTTGGTTTCCCACCTTCCCAGTGGTGGCTCTGATGGTTAATTGGCTGTCCTGGTCTAGTTTCCTGAGGCTTTCTACATCATTCCACTCCCTGTCCTACATCTGAAGGACAAGTAGTCAGCAAGCTCTGAACTTTTAGGTTACTTAAAAGGGTGGGTCTATCATCAGGCAACAATGGATTTCAAAGCCTCTCCAGCCACATCAGCTGGTTGTAGGGAGCTGGCTGTTCATTAGCATCTATGACATTTTCGTGAGCATTAATGAGGCCCATTTGAAGAACTCAGATCCAGAGTCAGTGGAATTATTCTGTGCCCTAGAAAGTGATTGGGAAACTTTCAGAGTTGATTTATCTCCTTGTTAAGACCAAAGGAGCATCAAGTATGTCCCAAAATGATAGTAGTATTTCTTGAAAAGAGGATTCTCTGGAAGTTTCAGGAATAATACCTTAAAAACATTTTAAGATGGAGAATTTCAAACACATAACAAAAGACTAAACTTACGAAGAACCTCTATGCACTCATTGCTCAGTCTCAACAATTACTAACATTTTCCCAATCTTTTTTCGTCTATTTCCACACATTTATTTTTCCCTTTGCAATTGTAAGACATCATATCATCTCATCCTTAAATGCTTCAAGTGCTATTTCTAATAGGTAAAAATGTTCCCCCATGCTATTGTTGAGGGTTGGGTTCCCTGTAAAGCAAACTCAGATGGGGAGCAGCAGGCAGAAAACTTATTAGGATTTTCAGGATTAGAATTTGTAGGAAGGAAGGAAAGGAAACAAGATTGAGCTGGTACGCAGGATCTATAACGGACTCAGCTGAGCCTCATTGGAAAGCTACAAAGCTGAGCCCATCTCAGTTGTCTGGAGTCTAGGGGAGGAAGTTGGGCCTTTACACTCCTATAATGCTCCCATATTGACTGTGCTGTTCCTAGGAAGTGGGTATAACCTTGAAGTAGGGGGTCTCTCTTCAGCCAATAACAATTTGAAGGCAGTTTCTGGAGAGGGCACATAGCAAGTTGCTATTGGCTGGTAGTACTCCCAGCAGCATAGGGAATAATCTTTAACTTCTGAAGGTGTATCAGGATGGCTCATGTAGCACCACTATAGATATTGTTATGCCTAACCAAATCAACAGTGATTCTTTACTATTATCTAGCATTACCTGAACAAGGCCCATGAAGTGAAGAATTATGTTAAGTTAAAAGGCTCCTTTAGAGCAGGTTTATTATGGATTTTAAATATGCAAATGAACACTGTGACTTTCCAGGAAGGTTCTTAAATGGGCAACATTTGTAAAATTTATTTAACCACCTTACATGTTTGTGGTTTTGCTTTTATTTTTATTTTTTGGGACATACCTCCAAAAACAATGCCCTAGAGTATTTAATAAACAGAGAAAACAGTAGTTTTTATTTTATAGTGCTTGAGAACAACTTAAACCAAGACTATCTTTGATGGTGAAAAAGCTTCATGTTTGGAGGGGAACTATAGTAAGAAAAATAAAAGCAAACTCTTCTTGATGATATGGTCCCTTCCAAGACAGCTACAAATTACATAAACATTCGAAGATATTTGCAGTTGGAAGAGGGCATGTGCTAAAAATACTGTGCAATTCATCACATCCACAAACTTTCACTATGGAGCTTTTTGATATGGTCATTTCTGCACATTGGAAGGGTGGCAGAAAATGTGGTAACTGGCGAAGAGTCTCTTTGTGGATGCTGTGAAGTTATTTTTAGGTTGTTACAAAGCCTCATTTATAACTGCTATCCCAATCATAGGAGGTTGGTGTTGGAGACCAAGGAACTGGAAAGAAGTGGTATTCTAGGGTTTAGTGAAAGGTTCATAAGTCAGTAGTTTCCAGTTGTGCATACAGCATGGGGCCAGGCATTGGAATTGAAAAAGGAGAAATATAGTTTGCTTCCCTAGGAATTTATGTTGAAATGATGAAGGAAAAGATAACGAACACAATGGAGCAAAGCCAGTAAGAATGTATGCAGTGCAGTTTTCATTTTGTTCTATGGTTGGTTCTCTCTTGGGTTTTTTTTACTAATACTACCTCGATAAATATGAATATACAAGTATTAGTATTCCTATTTCACAGATAGAGAGGTTGAGAAAATCATTAATCACACAGGTAATAAGTGAAGTTTGGAAACACATCCAGACATTGTGATGATAACTCTATTCCGGCTCCAGTAGATGATGATTCAACTTATTGGGAGTTCAGAATCATGAAGGAATTGAAGGAGAGAAGATAGGATGTCTGGAATGAGGGATACAATTGACATAAGATTCTCTTGCCTCCGTGATTTAAGGTGTTGGGTTCCCTTCTCTTAGAGGTGAGACACTAGACATACCTGTAGGAGTTTATGATCTTGGCATAAGTTATCTCTCCACACCTATGGGAGAACTTAGGTGTTTTCCAAATACATAGGGCTTGCTATACTGGTCCATTTTAAATGGGACACCATGGAAAGAGAACATGGATCTGAGACCAGATATTACTGCTTTTAAATCCTAGCTCTACCTATGAGCTGTGTTTCCATTCATTACATTCAGAACTTTAATTGTTGGATCCATAAAATGGGTGTAATAATGCTTACTTCTTTATAGGGTGTTTGTAGGGAATAAATGATGTGTTGTTTATGATGGTACCTCAGACAAGCTTGAAACCTGGCTGATACTCTGTAAATACCAATTTTCTTTTGTTATCCATCATTAAATCACTTTTCGTTAGTACAAGAAGTTGTTAGTATCAGAAGCACTGAACAAGCTTGCCAACAAAACCCAGAATTCCTGGCCTTATCCTTCCCCTCCCCCATCCCATTTCCTGTGAATCCATGCAACATACGCTGCTATAAGGTGTGCTATGTATTCTACTGAATTACTTTTATATATTGGTAGTTGAGTCTCTGAAAGATTCATATTTCTCTGGCTTAACTCATTAAAGTTCTTTCATTCGGTAGTGAATAATGATAATGGAAGCTATACTTTCTTGGGTGTTTACTATGTGCCATTTAAATGTTTGACAGACAGTAACAACTTTCTGAGACAGGTCCTCACATGATGTATATATTCCCATTACAGTGATGATGCTTTTGAGTCTTGGGTCACATAAATTGATCCAGATCACAGAACTGGTATGTGATACAGCAGGCCTTGAAACCAGCTATTTTTTTTTAATGTTTATTATTTTGAGAGAGAAAAAGAGAGAAAGAGGCAGAGAAAGAGGGGGAGAGAATCCCAAGCAGGCTCTACGCTCAGCATGGCTCTCTCTCACAACCCAGGGCTCTATCTCATTACCTTGAAATCATGACCTGACTGATGTCAAGAGACAGTCGCTTAACCACTGAGCCACCTAGGCGCCCCAACACCTGCTCTTTGTGACACCAAAGTATAGAGATAAAACCTTGGGGTGACAAAAAGCTTGTGACATGGACTTTTATGATCCTGCTAGGCTAGGACTGCTTGGGTGTAATGAAAAGAGAGAATTGGTCATTGTAGTATCTGAATTTGAGTCTAGTCTGACTATACTCTGGACAGATACTTTGGCCAAAAGTTCAACTGAAGTTTGTGTCAGCAAATAAATGCAGCCTCTTTCTCCCACTGACCTTAGTTCTGTTGGCCAGGTTTCTCATGTTGAAGATATTGTTCAGATTTGACCCAGGAGATTTGCCAAAGTTAACTTTGGCTTAGTCTTTCCTAAAACTTGTGATCACAGAGAAAGAGACAATGTTTCCATAAGACCTATCAAATTTGGGTCCCCAAACAAATCACTGTGTCAGAAGAATGGAGAGTTCTCAGTAGCTTGGCCAGGATCATATTCCCCTAACCCTTGGGATTGGGTAGAATGGAGAGTAGGGTAAATCCTATTGAAAATTCCTGAATGGGACATTGTAGTTGGTAGGCTTAATAAGCAAGAGAACTTATATACAAAGCTTGTCTTGGATGGATGCAACATGAATAGATTGCATACCCACCCACCTAAATCTCTAAAATTTATAGAGGTCTTACCTGTATGTACACACTCCAGATGTTTTCAATACTCTTTCTCTTTTTTAAAGTTTTTTTATAGTTTATTTATTTTTGAGACAGAGAGAGACAGAGCATGAGTGGGGGAGGGGCAGAGAGAGAGGGAGACACAGAATCTGAAACAGGCTTCAGGCTGTGAGCTGGCAGCACAGAGTCCAACGCGGGGCTCGAACTCACAAACCGTGAGATAATGACCTGACCTGAAGTTAGATGCTTAACCAACTGAATCCCCCAGGAACCCCTCCACCTTACTCTCTCAAGGCTGTGCCCTTGAAAACAGCTTCTACTGTGGGAATGGTGGGCAGAAAGTACCTTCCAAGGACAGGCAATGGGGTTGGAGAGCCACTCATTACCCAGGTCTAGCTGGTGGGTCAATCAGTGGTCATTTCCTCTCAATGATCTCCCCCAACATTAAGTAGGTCATTTCTCTAAACTCTAGCCTCCTTATCTGTGAAACAAGAATAATAATTTGCATTGGAAGGTTGAGGTGAGGGATGGAGGAAATTATAGACTAGAAGGAAAATATATTTTGTAAACTTTCTAAGCCTGTGGAAACACTACTCCAACTAGTATCTCTGAAAACCTACTGTGTCTCTAGCAACCTTTGCTTTAACATAGGATTTAATTTAGGTGCTTCCTTGCCATTCCATAATGGTCAGTCATGGGCCACACTAAACTAATTAAAATACATGCATTAGCATCAGAATATATATACTCACATTGTTTAGCCTGAAGAGAAGTAAAAAATGAAAACATTAAAAAACATCTGGGATACAGTTATTTATATCTCACATCTGCCAAATTCTATGCCAATGTACAGTTTAATTTCAAGCTTACCTTAAATTGTCTCTGCTAAAAGGTAAAAGCTGGGTAACAAGCTTGTGGATAAAAATAAACAGAGGGTTGATACAAAGGGAAAGTACAAAGCAAGAACACAAAGCTCAGGGACATGGAGGTGAAAACTGAACCATGAGCAGTTCATGCATTTTAAGGTAAGTTGGGACTTTGCCTAAGGTATCAACCCAGGGGAGAAAGTGCTGCTTCCTTCTCCAAGTGATTAAGCCTTAAAATTGCATCTGACTATAATACTCCAGTTAAGTGAAACTTGGGTGCTTGGCCTCACAATAAGAAGGGAACCTTGAATTCCTGCAATTTCATGATCTAGCCAAAGAACTTGAAAACATATCTAGAAGAAAATAATCTTTTGAGAATTTTCCAAGTGATGAATTATTTTCTCTGGTTCTGTAACTCTAGAAAGATATTAAGATCACTTAGGATGTTGTATGTGTCATAACATGGTAGCCTTTGCTTTCAGACACCTAGAATTTGCTAGGTTCCTTTAATATCAGTAAATAAAAGACTAAAGAAATGAAAAAGACAAATGACCAGGTACTGTGGCTGTGAATAAAAAGACCTACCTTCAAATTCTCATTCAAAGAGTAAGTTTATGAGCATCGGGCTCCATCCTAGGTGTTAGAGACAGAGTTTTAACCAAATATTGTTCTTGCCTTCACAAAGCTTATATTTATCACATGAGGGAGAGACAATAACATCATATAAATTGTGGTCACTAAGATGAAAAATTCCAAAGAGGGCAGGGGGATTAAGAAAGGTTTTGAGAAGCACCTGGGTGGCTCAGTCAGTTAAGCGTCCAACTCTTGTTCTCAGTTCAGGTCTTGATTTCAGGGTCATGAGTTCAAGTCCTGTGTTCGACTCTGCATTGGGTTTGGAACCTACTTAAAAAAGAAAAAGAAAAAGAAGGGTGTTGAGTGCCCTTTTAGAGAGAGTGGTCAATATTTGAAAAAAGTCTTGAAGTAAATGAGAGAACAAGACATGCATTTTGGGGAAGAATACTCCTGGTAGAGAGAATAGAGAATAGTATGTGCAAAGATCCTGAGGCTAGAATGTACTTCATTTGAGGAATTAATAAGGAGCCCAGGTAGTTATAGAGGATTAAGCCAAGATAATAAATAAATTCGAGAGAAAACTAGAGTCTATTATACATGGGGCCTTATAGACCTGGTAGAAAGCCATCGAAAGACATGATATGATTTATATTTTAGAAAGTCTACTCAAGCTGTCCTATGGAAAACAGTGAAGAATCAAGGGAAAACCAAAGAGATCAGCAGATGACTATTACAGTACATGGCTGTGATGAGAAATGGTTTTATTTGAGATGTTTTTAAATGTTTATTTTATTTTATTTTTAAATGTTTTTATGTATTCCTAGGAGAGAGAGAGAGAGAGACAGTGTGAGCAAGGGAGGGTCAGAGAGAGAGGGAGTCACAGACTCTGAAACAGGCTCCAGGCTCTGAGCTGGCAGTCAGCACAGAGCCCGATGCGGGGCTCGAACCCATGAACTGCAAGATCATGACCTAAGCGAAAGTCGGACGCTCAACCGACTAAGCCACCCAGGTGCCCCTTCTTATTTTATTTTTGAGAGAGAGAGTACAAATGCTGTCAGCAAGGAGCCCAATGTGGGGCTCGAACCCTTGAACTGTGAGATCATGACCTGAGCTGAAGTCAGATGCTTAATCAACTGAGCCACCCAGGTGCCCCTATTTGAGATATTTTATGAAGGTAGAGCCGAAGGATTGACATGTCTGGCTTCCCTACTGTAGAACTCTAGTCACATAGAGGACATTTTATTTTGAAATTTTTTCAAACATATACAAATGTCAAGTGAATAGTGAAGTGAATTATGTATCCACCACTCAGATATTACAGTTATTAAGATTTTGTCATGGGTGAAATGGGTGAAGGAGGTCAAGAGGTACAAACTTCCAATTATAAAATAAATAAGTCAGGGGATGTAATGTATAACATGGTGGCTGTAATCAATAATATCATAGTGCATACTTGAAAGTCACCAAGAGAATAAATCCTAAAAGTTTTCAAAACAAGAAAAAAAATTTTTAACTTTGTATGGTGACATTTAGTAACTAAATTTATGGTGATGATCATTTTACAGTGTATATACATATCAAATCATTATATTGCACACTTGAAACTAATATGTCAATTATACTTCAATGATAATAATAAAAAAGATTTTGCTAATTGTGTTTTGCTTATGTCTTCCTACAACTCTTTTTTTCTCTTCCTGGATATTCAAACACACTCTAGACATCCCATGATTTTACCCGTCAGCATTTTGGTATGTGTCTCCAACAAGCCAGAACTTTAAAAAAGACAAAACAAAAACACAAAAACCCCATGATATCACACATAAAAACACACAATATTAACCTAACAAAGTAGACAATAATTATTTTTTAAGGTTATTTATTTATTTATTTATTTAGAGACAGAGATAGTGTATGAGCAGTGGAGGAGCAGAGACAGAGGGAAAGAGAGACTCCCAAGCAGGCTCTGCGCTGCCAGTGCAGAGCCCCACGTGGGGCTCAAACTCATGAAACTGAGATCATGACCTGAGCAGAAATCGAGAGTCAGACACTTAACTGACTGAGCCACCCAGGAGCCCTAATAATAATTATTTATTACTATCTAAAACCTTTTCAAGTTTTAATAACACTTTTCAAAAATGTATTTATAGAGTTAGTTTGATCAAATCATGGTCCAATTGCATTTGCTTAATTTGTCTCATAAATCTCTTTAATCTATGACTGCCTACCTGCTCTCACCCTTTTATGTAATTATATTTAAAATATATTTTATTTTATGTTTTAATTATGACTGTATTTTTTATGTTTATTTATTTTTGAGAAAGAAAGAGAGAGAAAGAGAGAGAGCATGAGTGGGGAGGGGCAGAGAGAGAGGGAGACACAGAATCTGAAGCAGGTTCCAGGCTCTGAGCTGTCAGCACAGAGGCCAAAGTGGGGCTTGAACTCACAAACTGTGAGATCGTGACCTTAGACGAAGTTGGACACTTAACCTACTGAGGCACCCAAGGGCCCTTATAAGACTGTCTTTTTAAGGGCAGTTTTAGTCTTATAGCAAAATTGAGAAGGTACAGAGATTTCCCATATACCCCCTGTGCCCAAAACAATGCACAGCCTCCTCTGCTATCCACACCCCCCAGCAGAATGGTACATTTGTTACAGCTGATGAACCTACACTGACATACCATAATCACTCAAAGTACTTACTTTACCTTAGAGTTCCTTCTTTGTATTGTACTGTTAGTTTGATCAAATGTATAATGACATGTATCCATCACTATGGTTCCATACAGTGTATTTTCACTGCCTTAAAATTCATCTGTGCTCTATTCATCCCTCTCCACTACCCCAACCTCTCTCAAGCACTGATCTGTTTACCATCTCCATAGTTTTGCCTTTTCCGGGATGTCACATCATTGCAAATCATGTATGTGGCCTTTTCAAATTGGCTTCTTTCATGTAGCAATGTGTATATAAGGCTCCTCCATGTCTTTTCATGGTTTGATAGATCATGTATTTTTAGTGCTGAAAAATATTCTGCCGTGTGCATGTGCCACAGTTTATTTAATCCATTCACCTACTGAAGGACATCTTGGTTGCTTCCAAGTTTTGGCATTTATGAATAAAGCTGCTATAAATGCCCATATGCAGTTTTTTTTTATATAGACATAAGTTTGCAACTCTTTTGGGTAAATACCAGGGAGTATGATTACTTACCATATGGTAAGGATGTATCTACTTTTGAGAAATTGCCAAACTGTCTTCCAAAGTAGCTGTACCATTTTGCATTCCCACTAGCAATAAATGAGGGAGAGGGCCTGTTGTTCACATTCTCATGGGTATTTGATGCTGTCAGTGTTCTGAATTTTAGTCATCCTTTTATTTGTCTCTGTCATTTTGCTGTTGTCATTTGCTGTGAGTCATTTGCTCTATAGAATTTCCCATATAACTTACTTTGGCTGATTGCACCATGTGGCATTTGAAAAATGTTTCTTTATCCTCCCAATTTACTATAAAACTGTTAGCTAGATCTAGCAGTTAGAATAATTCATAGATGGCACCATGTCCTATCTATATCATTGCATGGTCAACCTAAATAAAGAAGTAAACTGAGGCAGGTTCAAATGACCAGAAATTGAGGTTATTCAGGAATAACAGAGGAATTGCAGTTCAGGTCACACAAACTATGTCAAACTACAGGTGTGTCATTAAGGGCTTGGGGTCAGCTGTCTTTACTGTCAGGGCGTGCAAAGACAGGGGAGTTTAGCTAGAGTTTAAGCAGCAAGTTTATTGGCTTGGGGGTGGGCAGAGGTTCTTGGTGGCATTCATTGGCTGAGGGATGTTTTGGTTTTCTATAAGTCAGGAATTAGGGGGAAGCCAGTCTGTCAGTCTGTAAGTCTCATTTTCCTGAGGGCACATGCAAGAAATTCTCCATTTCCTATCCTCCAGTTCCATTTTAGAATGAAATCCTTTCACAGCATGGCGGATATATGATGGTCACTTTAGTGAGGTTGACCAGCCGAAACTTAGTGAGGTTAAACTTGGTCAGTGGTGTGGTAGGCCAAGTATGCCCCTACTTTTCCAAAGATGTCTGAGCCCTACTCCTGAAACCTGTAAATCTGTTAGGCTACCTGGCACAGAGGACTTTGTGGTTGTAACTAAAGTAACAGACCTTCCAATAGGAAGAGCCAGGATTGTCCAGGTGAGTTCAGTTGAGTCATGTAGGCTTTAAAGGCAAGAACCCTTCCCAGCAGAAGTCAGAAGAAGCAGGAGACAGACGCGGAATGAGCTGGGAGGGAAGCGAGAAAGACCGAGGTCACGAGAGGTGTGGTGTGCCCTCGCTGGCTGTGACACATTGCGTCCTGAGTGAGGCTTCTGGACTGAAGGGAAGCACCAAATCCGAAGCATATGTGGCCAACAGTTTGAATAAACTAGGAAGCCCCATCTTCCCAGAGCCTCCCGGTTATAGTCCAGGCCAGCTGACACCTTGGTTCTGGTCTTCTACAGTCTGCAGTTGGGCCATCAGCCAAGACCACCTGGACTCTTCACCCACAGAACAGTGAGGTACAAAATGTGTGTTGTTTTAAGCTGCTAAATGTGTGGTATTAGGACACTGGTAGATAACTAATACAAGCGGATGCAGGTGTTGTGAGTGGGACTCATAATGTTCTCAGGGACTCGTGACTAGTGGTTTCAGCAGCTGTTGATAATTGTTCAGATCTGTTGTCATTTGTGGTTACAAAACGCTGGGTTTCTTTTTCCCTCTATTACTCCTTGTGCATTCATTAGCTGGAATTCTTCTCTAAGGAAGAACTTTATCAATAATTTAGTTTCCCTGAAAACATTTGGTATATGAAAGCAGGATAAATGCCTGAGTTTTTTCTCTTCATTAGGTTTCAGAATACGGGTATGGTGGCTTTTCTACAATTTAAGGTGACCGATTCGGGTTTTCGTGGTTGTTGTTGTCATTGGTATTATTATGAATTCATGAAGTGTTATTTATTTGTGTGCTTTGACCATATTGCTGTCATTAATTCCTTTCTGTTGCTTACACGGTCCCATCCGTGGCCCAGGGAAAGCCTTTCAAGTTTAATCCGTTTCTCTTTTGTCAAGGCCTTATTATCAATGACAAAATTCTTCTTGGCACCACAAATCATCCAGTGTTTATATTGTACATTTTATGCCCCACATATTGCATTGCACTGCACATTTCCCCATGAATATTTTGGATTTTTGGGGGGTGGTATGAGAAATTTAAAGACCACAGTTTTTCCAGACAATTATTTCCAATGATCCAAACCTCTGTCTTCCTCTTTCTGCCCCTTGCCCACTTGCTCACTCTCTCTCTCAAAAATACATTTTTTTTTAAAGAAAGAACTCTTTTGTCTTTAATTTTCTCATTAAAAAATATATGTGTACAAATCCACACACAGTTTCGCCTATTCCGCAAGGTTGTTTGGGAAGTGAAGTACATTTCTACGTATTTGAGTGTTTTCAAAAGTTGCTTAGTAATCGTTTATATCTTTGAGGAAAGAAAGAAAAACAAAAATGCTTTATTAGTTTCTTAGGGCTGCCACAACCTGGGTGGCTTTAAATAATAGAAATGTATTGTCTCGTGGTTCTGGGGGCCAGCAAGGTGTTGGCAGGGCCATGCTCCCTTTGAAGCCTGTAGGGGAATCCTTCTGGACTCCTCTTATCTTCTGGTGGTTTATGGGTGATCCAGAACTTTACTTGTCTTGGGGACACATCACTCCAATCTTTGCCTTCATGGTTAATGTGGCATTTTCCCTGTGTGTCTTTGTGTTTTCATATAAGATTGTCTTTTTATAAGGATACTAGCCATATTGGATTGAAGGCCACTTTGCTCTAGTCTGATCTCAACTTAGATAATCTGCAATAACCATATTTCCAAATAAGCTTATGTTGTGAGGGTCTGGGGATTAGTACTTCAACCTATCTTTGGTGGGCATGATGGAGGGTGGGTTAGAAGCACTGTTTAAACCATAAAAGATGGTAATATGCAAAAATCAGCACTTGAAACAAGCCCCAAATGCCTTCTCAAAAAGGAATTAGGGATGGAGATGGACCAAGGGGAAGAGGGTTCTGACTCTTCCTCTTAAGAGGGTCTGAATGAGCAGTTTCCCAACAGAAGTCCTATTGCTATGTCGGTTCAGTGATTGGACATCTGCCTGGTTCCTCCTCTTCCTTCACCAGATCTTTAAGGTTGCTTGTTTTTCTCTGCACAGGCAAGGGACTTTTAGGGGAAAAGTTAGTGGTTCTTTTGAATAAGTCATCAGGGAGAGACTGAACAATTAAAATTTGTTCTTTCTTCCTAAAATGAAATAAGATGCTCAGTTATTTCTGCATTATTGTTATAATGCAGAACAGAAACGTATAAAGGAGAGGGTACCAGATACTTGGGAAAGAGATGACTACTGTTGACACTTTGGTGAACACACTCTTATGCCTGTTGTGTACCAGTGTGTGTCTCCCTGTGTATGTGCATGGCTGTGCACATGCATGTGTATTCTAAGTCAATTAAGAATGCAAATGGCTGGTAGTAATAGAAAGCCAAACTAGGGTAGATTTAGTAAGTGTTAACTTTTCTCCCATTTCAGGAACTCTGAAGGTAAGCTGTTGATCGAGGATTCAGTGGTGCCAGAGCTAAGACTCAGCAATTCTCCTGTCCTGTCCATTATGGTTTTTTTTGCAATGGCTGTTGCTGCTCTAGCCATATTAATGGTTGCCCAAGAAAGAAGAAAAAGAAAGAGCTGTCATCCCTCTTCTTTTGTCAGAAAAGTGAAAGCTAGTCCGGCAACCATTCTGTGCCTCTCCCCAGCAGCCAGCCATTAAATCCCCTGTCTCATGTTTGTTAAAGAATCACCTGTTTCTAGTTAGGTGGCAGACTGGGAGTATGGGGAACAGGACTGCTAAGATAAAGAATTGGGAATCTGTGATACCTAGCCTGAATCTGTCCATTGCCTGTTTTTGTTAATAAAGTTTTATTGGAACACAAACCTACCCCTTGATTAACATAGTTTCTATAGCTGCATTCACACTGTAACAGTGTAATATGATGGCATATGTAACTGTAATATGATGGCAACCATACAGTCTGCAAATCTTAATCTGTTTATCATCTGGTCCTTCAGAAAAAAGCTTACCACCCCCTGGCTTAGATCAGATAGTGATCCATACACTAAGGCTGGAATCAGTTGTTCCAAACAAAAATGTGTTTTGTTAGCAAGGGAGAAAGTGGGAATGGATGTTGGATAGGCAATTCAAAATGTCTATCACAACGTTGGTGATGGAGGTTGGAGGTGTCACAGGGACCAAAAGAACAAGGTTGAAAGTGAACTAACCTTTCCAGGAGCAATGGTTGCTCTCTTAATCAGTCACTTACTTCTGTTTGTGGCTTTTATTTTTCCTGTATTACTCTGTAACTCAGTCCTTAGGTAGCAGGCACTTCCTCCACCATCTTTGAATTTTACCTCTGAAATGCTGAGTGCTTTGAAGAAAACTTATGAGTGGTGAAGGCCTGGAGAGTGACAAGAGACCTCTCTTTTAGAGAGGGTAGCCAGGGAAGGCTACCTTGAAGGAAGTGAGGCAGGGAACCCTACATACACCTGAGAAAAGTATTCTAGGCAGAGGGACATGCAAGCACAAAGGCCCTGAGGTAGAGCTTTGGTTGGAAGCATCAAAGACCAGGACATTGAGGACACCAGTGTTTGGTGAAGAGTAAGCAAGAAGACTGATATCAAATGAGCTGGAGGTAACAGCCAGATATTAGATCACACAGGGACTTGTGAGCCATAGAGAAATTGGGGGGTTATTCTAATGATGGTGGAAGGTCATTGGAAGATTTTGACCAGTAGTATAAAGTGCTCTGACAGATACTTAAAATGATCTCCTCAGATTACTCTGGGGCAGAAAGCAAGTTTCCATTTATAAACTATAGAAATAAATAATTTCCTGAGTTGTGAAGGTGCTTTGTAAACAGTGAATTTCTATTCATTTAATAAGTAATATTGAACAACTGTTATATTCTGGACACCTTTTTAGGCTTTGGGGATAGAGTGATCAATGGGACATGAACTCTAATCTTATAGAATTTATAATCTAGTAATGGAGGTTTAGAAGTAAACAGACAATTATAAAGAGTGTAGTAAGTTCTGCAAAAAGGGTAAACATAGGGGGATGCTAAAGCCCATCAGGGAAGCCACACGGCTCAGACTCAGGTGGATGGTGAAGGGAGGAAGATGTGTTCAGCAAGTTCTGTCCTGAAGGATGGAAGGACTGTGGGGTAGAATGGGGCCAAGGCTTCCAGGGAAAATATAGGATGTCTGGTTAAGTTTGAACTTTATATATGCAATGGATACTTTTTTTTAGTATAGATATGTCCTAAAAATGTTATATAGGGCATAGTTATACTAAAAATGTTATTGAAAATTCAGATTTAAATGGGCCTCCAGTAGTTTTTACTTCTTAAATCTAGCAAACATAGAGGGTGCTCTGCAGGGTGTTGCAAGTGTTTGGGTAAGCATGGAGTCCAGAGTTGGAGACGAGTGTTGAGAGACAGGTAGTTTTAACCAAGTAGGCTGCGCCAAGATTACTTCATACTGTGAGGGCCAAAGGGTTTTCAATAAGGACATTACCTGCTCAGATCTCAAATTTAGGAAAGAGCACAAAGGCTCTAAAGTACAGATGACAAAGTGGGGGTTGGGTAAGGGAAATCCTAACTTGATGAGAGGAGCTACAAATGGGTCCTTTATAGGCACAAGTTTTTAAATTTATTTCTTTCATTTCTTTCATATTCCTTTGAGGAGGGGTGTATTCTATGCTTTCTTATTAGTCCATGCTAAGTTTAATCCTAAAGCAGCTGAGAAGAACTTTGGAAAGAAGATTCTCTAACAAGAAACAAAAATAAGATTTCATAAAAAGAGAGCTTCCTCCTTAGGAAGCTCTCAGAGCGTTTTCACAGGAATTGTCTCCTTTGCCCTCAGATCACTCCCTGCTTTCTGTTCAAGGGGGTGAAGTCATTATGTGTCAAAAGCTTCATCTCCCGCTGTTGCTCATTCTGCCTACAGGCAGGGATCCCAAGGGTTCTCTGACAAGCAGGACGCTGAGGCTTCTTAGAGGTGAAGAGGACAGCCCTGTGAGAAAAAGGCCACGTTCTCTCCATGCTCTCCAGTGGTGGGAGAAAGACAGCTCTGCTCTTTGGCAACAGCCAAACTCCTGCTTCAGCCTGACTTTGAAACTGATTCATGAGGACCCGATGAAATTTCTTTGGAGATTTAAGTGCAAAAGGGAATTTCTCATCAAATGCCATGCCACAGGCCACAATAAGTCTGAAGCATGGTTCCATTCTAGTAATTTTTCATTCAGATTATCTTCCTGTCAGAATTTGCTGGCTTATAAGACTCATTTTTCTTAATCCAGATCTTGTTCTTTTTTCTTCTCTCCTTGCACCTCTTTTCAGTCATCCACCTTAACCTTCCAGCTCTTTTACTTTGTTTTTTACACCCATTTGCTCTTTTACTCATTAAATATCACTGAGTATCTACGATGAAGTCTCTATCCTACTTCCTAAAGAATAAAATATTGATCAAAGACTGTCCTTTTCCTAAAGATATTTACAGAGGCTGGGGGAATAGAAAGTTAAAAAAAAAAGAGTAACAATTATAAAATAATAAACAGTAAAATAATTATTGTAAAAATAATAAATAATGATAATAGTAACAATCTAGTAAATGCTTACTAAATGCTAGAGACTCTTCTCAGAACTTTGTATATAGTCACTCATTTAATATTCACTAAAGTTCCATGAGAAAACTACAGTTAGAATCACCAGTTTATGAGAAAACTGGGATGTGAAGAATTTCCCGTACAAGCTCTTGGTCTCAAAGTTAGTGGAAAAGCTGCACAGAGACCAGCACTCTGGATCTAGAGTTTGTGTTCTTAGTCATATGCTTTATGAGTGTCTTTATCTTTTATGTCTTATTTTATTTAAAGACTGTTTTCTATGGGTATGTATGCCATTGTGTAAATACAGAGATAGAGGTAGCTTGTGATAATAGACCATCTCCCACAGGTCATTTCTGCCAGATGTAGACATGGTACAGACATTGAGGGTCTTCTGTAATAGGAATTTAAAACCATGGAATAAATGGTATGACCCAGAGGGGATGTGTGAGATGAAGAGCAAGGGTGAGAGTAAAGGTCTGAAGCCTCAAGATTTTGAGGGTGGGTAGAAGGAAAACCATAAATAAGGAAGAGAAGGAAGGGTGTGGGGCCAGGGAAGAACAGGAAGAGAAGGCCATGGAAGACAAGAAATGGAGTTTCAAGGGTAGAATCCTCCATATTGTCAAATGCAGCAGAGAGATCACTTCCTTCCCTTCCCTTCATATACGAAGCACTTGACAAAGCTGGGCAGAAATGCTCCCCAGCAACTGGCCTGAGGTGACTCCCACTCTCCTCTGTCCTGGGGCTGGTGCTCTCTTCTTTTCCTTTCAGGCACTTCTCCTCAGAAATGCTTTCTATGAATGGAGGCCATCTGGCCTTCCACAGACTTGCAGCTACTCTGGGTAAGCCCACTGGACAAACGGGCAAACCAGGCATTTTGATTTTGCTTGTGTTGAGAGTTTGCCTCTGATGGAGGAAATGAGACTAAGTGACACCCCCAGAGTAGGATGAGCTGGACTGAATTGGTGTGAAGGAGAAAATTTGTGAGAAGGAGAGGGGGAGAAGATGCAAGTCTGAAGAGGAATTATACTGCTCAAAGGAGAAACAGTGGGTAAATTAGGTAAAGAACAGATGTTTCCTTGAGGAAACGGTGGAATGTGACCATTCCAATCTTAGAAGTCCTTTGAGGTTACTATCACACTTTTCTAAATATTCTCTGACTCTCTGAAAGACTGTCCATCTTTCTTCCAAAACTCCACCAAATATCCTTCAGGTATAGTGTGGCACACAGACCTTCAAAGAGGAATGAATGAGTCACCATGGTCTCCCCCTGAGGCCAGGGGATGGGGAAGCCCATCAAGGGGCTTCTGCACAGGGCTTCAGCTCCAGTCCAACTCAAACCAGCTCACCCAAGGGGGGGATCCAGTGGACCACGTAGCCACATGTTTCTTCTAGGAGCTTCTTGTTCTTGGAAACATTCTTTCCCTGCTTTCATTCCTTCCCTCTCTTCTCTTCTGCTGATAACGTGTAGCCCTCTTATCCCAGTGACTAGCTAACCTTGTCTTCAGAAAGGCCCTCCAGATGGGCCTCACTTGCCTCTGGCAGAGTGCCAATACCTGTCCTCTGGAGGTACAGGTGTGCTTTGAAGCCCTGAGCAATTTCTCAGACCACTTGCTGCAAAGGAAGCTTGCAAATAGGAAGTTCGGTGTACTTCCAAAAATGTCTAATTTCTCAGAGTGCCACAGCACCAGGCTTGTAAGGATGAGGTTTCTTTAGCCCTCTTGTATAGGGCAGGCTATTGTTGTGAGTGGTTTTTGTATTTAGTTGCTACCTTATTGCCTTTACCACCAGTCAATTTGTGGGCAGGTATGTGTGCCTTGGATGAGCATGATACAGAGATCTCGTTACTTAAACCCCTTCTCATTTGGATGGAGCTCCTCAAGCTCCAAAGCCAGGGATCTTTTTTTTTTTTTAACTTTGTTTAGAGAGAGACAGAGACTGAGAAAGACAGAGACACAGAGCATGAGCGAGGGAGAGGCAGAGAGAGAGAGGGAGACACAGAATCTGAAGCAGGCTCCAGGCTCTGACCTATCAGCACAGAGCCCAATGTGGGGCTTAAACTCACAGGCCATGAGATCATGACCTGAACTGAAGTTGGATGCTTAACTGGCTGAGCCATCCAGGTGCCACAAGCCAGTGTTCTTAATCATTGCATCAATAACATCATCAGTATTGATAAGAATAGCACTTTTACTCCAGCGCTGGCATCTGCTATTGCTATCATTACCACTATGGCCACCATTTCTTCTATGAGTGACCACTGCTGTCTCTACTGTTGTGATTACTACCATCAGCACAACCACTACTACGATAACTACTACTGCCGCCAGCAGCCATTCACTGGGTATAGTTGGTGACACTCATATCAGCCCGTGTAAAGTGTTTTACATGCAATACTAAAACCTTAAAGCATTTCTGTCAAGAAACTAGCAGCACGCTTTTTCAGAATAAGACTAGGTGAGAAGTTGAGAATTTGGAATTGGACAATAGGTTGTGGAGCCTGGGCTGTCAACCACCCCCAAACCCTGCCCCTAATGCTGGCTGCCATAGCAGATCAGGGATAGCCCCTCCTCACCCTGGTTTATTCACAACTCTGTGTAAGGTGCCATGTGATCTTGGAAGGAACCGTACTTCTGGTAGTGTTTGTCTATGAAGAAACAATGTGAAGAGGCATTTTTGCTTTATTGTTGGTGATACCAAGTTGTGGAGTAGAGGGGCAGGTGTCTGGGACTCATCCTGGCCCCTGCAGAAGTTTGGACAGTCACTTCCTGTGGTTGTACTCTCATTTCCCCTCTCTTTGGTTAGAGGGGTATGTAAAGCCTCTTTCAACTCTGGTATCTAGAGCCCAGAATTATAAGCAGATGGGAGGGAGTGGGGGAGAGATGCAGCCTTCCTCAAGTCACCTATGTCAGGAACAGCACTGCAGTGTATTTGGTTTGGAAACTGCTTGAAAACCTAAATTTGAACAAAAATCAAAATGGCTGCACTAAGGCTTCAGTGAAGCTTGATTTTTTAAAAAAGTTTGTTTTATTTATTTTGGGAGAGACCGCATGAGTGGGGGTGGAATAGAGAGAGAGGGAGAGAGAGAATCCCAAGCAAGGTCTGCTCTGCCTGTGCAGAGCCCCATGAGTGGCTCAAACTCAGAAAACCATGAGATCATGACCTGAGCTGAAACCAAGAGCAGGACACTTAACTGACGGGGCCACCCAGGCTCCATGAAGCTCAATTTTTAAGTTTCCCCCCCCTCTTCTGCAAACTTCCTCTCCTCCCTTCTTAACCTTTTGTTTCAGGCACCCAGGACCACACTAAAGGCAGGACAAAAGGAGGTTGGCAGCAAGTACATAATCCTGTCAAAACCAGCTAGGTCCTACATTTCTCTGTAAAACCCCTCAGCCCCTACCTGTGAGGTTTGGGGGTGGCTTGCAGTTTTGAAAGCCATAGCCTCCGTCCGTACCTTTGTCCGACAAGGATATAAAGCTATTGTTCCTCTTTATCCCAAACTTTATATTTTGGCTCCGAAGCACAGAGGTCAGTTTTTGACAAATTTGGTGGCCACGAAGGGACCCTGTTTGGTTTGATCAGAGGCTCCAGGGGCCATTTCTGCACCAGCTCGGCCCTTGTTTGCACTGAAGGGTTGGAAATGCCCTGTGGAGTCCAGACCACTGACTTGGTTTTCTGTCAGGTAGATTGTTACCTGATATCTGTTGGGCCGGCTGAGAGATAGGGCAGAGATGCCACAGAATGGCAGACTTCTTAAGATGGCTGACCTTCCCGCCACTGCATTGGTGACCGTTATGACATGGGGGGGTGGGGGGGGCAAAGAAACCTTCCAACCCGGGATTCTCCAGTCAAGAGACCGCCCCTTTATCTGAATTTTCCCCAACCCCCACTAACAGGCTATAAACACCCCCACCACCCAACCCGGTGCCACTTCCCCGACACTCCCCCCCCCCTTGAGTCGCGGAACCACACCGGAAATGCATACAATAAAACTTCTGCGGAACATTTTGCCTTGGAGTCTTTTTTTTTTTTTTTTTCCACTCACCTCAAAAACCTTACAATATCCAATATCCAAATGAGGACTCTGAGGAGCCCCTGGGAGGCAGATTCTGGGATTGCCTCAGCAGCCACCAAATCCGTTTCACTTTGGGGACCTTCCTGTACCAGCCCTACTAGTGGCTGCCAAAACTGCCAGTAGCAGGCAATTTCTTTGGGGAAAAGAAGGCACATAGTGAAAGGAAAATGTTGCAACTCCTTGACTGTAATTGGGAGTAAGTCTCCCGCTGTGCACACCAAGGCCCCTAGAACCTTGCCTGTAGTTTGAGAGAAGCTCTAAAATAGGAGGCTCTCAGGTTGCAGGTGCCATGCAGGTGTTGGCCACAGGCTTAGTGGGCCAGAGAAGCTGAAGATTTCTTCCTCCCATTTGATTGCCTCCAAATAGGGGGTTTTGGTTTGGCACTCTCAGCTTGTCTAGGCAGCCATTTGATTGAGCCTGTGGAACTCTGACTTGGGAAAGGGACCAGAATACCAGCTTGCTTTAGACACCTGAGGTTTTGGTCTTGATTTTTATGAACAGCATCCATGGTTTTTGTATGTGACATAACATGGGAAGTGCTGCTTCTATTTCATCTAAGCGTCCCCCTGGGGAGAATTTTAGTTGATGGGTGGACCTATAGCTATAATTCTAGGTCAAAAAAGAGAATGGTATTTTACTGTAATACTGACTGGCCTATGTATGTTTTGGAAAGTGAGGAAAGGTGGCCACTGAATGGAATCTGGAATTATCATACTATTATTATAGTTGGCGTTCTTTTGTCAAAGGGTTGGGTAAGAGATTTCATACATACAGGGATTTCTGCAATTGCAGAACAGGGATGGTGTACAACCAGCAGTCAGTTGATGATGTGAAGCAAATTGCAACCTCCAGTGTTTGATGATTCTTGAACCCCAGAAGACAAAATAAATGAGGACTTGTTAATTTCAAGTGTAATGAATCCTTTTAATCCAAATTATGGTCAGTCAGTCCCCTGCACCACCACCCCCAGCAGCCCCTTTTTGATCACAGGGAGAAAGTACTAGAGTTGAGACTGTTTCTCTACCACACCTCTGCGCTTCCTTACCAGGTGGAAGGGCAGAAAGAGGGTGCAAACAACAAGAGGGACCCCCACATTATGACCTGGGTACGGGTATGGTCTTTCCCTTAAAGACCCAACAGGGCATCCAATTTGGACAGGGCCCACCTGATGCAGGAGCAGGACAATTTCTTTTCTTTTCTTTTTTTTTTTTTTACAAATGGTTTATTGTCAAATTAGTTTCCACATAACACCCAGTGCTCATTCCCACGAGTGCCCTCCTCCATGCCCATCCCTCCTCCCCCCCACATCCATCAGTCCTCAGTTTTTGTCAGCATTCAAGAGTCTCTCATGGTTTGCTTCTCTCCCTTTCCCCCACCATTTCCACCCTTCTTCTCCCCCTTGTTCCTCTATCAAGTTCCTCCTAATCCTCCTATACGTGCAAACATATGATATTTGAGGAGCAGGACAATTTCTATTGCACCAACTCCCTGTTGGAGTGAATGGGCAAGACCACTCATTATGGGACCCACAGTCCATTCTATACCTCACATTTGTCAAACTGTAAATCACAAAACCATTCATATCAAGGTGATCTTAAAAAACCTATAGCTTAATATGCCAATTTAGATTCCAAGGTCTCTGAGGATACACAGCTGGTCAATCAGGCTGACATCAAGCTAAAGCTAAATAAAGTAGAGGGTGCCATGACTCTGGGGCTAGCCCATTTGGTGGTGATTGCTTACAAGACTTATAATGCTAGGAAAGAAGAAAAGGTGAGACTGATTCAAGTTTTGCTTTCAGCACCTGATAAAAGGAACACAAAAAAGGCAAATCAGGACATCTCAGGTTAAGCAAAGACCAATGTGCATATTGTAAAGAAGAAAGGCATTGGAAGTGAGATTGCCTAGTTTTATAGAGTGGGAAAGTAAGGCCAGACTGAAAGGTCTGGGAAACAGATGGTTACTTGTAAATGATTGGACAGGGATAGTGAATGAAGAGACCCGGGGTTTCTGGCCCCTATTGGAAGAGCCCTGTAGGAGCCCTGGCTGCAATTAACAGTGGGTCCCGGTTGATAGACATCTTGGTGGATACTGGAGTAGCCTATTTGGTCTTAAAATAGTGAACTGGCTTCATTGAGCCCCTCTATGTCTCCGATGGGCATCACTGGACAGGCGCAACAGTAGTCTCTGTTACGACCACGGGACTGTAATTTGGTGAACAGAAGTTGAGATGGAGCTTTTTATACATGCCTGACTGTCCAGTTCCTCTTTTTGGGCAAGAACTTTTATGCAAATTAAATGCTCAAATAACTTTCTCACCTGGGAAATGCCATTTGTGGTTACAAATTCCACCTGAAAATGTCTTATGGCTCTAGCTCCTGCTGAGGAACCAAGAAGACCAGGAAAAAGGCCAGGACCGTCTGAGATCTGTGAAGAAGAACAAGTGAGTGCTACTGTTTGGGCACATGGGAATATCCAGTATCATTAAAAGGAGCAAAATGTCCTTGTGTTAAATGGGATCCTTAAAGTAAGAAACATTAAAAGCCATACAACTGAGCCTCTATTGGTTTTTACAATATGGACTGATTAGCCTTTGTCAGTCTCCCTGTAACACTCCCATTTTACTCGTGAGGAAGCCCCATTCAGCGGAATATCACTTTAAGATTGAAGGGTTTATCAATGAGATAGTTCAGGTTATCCATCCTACAGTACCCAATCCATGCACTGTGTTGAGTGTACAGCCAGGAAACTATGGATGGTTTATGGTGTTGGACTTCAAAGACACCTTCTTTTGTATTCCTTTGGAAGGGGAGTCTCAATTGCATTGGCTTTTGAATGGCAAGACTCAGGTTCAGATAAGTATGCAGCATTGTTGGGCTGTGCTCCCTCAGGGCTTCAAAAATTCAAGTTAGGTCAGTCCATTGTTATATATGTGCCCTACCAAGTGTTAGCATTGTCAGAACAAAAGGGGGGGGGTTGGTATTGGTTGACTACAGGCCAAATGGGAAAATAGCAAGCACTTCTTCCGGATAACCCAAAGGTCACTTTCAATACTGAGAGCTCTTGAATTCCAGGCACTCTGCTGCCTTTGCCTTTGAATCAGTGTCTCTCTACTGTAATTTTTTGGAAGTTCTTGGAACTGTGCTCTCGAGCAGGCTTGAGTTATCTAACCAGCCATTGACACAGGCTGATTGGGACTTGTTCACTGATGGCAGTCGTTTTCTTGATCACAGACAATACTGAGCAGGATATGATGTGATGAGTAGCTAGTGTGTTATGGAAGCAAGAGTGCTTCCCTTAGCCATATCATCATGAAAGGCCAAATTATTAGCCCTCGAGGAAGTAATACCAAGATGTGGATTCCCTACTTCTATCCAAAGTGATAGTCTTACTTTGGATAGATCCAAAGATGGTCCATCCAAAAACATGGACCATCTTCCATTGTAGCAGCAATTCCATTAGTAAGGTCTTGGGCATTAAATGAAAATTACATGCATGATGGAGGCCACAATATATGGGAAAAACAGAAAAAAAAAGAATCCTACTTTTAAAAAGACAATTGGAAACCTGTGCCAAGAAACACACCTGAAATGGGATCAGGTCCTACCAATTGCCCTTCTCTGCATCCAGGTGGCCCCCAAGAAATGGGCTCCAAATAAGCCATATGAAGTTATGTATGGTAGACCATTCCTAGCTCCCCAAGATAGCATTTGGGAGAGTGTGCATTTGGTTCAGGAAACAAAACTAAAACAGTATGTTCAATAGGTGAATCAGTTGTTAACTATGCACAACTGGAAGCACCACTGTACCCTTTTAAGGGACCAGTTGCTACTCAAAAGTTAGAAAGAACAGGGCCCAAACCATCAGTTGGAAGAGAAGTGGAAAGGGCCCTACAGTGTTCTCTTGATGACCCACACATCCCTCAAACTGGTAGGAAATCAAACATTGGGTCACCGTACTTGAGTTAAATAGTGCTCTATCCCATATATTAAGTCAGACAACCAATCCCTGTGGGAAAGTCAACCCTTGGGAGATTTGAGATACTTATTTAAGAAAAAAAATAGGTGTGCAATGTTATTTACACTTTGCCTTCTGCTTGCCTTCTCTGCAGGGTGGAGAAATAATTCCCTAGTTCACATTGCTCAGACATTGGCCTCATTCACACAGGCTGTTGAGTGCTGGATCACTGTGACTCATTCATATATTCAGTAAAGAACTGTATCTGAGTCCCTAATGGACACTGGACTACTGATAAGTTTTCCCAATTCCATATATAGGTGATGATGTATAGTATGCAATAATGCATTATCTTCATGAAGGTAATTTGGAATCACATGGCCTTAGATTATAAGCCGGCCAACCAGGGGAATGTCTCTGCCATTGCAAATACATCCTAATGTGCATACATAGATACTTCTTCCCAAATTGAGACTAATGTGGAAAAAATTTGTCAAAAGCCCACCTGGTTACAATAATCTCTAGCTTATCAGGGAATGTGTGCAAGTCCTACTGACCAGCTTGTTCTCAGCGTTTTTCTCATGGATTCCAAATGGGCTTAAATCCATCTTCTCAGACAATTTTGTTTTGTTTTGTTTTCTTCTAAATCTTTTACTTCTGGTCTCAGGACTATATGCACTGTGAAAGGTCATCTTTTATTGTCTCTTTATGTCTGTAAACATCCTATCTGTGTTAAGAGGCAGAGAAAGGTAGTTGGGAAAAACAAGTACAAGCCTCCTGTAGTAAAAATCCTCTGACATGGACCCTGACCAGCAGGAAGGAGCCAAATGAGCAGAGGACGCCCCTCTTCCATAGTAATGAAAGGCATACAGTAACAGTGGGGAAACTGAAACCACTTAAAAACATAAAGTTGAACAAATATCAAAATGGCTGCACTAATGCTTCAGTGTAGTTCTGTTTTAAAGTAACCTGTCCCATCTCTTCTGCAAACCTCCTTTCCTCCCTTCTCAGTCTTTTGTTTCAGGCACCCAGGACCACCCTAAAGACAAAGGAGGCTGACAGCAAATACACAATCCTGTCAAAACCAGCTAGATCCTATATTTTCCTATAAAACCCTCAGCCCCTTCCTAGAGGGACAGAAGGTGGGAGGGGACTTGTAGTGTTTTGAAGGCCATAGCCTCTGTAGCCTCCTTTGGCCAGCAAAGCAATAAAGCTATTATTTTTTCTTGTCCCAAACTGTTTGTTGTATTTTGTCTCCAAAGTCCAGGTGTTGGTTTTCAACCACACTTTGGGAGAATCCAGCTTGTCTGGGTCTAAAATTAGGTTGGGATCACAGACTTCTTGTCCATTGGAAAGTATTCACCCAAAAGAAGTACAGGTGGGGAACAGGTTTTAGGCTGTTTACTACTCTGAAATTTGAGATCCTTTAATCCTCAAATGTTTTGAACAAAATGAAAATTATATAAAACCACATGACTTCATGAACATTTTAATGAATATTCTTCTAGTAATGAAATTAAACTTTGGATAATGCATTTCTTGGATATGTTTTATGTAAGAAGGGGAAAATAAAATTGTTCCAGTTAAAAAACAAACTAACATGACTTGAACTACTCAATATTTAAAAGACCTAAACAATAATGACGCTTATTTTTTGTTTTGTCTTAGCATTTTGTTGGCTATCTTCTTCAGTACATCTGTTAACATCAGTGTGTGGGAATTTATGCAAATAAGCACATTATTAAGTGCAGTTCACATTAGAGTGGATTTCTGCATTTTTCTACTCCGAGGTTTATTTTAGGGTGTATGTGGTGTTCAAATGCTGTGTCTGGGTTTTCTTCATTGATAGCTTCAAAAATGTTGGTGCGGCACGTGGGTGGCTCAGTCAGTTGAATGGCCAACTTCAGCTCAGGTCATGATCTTGAGGTTCTTGATATAAGCCCCATGTTGGGCTCACTGCTGTCAGCACAGAGCCCACATCAAATCCTCTGACCCCTTATCTCTCTGCCCCTACCCTGCTTGTGCACACTGTCTTTCTCTCTCAAAAATAAATAAACATTTAAAAAAATACATGCTTGGTACGAAGTAGCATACTTAAAAGGTCAGTTTGTGACCTAAACTTCTTTAGTTCTGCTTTTTCTTGAGTGGCTTGTAGTTTCTGGATCAGATAATAAGAAAACAACCACAGTGAATATGAATATTTTCCACCAGGCACCACACTAAACATTATTGAGGTATTCCAAGATTCCTTATGGAATAGGTATTATTGTTTTCACTTGCATTTCACAGATGAGGAACCTGAGGGTCAGAGGCATTACATGAATTTTTTAATGCATGTTTTTTAAAAAAATTAAGTCAATTTTTGATACAGGGAGAATGAGAGAGGAGGAACAGGGAGGGGGGAGAGAATCCCAAGTAGGCTCCTTTGTCAGTATGGAGCCTGATGCAAGGGGTAGAGCTCACAAACCATGAGATCATGACCTAAGATGAATCTAAGAGTGGGGAGATTCACTGACTGAGCCACCCATGCATCTCTATGTGAATTTCTTAAGGCCACACAACTGCCAGGAGCCAGAGGGCCAGTATTTGACCCCACTTCAGTCAGAATCAAGAGCCCAAGGTCCTAACTAGCATCTCAGGTACCCTTTCAGATCTGCATTGTTTGTCCACAAATCTGGGAGTTATGCTCTGCTGCTTTTTTAAACTTTGTAGTTAGTGGTCTTTCTTCTAGATTTATTACATCAGCTACTTGCTGTCTGTGAAGCCAAGGATTGCAGAATGAATGTGTGTTCTGCTGCCCCACAATTCATATGTTGATGCCCTAACCCTCAATGTGATGCCTTTGGAGGTGAGGGCTTTGGGAGGTAGTTAGGTTTACATGAGGTCATGAGGGTGAGGCCCACAGGATGGGATTAGTGTCCTTAGACAAAGAGGCTGCTTTGTGAGCACGCAGAGAGAAGGCAGCCATTCACAAGCCAGGAAGAGGGCCCTCGGCAGGAACGCAGTCTGCTGACACCTTGATCTTAGACTTCCTGGCCTCCAGAACTATGAAAAACATATGTCTGTTGTAAAGCTGCCTGGTCTTTGGTATTTTGTTATAGCAGTCTGAGGGCAGACACCAAGATTTTGAGCTCTCCCTCATGCGTAACCTCTCCAATTGGAATGTCTCAGCTCAGTGCACCTGGCCCCCACCTGCATCCTCTCCCACTCACCAGGCCCCTCTGTAGCAGCCCCTGGTACTCTGCACCAGCCCTTTGGAACTCTGTGTAGGGTCCCCAAGATCCTCACTGACTCATGCTTCTTTGACTTTGCCTGGGCCCTTTCCCCTCCCATCTTCATGCCTGGTAAACTTCTACTCATCAGTCACAGCTCATCCTAAGCTTCTCATCCTCTGGGAAGCCATCATTGATTGATTTCCCAGGTAGCACCTCATGCTCCCTCCACTGGGCTGACATTCCAGTCTACATCTTCAGTACTTCTCTAACAAGTCTACCATCTCTACTGCAATTCTTTTTTTTTATTGTACCAAAAAAAACCCCATAAAATCACCCAAACCATTTCCAAGTGTGCAGTACAGTATTGTCAACCACATGCACATTGTTGGACAACATATCCTCAGAATCCTCCCATTCTGCATAAGTGAAACTCTACACCCTTTGAACAGCAACTCTCCACCTCCCCTTCCCCCAGCCCTGGCCAACCACCTTTCTCTTTCCTATTTCTATGAGTTTGACTGGTTTGGATACTTCATATAAATGGAACCATATAGTATTTGAGTATTTGTCATTTTGTGACTGGCTTATTTCACTTACATAATGTTCTCAAGGGTCATCCATATTGTAACATATGACAGGATTTTCTCTTTTTAAGGCTGAATAATATTTCATTATATGTACATATCACATTTTTGTTATCCATTCACCAGTCCATGGATTTACTTTTTTTGGATAAATGATTTTGTTAACAATTGACTTTTATTTATTGAGATAGAATTGACATACAACATTTAAGTGAATGTGTACAAACATGTAAATTTAAGGAGTACAACCAGGTTGGTTTGATGCACTTATTATTGCAATGTGTTGCCACTGTAGCATTGGCCAGCAATTCTGTCACATAATTATTCTTTCTTTGTGATGAGAACTATTAAGATCTAGTAGCATCAGGGGCCTGGGTGGCTCTGTTGGTTAAGTGTCAGACTTCAGCACAGGTCATGATCTCACGGTTCTTGAGTTTGAGGCCTGTGTTGGGCTCTGTGCTGACAGCTCAGAGCCTAGAGCCAGATTCTATGTCTCCACTTTGCCCCTCCCACACTCATGCTCTGTCTCTCAAAAATGAATAAATGTTTAAAAAAATTAAATAAAAGGTCTACTAAGTCTCTTAGCAGCTTTGAAGTTTATAATGTAGCATTTTTAATTACAATCACTATTCTGTGAATGAGAGCCCTAGGACTTATTTATCTACCAGTTAGAAGTTGGTACCCTTGCAGATTTGTAACAGCTCTCCAATTCCCCTAATCCACAATCTCTGGTACCACCATTCTACTCTTGGATCTTATCAATTTGGCTTTTTTAGATTTCACATTTAAGTGATATGATACAGTGTCTGTCTGTTTTTGATTTTTCTGCCCTCAAGGTCCATCTATGATGTTGCAAATGACAGGATTTTCTACTTTCTCATGACCAATATTCCACTTTCGTATGTGTGTGTGTGTGTCTATACCACATCTTTATCCATTTGTCTGTTGATAGACATTTAGGGTGTTTCCATATCTTGGCTATTATGAACAATGCTGTGATAAACATGAGAGTGCAGTGATCTCTTTGATATAACCAGCAACCTGTTGCAATTCATTTGGATGTGGGCCATCTGCCTTATTAAGTCCATTGATGGGAATGACCATCTCTTCTTCCACCTTGTCTTCCAAGTTCCTAGCACAGTGTCTGACACATGAGAGAGACTTGATAAATATTTGGAAAAATGAATTTAAATTAGAACAAATGACAAAGTTTGGGAAGAAAATATGCTTCCAACAAAAGAGCAGATTTTTAAAAAAAAATTAGCACAGCAGGGATTTGAAGAGGAATCTGGAACAAAGAAGTAAAAATTTAATTTTGCATTTTGCTAAGCTTTAAAAATCACTCCCCAAACCACAATGATGTAACCACTTTCATAAATGCATTAATACACTTTGGGCTAGTGTTTCCTGCCTCAAAGAAATTCCCTTGCCAAATTGAGAATTATCCTTAAGCCCCTGAGCTTATCCCTCACTCCTGATTTTAAAAGGATTGTACACAAGTCCAGACAGAAGAAAGTAACCCTCTCAGTTCATCTCCTTCCACCATTATTTTAATGCATGCTGGAACTGGTTCAGCCTCGGAATTTAAGTGTTTCTAGAAGCTCTTGTCAGCATTTTTAAAGATCTCTTTGGATATAAGTAATTCCTATTAAAAATCCAAACATAAGTTTCTATTCAGAAAAAAAAATGAACCCTATAAAAATTCACTTCTCCAAAAAGATAAGATGTCAGAATTTAGGAATTAAACATCCAGTGCTATCTGAGATTGCTAAAGCCTTATACTTTAATTTTTTTTAAGTGCTGAAGATGGATCTATTTCAATCAGTTCTCACATTTCCATCCTCTCACCAGGGGCATAAATTTTGTCAGAAACCTGGCTGGTGCAGAGATCTCACTGGTCTTCATATCTCACTGGTATTCAAGGAATGAAAAGGGAGGAGAACTCCCATGAGGATTCATTTAATGTGTATCTGTATTTACAATATAATTAGATCCCTTTACAACCTTATGTATGTCATTTCATGTGTTAAAAAATATTATTCCAAGAGTCTCTTCTACAATGGGTCTATAGCATCAAAAGTTCTCCTAATTCTTTGCTATGTGTTTCATCCTTAGTCTCTCACTCCATTATTATTTTCCCTTTCCTTCACTTTCTCTTTTCTCTATCTATCTATCTATCTATCTATCTATCTATCTATCTATCTATCTATCTATCTATTTATATTCCTCCTATGGCTACTTACCCTAAACATGGAGATTCTATCCAGGCTTCTATACTGATACATGATGAAGTAAGTCTCCTTGAATCCATTTTTCCTTCTCTGACCTTCTTAACCTCCTCCTTTGAGACACAGCCTCCTTTGTGGCTTATTTACTTGAATCTGAAGCATTTGGAGGGAGAACCCAACCGTCCACAATCCACCTTTGTGACTAAACCCAGTTCTGTCTTCTCTTCTGAGATTTTGTTAAATGTACCACATCATGCCTTATATTCGGGAGTATTTACTCCTTGAATAAGAGGGAGGAACACAGACTTTATACTATTTCCTCAACTTAACTAAGATTACTACAGCCTCTATCAGGGTAAGAGCAAGAGCAGTAGGGATGGGAATAACTGCCTGTTCATATTTTGGCTTCCTTGTTAACAGTCTAAGTACGATGTGAAAAGAACTTCTCATCTTTTATGTGTCTCTTTTCTAGAAATCCAAATATCACAAATACACACCTTATTCATTTTCCTCCATGCCATCTATGTTTATATTAAGTTTCTGTGTCTTATAGGCAATAAATAAGTACTTCTATGTCATTCTGATTTCCCTGGCTTCTCTTCATTTTCTTTCAGCCAAGAAAGCTCAAATGTTACCACTTCAGGAAACAATTTTTAAAACCTGGATTAGGAGTATATAATGCTGTGTCTTCAGAGTTTAATTCAAGTCAAAAATATTCTAAAACACAATCCTACAATCACTTCCAATATGGATCTGTATTGGTATATTTCTTTGTAATCTTTATTTGCCTACTCAATGGCAGAGTCATCTCTGTTCAAAAAGTGAGAGCTTAAACTAAAATCTAAAATCTATTATTTATAGGGCTGGAATTGGGCATGGGTCTGGAAGTGTGATCTGCCCTCAGGAAGCATATAATGGTGGAGCAAAGGGAAATTTGGAAGGCAGAATCTAGAGGCCAAAGTGAGATTCAGACAAGGAATCAAACACTAGCTGGAGTGAGTGATGAAAACTGAGGAGATAAAACTTAGATTCAGATAGAGCGCCAGGACCCTGACCAGAGGACAGGAGGCAAAGCTTGGGCAGAAGACTTAAAACATTTGTGCTGAACAGTGACCATTTATTTATTTATTTATTTTTATGCTTTATTTATTTCTGAGAGACAGAGAGAGAGAGAGAGAGAGACATCATGAGCAGGGGAGGGTCAGAGAGAGAGGGAGATGCAGAATCTGAAACAGGCTCCAGGCTCTGAGCTAGCTGTCAGCACAGAGCCCGGCACAGGGCTCGAATCCACAAACCATGAGATCATGACCTGGGCTGAAGTCGGAAGCCAACTGACTGAGCCACCCAGGCGCCCCCAGTGACCACTTTTTATAGGCATTTGAACTTTTCCAAAGCTGGAAACGGAAAGCTATTAAGGACATTTGGAAATTTTCTCCCCAGGTAACTTGTATGTTCTAATAAGTAATTACATTCCTTTATATCTTGATTCTTTTTAAAAAAATTTTATTTGGGAAGTGCTCTTCTAATAATTATGGGAGCATGGAGCTTACCTGCATATTTGAGAGTCAGTGAAGATACCCATGCTGCTGTAATGGAGTTAGAAAGAGGAAGAGTGGGTAGGAGATAAGGATAGAAAGGAGAAGGGGAGTCCAGATTACATATTATTCGAGTTCTTATAAGATATTCTAGATCTTATAATAATGACTTGTGGTTTTCTCTGAGTATGCTGGAGGGCCATCTGAGAGTTTTAGGTAGAGAAATAATATGATGAGGTTGACATTTTTGAAGGATCTTTCAAGCTGCTGTGTTGAGAAGGGATTATAGGAGTGCAAGAACAAAAGTAGAGAGATTGCTTTGGAATCCATTGCAACTGTCCTGGCAGAAGACAATGGTGGCTTAGAATATGCAGGAATAAAAGGGATATGAGAAGTCTTATCAAGAGGACTTGCTGATAGGTTAGCTGTAGGGTATGGCAGAAAGAGAACATTACAGGGGTGCCTAGGGGCACCTGGGTGGCTCAGTTGGTTAAGTGTCCGACTTCGGCTCAGGTCATGATCTCATGGTTAGTGGATTCGAGCCCCACGTCGGGCTCTGTGCTGACAGCTCAGAGCCTGGAGCCTGTTTCAGATTCTGTATCTTCCTCTCTTTCTGACCCTCCCCTGCTCACGCTGTCTCTCTCTCTCTCTCAGAAATAAATAAAAAAAACATTTAAAAAAAGAGAACGTTACAGATGATACTAGGGATTTGGAACTGAGGAACAAATAGAATTGAGTTGCTATAGACTTCAATAGAAAAGGTCCAGAAGAAACAGCATTGGGGAAGGATTAAATGTAAAGCTCCTGAAACAGTGAAATAGTTACTTTGCTCACCATCCAAATGTGGAGGGTTCTCCAGAATTGCTATGTAGGAAGAATTCAGAGACCATGATCACCCATTCTAGAGATGGATGTGAAGCTTGGAACTACTTTTCTTATTATTTTACATGAAATTAAGAGATGACAACTGTACAGGGGCACCTGGGTGGCTCAACTGGTTAAGTGTCCAACTCTTGATTTTGGCTCAGGTTAGAAAGGTTGAGCCCTATGTTATGCTCCACACTGACAGTGCAGAGCCTGCTTGGGATTCTCTCTTTCTGCCTCTCTCTCTGTCCTTCCCCCTTCTCTATCTCAAAATAAATAAATAAACATCAAAAAGAAGAACAAAAAAAGACCTGTACAAATTGTCAAGTAAGATGCTATTGGAGAATTTGGCTAGCTAAGCGATTCTTTGATACCAGCACAGCCAAGTGGAAAATTTGAAGCTTCAGGTGTGGGTCTTTTGATCTTCCTAGAAGTAACCCCCTCAGTGACTTTTAGAATTTTTCTGAAATTTGCCATGGCTCTTTCACCAGAACTGGAGGCATGGAAAATGTTGCTACTGCGTAGTTCAGTGACTTTATTTGAGGCTTTTGATGAAGATAGAATCACCAGTATATACTCCTTTATCAGAGAGGATTTGGCCTGTCAGCAGAAGCCATGCTAGCTGATTTAATAAAAGGAACCTCCTACATGTGTTTATGAAGGCATTAGGAAGTGCAACCAGAAGACAAGGGAACCTCAAGAAATGCATTTGTGGGAAGCTGCTACCAAGCCCAGGGTTGGAGGGATGAGGAGAGGAGCTAAGCCAGTAGAGGAGGTGGAAACCATGCACATCTACTCAGTGGCACCTGGGACCACAGACTTCAAAGCTTTATCATATCCCCATGTGGACTTTAATTTTCCTTGTGGTGGTAGATGCTTTAAACAAAGAGACAGCAAGAGAGGGAGACCTAGGAAGACCACGTTCTATTTCACCAACGCTTTTAGGGGAGGAAAATTCCACCTGATGGAACTTGCAAAAGAAGACTTAAAGAGGAGAGAGACTAGGCAATCATGAGGAATTAATGACAAAATAAAAATAAAATAGAGGTGAAGCAGTAACCTACAGCACAAATTATTTTAATTGTTTTTATTTGTTGCTTTTCTTGATTCACTGTAATTTTACTTGCAAATAGCAAGATGAGCTCTAATATTCTTTCCATTTATTCAGTAAATATACATTTTAAAAATACAATTTATTGTCGGGGCGCCTGAGTGGCTTAGTTGGTTAAGCATCTGACTTTCGCTTAGGTCGTGATCTCGCGGTTCGTGGGTTCGAGCCCCGCATCGGGCTCTGTGCTGACTGCCGGCTCAGAGCCTGGAGCCTGTTTCAGTCTGTGACTCCCTCTCTCTCTGACCCTCCCCTGCTCATGTTGTCTCTCTCTCTATCTCCTAGAAATAAATAAAACATTAAAAAAAATACAATCTATTGTCAAGTTAGCTAACATACAGAATACACAGTGTGCTCTTGGTTTTGAGAGTAGATTCCCAGGATTCATCACTTACATACAACACCCAGTGCTCATCCCAACAGGTGCCATCCTCAACGCCCATCACCCATTTTTCCCTCTCTCCTGCACCACTACCCCCATCAACCTTCAGTTTGTTCTATGTATTTAAGAGTCTCTTATGATCTGACTCCCTCTCAGTTTGTAAATATTTTTTTCCTTCTCTTTCCCCATGATCTTCTGTTAAGTTTCTCAAATTCCACATATGAGTGAGAACATAGGATATCTGTCTTTCTCTGACTGACTTATTTCACTTAGTATAATACCCTCCAGTTCCATCCACATTGCTGCAAATGGCAGGATTTCATTCTATTGCCAAGTAGTATTCCATTGTGTGTGTGTGTGTGTGTGTGTGTTTGTGTGTGTGTGTGTGTGTGTGTGTGTGTGTGTATCACATCTTTTTCTCTATCCATTCAGCAGTTGATGGACATCTGGGCTCTTTCCATAATTTGGTTATTGTTGATAGCATTGCTATGAATATTGGGGAACATGTGCCCCTTTGAATCAGCACTCCTGTGTCCTTTGGATAAATTCCTAGTAGTGCTACTGCTAGGTCATAGGGTAATTCTGTTTTTAATTTTTTGGGAAACTTTCACACTGTTTTCAAGAGTGGCTGCTCCAGTTTGCATTTCCACCAACTGTATAGCATTAATTCTTAAGTTTATCTTTCCTTTCTGATATTGTAGACCATGGTTAGAAGTCCTTACTAAAATAATCATTTGTTTCTCCATCACCAGTTGTTATTAGAGATATGAAAAGCCAACCTCTTTGTCTGTTTCTGTTTCATATTAAAGTCTTTGCCTTTGCACCTAAAAGAATACCTACCTGGACAGTGTAAATTATATTCCTTTCTCTGCAAGCATCATACAGATTTGCTGGATAAAATCAATATGGAGTCTAGCATTCAGAGATTGACAGGTTCTATTCTGCAAATTCATTTATTGTGAATAGCTGTTGGATCTTTCTTTCTTTCTTTCTTTCTTTCTTTCTTTCTTTCTTTCTTTCTTTCTTTCTTTCTTTCTGTTTTTAAAGAAAGACTTTAAGGAAAAACTAAAGTCAAAACTTTGGTAATTCAAAATTCAACTCCATGACTTGTAATTGTTATAGACAAGCCAGATTTGATTTGCTGTCTTCAAGTCTGAAGTTTATAATGCATGTAATTTGATTTTCTTTCTCTAGAGACATTTTATCTATCTGATATGAGTCTTTATCAGCTTAAGCAAAGTAAAAATTTCCGTAAAAGTTATTGTGAAGAATCCTTTATTTTTAAAGACTGTTAGAAACTTGCTAATTTTAAAAGACATTTGTAGTATGACTGTTAGACTAAAAGTATAAATTCCAGGAAGGTTTCTAGTTTTTAATTTTACTTTTAATCATATTAATTTTGTGACCTGTCAGTGATAGTTCCCATGCTAAATTTTTGAAAATTAACCAAACTTCAAGTCATTTTCAGGTATTCAAATTTGTATTTTAGAAATATTTGTGTCTTAGTCCATCAACTGACTGGTTCAATAATTAAAACTCTACAGATTGATTGGTATTAGTAACCTCTTAATGTGCTAAGTGCTTTACATGTTTTTACATTTTGCTTTTGTAGATATTATCTAATGCCCTATGGAATGTTTCAGAGGCTTTACCCTTTTAGAATTGAGAACTTTGCAGCTCAGAGGAGATAGTGACAGGGGACATCGTGTTAGTGTGACATAGACACAGGTCAGTTGATGCAGAGCTTCTGTCTCTTTAAAGATGTCTTATGTCTACAGCCCAGCAGAGTGAGTGGCAGAATAGAGGTTCAGGAATTGTTGGCTAGAATCCATTTACTGTTCTGTACTTGGCATATTGTCTGATTCTAGAGAAAATAATACATGAAAATAGGGGAATTGCCTTGATTCTCCTAAGATTCTTTACTATATTTCAGAAGTAGATAAAATAATAGCTTTCAAAGCAGCATATGAACACAATATGCCTGTCCTGTTAATTCTGAAGGTTGTCATTTATGAAGATGAGGTTCAGAAATTTATGAAATAAATGAGTGCAGAAGGTGACATAGAATAAAAGTCTAAGTGCTTTGAATAGTGACTTAGTCTGAAAAGGCAATAATATCTTGCTTCTTTAGAACTAACTTTTCATTGGAATGCCTGCTAAATTCTTCTAGTTAAGATAAAGTCCTGTTCTTCATACAGGCAAAGTAGATATCCTCTCTGCTATGATTTTTGTAAAGGGATTTCTTTCTCTTTCTTCCCTTCCCTAAGCCCCAGATTTCTATGCATCATCATTAGCAGTAGAATTGTACGTTCTGGTTGGTACAGTCTATAAATGTGTATTGACATCTAATTCTGAGCCAGGAACTATGCATGGGAATAATAGAGAGCAGGGCACATTCCCTGTCCTTGGAGATTCAGAGGGACCCTCCATGGAATTCAGTATCTTTGTCATTATTGCAGTAACTGCTTTCCTGTTCAATCATCTCATAATTTCTCACCAGTGTCTTTGAGGATGGCACTAGGATTTTAGTAGTAGGTTAGTACTGAGGTTAAATATGCTTATGTCTCTCAGAGATGAGGTGAGGTCTACACAAGTGTGCTCTGACTCTAATTTCCAAAGCAGAGGTGGTGGTTTCGTTGTTTCTCTGTGGAAGCCACAGAAAGCCATCCTCTCCTCTTGGGAAATTTCACCCTCCCTTTGCCTTCATGGCTTCCACAATCTCCACTCTAAGGGAAATAAGGTTCTCCCTCCCTCCCCTTCCCTTGGGTGATCTGATAAAATGAGCATGATGTCTTCCAGGGCTTCTGTCTTGGTCTACGGCAGGCGATGGAGGGGCAGAAAAGAACCTTGCATTTTATAGGCTTCTTTGCAGCTGCAGTTGTGAATATAATTCATTTCTATCAATATGATGCACTCACCTGAGACTTGAAAGGTGGAATGGGACAGAGGTCATCTTTCCATGGCTGCTATTTTCTGTCGTCATGCACAGCCATGGTACTGTTTTTCACACAGCGGTGTTTTCATAAGAGCCAACAGTATTGGAGGGGTGATGAGAAGCAGGGTTGAAGCATGACAAGATCCTAATGTTTCAGTGCTGGCAACCTATATCTGGATTGCAGCCACAGTATGTTACTAGAACAAAAATCTCCAGCAGTGGCTATGATTTCTGCCTTTCAACAACCTGAGGGGTGGAAACTACTGTGATTGTTCCCACTTTATAGATAGGGGAAACGGTAGCAGAAGGAGGTTTAGTAAATTGCCCAATTTGCATAGCTAGTAAACAGTTGAGAAACATTTTCATTGCCTGGTTTCAGTGTCTGCCCTTTTAATCTTGCTACTCTGAGTTATTGAATATATGAGGACTAAACACAAACAACTATCTCAATAAATTGTATATCCACAGGGGTTTTCAAAAAATGGAAGGATAATGGGAAACTCTACTCAATAAATGCTAAGTAGCTAGCAGCACCTTCAGCTTACAGACAGAGTTTGAGGCCCAGGTAGTGCAGAGGTGTGTCAAAGCTACAGCTAAAGTATTAGGACTAAACTGCCACTGTGTATTCTGATGATGTGTATGTTGCTGTTTCAACTCTAAGACTGATGTGAGAATCTGATGAAAATTTTAGACAACTTAGTAAAAGAAATGTAAACACACTTGCACATGCATGTAATCTTTTATATACAGTTTACTTTATGGTTATAATTGGCTTCTCAGATTTAACCTAAACTTCTTTTGGCAGTGTGGATTCCTTCTCTAAGTGCTTTTCCATCAACTATATGTAGCCTTGGTAAAGGTTGCTTTGCTGGTCCCAGCATTTTACCTCTGTATCCATGGCTTTTGCCATGTGACGTGCGAGTTAGTTCCTGTCACAGAAAAAAGAGAGGATATCTTTCCTATCCCTTAAATAGAAGTTTGCCCTCTGAAATGAGGTGGGGGTGCAGTTATGCCGGTTCTTACCTTGGCATAAAGAGACCTTGAGTATTTCTTCCTGTTCTCTTGTGTGTCTGTAAACATGAGAAAATGTTTGGGCTAGCCTGGTGGAAAATGAGAGACATATAGAAAAGAGGCACGTAAAGTTGAGGCCATTGGAGTTCACCCAACAATAGGCTAATAGTATATATGTGAGCAATTTCAGCTGATAAGAAGAGCTTCCTAGCTGACCCTGAGTTAACCCTAGAGGCTTGTATAATAAACATTTCCTGGTGTATGCCACTGAGACTCAGAATTGTCTATTATCATTATGATACAGCATTATAATGGCAATAGTTAACTGAAACTGTAGAATTATAAATGTAAATACAATGCCTTTGTTCTGTCTAAGTTGTTGACAATGGCCAAAAGCTAGCCCAATCACGGATTTGAGTCTGGGTGAGGAAAAATGGAAAAAAAAAATTTTTCGTAATCATTCTCTTACAGAATGTGTATTTTTGTCCCCTCCTCAAATTCATGTGTTGAGATTCTAGTCCCCAAAGTGATAGTATTTGGAAATGGGACCTGTGAGAGGGAATTAAATCATGAGGGTAGAGTCCTCATGATGAGGTTATTGTCCTTATAAGAAGAGATACTAGAGTGCTTGTTTCTCTCTTCATTCTCCTTCATGTGAGGATACAATGAAAAGGTACTTGTCTATAAGATATGATGCAGGCCCTCACCAGAACCTGGCCATGTTGGCATGCTGACCTTGAACTTCCAGCCTCCAGAACAGTGAGAAATGAATGTTTATTGGTTGAGCTACCCAGTCTGTGGTATTTTGGGTGTATAGTATTTTGTTATAGCAGCTTGAGCTAAACACATTCATTCTAGTTGAAGGACTCATATGAGATTGTTAAGTAGTTTCTGATATCTGCATCTAAGAATATGACTTGGCTTCTGCCCATTTGACCTTGTGGCCCACATTTATTGATCCAATAAAAGTTATTTTTCCTTTAAATTAGCCCAAGTCATTTTCTATTTGCTGTCCTATGTCTATTGTTTTGTTTTAAATTATCCAAAAATTAAGTGGCTGTAAATAATAATTTAATTCATGAGTTTGGGGAGTCAGGAATTTCAGAGTGGCTCAGCTGGGCCATTTTTACTTGGAACCTTTCATCCATCAGACACTGGAATGTCTAACAGGGTCGGATTTCCAAGATGCTCACTTACATGACTGGTCATTGTTGCTGGCTATTGACGGATAGTTCAGCAAGGCTGTCCTCCAGAATGACTACCTTTGGTCTTTACAGTCAGTCCTAGGGAAACTGGATTTCTTACATGGTAGCTGGATTCCCCCAAAGTAAATGTCACCAGAGAACCAGACATGGATCCCCCCATGGGAATAAGGTCCACAAATGTTGGTATGTTTTTAAATCACCCCATTCTTCCCTTTAGCCACAAATTATTTTTATCACTCCACTTGTACAATATTCTTTTCCTTCCCAAACTTTCCCCTAAGTCTTTACACTAGTGACTGAGGCGTGGGCTCCAGGTCAAGGAGCTTATCATTTAAATCAGGTTCACATGTGGATGCAGCTCCATGGACTTAGTTTCTTGGCTATAGTTTCTATTAAACTAAAAATATTGGAACTAAGGGCAAGCTGTCCATTCATGACACACCCAAGATACAATGCTGGTATAGAGATAGGACAGCTGTAATAAAAACTCTAGTTCCAAAATGGGGGAGGTAAGAGACACATAGCAGTCATGGGTTAGCTCTGAAATCCAGATGGATGTGAACCTCCAGTTTAGTTAGGGCCTGGTTCTGCTTCCTGGAACAAAACTTGTATTACTGCAATGGAAGCAATTGATTGGGGATTTATTTCATAATGAAGAGTAGAAATAATATTTTTTGAGGCATACTTTTTTAACTCCTTTTTTTCATGTAAAAATTATCCCTACTTTCTGAAAAAAATACTGAAAGATCTAAGTCTTACCAGTATCAGTTTGATTTGGTTATAATGAATGAGGTGGTAAGATCATAGAGAGCACATTGAAGTACCAATGTACAGCCATCTTTGATATTCATTTGATTTTGACTTTTATTTTCATAGGAATAGCACTGAGAACCCTGAATTATAAAGGAATAAGAGGAAAACTGAGCATTCATTTTCATTATGCTTCATTTGCACTTTGTTATATGAGGGTTGTTTGTCTTGTCAAACACTAGATATTTCCAAGACCCTTTCTTTTGGGCTTGAATTTATGATTTCATTTCCTTTGTCCTCAAATCAAAGGGTATCGTTCCAAAAGCTTCATCATTGATGCTATGTATGTTTGCAAGAAAAAGACTTATGAATCCTTGTTCCATCTCAACAGAAGTAATTTTAGGCAGACTTTTGTAGTATTTCTGAGTGTCTGCAGACCTGTGACAAATTGACTAGATTTTATCATTTTCAACTTTAGCCTTCTGAAACGCTTCCTCCAGCATTGGAACGTTTTTACAAATTTGTGATTCTAATCTCTTCTTCCAACCTGGCCAATGGAATCCACAGTCGTCCAGCAGCAGCATTCATAAAGGTGACTGCAGAGTTTCCAATTAAATGATTTACTTCATCCTTAAGTGCCCAGAAAGCTGCCAGCTAAGCCAAGACCTAAATGAACTCCACTCCTTCCAACTGTTCTGGGAAGATGATTTACTTTTCTCATAAAACTTGTGACTTCTGTCCAAATTTCAATCAAGTCCTTCAAGACCCATCCTCTTTTATGCCAGGGAACATCTGCGTAGATGTCTTTGTATTCTGTCTCCTACTAGCCAAAACCACATGAAGAGGCTGTGATTCAAAACCTAGCTCCCCATCCAAGAACCCAGTTTCAGGGCAACAGACAATGTGCCCAGGACTGTAGGTTGCCTATGATTTCAAGACAAAGTAAAGGTACCCTGTGACATATAGAGCTCCCTCCTTCACGAAAGCAGAAAAATAAGATCCCGTGTGACATGCGTGACACATCTGTAGAAAGATCCAAGAATATGTATGCCAAGGTTGTACCTGGCAGATAAACTGTTCACTCTTTTGAAGTTGTCAGCTGCATCCATGGTTTCCAATAATGTCTACAAAAAGACATTTTTCATAGATGTATTAGGTAGAAAATAAGTTTAGGTACTGGAACCACTGAGAGTCTGTGGTAGTTCCGTCCAGTAAATGCTAAAGGAGGAAAATGAGATGAATTACTACCTGAGAAGTATTAGAAGGGATACTGGCAGTTTGGGGCTGGATAATATTTTTGATAGAGGCAGCACTTCAATGTTTTGAATTTAGCCATTTCTGGATCACTGGCCATTTCAGTCCATTTATGGACTGAAGTTTGTGCCACCAAAATTCATATGTTGAAGTTTTAATCCCAAGTGCCTCAGAACGTGACTGTATTTGGAGATGGGGTCTTTAATGGTCTAATTAAGGTAAAGTGGGGTCATTAGGGTAAGTCCTAATATAATATGACTGGTGTCCTTATAAGAATATGAGGACACAAACATTTACAGAGGGAGCACAGTGTGAAAGCACAAGGAGAAGACAGCCATCCATAAGCCAAGAAAAGAGGATTTGGTATGAAACCAACCTCTGCTGACACCTTAATCTTGAATTTCAAGTCCCTAGACTTGCTGGAAAATAAATTTCTGTCATTTAAGCCACTTAGTCTGACACTTTATTATGGCAGCTCCAGCAAACTAATACCCATGGATTCTCTAAGATCTTACCAATCATGTGATTTTTTAAATTTTATTGACTAGCATTCTTGGAAGATGTTCAAAATTAGACGTTTTGGTTAAAGCAAAGCCAACTTTTAGTAAAGTTAGTCTTTTCAAAGTGGGGCTTCTTCTCACTGAAAAAATCTATAATTCCTGCTGTCTTGACATGATGATCACTGAATGTATTTCTGTAATTATATTGATTTCAAGATGTACCCACCCATGCAAATGAACCCTGTGGCTTTTGTATCCCATCTTGCTCAGGAAGAAAGCAAAGTCAAAGATACCTAAGCTTTATCCTACTGGCTATTTCCAATTGAAGATAAAGGCAATCCCAATGAAAGCTCAAAGAGTCTCTAATTATAATAGCAAAGTACATTTTCAGTAATCTTATCAGGAATAAATTATTCTAGACCTCATTACATAATTAATGGTTTCATGAATTGTTATAGGGCCCAAACATTTGAGAGAAGGAAAGGAATAAAAGGGAGCCCAGAGAAGACACATGTGCTTCCTGAAGAAGGTTCTGGAAGGGACCATCTCACTTCTCACATCCTATGGGTGAGAACTAGGCACTTGGTCACACCTGTGGGCAGGGAGGCTGGGAATGTCTTTGACTGCACAGCCTTTTTCCAGTCATAACCCTATAGAATTGGAAAGAAGTGACAGACTTTGGTGGACATCTGGCTGGTCACTGCCAAAATAGCTACCACCAATTTAATACTCACAATGTGCTGAGTACTGCTCTAAGCCCTCTATGCCATTTCACCATTGCAGCTCATTCCGTTTGGTTAATTTTCCTAGAATATCGATGACAAACTGAGGGATAGAAATTAAATCAGTTGGTTACATTCCACAGCTAGGAAATGAGGAAGCGGGTGTTCAACCCAGCCAAGGTAACCTTTATGAGACCACCTCTTGGTGTCTGAGTGTTTGGGAAAGGTGGTGAAAGGTATTTTCTCAGGAAAGCAGCTTCAACGTCCATCACGCCTTCTTTCTATCCTACCAAAATATTCCTAATTTTCCAATAGTTGAGTAAATCCATGTCTTAGTCCATTCAGGCTGCTACAATAAAGATACCATAGACTAGATGGCTTATAAGCAACATCTATCTATTTCTCACAGTTCTGAAGGCTTTGGAGTCTACAATCAAGATGTTGGCTGACTTGGTGTCTGGTGAGCGCCTGCTTCAAGTTCATAGACATCTGTCCTTCCCTTGTGTCCTTACATGGTAGAAGTGAGAAGAGAGTTCTCTGGGGTATCTTTTGACACTAATCAGAATCATGATGGCTGTGCTCTTATGATCTAACCAATTCTCAGAGGCCCTAGTCTTTTTTTTTTTTTTTTAATGTTTATTTTTGAGAGAGAGAGAGAGAGAGAGAGAGAGAGAGAGAGAGAGAGAGAGATCAGGGGAGGGGCAGAGAGAGAGGGAGACACAGAATCCGAAGTAGTCAGAGGCCCTTCTCTTAATACCATCATACTGGAGGTTAGGTTTCAACATATGAATTTTAGGGTGATACATTCAATCTATGGCACCCCATCTCTTACATATATAATTTCCTTAGCTCACTAGCCTATAGGAATATATTCCTCTGTTTGACTCCCATAGGACTCTATATCATGCATCTGATTCATTTACAGATTTAATTATTGATTTACTTATTGATTCATTCATCATCCATTAGCCATCTTTTAAGCATCTTTTTTGTTGTTGTTCTAGTCACTGTGTTAGACACTGGTGATATACTAAACAGAACGTGAATTGTGCTTCCAAGATTTCATAGTCCAAAAGAATATGTGTGTGGGAAATAGACATCGAATAACTTCTATTGTGAAATTCTCTTGTATGCGCTATGTTTTATCAGAAAATTGTTGGATTATAAGTTCTATTACTTTTTGTGTCCCACTATGCCTAGTTTGGTGGTAGATGCATAATAGGGGCTTTAAAAATGCCTGTTTTTTTAACATAAAATATTTATTATTATTTTAATACAATTTATTGTCAAGTTAGCTAACATACAGTATATGCAATGTACTCTTGGCTTCAGGAGTAAATTCCCATGATTCATCACATACATACAACACCCAATACTCATCCCAACCAGTGCCTTCCTCAATGCCCATCATCCATTTTCCCCTCTTCCCTGCCCTCCCCATCAACCCTCAATTTGTCCTCTGTATTTAAGAGTTCCTATGGTTTGTCACAAATTTTATTATTTTAACTAAAATGTATTTTGGAATAATATTTCAACATTGGTTTGAAAATACACCAATAAATGATAAGCTACCCCGTCAGCACATAAGGGAAGCTTACTTAATAGCATGGTCAGCATTTCTTGTACCATATGACTGCTTTGAGTCTGCAGACTTAAGTTTGAGTAGAATTTGATAACAGGAATTAAGCTATTGGCACAGAGAGAGAAAGTGTCACACAATGCCCATCTAATTTCTAACTCACAAATAAAATGTCACATTTGCTCACCTTTGACTGAGCTCAAAATAGCTCATATTTTGCACCTAGCTGACAATCAGTGCTAACTGATGATAATTTTGTGTGAAGGAAGAATAAAGTTCAGCACATTTATGACACACCACATGCATGCACGCACACACATGCACGCACACACACATCCAATGGGAGGGGAGAACAGATGTTCAATTATCCATTTGAATCCAAAGCCCCCAAATGCATTTTCCCCAGAGTTTGGGAAATGTTAATAATTAGTCTACCTTACAGCAAACAGGGAGAGGAAAGCTAGCTGTGCTGAAGTTCCAACAATCAATTCAAGTGAGAAAAACTTAATTAACCAGCAAGGTTGTGTTCAGTGCCTGGCTTTCTCCCCACTGGAAGTGATAGAGTTATGGAAACGGCCTCGAAAAGTCCAATTTTAATTCTCTGGGCTTTTGGACTTCTCTTTGAGAAATGAGATAATTGTATTTGAGTTTGAGTAATCACTTTTGTAATGAGTGTCTCTGTTGGTGAAGTGAAAATAAATTTTGATACATTGATTTGTGTAGTTTTGGAGAAGTAATCTTTTATCCTTATATACCTTAATTATTAAGACAAATGAATATTTTGTTCAAATTAATTGAATGATTAATTATCCTAATCCTCACCTTAATTTTCCTATTAGTAATTTTTCTTGTTAATGCTCTTAGTAGGATAAGGTCATCTCATAGCTTTATTGTAGTTGCTATTCTGGGGGAAAAAAATCTTCCATGGCAATACAAACTATGAGTTTTCACCAAATTTTTATTCATGCAGTATTTGACGCTCCATTCCTTGACCAAAATAATAGTGTTGTTAACTTTTATCTATGGAAAAGGAAACCAAATATTTCCCCCACCAAAATTCTCTTCCCTGCAGGAGATCTCAGGAAAATCCTCTACCTCAGATCTGAGGCCTGCTATTGCCACCAGGAAACATAGTTTCATTCTCAGGGGGAGCAGATAAAGTGAAGAGATTGTGATTCCTGCCTGTTTGTAAGCAAGGTGTGGTAGGCAGCCTTTAAGATGGCTCCTAACGCTTCTCTTCCTGGTACTTGCACGCTGTGTAATCCCCTCTTGGTGAATTTGCTAAGTAGCCTCTACCAAATAGATCATGGCCAATAGATGGGATGTCACTCCTGAGATTAGGTTCCAAAGATTTTAATTGGAATCTAGAATTTTTAACGTTTTCCCTTTAATACCCTATAGGACAAATAATTTCCCTTAATTGAAGGTCATAAGCTTCCAGATTAATAAATCTCACTTTGAGCCCAGTGGAATTAAGAAATTCCACACCTAGGCCTATAACCAAGAAAATGCAGAACATTAGCACTAAAGAGAGAATTTTAAAAGCTTCCAGACAGGGATAAAAATTGCCGGTCACATATGATCAGGAATTATAATGGCACCAAGCTTCTCAGTAACAACATGGGCAGTCAAAAGACAATAGAGAAATGCTTCAAAGTCCTGAGGAGAATGAATTCTAACCGGAATTACACTTTCAACCAAACCATCAATCAAGTCTGAGGGTGGAATAATGTTTTCAGACATGCAAAAAGATGTCAGTGGATTCATTGCCATGGTCTCTAACTTGGTGCATAGGGGCAGATAAGAGAATAAACCAAAATGCATTACATCCAGGAGACAGAGAGTCCCTGAGAGTATAAAAAGGTGTAAAAAAAAGAGGGAGCTCATTATGTCTGCAATGCAGCTGGCCCAGGGGGACTCTGTTCACTGTGGGTGACCATCTCCACAGGACGTGTCCCCAAGGGAAAAAGTGGATCAGGTATCAACATGTTTGACCCTACTGTGAAGTGTTTTGCAGCTCTGACAGTTTGAGAATGTGGCAATGATGGACACAGAGGGCACTGAGCAAACGAAACCCTGGTCTTCTCCCTTAGGAGGCAGAAGTGAAGGGCAGGGCTGTAACGACAAAATCATGAGAGAGCAAAATAGGTTTCTTATGTTGAAATGAGGTGATAAATATCAGAAGAAACAGCTGAAGAGTTGAAGGTGGTGACTCTGGAGGTTAGGAAGTGAGGTCGGGAGGAGCAGGAGAAGGGGACTGCCTTTTTTTTTTCTTTTTGTTTAAACCAGAGTCATACCCTTTGACTCTTAGAATTATGCTCTGATTAAAAAATATGGGTAAGTTCTCAGAATTCATGTTTTATAAATGTTACAGAGCCTCACCCCTTCTCCCTCCTCCTTGTGAGCCCCTCCTCCTCGCACCCTGGAGACCCTCAAGCCTTCACCTTCTCACCGCTCCTGTCGAGGGAGACCCTATAAGTTCTACTGCCAATTTGGGAGTATCTCCTTCCCTCCGGGTGCCTCACCCCCTCCTTCTGCTGTGTATCAGGAGAGCTCCTAGGGAAAGGAGTTTATATAAAAATGGCTTTCTACCTCTTCCGTTTCCCTCCCTAGAATTTCCCAGGCAGCCCCTGGCGGGCGCTCAGCACTCAGACTGGGGTCACTGGCAGGTCTCACTAATGAGTTTTCCTCTTCTCCAGTGGGTAGCGGTTTGAAAGCTATAGACCTCCTGTCTAGTCAGCCTCAGTCTTAGCGCACCTTGGGAGGTTTTCTTGCCTGTGTTCCATCTCAGCCCGGTCTCTGCCCTGGAAATTGAATTGTCCTTTTGCTCGTTTGGCCTTTTTAGCGAGGCTTCATCCCATTAGGGATGTGCTAAGGCGCGCTTGCCTGTCATTGATTTCTACGTGACTTCTAGAGAGCCAGGCTGTTAAGCAAACACTGCTCACCGAGTACCTCTTTTGAATGCACTCCCAAGGGGGAAGTCCGCAAACTCCCGTAGAGATCATTATCATCGCAGTTCTGCTGGCTACTGGGTTAGAGGCAGCAGGAATGGGTGCAGGCAGGGGCTTTTGGCCAGACATTCCTTTGCTAGGTTCTGGAATACTGAATCTGATCCAGTGCTTCAAACTTCAAACTCTGGTGTGGATTAGCAGGGCGATATTCTTTCCCTTTGTTGCTGTCTACTTCATATGCCCAAAGTCTTCAAATGGGCTGTGACAGGGATAAGGGCAGAGCGCTATGGGAAGGTGGAGCAGACACACTGAATTCAGCCTTGGTGCATCAGGGAAAGCTTCCCCGGGCTCAGATGTCTAAGCATGGACTCTGTGTGGAGCTAGAAAGATGCACAGTAGTGAGCTCTTGAGCTAGGTGGGAAGACAACTCATTGTAAAATAATACTAACAATCATACCAAAGGTGAATTTTTACCTTTATAGAGTAGTTCACATTTTATAAACCTGCCTTCAAAGGCAGGATTATCATACAGGTCAACAGCGTGTGCTTGGGACAACAGCAAATGTGGGGTCTGGGGAAATGGGCACAGTCCAGCTTTAGCAAATTTACCCACAATTTTACAACAAGAAAAGCAACATAATGTCTATTTTAATTGCAAGTTTTTTAGGGGGAAGTGGCAGAGGAAGAGGGAAAGAGACTCTTAAGCAGGCTCCCTCCCCATCGGGGAGCCATCATGGGGTTCAGTCAATCATGACCATGAGATCATGACCTGGGCCAAAATCAAGAGTTCCACACATAACTGATTGACCCACATAGGTGTCCCTTAATTGCAAATTTTATTTAAGTTTTGGGCTTCATAGTTTGTATTGATTTTATTTTGTAGAACATGTAGGGTGAGAAGTAGCTGAATGGGAGAGACACTATAAATTAAAAAAAATTTTTAATCTATTTTGAGAGAGAGAGAGAGAGAGAGAGAGCGAGCGCACAGGCAAGGCAGGTACAGAGATAGAGATGGGGGGAGAGAGAATCCCAAGCAGGTTCCGCACCATCAGTGCAAAGCCTGCTGTGGGGCTTGAACTCATGAACCATGAGGTCATGACCTGAACTGAAATCAAGAGTCAGATGCTTAACTGACTGAGCCACCCAGGTGCCCTGACACTATAAATTTTAAAGTGACTACTCTGGTCACTTTACATATATTTTTCTTATAACAACCTTGAGAATAGCTGGATAGGCTGAATAATAAAATACTATTATTGTTATTGTTGTTGTTTATCCTTGCCAAGTTCATAGCTGACCAAGCATAAGTCAGAGAGCTGCCAAGGGACTTCATCAAAATCACACTGCTAGACTGCAAGTCAAAGGCAGAGGTAGGACTTGAGCTCAACAACCACTGAGAGACGATGACCTGTGAAAGGACCATGACTTATGACAGGGCCAAATCCTTTTTCTACCATGTGCTGAAATTCCTTAACCTCATTACCTTTGAATGGGGTAAAACAAAAATATATCCCATAAAGTTATATGAAGATTAAATAAAATAGTGTAAAAATAGTGTCTGGCCTAGGGCTGGCTTAAAGTTCACATTTAATCAATGATAGTTATTGTCATCTCCTAGTTCCTGGGTTCAGTGTCTTGTCTGTTATGCAACATGTGAACAAGAATCTGTTAGAAGCGGGACACATAGGTGGCTTGGTTGGTTAAGCGTCCGGCTTCAGTTTTGGTCCTGATCTTATGGCTCCTGAGTTTGAGCCCAGCATTGGGTTTTGTGCTGACAGCTCAGAGCCTGGAACCTGCTTCGGATTCTGTCTCTGTCTCCCTCAGTCCCTTCCCCGCTCATTCTCTTTCTTTCTCTTCTCTCTCTCTCTCCCAAATATAAATAAACATTAAAGAATTTTAAAGAATCTCTTAGAAGTGATACAAGATGGTCAGGACCTAAGTATTTAGTGCACTGTCAGAACTAGTGCTGCTAGGGACCCTGAGGTGCTTTTGATGATTCTGGAGACGAACTTTGGTGCTCTGTGCCCTGCTTCTTCCATTTTACAGAGAGGGTTGAAATAGCTAGGATAATTTATGACTTCAGATCCTAGATAGAATTCTTGTAAATGCCCATTTTTTCCAGTGAATCCCTTCTCTCTGATTAATTCAATCAACATGAAGTGATTAGGGCAGAAGCTTTGGGACCAGTATGGCTAGCTTGGAAACCTAGCTTTCTTTACTTTCACTTTTATTTTATTTTATTATTTTATTTTTATTTTATTCTATTTTATTTTATTCTATTCTATTTATTTAATTTAATTTTATTTATATTTCATCATGATGAATGTACTCTTTCATCCCTGTCACCTATTTCACCCATCACTCCACCCAACAACCCTCTGGTACTTTCTCCTCACATTATTTCTACACCCAACTCTTTACTTGCTACTTGCTTTATGTTGGAGACAGTATGAAAATGGTCTGTGCCTTAGTTTCCCTGCCTATAAAATGAGAATAAGACAAGCATCTACATATTGGCTGGTTGAGGGGATTAAATGAGTTGATGCATGCAAGTTGCCTTTAAAAGTACCCGTTATGAAGTAGGTTTCAGTGTTAATTGAGTATTGTATGCCAGATCCTGTTTTAAGGTTGAGACATCACCAATGACCAAGATGGACAAAGTCTCTATATCTATGGACCTTACGTTCTAGTGTGAACAGTAATTAATGCCAGGATTCTGAAAGGCTGAGATGTAATATGAGGACCAGCTTTCATGCTGCCTCGTCTGCATGGAACAGCAAATATCTTCAGTGTTCCTTTGGGTTTTGCCAGATCATTCAGAACCCTGACGTTATTTCCTTCAACCTGTGGGTAAGGCTTTAATTTTTTTCCCTCAGGAATGACTTCCCACAAACTAAAACTTGTGATTACATAATAAGCAACTTCTTTGTAAGAATCATTTTATGGAGATCAGATAAAAGAATATGTTTGCTACAAGGCCAAAGATTAGAAGAGTCTAGTTTTGAGTTTAGTTTTAACATGTGGGAATGATGTACCTGCTTAAGTTAGGAGTACATAATCTTTGTCTCATAAAATTTGCATCATGCTAAATATAACTGAAGGTCCATTATTGGCAAAGCTATTCCTTCTTGACAAAGGAATGCAATAGGAGATAACATCTAGTATTTTGAAAATCCAGATATAAGTGTCTTGTTTCTGGTATAGTATTTTTATAATAACTGCAAACTACTTTTAACTTCTATGTTTCCCCTAACCTAAGGACATTTTTTTTCCCATTGAATTGCAGGCAGAGATTTAGCAACATTTGATTTAAGATTGAAACGTTGTCTTTGTGTTCTGCCTATTAGCACACATATAACAATTAACATAAACTCGCAAATAATTTGTGATTTTCAAAACCCAAGTCACTGATGAGCTTATTCTGTGTAGACTAGACACATCTCAATTTCAGAAGAAAGGAACTGGATAATTGACAAGCAGAGTCCCAAATAGACATTGTTACTTTGGCAACAGCCTACTACCACTTTCTTGGTGTCACCTGTCACACAGCAAGAAATTATGTGCTGTAATAGCAGAGAGCCAGTGATTCTCTAGGAGAGACTTCCTGAATTTCATCTACTTTGCATATTTCATAATGTTTGAGATGGAAAATGCTCGTGTACTTGGAAGTATACATTTAGGCCTTCCCCAAAATGTGGAAGGATTTAGAAACATTCAAAACCATCATCTCAGACTTCAAATTTGGAATTTAGTTAACTCCCTCATAATGGCCACTTGAGGTATTTCTTGTCAAAATCCATTCTTCTGGGAAATGCACGCTGATGCCCCAGTCTGCATCCCAATGCACGTCTTGATAAACAGATTTTCCATGATTTAGCATAAATCCAACCCCAAGTCTCCATTAAACCCCAGCCACAATATTTGAAATCAAATTGGAGTAGAACAATTTTGCTTTAAAAGATAGGAATGCTATTTTACCAGTAAGCACTGATAGGTCTTTACAGAAAACTTTGTACTATCTTGGGAGTTAAATATTTTGAATAGGTCTCTAGGTAATTTTGTAGCTCTGTGAACACACTATTGGTTTCCTACAAATGATCACAAGTTAATTTAGTTCATATAGGCAAATTTTGTGTTTCCAAAAAGTTAAGAATCTCATTAGTCCAATTTTAGAGAACTTTTAGAACACACAGTTTTGGAGGGAAATGATTAGTGATTCTTGTGTTGATCATCACAGCATCACCTTCCCTCAAAACGCAATCAAACATAGGGTAATGCACTAATGTTCTTTAACAAGGAAAATGCTGGCTAAAAATGTTGGTATGAAATTTTGTATTAATCCACTTTGAGGGGAGTCTGAAGTCATTGACTTGCTTTACTCAAGTATGGTTTTTTTTTCTAAATTAAGCAAAATAAGCACTTGTGAAACACCACACCTCTTTTGAAATTTAAAGTGGTATGTAATTGAAGGAAAACATGCTATCATTGAATTTATGAGCTAAAATCCCAATAACAGGAGCACCTGGCAAAGTGATGTATCTGGATATTTGTTTTTCAAACCAAGTATTTAGGGGAAGAAACATAAGAAATCCTGGCTCACATTTATGAGTGCTGACCATAATCTCAGGCATAGTTTCTGAACATATATTAACTTGTTTAATATACACAACACATTATCAGATACTTATATTTATTTTCTCAATTACAGAGATGAGAAAACTGAAACATATGAGTTAAGGTTATACACCTAGAAGGTGGTTCAAAATTAGATTCAAGTTCAAAGCCAGGATTCAGAGTCAAGTTCCCAGCTTAAGAACCCCTGGCTGTAACCAACCACAGCATCAGCCTCTTAATATAAAATTGGGGTTGAATTAATTTGTCTCTAATTGAAAAGTAAACTATTAGAGAGCTTATATTATTTACTCTAACCATTCATTTCTCACTCTCTCAAGCCTACAAATGGCCTTATGATGTTAGCTGTTAGTTGCATGTTTCAGGGAAAAATTGAAATCCAACTCACATATAAAAATTAATTATTTCCTATTTATCTTTGTGTTCATGGAACCTTTCTGCACAGAAAGTCTGTCACTCAGCCAGCTCCATCGTGTCACTGTAAGGAAAGGTTCTTCCACGTCTTCCTCTGGCCATACTTACAGGTCTCTCACTGGTAGCAATTCAGCAGGAAGGGTTCATGTCCCACAGAAGAGCACACTGGATGGAGACAAACAAGTTCTTGGCTCCAAGTCTCAGCTCTGCTTTTAGCATATTCTACATTAGGCTTGAAACCAGATTTGAGTAGCATAGATTCTACTGTTAACTTTGTGAAGAGCTTTTTCTCTTCTAGTTTTGTTTCTTCACTTGAGTAGTAAAGAGGCTGGATCAGATGCTTCTGTCTAGTTTGGAAAATCCTCTTATGCAATTGAATTATCACACCAAGTCACTATTATGTCAGTATATAAAGCAATGAGGTATGTCTTCATTTCCTTTTTTTTGTTTTTGAAATTTTTAATGTTTATTTTTGAAAGAGAGAGAGAGAGTGAGTAAGGGGTAGAGAGAAGGGGAGACACAGAATCTGAAGCAGGCTCCAGGCTGTGAACTGTCAGCATAGAGCCTGATGCAGGGCTCGAACCCATAAATCACAAGATCATGACCTGAGCTGAAGTCATATGCTTAACTGAACGAGCCACACAGGGACCACTGTGTCTTCATTTCCTATTGCTGCATAATGAATTATCACAAAAGTAGTGGATTATAACAATATCCACTTCTTTTCTTTTTGTTAATTAAGATATCTCTGACATATAGCATTGTGCAAATTTAGGTACACAACGTATTAATTTATATATTGTAATAGAATTGCCATTGTCATGACAGTTAGCACCTCTATCATGCTACATAATGGTACTTTCTTAAATCATTAAGTTCTAGTCTCTCTGCAAGTGTGATGATTGTAATAAAATATTGTTGTCCATATTCAAATACTATGCACTAGATCTCCAAGGCTTATGACTACTCTTAGTTTGTACCCTGTCCCTACACTCTCATTCCCTGATAACCACAATTTGATTTTCTACTTTTATGCATTTGGCTTTTTTAGATTCTACATATAAGTGATATCATACAGTACTTGTCTTTGGCTTATATCACTTATGATATGCTCTCCATCCGTGTTGTTGCAAATGGCAGACTGTCCTTATTTCTCATGGCTGAATAATATTCCACTGTGTATATATTTATCGTATCTTTATCCATTTATCTATTGATGGGCACTTAGGTTGCTTCTATATTTTGGCTATTATGAGCAATGCTGCAATAAACATGAAAGTGTAGTTATCTCTTTGTTATACTATCTTCACTTCTTTTGAGTACATAACCAGAAATAGCATTGCTGAGTCATAGAGTAATTTTTTGTGGAACCTCCATATTGTTTTTTTATTAGTGCTTGAACCAATTTGCATTCCCACCAACAGCGTATAAGTTTTTCCTTTTATTTACATCTAAGGTTTATTATTTCTTGTCTTCTTGGTGATAATCATTCTAACAGGGTGAGGTGATATCTTATTGTGGTTTTGATTTGCATTTCGCTGATGATTGGATTGGATGCTGACCATCTTTTCATGTACCTGTTGACCATTTGAATGTTTTCTTTGGAAAAATGTCTATTCAATTCTTCTGCTCATTTTTCAGTTGGGTGTTTTACTGTTATGAATTGCATGAGTTCTTGATATATTTTAGATATTAACCCCTTATCTGATATTTGGATTGCAAAAATGTTCTCCCATTCTGTAGGTTGCCTTTGCATTTGGTTATTTCTTTTCCAGTGCAGAGCTTTTAAGTTTGATGTAATCCCATTTGTTGATTTTTGCTTTTGTTATTTGTACTTTATATGTCATATTCAGAAAATCACTGCCCAAAACAATGTCCATTTCTTAGAACATAAGTCTGAGCAGGGATCTGTTGTTTCTCTTATGAATGTCTCAGAAGGCAGACTGGATTCTTCTTTGGGGTTAAGAGTCTTCTTTCAAGCTCCCTTCTGTTGACAGAATTTACTGTCTTGTGATTGTAGGAGTGAGGTTTCCATTTTCTGACTGGCTCTCAACTGGGGCTACTCTCTGCTCCTGAAGGTCACCTATGTTCCCTGTCACATCACTGCCTCAGCAACATGACAATTTGCTCCTTTAAGTCTACTAATAGAATTGCTAACTTTGCATAATTCTGACATCTTTTAAAAAATATTTATTAATGTATTTCAACTTTAGTTTTTAGAGTAATCTCTATGCTCCATCTGGGACTTGAACTCACAAAACAGGCACTTTCATAAGAACTCAGTGAGGTGGGTGCTGAATTGATCTCCATTTTATAGATAAGAATACAGAGACAGAATTTAAGAATCTGAATTCAGGTAATCTCACTAATGGAGTTTCACTGTCAGGAAAAGATGACAGGTCCTCAGGGAGACTTGAGGAAATTTGCCTGAAATCAATGCCTGGGCTTAGCTTGTTGGGAGTTGGGGGTTGGGTGCTGGTCCTGTCTCAGCAGATGGATCAACGTTAATGCCTTTCCCAAATCAGACACTCTGGATTGAATGGCTTGCTTTAACAGAAACAAAGTAAACTTCAAGAGGGCAGAATGGTTGTGCCTAGTTCATGATTGGTTTCTCAACAGCTGAAATTAAGTTTCCTTATGACTGATGCTTGCAATTGACTCCATGTTTGCATGGCCCTCCAAGCCCTGGATTCACACATTGAAATCCTAGTTCCCAGTGTGATATATCAGGAAAGTAATTAGGCCTTTTAGGTCATGAAGGCAGAGTCCTCATGAATGAAGATTAGTGTCTAGAGAGCTTTCTTGGCCTCTCTCAGCCACATAAGAGTACAAGGAGACAGTAGTTCTCAACAACCTAGGAGAGAGCCCTCCCAGAACCCAGCCCTGCTTGGTTCCCTGACCTGCAGGGAACCAACCTCGAGGACTGTGAGAAACAGATTTCTGATATTCATCAGCCACCCAGGCTATGGCATTTTGTCTCAGCAGCCAGAGCTAAGAAAGTGCTCAGTGAAAATAATGGAATGTGTGAATGTAAGTTCAACTCCCGACCTAGGGAAGTCCAAGTTTGAACACCCTTGGATGAGCATAAAGTGTGCTGAAAGAATGAGACTGCCTTTGTTCAGGAAATCCCAGGAGACTGCATGGAACTCTGCAGCAACAGCAGGGGTTAAAGAGATAAAACATCACATGCTCTGGTTCAAGGTAGCATGAAATGGCCCTGACTGAGCTTAACACTAGGTGGAAGTATCTTCCTTTCTCCTCTGCTAAACCTTAAATTACCACTCTCAGATGCCAGCACCACCATGGGAAGGGATGGCATTAGGCAGTGCAGTTTCTAAATAGCCAACCCCTCAACATGTAGGGAATGGGGACTTCCAGTTGGCTCATCATATCAGCCAGTTTTCTTCTTTGGAGAATTATTGAGCAGGGCATCCCTCTAAGCAAACTTTAAGAAATTTCAGGGTCATCTGGTCATATGGAGATGAGATAATTAACTTTGGGTACACACACACACACACACACACACACACACACACACACATATAAAATAAAAATATGAAATTTGCCAAGTTGTACCCCAGACTAGGGTGAGCATGGGGTACTAAAAGTCAGAGTGATTGATGTTGGAGTTTCTGATGCCATGAAGGCAAATGATATTTGAAAAGAAATTTAAATGGCAGTGCTGTCAGGTGAGTCAAATCCATGGAATAATCAAGAAAATTTTGTGGCTCTTGTGTGCTCCCAAACCAAAATCTTCCATATTGTCAAGGTTTTAGGCCCCAAACCTCAGAGTTAATAAAATATCAAGGTCTCATAGGAGTTAAATGTCTTTTTCTTCATCATAATTCAAGCGCAGACACGTTGGGGTGCCTGGGTAGCTCAGTCAGTTAAGCATCTGACTTTTGATCACACATCAGGTTGTGAATTTGTGATTGTGGGATTAAGCCCTGCACCATCAAGCTCTGCAGTGAGCATGGAATCTGCATGGGATTCTCTCTCTCCTCCTTTCTCATCACCATACCCCCACTCTCCAAATAAATAAATAACATTAAAAAAAACCCCAACATATCTTATTTCACTGAAATAGTTTGCTAAACAGTATCACACCTACCAGCATAGATAGATTTTATATTACAGTGTTTTGCTAGGGTTTGATAAATTTGGTAGGGTTGTCAAATTTATTGCCATGCTGCAGACCTTATCACAAACACAGCAAGGTGGCCAGAAACAATGAAGTGCCTCAGATGAAGTTGATTTCAAGACCTGAACTGATACCAGTCTCCTATTTTCTTATTTTTCAGCTTGATGTAATTCCACTGGGAACTTGTTAACTTGGCAACGTTTATCATGATTCTGTTTTGTTGTACCACAGACTCTTTTCCCCCTTTTAATCAATAAGTAAAACAGGAGTGGGGGAGAGGGAAGAGGAATCATGTTAGATTAATAGTTTCTGACATATGGTGAAATTCAGCTCGAATATTGTACTTGTCCATCTGAGATGGCCTCTTCCAGGAGCAAAATAGTTCCAAGTAATTCAACCACATTGATCCTACATATCAGGGCTGCTATTTAACTCTTCACTGAGAGAAGACACAAGAAACATTTCAATCCATCAAAATTTATGTTACTTAGAAGATGGACTTTTGCAGGCAGGGTGGATGCAAGTTTTGGGGGAGGAGAGGTTGGCAGAAACAGTAGAAGAGGAAGGAACATATTGGAGGCCTATCTAACCTAGCTAGCTAGATACTGGCCATACATTATTTCATTTAATCTTGCTTATAAATGAAGGGGGTTCTAAGCTTATTTTGCAGATAAAAAAAAAAAGGACTGAGTATTTCTATGATTTAGAAAGCCTAAGTAATTGGCTCAAGGTTCCTAGTCAAAGTGGCAAATGTGGTTACAGACTAATGTCTGTATTACACAAAGCCCAATCTTTATTCCTTCTTTCTTTCCCCTACAACAGGCCACAGTTCTCTTTCTTTGGGTTTGTTTTTATAGTAATGGAATGTGCATTTGTTTTCATGGTCTATAGTGAATACTTTAGTGGAAGTTTTCCACAGAATGGGGTATCAAGGTATCTGTTTTGATTTCTGCTCTTAATGTTCCTTTTCAACAATCAGATAAGATTTGAGGAGACAAGACCTGAAGGAGGGAGTTTTAAAGAAAGGAAGAATGACAGAATTTATGGACAAAAAAGGCACTGATGAGATTAAAATGAGTTGTGTGGTATAAGAAATACTGAATCTATACTTAAGTCTCTGAAGTAAATATGAAGCAAAAGTGATCTGAATTCTGTGGAGCTCAGAGTAACACAAGCTCTATCTTGTCTGTCCTGAGTAATCTCTAGAGCTACACAAGAGGTGATGATGTATTGAGAAATACATAGTTTTGGAGATAGAAAGGCTTGATTTTGAGTCAAGACCAACACTACCAGCAATTTGTGCCATTTACTTAATCCCTCTGGACTTCAGTGTCCTGATTTGTAATGCAGGCATGATAATGCCTATTTTGTGGGATTGTTGGAAGATTAAATGGGTTGTGTATGTGGAAAACATTGTGCCTGGCTCATGGTAGACACTCACTAAGAAAGTTAGATCACCATGTTCAACTTAAATGTTCATTAATAAAGGAAATATAAATTGAAAAAAAAAACATGGAGGGAATGAAAGAGCAATGTGAAAATGACGACTCTTCCAAATGTGGCCATCCTTTGTATAGTTACAACTATATTCTATTGAATATGATTTATCTTCGGCTTGGAAGGCCAATAATCTAAAATGTCATGGTGTCTGATAAATCCACCATTAGATTTCTTTTGGCTCTTGAAGGCTTTTAGGAAATGATGTTTTAAGAGGAAAGGATGATGAGGAAACTCAGAGCAAGGAGGTGAATCCATAGCAAACCCATATCACAATTTACTAAGACCAACTCAGCTGCAAAAATTCCATAGTAAAGCACATTGGAACTTGGAACACTACTAAGGCAAGATATGTACTACCCTTGATTTCATTTTGAGAAAAGGCCAATCAAGAAAAATGAGTCAGAAAGAGCTACTGCTCTCAGGGGCCTGAGCCAAGGCTTCCTTTTTGCTATTACAAACCATTTCCCCCCTTGCAATCATTTCCAACATAGTTTTACATTCAAATGCTTTTCTTTTTCCTGCTTTCCTTGGAACAACAATATATTAAATCATTCCCGGAGGAAGAGCACCTTCTGTGGGGAGATTAATCTGACATGTGATAGAAAGAAATGGAAGATAATACGATGACATAAAACATGACCATTTCTGGAAATGAGGTAGGTTTTATACTGTAGTTAGAAATGGGTATTTAGGACCTTGTGAATGCACTGCCCAAGCAGTGACTCACTCCATTTAGCATGGACACCTGGAAAGTTTAGTTCAAATATCATTATGACAAAGGATAATTTTCCCAGGCTGTGGTGTTCACTCTGACTCAGCTGACACAAAACTACCACATTCCTTCACTTGGGTCATGACTAACACACACAATGAATTGAGACAGTTTTTTTGCAGTTCCTCCAAACAAGTACCCAAGGCTGATATCATCCTAAAGGGTACATTTGGCATGATACATTTAAACAAACAAACAAACAAAAGCCCCCTTTTACACCTTCAAGTAGGAATACTTAAGTATTGCATACATAATCAGGTAATCATATAGTAAATTGGTTCTTCACATTCTTTTCCATGTACCTACTCTGTAAAGGGTGTTTGGAACTGGTATCAAAACACTTGAAAATTAAATTCTTTGAATCGAGACTAATAAAGTTCTGTATAAAACAGAAGAATATGGCAAGAAAGCTTTATTGTGTTGACAGTGTTAAATTTAGAAAATCGTTTTGTGTTGTCTTATAGACTGAATATATGTTATGATGGGATAATGTTTTCCAGACTTGTTAAAGCTATGCCTGGCATTTTGAGAAATTTAAAACCAGCTCATTGAAAGCATAGGATTCATTATTTTGAAAATGAAGCTGTTAAATTCAAATAATCAGCTACCAACTAGTCATTATCCAAAATAATAAGACTCTAAATTAATTGAGCCATTCACTGGGCTGTTCATAACCATTGTAGAGATGAAGAAAAATAAATTTAAGTATTTGATCTGATAATGCTTAATTGAGTTATTTATTTGAAACAATTTCACTTTTCCCAAAGTTTAGCAAAGTATAGTGACTTACATAGTAGGTACTGTAAAACTATTTATTGAAAGAATTACTGGATAAAAAAGGGAAGTAAATATATTATTTTGAAAAGAATGCCACAATATGAGTCTCTTGATGTCAAAGGAAGTCAAAATCCTATGAAGAACTTGTCATAGTATGCCTGGCTGGCTGAATTGGTTGATCATGTGACTCTTGATCTTGGGGTTGAGTTTGAGACCCATGTTGGGTATAGAAATTACTTACAAACAAAATAAATCTTAAAAAAAAAATAAGTATGGCTTTTCTTTCATTAGAAAAAGACCATAATGGTGGTTTTTGATAATGGAAAGAATTTTCTTCCTGTTGAGTGTGGTTTGAAAGTTATGCTCTGCATAACCAGTCTCTGGAAATTTGTTGTTTCTCACAACAGCTGTATTGAAGGTGGAGGGAGCACTGAATGAATACTTGGAAAGGGTGAAAAAGAGGAGAAATACTAGGCATTTGGAAAGGAGCTTGAGAATCTGGCAGGAAATAGGATCCCCCAGAAGGGCATGACCAACAACTTTTTTCTCCATGGTATGAATAGATTTGAAATTTTAGAGGAGGTGAAGTCTAGTATTTAAACTTACATTGGTCATTTGTATACCTTGCTTTCACTTCTGTCACCCCCAACTTTAATCAAAAGGCTTCTACACTCAGGAGTATTGAGATAGTGCTTATTTTGGGAGAATGAAGGAACCTTTGTGTTTTCAGTGTGGAACAAGGTGGTAGGATAATGGAGAAAGTAGAAAGATGGAGTTCAGAGGAGGTGGTATAAGGCAGATATTCAGAAACCATTGGAACAGGAAATCTGAGCAATATGAATGCAGAGGAACCTAAATGTCTTCTTGATCTTGGAAGATTTAGGACAGCTTGGCCTAGGAGTTGGAGGAAGTGGTGGTACTTATTTTTCTGCCCACTACAAACATCCACCCATGTCTGTGCATTTTGTCTCCATCAACTACTTGCAATCATCTCTTCCCAGGAAAATCTAATGAAAAGGACCATGATCAATACAGATAACCACTGCCAAGGATTCTAGCCTTCTGGCAGCAAAGTGTTATTTTCATTTGATTTCCATTTAATTAACTAGTAGCTGATGAATATATTTTGTTATAGTTGCCTAGAAGTAGAAGTTCTAAATGTCCTGGTGATCTGATTAATTTTGGCTGAGACATACCCTTTATCTTACTTGGATATATGGTCGTTAAGTAACTCATTCTCTCTAACCCTGCGAGTATATTGTCTTATGATCTGTTTAACACATCTTCAGTTTCTTTTGGTTACTGCTTCATGCTGAGAGCATCAAGTGTTTAAATCTGTATCTGAAGCCTGTGTCTAGATCTTAGAAAGAAGCTGAGAAAATATTTTATATGGAATACTTGTCCCTGGTTGAGGTTAGGGAATGGGATTTATGTGTAGTGTGTGTGTGTGTGTGTGTGTGTATGTGTGTGAGTGAGTGTGTGTGTTGGATGTATCAAGTTTTCAAAGTTTTGTTCTAAAAGTAAAGAATATTTAAAGTATTAGGCAGGCTCTGTAGTAGTGGGAGCTATATATGCAGGTTTCATTCTTTTGTTTCCCTCTGGGTCTAGCACAGAGTACGTGCTCAATAAATGTCTCCTTACTTAAACAGCCAGAGTTTTCAGGATATATGAGGTCACTGTTTCTTTTTTTCTGCAGGGAAATCCCCGTAGAACTTTGCTTATCTGTCATGATAATTTGAGTCTGGTAGCCAAGCTGACATTTCTAGATCACTATAAATTCTGTCGGAGACAATTATTCATTTGGCTGTCTCTCTAATCTCTTTCCCCAGAGAGTAATGCTTGAAACAGTGGCTTAGCCAGTAGGCAGCTCTCAATGAGAGTAGACAAGGCTGCCTTTTTCCTAACAGGATTCTTTCTCTCCCATGATTTTAAACTGATCTTCATTCCAATTCATCCTTTCAGTGAAAAGCACTTCAAATCCAAGTTTGGATACCATTAAAAAGTTTTCTTCTACCAATATAACTAGATTCGCTGCTTTATTTATAAAATCTCAAGTAATTTAACTCTAATTAGGGATATTTTACTCAAGTGCAATGAAGCTCAAAGAGCTATTCTCACCTCTAAGTGGGTGAATCCATGATGCTTGAGTATGCAAGAATTTGTAATGAGTTTCTTCCCTTGGGATGAAATTGCCCTCTTGTCTTTACTACAGAGCAGTTTCTTGAAAAGGGTGAAAGGGGAAGGTATAGGGATATGCCTTAAAAAATATAAAGTCAGATTTTTAAGACTCTTTTTTCTATATGCTATTAAGACAAACAGAAACCTGGGTTGGTCAGACTGCCATGTGCAGATTTCTCTAGGAATATTCTATTGAGCATCAAATGTAGTATTCACCAAGGACACTCATAATTGCAGATTTTGTACTACATTATCAGCTCTGTACATGAGGGGAATAGCAAGATAATGGAAAACAGACTCTGTAAATGAATATTGGATGTTAATAGGAATTCCCACTCAAATTATGTTTTATTCAATTGTTGAACATCAAATTGCATTATTAAGAGGCTCAGAAGAATACATGTGGGGAATATAGGAGAAGTAAGATGGACGAGAAATTTTATCAAGCAGGAGACACTCAAAAGAAATTAAGACCCTGTAGTTAAATCTTTTTAAATTCCTTAAAAATTTATAGGCAACTATATAATGAGTCTAATACTCTCTCTTTTCCAAAAGGTCTAGAAGAAAGACAGGGTGGCATGATTACTTTTGTTTATTACAGCTCTCTAACTGCTTGCCAGTACATTGTTCTAATTACCAGAGTTCCTTTCCTGCCCCCCAAACACCATCATGGAAAAATGCTGAAACAAAGGAAAACAACAACCACAACAGAAAGCTTAGGGAGAAAATTCCAAGTTGATTGATTTTTATACTTCGAAGGAATTGCCTGGACTAGAAATGAATCCAGAGTCTCTTAAGAATCAGCCAAGATCCACAGAGGTTAAAAAAAAAAAAAGTGTTGGAACAATTTGAGTTTTAATTACAGACTAATTGATTACTATCCCTATAGATCAAAAATGTCTAATTGATTACTATCCCTATAGATCAAAAATGTCCTCTTTTTATTCTTTTTTTTAAGGGAGACCTACACAGAAGCAATGACCTTTGCCCATTTTGCTGAGGTGTAGAGAGAAACATTTTAGAGAGAAAATAATCAAGCTGATATAGAAAATTGTATGCTGTACACATACAAATGTGTGTGTATTTGTCTACATATACATGCATGTGTATATGTACATATGTACATATGTGTGTGTAAATTTATGCTACTCTTCTTTCTTTTTAAATTTTTTTTTAAATCTTTTATTTATTTCTAGGAGAGAGAGAGAGACAGCGTGAGCAGGGGAGGGTCAGAGAGAGAGGGAGTCACAGACTGAAACAGGCTCCAGGCTCTGAGCTGGCAGTCAGCACAGGGCCCGACGTGGGGCTCGAACCCACGAACCGCGAGATCATGACCTAAGCGAAAGTCGGACGCTTAACCGACTAAGCCACCCAGGCGCCCCTATGTTACTCTTCTTTCTCTAGGCCAAAGATTTCTAGCAGCATTGCCAAGATAGAATTGGTTTATCACCTTGAAACCATCCAGGTGGCCTCATCCCTACAGATCAGAATTTATTACGAGATAATCCCAGGGCTGACCAGGAGCTTCTTGAGGCTGTGAGCACAGGTCTCTCCAGACACAGAACCAGTGATCTTGCTAAGACCACCTTTAAAACAAAATGTTCTCTAAATAAAACATTTTTCATTGAAACCAGTTGATAAACATTATTAAGTATATTCTAGTAAAGGAAGTAATATAGTCTATGATAAAATGTTAATATAAAGCAAGAAGGAATGGTCAACATAGTAATAGACCCCAAGACTTCTTTCTGCTATTCTATTTCTTTCTCACTAGTCTTATATAACTCGTCCTCTGTTTTTATATCTTCGGAGTCAGATACACATCATGATTTAAAGAACCTCTGCTGGTGCTTGAAGCTTTGGTGGCACATGGCCTTGAGCACTTTCTCTGGCTCTTTGAGTCTTGGGAACAAAGACTCAGCAATTCTACTGACATCTGTTGCAAACTCCCGCCGTCCGTCCTGGCAGGCACTGGATTTCATTAAATGCTGACTCTGCCATCTCAGGTAATATGACTAGTTGCACAGTGTTTCTATCAGTCCCCTCTTTTGATCATGCTTTCCTCAAAATCAAAACAGAGATGGAAAAACAATGAGAATTTGCCTTTTATCTAGAAACCTCATTCAAGCTCATACTTTTCTCCATGTGACCCCATGACTCAGATAGTGTCCGCAGTTCTGTATTCTTGTGTCTGGCCCTTCATCTTATTTTCAGGTATCCCCAGACTTTGTATGTGGAGAGGGGTTTCTCCATCCTGGGTTGTATTTCTTCATTCCTCTAGGAAGCCATCTGTAGCCCTCCCCTCCCCAGCCTGTCATCTGGATTATATGCTTTTTTTGTTTCCCTCACTAAATGTTCTCCTAACTTGCACTGTAAAGAAATGGCCTGCTTTGTGCTCTGCCATCCCTAAAAGGCAGGATTTTCTAAAAGCAGGAGCTATGTGTTATGTTTTGTTGTATCTCCGGCTTCTAGAACAGTTGGTTATAGAAAATCTGCCTTCCCAAACATTTTAGACATTTAACAAGATGCCATAGCTTTCTACTAAAAGGAGCATTGCCTTATTTTTTTTTTTTACGTAAACACTTTAAAATTATGGTCTATGAATAGTCAATGAGCCACACAAACCAATAAAATAGTTGCTGCATGATCACAAGGCAGTGGTTTCTCCATTTTTGATAGGACAGCAATCAGTTCTAAGAGTGGGTGGAAGAGTGGTTGAGCTGACCTCCTTGAGAATGTACTAAAGAGAGGCTCTGGGGGAGGCGAAGGAGCCAGGTCAATAATCCCCTCTTTTTTCACGTGTCTTTGTTCTATGGTCTTGTATACAGACTAGACTATTTTTAAGAGGCAGACCTCAAAAGGAGTACAGAAAGCAAATCAATGAGGAGAGAACCAAAGAATCAAGTTTTCATCAAGTGAAGGAAAATGCCGTGAGAGTGCTATGCCATTTAATACAGCAGCCATCCACAAGAAATAGAAAGAACTGGCTTCTTTTTAAAACTAGTAGATCTTATCTTTCTTGGCTGGGCAACTCTCAGATCAGGCTCCACTTTGGTCTCTGCCAGTGCCTTTTCTACAGGGATGAAAACAACATCGGGAGATATGGAGGAATTCTGAATTCTAGAGCTACTGCCCAAAGCTACTGAGGCTGGGAACATCTGAAATGCTCTTGGTTGGTGACTAAAAGTCATTAAGGTGCCATTATGTTGGTGCCTATAATTCAGCGGTTCCTTTCCAGACTTCTTCTAGCGTAATCTGAACTGATCACCCACAGTCCATCAATATGGATGACATGATGCTATGCTCACCCTCTGAATGTTATTTTGACAGCAATAATAATAATTTTTTTAGCACCTATGATGTGTTAGGCTTAGTGATATATGCTTTTATATATGCTTCAGTTTGTTCTCATGAAAATCTTTTTCTGCTAAGTATTTTTATCATTTTATAAAAATTGAGCAAGTAGCTAAGATTTAAACCATCATTTATCTTACTCTATAATTTGTGTTCTTCTTACTCATCCAGCATACTCTAGGCTTGTGACATTCCTTTTCAACTAAAAAATGGGCATAAGTCTAGAATGTTTCTGCTACTTTGCAGTCAGACACTCTAATAACAGTTTTTCCTCATCTTTCATTACCTTGGGATAGCTTGCATGGGACATTGTTTAATTTTTTTTTTTTAATGTTTTATTTTTTTCCAGGAGAGAGAGAGAGACAGCGTGAGCAGGGGAGGGTCAGAGAGAGAGGGAGTCACAGACTGAAACAGGCTCCAGGCTCTGAGCTGGCAGTCAGCACAGAGCCTGACGCGGGGCTCGAACCCCACGGACCGCTAGATCATGACCTAAGCGAAAGTCGGACGCTTAACCGACTAAGCCACCCAGGCGCCCCATGGGACATTGTTTAAATCATGACCCCTTGTAGCTCTTTTATTATTTGAAAGGCATGGATTTGTTGACGAAGAAGCCAAGCAAAAACCAAAAGTACAAAAAGAGTTCAAAGTCAGCCAGTAAAAGTTTAGTCTCTGTACATAAGAGAATCACCTTTGCAGCCCTTTCCAATGTTACAATTGTGTTAAGTACACGTTCCATTGCATAGCCTCATCGTCCTGTTGACAGACAAAATATGCAATATTCATTTTATTCTAGAGATGAAAAAAATTAAGCTCAAAGATTATTTATCAAAGGATTTAAATTGATATTTTCAAAAAAATATAAGAGATTCTTACTATCAACGTCTCTGCTCTTATGGATTTTCTATGCTAGTGAATGGAGATAGAAATTAAGGAAAGAAGATAGAGTCAGAGGGTGATGGTGAAAATGAGAAGGAAAGGGTTGGTATTTAGAGCTAAGATCTGTAAGCTGAGAAGGGTCCTGCTCTGTAAAATCTTAGGGAATGGTGATGAGAGCAGAAGAAAGATCAGGCTCAAAGGCCTTGAGATGAGACCAGTATTGGCAAGTTTGAGATTAAAGGCATGAGAGGGACACAGTAGTTAGGAAGGCAAGTTACTAGCAAGATAGCGAGGCAGGACATGATTCTAAAAACTTTCAGAGGACAAAGTATTTATTCTACACATGAGAAGATTTTAATAATAGATCAATGGATTAAGACAAATTCTATTTCTCCCAAAGATATCTTAAGTACATCTAGTCCTGGTGCCTGGATCCAATGGAAGATAAAGCTTTTGTTTTTGTCCAGTAACTCTGCTTTGTCCACTAAGGACATTGAGTGCAAAACTTAGTAGTCTTCAGCTATCTTGGTCCCTTTTTCCTTTCTCAAATGTGCCAGGTTCATTCTTGACTCAGCTTTTGTATAAGCCCATACAGAATGCTTGGAAAGTATTCCTTCCTTTCTGTCCTGGCCTTTTTATTCATTTGGTCTCTGCTTAAATGTTACACTTGCAGAGAAGCCTTTCATGATCCCTAGACTAGCCTAATTCCTCTGTGTTCCTCATAAGACAATTGTGATTCTTATGATGTAAGAATCTGATGAACAGATTCTTATCTGTTCAATGTCTATCTCTCTCTCTAAACTATAAGTTCCCTATGATGGCTGGTTCGATGAGTCAACTTGACTAGACAATAGTCCTCAGTTATTGAGAACTAATCTAGGTGTTGTCCTGAAGGGACTATGTGGATGTGGTTAACATATACAATCCGTTTTAAGTAAAGGGCATGGCCCTCAATGTGAGTGGGCTTCATAGAATCAGTTGACAGACTTTAACAGTAAAACTGAGATCCCATGAAAAAGAAGAAACTTTACCTCAAGACTGTAATAGGTAAATAGATTGTGAATGGAGAAAGAAATCACCCTGATCCTGCCCAGCAGTTGCTAAACTGCCAATCTGCCCTACAGATTTAGGTTTTGTCTGCCCCCAGAAATCTTTGGATGGAACGATAGATGGATTTAAGTCAGGGCAAGAAGATGCTTAGGGTGACTCTGGGTGATGCAAAGCCAAATTTTCATATTCGTTTCAATCATACACAGAAGTCCTTGACATTTGAAGGTCACTTGTGGATTTAATTCATGGAAAATGGCTCCCTCTCACAAGGCATGCCGGCTCAAGGGAATGGCAGGGCTGAGATGGGATTCAGGTTGTATCAATTTCTCTTTTAATGTTTTTTTTTCTATGTTCCCTCTTTTTATTTTTTAAAGATTTATTCCACTTTCTTGCTCATGCTACAGAATTGTGTAACGTTTTCCTGTTAGACAAGGAACATCTGCCTATAAAGTTACAGGCACTGTCAGAAAGGCCTTTGAGATTAACATATGCCCAAAGCAAATTTACTAGTTTTGCATAAGTCAAAAATCATCCATTAGTAAGAAAAATTAAGCTAAAAAGTGACATGGTATTGGGTCAGATCTTATCAATCATGAGAATTAATGCTATTATTCTCAAACTGCTACAGAAAGGGAGAAAAGTTATTTGAATACAAATGAAAATTTTAAATTATTTAACAGGCTTTCAGTTTGACTCTGAGAGGACCACAGTTTTTGACAATGCCCCCGAAGGGAGAATGGCTCCAACACTCAAATTCTTGGCTTTGTGTAATGATGAATCCATGATGGCTGGGGCTGTCACCATCCACCCATGCTGCTGAAATAAGCTATTTAGCCAAAATAAGAATTAGCATAATTTATAGCTTTGTTTTTACAACTGGGACAAGGAAAGAATTGATCAAGTAGCAATCTATCAGTCTTGCTCAAGGCCTTGCTGTTTTTTCCCCCTTAAATTAAAATGAAAACCATGAAGAATATTGATTGAAAATCTTCCAGATTCTATTTAATTCCCAACCCCATCTCAGAAACTGTGATCACTTTTAAACGTAAAATTGATTGCTTATTAGATGGCTTTTGTGGGGCTATTTCATTTCTTACTTTCCTTCATTATCTCTGCTTGAACATCCAAGTAAATTATATTGGTTGTACTGTTTGTACAGCCCACTTGGGCCATGTTGGAAATAAACAAGTATTTATTGAATACCCTCTGGGGACCTACCACTGGCATACATATTTTCAAGGGCACACAAAAGAGACAAACACAATCCCTGCCTTCATGTACTTGCACTCTAATGGTATAGAAATGCCTCCATTTAAAAATTAAAACCACAAAAGGAAAAATGACTGCAGAATCTGAAGATTTAGGACCTAGTGTTGATTTTTACTGTAAGCAGCCATGTAGCATTGAATAAGCCACTGGGCCTCTGAACCTCAGTTTACTCAGATAATTTCTATGACTCCTAGGTTAGGACATGACCTTAAGGAAGTGTTTTAAGAGCCAACACAGAAAGACTGCTGTAGCAAACAAGGTTGTGTTGCTTGGGAAAAATTCGCCAAACATAATTACATAAATGTTTACTGAGCACCTTCTGTGTGCAGGGTGCTATGTGTATCACTGATGCAATTTCAAGTGATGTGAAATACATACCAGTTCTGTCCTTAAAGAGATCATAGAATAATAGTATGCATAAGATGTCTGGGAGTCAGGACTAAAGATTTGACCTCTGAAGTATATTTGAATCTACTTTGCCATTAACTAGCTGTGAATAGATAATGTAGTTAATTATCTTCTTAGAAAAGTGTAAGAAAGGGGTGCCTGGGTGGCGTAGTCGGTTAAGCGTCCGACTTTCACTTAGGTCATGATCTCGCGGTTCGTGGGTTCGAGCCCCGCGCCGGGCACTGTGCTGACTGCCAGCTCAGAGCCTAGAGCCTGTTTCAGTCTGTGACTCCCTCTCTCTCTGACCCTCCCCTGCTCACGCTGTCTCTCTCTCTCTCTCCTAGAAATAAATAAAACATTAAGAAAAAAAAAAAGAAAACTATAAGAAAATTCCTCTTTCATTGACTTATTGAAATAAATAATTTTATTGATTTAATGGACCAATATTTATTGATTTCCTACTCTACATCAAAGAATATAATAGAGTTTGGTATATCTTGGTGAACAAAACAGATAAAGATATCTGTCCTCATTTGGTTCAGTTTCCAGAGGAGGAGACTGAAACTAAATGAGAGAGGTAATAAGGACGTAGGTTGTATAAGATGTGATCAATTGATAAATGGTATTAGGGGAAAAGGAAAGTAGAACAGGATAGAAGGAATCTGGAGACAGGGACTGGGGAGGAGGCTATACATTTAAATATGATAGGCTTTATAGAGGTTTGAGGAAATGAAGTGAGAAAGATTGCCAGTATATAGCTTAAGAGCAATTCAGGAAGAGAGCACAGCCAACACAGTACTCTGAGGCAGGAGCAAGCCTGACATGTTGAAAAGCAAGAAGTCCAGTGTGACTAGAGCAGAATAAGTCATGAGAATAACTTTAGGAAATGAGGTCAGATACGCAATGAGAGGGAAAGATTAGTTTGTGTAGGACCTTTTAGCCATTGTACGGATTTGGGATCTTTTGTGAGTATAAGCAGGTGGGGGCATGACAGGGTTTTATTAAGGAGTGACATAATCTGACTCAAGTTTAAAGTACAATTGTAGGGGCGCCTGGGTGGCTTAGTCGGTTAAGTGTCCGACTTTCGCTTGGGTCATGATCTCGCGGTTGGTGGGTTCGAGCCCGCGTCGGGCTCTGTGCTGACTGCCAGCTCAGAGCCTGGAATTTCAGAGTCTGTATCTCCCTCTCTCTCTGACCCTCCCCTGCTCACGCTGTCTCTCCCTCTCTCTCCTAGAATTAAATAAAAATATTTTAAAAAAATAAAAAAATAAAGTACAATTGTAGAAGTAGGGAAAGAGCAGGAGTGTGGGCAATGGTGGAAAGGGGAGAGGGAGTGGGAAGTTATTGCAATCTTTCAGTCAAGGGAAAGGAGATGATGGGAAAGGGTTAGTTTATGGATTTACTTTAACAGAAGAGTCAGAAACTTTTTCTGATGGCTAATAGGTGGGTTATGAGAGAAGACACAAGTCAAAGATAATCCCATAACTTTATCTTGAGTAAATGAAATTTATAAAGCAGAGAAAGCATGTGAAAGCATTGAAGGTACTTAGCACATCGTTTGGTGCACAGTAGGTATTATTTCAGAAATTAAAATAAATGATGTTTGGAAAGAACTTGCCACTATGCCTGTTTTTGTCTTTGAGATGTTACTTTAGCTACCTCTTACATCATAGACTTTTCTAGACTTTCTCTGGGTGATGTGTCTCTTTTATCTTACCCCGTAAGTCTTTCTAACTCCCCCACCTAAGCTGATTTTACATTAAATTTATGAAAATGCCTTCAGAAAGCAAATGGTGGTAGGAAGATTGAAAGAAGAGTCCTCCCATTTGTTCTGAGATCAGAAAACACTTCCATGAAGGAGGCAACATTGGAGATGAGACTTGGAAGAATGGCTAGGATGTGAGACCACAGTCAAGGGAATAAAATGGACAGCATTGGTTTTCATGCTCCCTGGACAGACAAGTCAATGTCGGTGTCCACTTCACATTTCAGGTTGCCATTCATGGCAAGCAAGGAAGAAAACCAACTAACTCATAACCTGAAATTTCTGTTCCATATCCTCTTGTCTGGCTAAAGAAGGTTACTTGACCATGAGGGAAGGAGCACTGGCATGCTGTCATCCTGTGAATGTACCCCCTGCATCTGTTGCCCATGTTTTAAGAACAAATTAATGAGGCTCCTTACAGGTGTGTTTCTGTGTACATGAGTGAGGTGATGATGGTACTAAAATATAAAATATGTTGTGTTCTCCCATTATTTCCATACTGACTTTTCTGGATTTTCCATATGGCTGTGGGGCAAGGTATGAGAATAAGAGGAAACTGCGATTCGTATCCACACATCGCAGGAAGATAATCAAATTCTAATATAAGAATGCTGCATAGAGCTAGCTAATATTGATGTAGGTACCTATGGCTTATCTTCTCCCTGGACATCTCATTACATATTAATGAGATATATACCATGTACGTCAGAGCTATATTCCACACTAAACTCTATTTCTGGGCAGACCCAATAAATGCATAAATCTTTATTAATTTATGATGCAACATTATAAATATTATACCATTAAAATAAGAAAAGAAAATGCAAATGTATGCATTTATTCACAAAATATGCAGAACCGATTACAATATAACCTCTTTTGAATCTATTCCTATTAAAGGATTTTTTTCTTACCTGGAGTAGGTAGTTTAGGTTTTTATAAAATGTAAGTTCAAAAATTTCAGTAAAACGGTCTTTCTTTTTCTGATAGCTCACCTGCAGCAAGCAAAGATATTCTTCCTTGCAACAACAAAGGGTTTCAAACTGTGTTCAGATTAAGGTTATTCTGTCTTGCAAATTACTTATTCTGTGTTCAATATGCATGAATGTCTCTGATGTGATTGAGGTTGTAAAAATGAATTTTGGATATTGCTTTGAAGATTTTTGTGATATAAGAGTACTTATTTTTTTAAGCTGTGAATGTAATCAAGGTACTTCAAGGTGGCCTCTTGGGAGTCTTATTATAAGTAAATGAAGCGCAGTGACATTCATTTCAGGGTGGGTGACCTTAAGAAGTACAGAGAAACAATTGGCATCAGAAGGTTTTGTCCACAGTTTTTGGAGTGTATCTAGATATAGGAATGAAAGTCTTCATCATCTAGGAGGGAAAATTTAATAGTAAGTCAGGAGTCCCATTTTGTAGGAAACGGAGATCCCAAGCAATCTATTAGAGCAGGGACCAAGAGTGCAGATGGAGTCAGAGCTCAGGCATATATAATGCATATGACGGAGCTGGCCTGGCATGAATGGTTATGTATCTTAGAGGTCAAGAACAATGCTTGGAAGGAGTCCTGGCAGTCTGTATGTAAGGTCTGGGAATTGGGAAAGATGGGTCTGCAGGTTGTCTCAATAATGATACAGAAGGAAGGATTAATGAGGAACAATTATGCTATAAACTCCAGGAATATAAAGCCTATTACTCCCCTAGGATGCTGGTAGGAATGCAAATTGATATAATCATTCTAGGGGGAATTTCACCCGTTAGTATGTATTAAAAGATAAAAAATGTACCTACCTTCCACCTCAAATGTTTAATTGTAGGAGTTTTATTGTGAGTAAATCATACAAGTTGATTGAAATGTTTAAAGATACTGGTGTTTATAATAAGAAATAACCAATTAAAAGAAAAGCAAGGAGGAGCATATAAAGGAAGCAGTCTAAATGCATCATAGGATTTTGGTTAAGCAAATTATATTTTCCTTTGCTTTAAAAGAATTTGATCTCTCTGCTCTTCTCACTCATCAATCTGCCTAACTCTTTCCTTTTTATCTTTCAGATAGTTGCAATATTATTTATCCTGAAAACTTTTTCAAGGCGGGGTAAAGTGCCTCTTCCATGCATTCCAACTCTTTCTAATTCCTCCTCCATATTGATTCTTATCTTACTACATACTAAATCCCTGGTCTATTTTCCTAATATTATTCAAGAACTAGGTTGATGTTAAAACATTTTCAAATGAACACAGGTGGAGCAATTTTATCACTGAAAACTAGCTCATAATAAATATCAAAGGAAGTTTTTTTGCACTGAAGAGCAATGATAGAAAATGGAAACAGAAACACATAAAAAATACCACCAGCAATAGTAACTATATGGATATATGAGACTATCATTTTTCTTCTCTTAATTTATAGAAGAGCCATCGTATTATTCAGAGCAAATTAATAATGATAGATTATGGAAATTATAGGATATGTAGAAGGAAAACCTATGACAATGGACCAAGAAATGGAGGTGAATAAAAGGAAGTATACTTTGTAAGAATCTTACATTACACATAAAGTAGTATAACATTACTTTCAAGACATTACTCTATGATGGACCTGATAAATTAAGGATGTGTATTATAATCCCTAAAGCAACAATAAGCTCTACCACTAATAAAATAAGAGACAAGACTAAAAAACTAACAGTGATGAGAAAAAAAATACATAGGTGAAAAGGACTGATTTACCCAAATAAAGATAGCATAGGAAAAGATAATGAGCAAAGAGCAGATGGGAGAAATAGGAAACTAATAGCAATATGGCAGCTTAAAATATTGAAGCATATCAATAATTACATTAGATGTAAATGGAATAAACACTCCAATTAATTGGCACAGATTGACAATAGAGAATTAGAAGCAAAATCTAATTACATGCTACTACAAGAGATGCATTTTAAACACGAAGAACAGATTGGCTAAAAGTAAAAGAATAGGAAAAGTAATGCCATGAAAATACTACATAAAAGATACTCAGAATGATTATAACAATATCAGACAAAATTGATTTCAGGATAATAATGAGTATGATAATAGACACAGAGATATATTTTTAAATGATTAGTCAATTCATCATTAGGATATAACAACTCTAAAACTGTGTGTGTACCTTTTAATTTAAATGATTATTTGATCATTCTTATGGAATATACATTCATAAAAATGCTATAGAAATCCTATAAACATTTGTAAAGCTGATATTGCCATTGTACCAGAATTTTTTTAATGTTTGTTTATTTATTTTGAGACAGAGAGAGAGAGAGTGAGCATGCTAGTGGAGGAGGGGCAGGGAGATTGGGAGAGAGAATCCAAGGCAGGCTCCATGCTGTCAGTGCAGAGCCTGATTCATGGCTCAATCTTATGAACAGTGAGATCATGACTTGATCTGAAATCAGGAGTCAGATGCTTACCTGACCAAGCCATCCAAGTTCCCTGCCATTGTACCAGTATTAAAATGTGTTCTACCTTATATCTTTAACTAATTTTTATAACCACTTACACTTATAATCCATTTGAGCATCCTGTAAATGCTATAGCTTCATTGAACTGTTGCTAATTATATACTTCCAATGTTTTCAGATTGAACAAGCAGAGACTATAAATACCGCAGTACATCTGATTATGTTTTTAAGCAACAAAAAAGTATGTATTACCTAAAAGAGCTTAAAATAGACATAACCAGTTATAATTTGTGACTCTTAACATTTCTTTCACTAATTGATAAAGTAGACAAAAAAATTTTGTAAGAATATGAAAGAACTATACAATTCCACTAACTAATTTTAACATTATTTATATATATAGAACACTGCTCCCTCAAATTGCAGAAAACAAATTATTTTCAAGTGCATATGGAATATTTATAAAGGTAGATCATATGCTGGGCTATAAAAAAAAGTGTAAGAAAATCTCAAAGAACTTATATTATTGGATAAAAATTAGAAATTAATAAAGTAGATATCCAGAAAATTCTCAGCTAGTTAGAACTTAAGCAACATACTTCTAAGTAAACCATGTAGCAGAAGAAATCACAGGAATATGAAGAAAACATTTCAGACTGTATGGTAAAGAAAAGACTATTAAAATTTGTGAATACAGGGGTACCTGAGTGGCTCAGTTGGTTAAGTGTCAGACTTCTGCTCAGGTCATGATCTCATGGTTTGTGGGTTTGAGCCACTCATCAGGCTCTGTGTTGACAGCTCGGAGCCTGGAGCCTGCTTCGGATTTTGTGTCTCCCTCTCTCTCTCTGCCCCTCCCCCACTCTCACTCTGTCTCTCTCTCTCTCTCTCTAAGATAAAATATTAAAAGAAAATTGTGAATACAGTCTTCACACTGCTAAAATTTTAAATACTTATATAAGAAGAAAAAGTTAGAAATTAATCCACTCTGAGAAATTAGAAAAAAGGAGCAAATTAAACCCAAAATAAGTTGAAAGAAGGAAAAAATATGACTAGAAATCAATGAAATGAATAAAAATGGAGATAACTAATAAAATTCAAACTCATTTCTTTGAAAAGTATAATAAAGTTAAAAAATCTTTAGGTAAGCTGATCAAGATATAAAAGAGAGAGATAGTTATCAATATCAATAATGATGGGCATCACTATAAATCCTTATGGGGATTTAAAGGGTAATGAAGGAATAAGATAAAATAAATAACACTCTGATGCTAAATTTGGTTATTTATGTTCTATTACCTAATTCCTTGAGTGAACATATTTTAATAGACTCAAAGAGAAAAAACTAGAAAATCTGTATAGCCCTATATTTGCTAAATAAATTGAATTAAAAGCCTTCTCAGAAGGAAAATACCATATCCAGATAGCTATATTGGTGAATTTAATCAAACATATAAGGAGGAAAAAATACCAATCTTCCATAGACACTTTCAGAAAATAATAAAGCAATACCAACCTGACCATACTTCATAATGTTTATGATTGATGGTACACTTGGTTAAGCAACCGACTCTTGATTACCACTCAGGTCATAATCTCTCGGTTTGTGAGATCAAGCCCTGGGCTGAGCTCAAATTTGATAGCATGGAGTTTACTCTGTATTCTCTCTTTTCCTCTCTCTCTCTCTCTCTCTCTCAAAATAAATAAACTTAACAAAGGAATATTTATGTCCATGTAATACCAATATTCCTCTTGAACGTAGATAGAATATTAGCAAAGATTTCAGCAATATGTAAAAAGTATAATACAGCATGACCATGTGGACTCTTTCCAAGAATGTAAGATTGTTTCAACATCCAAAATTTAATTAAAGTAATTTAATTGAATAACTAATAGAATAGAGGCTAAAAATCATGTAATCATTTTGGTAGATGTAGGAAAACATTTTGGTAGATGTAGGAAAACTTTTGAAAAAGTTTAACACAGTTCATAATAGCAAACTGCCAGTGAACTACGAATTAGGGAGAACTTCTTCAATCTGATAAAGGGTGTTTAAAAAAATCTCAGCTGACATGATACTTAACAGCAAAACCATAAATCCCTTGGTCCTTAAGAATGAAGCAAGGACGTCTCACTAGTTCTGTTGAATATTGTACTTCAAGTCCTAGCAAGTGAAAGGAAGAAAATGACCACAAATGCATACAGATTAGAAAGAGAGAAATGAAATAGTCTTTATCTTCAACTGACATGATTTTCTAAGTAGAAAATCCCAAGGAATCTACACATAAACCACACACACACACACACACACACACACACACAAATAGTAAGTGGATGCAGTAATGTGACAGTACCTGGAAATTAATTGTATTTCTACTTATGACCAGTGAATAATTGGAAGATAAAATTTAAAATACCATTTTCTTTTATTTAAAAAAATTTTTAAGGTGTAATTTATTTCTGAGAGAGAGAGAGAGACAGCATGAGCAGGGGAGGGTCAGACAGAATCTGAAGCAGGCTCCAGGCTCTGAGTTAGCTGTCAGCACAGAGCTTGACGTGGGTCTCGAATCCAAGAACCGTGAGATCATGACCTGAGCCAAAGTCAGATGCTTAACCAACTGAGCCACCCAGTCGCCCCTAAAATACCATTTTCAATAATATGAAAACATAAAATACTTATAAATAGATGTAATGACAGATGTGAAAGACTCGTAAACTGAAAACTATAAGATAATTCTGAGTAGACAATGAAAACCTACAAAAGGGGAAAGACACACCATGCTATTAGATTGGAAGATTCAGTGTTAAGATATCATTATCCCTAAATTGTTCTATAAAATTCAATGCAACCTCAATCAAACTCTTTGCAAGCTTTTTGATAGAAATTGATAAAGTGATTCTAAGAAATTGTATGGAAGTGCAAAGGATGTAGAATTACCAAGACAATTTTGAAACAGAATGAAATTGGATGACTTACACTACCTAATCTCCAGACTTACTACAAAGCTATAGTAATCTACAAAGTGTAGTTCTGGCATAAGTGTAGACAAAAAGATCAATAAATAATAGAGGACAGAAATAGACTCATGCATACACAGTCACTTGATTTACTACGAACGTGCCAAAGCAGTTCAATGGGAAAAAGAAAGTCTATTTACCAAACAGTGCTGCGACAATTGGATATGCACAGAGAGAAGATGAACATGGACTCCTACCACACATCTTACACAAAAATGAACTCAATCTGAATCACATACATAAACATAAAAGCTAGAACCATTAAGATGCTAGGGAAAAAACAGGGCAATATCTTTGTGACCTTGGAGTAGCCAAATAATTTTTAGACAGGAACACAGAAATTAATAAGTTTCTGCTAAATGACAAATTGAACCTTATGAAAATTTAAAACTTCTGTTTATCAAAATGCACTCTTCAGAAAATGAATATGTAAGTCACTGAGAGAAAAATGTTTGCAATACCTATATCAGACAAGGGACTTACATCCGGACTAAAAAGTTCTTATGAATTAAAAAATACAGAACATATTTGAACAGGTTGTTCATAAAGGAAGATATACAAATGGCCAGTAAACCTCTCAAAACGTGGTCCACATTGTAATCATCAAAGAAATGCAAATTAAAA